>OW028745.1:18953702-20222245 GCA_932294355.1 Aporophyla lueneburgensis | reverse complement strand
TTTAACACGCTAAATGCTATGTCGGACTATGTGTCCGACACTTTTTGTTCCATTCAGGCTTTGTCGGACTATATGACCGACAACACGTACAAAATCTGAACATGTCGTTGCTGCCCGGCGGCCATGTTTTTGGAATAAATAATGTATATATGGGATAAATAATCTACCTATTTAAAGTGAAATAACACTAAGTATGTACATTTTTTTACTTTTTCTGACTTTAGCCATGGCAGATAACGTGTTAATCTGTCTGACTATATTTGATAGGAGTAGTTGTGATTCGCGGATTCTGGCGCAAGCGCCAGAGCCCGCGCTTGCACCAGAGCCCGCGAATCTGTAGCACCCATCGTAAAAAAAAAAAAAAAAAAAAAAAAAAAAAAAAAAAAGGTTTTGGTGTGCTCTGATCTCAAATCTGCGGTCCATTTTAGCGTAGGATGCGTGGTTCTGGAGTTATGCAAATCAATTAACTGTTATCTCATTGATTTCCGGTGGTCCTGCACCCTCATTAGCATTCCATTGTTCGCCTAATCCTTTTATCTATTATACTTCGAACACCTCATTACGTTGCGCCAGAACCCACGAATCTGTTGCCCTACGGTTGATTTGGCGTTCTTATCTATTACTCATTGTATGTCTGCTTTTCTATGTCATCAATAAAACACATTCATTTTTATTTCAATATTTTATTACTTTTTTCTACAAAATATGAGCGGAAGATCTCATCCACAAAAATATCATTGTGCAGTGTGTTCCCTGTAAATATGTTCGTAAAACTATGCATTGAACATCCCTGAAACTTAAATAGCAAATACATTAAGCAATATTCACCACAAACTGAAGTCCAATCATTCTGAATCCTATCAACATTCCAGTCCCATCTCTTACAATTCCTTTTCAAAAACTGGAGATGATATCGCTCAGGTGTTCGTCCATATGAATCAAAATATTGACCGATACCATTCGTATCGATATGTACAGCTACCCAGTGTGAACCTGGTTTATCATCCGCATCCAAATTGCATATTATATACGTTGGTACATGTGTATACATAGGTAGTCTATTAGCAGCATAAACATTATTTTCTAGACTGGGATGAATCTTTTTCATATGTTTTTGTAATTCTAGTGTATCCATGATATTACTGTTATTAGCAGATTATTACAGTACCAATCTATTCAATGGTTGTCATAGGAATGTTCAATTATAGTGATTTGTAAATATTAAATCGCATTCTTTGTGGGAGTCACAAAGCTTAGGATTATCATTTTGCTGCAGCTAATTTAAAGTTTGTTATATGGGTCTGATTATATTAAATAAAACACTTTGAGTACATAGACATTTTTAATTAACTGATCAACACAATAATTATTAAATAAATAAATTAAATACAGACATATTATTATCAAAATACCATTTTCTAATACACACAGCATTATTCAATGCACAATTCAATTTATGGTTCACACAATTAAAATCAGTTTTATTTTTACAGAACTTTTTTTTTAATGTCGCAAAATTAGGACATCCCTTCTCACCTATGTCAATCACTTCACAGTTTGCACATAACTCTTTAATCCACGTAATCTTTTCCAAACCCTTTGTCATAATTTTTTTATTTTCTAAATATGGTAAAATAACACGTTTAAACTCTTTGTAGTCTATGTAGCCTTCACTCCAGTAAATTCCTCGATTTCTTTCTAACCATCTCACCTGCTTTTTTTCTTCTAGTGTTAGGTAATGGAATGAATATGGTGGTTTCACCAAGAACGTCTGTGTATGATCATGACTCGCAATGGCCAATTCTTTGATAATAAAATGATTTAAAGAATCTTTAAATCCTTGGAGTTCCACTATAAGGGTGTCCGTCTTCATGATATCTTCTTAACAATGTTACTTAATGGTTTGTATTCAACAATGCAATCGTTCAGAATGAGACAATATGCTGAAGTTTGATCTGGTATCTCCGAATCACTTTCAATTTCTACTCTCACGTCCACAACTGGCCCTGTCTTTAGATTATCCACTTGTCTAGAGCAATCAATGACAAACAGCGGTGCTAAATCTCTAAACTGTTTTTCGCTTAATATGGGTTCCGGTCGACGTCCGTAATACGACTGTTGAAATCTGGTGTATTGCTCGTTGTAAATATTAAATCGCATTCTTTGTGGGAGTCACAAAGCAGGTTGATGCCTGTTGCGAAGGAACGTGAGATAAGTTTGTTGACTCATAGAGTTACAATCAGTTTCGTTGTACTTAGTAATTTGCTTTAGATAAGAATAAGGAACGTGAGATAAGTTTGTTGACTCATAGAGTTACAATCAGTTTCGTTGTACTTAGTAATTTGCTTTAGATAAGAATGGTGCTATATAAGATCGAACAGTTGCAGTCATGCAGTCAGTCTATGGTCGTTTGACCACAGTGTATTGTATACGTCTACCAATACTACGTTTGTGTTACTTCAACGCATCAATGGCCATGGAGGTAAGTGTTTATTCTATTGACAAACTTACTTGTATTTCTGTTGTTGTTTCCTAACGTGTGTGATTAAGTGTAAACAAATTGATATTAACGTGATAACTCTGTTGTTGCAGAGATCATTCAGCTTCGCAGACGATAATGAAAATACCTATAAACAGTATTACTACTCGCCACTCTCTCCTCAACACGAAGAAGAGAGTGATGACATCGTCGTTAATAACACAGACGATGGTGGAAAAAGGAAATCGCAACCGATTGATCAATTTTTTGAAGTGGCACCAAAAATAAAAAGGAAGAAGCTGCTATCCTCGACTGTGACACGAGCTGCTAGAGATGGCGTATCATACATCTCTACAAATTCTGACGACGGAGACCAAGCGACGCATCTCATAAAAATTGAAATGTATGATATGAAGAAACTATCCAAGATTCCAACTAGTGATCACTGGAAGCACGCTACCACGAGGATTAAATATTACATAAAGAATAATAAGGATAGCATCTACGACAACACAAACGGCCTCGTATACAATATTACAAAGACAATAGCAGAAAGTGAAAAAGTTAAAAAATACTTTTTTAACAATGACACTCATTAGTGGATTAGTGAATGTGATTCTGTTTACTTAAAGTACTTCTGTGTACTCATTAGATTTTACATGACTTTCCTAATCCTTTGTTAGACTATGAATATTGGACATTATTTGAAATTGGGTATCAGTTGCTCTACCAACACTTAACTGTTACTTACTGTGCTACATACTTTCTTCTTTATTATAAAGATGGAAAACTTCAGTGAAATGTGCACCAGTGCTTTCTTTTCCGCGCCCATTGAAGAGAATATAGAACAATCCAACAGCGAATTCAATCAGGAGCTGTCTAAAGTTTGTGATGAAATAGAGAAGCATGAACTGTTCGATTCATCGTATGATGATGAGTTGTATAATCAATGTTTGATGGTTGAAACAAAGTTGATGTAAGTATTAGAAGTACAAACTCAATAAGAAATATTATTGTAGTAATGTTTTATTTTAAGATTTGTCTAATAATTTTCTTTTTGTTACAGTCAACAACAAGTTGGAAGAGGTATCAAACGAGGTATCACTACTGATGAAAATAAGGTTACCAAGAAAGCAAAATTTGATGAAGGAGCTTCTACATCATCAATTGAAACCAATGATGTGGACAACAATAAGGTGGAATGTGATACATGTCATGTTTATATTAATAAAAGGTATCTAAACAACCATTTAAAAAGCAATTCACATAAAAATAATCTTTTAAAATCACATAATTCATTAACAAATGTTACAGTTGTTGAAACCGCTTTTGGCAATCGAATTTTAACATATAGAATTAATAGTAAAACACTTCAATCGGGACAATATTTTGAAACACCGGAATCGTTTTTAAATTCGCTAAAAATTGATATCTTATTTTTGATAAATGAATGTATTCAACAACATACAATTTTTAAAATAAACTTCATATTGCATGCTGATTTCATACAACAAACTAAAGATATTAAAAATACGTTTGATTTTCAAACGTTTAATTACATAATTTGTCAGGGAGATGACTTAAATATTTTTTATTCATCATTAATAGACACTGTAGTCGGTAAAATTTGTCAATTTGAAAAAAAAGATAGTGGTTGGAGTCTTAATCAAATTAAATACATAGATATGAATGTTAACAAATTCAACCCCCTACGTGGTAGTTCATATATCGACCTTCCTCAAGATATTAAATCAAAAAAAGCTGTAATCAATGTTAAAAATAATGATAATATGTGTTTCAAATGGGCATTACTCTCTGGTTTATATCCTGTATGTAAAAGTGTAGATCGGGTAGCATCTTACGCAATTCATGGAAATAAACTAAAATTTACTGGTATTTCTTTTCCGGTTATAATTGCAGATATATCAAAAGTAGAGAAATTAAACAATATTAGTATTAATGTTTTTGGCTTAGAGTATAATAAAGAAAAAAAGTGTAATTCTGTTGTAGGTCCTTTATATTTAACAAAATGTCGTACACCTAATCATATTAACCTACTATATATATCGAATGGTACTAACAATCATTACTGTTATATTAAAAACTTATCGCGATTAGTTAGTTCACAAATATCAAGACATCATTGTGCAGTTTATATATGTGATTCATGTTTACTTCATTTCCCATCGGAGGAAAGACTTAATAACCATCAACAATATGATTGCGCTCACATTTGTACGGAATTACCAAACGGTGAGGATTCCAAAAAGGATTGGTTTGGTAAAGCAACCTCAAATAATAAATTAAAATTTGATAAATTCGTGAAAAAGTTGAAAATGCCCTTTGTGGTTTATGCAGACTTTGAGGCATTTTTGAACCCAATAGAATCATGTAGTAACGATCCATCCAAGCCTAGTACAATTAATATTCAAAAACATGAAGTGTATAGTTTTGGATATTACATTAAATGTTCATATGATAACAGATTATCAAAATATGAGACGTATAGTGGGTCAAACTGTGCACAAGTGTTTATGAATCGCCTTTGTGAAGATGTGAAAACAATATTTAAAAAAAATAGTTTCCAAAAATGTCTCGTTCCATTATCAGATGAAGATAAAATTAAAATTTCAAATTCAAACATATGTCATATTTGTGAAACTGAGTTAAATGAAGATCTTTTTTACGATTTTGATTGGCACACTGGCAGTTTTAGGGGTGTTGCACATCAAGTGTGTAGTTCTAAGTACAGAACCCCTCGTCATATTCCAATATTTTTACATAACCTCAGTCATTACGATGCTCATTTCATTATCCATGCATTAAACCTCGATGATGACAAAGTTGAAGTTATTCCACAAAATAAAGAACGATACATATCATTTTCAAAACAGTTAACAATAAATAATCAACCAGTAAGTTTAAGATTCATAGATTCATTGAAATTTTTATCGTGTAGTTTAGATCAACTAGCTAAAAATCTTAATGATGATCAGTTTACAGAACTAAAAAGGAACTATCCTAATAATGAAGATTTTTCACGTTTAAGACGGAAAGGTATTTATCCTTATGAATTTATGTGTAATAGTGATTGCTTGAAACATCCATCACTTCCTGATCAACACCAATTTTATAGTTCACTCACAGATTCAAATATTTCAAATGATGATTATAATCACGCAAAAGATATTTGGCAACATTTTAAGTGTAGTAGTATGTCTGATTATTCCAATTTATATTTAAAAACTGATGTTTTACTTTTGACTGATGTATTCGAAAACTTTAGAAAGCTTTGTATTAAAACTTATGGATTAGATCCTGCTCATTACTATACTGCCCCAGGTTTAAGTTGGGATGCAATGTTAAAATTTACCAAAATAGAATTAGAATTGTTAACGGACTATGACAAAATTGCTTTTTTTAAAGCTGGTATTAGAGGGGGTGTATCTCAGTGTAGCAATCGTTTTGCTAGAGCAAATAATAAATTCATGGAAGATTATGATAGTGAAAAACCTAATTCATATCTAACATATTTTGATGCGAATAATTTATATGGTTGGGCAATGTCTCAATCTCTTCCTGTTGGTGGTTTCGAATGGATAGATTCTAATACAGATTATAATGTGTCGGATAACTCTGATTTCGGTTATGTTTTAGAAGTTGATTTGGAATATCCTGATGAACTTCATAATTTGCATTCTGACTTTCCGTTATGTCCTGAAAACATATGTGTGGGTAATACTAAAGAAACTAAATTAGTTCCTAATTTAAATAATAAAAATAAATACATCATTCACTACAGGAATTTAAAACAATGCATTGAAATGGGGATTAAATTAATTAAAGTACATAGAATTTTAAAATTTAAACAGAGTTCTTGGTTAAAGAAATACATAGACTTAAATACTAGTTTGAGAACGTTAGCTACATCAAACTTTGAAAAAGACTTTTTTAAATTAATGAACAATTCTGTCTTCGGTAAGACTATGGAAAATATTGAAAAAAGAGTAAACGTTAAACTACTAACTCACTGGGATAATCGTGGTAAAGTTTTAGGTGCTCAGGATTGGATTGCAAAACCAGAATTCCATAGTTTATCAATATTTTCAGAACATTTAGTTGCAATACAATTACACAAAACAAAATTAATTTATGATAAGCCGATTTATTTAGGATTTTGTATTTTAGATATATCTAAGACCCTTATGTATGAATTTCATTATAACTACATGATTAAAAAGTTTCATAATAAAATTAAGTTATTGTACACCGATACCGATAGTTTGATATATCAAATTTTTACAGACAATTTTTATGAGGATATAAAACCAGATCTACTTCACTATTTCGATACATCAGATTACCCGGAAAATAATATTTACGGATATCCAAAAATAAATAAAAAAAAGTTAGGTTTTTTTAAAGATGAGAATAATGGTAAAGTATTGAAGGAATTTGTAGGGTTGCGATCAAAAATGTATGCCTTAGAAATAGAAGATAAATTTATAGCAAAGGCAAAAGGGGTTAACAAAAGTGTTACCAAAAAAATGAATATGGAAAATTACAAATCGTGTTTGTTTAATAAAAATGTATTATATTGTAGTATGCTTCGATTTAAGTCAATCAAACACACTATTTTTACACAAAAAATAAATAAAACATCTTTATCATATAATGATACCAAACGATGTATTATGAACAACAACATTGATACATTGGCTTGGGGACATTATAAATTACGCTAAGTGTAATACTTTTTACTTTTATTTCTGTGTGTATATACAAATTTTGTACTGATTGTAAAATTATGATATTACTGTAATGTTATATAATAGTTTATTACATATTTAAAATTTATTGTTTGATTGTAAATAATGTAAAATAATTGTAGTTTTTATTTGTGTGCTTAAATTTGACGTTGAGGTGATTGTGAAATTCTGATAAGTACTAATTGTGTTAGAAATAGTATACAGATCATTCTGTTTTTCACAAATTACATGTTTTATATAATTTTAGCAATATATATATATATATTTAATTTTTACACCAAAATTTTCATTTTTATTTCATCCCTTTAAAACTCTAGACGTGTGAAATGTTTCACTTTATCCATCCGTTTACTGCTATTGTGGCAGGACCAAGTGGATGTGGGAAGTCAAATTTTGTAACAAATTTCATAAAATCAGTTAAAGAAATATGTAATTGTGATTTTAATCAGATCACATGGTGCTTTGATGAAATGCAGGCTTTAAATAATTTACCAAATGTTAACTATCATCAAGGAATTCCAAATCTTAATATGTTTGATGGTGAAAACCCACACCTTATTATTATTGATGATCTAATGAGAGAGTCTGATGGAAGAATTGTGGATATATTTACAAAAGGTAGTCATCACAGGAATCTTAGTGTATTTTATTTAACACAAAATTTATTTCATCAAGGTAAAGGTCAAAGAGACATTTCTTTAAACTCAAGTTATATAATTTATTTTAAAAACCCTCGAGATAAAACTCAAATAAGATATTTAGCACGACAAGTGTCACCAGATAACCCAAAATTCATTGAAGACGCCTACAGGGATGCAACTTTAGAAGCGCATGGATATTTAATGGTAGATTTAAAACAGAATACAAATGATTTTTGTCGTATCAAGACAAATGTATTCCCATTTAATGGTTACTGCACAGTCTACGTCCCCACGAAAGAGTTTAAATACACCAAGAATCAAACAATTCAAATCATTTCTAAATGATACATCGTCGACTCACAACGCATAAACATTTGCTAAACGCTTTGCAGTTTAAATACACCAAGAATCAAACAATTCAAATCATTTCTAAATGATGCATCGTCGACTCACAACGCATAAACATTTGCTAAACGCTTTGCATACGCTTAAACCAAAATATCAAAGAGCGTTACTTAAAACGTGTGATGAAGAAGAAATAAATTGTATTTGTGAATGTATTCATAACGTTTTACAAGGAAAGATACCTCTTAAAGATCAAGATAAACAAAAATTGAATAAACACAAAAATATACTCCGTAAACTGGTGCATAAGTGTAAACATAAACTAAGAAAAAATATTATTATACAAAAAGGAGGGGCTTTCTTACCAATAATATTAGGTGCAATATTGAGTGGATTAGTAAGTGGACTAGCCAGTTAACATGGAAAATGCTAAGAAAATGATACTTATTGAACCGGGATTGATTGAAAAATTAAAACAAGAAAATAAGGTTACTAGTAATTTGTCTCGATTAGATATTGAAATGCAAAATATTATGAATAGTAAGACGGAAGACCGAAAGAAGTGGATGTTATATTTACAAACACTACAAAGATACCTTCACTTTACCGAAGAGGATCGTCAACCACTCAGATTACCAATTTATTCTGATACATCTAATGAAGATTCAAATGGGTCTAAAATTGGTTTTAAAAATAAAGATAGAGATCTAAAAAGTTCAGTTGATGCTGAATCTTTGTTGGAGGAGAAAGGATCTATTAAAAGTATAGAAAGTGAGGCAAATCCACTGTATTCATCAACACAAATACTCAGTTTAATACCAAAAACTTATAATAAAAAAGGTGAGTCATTATTAAACTTAATTGGAACAAGTAAAAGTAAAATACGTTGGGATAATGAAGGCACAGTCATAATTGATAATGAAAAAATTCCAGGAAGTAATATTGTTGATTTAATAAATGATTCACTTAGACCCTTAAAAAAAAGTGATCCGATAGGGTGGGATAGATTTGCTAAAGCATTAAAAGATATTAAAGTACCACTTACTTATATTGGAAATCCAAAGAGATGTGAGTTTATTAACCAACTTCAAGTAAAAGATCTGAACAAAACCTCTGAGATTGAAGTTCAAGAGTTTTCTACACCGAGCAGTGGAGATAAAAGATCTATAACTAAAATACATAAAAAGATCGATTGGGAAAAATGGACCCCGTACTAGAAGAAATTAACAGGATTTATTATGATCCATCTAACCCCGCTGGTTTTGGTAGTATTGATAAATTATCAAAAGCTATGAAGGGTAAAATGGATAAAAAGCAAGCAAAGGAATGGTTACAATCACAAGAAACATATACATTACATAAACCCATTCGGAAAAAATTCCCGCGTAATAAGTACATTCTATCAAATATTAATGAGCTGTGGCAAGCTGATTTAAGTGATATGCGAACTTATTCTCAATATAATGATGGTTTCAACTACATACTTTGTGTTATTGATGTATTTAGTAAATATGCTTTTGCAAGACCAATGAAAAAGAAAAACTCAGAAACAACTAAAGAATGTTTTGAAAGTATATTTACTGAAAGTAATACAACACCTACTCACATACAATCTGATAAAGGTACAGAATTTGTTTCTAAAGATGTACAAAAATACTTTAAATCCAAAAAGATAAATTACTATACCACTAACAATCCTGATATTAAGGCTAGTATTGTTGAACGATTTCAAAGAACTCTAAAAATGAAAATGTGGCGTTATTTCACTCATAATAATACTTATAGATATATAGATGTTTTACAAGATTTAATATACTCTTATAATCACAGCATTCACTCGAGTATTAAGATGTGCCCATGTGATGTAAGTTCCAACAATATTATGACAGTTTGGACTAATCTTTATGATAGAGGGTCAAACAAACTTTCTCTAGAAAATCCAAAACCAAATTTCAACGTGGGTGATTATGTTCGAATAACTAAATATAAACATGTTTTCCAAAAAGGATATGAATCAAATTGGAGTGATGAAATATTTATTATATCTTCAATAATTGATAGATCTCCATGGGTTGTTTATACAATAACAGATTTACAAAATGAACCAATAGTTGGTACTTTTTATGAAAGAGAATTACAGAAGGTCACTTACAGCCCCACCTCACAATATAAAATAGATAAAATAATTGGCACTCGTTATTCGGGTAACAGAAAAGAAGTATTAGTGAAGTGGAAAGGTTATCCAGATAAATTTAACAGTTGGATTTTAGCTTCTAGTTTAAAAGAAATATGAATAAAGAAAGTTTTTATTTAACTTTGCTCAGCAATAGTTCAATGGAATACTTTCCTGATAACAAGACCACAAATTTTTCAACAAAATTACCAAAAGCTATGAAATTAGAAGGTGAATGGGCGGTTGGAGTTGTCGAGTTTCAATATCCATGCACCATGTTTACTGTTCAAGATCATGAAAATGTTGTATACATCACAAAAACCATGTTAATGCCTAATGAAGATAAACCATCAACAGTGTACTACAAAAAACATATTCCCGCTACCAACTACGATAACGTTGAACATATTTTAAGAGCGTTAAATGGTATCAGAGAGAGCTTGAAATTTCGTTATGATGAAATAACAAAATTTGTGTCTGTTTCTGTTTTGGATAAAAATATAACATCCGTAACATTATCACCCAAATTAAGTTTACAACTAGGTTATGAACCAAATACAAATCTCCTAGACAGAAATTTTGGGAAGTGTCCTGCTAATTTACACTTAGGGTTACCATCTCAACTATTTCTATATTGCGACATTATCGATCCTCAGATTGTGGGTGATGTTATGACTCCACTATTAAGAGTCATTTCATTAGATCCTTCAAAATACATTTATGGTGCGAATAAAATGTACATTTTCTCTCCACCTCACTACTTACCTGTTATGCGAAGAGAGTTCGATACGCTGGAAATAGATATAAGATCGAGCACAGGACAAAAAATACCATTCCAGTTTGGAACCGTGTGTGTTAAACTACATTTCCGCAAATTATAATAATGTATTCTCCTCATGATCATCATAAATGTCCATATGAAAATTATTATTCACATCAAGCTGGATCAGGAGTTGGAGTAATTTATAAGGGTTCACCATACCAACGCGGTCATGGTATTGGGAGCTTCTTAGGAGGGTTATTTAGATCAGTTTTACCTTTACTTTCAAGTGGTGCTCGAGTGGTTGGTAAGGAGGCATTAAACGCTGGAGTAGGACTTTTATCGGATATGGTTCAAGCCCGTCCTATGGAAGCCTCAATAAAAGATCGTCTAAAGCAAGTTAGTACAAACTTAAAACGAAAGGCTGATGACAAAATTGATCGATTTAACATGACAGGATCTGGGTATATAAGTAAAAGAAAACGATTGGCCTCGTTCATTCCACCACTAACAGCTAAAGTGAAAGCTACGAAAAAACTTGGTCTAAAACCAAAAAACATCAAAGATATATTTTCAAATTAAGTATGTCTTTCCTTCATAATCATTCTTGTGAGTGCGTTAAGTCAGAATTAGATTTGTTTGCATTACCGTCTACACAAACAAGCATTGAAAATGGATTGTGGATTCACTATAAACCAATTTCATCTCTTGCTGATGATGGACCTATCGAGTTTCAAGTTCCTGGAACAGGCGATGACTACATAGATTTGTCTCATACATTACTCCACATAAAGGCAAAAGTATTAAATCAAGATTCAACAAACTTGATATCAGCTACAGCAGTAGCACCTGTAAATAATTGGTTGCATTCACTTTTTAGTCAACTCGATGTTTATTTAAACCAAAAACTTGTATCACCACCTAATAATACCTATGCCTATCGAGCATACATGGAAACCCTTTTAAACTATGCTCCTGCTGCTAAACAATCTCATCTTACTTGTAGTCTTTGGTATGATGATACAGCAGGAAAAATGGATTCCACAGATGGTAAAAACATAGGATTTGTTAAAAGACAGGAATTAGTTAATGAAAGCAGGGAAATAGAAATGATTGGTCATCTTCATGGTGACATTTTCAATCAAGATAAATTTTTAATTAATGGCGTTGAAATGAGTGTAAAATTAGTTCGGTCAAGAGAGAGTTTTAATTTAATTGCTGGGTCAAATGATGTAAAGTTTAAAGTTTGCATTACGGACGCAACTCTTATTGTTCGAAGAGCACGAATTAATCCAAGTGTATTACTCGCACATCAGAAAGTTTTAGCTTCTACCACTGCTAAATATCCTATTACTCGTGCTGAAGTTAAAGTTTTAACAATTGCATCGGGTGTTCAAGGAAAAACTCTTGATAATATATTCTTAGGACAGGTACCCAAAAGATGTATTATTGGTTTTGTGAATAATTCTGCATTTAATGGTTCACTTACTAAAAATCCATTTAACTTTGAAAACTATGGTATTAACTCTTTCAGCTTATATATTGATGGTCAACAAATACCTTCCAAAGCTTTGCAACCATCTTTTAATAATAATATATTTACATCAGCATATCATACTCTATTCTCGGGGACTGGTATTCACTTTCTTAATGAAGGAAATGCAATCTCTCGTGAACAGTATGCCAAAGGTTACTGTCTTTTAGCATTTGATTTAACTCCTGATTTATCAGCTAACTCATCAGCCCATTGGAATCTCATAAAGCATGGTAGTGTAAGATTAGAAGTACGATTTGAATCCTCACTAATACAAACAATTAACTGTATTGTTTATGCTGAGTTTGATAATATTATTGAAATAGATAAAAATAGAAATGTTACTGTAGACTATAGTAGTTAGGATTATAATGTGTGTTGTGTTTTAGATATATGTGTTATGTTTAATGCATTTTGTGTGTGTGTAACTAAAGATAACATTATAAAATTAAATAAAACAAATTGTATGCAATATACTATCAAGGATTTAAAGATTCTTTAAATCATTTTATTATCAAAGAATTGGCCATTGCGAGTCATGATCATACACAGACGTTCTTGGTGAAACCACCATATTCATTCCATTACCTAACACTAGAAGAAAAAAAGCAGGTGAGATGGTTAGAAAGAAATCGAGGAATTTACTGGAGTGAAGGCTACATAGACTACAAAGAGTTTAAACGTGTTATTTTACCATATTTAGAAAATAAAAAAATTATGACAAAGGGTTTGGAAAAGATTACGTGGATTAAAGAGTTATGTGCAAACTGTGAAGTGATTGACATAGGTGAGAAGGGATGTCCTAATTTTGCGACATTAAAAAAAAAGTTCTGTAAAAATAAAACTGATTTTAATTGTGTGAACCATAAATTGAATTGTGCATTGAATAATGCTGTGTGTATTAGAAAATGGTATTTTGATAATAATATGTCTGTATTTAATTTATTTATTTAATAATTATTGTGTTGATCAGTTAATTAAAAATGTCTATGTACTCAAAGTGTTTTATTTAATATAATCAGACCCATATAACAAACTTTAAATTAGCTGCAGCAAAATGATAATCCTAAGCTTTGTGACTCCCACAAAGAATGCGATTTAATATTTACAAATCACTATAATTGAACATTCCTATGACAACCATTGAATAGATTGGTACTGTAATAATCTGCTAATAACAGTAATATCATGGATACACTAGAATTACAAAAACATATGAAAAAGATTCATCCCAGTCTAGAAAATAATGTTTATGCTGCTAATAGACTACCTATGTATACACATGTACCAACGTATATAATATGCAATTTGGATGCGGATGATAAACCAGGTTCACACTGGGTAGCTGTACATATCGATACGAATGGTATCGGTCAATATTTTGATTCATATGGACGAACACCTGAGCGATATCATCTCCAGTTTTTGAAAAGGAATTGTAAGAGATGGGACTGGAATGTTGATAGGATTCAGAATGATTGGACTTCAGTTTGTGGTGAATATTGCTTAATGTATTTGCTATTTAAGTTTCAGGGATGTTCAATGCATAGTTTTACGAACATATTTACAGGGAACACACTGCACAATGATATTTTTGTGGATGAGATCTTCCGCTCATATTTTGTAGAAAAAAGTAATAAAATATTGAAATAAAAATGAATGTGTTTTATTGATGACATAGAAAAGCAGACATACAATGAGTAATAGATAAGAACGCCAAATCAACCGTAGGGCAACAGATTCGTGGGTTCTGGCGCAACGTAATGAGGTGTTCGAAGTATAATAGATAAAAGGATTAGGCGAACAATGGAATGCTAATGAGGGTGCAGGACCACCGGAAATCAATGAGATAACAGTTAATTGATTTGCATAACTCCAGAACCACGCATCCTACGCTAAAATGGACCGCAGATTTGAGATCAGAGCACACCAAAACCTTTTTTTTTTTTTTTTTTTTTTTTTTTTTTTTTTTTTTTTTTTTTTTTTTTACGATGGGTGCTACAGATTCGCGGGCTCTGGTGCAAGCGCGGGCTCTGGCGCTTGCGCCAGAATCCGCGAATCACTACTACTAATAGCGTTAAAATTTTTGACATCGTCTTCTATGAATGTTTAAGCAAGTGTCTACTCTAACGTGCCTGCCCGAAAGTAGTTGGTCTGTTAAAACAAGTGACAAAAAGTGTCAAAAACACATCGGGAGTAGGGACAACTGTTAGAACTTGATGTCATTGATTCTAAAGTTCTGGCACCGAACAAATCTTATGTCCGCAAGTATACGGAATACAGAGTTTGGAATGCTTGTGATTTCGGAACTACGGACTGCGTGCTTAGGGAGTAGACCTCCAGGTCGTATTGCAGCGCTTTGCAAAAATCATCTTTCTATCATCATCATCATCATCATTTCAGCCGTAAGGCGTCCACTGCTGGACTTAGGTCTCCCCCAATTTGGGGGGCTTTGCCATAATCGCCACGCTTGGCTGGCGGGTTGGTGATCGCAGTATGGTGGTAAAATGCATAGAGAACGCTGCTGCCCATTCTCTAGTAAGTCCCTTAGTCGCCTTTTACGACACCCACAGGAAGAAATGGGGTGGTGTTATTCTTTACGTCCGGCACCACACGGTACAACTTTCATACATTACGATGAATCTCATAGTTCGCTAAGCTACGGGCGGGCCTCACAGCCACAGCAGGCCGTAACTCAACGTATCCCCGCAGTGAGCCGTAAGGCTGCCTGTGCCAATATTCACCACTAGGAATTCAAACTCCACTACGCTCCGCATGGACGCAATAAAATCTATTGGTTAATATAGGCACAGCTTCTCCCCGCTCTTCTCCGCTCCAATGGACAGGCAAGGGCGGATCCAGCTTTGGTGTCAGGGGGGGGTCACATAGTCGTGGTCAAGTCACAAGAAGTTATAATTTAATTTTTGTAATCATAAATAAAAGTAAAAAGTAGGTATTTTATTAATGTATGTATAGTCTGGCAAAAACGGGTAGAAACGGCAATCAAAAGTTTGGGAATTCGCCACTGTTCTTTTCGATGCGTTCGTTCCCGAATAATGCGTTTGCTGCTATCATACAAAATATTAATTTATAATCATCATTCATCATTTCAGCCGAAAGACGTCCTTTGCTGAACATAGGCCTCCCCCAAGCTCCGCCACTTCGACCGGTTTTGTGCTTCCCGCATCCAGCGGATTCCTGCGGCCTTCACAAGGTCATCGGTCCACCTTGTTGGAGGCCTTCCAACTCTACGTCTTCCGGTACGCGGTCGCCACACCAGAACCTTTCGGCCCCATCGGCCATCTGTTCTGCGAGCAATGTACCCTGCCCACTGCCACTTCAGTTTAGCAATTCTTCGGGCTATGTCGGTTACCTTGATCCTCCTACGGATCTCTTCATTTCTGATTCGATCGCGTAGGGAAACTCCAAGCATAGCTCTCTCCATCGCCCTTTGGGTGACTTTCAGCCTTCTAATAAGGCCTATTGTGAGCGACCACGTTTCGGATCCATAAGTCATCACTGGCAGTGGCAACACACACTGGTCAAAGACTTTTGTCTTGAGACACTGCGGTAAGTGGGACGAGAAGATATTGCGTAGCTTCCCGAACGCTGCCCAGCCGAGTCGGATTCGACGATTGACCTCTTTCTCAAAGTTGGACCTACCTAACTGGACAGTCTGTCCTAGGTACACATATTCGTCCACAACTTCGAGTGTAGCGCCTCCGATCTGCACTGGAGCGGGTATCACATGAGCATTGGCCATAACCGTTGTCTTGTCCGTGTTCATCTTGAGACCCACTCTTTCGGAAGCTCTAATGAGGTCATCGAGCATTGTACTGAGGCCCTCCATAGTCTCAGCCATGACAACTATATAATCGGCAAACCGAAGGTGAGTAATATACTCGCCATTGATGTTGATGCCAGCCCCTGTCCAGTCCAGAATCTTGAAGACATCCTCCAGTGCAGCGGTGAACAGTTTCGGAGAAATGACGTCTCCCTGTCTCACCCCTCGCTGCAGAAGGATAGGTTTCGAGGTCTGGTCCTGTCCACAAACGCTAAGCAGAGAGTTTATACTCTTCGGTCTTCTGTATAACCTGCCGCAGCGTATGTATGTGGTCTACGGTGCTAAAGCCTTTACGGAATCCGGCTTGTTCGGGAGGCTGGAAGTCGTCAAACTTGCGCGCTAGACGGTTCGTGATGACTCTTGAAAACAGCTTGTAGACATGGCTCAGAAGTGAGATGGGCCTATAATTCTTAAGTAGGGCATTATCACCTTTCTTAAAGAAAAGTACCACCACACCTGTGTTCCATGCCTGTGGCGTTTTACCCTCGAGTATGACGGAATCAAACAGCTTCTGAAGGGCTTTGAGAACGGGTTTCCCGCCGGCCTTCAGGAGTTCAGCCGTAATTCCGTCATCAACCGGCGCCTTGTTGTTTTTGAGCTGCTTCAGAGCCATCCGAATCTCGTACAAGCTGACGTCCGGGATGTCTTCGGTATAGTGACCTACCTAGCTCTTTGGTCATTTGCCAGATTTTTAACGGGGTCACTTGTTGACGTGTATAACTGTCCATAGAACCTCTCAATCTCCTTAAATAGCTCAGGTTTAGCGGATACGACCCTGCCATCGTCGGTCTTCAGTTTCGTAAGCTGGCTCTGCCCAATAGACAGATCCTTAGTAAAGCCCTTGGAGCCTTTATTCCGCTCTTTCGCGTCCTTGATCCGCTCTGTGTTATAGCGGCGAAGGTCGCTTTTCAAGGAATGAGAGATCCGTCTATTGAGCTGCCGGTACTCGAGCGCAGCTTCTGAAGACTGCAGGATCATTCCGCGCCTCTGTTCCATAAGCTGTAATGTTGGATCTGAGAATTTCTTTTTCCTATTAGTACGGCGGGTCTTGAAGAACTTAGACCCGACCGTATGGACAGTTTCCACGAACCCATCGTTAAAATCGTCCACGGAGCTCCCTAGGCACTCAAAACGATTTTGGAGTTCGAGCTGAAAGCTCTCGGGGTTATGAAGTTGGATCGGTGCTGGACAGAGCGTTGACTTCATCAGCCGAGATCTTTCCAGCTTGATATTGATATTCAATGTGCCTCTTACCATACGGTGATCACTCCCGGTTTTCACCGCGTTGATCACTGAGATATCATTGAATATTTGCTTCTTCGTCAACATAATGAAGTCAATATCGTTTTTTGTTACACCATCAGGGCTCTGCCAGGTCCACTTCCTGTGCTTACGTTTTTTGAAGAAGGAATTCATCATAAAGAGGCCTTCTTTCTCCATAAAACTAGCCAGTAGGTGACCCCGGTGGTTGCGACGTCCAACTCCAAATTGCCCCACTCTCAACTCATCATCGCCTCGCTTGCCCAGTTTCGCGTTAAAGTCCCCCATGACAACGGTAAAGTGAGTTTTGGAACCATGCATGGCTCTGGAAATATCCTCATACTTGGTCTCCACCTCATCGTCGGGGTGTGACGAGGTCGGGGCGTAAACCTGTATGACCTTCAGCGAATACCTTGCGGGTATTCTGAGTATCAGGAACGCCACCCTGGTCGACACACTCTCGATCTTCACCACGTTACTCACAAGGTACTTATGGACGATAAACCCGACACCACCTTGGGACCGCTGGTCGCGCTCCCGGAAATAGAGCAGGTTTCCGGATTTGAGGATTATCGAGTCCTCCCCCTCTCTTCGGACTTCAGATAGCCCTACTATAATCCCATCGTAACTTGCTCAATTCTTCCTCCAGTTCGGCGATCTTCTCGTCGGTCCGAGGTATACGCGTGTTATATGTTGCCAGGTCCAGTTGTCGGTGATTGTGGTAGCCGGATCTCTTCCGGGGATTCTTAGCACCCCTTGCCTCACCGTGGCCTTGACCGCTACCATAGCCAAGGGTAGGTGGGCCGCCGAGCACTAGGGACCATTTATTTTTGGTGCTTGTCATTTTTGGGGGGTTTGCCATAATCGCCACGCTTGGCAGGCGGGTTGGCGATCGCAGTATGATAGTCTGCAATGCATAGAGAACGCTGCTGCCCATTCTCTAGTATATCCCTTAGTTGCCTCTTACGACACCCACGGGAAGAAACGGGGTGGTGCTATTCTGATAGTCCGACGCCACACGGTACCGGTAATTTATAATAAATTGATTAAATATTGAAGGTATTTAAATAAAATCTATATTGTGACAAAAAAATATATCCTTACTTAAAACCATTACCTATGTTTAACAATTTTAAATAGTGGTCCACGGTGGACCCAGCTCAGGGGGGGGTCATGACCCCCATGACCCACCCCCTGGATCCGCCCTTGTGGACAGGTGACCTAACGCAATTCACTCGTCAAGCGTATTTTGTAGTCAATATTGTGTTGTGGCGCGGCGTGATTATGTGTGCTCCAGATAACCATCTCTTGACGTAGTTTTCGAAGAAAGGCGCAGATAACAATGGCTTTACATAATGATGTAATTTTAATTGGAGTCGCGTAATATTAAAAAAATAAAATATTTAATCTTCTAAACAGTTTGAAAAAGCGAACTCACAAACTGAATAATAATTAAACTTATTTTTATTTACAGAGCAAACTGGTGCGTCTTCGGTGATAAGCCATGTCAACGTGCAAGTGGTCAACGAAATTGACTGCCAGTCGATCTACAGTCCCCAGTTCGTCACCCACAGCACAATCTGTACCAGCGGACGTGGAGGCGTCGGCGCTTGCATTGGAGACTCCGGCGGTCCCCTTATTTTCAACCGCAGTGGAACACCCATTTTGGTAAGTGACACCCACTATGGTTGTGTAGTTCCTCAAAATAATTGAAAAGTTCCTGTTAAGGATGACCCACAATTGGATGGGCCGCAGCGCAACGCAAAATTCTTCTTACATTATTTTCGTACATTTTGTATGAACCATCCGACCGTACAGAGGGGTAATTGCATATTTGCTATCAGTAGGAATCGCTTTTATTTTGACACTTCAACAACATTCGTTGTGTTTTATTTACGTTTACGTTAACATTATTTTCGAACATATGACGCAATGTATAAATAATGATCAGGGCGGGATGTACCGCACACATGTTTTGTAAGTGTTGAAACTTTTTACAAGCCCACGCACAATGGTCCACTCAAAGGACTAAGTGCGGGTACCAAACCCTATTAACATAACTTTTTACAAACAAGACACTACAGTTGGGCTAGCCAGACAGTAGACAATCTGTGTAGATATGAGACTAGTAGGTACGACTTTAAGCTTCCTGCTATTTGCCTTTAGTCGGAAGGTCAAACTGCACCCTAATTGCGTAACACACTATTAATCAGAATCTTAAAAAAATTAAGGTTTTTGTTAACCCATTTTTTTTTTTTCAGGGTGGGAAATCATCAAATGACTTCTCCCGCTCTGGGCGGAGCGGGAGGGCGTGTCAGACTTTTACTGACTAAAACCCACCCGTGTTCCATCAGTTGCCCATGTGCCAGGGTCACGGTATCTCCTTCGAACAATCACGCGACCCCGGCAGGCATCGGTCCTAGTAGACCCCTACACTGCTGCTGACATCTCTTTGAGGCGCGCGTGGAACACTGCGCGCCGTCGACCCGAGCTTGGTCCTTACCGGGCGGCGAGCTACCCATTGCTCGCCACCCGCAAGCTCGCGCCTACGGTGGCCGGCAGTCCGCTATTGACTCCCGACGCCCGGGGCGTCTCCTCCTGCGGCGGCTAGGGACGTGAGGGCGCAGAGACTGCCACTCCCTCACGCGCCCCGCCTCCTCCTTCGCGAGCATTACTGCTTCGCAGAAGGAGGTGACGGCTTCCCATTCCCTCTCGCTCCGTACCATGGCTCGCACCATGGCCGGACGCGAGAGGTCGCCGCCGCCGATCGCCTCCACGAGGACACGGCGGTGCTCCGCCCAGGCAGGGCACACGTCCACCGTATGCTCCACCGTGTCCTCTTTGTTAACCCATTGCTTCCATTTTCCGATAAATTTGTTTGCTCAGCAACGTCAGTAACGCAATTAATGTGGTTGATCTGCCAAACTGAAAACCATTTCTGTTATTGCAGTCGTTTCGTATTCGTAGTGCATTCTGTTAGTGTTATACCGTAGATGTTCTATAGGCAATCCCATTTTAGTTAATGCTTAGGCTAAAGATTGTTAACGAATTTGTTGATGCAACGCCGTCATGCTACCTGTCAATTTTAAATTCTTATTTTGACCTTTATAAACACTAACTTAACGTCCTTTTTATTCCAGATCGGCGTGGTTTCCTTCGTCTCTGCTGCCGGTTGCCAGGCTGGCTTACCCTCGGCATACGCGCGTGTCACAAGCTTCAACAACTGGATCCTACAGAACTTGTAATCATTCTTTAAGACTTCAGATCATAAATACATGAAATTTATTTATTAATTAAAATTTTGTTTTCTATTTTTTTACCTATAGAGACCTCTCCTTGTCTCAGAATATACATTAAGCCGTTGGTCACAGTTGTTTATTGTAGATCTTCGACAGTCTGTACGGCTAGTCAAAAGCCCGAGGGCTGACAATCAGGCTTACCAATTAGTCTTTCCTAGGGTATCGTAATACCCAGTAACTGGATTGTGAAGGTCAAGTAGGCAGGCGCTCCATGTAAAATACCTACTGGTATTTAAGGCAAGATTTGAAACCAACCCCAACTTAGTTGGAAAAACGCTAGGCAGATGATTATGATGATGTCTAACAGGTTGCGTCCTCTCATGGGTTCTACGTACTACGGTGATTAAAAAAAAAACAGTTTTAATATAATATGTAGGTAGCGCTGCCAACACGACGATCAAATTATTGTTATTGAAAACGTATATCTGAGTATCTAAGTATATTTTCAGTATCTGCTTTTATAGTCTTCAGAATAAGTTGGGGTTGGCTTCCAATCTAATAGGATGCAATGCAATGCAATGCAATTGCATGCAATGCATTGGATGCAATTTTACATGGAGCGACTGCCTATCTGACCTTGTTATGGGGTTCCTACCTAACACGATATCCCTGGCTTTGTAAGACTGGTTTGTCACACTTTCGGACATCTATAATGACTATACCAACTTACCTATCTAAATTATACTTTTATAATAAAAAAAATATCTATAGTTGATCTTGATACTAGTTTAAATAAAAACACAAAACGGTATACAAGTTTACACTCTTATAAAAATAATCGCTGAACATAAAAAAATGCCTAAGACCGCCTTGGACCTTATTTGTGTGCGAGAAGTCTAACAGACGACGCGAGACGTGGAGCTTAGGGCTCAGAGTTTTATTCGAAAGAGTTACCGTGGCCCTGGCATATAGGCAACTGAAGGAACACGGGTGGGTTTTAGTTAGTAAAAGCAGGCTTTTACTCCAACTTTATAACGGGATACTTTCTCAATTATTTAATTGAGAAAATATCCCAAATAGAATAACTTAGTAATAATTGGATTTATGTAATAAAACTCAAATTAAAAGAGTGTTTATCATAAGTGGATATATTTTCTTTTACAAATTATCAAAGATCATAAGTGAGCTCTTTTTTAATTATTTTAAAATTAAAATGCGTATACAGGTTCATAGAAAATTGTTTTTATAGTTTACAAGAATTTCTGTAACATAATGAAAAACTGGGCAAGTGCGAGTCGGACTCGCGCATCGAGGGTTCCGTACAAACCGTATTCACGGTTTATGCATAAGGTTTATGTTTATGAAATTAAATGGTTTTTTTTTCATATTTGAGTTGATTGAATGAAAGGTAAATTGCGGTTTACGATTTATGACGTATTAAAAAAAAATACTTACTAAATCTCGTTCAAACCAATTTTCGGTCAGTTTACCACTTTGGAAGTGTGTTTTTGCCATTTGGCAACGGAACCCTAAAAAGGTTAGTTTACGTTTCCTATAGTTTTGTGGCGTGAGTTTAAGGGGATTACCTCGCAAATCCTGAAAATACCGTGTGCTTAAAGAAGTTTGTAGATGAATCCTTTTGTGCGTTTTCAATATAAAAAATATATGTTAAACTAAAGGTCATCACAAATACATTGTATTGTTTAAAATTTTAATAAACTTACTCAAATTCTATCAAAAAATCGTAACAAATAGGTCCTTTTTCAACCTAAATTGGAAATGTTCTCTATAACGGCTCAATAACTCGGCATGAATTTTATACCAAAATATACGTAATGACGTATTTAACAATGTGTATTGATTTCTTTCTCTTATTTATTTTAATATTTTAAAATATTTTATAAAAATCCGAAATTTCGCGAAAAGCACTATGTCACTCCCGCACTCGTCCCTCTCTCTCTCGTCGTTTCGTCGTAAGTTAGTACGGGGCAGCATGCTCAAGGTCATTGGGCAATGTAATGCCCTTAACTACATATGTAGTTTAACCTATAAAGAATTTATTTTACAGACTAAATATGATTTTTATGTGTAACTACAAACTATTCTCTTTCAAAAATCAAAATCAAAACGTTTTATTTCACATCTACACTTATGAAACTTCCGAACTTAGGTGCCCGGTTCCAATGCAGTTGCCAAGTAACTCCACTCCGTTACTCTTTTAAAAATAATTGGCTTTTACAGTAAATAGGTATGGGAGGACAGTGTAGGCCTGTCAACAAGTACCAGTACTCACGATAGTAGGAAATGGTCTACATATCCACAGTCTACAAGGCCCACAACGTTCTCGCATTCACAAAATATAAAAGAGTGAAAGCAATAGAT
Source organism: Aporophyla lueneburgensis (assembly GCA_932294355.1). NCBI lineage: Eukaryota > Metazoa > Arthropoda > Insecta > Lepidoptera > Noctuidae > Aporophyla > Aporophyla lueneburgensis. Next base: position 20,198,819 of record OW028745.1, on the reverse strand, counting down.
AAATAAAATATAAAAAAAAAACCTTTAAATCAAATGACATGATTGCCACGACCACCCATAAAGACTTAAAATTAAAGACAAATAATGTCAAAAAATTTGTAGATTATGTGAAAAAAGTAAGTAAAAATAAAAAAATGAAACCTTATTTGGGAGCAGTTAATAAACATTTACATGGTTATGCCGTTAATGAGGTACCAGGGAAGCCACATAGTAGAAGGAATTATTGCCAAAATTCCTTATCTTGAACGTAGTCTTTTATAACTAGCTTCTGCCCGCAACTTCATCCTTAATCTTCGTTAAATTTCTTGCTCCCCGTGACTTTTCCTTTTTGCTCGGCTCTTAACGGTCCTAACGTGATGTTCGATAGTCTATAGCCTTCCTCGATAAATGGGCTATCGAGCACAAAACGTAGTTCCTGAAATTAAAACATTCAACCAAACCTTCTTCAGCTTTATAATATAGATTAGATGACATTTATAAATGTTATAGTGAGCCAACCTTAAAAGATAGACATATGCTATCGCTGACTTTTTAGAACTTTTTAAGAGGATTAATTCCTTCGTAAATTTTTGTTGCGTTACTTTAACCGTTTACGCAGCGCACGCAACGGAAACTTTAATTTTCCCCTTTTTTGCAACATTTTTCATTGCTGCTCCTCTCTTTTTAGTCGTAGCGTGATGTTATATAGCTTTTAGTCTCCCTCAATAAATAGGATATTCAACATTAAAATATTTTTTCAATTCGAACCAGTTGTTCCTGAGACTAGTGCGTTCAAGCAAACAAACAAACTCTTCAGCTTTATAACTTATTTTTTCGTATTTATAGGTTATGCTTTTTTGTTATGGAGACGTTTGATGTGTGTTTTGAACTTTTTATTGCTAACAATAAGTTCAGTAACCTACTTGGCAATTTTTAAGAAGCTGATAATGTTTATGAGAAATGACTTATTATAGTTTTAGTATCTAAATTTAGGTATCACAATTTCTTATTTCTACTACGAGTACTAATACTACGGAAATCGCTGCTTATTTTGAAATGCTTAAGTTTTTGTGAGCAAATGAAGTACATTCTAGGATGTATGTACTCTGTAGAGTTTAGAGATTGCAATCCGGCGTCATATTCAGTCCTGCCGGATCCGACCGGATTCCCATCGATCAAATCCGGATTGATCAAATCAGCATAATTTTGAATGGCAGACAAGTACTCTCGAACTCCGTCACTTTCAAATGTAGTCATTTCCTTTTTTAGTACCTTATCAAAATCTTTCTCTTTTTTTAGTATGTATGCTATAACATGTGGTACCTTGCTGGCTTTGTAATTGTAATTCTTCCTGTAATGTCAAATCTTTCTTTAGTGATGGTGAATCTAAGTTCTCTTCTACTATCTCTTCCATGTTTTCTTTAGAGTTATCGTGTTGAATAACACTTTCTAAGATTTTCTCATTTTATCATCGTATGACTTTTTCTTTCGCATAGTAAATGTTTGATCAGATCGGATTACATTTTCATGATATGTATTAATATTCATGTTACTACAGTGCGGCGTTCTTTAATCCTCATATTTAGTACTTATACCTCATCTACCCTAATCTATCCTATCCTATCTACTCACTAATATTTTAGTACGTCATGAGTGAGCAACTGCTCTAAAACAAATTTAAGTGTTATTTCTGCAGATAACAGGGTCGAATCTCTTCGGCATAGGGCCTCTACAACCAATTTAAATGGCTGCAAACTGTCAATCAAGTCTTTTATATTCAACCATTCAAGGTCACTAAATTTAATGTTAGATCCTATATCTATTAAATTTATCGATGCACAGCTCTATTATTTAAAAAAAAAAATTGCTGGCACCGGATCCGGTAAACGTTTAATGATGCCGGATTACCGGATCCGTTTTTCCGGATTGCAATCTCTAGTAGAGTTAGTATATCAATTTCTGTAAATTCGTTTCTTAGAGTAGTGAGGCCCTATTTAGAGATTGCGCGGATTGCCCCTTTTGTAAAATGAAAACTGAACCGACATAGGCTGCTTCTGCTACTTGAAGAATGTAGGTATATTAGAACATAGGTATTTATAGGTACCTATATTGTGTTTATCTTATGAAAGTTAGCACTTATCCATTGCGTAGACTCCTTCAGTTTTACTGAGATCTCTTTGAGGCGCGCGTAGAACACTACGCGCCGTCCCTACCGATCCTGGTCCTTACCGGGCGGCGAGCTACCCATTGCTCGCCGCCCGCAAGCTCGCGCCTACGGTGGCCGGGAGTCAGCTATCGACTCACGACGCCCGGGGCGTCTCCTCCTGCGGCGATTAGGGACGTGAGGGCGCAGAGACTGCCACTCCCTCACGCGCCCCGCCTCCTCCTTCGCGAGCATTACTGAAGGAAGAAGGAGGTGACGGCTTCCCATGTACTCTCACTCCGCACCATGGCTCGCACCAGGGCCGAACGGCCGCCGCCGATCGCCTCCACGAGGACACGGCGGTGCTCCGCCCAGGTAGGGCACACTTCCACCGTATGCTCCACCGTGTCCTCTAGACGATCCTCACAATGGAAACACCCGGGCGTATCCTCCCGCTTTATCCTGAACAGGAACCCACCGAAGCAATCATGCCCGGTGAGAAACTGCGTCAGGCGGAAGGTGAGGACGCCGTGACGCCTCTCTATCCACTCCTCAAAGAGGGGACTTACCGCCGCAATTGTGGCGTGCCCAGTCTAATTACAGCTTCGCGACATCAATCGTGGGGCAGTTGCCCACCAAAGACAACAGCCGGAAGGTTAGAGACACCTCGCTTTTCCTTAGAGGAATAGTGGACTTTATATCCTCGTCATACCTCTAAACGGATGACCCCGAACATGGACATAGATGTAGTCTTTCAGAAGCTTCAGCATGAGGTCATCAACATCATATCCAGCGGCGAGTAAAAGCTCGTGCAGACTAGCGCGATGCGACGGTTGCGCACGAATCGGCGATTTGTATCCGTAGAACAATTTCTATGAAAACGCGCTCGACCGTTCACACAGGGGCGACCTGTCGCGCCGCGACACGGTCACAGAAATTGTTCTACGGATATATAAATTGATAGGTATATGTTTTTTTTTGAATTTCTTGAACAATGAGAAGACTATGACCTATTTTGGGTTTTCAGAATAGAAGATGGTCGACCAAGAATTCTATATTGACGGATTCATTAGCTTAGTGCTGTGATGGTTGTGGTTTAACAACTTCCATAATTATATTTTTAACCACTGTAATTTAATTCGTATCCAGATAAGATAAAATGTATTCCCACCCATCTTGATAAAACTAATCAGGTTCCATTTTTATTGTTCTCCAATCATTAATTACGAGTGATTAGATCAGATTTATTGAGCGGAAGGTATAAAAGCGGCAATTTTTTTTCGCTCTTCATATTAGGAAAATAATTTTCACATAATGCGTGCTCTATTCTTGGTCGGTCTGGCGCTGGTGGCTTCAGCGTCGGCTCTGGTGGAAGTTGGGGCTGGATACCATCAGGAAATTGGTATTCCTACCGCTGAGAAGATCAGGGTTGCTGAGGAGAAGTTCTTGGCCGAGGCAGCTCAAGACGATAGGGTTGTGGGTGGTGCTGTAGCTCCCGCCAACGCACATCCTTACTTAGTGAGTTAATTGTTCTTTTTTACTTTTACTTTAGGGTGCCATTAGTCATCAAACATTGTATAAAGACCTAGAATAGACCAATACAAATGTAGGGAAGTAGGTACCACAAACACACTGCAAATCTTCAAAATTATAGGCAACTTTTGTTTTTTAAATATCTCCAAGTCCATTACTAATAAGTACATATTTAATTAGTGTTTGAGAAAGTTAGTACTTCTGCAGACGGACCACTCGTGATTGTCACTAGTAGTTAGCTATATAGTCACAATTGGTAGACAACTGCCAGTTTACTTTCATGTACCGACGACAATGCCTCGCCACTTACCTTTGGTGGCTACCTCAATAAATATACCACAGGTGGCATTGGTAGAGAACGTGAGAGGTTTGTGTGTAGGGAGCTTTTAGAGTACTTCAGCGATCAGATTTAATAGACGTTTAAGTAGTCTATGGAATAAAAGTTTGTAGGTCCTTAGTTATATTTAAATCTACTTGTTTTCAAGTAATTTTCTTTCGAGTTTTAACAAAAATTTTGTGATGATTGAGATGCAATTTATAATCATACAATTAATACTTTTACAGGCTGGCTTGCTGATCAGTCTGGTCGGTATTTCTGGCAACTCAGTATGCGGATCTTCGCTCCTGTCTGGCAACCGGCTGGTGACTGCAGCTCACTGCTGGACCGACGGTCGCATGCAGGCGTGGCAGTTCCTTGTCATCCTCGGCTCCAACCATCTGTTCACTGGTGGTACCCGCATCGCTACCTCTAACGTTGTGATGCACCCTCAGTACACTCCACACAACCTCAACAACGATATTGCCATGATCATGCTGCCCACAAGCATTTGGTTTACTAGTGAGTAATCTAAAGTTATTCAATTTAATGCAGAGTTGAGTCATTGAATTCTGTAGATAAGACATTATACTTGATCAGATTTATGATAGCTTTCATGATAGATTTGATTATTTTGATAGTGACACCAAAATTAGACGTTATAATTAGGTAATGAAGATATAACAGGCATTTAACAGCAGTAATTCAAAATGATTCAAAAACAGAAGAAGAAGTAGGCATTTCTGATTATTTTGTTGTTGTTGGGAAGTAATCAAATATTCAATAGGTGTAGGCAGATATGGATCGAAGGAAAGCAATATGTTATTTCTGATTTTGATAGGGTTACCATAATAGAATTTATCTTATTTGGGTACTCACGAAATAAGAAAAATCGTAACCTGCTATTTGAATTTCAGACAGTATCCAGCCAATAGCACTTCCTTCTGGAAATGATCTATGGAATCAATTTGTTGGAAACTGGGCAGTTGCTGCTGGCTTCGGCAGAACTAGCGACCGTAAGTTCTTATCATAATCTAAAATGAATAATTGTCTATTTGCATAGATATAATAAAATTGCAGTGTTTTTAAACAAGTATGTGTAACCACAAAGTAAGCTCAAACTTAGTAAGAGGGAAGAGGAAGGGTAAGGTAAGTGATTGCATCAGCCATCAGGGAATTCCCCAGACAACTCTCTCGCTGACAAACCGATATAGTCCAAGGGGTGGCTAAAATTAACGGTGTGTAGAGCACAATACTTCCAGAGCGAACGGCTGATGATGCCTAAAAGTAATGTAGTAAGGCGCAACGATCTATTAACTCTTATAGTTGTGTGGGAATCGGTTGTCATGGTATGGTCACGTGATACGTAGAAAATAGGTAAATGTCGTTATAGTGTGGCCATTAGTCCTGTGCACTCCCTGAAGTATGCGTGGCGAGGTGGGAGGCGAAGAAAAAAGTGCATGAGTTCACATGAGATTGATACATGTCGGACAGATCTTACGATACCAGTTTACATTTCTAAGGCAAGACTTGTGCGGGACGATGGTCGGAGGCTATCTATCTGTGATATATTATACGTACTTAGTTGATTAAAATGTAACCCAAATATAGTCATATTTTATTAAAAATATGCAGGTGATAAATAAGAACTAAACTTATATAATAGGAAAGTATTGAGTATGAATGTCGATGGCTTTAAGAGTAGAGGGAGATCAAAGAAACGATGGATGGATTGTGTGAATAATGATATTGATAGAAAGGGGGTGCCTACTGAAATGACGACTAATAGAGAAGTGTTTGAGAAAAAGACATGTTGCGCTGACCCCAAATAAATTGGGATAAGGGGAAAAATGATGATGATCTAGTAACTCTTATTAAACTTAAAAATGTCTCTATTTTGCAGAGCAAGCTGGTGCCTCGACAATCGTGAGCCACGTTAACTTACAAGTGATCAGTTTGCTTCAGTGCCAATTGACTTTCGGTACCAACTTTGTGGTCTCGAGCACGATCTGCACCAGCGGTGCTGGCGGCGTTGGTGTGTGCGGCGGAGACTCCGGCGGCCCTCTTGTTGTGAATATAAACGGAACACCTACTTTGGTGAGTGTATTGTATACCAGCATGCGTAGCATGACCACCGTAGAAAGGGGTTTTGTCGACGGAAGATAAAATTACAGATTGTAGAAAGATTAAAGACGGAATTAAAGATTGTAGAAGGATTTGTACCGTTTTATGCTGGCGTAGCATGACAGTTCTATCTCTATTCTACCAAGAATAGACAAAGTTATTTCTATGGTGGTCATGCTACGCGTGCAGATACCTATAAAACAATAAAAGCAACGGTTGAAAATCGAACCATCGGTGAGAGGTTGAGAATTTCTTATAGTATTCTTTTCCTTTTTCCTCTCATTCTGACCAATTTTTTAAACGAACCCATTTTGTTTACAGATCGGCATCAGTTCCTTCGTCGCTTCTACCGGATGCCAGCTCGGCCACCCATCGGCCTACGCTCGAGTCACCAGCTTCAACAATTTCATTCAACAATACTTGTAAATACTATGAGACTGACGTATATTATAACGATAAACAAATTACATTTTAATTTAAAACAACTCTTTTGTATTATTTTGAACCTGCCTAATTGTTTTGTTCTAATGTTGGGTCTTTACTGTGCATTGCTGAATTCCAACTCGTCGAGGTACTAATAGGTACCTACTAAGTACCCTGGTTGGACGAAATCATAGAATATGGCTACACTACTAATTCGATATAGCACATTATAAGCGATCGTGAGTAGTGAAGTTCGCATATCTCATTTTTTAAAGTTTCTGTTTACACATTTTTGAACTCTAACGATGTCGAAATTATCGGACCAAATCTTACGAATACCAAACCAAGGTACCCATAAGAAATAGGTGCAGAGCGACCGAATGACAGACGGATGATGTTCAAGGCCGGTTTTGTTCGGTGAACCAGAACCAGTGCTCGAAAGAGGGCGCCTTCTGAACTGATGAATGTTACGATTGTGTATTCTTGCGACGATTTCTTTCTATTAGTATTAGAAGGGGGGGGGGGGTATGGTTTTTCCTATAAAAATAACTCAATACTAGCCCGTCGTCAGGATTTTTTATAGGTAGCAATAGAGTCGCCTATTCTTCCTATCTCACATGGGTCTCATAACTTAAATGACGAAATTATCGGGGTACATGTCTTTCTTTGTGAAAAGCAGTTACACAAAGACAGACAAACTAAAGGACGTGATAATTTACGCTTGAATAAAAAGAATAGTAAAAATAACAAACAAATAATTAAATTTCACAGTGTTGTTGCACTTGTGAGCGATTGCAATGGGTCGTTTTGTCTTTAACTGAAATTTTTTATAGTGAACAAACTAACATCTTTATTTGACATATTTGAAATTAGATATGTAGCATCGAATATCGGAATCCCTTCTTCTATAAGTCCAATGTTTTTCAAGTCAGTCTGTTTTGGAGAGAAATGTACCGTTACACAATGATTGTGCTTTAAGAACCCCGGGACAGAATTTCATGCCCGTTAGCACAAATAATATTGATCTCATCAAACTTTAAGCTAGGACGGTTGTGGAAATCTCATAATATTTTGGACTTACCGTTAATCCGTATGGAGATAACGTTATTCACCGGTATTACCCGTCTTGATAACACTAATCGGCTTTTGCTTATAATTGTATTAATATAAACTTAAAAATCATCAATTACGAATGATTAGATCAGATTTAATGAACGGAAGGTATATAAAGTGGAAAAAATTTCATTCGACATAATCAGAAAAATTATTTTCACATAATGCATGCTCTACTTTTGGTTGGTCTGGCGCTGGTGGCTTCAGCGTCGGCCCTGGTGGAGGTTGGGTCTGGGTACCATCAGGAAGTCGGCATCCCTACCGCTGAGAAAATCAAGGTAGCTGAGGAGAAGATCTTGGCTGAGGCAGCTCTAGACGACAGGGTTGTTGGTGGTGCTATCGCTCCCGCCAACGCACATCCTTACTTCGTAAGTCACTATAAATACTTAATTAATTTATACTTTAACATTAGCCGCGAAATTTAAATCTACCTATTTCATGAATAGTCATTCATCAGGGTTATATGAACTTAGAGGGTTGTATTGAAGATTTTAAAGATATTTTTCTGTAAAGTCATATTTGTTTCGGTCGCGAATCGTATTTTAATCAACATTCAACCAACACCACGGTCAGAAACAATAATTTAGCAGAGGTAGCTACTGGTATCGATGGTGGTACCTAACTCACCACTTCGTCAGTTAAATTTACGGTTGAAAAAGTGTCTGGGCCGACCACTAGTGGTTACCGCCGACTGCTGATGGTAGACATGCATGGTCCGTGTGTAGATGCACTTATATGAATGCCCTCTTATGTTACATTATTCTCTTCATTTACAATTTCCTTTTTTATTCATCTTACCTAAAACGCAGTTATTGTAGTCTTACTAATCAATGAAGTAATCAGATTTGAGAGATATTTAAAATGAAACTGTAGTTTTGGGACTACATTTAAATAGTCAACTGCAATATTTAGTTACCGACTTGAAAAATCGCCCGTTTGTGAAATGATTGTTTACACAATATATATCATCCTATTTAATATTTATGTTTTATTGTTTAGGCCGGCTTGCTGATCAGTCTAGTTGGTATTTCTGGTAACTCAGTATGCGGCTCATCTCTCCTGACCGCCAACCGGCTGGTGACGGCCGCTCACTGCTGGACCGACGGTCGCATGCAGGCGTGGCAGTTCACCGTGATCCTCGGCTCCAACCTTCTGTTCACTGGTGGCACCCGCATCGCTACCAGTAACGTTGTGATGCACCCTCAGTACACCCCGCACAACCTTAACAACGATGTTGCCATGATCATGCTGCCTACTATCGTTCAATTCAGTAGTGAGTAATCTGAATCTACATTATTTGGTCAGATAAAAGATGGTTCTTATAATATTTTTTTTTTTGCTATTGTCCTTAAAATTAAATTATGATATTCTTATTTTGGAATGTAAAATTTTGGCCTACATTTTGTTATTCAAGGATGTATCTAGTATATCCACGTAATAGGAGCAGTTATATTGTTCTAGCAACTAAGCAATGTTTTCATATTTCAGACGGTATCCAGCCAATAGCCCTTCCTTCTGGAAATGATTTGTGGAATCAATTCGTTGGGAACTGGGCAGTTGCCGCTGGCTTTGGCAGAACTAGTGACCGTAAGTTCTCTTTTTATACAAACATACATAAATTCACGCCTTTTTCCCATGGGGGTAAGCAAAAACTACGGAACGTCACTTGCTATGTTCCTTACCTACTTCTTTTGCCTCATTTAGGTTCACGCAACTGGTTATACACACACGCCGGTTGCGAGTACTACGCACCTGACCTTTCTGAAGAACATTACCAATATGGTCATTATATGTCCTCCTAGGGAGTCCCCTCCCGGCGTTTCCTCTTTTGTAAGCCGTCCTTCGTGACAAACGTTATCTTTTATCAATACTAAAATCTTTTCTAATTTGCAGAGCAAGCGGGCGCATCGACCATCGTGAGCCACGTTAACTTGCAAGTTATCGGTCTGCTTCAGTGCCAAATGATCTTTGGAAACAACTTCGTTGTCTCGAGCACGCTCTGCACTAACGGAGCTGGCGGCGTCGGCGTGTGCGGCGGAGACTCCGGTGGCCCCCTTGTTGTGAATCTAAACGGAAGACCCACTTTAGTGAGTATGGTATTCAGTATACCTCCTATAAAAACAAAGAATAAATAAGGGTGGAAAATGGGCATGCCACGAGCCGAGCGAGCGAAGCGAGCGGTGTCGCGGCAGCGGTCGGCGAGTGCCATAAACCACTAGAATGTTAATGAGCCCTGTCGGCGGAGAGTCCTGTCGGCGAAGAGTCCCGTCGAAGTAAAGTCTTGTCGGTGTTCAGTCTGTCAGCGTACTGTCTGTCGGCGTTTAGTCGTACACTCCATTGTTTCCCAGCAATCTTCAATCGGCATAAGAAAAAAATATGCATTCATTTCGGCCCCCATCCGCACTCTTTTATGTTTTTGTTTACTGTGACCTCCAAAATTAAAGTTATTGTTTTATTTTCAGATCGGCATCAGCTCCTTCGTCGCTGCTGCCGGTTGCCAGCTCGGCTTCCCCTCGGCTTTCGCTCGCGTCACCAGCTTCAACAATTTCATCAACCAATATTTGTAAATACCAAGAGACTGACCATAAATACATATAATTTTAATTAGAGAGTAATGGTTTTCTTTTTATTTTGTATGATGAAAAAAAAAATAACACATTCTATGTTCTGCTGGACGTCAAGAATAGCAAAATCCTATTTCTTCCCGTGGGTGTCATAGAAGGCGACTAAGTGATTAGTAGAGAATGTGCAGCAGCGTCCTTTATGCATCATATCACCTTTATGGATATACTGCGATCGCCAACCCGCCTGCCAAGCGTGGCGATTGTGACAAATCCCACTCCCTCTTTCGGGGAGGCTTATGTCCTGTAGTGGGCGTCTGCCGGCTGTAATGATGAATGATGATGATGATGATGTTGATAAAAAAAACTATTTTGAAACTTTTGCTCTCTTTACCACGTTTTTCAGCAGCTAACTTATAGAAATTATCTACCTGAATTAAATTAACATACCTACTTACTACCTACCTCATTAATCTTAGGTATTATTTATTGTTCTGTCTTTATCCACCGATAAGATACATTTAATCGAAACCGACAATCTTAATTGATTTATTTTCTTGTCTGTACTAAGTTATCTTTCATTAAATCTTGCGACATGTTGACATTTTTTTTTGACAAATCGTTTGTAAACTACATTATTTCAATAATGATAATAATGTTAATGACTTGGTCTGGCGATCAGTCAATCAACCGTCGCAGCTTATCGCTAGCACGTGCACAAGTGTTGCAGCTACTGCAGGAATGTATGACAATTTTGTTGTGTCATGCATTCCTGCAGTCACCTTGCGAAGATCGTCGCTCCACCTAGCCTGAGGACGTCCAACCGTACGTTTGCCGATTCGCGGTCTCCACTCAAGAACTCGTCTACCCCAACGGTCATCGGTTCTATAGTTAATGTGGCCGGCCGCAGGGTGGCTGGTACCAGCTGGATGAGAGTTGCCGAGACTCGAGCTGAATGGCAAGAGCTGCAAAAGCTTAAAAAGTGACATGACAGATGATTTGGTTACACATCTTTACAATAAAAAACAAAACATTTTGTCCAATAAATCCAAATGTTTCTTTAGAGAACTTCACACATGCGCTACACACTCACTAAAGGTCAGCGATAGGTAATACTTAGTTAGTTTCAATCATTTAGCGAGTGACCACCATCGGCCTCACTTTTGTGAACAGCCTCTCATCATCTTTATCATAATTTCAACCGAAAGACGTCCACTGCTGGGCATAGGTCTACAATTTTTCGGGCTATGTCGGGTACCTTGGTTCTCCTACGGATGTTTTTATTTCTGATTCGATCGCGTAGGGAACTCCAAGCCCTCCCCATCGCCCTTTGGGTGCCTCTACAAAGTACTGGAATATAATCCATGGCTGTCTGCTGTATCTGACTACTTGTGGCTTTTGCTGATCATTAATGGCCCGTGTGCGGGTAGCCTATGGTGTGTATGTCGGGTATTTTGTCCGTTTCCACCGCGCGGCCAACTCTTAAAATTTGATGAAATTTTGCCAGGAATTAGTTGTAATTTGTTACAATACACACCTCTTTTCCTGAATTTGTTACAAAAAAAACTAAGGCGCTACGACCAAAAACAGTTGGCCGCTAGAACCGCCACTTGCCGTAGTGATTGTCCGTGATTAAACAGAAACTAAATCATGCAGATAGGCGCATGATCCATCAAAAGAAAGGTCTTAATTTGTTGTGTTTGTTACAAAAATAAAAATCATCAAAACTTAAATACACAAAAAGTTATGCTATATTTAGTTTTCAGGTTAAGTGTAGGTACGTATCTCACCATAAAATCAAATTAATAGAGGCTAATGTGTATGGACAATTAGTTGCTAATTTGTTACAGCAAATAAACAAGAAAAATACTAGAAAAAAGGTTCAGTATTTTTTTTACAGTCGATTTTAGTCGGCCGCGCGGACGGCAATGTGCCTAAAATACAATGGTGTTTATTTCGTTATTAATAGTAGATACAAGCTTAGTTCTAGTACTAATCGACAGGTATGGTAGCCTAGTTTGGATAAATGTGGCGAATATAACTACAGGCTTTATATTTTAGGAGATATTCACTAAAATATAGTATATTCGCTATATATATATTCGTTATATTCGCCACATTTATCCAAACTAGGCTACGATACCTGTCGATTAGTACCAGAACTAAGCTTGAACCTACTATTAATAACGAAATAAACGCCATTGTATTTTAGGCTTATTGCCGTCCGCGCGGCCAACTAAAATCGACTGTAAATAAAATATTGAACCTATTTCCTAGTACTTTTCTTGTTTATTTGCTGTAACAAATTAGCAACTAATTGTCCATGCACATTAGCCTCTACTAATTTGATTTTATGGTGAGATACAGACATACACTTAACCTGAAAACTAAATATAGCATAACTTTTTGTATATTTAAGTTTTGATGATTTTTATTTTTGTAATAAATACAACAAATTAAGACCTTTCTTTTGATGTATCATTCGCCTATCTGCATTATTTAGTTTCTGTGTAATCACGGGCGATCACTACGGCAAGTGGCGGTTCTAGCGGCCAACTGTTTTTGGTCGTAGCGTCTTAGTTTTTTTTTGTAACAAATTCAGGAAAAGAGGTGTGTATTGTCACAAATTACAACTAATTCCTGGCAAAATTTCATCATAAGAGTTGGCCGCGCGGTGGAAACGGACATATTTTATTGGTTTTAAAATCGCATCCATTATGGACTAATCGGACCAACTGTCTTAATTAACGGGTTATCAATACAGGATACAAGGATCTTTTGGCGCCGGAATGACATTAACCCTATGGTGACTTTAGTTCTAATTTTGGCCACGCGCAGCAGTTCTAAAGTAGCGTTGTAAATGAGGAAGGCAACTGTCAAAATGGCGCTGTTTTAGTTAGTTCCAAACACAAGCTAAGGAAGGCGCGAAGCGATTTTCTTTATTCATGTTACAATAGGGTTTCTTTAGGTTTGCTACTACTAATAAATGTGTCAATATCACAATGATCTTTATTTTATTGAAAATTAGGTTGCTTTTGTCGGAAGTTAACTATGATAGGACTGTAGCTGTAGTGACGCCATCTACAATTAGCTTTGACGGAACTTCTCTATTGATTAGAATAACCAGCCTCTAATCTTCCCACTTCTGGGACACACGCCTCCGCTTTGTGAGAGGAAGGGGTCGTAATCCATCACGCGTGCTCTGTGCGGGTTGGTATGTCACATGTGTTCGAATTTGTTGTTTCTGGGACATGCCGTTTTCCTCACGATGTTTTCCTTCACAGTTTTCAGAGCAGTGGTGATGAAATTATTTGCACAAAGTAAAGCGCCTGCTTGGGTTCGAACCCATGACCTTACTACTCATAAGTTGGAGCCGATACCATTGGGCCACCACAGCTCTAAAACGTGAATGTACTATAGCCCAACCCTTCGGGAAAACAAGGATGTGATTATGGATAAATTAAAAACGAGATAAGTATCATTCAAGCTCCTTTATTTCGACCAGGTACTTACAATGTGTCCACGAAAACTATATCCTCTCTCAAGCCAGACATACAGTGCTAGGCAACACTTAATACGATCTTGCTTTAAATATTATTTAAGTAAACAGTACACTCATGCATGACATTGATTCTTGTTGTTGATAAAGGTAATGCCACATTAGCCGAATACAAAATATCGATTATGTTTTTTTAAACAGATTTTATCGAGTTACAAAATATTTTGTCATTTATTTTCAGAACTGTCATTATATTCATAAATTGAGTCTAATTTAGATGTTAAACTAAGATAAGTAATCTTTTTTATTCATCTGAGCTCTTATCCCATTGCGTACCTTGTCCAGTCCATTCATCCATTATATTATGCACAACAAATCGGTGAATCCACTATTCGTAATTAAAATGTGCGAGAGAAGCAGTCGCCATAAATAATTTTGCAAACCCATACAATAAAATGTATTCGAAATTACAACAATAGTTATTTTTATACTTAATATCATGCGATTATTTATTACACTAGAACATTGAAGCTCCCTGACGTCGTGTTTAAAATAATAACAAATGTATGACTACTACATGTTGGGACTAGAGATACAACTTAATTCTAACGTTATACGACTAATTAAAATTTCATGATTAATGGAATTACTATAAATCATAATTAGCTGGTTTATTTCGGGCACACTATAACTAAGAAGCTAATCAATAGCCAAAGATTTAAATCGGTAGACTTAGCCACGCTAAAAAGTGTTTATTTTGAGAGGAGCTCATACATGAATAAATTGCGTCTCCATGACAATCATGTCATTGTGTGTCAAAAATGTCAAAACGAAACAGAAACGTGACTATATTTTGACACAGTAATGCGAATCTAACGATTTAAATCTTTGACAGTAGACAATAAAAAAAAATAAAAAACAAAATTCGATGTTCTTAAAAAAAAAATGACAAGTTAAGGTCAATAGTTAAAATAAAAGTTAAGCTAAGAATCTTAGAAGCTGATATTTAAACACTATTTACAAGCCTCTTCCGAGTACCAAATAGGTAAACTACATAGACATACCTTAATTAAATATATTAGCTAAACATTTAATATGAGAGGACAATTCCACTTTTCAATTTTACATATATAAGTTTTAAAATATTTACATTCGAATTCACATTCTGCCGGTGACAATTGATCATGAAATATGACAATATACTCTAAAATAAATACATTTAAATGTTCGAGAGATAAGTAATTAAAATAACGAATATTTACGTAGGTAAATCTTAAAAGGAAGCGTTAATTAAACTATCTTAATGATATCACAGTTCATTTATGCAAATAAAGATATATATAGTTGGATATATATATATATATTACACATGGAATTAACCACCAATAGAATTGTTGTAATGGCAATAACATGAAGATTTCAACAGAACAACAACATTTTTGTTTGAGACAATAATTATTGCTGTTATGGTACGCGTCAAACGTTTTTGGCGGCTCTGGAGGCTTTGAAGTCAAAGTTACGGGCGATTCCTACTTGGTAATATCTATGGAAATAAGATTAGTTTGGGCCCCAACCTAAGAATGAATGATACAACGATTTGACAGGTGTCCCTACACCTGATGTATTTTAATTATCCGTAAAACTTCATTAATTGTGTGTAGAGTGCAAAGTTTAGGAAAGGAACGCATCTTCGTTGACCGACCAAGATTTGATAGGACGGTGTCCAAAAGAAAATGTTAAGTCATCGGGTGTAGCATTTCCTCCAAAGTTACAGACGGGCGCACATTTTCGTTGACGAACCTCGACTTGACAGGTGTCCCTGCATCGAGTATGTTTTACCTGTCCGGAAAAGTTGATTAATCGGGTGTAGGGTACACTCCAAAGTTATCGCATCGCATTTTCGTTGCCGTACCAACATTTGACAGGTGTCCCTACTCCTGATATGTTTTAACCATCCGAAAATATTAATTAATCATGTGTAGGGTTATTGTACCGTGTGGTGCCGGACGTAAAGAATAACACCATCCCATTTCTACCTTTGGGTGTCGTAAAAGGCGACTAAGGGACTTATCAGAGAATGGGCGGCAGCGTTCTCTATGCATTTTACCACCATACTGCGATCGCCAACCCGCCTGCCTAGCGTGGCGATTATGGCAAAGCCCCCCAAATAGGGGGAGGCCTGTATCCAGCAGTGGATGTCTTGCGGCTGAAATGATGAAATGATGATGGGTGTAGGGTTCACTTCATAGTTTTCGCATCGTTTCTGTTTTGCCGTACCAAGATTTGACAGATGTCCTTACTCCCGATGTGTTTTAACCGTCCGAAAATATTAATTAATCGGGTGTAGGGTTCACTCCATAGTTATCGAATCGTTTCTTTTTTGCCGTACCAAGATTTGACAGATGTCCCTACTCCCGATGTGTTTTTAAACCGTCCGAAAATATTAATTGATTGGGTGTAGGGTTCACTCCATAGTTATCGAATCGTTTCTGTTTTGCCGTACCAAGATTTGACAGATGTCCCTACTCCCGATGTGTTTTAACCGTTCGAAAATATTAATTAATCGGGTGTAGGGTTCACTCCAAAGTAACGCATCGTTTCTTCGTTGCCGTACCAAAATTTGACAGATATCCCTAATCCCGATGTGTTTTTAACCGTCCGAAAAAGTTAATTAATCATATATAAGGGTTTAGTGTAAAGTTTTGTACGGGCCCGCATTTTCGTTGACAGACCACGATTTGACAGGTGTCCCTAATCCCGATGTGAATTTACCCGTCTCAAAAAGTTACTTAATCGGATGTAGGGTTCATTTCAAAGTTTCGAACTACTTTCGGATGTGCCCGTATCTTCGTTGACGGACTTAGCGAGTTGGTCTTCCTGAAGTTTGTTCCTAGTTGCGCAGTACCACGCAAACGAGTTACTGCGCAACCACACAACTCATGTTCCGAGCCGACATAAAGTTTAGCACTGGGCTTCATAATTCAACATAACATTGCAAATAAAAAATAATAGGGTATCAATTGTCTTGTAAAATGTGTTTTCTATTAAATAATGCATATACAAGATGAATATATAATATCAATATTTTTATTTATTGAATAATTTACTCTATTTGAAATGTGAGTTTTTATAGACAGTTCGATTAAGGTGCTTTAGTCAATATCAATTGTAATGAGCAACAATAAGGTTTATAATTCGATACCTATAATATCAATATCAGTGTCAATAATGCTTACAGTTTACAGTCACGCGAATTTAATAGTATCGATACACGAGTGAGTCTGCACCTTTAATCGTTCTATCTTGAGTGCCACCGATAACACCTATTTAATAAATTTATTATTCTAAGTGAACAAAAGCACAGAATAGAAGTACAGAAGGTTGACTCCATACAACGGGAGACAACGTAAGCGCACATAGACACGTACAGCGAGATGAGCGTTGTGTGAGATAGTTTGAAAATCCGCATTCACGATTAAAGAGAGATGTCAACTATTAGTAAGTTATTCCAATGCAACTCTTATTTCATTGTGATAAAGTGTAAATTGCAACGATAGCCGTGAGTTAGCTAAAAACCCTCATGCTGATCCAGCCGAGGTCCGTACTGCACAATCAGTGCCTTAGCACCTTGTTTAAAGTTTTTAAGCGTCAACTAGAGGCCTTAATTTACCACGGTAGCCACAGGCAACTCCGCTTAAGTAAACCAACAACCTTCTAGGTGACATGGGAGATGTCATTTCCAAAAAAGACAATAACTCTAGGCAATCATTCAAATTTATACCTTACCTTAACGAGACAAGAGCTACATTGCAATACTTACACTTTGACGTGAATGTCCTACCTGAGAGATCGCTGTACGTTCGAGTCTACGTACGCGTCCGTCGGTCGTACCTTCTGTACGTATCTACTCTGTGACAATAGTATCTGTGTAGACAATGATATGGCCTAGAACCTGTTATACGTGTAAAGTGCGAATGTTGAAATGTTGAATGTGTTCAATTGTTTTAGATTCAATTGGCTAGAGTGGCGTTGTGTTTATGTCGGACACAGCACCTTGAGGATGTAGTCTGTTAGTAGCGTCGGCACGGTCGGGCTGTCCTCGTTGATCGCCTTCAGAACTGGAATAACAGAAAAAGAAATAAATGAATATATTTTATAAATGCAATCAATAACAATAAATAAATAAATACGGGACTTCGACGTACAAGTTGTAATCATGGATTCAGCTCATGATTTTGACTCTGTCCCCCCTCCCCCCCTTAGCGTAGACATCTTTTAACGCAGTTAATATATCCCGGATATCACTGCCAGCCTGTATATTATTTGCCAGTGAGCCCCTAATCTAATAAGTTAGTCTGTATCTTGTGGGTTGGGGTACGAATTCTAGAGTGGAGACTATAGAGGTGATCTCAGGTAAGGTTGGTACATGTGTATGTGTTATGTTTATGTAGTGTTTGTGTACCGTGTGTGTGGTATGTGTAGCGTGTGTGGTGGGGCTTTGTGTAAATGTGCTTCGTTTGATTCGGTGTCTTTATATTAATTTTTATATTTCGAATCGAATACTTTGTTCATTGAAAATTGTTTAGATTAAGAATTATAAATTTATAATGGATGTAAAATTTGTTCAAACTTTTACATTAACTTTATCGCAAACACTTTTGCTACATATACTTTAATAGTGCGCTTAATTACTTTCTATGATTTCTGCCACCAATGTAGTTAACAAGGTCGACATTTTTTGTTAATAATGCGTGTGCATAAGAATCCCTTTTAAACTGATTATTTATGTCAGAACCTTCTGTAGTACACTTACGTATAAAGTACACTTCTTTTTTGTCCAGTACCCAACTGTCAATTTGGCACATCCTGCTATATAACAAAACGCCAATTAATTTTTTAGTTTTTTGAACCAGTTATATAAAAATAATTCCTTCGTGCAGTTACAGGAACTCTTGTTCAAAATATTGTGTTTCTATTCCCAGCGGCTTAGGCTGTGTGATGTATGCCAGTGAATGAACGAATTTAAGATTTATATGATTTAATAAAGGATACTTACTCTTAATGAGCACTTGGAGCGACTGGTTGTCTGGGGGTCCGTTGTCTAGGTGAAACGGTATCACCGTAGTCAAGTACTGAAACGTAAAACATAACACTTATGTGAAACAAGTATTTAAAAGTTGAATTAAAGAAATAAATGATACGTTAGTAGAAAATTTTTTGGAAGTCTGAATGAAAACGCTTATATTATTTTCGGATAACTAACACGACTAATAACCAATATTATTTCTTATAAGTACAAGATGTAACAGAATAAACGCAAGTCTTGAAAGTAGTTTGTTGATAATTGACTACTGAATCGATTCAGCTTAAATATGGGTATTTTTTCACAAAGTATGTATTTTGCCATACCCACCGCCGACTGAGCCAAAGAAACTTAAATCTTATTTCAATGCAATAACACTCGAATTTAAATGCATAAAATAATGCTAGAGTCAACACGATTTTCTTAATAATAAAGCTTCAAAAATATTTTTACTCTAATACTCGTATATCATAAGTTTTAGTTATTGTATTATGATGCTTTTCACTCAACTATTGGTCGCCCAGTGATCGAAATTCAACCACCAATTCTGCACTCCTTCTCAGTATTGACGCTTGAAAGGCGAAATTGACTAAGCGACATAGGGCCACAATGTCGCTTAGTCAATTCTGCCTTTCAAGCGTCGATATAAACTTCAACTGAGCAAAATTTCATATTCCTCCATCCAAAAATTTAATAAGCAGGGGTACAAAGTTTTTACTTCACGTATTAATATATAGATACACTAATTGGGGTGTAGGTCTTGGGTTAATTATGTTAAATAGTGTATTTCCAAATCCACTCTTACTGCAGCGTGGCCTTACCCGAAGATGTGCAACAAAATATGAATGAATACTATTACAAGGAAAACGTGGTAAAGTCTCATTTCTCTGACTCAAGAAAGGTCACAAATAATCGATCAGTTCCAGTTTGTTAGCCCATCACGAACAATCGACGCTCGACGGAACAGAGGTTCAACTCGTGGGCTCAAATATACGTAACAAGGGACTTTCTCTGTTTGTTTGTCACTGTTACTACTTTTGTAGAGATTTCTAGTCAGTTATACAATTTTAGGTAAATTTTGTAATTCAAGAAGTAATAAAAACGTAGAATATTGTACGGGTTTTTATGCAATTATGGTGAATGAAAATGATAACCAGCGAAATTACAATTTTGCAATTTACAGGTATGCCAGTATGCCAAGATATAAATAAGGTTGATACTCTCAACGTTAATACAATCCCATTGAATAACGTTTTTATGAATCAGTCATTCAAAGGTCGTGATCGTGGACAGATGACCATCTTTCCATACCAAGATCCCTCCGTGCCTCGGAAAGCACGTTGAGCCGGGACCAAATCCCAGCCGTTATTCGCGGATCTTTGACAGTCGCGGTCTGGTTATAAGATTTTCCGGATTTTGACCACCCGTAGGTCAAAATCCGGAAAATCTTATAACCAGTCTTACCAAGGGTATCGAATCACGCAGTATCTGGGTTGTGGAGGTCAGATAGGCAGTCGTTCCATATAAAATACGGGTATTTAGCTTCATCAGGTTTGACTGGAAGCTGAATCGCGTATTTCCATTCTGTACAAGGCCAAAACGCAACCATAGGAATCTGCTCGCGTATACTTTGTAATGCAATTTTTAAACTTGTGATTACAATGTATACACGAATTTTGCGTACTATCTTTCCAATTTATACAAGGCCAGAATGCCACCATAGGAATTTGGTAGGACTTCTGATTGCCGGGCTTCGATTTAAAGGGTGTTAGGCGGGAGAAGGGGGGAGGTGTAGAGCCTCTCCTGTGAAGGAAAAGTTTCGGAACGCCCCCTTTTGAGTTTTTTTTTAAATATTGTAACCTTAATTTCGACATCGATTTAAAGGTCGAAGGGGTGTGGGGTTGACGAATAAAATGAAGGGGAAGTAGCAATGCTCGACAGAACACTTCACTGACAGGGCACGTCAACAGAATCAAGGCGTCTCCATAGGAGGTTACAGTTTTAACCTAACCTAACCTCCCCAAACCATGTCAATTCTGGCACTCGCCGGCCGCTCCCGCGGCACCGCTCGCTTCGCTCGTTCGGCTCGTGCGTAGGAGGTCGCAGTTCCAACCTAACCTAAACTCCCCAAACCATGTCGTTTTTGTCACTTGCCGGCCACTCGTCTATACCTACAGGATTAGTTTGCATGCGGAGTAGCACTGCATATTATGGAACAATTTAGTTACTTCTTTGGCCACTACAAAGTATACACGAGTATTTGTGTACTACTCTTGCATAGATTGGAAGAACTTGATTAAAAAGTGATTTCCAATCTATACGCGACTAGTTTCACACCCTTGCGTTCTAGCCTTGTACAGAATGGAAATACGCAGCTGAATCCAACATAGTTAACAGGAACAGGCTAGGCTTATGATGATGCTTCGATCCTAAATTTCAAAGAAAATAACAATAATTAATCTTATTTACCTTGGACTCAGAATGGCAACCTCCCAAATTAGGGGACCTAGGCGCCTGCGGCCTCTTCTTCTTCTCAATGTGATACTGGCGCCTCTTGTTCTGAACAGCCAGCAGAAGAGAAATGAACGTGTTCTTGAGTTCCTTCTCGTATTCCAGTTCATCACGGAGAGCCAACTCGGCGATCAAAGTTTCGGAGAACTCACGGATGAGGACTTCTAACTCCATGAATATTTCGTTCAGTTGAGCAAGCGAGTATGTGCGCAGTTCTGGAATTGAAAATTTGAGGATTAAATACGCTATTACTTTTAAAAACGTCGATGTAAGGTCAGAGGAATCCATTGTTGAAGCGAATTTACCTACCTACGTAAATTGTCCATATATTCAAATCACAACTGTCATTCTTTGATATTTGTATGAAATGGCTATAACACGGCAAATTGACGTAGGTTGATAAATTTGATTTAAAATTAATTTCCTCAAACCTACCTAGGACTATAAATTCAAATATTTTTTGGCAAATCTCGTGTGGTGCCGGACGTAAAGAATAGCCCCATCCCATTTCATCCCGTGGGTGTCGTAAGAGGCGACTAAGGGACTTAATTGAGAATGGGCAGCAGCGTTTTCTATGCATTTTACCACCATACTGCGATCGCAAACCCGCCTGCCAAGCGTGGCGATTATGGCAAACTCCCTCCCTTCGAGGGAGGCCTAAGTCCAGCAGTGGACGTTTTTTGGCTGAAATGATGATGATGATGATGGCAAATAATTACAGGCACTTTTGAATTGTCAAGGGAATTGTCAGTCAGAAAGATGAAACTAGTTGCCCATTCCAAAGCATAGTAGGTACCTATGGAGACGAACGGGCAAGGAACTCCAGATACACTCTTTGAAATCAAAATACTCAAAAAAGTAGATAAGCGAGTAGGAGTAGGTAACTAGCAAGCGGTATCTAGGCCGAAAATCAACGACGACGTGTCTAAATTAAACGCAGGTCAAGTGAACCGATAGGTTGATCATTCAGTCAACCAATTATTAAATTAGTAGCTTTTGCCAGCGGCTTCGCCAGCTTGAAGACTGTAAATTAACCCACAGGCACGTACTACCGGGATAAAATGTATCCGCTGTGTTCATTCAGGTTATATACTTTCTGTGTGTCAAATCCACTCGGCCGTTTTTGTATGATTGAGTAATAAATATTCAAACTTTGGCATTTATATTATTACTAGGACTTCGTGGATTTTCTATCCTAAGACCGGGCGTTGCAACTTAAGTATTACAATTAAAACAAGAGTGAATAGTGACCTCAATGCAAGAATAGCACTGCAACGATTTGCTTTGTGCATTGCTAATTGGTTCAGCTTCACACTGAGCACTTACTGGTATATAAAATAACTCCTAACTCTGATCGCTTTCAGATCTTAGTTCTTTAGTTTTACATAAAACTAAGTGTGAGCCACATCATGTATGAACATCCATTTAGCAGTTAAGATGCTTTAAGGGAAAGATTCAGAGATATCTTTTTATTTTATTTTCTAAGGACAAAACAACGGTAGTACGTCGAATGGTTGGATCGATTTTAACTAAAGGTATGGGGATAGTTTTAACCCTGGAGAAGGATATAGGCTACTTTTATCGACATACCACGCGGGCGAGTCCGTGGGCAGAACGTAGTTGAAAATAAATGTAGACATACTACCCACTATATTTTCTACCTATACTTAGATATTGACTAACTAAAGCCAGTTAGAGTGACAACCATAGCCCTATATTTTCTGTCGCGCATTCAGCTAAAAAAGAATACGATTGGAAAATAAATTCGCAAAAGGTACGTGAAACTTATCTGTATCAAAGACACGTATAAGAACATGATTACGTTTTCATTCGGGAGACAGGAGTTAATAGAATTTCAGACAAGTTTCAGACGTGTACTACTCGCATAGAATTCATTATTAGAAATCGTCACTATTACGTAAGTTAAGAGTTCTGTGGCCCTAGTGAGTTTCTTTTACACATCTCGACCTAACGCATCTATCGCCTCGTAAAGTGCTATTTTGTTACAACCTTACGGTGAAAACTCGGGTGAAGTTAGTTTGGTGCCAATTCCTAGGTTTAATTACAGCTCACTTCACCCTTTACGTTTCTTCAAGTTTTCACGATCTTCTTCTTAGTGTGTCAATGACAAAAATAACACGAAAATATACATCCTATAATATCATCATCTGCTCGGGGTCAACTTCCAGTCTAACCGGATGCAGTTAAATACCAGTATTTTACTTGGAGCGACCGCCTGACTAACGTCTACAACCCAGTTACTGGGTAACAAGATACCCCTTGGTAATCCTGGTTGTCAGACTTTCCGACTTCTAACGATCGGTAACGACTGTCAAATATCTACAAATGACAGCTGGGAACAACGGCTTAACGTGCTTTCCGAGGCACGGAGGGTTTTTGATAAGTAAAGATGGTCCTATCTACCGACCAAACGCGGCAAGCGTAGCTTAACCTACTAGATGGGCCCGTGCGGCTGTTAATACTTAGCCACAAGCCAATCAAAGACATATTCTTTATATGTAGAATAGCGAATACCGTTTGCTGACGCAGCCATTAGGTCCTCACGTGTGCAGGTGAACGGGCATGCGGTGCAGTACTGAAAGGGTCTGCTAGGACCGATGCCTGCCAGGGTCGCGAGATCGTTCGAAAGAGATACCGTGACCCTGACACATGGGCAACTGAAGGAACACGGGTGGGTTTTAGTCAGTAAAAGTCTGACACGCCCTGTCATTTGATGAGTTCCCATCCAAAAAAAAAAAGGATGGGCGGTGAGTAAATTTTCTGTGGAGGGATGTCGCATACACACTGGAGTACACCGTCCATGAACCTCCATTTGTGGTGCTTGTCCTTGCTGTGGCCTACTTGGGTGTGAAATCTATGTAAGGTTTTCCAAGTAGGCCACGCTAACTTATACCCAGATG
Source organism: Aporophyla lueneburgensis (assembly GCA_932294355.1). Lineage (NCBI taxonomy): Eukaryota > Metazoa > Arthropoda > Insecta > Lepidoptera > Noctuidae > Aporophyla > Aporophyla lueneburgensis. Next base: position 20,174,613 of record OW028745.1, on the reverse strand, counting down.
GGAGGCTGTCTGATGGTTCAATAAAGAAATCAGGAGGGAGTTTTGACAGTAAGATTTATAGAATAGTCCGGTTGCTCTAATTCCGAATTCAGAACTACGTGTGTGTTTCATAACAAACTTTCAAACTAGGTTTAGATAAAGTTCATGAATAGCGCACATCTGTTGTTCTTCTATAAGATTTACTAGACGTTCTAATGTTTACTACCGCACTAGTTTCAAAACAAATAAATTAATCGGATGTTTTTAAAACCTACTTGATCTAGATCGTGATTTATTTTATAGATTGTAATTAGGTTATAAAATACTTTAGCGTTTATCTATTCAATTAATAATGTACGAAAATAAAGTGGCTATTAAACGAGGTAGAGGAAACAGAGTGATGCGCCAAATTAATCGCAAGCGCAGGGGTCAACGCACTCGAGCGAAAGAATCAGTGAGCGTACAGTCAAACGCAACACATCGATTTGAATTCATTTGAATGTCCATAATCAGTTTTCCATAATCCGTAGCTGCAATAACCTATACTGTATCAACCCAATGTGTTGTCGTTTTGTGGCTGGACATCCAGATTTTGGGCACACCACAATTGCGGTGGTAAGTCCCCTCTTTGAGAAGTAGATAGAGAGGCGTCACGGCGTCCTCACCTTCCGCCTGACGCAGGTTCTCACCGGGCATGGGTGCTTCGGTGGGTTCCTGTTCAGGATAAAGCGGGAGGATACGCTCGGGTGTTTCCATTGTGAGGATCGTCTAGAGGACACGGTGGAGCATACGGTGGATGTTTGCCCTGCCTGGGCGGAGCACTGTCGTGTCCTCGTGGAGGCGATCGGCGGCGGCGACCTCTCGCGTCCGGGCCTGGTGCGAGCCATGGTACGGAGCGAGAGGGAATGGGAAGCCGTCACCTCCTTCTGCGAAGCAGTAATGCTCGCGAAGGAGGAGGCGGGGCGCGCGAGGGAGAGGCAGTCTCTGCGCCCTCACGTCCCTAGCCGCCGCAGGAGGAGACGCCCCGGGCGTCGGGAGTCGATAGCGGACTCCCGGCCACCGTAGGCGCGAGCTTGCGGGCGGCGAGCAATGGGTAGCTCGCCGCCCGGTAAGGACCAATCTCGGGTCGACGGCGCGTAGTGTTCCACGCGCGCCTCAAAGAGATGTCAGCAGCAGTGTACTAGGACCGATGCCTGCCGGGGTCGCGTGATTGTTCGAAAGAGACGTTATGTTATACCGTGACCCTGGCACATGGGCAACTGATGGAACACGGGTGGGTTTTAGTCAGTAAAAGTCTGACACGCCCTCTCGCTCCGCCCAGAGCGGGAGAAGTCATATGATGATTTCCAATCAAGAAAAAAAAAAAAAAAAAAAACAGATTTTAATATTTTAAATGCGACACATAGGTAGATCATGACCAGCGGTACTTGTGTAACACACTATCATAGCAATGGCTATTGTTTTGACACTTCAACAAAATTCATTGCGTTATTTACGTTGTAGAAGAGACAATTTTTTTTTTTTAAGAATTAGCAATATCCTTCGAAATTATTCAGATTTGATTGATAGTGTTACGTAATTTGGGTGCTGAGTAAGGTCATGGGTACCTTTTATCCCGTTAGTACCTACGATGGTTTCCGACAAACATACGGGCGAAACTGTGGGCAAAAACTGATAGCGAATAATGCAACAAAGAATAAAAAAAGTTGACCACGTTTACATCTTTTTAAGACCGATTCTACTCGATTGTACGGCCATATCGAATGACGACAATTGCGAGCTTCATTGATCAATTTATGATTTACTTTCACACGGAATTTTACAAACAAAACTAGTTTACGGACAAAAACCGTAAGAGCTACTGAAAGTTGTAAGAATTCAGATCTATAATTTAAATATTTAAATTATAATTGTACCCGTATCAAGCAGTGATCTGATATACTTACTTTCTTTTACAACGGCTTCTCTTGTGTTCTTAGAATCTAAAACTAAGTATCTACATTGTTTATTTTGAATATGGATTTCATTGTCAGTTGTATTAGGGTTTTTAGAAGGCGTTTCATAGAACCGTATGGTTACCAAAAGAGATAAGAAAGCCGGGTCGTCGGATACAGTTGAAGTTTAGTTAGAAACCGATGAATGTTTGCGAATGAAATTTATAATTTAGGTTGATTGGTTTCTTACTCGACCCAGTACGGAGAGCTCGCAAGAGCTCTCATAGTATCTTATGAAGTCATAAGATAAAAGTCACTTGTAAAGCAGTGTTGTCTAAATTCTAATATAGTCGGGTACCAAATTATTTCCAACGAAATCGTACCGTCAGAACCATTTGCTGGGGCCCACTTGTGGCCTACAATCACTGGGGTCAGACAAAAAATTTGCATACGCGAAGGAGATAGAGAAATGATATTTGTCTCGTTTACTCTTACTACTGGATCTTATCAGTGTGTTCCGTGTTGCTATACTCCGCCTACGCACAAATATAACGCAAAAGCACAAAGGCTGTTGACAAATATGATATGTTTAGTTTACTAAGCACTACCTACAATAAACAAAACATGTAATACTTGCCAACTAACTATACCTGCTGTACCAAAAGTTATGTCATCAAGGTAAATTATATAAGTTTTGTCTTTGTCAACAGATCCCACATTTCTCACGCTTCAAACTTCGCTCAACGGAATTTTCTACTTATTCAGCAATTACAATGACTGTGACAAAAAGAAACAAATTGCTATGAAATCAATTATGTCTGCAGAAAACATAAAAGGCAAACCGGTTTCGATAAACTAGACTCTAAAATTCCAGGTTCTTTGCGAGAATACTCAGAAAATAATTCTTTAATTCTAGACCTGTTTATTTTTTTGTAAAATAAGTGTGTGTTGTTGAAAGTATGACCAGCGTTTATTCGTCTTCTGGGGTAATTAATTAATGAATATTCTGGTTCAAAAGTGTATTGATGAGCTTTTAAAAAACCGGCCAAGTGCGAGTCGGACTCGCGCACCGAGGGTTCCGAACAAACCTGTAGGTATTCTCGGTTTATGCGTAAGGTTTATGTTTATGAAAATAAATGTTTTGTTTTTTTTTTTAATTTTTATATTTCAGATGATTGAATGAAAGGTAAATTGCGGTTTACGATTTATGACGTTTAAAAAAAAAACTACTTACTCGATCTCGTTCAAAGCAATTTTCGGTGGTAGTTTACATGGTAATGTACATCATATATTTTTTTTAGTTTTATCATTCTCTTAATTTAGAAGTTACGAGGGGGGGGGGGCACATTTTACCACTTTGGAAGTGTCTCTCGCACAAACTATTCAGTTTAGGAAAAAATGATGTTAGAAACCTCAATAACATTTTTGAAGACCTATTCATAGATACACACGTATGGGTATCATGAAAAAAAATTTTTTGAGTTTTAGTTCTATGTATGGGGAACCCCAAAATTTATTGTTTTTTTTCTATTTTAGTGTGAAAATCTTAATGCGGTTCACAGAATACATCTACTTACCAAGTTTCAACAGCCTAGCTCTTATAGTTTCGGAAAAAAGTGGCTGTGACATACGGACGGACAGACAGACAGACAGACAGACAGACAGACAGACAGACAGACAGACAGACAGACCGACAGACAGACCGACAGACAGACAGACAGATAGACAGACATACAGACAGACATGCCGAAGCTATAAGGGTTCCGTTTTTTGCCATTTGGCAACGGAACCCTAAAAAGGATTGTTTGTTGTATTCATTTTTAGCTCCTTATTATTTTTTCCTCTACTTTATATCTCGACAATTTGCGTTTATGAACACTCAAGGCGAACTTTGAATTTCATCGGTGAGCCCTGAGTGCTCAGTAACAAAAAAGCGCGTTAGGAAAGATCCGCTGGACTTTGTTGAATAGGGATCTCAAAAGTGCATCTTCACAAATGTTGCAATTAAATTAAATGTATTTCAAGAGAGGGACTATTGTTGGTTTTAATTAATATTACGCCGAGTTGACAGATCTATATTTATATGTATGACATCCTCCTCCATTAATGCTCCTACCAGACATCGACGTACATACATGATTCATGCACGGGATGTTTACGTCCAATTAACAATATTTGCTTCGACCTTCGTACGTTTTAAACCATTAGCTTGGTACATACTGGTGCTAAGACTGACGACATACCTATCTGATTAAAAATCGTGGGAAAAGAATGTCAAATTATCCAAAGATAATTTTTATATTGCAATATAATTATTTCAGTGACATGGTCATACAATTAGTATTACTTGCAAGTTGCAACAAAATTTTGTAAATAAATGAAAAATACAGAATAGTCACGCTGGACAGAAAGAGCACAAAGGATTAATATCTACAGCTGAGTATGTAGCACAGTCTACAGCAGCAACAACAACAACAGCTATTGGTGCCGATTCTGTTGTACACGAACTAAACTAACTAAACTATCTCTAAAATTCCTTACTTTTGGCTATGAGAATTGTAACGCTATTCTGCAAGGAAAAATCTCTAAATTTAAAAATTATTTTGACACGACTAAAATCGAATTTGACAATCGCGACTCAGCGTGGTATTTTTTTTTCTTTTGGTTTCGCAACGTTGTACTTGTGTGTGCATTAGGGTGGAGCATCAAAGTATGAAAAAAAAAATTTTGTGAGATTTTTTGTTGTAATAGAGGGGGATTGGTGCCTTATATTAAAGTTAAAATAAATACATTTTTTAATTCAATTTGATCACTATCTTCTGCCTCCGCACTGACCTCAAAACTTTTATTTTTATGAAAAAAGTCTAGTACAGGTATGGCCAAATATTAAACTTAAGTTAATGGTAAATGGGTGAATAAATGATACACAATATATAATTCAGATATTTATTAATCAACTTAAATCAAAAACATGAATTTAGAAAAAAAAAACTATTATTAAAAATACAACTAATTTGCACGAAAATCTCTTTTCGTCTCAAATTTTGGCAATACGTTCCGTGATTCCAATTTGGCTTTTATTGCACCTAACCGTGACTTTTTTGTACATTGAAAAGTGGCAGCTTCCGTCGTCACTTTTACAGCCCGTTTGATAGTTTCAGTATGGCATGGAAACCCCATGAACAATACTTCACCCTCACCACCTGATTCAACGATAGACTGAATTTCTTGGTCAGAAAAGTTTTTCATAATCGGTGGTTCAGTTATTATTTCCTGCCAATTTATTAAATCAATATATGTTGAAGCATTGGAATTGAAAGACGGCACTTCAAACATTCTAGGTGTTGAAGGTTGAGGCATCTTGCGTGACTTTAGTATGCGCCGAGCTGCCAGTTCACGAATGTGCTTCCTGTCATCTTTTATGCAAGGAGAATGCTCTCGGGATGTGCAAAATAGCTATTGCATTGAATGATAGGATCAAAAAGCTTTTTGTGTCCAGTGAAGGTCTTAATCATGTTTAAAAGATGTTGCGTGCCATCTTTGCATGATGGTATATTTTTTATGTAAAACCAAGATGGTGCGTAAATTCTTTTACTACTAATGTAGCTAAAGTTGTCAAGTTTTTTGATGATGTCTCTGTTGTAACATACAATCGTAATATTCGGTTGGCACGTGTGAGCCAACGGACATGTGACATTTTGCCTGGAGATCTGACTGCTAGATCTTCTGGGAAATCGCCGGAAACTACCGCTGAGACAATCTTGTGCAAAATCTGTTGATCTGTACTCAAATCTAGAACCTTTTCTGAAAGCAATTCTTCTTCAAAACCCGCATTTTTAACAGGCAATTTTTCACAAGTCTCAATTGCTTGCCCCAATGTTCCAGTGTAAGACTTAGGCCACAAAGTACAAAGTAGTCAAGATGAAGAAACAAGTGCCTCAAATGAAGTTCGTCCATGTGGAGTAAATAAATAATCCACTGTAGTGGTTTTTATGGCTTTTTTTCAAGCAGTCTTATAACACCCCCATACTTGCCAATATTCACATTGGTACCACCACAACCGATTGCCATAAGATGATGTTGTGAAATGCCTTCATGTGACTGGAACCCTATCATCGCAGTTTATATTCCTTTCGCTGAACCAAAGTTAAAATAAGAGGATTGAGAGCGCGCGAGAGGGTACGTAGTACCTCTACGTACCCTCTCGCGCGCTCTCAATCCTCTTATTTTAATTTTTTAACAAGCTTATGCATGTTTTTTGTTTCTTTCGAAAATAAACTATGACTGTAATCATTTTTGGGAATAAAATAGGTCGGATAATTAAATTTTCATACATTTTTATGTCGTCAAATTGGAATCTAATATCTTTATTTTTTCAAAAATTCAATGAAGTTGCGGAGGCTGTTACTGTTAATCAAATCAAATAATATTTTGCGTGGATTAATTTAAGTGTAAAAGGCATACATTTTTCACTATTAGATCACTCACAACCAAAAATTTTTTTTTCGCTCCACCCTAGTGTGCATTGCGTAGAATGAATGTTTTGAGAGAGGAAGGCGCGTGCTGGGGGGGGGGGGGGGGGGGGCAGCCTCAACGTGTTTTATATGGAATTTTTCACTTTTGTTTGGAAAATATAAAAAAAATATTACCCACGTGTTGAGATTTAAATGTGCCGGGGTGTACTAAGGGGGCCGAAAATTTCATTATTTTTTCGATAGGACACGCCATTTTCAAAATATAAGCAAAAAGAAAATAAAATATACAGAACTGTTTTTGCACGTGAAGGCGAGGCGTTGTTGAGAATTTTAGTTCATGACCACTAGTTTTATTCCACACCTTTTTAATCGCGATTAAAAATAGTCAGATTTAGTTAAAATAAATTATTATAGTCAAAATATTTGGTGAAAACCGGCAAACTCAGAATAGCAAAATTGACATTTTCACTAAACTAATAACTCAGTGCAATCTTAGTGCTGTCAAACTAAAATATAGTTAAGTTGTGTCACTTTAGTCTATTTCAGAATAGGAAATCGTCGTTTGACAGGATTAAACCAAATTTTAGTGATTTTTAGTTTAGTTTAGAGAATTTTGTGACAACAGAATCGGCACCACTATCTTTGTAACATCATTCTAAGATCTTGAAAAGTGGTTTGAACACTTTGAACGACAAAAGATTACTTTACGGCTCCAACGATCGACACTAGAAGTGTATTGGGTGATTATCCCAAATCCCGTACGTTCCAAAGTGGAACAGTGGAAGACTTTGGGCCTGATAAAGGTGAGCTAAGATCGGTAATGTACTTACTGTCTTCATAGAGCGGCGCGCTAAGTACCTCCTTCCCTTTCTCCAGAGCTTCATTGTACTCAATGATGTCACCTTCTGACGATGGAGTGTCTTGCATCATGTCATCTATCTCTTGGATCACCTGGATTCGCAGAAACGATGGAAAAACGTTAGTTGTAAAGTCTGGTTTCTTAAGTGGAACTGTAATTACTAGATAATCGTTCAAGAATTTGTTGGTAAGCTTGTTGAAACGACAATTTTGGCATGATTCAGAATTTTGAGTGTGTCCTTATGTGTGCCCTAAAGAAACAGAGGATTTAATATGGACTCGAACTGCAAATTACAAGACAGAATGGAAATGTTTAGAAGAGGCCTTTGTCGGAAGACAAGCTTTTCCAGATTAACAACCGTTTGTCGATATTTACTTTCTTTGTTTAATCAATTACCAGGTACAGTAAATATTTTATAAAATGCAAAAATAAGAACAGCAATAAAAGCGTTTTTATTTTATTTATTAATGGCAGATAGGCCTAAGATGTGACTAGTCCTCATTAGTGGATAAAGCAAACGAAGCACAAAGAGCATAGACAGAAAAATGCTGAATATAGGCAATTATTCAGCATTTTTCTGTCTACCTCATTCTAGAGAGGCTGAAAGCATCCATGTTTGGGGTCTTGGTTCCATATAATATGGAAGTATTATTAGGTTTTTTCTAATATTTATTAGTCATTCTCAGTAGCGGTCTGGGTTTGTCCCTAGTTGTCAATATGCTCGCTCTGCGTAATTTATTAAATGTATACAGTTTGGCATTTCTTACCTCATCAGCAGTCTTGACGGGACACTCATGGTCCTGGTGCAGACCTCCCAGGATGAGGGCATGCATGTCCAGGTCTGAAGCCACAGCTTCGTCCTCAGAGCTGTGGATCTCGTCGTCAGGTGTCATTGAACTCTGGACAATTAGAAATTGGGATATATATAAGAGATCATGGAAATAAAAAGCATTCAGAAGGAACAATGTTTTAAAATTTGAACAAATATTGGTCAAACGGTTTCGGGTGGTATTATATTTGACTAATTAGGAATATTTGAAGTAAATGAGCTGATGAAGAACTGTGTGCCGATCTATACACTTCAACAGAATTTGACGAGACTAAATTAAAAGCAACGTCTCCCACTACCAAACAGTAACTATGGAGCTTTAATAATGAAAATGTGGAAATAATTAAAACACAATTATGCTGAAAATACACAACAGCCTATCATATTCCATTTTCGCCATATATGTATAATTAATATCACACCAAGTTTGGTGTGAAATATCACACGCGTTTGTATTTCACAAACTGCGATTCAAGTCTCATCAAAAACTGGAACGTCCATTGCAGTTTTGATGAGCATTACATTATAATGATATTTCATTTTCCCACGAAATAAACAATGCACAACATTATTCACGAACTTTTTGTCATCGGTCTCCGTATAAAGATTACACAAACAGAAAAAAGTAAGGAATCTTGTGTAGATGAGATGGGTGAAGTTATTTAAGTTCAATTTATTAATGGTGTAGTGTTCGTTATGAAAAAAAAAAACTGTTAGCTTTACGTGAATGACAAAAATGTTTTTAATGACAAATTTTTAACAGTCTTATAAATCTTCTCTGCGCCTGAGACTATGTAGAATAGGGGATTTATTTCTTCCGACCGTGTCTCGGTTAATGAATCGGAATCGGAATCTCAACGGATGCTAATGTTCGGCACGGGAGATAGAGAGAGTGCACCTGTGTCTGCACATACACAAGTGTGTGTGCAGACACAGGTGCACTCTCTCTTTCCACACTCTCATAGTGCGAGGGGACGGCAATCTGACACGACTGCAAAGAGATCAGAGGGGTAATTGCGGAACTTTTTATCGGTAGGAATTGGTTTAATATTCATAGTTAAACAACATTCATTGCGTTATTTACGTTGCTGAGCCGACAATTTATTCTAACAAATGACGCAATGGTTTAAAAATAATCTTCAATCCCATTCAGATTCTGATAAATTGTGCGTTTCGCAATTAGGGTGCAGGTGCAGGATCTACGGCTTAATGTGCTTCTTGAGGCACGGGGGTATCACACAGCAAAATTCTAAACTCCTGGCTATTACTGATATCGGGTTATTAATAGCGTTTTGCCCGACCTTGAAATCGAACTTAGATCCCCACGCTCAGCAGTCCCGCTTGCAATTACTAGACCAAAAGGGCCATTATAAACTTAATATAATATGTCGTTAATAGCGAATATATAATAAGGAAAACATAGACAACAACTAGAGACAAAAACTCTTTACTTCTTCTACTTCTATTACGAGCGGCCTGTGGGCAAACTTTACACAAAAGGCCTACAATGCCGTGCGCGTCCAGTACAATAATGTGTTCAGGGCCCTGTTTCGGCTCCCTCGATATTGTAGTGCATCCGGCATGTTTGCTGACGCCAGCGTAGATGACTTCTACGCAATAATGCGTAAAAAAGTTGCGTCGGTGGTGCGACGAGTTCGGGGGAGCCCGAATAGCGTCCTAAGGATGATCGGTGAGAGAACCGATACTGTTCTGCTCAGTAGGTTCACTGAACTCCATGTTTTGCGAGACCGATGAACCTACTGTGCAGGGGTAGACGGTGTGTATGGGTTATTTTTATTTATTTTATTTTTACTTTTAATTACTAACATTAGTTATAAGCAAAATCCTTGTTACTAACAACCTTGCCTTGCCTATGGACTTTGTTGTCTGAAATAAAAGATTTTTATTTTATTTTTATTTTATTTATTTTATTAGTGCTCTTACGTCAGGATACATTCAATTAAAACTTCGAGATCTAGCCTATTTATTCAGAAATTGTGTAAAATAATACATAAATTACTATTACCTTTTTCTCATTAAGGTTCAAGGTAGGGATATGCATCTTCCTGGAGAACGATTTGGTCCAGTCGATCGGAAGTATATTCCCGAAGTTTCCTGTGATCGTCCACCACATTCTGGAAAAAAGAATCACAGCTTAAGTATCACTATGAAAAATACCTGCTTTAATAGTTTACCAACTTTCATTTAAAGGAATCCGAGTATCCTTTGGGTACAAACTAATAAATCGTAAAGTCCCTTCTCCAGTTCTCCGAGTCGAAGAGATAAAGACGGTATGTTCGTTGGATGTCCAATATACCAGTTTATTGGAACTCCATTTAAGTCAGTACAAATACGATGATATTATCTAAAGCCAGTATGATTTATGAAATAGTTTGGGTGCTCGTGCGTCGGTAGGAGATTAAAAGGGCCTCTGGATACCAAGGTTTATTATTCTCTGGAATTAGTTACGCTTATAAACTATTAAAGATTACAACACGTAGTACAATTAAACGATAGAGCATTTATAGCCATCGCTCCATTGCCGTAACAGATGGAATTCTTGTGTGAAGGTTCACTATCTTTGTTTAGCCAAGTTACATAAGAGTCCAATTTTGTGAAGAATTTTCACGCTATGAGGTGTCAAAACGCATAATGTTCTCGGCAACACTCGAAGATATGGAGACGAATTTGGAGGTTAACATAACATTAAAAATCTTTTATCATTAAAATAGCAGCCAACAAAGTAAACACAATGCACTTTGCACTTTAAATAAAGATAAGGAAGGTCCTTGTATCTTATCTACTAAAGGTCGCAAACTTGAATTCGTGGACATGTTGTTAATTCTCCGACATCCTGACTTCCCGACGGCGAAGCTGGGAAGAGCTCAATTGCGTCAGTTCCCAATTATTCGCCAGCAAGGTCATTGTAACCACGCAGAGCCGAGGTTTTATCATTTACAGCTTTGGTTTTATAGTTCAATTTCTTTAGATAGAACTCAATTTGTAATCACGATTCTCTTTGATCGTTTTCTTGATTGAACAGTTTTTGAGACTTGAAAGCAGCACGATGGTTTGTACGAGTGATTGTGGTTAAGATTTTGAATGCGATTGGTTATTTTGGGAGTAATTGAATCGCATCGAGGTTTCTTTTTCGGTAAACAATCGAAGAGATCCATCAAGAGAGACTGTAACTATATATAAACAAGGTAAATTTCTCACAACAAGTACCAAGTTGATTGTTATTACAAGTTGCACTTAACTACCTCGATGTACTTATTGCCTTTATTCTGATCTAGTTTGATTTTGGAGTAAATATAGGAGGATACATGTATGATCACCTAGCCGCGCCTGTGCGTCAGCCGGAGGCATAAATTGGCGCTAATTTGAGATCTCGCGGCACGCTACCGCTCAATTGAGGAATGTGTCGCTTTATATTACGTATAAGTACTGCATCTGATCAGGACTTAGTACGTTTGCATGACGTCCCAGTGAATAATGGCGCTAATGTTTCCGAACAATAACATAAGGGTTCTAAGCGTTAGTCATACAATTTGATGAAAATATGGGCTTTAAAACCTTAGAAAAAGGTCAATTTGGACATGGGCTCTTGTGGTACAGGAATTCCTAGTACAAGAACCAAGGCTACAATGACGTCTGTAACCTGAAGTGAACAATAAATAAATAACTTGTACACAGTTTGGAGAACTAACCCTCAAGAGCAGTTCCCGAGCCAAATATCTAAACGCAGGAATAAAACCATGCTCGTTTAAATACTGAGTTTTAAAAACAATATTTTCGTTTCTGGCAACACACAAACTAGAGCCATTTTGTAAAATACACAGTAGCTTTCAACACCCACTGCGCAAATCTAATAAAAACGCCTAGAAAGATCACTAGGGATGCTATTCTTGGCTTCACACTAGATGTAGCTACGAGTAGAGTACCTCAATGTGACCTAGAAAACACTGGGGGTCTTGGAAGTTATTTTAGATCAAGGGAGAAGTTTCTATTCATTCTAAGTACTTACTTCAAACTTGAGTGTAAGAAAGAATTCAATTTACAAATAAATAGAAACTGCGTAAAAATGTATTGAATCGAAAGAAATGAAAAAAAAAAAACTTGGAACATAGAAAGCACGACAGTTTCGAAGTATCAGAAATATGATCTTCAGTCATGTTCATAAATATGCAAGTACTTAAAGCTAGATAACTTGAAAACTTGAACAATGTTTCAGTGGACTTCTATTGTTTTTATTATGTTACCTCAGATTACTTATTTGGTCATCTAGCCTAGATTGACATCTGTCATGAGACAAGTCTTTGTTGTGAGACTACAGCATGTGATGGTGCAATCACCATGACATGATGTAGTCTCAAAACAGTCTCAGCTGGGTCCGTTTTCTTTCATTCGCCATTAGGATTTACCTAGTTTTTTTATTCACTTCATTATAGACTCAGAGGCAATTCGTTTTATCAATTTGGTTTGGTGCTGCTCTCCCTCTCATCTCATCTATAATCTAATCTCGTACCTATAGAAAAAGTCTGAGCAGCACGTGCGTATACAGAGAAGTAACGGCAACATTTCTTTTTGTTTCTCACAATACAATTCTACGTCAGCTGGTACAACATTTTTTGCTTCCTCCAGCTAATATGCGGAGGCGTATTTAGTTATAACACCATCAAATAAGCTCGTAGCATAAGGTCTGTTGAGGTCGTTAGCATTGCGTCAGTCTGTCAGACCATATGGCCATCTGCGCTGATTGAAACGACACCCAACGATGACATTTTGCATATTTGTCATATTATTATCACTTAATTAACACGTTCTTTCAGCTAACATGAATGACATTTCCAGTTATCCAAATAGATTAGGTACAGCAATGTTCAAGTGAAGACAAAACATTCGTAATGTAAATATTTAGTCTGTGCAATCGTTGCTTCGGGATGATGTTTCGTCTTTCGTCTTTATTGTCTCAATGGTGAAGGGATTATTCGAAGCTTATTGTTTATTTATTATCTTTAAGATGGTAGACGGATTTAATGCTTTTAAATAGAATATGAATTACGAATTCAAAATCGATTACTGCAGATTATACTTGTATATTGATAGTATTTGAGAGATCAGGTTGTAAGTTTGGCTGTCTTATTTTCATAAATCTCCGTTCATGAACTAGCAGTTACCGCGTTCTTAGAACCGAAAACGTTGATTGGACATACGGAACTGTTGCAATTTCTACTTTTTCATTTCAGGGTTTTCTGGCTTACGATCATAGTTATGTAGGTATGTCAAAAAAAAACCTTAAAAGAAACATACAAATGAACCACATTTATGATGCATTACTTTTATAGTCTTCGGTTTGGGATGACTAACAAAACAATCCATTGAGTATTTTTCCTTTCTTGACGACGCAAAGAAATTTATACATCGGTAAGCTCGACAATTCTGAATCACAGCTTGCTCTAGTGTAGGCGCACACGCATGCCGCATGTGACAGTATTTATATAGGCTTACAATCCGCCAAAAATGTCAGCTTTGCGTGTGAGGTCACTAAACGTGATCAAAAATGGCCGGTCCACTGGCCTGAATGGTTTCACCATCGCTCTTATATGGTGTGTACCGTTAAGCCGTGTTTACTTTTCATATTAGCAAATATGATTTGAATACGACTTCGCTGTTGCATGTAGCTATTACATGCTTTGTTGACTGTGATATTATCTGCACTTTATTTTATAGCGATGAAAAGGAAAATATAGCTTGGTAAGACTTACGAGTTATGTTACAAATTACTTATCGTTCTTTTAATATTGTAATGAGAGTTTTTATGTTAACTTTATCACCCCCGGATATTTAAACATTCATAGGAGTTTTTTTTCTATTGCACCAGCTTTCTGTTCGGTGTTATTGCTTTTATAATGATCATGATCAAAATGATTTACCTAACTAAATTATAATCTTAGAAGGAACTACGTTACTATTAATACATAAGATTGCTGAACACTGAGGTGTGGCCAGTTATGGCTTAAGGAATCATAAAGCTACCTGTATCAAGCGTTATAACTTCCATTAAATACTTCATAGCAATTACATTCGCACGTAACTCCCACAAGGACGATTCAATTCAATTTAATTGGTTTCATAACAAGGTATAAAAAATTTTTCAATGACCTGTAGAAAATATCTATCAATTTGCATCAGTTCACATCGAAAATCCAGCCTAGTCATGGAGGTTACAGCGTGTGATTGTTCATAATTTAGCTCATTGTAACACATTTGGCAGTATTGGAGAAACTGATGATACGTCATCGGGAATTGAGGCTCTTAATTTGCATCAGTTTATTTATGAATAAATTGAACATAACTGACAGCCGTGGCTGACGATGACGTTGTCTGTTGCTCGTCTGATTTCTCTCCATAAATTATTTGAGTCCAAAGTCCAATTAAGAAATATTTCCAGATTTTTTTAACAGCCTTGTTGATGTCACGAGTCCCACGTAATGTGCTATATATTTTGACGCCATATTCCTAAGAATGACCACAAACACCTAAACAGAAAGAAACATACACTTCACAAATAGGGCAGGTTTCCTTATACAACTAGTATTTAATTACTAAAAAGCTTATCAAGTTAGTAATCACAGCGTAGGTTGAATCAAACATGACCTCACATCCATAAAAGGCTAGCCTAGGTAAGGCAGTAACAAAAATGACGCCGATAGTAATTTACGATGTGAAAAAGAACAACAATAGATTTGAAACTGCGCTTCAAAATAAAGTTTGGCTAACGACTGCTAATGTGCAAGTTAACAGTTAAGCTATAAAACTGTATTTAGTTGATTAAAGAAAAAGAAATGCTATTAATGCTGTGAGAAGTGTTTTATTATTATCATCTAACTAACGGCTCTCAATGTGAGAGAGATTTGTGAAGAAGAAGCATTTGTAAAGAAGTAGTTTCTTTATTTAGGTGCACAGCAACCTTATGGTTTTATTTCATTCAATAGCTGGTTGTAATATATACAATTTAAAGCTAACACAAATTATGCATCAGAAAATCAAGGCGGAATAGATCATGACTGATTTAAAAAATTGTGTCAATGGTACAAGTGCCCTTTTGGGCTAGCAGCATCGCTACGGTGGATGGCAATGCTGATTCTTTGACCTAGAAATAAGCCAGACCTTTGGTTAAATATATGAATAGCATGTCATATTTTTTAGCTATTTTTATATATGGCAAAACTGCACCAGCCAAAAATATTTTTTGATTCGTTTCCTTAAATATATCAATCAGTGTGTAAATGTGATTTATGAAGCGACGATTTAATTAATAATATTTTCTCCTTCCTTGTTTAATTGTTACATAGAAAGCCCTGATTAACTATTATGTAGTTACGTCGCAGACCTATGAGGAAAAATGATAATGACACATAGAAAATAAGATATACCTAATTCCATTTTATATTGAAGTTAGTTCTGAATTACAGTTGCACATAATGCAGGGCATTAATAAATAAAATTTTAAACATTTCAACCTATATTTAAAGCCAATATGTCGACACAATAATTATCCGTCCCTTCAAAGCCAAGCAACCGATTAATCGATGTATCAACATAATATCGATTTCTCAGAATCGGCTTTCTTATTTTACAGGCCAATCGAGCGTGAATCGTGGATACATGGTGTGTTGCGCATACGCAGGGGTGACGAAGTTTTAACCAAAGGACGGACACTGAGGAAAAATGTGCTTTTAATTAATTTAAATTTAGAATTTTATATAATTGTACAGCGTGATTTAATTAATGTTGACAAGAAATGCCTTTCCATTTACTTGTAATTTGGCTTGAATTTTAGCGACTTGTAGAACGGGTCTTAGAGCATTTCTGTGTATGGTTGCTAAGCATTGGTAAAAAACTGTATCAGAACTTATTGTACTTCTTTCTAACAGCTACTGAACTAGTTCAAATCTAGTAACTACGTATTTATTGCTAATTCCGGTAAAAAATAATGTTATTCGGTTTCGTGTCATGCAATCCGTTCATAGTCGTCGTAAATCAGCAAATATTTTGGAATTCATTAGACCGAGTCAGCGTTAAAACTTACTAATAAGTTAATAACACTCAAGGTTGGGTTCGATCGTGAAAATAGAAGAAAATGGCTTCTTGTTTATCTCCTACACTAGGTAGGCATTAATATTGTATGTCTGCCATATCATTTGCATAATTATATAAACGAAGCCGTGAAGGTGATTATGTCCAATGAATCAATAATAACTAGTTGTGGGCTACTTATGCATCAGCTGATGTCATGTATATTAGCGGGCTCATTGTTGGTTAGTTATAGATGGTTCAGTTTTAAGAAAACGTCTGCTTTTTATAAATATTGAACGTTTTATTTTTAAAAGACGAATTTTCATAATTCATACAATTTTGTGCAAAACCGTTTCTTTACCTACCTAACCTAACTTTAAAATTCAGATGATTTATGAGAAACGGGACATAAATGGAGCAAAAAATATTCCAACCTGTGGGCGACCGCTCGCCTAAAGGAGCTTAGGTTTCATTGGTTCCAAGAAATCCTGCGGGATTGGATTTTAGTCCACGGATTCTTGACTGACCAAGAAAGGGCAGGCGGCTAATACAAAGTGTTTACACAAGCAATCTTACTTTTATTAGCTTTTGAGAATGTGGTTCTTGTGTACAGACTCAAAATTGGAATTTTATAAATAGGGTGTACCTACGTTTTAGTAAAGTTTTTGATAAAAAGTTAGGTACGTATTAAATGTAAAGAATCTACGTGACAGCTATATTTTACAAGCAAGAACTTAGCGTTCTTGCTGATTGCTAGTTTGTACCATCTCTTAAATTCTTAAATTTGAATCATTTTAAAATGAGTAGGTACTTAATACTCGATCTGCACATCAGTAAATCTTTTACTCCATTTTAAGACTTATTCATATTTGTGGGTGCCACAATTAAAGTGCTTGAAGAAAATAAAAACAAAATTTTATGGGATACCTACCTACAATAATTATTTTTTTCGTAAGGGAAAGCAAACAATTTTCTAGTGAAAAAATAAATAAACGGAAATCATTTACAATTAAGTGTGCTACCCACCACATTTTTCACAGAGTATAACTTAGGTACATATTTACAAACTGATGGCAAGCGTTAACTGTAGTTATGGAAAATCAATAAACTGAATAAAAGAAACGAAAAGTAACAAAACAAAATTGTTGTTTCCTTTAATTTGTTGTTCGAATACGTTGCATTTACGTCACGTGGTCGGGAGTAACTGCCTGTAATGATTAATCAAATTAAGTATGACAGCCATATTTTTAAACATTATCTACTTTACTTAGTAAGCATTTATTACAGGTTTTATTTCATAGAATTCAGCCTTATTCATTGTCCGACATTAATAACATTGTGACTGTATTAAAACGGCATTCGCAGTCATCCGGGGAGATAAGAGAGAATGAGGTTAAGTTCACTTCTCCATTCCACATACTGACGTACCGCATGTGTTTTATCACTGACAAGTCATAGGTCGCACTCATCGTTGGAAAAAATAATAAAATTTTGATTAATTCTCACGTTTTACAAATAAATGATAACTTTAACATACCTACCTAACATTATTATCATCTTGATGTTTTAAAGCGCTGCTCGATGATGCTTATCACGCACTGTTAAATGAGAATACCTAATCGGTAATTTTGAGAAGACTATCATAATTATTTAATACATTTTTTTTTATAATCAATCATATAGGAAGAATTTTTGACTTGTTCGCTCAACTGTTACCATGAACGCAGCATTGGAAGAAAAATGTGTAGGTACCCTACTTAGTTATTACCCTATGTTTCTCTCGAAATATTTTGTCTAGAATCATTTGCTGAATTCGTGGTTACAGTTTGTACACTGATTAAAATTTTATCCTGTACTAGCTTTTTCCAGCGGCTTCGCCCGCATAACATATGTATACACCTTTCTCTTAAATCATAATGTGTATTGATGAAAACCACATTATTAAAATCCGTCACGAAGTTTCAATTAAGATCTAAATGTATAAACACAGCAAACTACTTTTTTTTGTCTATGTAAGTAAAGAAAGATACAAATGACCCCGAGCATTAAAGTCATCGAACTATGAAATGTCTTGACTTTATTTTCAAACTGATGGTAGAAAAGAAATCAATTGCTACAATGTTGTTCCTATTCATGCTCGTGTGAATCCACAGTTAGATTCTATAGAAAATAATTCGAAGTTTCTGATTGGACATGACTGAGTGACATTGAGGGCAGCTTGATCGCCGCTTGAGAAGCCAACAAGTTTCCAGTAATTGTGATGTATTGAATAGTAATCGAGAGACGAAAGACTCATTACGATATAGAAACTTTCTTCAATCATCATTAAGCAAATTGTTAGTAAATAAACACACATTTATAATTTACAGACAAACAATCGTCAATAAACAACTGAGAATCTTATAGCTCAGTTGACATTTTTATAGTCCCACGTGGTATAAATTTCATAATACAATTTACATCTTATTTGAAAAGAAATAGCGTTTTTCTTACAATGGCACTTTTGACATTATAGAGTAATAAATAACCCATTGTCAACAGGAGTCTCCCTAGAGGCAATATTTCATTGTTAAATACCTTACTGACCTTTTAATGCCGTCACCTTTAACTTTTTCCTAATTATTTTATAAAAATGTATGGTATTTTATGGGTATGGTATGTTACAATTTCTTTGTTACGGAAGTACCTAAGACGGTATATCTCTCCAACTATTATAATATCATTCCTATTACTACACAACAAATCAAATTGTTTATTAATGGATACAAGTCAGTATGTATGTAGTTACATCGAACTATTCTCGGAAACTGCTGCCTCGCTTGTGATTCGGATGACATCTCCATGCCATCGTATCAGTTACAACTTTAAGTGTCAAGTTCCAAAAACAAAATCTACAAAAGAATACAGGCCGGTACCGTTTTTAACATCTGGTTCATAGGCAAGTACTTCTATTCAAAGTTCAAAAACAAAAGAAGAGTCCATGACATGTAGGTACTCTTTTAGGCAACCTCGCAAAGCCGCGCATTGTAAGGTTTATACAGCGATCTGTAAAGAGTATTATGACAAATGACTATCATTAGTTGCTGGTTGTAGCCGTCGGCGCCGGCGACGACCCTACTCTTCAATTATACAATTATAGTGTCAATGGGAGAGCGTTAATCTTATTGCGTTTAGCTCCTAATTAAAGGGGCGTTAGAGAACTTTCTTGTTATCTGGATGCAATATTTCTCCAGAAAACTGTGCTTTATGAAATCCTCATATGGGTACCAACCCATTTAGTTGCCAAGATATTCTTAAGGAAATTTGTATGTTTTTCTTTTATATTTTCTAGGAGTAGTGTTAGGGTATCTAAAATAAAAAATACCTGTGAGATGTCAAGCATGAGTCAGCCCAATAACGGCAGTTCTATGTTCCTAGTGGTAACAAAAGAACAATAGAAACATGTAAGGTGTGTTCCCTTTAGCGCATTTACAAGCTCTAGTGCTAATAAACCAATGGTATAGGCTTACCTCTCGGTTTCTTTTAAGACCACCCTTTTTTTTTTTCAGGATGGGAAATCATCAAATTACTTTCCCGCTCTGGGCGGAGCGGGAGGGCGTGTCAGACTTTTACTGACTAAAACCCACCCGTGTTCCATCAGTTGCCCATGTGCCAGGGTCACGGTATCTCTTTCGAACAATCACGCGACCCCGGCAGGCATCGGTCCTAGTAGACCCCTACACTGCTGCTGACATCTCTTTGAGGCGCGCGTGGAACACTACGCGCCGTCGACCCGAGCCTGGTCCTTACCGGGCAGCGAGCTACCCATTGCTCGCCGCCCGCAAGCTCGCGCCTACGGTGGCCGGGAGTCCGCTATCGACTCCCGACGCCCGGGGCGTCTCCTCCTGCGGCGGCTAGGGACGTGAGGGCGCAGTGACTGCCACTCCCTCACGCGCCCCACCTCCTCCTTCGCGAGCATTACTGCTTCGCAGAAGGAGGTGACGGCTTCCCTTTCCCTCTCGCTCCGTACCATGGCTCGCACCAGGGCCGGACGCGAGAGGTCGCCGCCGCCGATCGCCTCCACGAGGACACGGCGGTGCTCCGCCCAGGCAGGGCACACCTCCACCGTATGCTCCACCGTGTCCTTCAGACGATCCTCACAATGGAAACACCCGGGCGTATCCTCCCGCTTTATCCTGAACAGGAACCCACCGAATTTATACCACCCTGACCATGGGTGTCATAAAAGGCTACTATGGAATTATTTTGGGAGGAAACCGTACTAACCGAAGTGTTAATAACAGCAACGTGCCAGTGGGTAATGTGGGTATAATAAAAGTCGATACTTTGTCGGAGAAACTGTAGGTACCCGCTGTTTCTCATGTTATCAAACGTATGTAGGGGTCCTTGCATATAGAAGCGGGTACCCGGTATTGATAATCCGGTACTGATCGGTACGGGTAAAATAGCCCCACGTCAACATAGACGCTTTCATAAAAAAAAACAGGTAAAAAATTTATAACAGTTTCTTTCCGTAGAAGATCTTTACCGAAAAGCCAGGTGACCTAATACAAAAGCTACATAAGACAAAATCAGTCCAAAATGCTAAACACAATCTCTCTCTATCTACTCTTGTTCGTTTTTCAAATTAGGGAGACAGAAAACAAACATAAATAAATACGCAAAAGCAAAAACCGCACCAGCCTATTCTAGAGTTGCACGGCGAAGGCTACACACCGAATATGGAGTACGATGCGATATCGATCCGTGTCCCAGCGACCGCAGCCCGTTCACCCCACTAACCCCGACGGATCGGCGCCGAACAGGGTTGCCATTTTGTGATAAATCATTGCTGCAGTTGCAGTTAGGTCACTGGTTCTTTTGTACTTGAGATTGGGTTTTGGTATCAGCTAAATGTATTGTTCAACTATGTTTAATTTATGTTTAGGGGTGGGCTTAGTTCTTATCTTCTTAGCTTAGTCATTGTATGTAATATAATAATGATACCCCAAACTCAAAATGATGCTTGTGATGATCACTAACCGCAGACCCCAAAATACCAAGAGCATAAAAAATAAAGTACCAAAGACCACAAAAAATGTTGATATCAAAAAATCAGATTAGTAGCTACGATTTTACTAGGAACAACAGTTTTGTTACATTTTCCAATTTAAAACCCATCAAACACGATCAATACGGAATAAAAAACGAATGCCGGGAATGGCGAAGTAGGGCAACTTGTATCGACGTACAATTCCATGAACTCTAAAAAAATAAAACAAAAGATTATCACAACAGACAAAAGCACCTACGGCACGAGAACAGTGAATTTTGATGAAGACCCGCCTTGTTTTACGACCACAGTCGGATATGAGATCTCAGGTTTTATTGTGTTTATATTTTGGGTCAAGTATATCCCAGTAAGGTAAGAAAATCCGTACGCCTTCTGCCATTGCCAGTGAAGGTTGCTGATCTGGTATATTTTTTTCCTGCGATTAGTCTCAGACCAAATATGTTGTAAATTATTAAGGAAGACACAGTTATTATAAGTGACGAAGTTTAAGTACTCTATTAGTGAAATAATCGAATAACTGTGTGCAGCCAAGGCGAGATTCGGTTCACAAATTTAATCGAGATAATCTTAATAACACGCCATCGGTAATCAACAGCGAGAGATACTTATCTAATCTCCACATTTTATCATGACTCTTAAAAATTGTTCAGAAGTAACAGTACTTTATGATTCTAATTGGGCAGCAGTTATGCACTTTTGTAACTTTTCATCGTAAAATTGGTGTCAACGCAATAAAAAACGGAGTGGCATAATGGCGTCTCGGGAACGACAAGATTTAACCCTTACCTGCATAATGATGTAATATTACATCAGTTTACTTTTCGTCGAATATATTTTTATCTAGCAACCCCACCTACTTGCTTTTTTTTTTAATTATTGTCAAAGGTCTAATTGACACGTGTAAACGCACCTTATCGCCATAGACATTTTTTTTCTTACATGACATTGACGTGAAAAGTTTTTTGGCGCCAAATTGCAAATCTCGGTCTTCGACACAGTTGCAGTGGATGTTTTTTTTTGCAAAAAATCTGAATTATAATAAACAAAAATAGTTTCCAGCATCACACAGGTATGTAGAAGTGGTATTGTATTAGCATTTTGTAAATAGCATTGTAACTTGCTGAAAATAATCATTTTTGTTTATGATGTAGTACTACATCATCATGGAAATTGGCATAAAATATTATTAGTATGGAATAAGTATGATTTTTTTTCCTGACCTTTTTTTCGTCTGTTTTGCTATAATATAACTATAATGAATGTATTATGTACGTTTTATTGTTAGTTATGGGTATTTTTTCACTATATAATCACGATTTCAATGGTTTGAAGCTGTTGCAAAACGTTTCACACTTGGTGGTGGTTCTTTTTTTCATGCATGTATATTCTTTTAGCGCAATGTCACGAAGCCAGGTGAGAGATGATGACATTGAAAGGATATTGAAGGAGTTGGAAGACGGCAACGTCTCAGAAGACGGCCTAGAAGATGACGATGACGATGAAGAGAATTTTTATGCCAATGCTCAGCAACTCGTACAGGACTTGATCTCAGATGATATGGAAGATTTGGTTCCCGAATGTGAGGATCCTATTCCACATGACGAAGATGACCCTCCCTTAGTTCAAGATGCTGATCCAGGGCCAAGTTCAGGTGCATGTATCTTCAATAGCTTCGATAAGCGTCAGATTATATGGAAAACTGGTAGCATGACGTTCGATGAGCGCAAAATTGTACATGAGCCCACATCTACACTAGATACTGAAATAGCCAACTTAGATACACCCTACAAATGTTTTCTGCACTATTTTACACCAGATTTCCTACAAAAGATAGTAGATGAGTCTAACTTATATTCAGTGCAAGAAAATGTTGCCAATCCCATTACTATCACTGTTGCAGACCTCAAAAAGTATATTGGATCTTTGTTATTCATGTCTGTGCAGCATTTTCAAAGCGTGCGGTCATACTGGCACGACAAGTTTGGATACCCGCCGATAAAAGCCACGATGTCGATAAACAGATTTGAGGCAATCAGGTCAGTCTTGCATTTCAATAATAATGAGCATCATTTACCGAAGGAACACCCAGATCACGACCGCCTCCATAAGATACGTCCGGTAATAGACCACCTGAACAAGACTTTTTCATCGATACCTGTAGACCAGCGCCTCTCCATAGACGAGCAAATGTGTGCAACAAAAATATCTCATTTCCTCAAACAATACCTTCCCAATAAACCTCACAAGTGGGGTTACAAACTATTTGTACTATGCAGCCTGATGGGTTATGCCTACCGGTTTGAAGTCTATTCTGGACAAGACAATACCAAAGACAAGCCAGCTGACGAACCTGATTTAGGGATCACAAACAATGTGGTCTTGCGTCTGGTCAGAGTAGTACCGCGGAAGCCAAATCACATCATATATTTTGACAACTTCTACACCTCTTTGCCTTTGGTCTACTACTTGTCCAAGCAGGGTATCCACTGTGTCGGTACTGTCCAGCAAAACCGTTTACCTAACTGTCGACTTCCGGATAAAAAGACGCTCATGAAAACTTCTGTCCCCCGAGGAACCTACGAAGAAAAAGTGGCTCATCACGATGGCGTGGACTTCTCAGCTACTGTTTGGAAGGATAATAAGGTAGTAACTTTATTATCTACGTATGTTGGTGCCGAACCAGCAGGTAAAGTGCAACGGTTCGATAAAAAACTGAAACAGAAAATTGACGTCCCATGCCCTAAAGTGGTACAAGAATATAATATGCACATGGGGGGAGTTGACCTCATGGACAGTTACTTGGGACGGTATCGTATAAGAGTCAAAAGTAAAAAATGGTATATGCGACTATTTTACCATTTGCTAGACCTCGCCGTCATCAACTCGTGGGTTCTCTTCAAGAAAAACATGACTGCAAAAGGTACCCCCAAAAAGCAACTGCCAAATCTAGGAGAGTTCCGAAATGAATTGGCAGATGCCCTGTGCAATGTGGGAACAAGCAACGGTAGCAAAAGAGGTCGGCCAAGCAACAGCTGCTTAGAAGAACAAGCTAAGAAACGAAGAGGACCAGCTCATCCGCTTCCTTGTAAGGACGTGCGTTCAGATGGTGTTGCGCACTGGCCCATTTTTTCAAAGCGTTTACGCTGTAAACTGCCACAATGTAAAGGCACAACCCAATGGGCATGCTCAAAATGCAATATCCCTCTATGTTTGAACGGAACTAACAATTGTTTCACAGATTTTCATACTACTCCTTAGTATGATAATTTAAGAGGATTTTGCATGATGATGTAATATTACATCAATAAATAAAAATAAAAAATTCACAAAAAACTGTAGTTTGATTTTTTTCATTATTTTTCCTTTAATGTACACCTCATTTAGGACCCCTGAGATTTTTCTCGGCCCAAAATAAAAAATCATGCAGTTAAGGGTTAAATATAGAACTTTATATCAGTACCGCCACGAGTCCACTCGAGTATTTTTTTTAATTTTGCTTGGCGATGTCACTAACCGAGAAGACTGAATGGGGCCGACGCGAATAGAAGCTCCCTGGTGGTATGCAATATTTGTATCCGCAGATGATGTAAAAATTCCAGAGTTTCTTTATATGATCTTGCGAAGTAGCGAGTGAATTCTTCGAATTGCGCTAGTCTAGTTGTTTTAGCAATAACATTTGGAACTTGCGTCTTTGTAAACGTCATTTAGAACGCCATAAAAACGTACCTTGTGCTAGAAAGCAAGACTTCGAAGTAATAATTTACGGTTCACTAGCTGGTAAGACAGTGTATTGGTTCCCAAAATAGAGGGCAATGTTTACATTTTTTTTTGTGGAGAGCAGGTGCGAGGTACTGTGGATCCAGAGGGAGCAGGTAGTGGCCAGACTAACCTTATTGCCCACTTCCTACATAAAAAAAGTTTAAAAATAAAACGGAGGTGTAACCTTAATGGTTAGGTGTTAAAGTCACGGACGAAAAATATGGTATCGATTTTTAATTTTAGAAGAGTAATGTAAGAACGGCACCAAATATTTATAAAGCATGTTCAGACACATTTCCTAGAGAAGCTTTGAGTTTTTTTTTTCCTTTTTTGTTAGTGTAACATTTTCTAAAGAAGCGTTAGATAAGTTGGGTAGTTGAATAGACGTCTTTAGCTTGATTAATGATCAAGATTCTTTGGATTTATTTTTACAAAGTTTGGATGAGAGTATAAGGTAGATTTAATTGGATGATGCAGTGAAAATATCTACTTAACAAACACTAGAGATTCATTGATATGGGAACCATAAAATGTCTAGTGTATTTTTTATTCTGTAGAAAGTTATCTTCTCGTTAATCAAAGGGTGACGGTGTAAGTTTACCAGATGTTCTCTTCCTTAATAAGTTTTGATTTAGGAGAAATCCCAACCCTTACAAACATTATTATAAGTCTCCCTTTGATTAATTATATCTGGCAAAGTTCCCGTAACGATCTATACTAAAGGTATATTATATGTATAGGTCTAGATTGTCTCGCCACTATCTAATTAGTATGCTTGTACGCACAAACGGAAAGTGAGAGTGTCCGTAAGTTGGGAGCAGTTAACGTGGGCACAGCAACTTGTTCACTTAAAGAGACAAGAGCAACGCATTAGCATATGGCCTTTGGAGGCTTACAAATCGACCAGCACGATATGCCGCCATCAAGTTTACTTACGTTGAGTAATGTTCAAGTTGACGGAATAACGGTGGCTTTCATATACAGCATGACAAATGTATAAGAGCACATTTCAACAGCAACGGACAAGTCAAGCAAATACAGATAACTTGTATGTTTCTAAAACCTTTTTGTTTCAGCGGCATCTTCTAAAGATAAGAAATCAGAATATAGTAGAAGGTTTTGTAAGTCATGTAAATACAAGTAATCTTAGCAAACTTTAACTGCTTCTATTGTCTTAGGCTTACTTATGATCCCATTTAGATTGCCTGCTTACGAGACTTTCTCATTTTACATTACCTATATTTTGAGAGCTCAAGAGAAAATAACTAAACATTGTAGCTAAACGCACAGCCATAAGAATATTCATACGACTGACACTAAAGAAATGTATGATAAATGGAAATACAAACACCCTCACGATCCCTCTACGTTTCAGCCCTAAATGAACCCAGTCAACATTGGGATTTAAGTGTAAATACACTTTGAGAAATTTCTAACTGCATTGATTGACCTCTCATACACAAAAGGAGCGATGAAGGTGTTTCGAAAACCTACGTGTATGGGGAGGCAGCCTAAGACCTGAGAATTTATTTAAATGGCTATACGTACTACCTACATGTACATGGAAACTTAAAAACATCACACTTTAACTCCTACGCAAGGTCGGAGCTTTGTACACAAATCTATGTTAGATTTGTACTTAACGACTCAGCTGTAGGTCATACGATTATTAAATGTTAAGAACGGATGTTGTACAAATATTTATTATGATTTTATTATCTAACAGTCTGTTAGGTAATATTGACGATGACAAATCATTCATAAAAATAAACACACTCGACATCAATGACAAAAGGTAAAAACTCACTCACTCGAGAAAAATAATATCGAAAAACCAGAGAATGACAGACACGACTAGCCTGTAATAATGTTTATCCATTGGGATTTCGATGTTCATTCCGCCCCCAAAAAAGTCAATAGCCCAGCCCACTTAGTAGTACACATGCAAAATGAGGGTACCTACTCAGTGTACCTAATTAACCCCCTTTTCCGCCCTCGTCTAGACGCACCCACGCATTAGGTTTTAGGTACACCTCGTCAATACTACCTCCTCTTTCCTCGTCATGTTAATACGCAGTTATTGTTTCTACTATCTGTGTCGAAGGACAAACCCTAGTTACGTAAGTGGCCTGATTTGTATAGTAATGTAGGTCGCCGACACGACGCCGAGGCAATACGGACGGTTAATGTGTGCAAGATTGCCATTAAATGCAATTTGCTGCTGCATCGTCATATTTATTGGACCCAAATAGGCTGTAAGGATATCTCTACAATCATAAAGAACGGTCCAGATTTTTTGATTTAGTGCCTCTGCAATTGTTGTTTATTGCTCAGCAGGATTTCAGGCTCAACTGAGGGAAATTGTCGCTATTATGGTAATCACATGCAGACCATTTGCCAAGTATTCCAGTGTTACGACCGTTTCGTGTTATTCAAAAAGATTCCTTTCAGCTTTCGTAACAATAACTAAAATAAATTGGTTAAAAGCCCTTTTATTTCCTAAGGCTTGTAAACGAGAAATATTCAGAGCACTTGCATGTGTTTCTGTGCCAACGATATTATTATATCTTAGTATTGCAATATCGTTAAGGCATTTCAATTCAGTTTGATAATAAAATCTGAAATCATTGTCTAACAAAGTATTAATTAATTTGATTAAAAGCAGCGAACATAAATATAACAGGGTCGATACGTCTGAAGGACAGCCCAGTACCTATACACGGCTGAAAGCGGTCGTAAATGCGGCACTGAAAATTTTATTGTCAATGGCTTTACTGCCGACCTCTTTGTTGCCACAAAGTTTCCAAAACATTAAAACATGCCGTCGTAAATTACAAAATGAAGTTTGAAGTCAAAGACACAGTCTTCCTCTTTAAAAGATGATTTTACGGTGGCAACAACATTTAAATATACACAGGTGCTTCTGTAGTGGTCCATAGTCCCATTTTAAACATAAACAACCAACAGGGACTTATGATTTGCAATTTCTAACGCAACTCTTCAGAACAATACAAAGCCATCATTTAATGCTTTGTATTCTAGCATAAGAAATATATAGTATAGGGTACACTGTAGCCCATAGCTTCAATGAACGCTAAATATTTCAGAGATGACACGAGACCATTGTATCATTCTCATCTTGATATGATGAAGTACAATCACAAGGCTCAATCAAATTGATGAGTATCAAATAAACAAAATAACTTGTGTGGCTTTGTTTAATAAGGTTGCTATGTATCAATGGACTATTGATTGACATTCGTAGTCGCGTCGAGTCGGTTGAACATTGATCGTGCATTTAAATATGCGTGCGTGTGCTCAGCGTTTCTTTTATCTGCGGTATGGACGATATCGAGTGTGTAGGAGTACCGCCCTTGGCGCGCCTCATATTTGTTATTCATTAGAACATTTCGAAATCTTATCTATAAACATTCATTAACAAATTACTTGTTTACTTTATACGATAAACCTCAACCTGCAGTACTTTGTTATGATTAGCCTTCTTCGTACCTTACATAATAACTGTAGGAAACAAAAAAACCATGGTTTTTGTTCTACTAGAATAATTTTGGTTATGGTTGTCAAATTTATATTTGGATTTTGTTCCGTCAGCGGAAACTTATGTAACTTGATAATTGATGGAACTGTTTAATGCATGGAGTCACGACACTTTCAGACAAGAATTATTTGTTAGCTTTAAAATTGCAGTATTCATTTACATTTTGCTGTTTTAGCAAGAGATATCGTTATCGTTAAGTGAACAAAGGAAATGGAACTAGAAATACAGGCTTTTATCGGTAAGGTGATGGGTGCAATGACCTCGTCGATGTTCTTTTATCTTAGTGTGAGACATAGGTAAAAGGTAGATAATTGCGACAGTTTATGCAGAAATATGTAAAAAGATGCGCGTGGGAATCATGTTGCTGATTGTTTAATCAGACTACCTACACTACACATATTTTTTGCTACATCGCACCGCTTCCAAACTATTCATAGTTACATTTTAGATTCGTGAGAATAATAACAAAATGTGAAAATATATTTATTGAAGTAGTCTATCTTTCATATTTTCGTAAAATCTTGAAAGCGCTCAATTTTTACATTTTTAGCGGATGAAAATATTATTCACTGTCATTTCAGAGAATTTATGAGAAGTTTGTGTCGTCTGAAAATGCACACTATTTCGGTATCGGTTGTGTAATCAAAACTGTTTCCTAGAAACAGGCCGAGAAGGAAAATTCACAGAAAATTAAAGAAACCCTCTCTCTCTTTTACTCTTTCTAGGTATTTCGGAACAAAACAAAACGCTGTTCCGCACTGATTGTACCACCGTAATTGTTTTCCGTTTAAAACTAACAGGAAATATAATAAACAACTCAGGCAAAACTTAATCTTTGCTTTACTTTCTCTATTGTCTAATTCAACCAAGTGTTGACATAAATCAAATGTGCATCTGCCACACTGAGGCAGATTTATTCACTAAAACGAAAGTTGCTTAATTGATAAAACAATGTTTGATGTGACAACTGCACCGGTCAGTATCACGCAACTGTCCAGAGTTGATAAAATGATCAAAAGATAAAACACTTCAAAAGATAGGCCCAAATGAAATTACTTTTCAGCAAAAAACTATGTCGAAGGTTTGAAGATTGTATCTGCCTTCGATCAAAAATGTACTAGATTCCCGATGAGCGCTTCAAAAACGGCCCGAAAAATAAGAGCACAAATATTTTTGTGCTCTTATTTGAAATTAGTTTGGTCCAATGATAGCCAACGATAAGACGTCCTAAATGCCGCAGCACGCGTTCAAAAATTGTGTAAATAACCACTGTAGCACCAAGTTTTTGGAAGGAATATCTTTTTTTCCATAAGTTTAAATCTTTAAGTGTTTTGCATAAAATAAAAACAATCAAATAGTAATATATAAATCATTTAGCAAATACATATTATGATTGTTTGACCAATGTTTGTGACAACGCACCAACTATGGTAACAAACATTGTCTGTTCTGGAACAGAGAATGCATGAAGTAGTATTGTAATTTTATATTTTATTTTTGTTTGTAGATTTCCTAGCGCGCCCTTTCGCTGTGCAGAATGGGTATCTATTGTAGAGAAAGAAAGAGGAGAACAAATATACAAACCTTATAAAAATTCATATTTGAACTTTAATTGAAACTTTAAATGAAAAAATAATTTGATTTAATACAAATTTAACTTTTAAATACTGGTACATAAAAGTAGACGCACCCATTTTTTATACGGGTGGATCATATTGATTTAACCCGCACTTAATTAAATAAAATAACTATTATACTATTTTAGTCCTACTACTTTTTTAAATCGATTAAAAATGTTTGCCACCATCAAAACGTACCTTTTCATAAAAAAAAAAAAATATATTCTGCAACTCTACGTCTTTCATTACGTACTGTGTTCTGAGCATTGAAATGTAATACCAAGAACTACGTCTAGTTCCAAAATAGAGTAAGCACGAAATTGTCAACACATTGTTTTTAACCTTATTGCTTAGACTTTAAGTTTCAGTTTAGAATAAATAATGTTGTACTTATATCAAAATGACTTTTGATTTTTAAGGGACATTTTAAATTTATTGCTCTTTACCTTTCTCCGATGACAAAAGGACTTAAATATGAATATTTTGCAATCGTAATTATGCTTTATGTTTGAGTGTTAAGGATTATAATAAATTGATGTTGTTATTATTATGAAACGTTTTTCTATATTTCGTAGTAAGAAATATAAATGTGTAAGTGTGTGCAAACGTGGCCACTTGAGCGCCTTATTTTTGTTCCTGATCCTTTATCTAGTGCTATTATTGATCGAAGGTATCTGCCTTTTATTTCTATCTCGCAGATTGAGCTGAGGCAAAAAATAGAAGACAATAGATACGCTAAAGTACGTATTGTCGCTTACACCAAGATCTTGCCCGAAAGGTCGCCTAAAGAAAAAGCTAAAAAAATAATTCAAAAGCAAACTGCTACAAGTATTACACAATTCTTCTTAACTTAGCACAAGCTACTAGCGATTCTCGTAACTGTAGTAGGCATCCGTATAAAAACTATAAACATCATCGTGTTATTTACCGATATGTTAACTACTTCATTGGAAACAAACTTAAATGAACTGGATTGAAGCGTAAAGGCGAATGTCCGGAATACTGATTATTTTCCTGCGTTTGATCTCCAGAGATTGCAGATTGTATATTTGATTCTTGCAATTTGGATCGTGGATATGAAGATCAACAATTTCCGCTTGGCTTTCCTCAGCATTATCGTTTCCATTGAACTGTAACTTTCTATTTTTAATCCACCTTTATTGATGGTTTAGTTTAAACTACGGTTAATACTTCAGTTTTCTGCCATAACTCGTCTACGATGAGTGAGGTTCTGTAAAATGTGACTTAGTTAGCTAGACTCTGCTCGAGTGCTTGATCACCATTATCAGCATTCCTTCATAAATCAATCCACATTCTAGAGTGCGATCGTAAAAGCATTGCATTAAATATAGTACGAAGTCATGTGAGTTCCAATCAGTGCGTATGACGGCAGACGAGAGCACTTCAGAGGTTTCTGCGACGCACGTGATCAGAAGTAGGTTTAGCTGCAGTGTTTCATCGGATGTAGTCCTCACGCTCTAGCTACTACTCAAGCTACTACTCAACCTGCCGGGGTCGCGTGATTGTTCAAAAGAGATACCGTGACCCTGGCACATGGGCAACTGATGGAACACGGGTGGGTTTTAGTCAGCAAAAGTCTGACACGCCCTCCCGCTCCGCCCAGAGCGGGAGAAGTGATTTGATGATTTCCAATCCTGAAAAAAAAAAAAAAAAGCTACTACTCAATGGGATTTATTATTAATGTTCGTTGCGTCAACGTAGACAATGCTGTCCTACATTTTTGATCCCTAGACGCGCATCAAATTGAACTATTACAATGAACGCAGAAAAGTGATGGTCCTATTACGAAAGAATATCATCGTCAATCAAACTACTATTACCATTATAAAATAGTCATTAGTGAAGACGTACGATGAGTTGCTTCATCGCTCCACAATATTAAACGTTCATTTCAAACGAGAAATATACGTTTACGTAACGAAATGATCATGTTTTTTTTGTATGTAAATCCCATTACTTTATTTCCTTCATGTATGCGTAAATGTAGATATGACAGAAGGAAATTACTACACCTGCTGTACAATTTTTCTCTCAGGTTACTAAGATTACGCCATTTGCTTTTTTCGAAAATATGAATTGCGTTGTTAACACGTGTTGTATAAATAGACCGTTCCTGACCTTATCGACGAAGTTACATAAATATTGTGCACTGTTTCCAACAATATTGCAAGTGTTGCAATGTTAATATAGGTGTAGCTAGGTTACACCTAACTGTTTTATCTTGATTTCTTGTATGTAATGGTCGGTATATGGGTAGTGTTAGCGCCAGGATTCGCGCCGGTCAAACCGGTCGTCGTCCGCCGTCGGAGAATGTACTACAATCCAGTTCTAGCGACTCGACCTGACTTTCTTTAGCTCCTAATACAGCTAACTTTAAATCATAACCTTTTTGAACACCATAAATGTTCAATTTGTCGGGAATGTCCACCGCTAACACGTTGGAAGCACGAAAATATCCTCGGTAGTCGTAAGGTATTCGAATTATTTATCCAAAGGAACTTTAGTGGATATAATAGTCTCAACGTTCGTTGACGTAGGAAATTCGTTACTAACTTAAATTCAAAAGTGATTCTTCGTGTTCCGGAGCATTATAGAATTTAGGACAGTTGCTGTTTTGGGTGGTTTGAAATGTTTCATCATCTTTAGGTTTTTTAGCAACCCAGTTTTAGATTTTGTGGTTGTTGACTCGGTGATTTGATTATTATAGTCGTTTAGCTAGAATATTAGTTTCTTTTCACTAAGATCATATATGTCTTTAGGTAAGTTAGACAATAGGTAAAGCGTGGTATTTTGTGTCAAAAGTACTGATTTTAGTAGAATTCGAACATCATCTAATTCTTCTTCATTTTCATACATTGTACACACAATGCATCAATATCACAGTTGCCCTTTGTTATGATTTATTGCTCTGCAAGTAAAATTAAAAATAACGTGTACTGACATTGGTATTGATCGCGCCGCAAGGAAATTCTAGACTATTTCAGGGAAGACGTGATTAGCGTGGCCGTTTTTAGTGCGGCGAGCTTGCTGCTATGTCCAAATGAGGTTTTATTTTACACATACCTAAGCGTATACGTTTACAAACCATAAGTACCTTGTAGGTACGTCGCGCGAGACTGATTTATCCTCAAACTCAACTAACTCAAAGCCGCGTGTGCGACAGAAACGGCTCACTACCCTGCTGCTTCAAAAGCACCTTTATCTTTACAAGTCTTATATGGATATGAACTCTGAGGTAGTTTGGGTAGCGAGAGTAAAAGGGATGGACATCTATGCGTGACCGTTCTTACGGGCCGAGGATGAAACGGGCTGTCGCGATACATAAATCGATAGGCGTCTCAAATCGTACCTTAGTCATGTAGGTATGGAATAAGTTACACTCGAAGTTTAACAGCTGAACAGCTATAATTCATCTTCTTTAAAGATTATATTGACGTCTTTGTGTGTGTCTGTAGTCTATAGTTTTATGTTTGGTTAGGAGCATGCGTATAACGCGGGTCTCAAGGAGAACGGATGGAATCGAGGAGGGGGAGTCAAGAGGTCCGGATGGAGCGACGACAGAGCCCGTCCTTGAAAGAGTTTGTGTTGGCAAGGTTACGTGTGTCTGGCATATTGTATAAACGTGTGAGCTTTTATCTTATCTTCTTTATTTGGCTTCTCTTCGAAATAAAAGGCATATTTTATTACTACTCGTGCTCTATTGTACGCTTTTATTATTTCTATCGTGGAGGTCCAATTGACACCATCTCAATAGCACTGGGAAGTAAAATGTATGAAAATTTGGAAATATGTGAAAATGGTTTTCAGTTTCTGTCTACGAAAACATTATGTATATCATGCACATAGTTCCATAGATTTTAAGGACGCGGAACTCCACGATAATATCATCAGGTTAGAAATTATAAAAGCCTACACTTAAGTATATGCGCCCTTGATTTGCTCCTTCAGCTTACATCCATAATACTGTGGGTTTCATTCAATACGCAGGCAGTAATTCCCTAAACTGATTACTCACTGGTATGACCGGTAATGAGTTACAGTTTTAGTCATACACGGAGTCATACAAACAATCCCGGGCCGGATGACGTGAATCTCGCGAAAATAATCTTAAAGCGAGGGCTGTATTTATAAACAACATTCAACGGTGTGAAGTAATCCACCGCAATGGTTCTTTTACATTCCGGATTGAAGGGATTTTACAAACACAGTTTTTTCGAATAAACAATTTGTATGGTTATTTCTTAACGCAGGCGAGGATCAATGTTACTGAAAGCACCTTGACTAATAGATTTACCTAGTGACTCACTTTTGACTTTTCAAAAATGGTTTCATGGTTTTTTATTTTACTATTTAGGTATAGAAAAACTTGTCGCGATTGTGGTATAAGTAAAACAGCTACTTATAACAGAACTCATGTTATATAGTAACGGTTGATCGGGACCGGTAGAGATATAATGGGGATTGTGCAAAAACACGTAAGTATGTGGGTTGTATCTTCGTAATCATCATCAATCACTTTGCTGGAAACTTTACTGTAAAGACTTACCGTGTGGTCTCCCATCACAAAGAAAGTAAATAGGTACCTACCTAAATGCTTTTGCAGTAAACACATAACTTGCAGTAACAATATACAACAGTCATTAAAATCTTCACTATTTTATATTTGTTTTTTGGCAATCCAAGCTGCTCTTTAGCAAAAATATTACTGACTAGCTTTTGCCAGCGGCTTCGCCCGCGTGGAGGTCGGAAAATATCCCGTGGGAACGTACTACCGGGATAAAAAGTAGCCTTATGTCCTTTCTCAGGCTCTAAACTATCTGTGTACCAAATTTCATTTAAATCGGTTCAGTAGTTTTAGCAGGAAAGCGAGACAGACAGAGTTACTTTTGCATTTATAATATTAAGTGTGGAAGTCAAAGTCAAAATAAGCTACTTGCCTAAAACACGGTAAATAGGATGTTCATACATTTAAGAATTGGTCTAAGTGGTCCAACCACACGCTGTATTTCTGTTGGCCAACAAGGTTCACTGAAAACTTTTACCGTGATAAATTGCGGGCAGGCAAATATTCTTACTCTACTACGACGTGAGTTCACCTCAAAACAACAACGTGGGCCGTGTGAGTGTGTGCAGACAGTAGTATAATCTATTTTAAATTGATGGAAGGTCAGCGTATTGAAATGAAGACCGGGACGATGTGCACATTGTGTGAATTTAGAGACGAGCTGCAGCGGACACGTCGTTGACGCCTAAAATATTGAGGTAATTATTCAAGAAAGAGTTTGTGACAGTTACAAATAACGTAATAGAGAAGAGACAAATAAATGAACTATTCAACCATACACCACAGTTTATGGAATAAAATAAATTATCGCTTCCATTCATCATACATACGGTTCAGACATTATCGGCTCTGAGCAAGAACATTGGACTTCCAAGAAAAAAGCCAGCAAAGCTCATCAACCGATCCATATTTAAACAACCTCAGCTTCTACACTTGTATCGATTATATAAATAGCCGTGCAGCAATCAAATCTGCACGAAACAGCCATTTTGCAAGGTGTTGTATCGCGTTGGCGAATTCAAGGAAATCGCGACATATGGCCTGCCTGGGATGCGTCACACAGCGAAACTCTGCTGTGCCTGATAATAATATAATAAAGCATACATTGATACTGTGTATGGTACAGTACGTATCTGTGCAAATGACTGGGAGACGTTACGTCATATCTCACATATCAAATGTAATAAAACGTACTTCACCAGGAATCGAGGATACAGTAATAAGTAATTGATACGCAATACACGGAATATACTCATTAAAATCTATTTTCAGATAGTAATTGGCAAAAATTTGGTTATTTACATTGTTACGTAAATATCTGATCTACTTATTTACACATAAAGCAGGTAATTAATTATGAACTGAAAATAATGGCCATTGGCCACCAAAATCTTGATTCCTTTCACAACTGTACATTATCAAATTGATGGATGGGGGAAATACTATAGGGATCAAATTTCGTATTGTTAAGTGCGCTGTGCTTGGATGAGTCATTTGATTTAAAATATTTGTTTTTATTAAAATATTCGCAAAACAATGACAAACTAGCATCTGCTATTAATATTAATCAGTAGACGATTGTGTTTGACACATATACACAATTTTTTTCGTTATCTATATTAAGCCTTGTTTTTAAATTCTGTCTAGATACTTATAATTATGAAGGTAAAGCGTGGTATCACAAAAATAATGATCCAAACAGGTTAAGGTAGTAAAGTCATCAATTTACTGAACTTGTGACAAATGAATCGGTCGTATTTGCATTGTTACCACAAGCCCATCCATTAACAAGTGGCTAACTAGGGGATTGTATTCAAAATCACTACGCTGAAAGCCATGGTCGTTGCACCTGGTTTACTCGAGCATGTAATTGGTACGGCCTACGCCTGTGACTGGTTTTGTGGCTGTATTACTTGCTAATGAAGCCATTGTGAGGGATATCGATGGGTATTTAGATACAAGAAGCATTTAAACTATATCATGTTTGTTTTTTTCGCAGTTTTAGCTTCAACAGATGATATGATCCAATAAATAACACGTTATAAAAAATCTGTTTTTCCATCTGATGAATCTGTGTCGAATAATATAACAACTTTTGTTAACCATACTAGCCACATATGCTTCAAAGACAACACTTCTTGACGTCATGTCATGAAGCGATGACGTAAAACACACATGAGCAGCAAGAGTATTGTTTTAATTACATAAGATTATTACTTAACAAAATTGCCAGAGACCAAGATAATTGCGACTTGCTAGTAACTTTGAAGGCAGATTTCTAAAACATTTAATAGAGTTACTCATCCATGCCATATTCACAAAGATGCAAGAACTTTGTTGTTCACCCACGTTTATTTCCAATCAAGTAGTAAGTAGCATAAAATTTTTAAAAACATAAAAGGCATCGCGGTGCGATTGTCGACAGTTCATTAGAAAAGTAGATTATAGTCATAAATCGGTTTCATACGTATGAGAAACGGCCTGAGTTTATTTGGGATTGGATCGATAAATAAGAACTGACTTTTCGAATAATAGGATAACGTTGCATCCAAATTGAACCAGCTTCAAAGACTTTAGAAACAATTAATATTCACTCTTACGAAGAATCATTTGTCTTGATAGATCGACATATGGGATTCTCAGCTTGTTTGTTGAGCATGTGATTAATGGTGCTCCACGTGTGCTTTATACGGGTAGATAAATGAAGACGACCTAAAAGTAACTTACAAAATCATTCCAAGATGACGCTCCCAAGATAATTTCCTAACACATTAATGATGAACACGGAATACGGCGCGGCGCCAGCCGTGGCTTTTACATGTACCTTACTTCTTTTAAAGCTATAAAAACCACATAAAGAACTGGTTGACAATAAACTGTGTACCAATTAAAAATAATGTTCAAAGAACACACCGGCCCAAATAAACCTTACATTTTATGGTGTTCTCGGTTGGAATTGGGAAACATGTGGGATCGCCTGGATTACATGAGGTGTTAATAATTGAAATTGGCTTTCTAATAAGAAGATTACATCGACGATTAAATGCATTATAAACAGGATTTAGTTCTTACGCTAGAGCTCTAAGAAATAATATTTTAAAGTAGATGGATTATGGAGCCTCTTCTAGCTGCCACTATCCAAGAAAGGGGCGCTAGTATTATGTGGGTAGTTGCGAATTGCAGGTCGTTGGCCCGATGCCCACATGTGTGGGTGCCTGAGAAACTAGGTTTTATTTTTATAGCCTTCTTTCATTTTTACTTCTTTAGTATGTTGCAAATCGATATTTTTAACCACATGAAGTGCCTAGTACTACTTTAACGACTTTGTTAATTTGCAAACAAACAAACCAGATATATTCAAATTGCTTCAAGGTGCTTGGCTATTTCGATACCGTGAATAAAAACAGCACTCATCGCATCGGCCAAAATTTAAATGCTTAGTTTCCAATTAATTGGTTTAGTTTTACGAGTGTCACCGAGGAAAGCAACTTGAAGCCAGTTTATTAACTAACTTGCGCCAAAGAGTATATGCAAATAACAAGCGGTTTGCCGTAGACAGACAGTATGCTAATTCAATGTTTCCATCGCCACATCTAGGCCACATTTCCTCTGAGGAAGAGTAGATAAAGTGCAAATGGCGACGCATTTAGCAAATATTCATGAGTTTCATTTTGTTCAATTTTATTTGTTATATGAATGAGCACAAATTGCAATTATATGGAGTTTTTATTTATTTTACGTTTTTCTTTAGGTACTCATGTAGGTACCTACTGACATGAAATCAGGCGCCATTTTATATAACAGTATAGTTTGAATAGTGAATACACGTGTTTCTTGTTTCAATGCATATTACCTGATAAAATACTGTATTTTTTTAGAAAGCCGGCTTCGGGAAGGCCGGTACAATTAACTACGTTTACGATTAAGATAGACACGCGAACTAAAGTTAGTTTGGAAACTGAGACAGGGTGCAACATACAGGTTGTGGTTATGTAACCATTTTCGTGCACGCAAATGTGCGTAAGGTCACAGGTTACTCACGCAATGCAGTGCCAGTTGTAATTCGTAACTCATGTAATAAGGATACAATTATACAACCAACGAAGGCAATAAACTTCCCGCCATAACGTTGGTAATAAAAGCATTTTTGATAGTTTCGCAATGTTGGAGGATTAAAGGAGATAAAAGAGGTCTAATCTAAATTAGAAATTAATTAGTATTCAAAACGACTACAATGGGTTATCGAGACGGACGTGCGTCGTGTGCCACTGCCGATGTGCATGTTAAAGATTCGTCGTGAATAACAAGTATGACAGTATTTTAAATGATTTTAATAATATTAGCTGCATTATTATTCGCGTGAGACTTTATAGCGAATAAGAATAGTGAAATGGTTTTGAATAAAGCCTTAACGACCAATTTCCATTCCGCGCGCAGTTTCCATTGAGTGCTTCAGTTTATAGTGTTAGATAAATCAAGGTATCCTTGTAGTTACGTCCATCGGCTCGCGAGATTCCTATATATTAATAATAATATCGCGAATATGGTACACTTGCGGGTTGCTTACTAATATTTGTTTATATAAATAATTATCTTATGATTATTTTAGCAATAAGCGTGGGATTGGCAAACAGCAGGAATATACTACTGTTGACTTCTGTTTATCTTTTATTTTTTGTCAACTTTTCTAGGTAAATATTCCGTGATTCTAAAAAGCTATGTCAATGTGCCGTCGAACATTTCCTAGCAGTTACTCTAGCAACAAAATTAATTTAAAGCGATAAAATTGATTGAGACACCATTATTTTCGGAGCTTGATACTGGCAGTAGAACGGAACTCACAAGTACTGCAATGAATAACAATGAAGACTGTCATAAATCATAATATTTTGATGAGCTATTAGTCCAAAATATTGACCATTGCGCTTTTCTTAAAAGGATCGGGCCGGTGGTTTAGCTTACTGTTTAACCACACCAGAAAACAGAACGTAAAGTTGCAAAGCGCGATGTTTTGGAACTAACTAAAGGGGTGTAGATACGTGGATACCATAAAATACCTAAAGAAACCTGCAAAAAGTTAACAAAACAGGATCAAACAGTTACGTTGGCAAATTTGTATAGACAATAGAAATATTAAACTCTTGAATTATCGTGTCCATGCCCTAGGGCCAAACTGACTTGATTTTCAATGTACGCAGACCCATTTTTCGGTTCATTGTTACTGCACACAAGAAAAAACAGTCTTGAAAGCTTTCAAATGAAAAGGACGTAGCTTTCTATAAATTTTTGCCAAAGGATGTAAGACCCAATTTGAATAAGCACGCCATATATTAGGTATTCAAAAGAGTATTGGACAAGGTGTTCCCTTACAGTGTCCTAAACGCAAGGTGGGTAGACATCTGCGGCCACTTGCGGTCGAATCACGGAAGAATCAATGCTAACACCTGTCGTACGGCCGCAAATGCGTTTTTGAATATTCGACTTTCATAACAGGTGCGTTCATTTAGTATATGGCAATGTGAAATGGAATTATTTATGCAATATTTCTTATATGAGATGACGTAAGATATCAGCTTGCTTCGGTTTTATGCTATACGCATAAAATCTCAGTTACAATTTTTCTTACGATTATTTTTGAAACATGCGTGGGACCGACACACAGCTGGAATATACTACTGTTAACTTCTGTTTGTCTTTAATTTTTTGTGCGGCGAGATGTTTTTCGCTATAACGCCCAATTTTAGGTAGATAGGCAGTGATTAGACGATCAAAGTTAATGTAATATAATTCCTGCTTCCTGCTGAACTAAGAAGCTACAAAGTATCCATTAACAATTGGGCTCACCTCTTGAGAACTGTTCGCGAATTGTTCTCATTTTAATTTTACGTGTTTCCCGGCCTTCTGGCATTTGGGTCATCTGGATCGAATCCAAAAGATTTAGCTTGACACATGAGAAAAAGTTATGTTTACAAAACGAACTTCTAGGTATCCTACATTTGTACAATAGTGTCAAACCGGTTGTTTAACCCCGCAATTTTCTTCTTTTGATTTATAACTTGAAACTTGGTTTCAAAAACCTACCAGCACCAATTTTTGTACCTAAACCTCCACACCATAAATTATACTGTAATAAAATAGAAGAAAAGATTGAAACAAAAGGTGAAAAAACATAACAGTGTAATGAATAATTGAATCACATATAATTCTCAAAGGGAATACAGCAGACGACAGTAAAAAGCTTTTTCATTTTCTCTATAAAACAATGGGCTTATGTGAGAGACTTTTACTATTATCTTTCGACTCGACTTATGAGAATAGATGCAGATGCTCGGGAAAATTCTTTGTATGTGATTGATGTCTGAGAGACATCTATACTGCGAAGAGAATAAGAGGTAGATAAATGCTGTAACTTGATAGAGCGATATACTATAGGCAAGGAACCTCAAGCAATACATAATTTACGTAGTTGTTTAATGTAACCAATTTACGGGCTTAGCAATAAGGGCGCTAATTAGAATCAGTAATGTAATTAGGGCTCTATTTAGCATAAATTCAATCTTGTTACGGTCGCGTGTTGTATCGTCTCCCTTAAGTTTGGGTTGGAAACAAAGAGGGCAGAGTGTGAGGCGAGGGTGCGATGCGTCATCGCAACCCTCCGGCCCGCACCCCCTGCGCACCCTCGCCCCAAAACATTGATCGAACTCATCGCCACAAATGCCATGCGCAAAGACCGCCCTTTTTGTTT
The DNA here is from genome assembly GCA_932294355.1 of Aporophyla lueneburgensis. Lineage (NCBI taxonomy): Eukaryota > Metazoa > Arthropoda > Insecta > Lepidoptera > Noctuidae > Aporophyla > Aporophyla lueneburgensis. Next base: position 20,133,135 of record OW028745.1, on the reverse strand, counting down.
GTATGTATTTTTTTTTAATTCTCATCTTACAAGTTCATTATTTTGTAATCATGTAGGTACTCATCAAGTATCTACTTACACCGCAAATACTTATTAATTTCATAAACATATTCGATGTTTGAAAAATATTTGAAGCTGATGACTGCACAGATGATATCATAATACCTACCTAATTACACGCTCTAATTAATAGTTTAGTAAGTGCTAATTGGTACTCACTGGCATTCGTTCATAATCTCCTCCTGACTGCGAACCTGCACTGGAGCCAACTTTTCCACGCTCTCCTCGTAGTTTCCGAAGCACTTGGTGATCTTCTCATCAAAAGTGTTCACCAAATCTTCAAGCGAGCCGGAGAAAGTCTCCGTGAAATTGTCTCCTTCACCGTTCGGCATATTGTCCTGTTTGCACTTCACCGGTTTAGGTTCCTCGTTATCGTTTATTTTGTTCGAGTCAGTTTTCATTTTGACCATTTCACTTTTGATATTTTTAATGTTGTTAAGACGTATGTCGTTTCCATTTATAGTTTTTTGCGGGTAGTCAGCAGTGGAGAGACAGTCATCCGCCTCCTCGATTTGCGCGAGAGGCGCTTCGAACTCGAGCTCGGCCATTCTGCCAGCCGCTTCTCGCATGACCGTGCAACCACTCGCGTTGTTTGACGCGCGTACACTGAGAGCCGCCGACCGCTTACCGCTTGACGCTTCACGCCCGCCGCCGCCCGCCGCGCCGTCCCTCGCAGCCGTCTTGTCGATTCGATTCTATACGGCATCCAGCAGTGGCGTGCGTTTGTATCCCACAGGCAAAATACGGTTCGGCAAATGTTATGATCATGACGATAAAGCCATTTGGAACACTGTAACTGTAAGGCTAATAGATCTAATAATATTCTTTGCTTATAATTATCGACAACATAACAATCAGCAATGTACATATTTACGGTCAAAACTCAGCAAAAATCCAGCGAAACTGATTAAAACTATGGGCAAACAGCTATATTAATATCAATGCTTTAGGTTTTTCAATATTTTCAATGCCTATGCTACTAATGATTTTCACAATTTAATGATGCCTACTAAATCAGGTAATAGAATGAAATAAAATCAACTTACCAAAAGAATATAATTATCTTTGCTTGAACGTAATGAATAAGTTTTACACTTTATTCAAATAGGTATTTCTTTACCGTCACAGAATACAGTATTAGTATAACTGTACTGATTTAATTTATTTTGTATTTTGGTTTCTAGCGTGTTTGATAGACAAGATCAAAATTTACGCGCCATAATTGACATGCCCTACGTCACTACATGAAGTATGACATATTTTAATACTTGTTACCAGCTATATTAACATATTATCATAATCTTTACGAGCAACAAAATCATATTTTCTTTAACTACTGAATGTAATTGTTTGCTAACGTGTAAAAGTTATTAAAACAATGTTGCGTCATGTTTAGAAACATTTTAAACGTTGCTTTGTTTTCCTTTACATTTTCTTTATGGCAAGACTAATAATGCATTGACTTCTTTTTTTTTAACCAAGATTGTTATGACCAAAGAGTAAAAGTTATGACTTTGACTGTGACAGACAAGTGTGACATAACAAAGTATTTCCATCATCAGAATTGGTTCGGAACAAAAATGAAAATTGCAAAATAATAACATGAACAATTTTCAAAATATTTGATAAAATTATCTCGTGCAAATCGTTATGTTTTGTTTTAATCGAAATTTTGAGGCCAGAGCTATAAGGGCATTGCTGAGGTGTTACAGGTAAAACAACGATTCCGAATTCACGAAGTCATTTTGTGATCTAGGACTAATAACTTATTTTCGGCGTAATTTGTTTTCAGTTTGGCAAGAAAAAGTCACTATGAAGTCCTTAATCTACGAAAAAATTGTTCTGATAAAGAAATCAAAGAAGCTTTCATACAAATGAGTAAAGCGGTTTGTAATTTCTATAATAGAAATTGATATAGTTTACATAAGTACCTCTGAATTAGGCCAATCTACCTTCTATAGATATTATATTTTTCCTAGCATCGATTGCATTACTATGCAAACAATCTCAGAAAATAAGCATTTGTATACACAATAAAATTAGTTTTGTGAGATCAGCTGATCAAATCCTCCCCATATACTTATAATAGAATTGCAACAAGTTTCCAGAGTAACGTATTTTGTCTACTTTCCAGTATCATCCTGACAAAAACAAAGATTCAAAAGCACAGGAGAGCTTTGTGCGTATTGTCGAAGCGTACAATGTTCTAGGCAAGCCCCGTAGTCGTGCAGAATATGACAACATGACAGAGATAGAAACTAACACTACTTACGATGCCTCATACATGTACAGATCACATGTGCCGTACAAGTAAGTAGTTTAGCCATAAATTCAGTGCTAAAGGTCTATTATGTTTTTAGCAAAACCTTTACCAAAATTCAAATCATCATCATCATCATCATCATTTCAGCCGTAAGATGTCCACTGCTGGACATAGGCCTCCGTCAATTTGGGGGTTTGCCATATATTTTTTTTCAAATTATCGGTTTATTTAAGAAAGCCTGCATACTAATACAGTGGTATTATAATTAAATGGCTTATGCTATGCGCAATACATTAAATCCCTGATCTCTAAACTAGGGGGGTCCCTGTATCTTAGAGATCAGTATCCCTCCGCAGTAATGTCACAAGCCAATGTTAGTGACATACTAAATATTACAAAATGTTTTTTTTTTTTATATTCGCCGCGTTTGGCAGGTGGGTTGGCGAAACGCATAGTAAATATACATGTATGGTGCCCCTTCTCTAAAAATCCAAATAGGTCACAATATTAAATTAGGATATGTAGACGTCTGTGGATTATCAATTTTCAATTTGAATGTGAATATGGTTTAGGTTAAAACAAAGTAAGGTCTAAATCTAGGTATCTATAAAAAAAAAACATTTCTGATAGTTAATTTCAGTGAAGTGACCCTGCATATCATCATCTGCCTAGCCTTTTCACAAGTATGTTGGGGATGGCTTCTTGTCTAATGGGATGCAGCTGAATACCACTATTTTACATGGAGCAACTGCTTATCTGACCTCCACAACCCAGTTTCTGGGAGACCCCAGAAACTGGGGCCCCCACTGGGGCTTGGGTTCCCTTGGTAAGGCTGGTTGTCAGACTTTCGGGCTTTTGACGACCCGTAATCGCTGTCAAAGATTCACAAATGACAGCTGGGACCAATGGGTCTTGGTCTATAAAGATGGTCACCCATCCACGAACCAATGGCGACAAGCGTAGCTTAATCTGATAGATCGATCCGTGGGGCTGTTATTACTTAGCCCCAAGCCCTTCCTAATGAACTAAAAAGGTATGTATGCCAATGTTTGCCTTTGATGTTACCGCATTCTCACTCTCTTGCATTGTGTTTGTTGTCCACTAACTTATCAGGAAGGCCGTCTTAAATGACATGCACACCAAAACACTTATCTCAGCCCATCGATCATTCATTGTTAAATAATACAACATATCTTTTTCCATTTTCCAGCTTACGTAACCACGCTCAATACAATTACTACTATGAAACCCAACCTCCCAAGGCAGCTAATATGGGAGATGCACCTGGAAAAAAGATTCCCAACTACATCATTATAGCAATGTGTACAGGTGTTGCATTGCTTGGCATTCTACTGCAAGTGTTTGTTGTTAGGTAAGATTTTTCACATGTTTATATTATAACTAGCTTCTGCCCGCGACTTCGTCCGCGTTATATTTCTTGTTCCCACGACCCTTCCCGTCGCCTCGAATCGCCTACCCCTGCGCTTTTCCCCGCTTTTACAACATTTTTCATTACTGCTCCGCTCCTCTTAGTTGTAGCGTGATGTTATATAGCCTTTCTCGATAAATGGGCTACCCAACACAAAAGGAATTTTTCAATTCGGACCAGTAGTTCCTGAGATTAGCGCGTTCAATCAAACAAACAAACAAACTCTTCAGCTTTATAATATTAGTATAAACTTTATAATATTAGTATAGATTTGTACCATGATGGCAATGATGATATTATAATTTAAAAAAATCTTTGTCTATCTAGATAGACACTCTAGACTCTGGACTGTTTTTTTCTAGTACAAAGTCTTATTTCCTATGAAATGTATGGTCCAGTATTTATTTGATCCTTATAACAGATACAATTGTTGTAAAAAAAATGGCAGTTGGGGGGAATGGGCCATTTCCTTGAAAAGTAAAAATCGACAAATAATCTCCTTAGACCAGTTTTCTGTAGCTACACCAATTATGGTACCTGTCCTTACTGCACCATCTCGTAAATCCAGCTGTAAAACAATTTCATTTACAGGAATTTATATGTCGCCCAGCGTCGGGCAGCTCAAGAGAAAACCAAAATCCTTGCAGAAGAATTGGACAGAGTGCGAGCTGCCGCTCTTACAAACGGGAATGAGGTAACATTATTTATTTATTTTCATGAATTTTATAATAATGTAGGAAACCAATAACGTGTCCTGCTTGTTGACCTTTCGAGCCCTGCAGACTCGCAAGCTACAAACAGTAATTTATTGTGTCTCATTAAGTGGGTCATTAAAAGCAGTGCTAGCCCAGTGGTAACGGCCGCGACTTACGAGTACTGGTCGTGAGGTCGAACCCACGCAGGCGCTTTACTTTGTGTAAATTATTTAATCACTACTGCTCTCAAAACGGTGAAGGAAAACATCGTGAGGAAACCGGCATGTCTTAGAACCAAAAATTCGAAGACATGTGACATCTACCAACATGCACTGGGCTCGCGTGGTGGATCATGGCCCTCTCTCTCACTGAGAGGAGGCCTGTGTCCTAGCAGTGAGAACATTATAGGCTGCTGATGATGAATGGGTTTCAAAACTCTAAATGGGCATATTATTATTTATTTACTTATTTATTTATTTAAGGACAACCAACAAAGCTTACACTAAAATACATGTTATAACGCACTTATATTCGACATAATATAGCGTAGCCTTAATTAAAGGCTGCCACGGCATGCATTAACATAGAAGTAGTTATAAATAGATGAAACTTATTAAGATACATTGTTACAAAAATATGTTCGATTGAAGTAATCAATTTTGTTTGATTTTGTGCCAAACATTCAAAAAAGTTAAAATATTTATAATAGGAGTACAAAAAAAAAGAACGCAAGAATCTAAATCCTGATGTAAGTGAAAAGGCGAAAAGAAAAATATTTATTTATTAATATAATTATCAAATCTACATACCTCTGTTTTAAGCAGCATGGTGCATCAGACAGCGAAAATCTATGTAGAATGTCTACAGAATCATCCAAATTCTTTGGTACTTTTACCAAAGAATTTGGATGATTCTGTAGGCATTCTACTGCAAGTGTTTGTTGTTAGGTAAGATGATGAATGCCTACAGAATGCCTACAGAATCATCCAAATTCTTTGGTAAAAGTGCTTACATAGCCAGATCATGAGATGCAGCTGAAAAGGTTACCTTGTCAATGCCGTAAAATATATAAAAGAAAATATCGATGGAGAAACCACTCAGCGTTACAAAATCCAGTATAATTATCTTCTCATAGCCCAGGAACTGATAGTCAGACAAAAAAAACTTCTATTCGTAATACTGCCGACTCTGACATCATAAAGCAGTTGGTCCGTGTAAAATACTGGTATTCAGCATGCAAATGATTACTTTTTATTTAGTTGTCATGTCGTTAGTCACCCCCTTCCATTTCTGTGGTCTTCCCTTACCTGACAGTGCCACGAAAAATAAAAAAAACCTTTTATTGTTTCTAGTTGCAAACCAGAATTTTGCTCGACAAAATCGTGGCAGCGGCAAATGCAAACGTCGCCACAGCTTCCCTAGGACAAGCACTGGCGACCGAAAAGAAGTGATTCTCTTTCACTTTTTATGTAGAAAACTCAGAGGAATAACTAACATAGAGGAAGTTATGATAGACTATAGAGAGCCGTCTCTTTCTTCCTTGCGAAACAGCCTGTGAGTTAGAAAGAGTAATTTAATGTTTGTTTAAATTCTGGTTTTCTTGTCAGTCTTAAACACTGGCAGGTAAAAAACTTGTTATATTTAAAAGGTCTCAGAACTGAGCTATGGTGCAATTTCTTAACACACTATCAGAAGCAATGGCCTCTATTTTGACAGTTACGTAATAAGGATGCTGATTACCAATTTGGCTACGTTTCACAAGCTTAGACTATCTCTGTGTTAGTCCTCCTTGGTTGAATTTTGAGTATAGTTTTGAATTTTTAGTACAATTTAGACGAGACCCGAGGAGTCTATAAATCCTTGATATTGTATTTTATTAGTTTCTTTATTAACTTATTGCGAGTTTGTAAACATTTCGTTTGTTAAAATAGTTCCTGTTGTGTTTTTAATTTTTTTGAAGACATCCGATTTTCCTGTACTGTAAAGATACTTGAAGTTGAACTGAAATAGTTATTGAGAAAAAATAATTCATACTTTCGCATTTATACATACCATTTTTTAAACTTAATGAAGAAAATTAAATACTTTTAAATGTTGAAAAATGAAATATAAGTACACATTAATCAGAAACCATTTGAAATAAGTACATGAGTAGATCAATTTAGAATAAATTCACCTCAATTAGTACAATCTTTAGTCTTAAATCAGTGAATAGTATGTAAATATAGAGTAAAAGTTGTTATATGTTTTGTAAATCTTTTCACTTTAAATTAATGTCGCTGTAATTTTGTTGTTGTTTCAACTACCTCTGTAACAAATCTCTGATATACATAATAATTGTTGTAGATTATTTGAATAGTGTACATTCTAATATATTTTTTTATGTAAACAAGCCAGAATGTAGTTTCAATTTGTATCCCATCTAAATATAAGTAACTAGCTTCTGCCCGCGACTTCGTCCGCGTTAAATTTCTTGTTCCCGTCGCGTCGAATCGCCTACCCGTGCGATTTTCCCAGTTTTTGCAACATTTTTCATTACTGCTCCGCTCCTCTTGGTTGTAGCGTGATGTTATATAGCCTATAGCCTTCCTCGATAAATAGACTACCCAACACAGAAATAATTTTTCAATTCCTGAGATTAGCGCGTTCAATCAATCAAAGAAACAAACAAACTCTTCAGCTTTATAATATTATTATATAGTATAGATGTATAGAAAAAAAAAGAGTTGTCTGTTTTTTATGTCAAAATAACAGCATTCTATTAAATGCTTATGAAAGTACGTAAGTAAGTACAGTAATTATATTAAAAAGAATATTTTTAAATGTTTGTCCGTCTGTCCGTTTGTTCCGACTAATCTCTGAAACGGTTGGATCGATTTTGATGGGACTTTCACTGGCGGATAGCTAATGTTAGGCTTTTTGTTCCGGTAAAACATTCTCGTAGGATAATGCACGACATTCACGCGAGCGAATCCGTGGGCACAGCTAGTCTATACTTTAATATTATAAAGCTGAAGAGTTTGTTTGTTTGTTTGATTGAACGCACTAATCTCAGGAACTACTGGTCCGAATTGAAAAATTATTTTTGTGTTGGGTAGCCTATTTATCGAGGGAGGCTATAGGCTATATAACATCACGCTAGAACTAAGAGGAGCGGAGCAGTAATGAAAAATGTTGCGAAAACGGGGAAAATGTATTTCTTTTGAGAGTTTCCGTTGCGTGCGCTGCGTAAACGGTTAAAGTAACGCAAAAACCATGTACGACGGAATTGTTTCTTTTTAAAAGTTCTAAAAAAAAAGTCCGCAAGAGCATATGTCTATCTTTGAAGGTTGACTCACTATAACTCAAAAGGAGCGAGCAGCAACGAAAAATGGACGAAAACTAGCAGGCAAATCGATGCGACGGGAAGGGTCAGGGGAGCAAAAATTTGACGCGGACGAAGTCGCGGGCAGAAGCTAGTAAGTTATAAAATTGACGAAAATTTCATGCCAAATAAATTGTTTTATTTAAAACGCAAAACATGACAAATCACATTCTTGGGGCGTTTTAGAACAATTATAGATTCGTGTGTTCATTTGCGTTCTTTGGTACTTAATAACAAAATCATAACTATTTTTAACTTTGTTATTGCGCTTGATACATAGTAGTCACTTTGTTATGTTTTTCTACGTGTGACAATTTGTTTTTATCGTGCCATATAAACGAATCAACCTATTTAGAAGATGTTACATTTTTTTTTGCTGACTTCATATAGGTACCTACCACCATTCTATGGTCTGGAACGATTTTTGATATTTTTTAGCAAATAACAACTCCTGTCATTATCATCATCATCATCATTTCAGCCGTAAGACGTCCACTGCTGGACTTGGGCCTCCCCCAATTTGGGGGCTTTGCCATAATCGCCACGCTTGGCAGGCGGGTTGGCGATCGCAGTATGATGGTAAAATGCATAGAGAACGCTGCTGCCCGTTCTCTAATAAGTCCCTTAGTCGCCTTTTACGACACCCACGGGAAGAAATGGGGTGGTGTTATTCTCTACAACCGGCACAACACGGTACACACAACATACAACTCCTGTATGTAGGTACAACACCGTCAAAGAATGACGTAAAACTATTCATAGAAAGTAATTGCAATATCACTCCTATCTCATTGTAATAATAAAGAATAACTAAAATTATTGGCTTGAGATTGGTAGGAGGTGACCATTCTAATTTATACCTTACCTTACCAAGATAAGAGTTCATTTTATTTACCTACTTCCCATTAGTTATACGTCGATTGTGAATGAACGACTTTACGCCGCCTGGGCAGACGCTTACTGCAAAATAATACTGCGTTTACAAGACAAGAAGTCAAACGAGTACGCTTGTCTAAACATTGTATGGAAAATTGTATTCAAATTTTCTCGTAACAGCACTAACATAACAAAGAAGTCGATCGACAAGGCGGTGCCGCCCAGCCGCCCTCGTCCGTGGAGCTAACTGGTTGCTTCTCCAGCTGCGATGGAACATGTCACTCTGGCTCGTTAACGCTGTCTTGTTTTGTGGTAAGCAGTCTTGTTCCACTGCTACAGGGGCTTTTGGTGCTTCAGTGACATTTGCAGCATGGAGTTTGTACAGACTCCAGCACACATCCAAATATCCGAAACTGTCATATTTTCCCAATCAATCTTGAACCTTATACTTTAGCAATAAAGTTCAAAACCTATTAAAGAAATTTGACAGATTGTAGTAGCTTTTTGTGCTGGCGTCTGCTGTACACATATCTGAAAAAGTATTGAAAAACAAGATGGCGACATCATTTCCAATTTTGAACACGCGCCAAGAGAATCTTGCTCTTGCTTGAAAAACGGCACGGTAAATCTTTCGAACAAATCTCGCGTCCGTGGTCCGTCCGTCGGTCGTCCGAAATGTACCCTGATGTGAATGTGGCGCCGCCTTAATTTAATACATTTCGATGGACACTTTTTCATAAAGAGATGATTCTCCTTAACCTTCAACATTTATTTTTTTAGAATTAAGGGGGATGTACTAGGTAGCCCGTGAAATCGTATTTTCTTACGTTTATGCATTACAGCTAGTGATGCAAAGGACTCGAGTCCTCGAGTCATAGGTAATTTTAAAGACTCGAGTCAATTATGCAAGACTCAGTGTGCTAAAAAGGCTCGAAGTCCCGAATCAAGCACTCGAGTCTTAAAATGGACTCGAGTCTTAAAGAGGACCCGAGTCTTAAAAAGGACTCGAGTCTTAAAATGAACCTGAGTCTTAAAGAAAAACTCGGAGCATGAAGATGAGACTTGTAGCTCATCATTTGAAAAGACTCGAATAGAAGGTGATTAGTTTAAATTAGTAGTTATGATGTAATTATGCGAACAAAAAATTTGACGAGTTATTCATAGGCTCGAATTCCTTTTAAGACTCGAGTCCTTTCTAAGACTCGAGTCTTTCTTAAGACTCGAGTGCCTGTTAAATGACTCGAGCTTGGCTTGACTCTAGATTCCGAGTCTTTTGAGCACACTGAGTCTTGGATAATTGAGTCGAGTCTTTTAAATTTCGACTCGAGGACTCGAGTCCTTTGCAACACTAATTACAGCTTCTGCCCGCGACTTCGTCCGCGTCAAATTTTTGCTCCCCTGACCCTTCCCGTCGCACATAGGGGTATTTTGCTGATCTAGTCGGTCATAAACCAATTTATAAGAAGTTGTCGCAGGCAAAAAACAACTGGTTCCTATAGTTATCGAATAACTAGAGAAAAATTTGACAACCCGTCCCGGTCTCTTATCGGATGTACCTGCGTGCTTGTTTTGTTGGAAGTCAGTCATCGCTTTCAACTGCACATATGTATCTTATGCGTTTCCTAAGTGTGATAGTATCTGACAAAAAGTTAAATATTTTCGTGACTACTGACTTCTTTTAAAATATTGTTATGGATATGGATTAAGGCGATAAGAACGCATATTGTTAAAATATTATGCTGTATTTTTTTTTTGATAGGATATTGTTATTTTACGTTTGAAAATATAGTTTAAAATTCTTAAAATTTCCAACCTAATTTTGAGTTTGAAAAGCTTTTTGTTGTATTTCCGGTTTCTTCCTGGCTACAATGTTAATTGACAACAACAGGTTATAGTTTATATAAAACTATTATGGCCTAATTAGGTGTCCATACCCGCCCCCTTTTTAGCCAGAGGTGACAGACCAGACAGTGAAAAAAAATATAACATTTTTATTTGGAATTTACACTATGTTACCTTGGTAATTATTTGTTTTCAGAGTCACTTGGTCACTCAGGTGTTAGAGTAGTGACCCGAAGATCACTTTTTGATAAAATGAAAGGGCAAAATTTGCCTAATTTTGAAGAAACATTAAATTACTTGAAAAATTGGATTTTGTCCAACGAAAACTATTCTGGTGCTACTGTCATAGACAAGGCGTAGTTGCCAATTGGGTTGCTCTCGGAAGAAGCCGCTGAGGCACGGAATAAACTTTTCCGGCTGTACAGGCAGAATTTCGCGAGTAAATTTTCAAGGGTCCATTGTAACACTGATATTAGGTCTTTACCTATGAAATTGCCGTTCTGCAGTACTGGCCATTTCAAATCAAAATAATTTTTGTTTGTCTAAGAATTCTAATTTCAAATTAATTTTATTTTAAAAACACGGAATTCTTTTTCCAAAAGTAGTCATTTGTTTATTGATTAGTGTTACATTTTCATCGCATTTCAATCTTTTTCGTCATCATGGATACGTTAAAAATTCGAGTAATTATGGAATATGAGGCAGCAACGCGGCACAAGCGGCACGCAACATCAACGACGTTTACGGAGCTAACACTACAAACCAACGCTCGCTTCCGTTCTGGAAACTTCGACCTGAAAAATGAACCTCGCGGTCGTCCGAGGACTTTGGTCGACAATGACGAATTAAAGGCGATTGTGAAAGCTGATGATACACAATCTACGGCTGAATTAGCAGCAGCTTTCGACGTTAGCGTCAAAACAATATTGGTCCATTTGCGTCAAATTGGCAAGGTAAAAAAAGCTTGACAAATGGGTGCCCCACGAACTCAATGATCGCCAGCGCGAAGTACGCGTCGAGACGTGCCTTGCACTGCTCAACAGACACACATATGAAGAAATTTTGAACCGCATTGTGCGATGAAAAATGGATTCTGTTTGATAACCGCAAGCGCTCAGCAAGTTGGTTGGATCCTGGTTCAGCACCTAAACAATGCCCTAAACGAAAACTTACCCCTAGAAAAGTGGTGGTCACTGTTTGGTGGTCTAGCGCCGGTGTGATTCATCACTTCTTACCAAACGGGGTGAGCATTACTGCAGATGTGTACTGTGAAGAACTGAACTCAATGATGGAGAAGCTGGCACATCTCCAACCAGCATTGGTCAATCGCTCGTCTCCGCTGCTCCTGCACGACAACGCGCGACCTCATACTGCACAGCAGACGGTCTCCAAGTTGCAAGAACTGGGGTTGGAAGCTCTCCGTCATCCGCCCTACTCACCAGACCTTGCGCCTACAGACTTCTACTTTTCCAGAATTTGGATAACTTCTTGGCGGGAAAAAAATTCAATACCCGAAAGGTAGTACAAAATGCCTTTGAATAATTTGTTGCCTCCCGTCCAGCTGATTTTTTTAAGAAGGGCATCAATATAGGTACTGCCACTGCGTTGGCAAAGATGCATTGATTGCATGGGTGATTATTTCGATTAATACAAATAAAAAATACATGAAAAAAATTCGTTTAATTTTTTTCATACAAAACGGCATTTTCATAGGTAAAGACCTATTATTATAAATAGACTAGCTTCTGCTTCTATTTTTTGTTCCCCCAAAGCTTCCCGTCGCGAAGAATCGCCTACCCATGCCATTTTACCCGTTTTTGTAACATTTTTCATTACTGCTCCGCTCCGCATGGTTGTAGCGTGATGTTGTATAGTCTATTTATAACCTTCCTCGATAAATAGGCTACCCAACACAAAAAGATTTTTTCAATTCGGACCGGTAGTTCCTGAGATTACAGTGTTCAATCGAACAAACAAACTCTTCAGCTTTATAATATTAGTATAGATTACTACTCAGTTTTGACCCACAGATTACTGGAATGAGAGCAGTCCCCAAAAAAAAAAACGTTGCTATTCATGAAAGAAGCAATTGCTTAGATGATTCCTGTCAGGTAGGTACACCTACCTGACTCTGAGAGAGACTCAGATTCTGATTTGGAGTAGGTTTCTGTCTGGAGGCACTGAAAGTGATGAGAATGATGAAGAACCATGGGGCTCATCATCATTATAGTTACATAAATTTTATAACATTTTGTTTAAGGAAATAATAAATATCAAAGTTATAATTACAAATTACTAAAATATTGTATATTTTTATTATATTTTTTTCTATATTTTAACTCATTATTCATGAAAAAGAAAAAATGGCTTATAGTTAACCAGAGCAAGTCCCTGGAGTTAAAAACTAAATAAATAATTTTGACCGGCTAGATCAGCAAAATACCCCTATGTGCGTCGCATCGAATTGCCTGCCAGTTTTCGTCCATTTTTCGTTGCTGCTCCGCTCCTTTTGATTGTAGCGTGATGTTATATAGCCTATAGCCTTCCTCAATAAATAGGCCACCCAACTTAAAAATATTTTTTCAATTCGGCCTTGTAGTTCCTGAGACTACCGCGTTCAACTAAACAAACAAATAAACATACAACTTCAGCTTTAGGTCAGTTGTCAGTCGAAGCATGATTCGCGAGCGTAACAATGATGGTTTTACAGAATTAGAATCATTACCATTAACAATACAATTCCTATTGTTCAAATGAACTTAGGCTATAATTATAATCATTTAAATTATGAATACAACCCGTATTGATAATTTAATTGATTATCATTATGGCTTTAGTAGTTCCAAGTGTTACGACTGACGTGCGTTTGACAGTAAAAGTCTATACTATATAGTCAAATTGAAAATAGATGGCGAAATTTCACAGACGTGGTTGGTTGACATCTAAAGACAATAAAACAAAATATTGGTTTTTAAGTTGAAGGTAACAACGAGGTCAACAGTCATTGATAGTATCGTCACTTGTGCTTTTACCCAACTACATAATATATTGGGACTACTTTTTTTTCGTCTGGGGAGAAAGGAGGGCGACTTCGACCTGTATCAGCTCGCCATGTTTTTTTTTGTGAGTGGGAAATCATCAAATAACCTCTCTCGCTCTGGGTGGAGCGGGAGGGCGTGTCAGACTTTTACTGACCGTGTTAACCCGTGTTCCTTCAGTTGCCTATATGCTAGGGCTACGGTAACTCTTTCGAACAAATCTCGCGACCCTGTCAGGCATCGGTCCTAGCGGACCCCTTCAGTCTTCAGGACCGGACGCGAGAGATCTCCCCCGCCGATCGCCTCCACGAGGACACGGCAGTGGTCCGCCCAGGCATGGCACACCACCGTATGCTCCACTGTGACCTCCAGACGATCCACGCAATGGAAACACCCCGGCGGCGTTAGCTCGCCATGCCTAGATTTCCTATTTATTCCAAAGTAGTTTTTCAGTTTCTAAAACGATGATAACATTACAGAAATACACCGATGACAATCGTCACGGAATTCGGAGTACTAGAAGTGCCAGGTTCGACAGAAGATTGGACTATAACAACCAAAACTGAATCACAGATGACCCTACAAAGCTTCATTGGAAAAGTTATGACTATTTTATTAGAAAACGAGTAGTTTTCTTCAATCACATCCACGAGTGCCACGCGACTCACACAAATGTACTACTTAAGTCAATTCGAGAATGCAATGAAACATGGAAATTGGTAACTAAAATTTAAAGTGTTTTAGTTTTAAATAAAAATAAAATATAAGTATACAAGGTGCTGTAAATATGTAATTTTGGATGAATGTGACGTAAAGTAAATATTTACAGATGTTGTTATTTGTTTTTAATGGTCAAATAGACGGTAGGTGCTTGCATAGTCAGCCTAGTGCACACGGCTCCATATCAAGCTTTACAAAAACAGTTTGAGCTGACCTCCCTTTGTATACGCTTTTCGTACAATGAGAAGTCAGCTTATACTGGAAATGTATAGCTTGATTTGTCGCCGTGCGTACTAGTAGCTAGCATTATGACGGGATCAAATGGTATCCGTCAGAATCGCGGGTGTATGACTTCCAAAAAAATCTAAAATAAACTATATAAATGTACGTAAAATGTACGTTTTTGTACTAAAACAACTATAAATGTACGTATCTGTATGCGTAGCAAACATAATTTTAAAGTACGCCGCCATCCTGATGTCAGGTTGACGGGTGCGTTTTAATTCAATTAACTTTTTTCAAATTTGACATTAGTAATTAAATGTACGTCAATTGTACATATAGGAACACTATTTAAAAACTTCTTAAATGTTATACAAGCTCTGATATTGTTAAACGCACGTGTGCTGCCACCCTGACGCCAGAATGGCGGGTTGATTCTAAACCGATCAAACTATTTTGATCATCCAAATAACAAATAAATGTACGTCTTATGTTCTTGTCAGATAATAAAACAGAACTCGATTAAATAATTCATAGCATGATTTAATCAATTTTATAACATTTGAGAATAAAGAATACAATGAGCAATCACCATTTCTGGACTTCTATTTATTCCTGGCTTCTGATCATCATAGCACATCCATATACCATCACCCCTATATCATCATCATCATCATTTTAGCCGATAGACTTGCACTGCTGGACATAGTCCTCCCCAAGCTCGGCCACTTCGACCGGTTTTGTGCTTCCCGCATCCAGCGGATTCCTGCGGCCTTCACAAGGGTATCGGTCTACCTTGTGGGAGGCCTTCTGACTCTACGTCTTCCGGTACGCGGTCGCCACTCTGGAACCTATCGGCCCCATCGGCCATCTGTTCTGCGAGCAATGTGCCCTACCCACTGCCACTTCAGTTTAGCAATTCTTCGGGCTATGTCGGTTACCTTGGTTCTCCTACGGATCTCTTCATTTCTGATTCGATCGCGTTAGGAAACTCCAAGCATAGCCCTTTCCATCGCCCTTTTGGGTGACTTTCAGCCTACTGATAAGGCCCATTGTGAGCGACCACTTTTCAGTTTCATAGGTTATCCTGTCAGGGGGTAATATAAAAAAATACGGCTGTTAATGTATGAATGAGGATTTCTGATGATATAGTTCAGTCAGTAGCGTTCAAGTAGAAGGTTACATATTTCCAGCCGTACTGTTACAAGCTATTTGATGATAATGGAACTGGAACGTGGTCTCCCACAATGGGCCTTATCAGAAGGCTGAAAGTCACCCAAAGGGTGATATGTTATACACCCGTGATTCTGAAAGATACCACTTTTTGAACGTCAAAACTACATAAGACAGTCCCCCAAATGTCCGTCTTTCACCACTTCCTTGTGCTTTCGTTGGGAAGAAGAAATGACGCACCAAACTCCCCAGTAGCACAGCTGCCTGTTAAGTTTCAAGAACTCGATTCTATACAATAGTAGGTAACCATATCTCGACAAGCTCATGCCAATATACCAACAAAACATTGAAAACCGAACTCAAGTCGAAATAAATATTAAAAACAAAGAAAAATAAAACACCAAAATATTGACCTTATTTTACTTATTTGGGACAAAAAAAAAACGGATGACCTATGGAACTGAAACGTGGTTGCTCACAATGGGCCCTGTCAGAAGGCTGAAAATCACCCAAAGAAAGATGGAAAGGGCTATGCTTGGAGTTTCCTAACGCGATCGAATCAGAAATGAAGAGATCCGTAGGAGAACCAAGGTAACCGACATAGCCCGAAGAATTGCTAAACTGAAGTGGCAGTCAATCAATCAACTCAGCCTATAGCAGTCCACTGCTGGGCAGCTGCAGCAGTGGGCTGCTGGCCTCTCCCATGCTGCGCCACAACGTCCTGTCTCCGCCTTCCGCCTCCAGTCTGTCCTAGCCACCTTTTTGAGGTCGTCGGTCCATCTAGCCGGGGGCGTCCCAGACGCGTATCGGCAAGCGTAGGGACGCTTGCCGATACGCGGTCTCCACTTCAGGACTCGTCTGCTCCATCGGCCATCGGTCCATCGACAGACATGGGCAGCCCACTGCCACTTTAGCCTGCTTACTCTGCAAGCTATGTCGGTAACTCCAGTTCTTTTTCGGATAACTTCATTCCTGATTTTATCCTTCAAAGAAACTCCGAGCATAGCCTTAAATTTGTGGACTAGCCCCACTGTCAGTGTCCACGTTTCGGCACCGTATGTCGTAACGGGTAGGACGCACTGGTTGAAAACCTTGGTCTTCAAACATTGCGGTATCGGTGACGAGAAGATTTGACGAAATTTTCCAAACGCTTCCCAACCCAACTGGATCCTCCTGTCGGCTTCTTGCAGGGGCAGGGCATATCGTTCGCAGAACAGATGGCCGATGGGGCCGATAGGTTCCGGAGTGGCGACCGCGCACCGGAGGACGTAGAGTCGGAAGGCCTCCTACAAGGTGGACCGATGACCTTGTGAAGGCCGCAGGAATCCGCTGGATGCGGGAAGCACAAAACCGGTCGAAGTGGCCGAGCTTGGGGAGGACTATGTCCAGCAGTGCAAGTCTATCGGCTAAAATGATGATGATGATGATATAGGGGTGATGGTATATGGATGTGCTATGATGATCAGAAGCCAGGAATAAATAGAAGTCCAGAAATGGTGATTGCTCATTGTATTCTTTATTCTCAAATGTTATAAAATTGATTAAATCATGCTATGAATTATTTAATCGAGTTCTGTTTTATTATCTGACAAGAACATAAGACGTACATTTATTTGTTATTTGGATGATCAAAATAGTTTGATCGGTTTAGAATCAACCCGCCATTCTGGCGTCAGGGTGGCAGCACACGTGCGTTTAACAATATCAGAGCTTGTATAACATTTAAGAAGTTTTTAAATAGTGTTCCTATATGTACAATTGACGTACATTTAATTACTAATGTCAAATTTGAAAAAAGTTAATTGAATTAAAACGCACCCGTCAACCTGACATCAGGATGGCGGCGTACTTTAAAATTATGTTTGCTACGCATACAGATACGTACATTTATAGTTGTTTTAGTACAAAAACGTACATTTTACGTACATTTATATAGTTTATTTTAGATTTTTTTGGAAGTCATACACCCGCGATTCTGACGGATACGATCAAATGAACTCGCCATACCACGCGACGTCAGTGTAGCGTGCCCATAGACCACATTCAAGGGTGTGGATCAAAGATTTATTTCTGGCAGGGCACATGGGCCAGAAGAAACGACTCTCACATCTAGTGATCACTAGGTATGTCGTGTTTAGGATTCATTAATTTTCAATGACATTTACGATTGGTAACTAAAAGAAAAACATGTGACTCTAGAACTCTAGACCTCTTTGCCCGAGTAGAAACTGACTGCACCACATTGAACACCGCTGCTGCTGAAGATAATTCTTAGGTGCACACGGCTACACATCAAGCTATGCATTTCCAGTTTAAGCTGACCTCTCAATATACGGAAATCCCATACAATTTGAGATCAGTTCATGCATAGCTTGATGTGTAGCAGTGCGTTAAGGTAGTACGTAGGTACTTTTCAGTGTTCTTCGTTGAAGCAATGTCTTAATGGATATGCTGCATTCAGGCCAGTCCATTCTGACGATTTGATTTTATTTTACTTAAACTGTTGGAGCGGGTCTCCCCCCGGCCCTCTACTCGATCCGCGCTTGGCAACATTTGTTCGGACCTCGTGCATCACTTCTTAATGCTTTAGCTGCGAAAAAGAAGTGGCGCAACAAATTCCCCAGCAGCACAGCTGTCTGTCCAGTTCGAAGAACTTGATCCAATACAATGGTAAGTAGTAAACATTAAGAGACACAAAACATTAGATTAAATGATTTGCTATGACAGCTAGCTAACCCAATATACCAACAAATAAAATGATAACTATACTCAAACAAAAGCAAAAAAAAAAATGTAAACATAGCTACTAAAATATTAGCCTCCTGGCATAAAGGGCGTGACAGTTTACATATGCAATGCTGAATTATGTTAACATAGCTGTTACGACCTGAGCTACAACTTGAGGCCACAAATGATAAAGTAGGACCACCGACGTAAGATAAATTAAACAGTTAGGTAATATTAATAACAATATCAACATCAAGGTCGGCAAGACGACCGGTCACCACAAGCAGCACCCGTTCACGAGCATAACGTAAAGAACAGCCATTACCCCCCTCGCCATATTTAAGGAAAGGGGGTAATCTGACCCCCGACGCTACCGCAAGCAGTGACAGGTAGGTAGGTGTATCGTATAATAAATAATATGTCGTACCTACCTATGTGAAATACGAAATAAAGGTTATAACAGTAGTAAAATTTATTATTTAAACAATCAGGATGTTGCTACATTAACATCATAAAATATACAGTTAAAGCTTGCCAGCAAGTATTGTGTTCTTAGGTTCACTTTGATCCAAGTATAGTTAATTATTGCATCCGGAACACAATAAAATAATATTCAAACTGTATTAAGGTAAATATATGGCAGATACAGGTAAGAACTTAGGTATCTTGACATCTCCATCGTTCCACGATAAGTTATCTAAATAAGATTAGTCTATAGTCAATTAGTCACAAAACAAAAGGTAAATTGGCTTAAAGCCTACCATACACGAGCTACGCTAGAGCCGAGACCAATATACGAGTACTTTACTTAGCACGTACCTACTTTATAGATCACGGCCTGAAAGGCCAAACTGGATAAGCAAACCTGCTTGGTTAACATGTGTGCTAGCACACGAAACGGCATCATCAGTTATAGGGCTCACTCGAATTACATTTTCCCATAACTCTATCCCTTTTTGTTGCTCAGAATCTTTCTTGACCAGAGCGAAAAAGAACTGCAAAAAGCGCTGGCCCTTGCTTGAAATCTTCCAGATCTAGGGAATGGTGTTTCTGAGGGACATAAAGAGAAAATGCGAATCCTGGATGTAACGTAAATGGAGGTGGTGCCGTAATCTATATGCTTAAAGCTAGCCGTTCTTCTCGAACAAAATCTTGGTGTAAACTCTGTCGTCCACATGTGGTGGTTCCGGCACGATGAGGGGTCGTCCATCCAACTTGATCTCGCTGTATGGTGCTGAGTACATGCAGGTGAAGCCTAGCTTCTCTGCAGACATGGCTGAATAGGCACTTGAGGTGTCCATGCGGAGAACTCTTACATTACGTTTCTTTGCCAGGTTTCTGAAATGTGAGGAGATGGGGACTGTTAGGTATTGTTATGTACTTTGTAGTGGTGGCTCAGTGGTAACGGCCCCGACCGAAATTCGAACCCAGACAGGCGCTTTACTTTGTGTAAATAATTTCATTACCACTTCTTCCAAAACGGTGACAGAAAACATCGTGTGACCGGCCAGTCCTAGAACCCAAAAATTGAAGACGTGTCATCTTTCAACCCGCATTGGGCTCGCGTGGTAGATTACAACCGAATCTCGCAGTGAGGAGGCCTTTGTCTCAGGAGTTGCCTGGAGCGTTCCGGAGTGGGCTGTGCCATTATGGATTGATTATGTGCTTAAAATAATGATGTACTATTTCAGTTAGAGCTGCCACAGATGCCACTGGTCTTAGACTAATTTGTTCACCATCATAACATTACGCCTGTTTTTCCCCAAAGGGTTAGGCTGAGGTTCATGTAATGTATAGACCTAAACTTCGCAGATAGATGTGAGTCCTATGTAACGACGAACTCATGGACGGCCCTATTGCCAGACTACACATATATCTTTACAGATCTACGATATTCTAGCTAACGTTAGTAGAGTAAAACAATTGAATGCTTTGTCACAGATTGTTCTCGAGATATGAGAAGTCCGAAAACATAATATAAAGCGTTACTAAACACCGTAACTAACATGACGAGCTGATAGGCCGTTTTGTATATATTTTTATGCAAATGAATCAGCTATGTTTCGAGGCAACTTTAAGCAATTACTGGATTTTTTACGGTCTTGTCATTTTCAATACAGTAATTGTAATGTTGAGTGCCGAAGGATTTCGTGACGTCAATCTTTTGAAATACAGACTGAGCTAAACTATAAACTACTTATTGAACAGACTGCGGTTCTAATCTAAGGATCCCACTTTTGCCCTTGTTGAAGGACAAGGGCAGAATCAGTCAAGGTCAGTTTACTTACTCTGTCTCAAATAACAAAGCATTCATGATGCCTTTCTTTCTCCAATTGGGGTCTGTGGCCGCGATCTTCACATCCAGAACTTCATCTTCACCAGGGAACTTTTCCCAAAGCTTGGAACCTTCCTCTCGTTTCGCCAGCACATATAGAATTTTCGCAAACTTGGGATTTGTACATTTCTGCGCCAGACTTAAGTAGTCGCTGCCTGCTTCCGCCTGAAAAAATATAAGAAAGGATTATTTATTTCAGCTTTATTATCTGTTTTGTCTCAATTTATAGATGATAAATGATTTTATTTCTGCAAGTAGTTTCTACAAACTCTACTACACTTCAATCATATTATTAAAACTAGATGAGGTCGGCGTTTCGTATCTGACTACTCTGAGAAGAAAGGCCGAAACAAACTCAGAGGTCTTAGTCTCTTTTAAAGTCCAGACATAACTTTGTCGGAACATGTGAAGACAATATGGATTGGTGTCTGAAATGGTCTTTTGAGGAATGAGCCACACAGATTGAGTGGACCTGTCCAATCAGTGTACGCATTTATCGGTAATCATACAACTCAACTCAGAACTTAAGGAGCTCAACGATTTGATGAACAATACAAAAAAAAGACAGTAGATGCCCACTGCTTGCAGGTCTAAGATTTCAACTGGTTCCTTAAACTAGAAGGTTTATTTCATTTCATTGTTTAAAATGGAAGTGTTTTCTGAGTTTTGTGACGTAGTCGAGTAAATAGAATTGGACTCAGATTCACAAAAAGATATAGTATCTATCTAGCAGCTGTGGTGATAGATAATGGTTGATAGACTTTTGGCTACTGGAACGTGTGGAACCACAGGACCACAAGGATATCTCGAACTTGTGTTTTGCATTGGTCAATGGTGACAGAGACCCGACCGATCACAAAGTAGTGGTGACAGATAGCAAAACTGTGGTATTGATAGATATCAAAATGTATATGTACATGAGTCCTAGATACCATAAAAATGGCTTGCCTCTGATACGAAATTATATCAAATTTAGTTTTATGAACATAATATCTCCAAAGGGTTGGGCAGAGTGGTACCTATAGTACACCCACATTTCGCCAGTTATGTTTCAGTCCCATGTAATAGTGGGCTACCCTATTGCCATCAACCGGGCACAAATCCAGACTCCAGGTTGCCACTGAAAAAATCCTGTTTGAAAAAGCCAATAACATTCTATCTGACCTGGGAATCGAACCCAAAACCTCATGCTCAGCAGTAGCGCTTGCAACCACCAGACTAAAGAGGCAGTTTTATAGTCGAGTAAGAGTTTTGTGTCTCGGAAAATTGTCTTATCTGCACGCATAGCATGACCGCCATAGAAACGGAATTTGTCGACGGAAGAGAAGACAAAATGATAGATTTTATCGTAGAAAAATTGTGTAAAACTGAAAAGAAGAGATGTTTCTATTCTTCAGTCGACAAGAGTACGATGTCAAGTATGATGACTATTTTTCTGATGAGATAGAAACATTTTTACAGAATTAAAATACATAAGGAACTTTTTTGTTCTTGGTAGAATAGATATAGAATTGGTCATGCTACGCCGGCAGGTATATCTATTTATAGGTAAGTATATCGAAATTGTGGAAAGATATGTATTAACAAAACAACGTTATCGCATCATTATCAGACACGTGTAGAGCTGATAATATCTGGATGCGATTAGTTTTGATAACGTAAACTAAATCTATACACCTATATCCACGGAATTCAACAAGTCACTGTTCTACCTACCTCTTTCAAAGCACAAATTCCGCTGACCATGACTCCGACGATATTGCCTTCTTCATCTACCGCCTTGAAAGACCAGCCATCACCTGGAAGGTACTGTCTGCAGTACCCTTCAAGCTCGATGCATGTTCCATCATTGCAGAGCCCAACCGCTTGGTTCATTGGCTCGTCAATGAAGAATGTTCTGGAAATTGTAAATTGAGGATACTTTACGTAAGACAATTTTGGAGTTGGATTTTAGGAAAAGTGGGCTTAGTATAAAAAGTTGAAAACTAGATGTCTTGTATATACATAGCCATCTGTTTCAATCCCTGGCCGCTTGAATCGTGGATCATCATTTTCAGCCGAAAGACGGCCACTGCTGGACATAGTCCTCCCCCAAGCTCCGCCAGTTCGAACGGTTTTGTGCTTCCCGTATCCAGCGGATTCCTGCGGCCTTCACAAGGTCATCGGTCCACCTTGTTGGCGGCCTTCCAACTCTACAAGTTTCTGGAGTGGATACTTACATACTTGAATATTATAAATTCGAAAGTGTATGTTACGCTCTCACCCCTAAACCACTGAACTGATTTCGATAAAATTTGGCAAGGAGACAGGGTTTTCCGGTAGCAAGCACATTCCCGTGGGACAATTTCCGACATCCGCGCGCGCGAAGCCGGTCGGAAGCTAAAAAATTATTATGGACGGTGGGGTGCGAATTTGGTGTTAGAATAATCGTTGAATAGTGCGTCTTCTAAAATACCAGCATAGTATTTCACCAAGCTGTTGGTTAGATGTCGGACGTCTGGCAACGATATGGGCGGATGACATTGTTTCGATCATGGGCAAAACCTGGATGAGGCTGGCACAGGAGCTTAGGAATTGGCACAAGAAAAGAGAAGTCTATACCAAGCTGTGGGCGAAGTCGCGCGCTGGATGATGATTTCACCAAGCTGTAGATATTTCTTAAAGCTGCTGTTTTTCTTTTACAGTAAAATGACTTTCATGGATTTTCCATTAAAATCACTCACTTGTTACTAACAAACTCATTTATTTATCCAACTCACCGTCTCAGTAACTCAAGGATAACTTCCGTATCTCCTGCTTCAACCGGCTTTACTTTATACGCTGGCATTTTTTGTGCGAACCCTGAAAACAAGAACGAGTACTTTTATATCGCTTCATGAAAATATTCAGTAATAATTTCATGACCGTTCTTGTCAAAAAACAGCCAACTAGATGAAATAATATGTGTTGAATGAGAAATGATTTTTTTTCTGTACGTGTGTTTGTACAAACACTTTCACACGTCAGTCATATTATAAAAAGTAGATGAAATCGGCTTTCCGTTCTGATTCTGAGAAGAAAGGCCGAAACAGACTCATAGGTCACAGTATCTTTTAAAGTCTAGACATAGTCATGGTCAGGTCGTGTGAAGACCTCAGTGAATACCATGTAGATTGGTGTCTGAATGTAAGAGAAGTGCAACACAGCAACCACAACCCAGTTACAGGGTAATACGATAGACTGGTAGTCACTTTCAGGCTTCTGACGACGCGTAATGACTGTCAAAGATTTACGGCTGTCAGCCGGGACCAACGGTTTAACGTGCGTTCTGAAGCACGGAGGAGTCTTGGTGTGTTAAGATGGTAACATCCACGGACCAAGCCAGGCATCGTCCGCGCACGTACGTTAAAAAAAAAAATCTCAAATTCCCTGACATACAACACACAGTCTTAAGTCGATGGTTCGAGAAGCATGAAATTTTGTAAAAGAGTTTCTTATGTAACGAAGATCACAAAAGACACTAAGGAACGATTTTGGAAAATTCACACGGTTTTGTGTAAATTAATAAATATGGTTAGCATGTTGCTCCACTTCGTAGGAACACATCAACTAAATAAGTATTTTGTGAAAGAGTTTGTCAGTGAAACTGGAAGTAATATTACCACACTAAGTAACGTTACAAAGTAGCATTACAAGGCATTGGGTAGGTAAATAGGTGGTAGAGTCTCAACAGATCGTGACAACGTTGCTCTATCGAGCGAAATACACAATCAGGAACGAATGAAGGTCCTTTAGGTGCAGGAAAACTATTCTGAGCTCCGACACCGATCCTTCGAGAGCTAAATTCCATAACAATATGGGAACTGGCCCTCGAAAGTGGGTGATGCCTTAGAAAAAACAGCCGCACGGGTCTATCGATTACGTTAAGTTACGTTTGCCGAGACTCCTCCGTGCTTCGTAAAGCTTGTTTGTTCATAGATTCCGATCATTTGTAGGTCTGTGACAGTCGTTACGGGAATTCAGAAGTTCGAAAGGGTTTCCAAAAAGGATTCCCATGTAAAATATTGGTATTTAGCAGCATTCGGTAATACTAGAAGCCGACCCCAACAAAGAGGGGAAAACGTTAAGCAGATGATGGTGACGAGAACTGGGTCTGCTCTAGAACGCTTTGTTCATGGATGGTGATAACACGGTGGACCTTTAGGAGTTAGAAGGTTAGGCAATGGAAAACTATTAGTATTCAAAACATAGGTATAGATTGGTAAAAGAAATTGCCGTGAAGAAACAAATGGCTTCAGATTATATCGTCGTGAAGTGTAGGTACATACCTAAGATTATGAGAATCTAATCACGTACGAATACCCGACAAACATTGCGTACATATATCTAAGTTTGTAGCTATATATATTTATACTGAGGTATCTACTACCTAAGTCCTAATCTATAAATAAACAGATAATTCGCAAATGACGTACTCGATAACCTCGAATATCGATAAAATCAAACTAAAAGATTTTTCGACACTTTTAATAACTATAGGTAGGCTAGCTACAATAATTCTAGGTAATATTATAAAAAATGTACTTAAACTTTGAATTCATATTGTAATTTAGGTACTAATATCTGGTTGACCGAGCTTTGCTCGGTATTTTTTGGTAAATTGTGTTTAAAATAATAAGTTTATGTTCAAGTTGATTATCGATAAAGTTGGTCATTGAAAACATGAATAAAACGACATTGTATAAAAATGAATCCTAGCTAGATCGATTTATCGCTCGCGAAACCCCTTGTATACTAAATTTCAAAATCGTTGGAGCCGTTTCCGAGATTCAGATTATATATATATATACAAGAATTGCTCGTTTAAAGGTATAAGATTTAAACTATACAAAGGGTTTCCTATAGGTAGGTATTGCAGTAAATTATGTCGTATTGTCTATATTTTAATTAATGTTGTAGGTAGCTTACCTATAGTAACTGTAACTAACTATGTAAATATAACTACACTTTTAATAACACTAAGTTATGATGTTACTTAAAAAACACAAACAATTCCACATGCACATAGAATAATACCTGCTTTAACAATTGCAGTAAATAAGTTTTCGAAAACAAAACTAAGTAAATTAAATTATTGTAATTTACTACAAAACAAATCGCTGTAGAGTACGTCCAACGCGCTACTAGATAATGTTTTGAACGCTGCGCGTACGCATTTACATATTAACGGTGAAAGATAAATATACTATATTTAAGGCGAATACGGTGGTATGTTTGTTTATCTTATCGTTTATTGCGCATTACTGAATACATTCATGGTAGCACTTATTTAGTAAATATTGTATCAATTTATGTTTTTTCGATAAAATTATCATATTTCTTTGACTGTGAACATAATTACTTACTTATCCAAATCTGACACTTACTAACTGGCTCTACAAAAAACTTTTTCCAAAAAAATAACAACCGACTTCCTTAAAAAAAACACTTTGTAGTGTTTTTTTTAAGGAAAAAATAACTTTAATTTTGGAAGTCGGTGTCTTAGGATCTGTATTTAAGGTTTTTTGCCACCAACTTCCGAAATTGAAGTTATTTTTTACTTTTTAAATGTGTTTTTAATTTTTTTCTTTTTATTAAGTTCATATTCACATTATCGTTTATTGCGCAATACTGAATACATTCATGGTAGCACTTATTTAGTAAATATTGTATCAATTTACGTTTTTTCGATAAAATTATTATTTGACTGTGAACATAATTAGTTACTTATGCAAATAAGACACTTACTGACTTTACAAAATGGGTGCTTATTAAAAACTTTTAATTAATAAAGTAGTAAGTAAAGTCATTTCTTAATCAATATGAAACGCACCAGTTAGGTAATTGAAATTACAATTTCCTTATGTTGTAGGAGGGCTTATCACTAGCAGCGATATGAAGGTGTTTAGTTTAGTTTTTACAAATAGGTAAGTTACTGATATCAATAGTAATCTATTTGTGGTGATGGTCTGAGTACCTTGATAAACGAAGTACTTTATCTGGAAAAATATTTTATCGTCATGAGCAAAAATGTGTATATGAAGCCAAACCAAAACCAACCCAAGCTAAATCAGCTGGTTTTTTTCCTGGATAAAATCTCTATTTACTTACATATTCAAAAATACAAAAATAAATTACTAACTATACAAATAAATACAAAAACAAAAGGACACTTAGGAGTCGAAGTACTCGTCCGCATCGCTGTCATCCGGAAACGTGCCCAGAAGACTGGCAGCATTGCCACAGTGAATGGCAATGCTAATTCTTTGGCCCAAAAACGACCCTCTGGTCACGTGAACTTTCGATCAGTCGATGAGAAATTACCTTAAAAAGGAGATGCGCACTCGGGCCCCATGAATGGTCATGGGGCCCGAGTGCGCTTCTAACCGTTATACAGTAATTTTATTAACTAGTGCGCAATTTTTTTTTTGGTGGTTCACTATCAGTAATATAACATATTTCAATTATTTTTTCAATACTTTATTTTTTATTTTTTATCCGACCTTAAAGGCTTATTCAGACCGGCGCGACGCGACAGCGCGACGCGATTCTTGTAGAACAATTTCCAAGAAGTTCACATAAAAATTGTTCTACGAGTGTCGCGTCGCGCTGCCGCGTCGCGCCGGTTTGTAGGAGGCTTAAATCAGTAAACTGTGGACAACCTACATATTTCGTAATATGATATCAAAATAGTAGTAGGTCAGTAACCGCGCGCCGGCGTAGGTACTTCGAACTTCTTAGACTTTTGACTGATCGAACAGCTGTAGGTACTAGTAGCTACACTCGGTCGTTTACCTTCGCCTCCGTGCCGGCGCAGCGCGCAAGTTACCATAAAAACCAGTTTCAAAATAAACATCTTTCGTTAACGATAACTTAATTTTTTTGTACTAAGATGTATCAAAATAAAAATTGCATGGTTATTATAACTCGTTTAAGTTTAATTTGTTCAAATTTATGCACTGGCAAAAACTTATCCTGTATATATAGCGTTTCAACCGTTTTGATTTGGCCTTTGTTGTTTTTACTAACTTTATATTCACATTTATTTCACACGAAAATACAATATTAAAGCTACAGAATTTTAGAGAAATTATTTTCAGTACTTAATTATCTTGTTACTATGTCAATCCAGAAAACGATAATAGGAAATTGCATTTATGATATGCGTATGAGGTAAAGCAGATTACCGGGCCTATAATAAAATTAACGATTAATATTTTAAATCCAAGCTGCACGTGGTTCGCCTTTTGATTAGCAAGTAATGTATAACATTCTGGATTATCTGCATTTACCAAACTCGCTGAATAGCTTAGCTATCGTCACGAAGAAATAAGTTATATCTACAAGTTTAATCAGCAAAATCCTAATTTGTGTTACAAACATTGTACAATGTTTGTAACACAAATTAGGATTTTTCTAGTAGTTAGTACCAGGATGTTTTATCGCCTTCCTTGCTTGCATAGATCTCTCTCAATTTGTCCGTATCACCTCTTTCCTTTCGATCCTCTTAATTAAAATATTGCTATTCTAAATACAACAATAAATAAAACTCCATATAGTGGATTAAAAAATAAACAGAATTATATTGTAATAAAGCAGTTTTTTCTCACCTTCCTTCTCCTCTCATTCGCCTTCTTACTCTCATTCTTCCTGTCTCCCTCGAGCTACTAAAGATCCATCATTATTAAAAGAAACTCGCTCATTCCGTCTTCTCCTCCCAGGCCTATCGCGGAGATATTTATCATCATCCTTCAACTCAGAGCCACAAATGACGACATATTCAACCAGTATTCAGCGGATTCTGACTTTCACCATATTATCAATCCAACTTACGGAGAATCTTCGGACGTACGCAATAGAATCGACAAAATATCAAAATTTAAAAGACACGTTGTAGGTGTAGGAGCCTTAAATTCTACCGAGGAGTGGGGATCGGTTGCGATGACCGAAGCTTGGCATTCGGTGACGGTATATTTACTAATCCTCTTGTACTCGGCGTGATTTGTACACATCGTGACCGCTGCTTCTTCGTCTCTATGCCAATGACATAAGAACTTCTGTTTTTTGTAATAACAAAGTTGAACAGGTTTTGAACACTTTGATAAACAAGTTCCCTGTCTGATGAATCAGATGACTCAAGGCTATTGTGTCTGCTAACGATTAGTTGTACTAGTTCCCAGTGGTTTGATTTATAATCTTCTTATAATATTCCTGATCAATAGTCTTTTGCAGTTCATTGCAAGGTAACAAAGCCAGTATACTCAGCAATGTAATTCCGTAACACACTGTCAATCAGAATCTGATTCATTTTGAAGGGTATTTCTAATACATTGCTTCATAAGCTCAATAGTTTTTCTTCTAATCAACTTAAACAACGTTAAGAATGGATCTTGTTGAACTGCCAAAACGAGCCAATCCTACTGTTACTATGCTAAGCAATTTCCACTCTAGCCTCATATTCAATTGAAACTCCGTACTACGCCAGGCAAGCTCAAGGTCAGTGATACTATTCATGTCCGAACTTATATGCCCCAATTCTTCATCATAATTTCAACCGAAAAGCGTCCACTGCGGGACTTAGGCCTTCTCCAAAGAGAGGTTTGCCATAACCGGCAAGCTTGGCAGGCGGATAAGCGAGCGCAGTATGGTGGTAAAATGTTTTGAGAACACTGCTGCTCATTCTCTAGTAAGTACCTTAGTCGTTTTTTACGACACCCATTGAAAGTAATGGGATGTGTGCTATTCTTTACATAGAGAACTACACGGAGCATGATATGCCCTGTATCCGCAAAACACGGTAACTTTTAGATCGTTTAAATTTTTTTTTTTGAACACGTCAATTTGAATTATGAATAAACATATCAGGATCTATTTGGGTCTTACCAAATATTACCACATGGGCTGTGGCCATATGCTGTGAAGTACTCTATTTTTATACGCCATGTGGTCGCCAAGCCGCTGGGACGATTCCATCTTGACAATACTAATATACTACTTATGGACTCGAGTTTCATGTGTTACTCATAAAAATACGTAAATTGAACTTAACATTTCCCTGCCTCGGATAGCACTTTAAGCTGGTCCCGGCATCGGCATTGGTAGATATTTTACAGTCGTTACGGGTAGGCAGAGGTAGGGATGGGCAAGTGAAAAAAATATATCGATATTTATCGTATCGATATTTTTAAACAGTATCAATAATTATCGAGTGAAAAATATCGATACATCGATATATCGTCAGTTTTCGCATGATTATTCATACATATTCACAAAGCATTCAAACTTCGTAAAAAAGAATAGACGAAAATAGAAGAAAATTGTATTTTTTATTAATGCTCGAGCCTAAACAATTATATTCAATTTAATCAATCCAGTAGTCATCAGATATCACACCCTCTGTTTGATATGCTCGCCTATCAATTTTTTTTCTATTGTTGGGTACCTTCAGATTCACCGCTGAAGCAACCCTTTCGGAACACACTGAGGAAGCCTAGAAAATTAAGTTTTTAAGGCCGACTTCTGAAAGAACCGGCGTGAAATGCTGGCAATTTATCCAAAATTTTAATGGGTCAGCTTTTCTCTCAAGGAGAAGTTGATCGAGGTATTGTTTTAGCTCATTGGGCACAGAGGCAGAGCTTCGAACCTCGGGCACAGTTGTTGACGACAGGGATAATAACTTTTCGTGCCTAAACCAAATTGAAGAAGTCCCAGAGTTTTCTTGCGCTCGTGCTATTTGTATTGTTCTTAGATCAGGTGAACGTGGCGGGATTTTTTAAAGTTAACGATACGCGAGGAACATGCAAGGAGTATTTAATAACATTAAATACAAAAACAAAGTTGCGTTAAAAAAAAAATCGAAATTGATACGAATTCGATACTCTAAAATAAATATCGAATATCGATATATCGCGATCAAAAATATCGACGATATATATCGATAATATTATGGAAAAATATCGATATTACGATATATCGATATTTTTTGCCCATGCCTAGGCAGAGGTCTAAAAGTCTGACAACCAGTTTAATGATATCCCTTTATCCTGTTCTCCAGTAACTGGGCGGTGGAGGTCAGATAGGCAGTCACTCTATGTAAAATACTGGTATTCAGCTGCTGTAAAGACTGGAAGTTGACCGCAACATTTTTGGGGAAAAGGCTATGCAGATGATGACATTATACGTAGCATGTAAAGCATAGTAGCAAGGTTGGTACTACTAAACAAATGATGATTCAATTGCAATATTGCGCATTGCTTAAGATAGGTAAGTCATACTTATTTACACAGGGTATTTTTTTTAGTATTTTTTTTTTATGTAAGCCCCATCATATTATCCGCCAATAACGGCTCTGTGTTGAGTTTTAATACATAAAAGAAGTCTCAATGTTGGAACTTTTTGACCTTTAAAATCTCCCTAGCTAGAAGGTTACTTCGCGGGTATAGTTCGGTACCATAAAAAAAACGAGAGGTTTCGTGGGACACCTGGTTGGAAAGAGGTTGGATTCGTTGCTCGTCTGCTCAAATCTCGATACTCGAAAGATATAGAGAAAAAGTCACAAGAACGGAGCATAACATTTTTCCTCACATGAAGATTCCTACTATGCAACTCCTACTGTAAACTACGCTAAGGTATTTCGTTCCAAAAGTCACAATAACGAGTGTTTCACTAGTATGGGGAGTACTAGTGACACTCTCGTCATTGTATACTCTCAGCTTCGTTAAGTCTCCTCCAAACATCACGAAATCAAATACATACATACATAATCAGCCCACATTATTCCTACTGCTGGGATACAGGCCTCATAATCTACCACGCGGGCCTAGTGCCGGTTGGTAGATGTCACATGTCTTCGATTTTTTGCTTCTAGGACATGCCGGTTTCCTCTCGATGTTTTCCTTCACCATTTTGAAACCAGTGGTGATGAAATAATGGTGATGGAATGCAATGCTTCATGGCAATCTATACTATACTATCTATACTAATATTATAAAGCTGAAGAGTTTGTTTGTTTGTTTGGTTGAAAGCGGTAATCTCAGGAACTACTGGGCCGAATTGAAAAATTTACATTACATTTTTTACATCACGCTACGATCAAAAGGTGCTGAGCAGCAACGAAAAATGGACGAAAACTGGCAGGCAATTCGATGCGACGGGTAGAGTCAGGGGAGCAAAAATTTGACGCAGACGAAGTCGCGGGCAGAAGCTAGTTGTTTATAAAGAGTCTCGTCGCGCCAGTTTGCAAGAGCTTTTAAGAGTCTTTATTAACCAGTTATGTACCCATTCCTAATTGACCACGTCTAAGTAAGGACCTAGATAAGGCGGTCCGTATCAAGTTTTAAGTATGAATTGAAGCTAGCATTGTCACAGTAAAAATGACATAATTATGTAATAACCTTCGGATACCCTTGGCTACCTATTGTCGGTACCATTTTAATTGACCATAACTTTAATTAACCTTAACAAAGTAATGAGCAATTATGTGGATATTTCAACGTCATACTGCAGAGTTTTTAAAGGAAGACGCGACGGAAA
Source organism: Aporophyla lueneburgensis (assembly GCA_932294355.1). NCBI lineage: Eukaryota > Metazoa > Arthropoda > Insecta > Lepidoptera > Noctuidae > Aporophyla > Aporophyla lueneburgensis. The sequence goes on along the minus strand of OW028745.1, from coordinate 20,100,841 downwards.
CTCAAGAGAGTCATTGTCGCTGTATCGAGTTTCCGAATGGCACAAATTTGCTGGTTGCTGATGCTAAGTGTTGGGTTTGGAGTGGAGTATAACCCTCGCTGTGGTAATTCCGTTTATTTACCCCAAAAAATCAAGCCTAAATGTGAATACGCTGAAACGGATCTCCGAGAATCCACCCTAGGTGGGATAAAAGCAACGAATTAACTTTCGCCGATGGTAAGCGTTTAGGTATGGTATCTGCTTCCCCTTATCCCCATTTCTACCTGTGGGTGTCATGAGAGGCGACTAAGGGACTTACTAGAGAATGGGCAGTAGCGTTCTCTATGAATTTTACCACTATACTGTGATCGCCTACCCGCCTGCCAAGCGTGGCGATTATGGCAAAGACTCCCAAATTGGGGGAGACATATGTTCAGCTGTGCACGTCTTACAGCTGAAATGATGATAATGATCGTATCCTCAGTAGCCTATCTCTACCTTTGAGTTAAGCATTGTCCTAATGTACACTCAGTTCCCTGAATTATCTGACCCCTCTTCCTCATTTCTTCTGTGTAGGAGGGGTTAGGTTCCGAGGATACCGCACGATCTCGTGCGAGGCAGTGAGCCTCCTTGCCGGAGTGCCGCCATGGGATTTGGAGGCAAAGGTCCTCGCGCACATGTGGGAGTGGCGCGAGGAGGCGAAACACCGGGGCGAAACTCCGCTGCCGCGACAAATCGCGGCACGGCGGACAGAGCTCCGGTGTGATCTCGTGGCGACATGGCGGGTACGATTGTCGCAACCCAGCGCAGGGCACGCCACAATTGCGGCGGTAAGTCCCCTCTTTGAGGAGTGGATAGAGAGGCGCCACGGCGTCCTCACCTTCCGCCTGACGCAGGTTCTCACCGGGCATGGGTGCTTCGGTGGGTTCCTGTTCAGGATAAAGCGGGAGGAAACGCCCGGGTGTTTTCATTGTGAGGATCGTCTGGAGGACATGGTGGAGCATATTGTGGAGGTGTGCCCTGCCTAGGCAGAGCACCGCCGTGTCCTCGTGGAGGCGATTGGCGGCGGCGGCCTCTTGCGTCCGGCCCTGGTGCGAGCCATGGTACGGAGCGAGAGGGCATGGGAAGCCGTCACCTCCTTCTGCGAAGCAGTAATGCTCGCGAAGGAGGTGACGGCTTCCCATGCCCTCGAAGGAGGACGACCAAGCTCGGGTTGACGGCGCATAGTGTTTCACGCGCGCCTTAAAGAGATGTCAGCAGCAGTGAAGGGGTCTACTAAGACCGATGCCTGCCGGGGTCGCGTGATTGTTCGAAAGAGATACCTTGACCCTGGCACATTAACTGATGGAACACGGGTGGGTTTTAGTCAGTAAAAGTCTGACACGAAGAGCGGGAGAGGTCATTTGATGATTTCCCATCCTGAAAAAAAAGGAGGGGTTAGGTAATGTAGGGCACTGGCTGTACCTAAATGCGGCTTCTGCATTAGGAGATGACCATAGCAAAACCAAGTGGCTTAATCAAACCCTTTTGTTTTTCATTAAAATCGTGATGTAAACAGACGGATACCAGTAGCAGTGGGTTTCATTTTGACAGTTCAAACAACATTCACACAACAATAGTGTGTACCTAAAGTAATCAGGGTGCCGGACACAGTGGGTGGAAATAGGCGGCCAGTGATGATGTCTAGTAGCTGACAGTAGGAAATTCATGGGTCATAAAATAAACAAATATTTTTAAACTACATTTATTGAGATAATTATAATTACAATATTTACAGACTAAATCACAATTTTATTGATTTGACCTTAGGTAAATTTATTTTGACTGGGCTTAGCAGATCTGCGGTAGGAGAGATTCTAGATTTTTTTTTTTGTGAAACCACTTACCTACGCTGCAATTTCTTTGATAATTAAAATTCAGCAGAAAGGGTTTACATTTTATTATTATTAAAAGATTTATTATAGCAAAATAGTTATATAGTTATAATAATAATATACATAATTACGTGCATCTACTCTCCAAAGTGCTACATTTGCGCTTGTTTAAGATACCTACTTAAGTCGGTGGCCACCCGGGCCAAAACGACTTTATCCGGTCTCACATTTTAAAAAGAATCAATGTTATTGATTAATAAATCTAGATTACATTAAATAATACTACATTTTTAAGGAACTACAAACAGCTATGCTGATTGATATACGATAGGAAGAAAAGCCTAAACATTTTGGTATACCAATGTTCATATTAAGCGTGTTGCTATTATATATTACTAGGCACCGCTAAATTAAATCTACTTTTAAAGTTATGGAATGAAGAATACTGCGATGCCTGTTTAAATATCTAATAAGCAAAAGTTATAATTTTTCAAGACAAATAATCATGGTCAACATTCTTATTAGTCATTATTAATAGCAATAATCGTCAGAAGTTTTTTTTTTGAGAATAATAATTCTGCTTTGCCGCTTTTTTTTATTTGTGACTGAATATCTTTTTACATAACGTCACGCCTTGTTTCCCCGAAGGGTTAGGCAGAGGTGTGACTGAATATCTTTAAAATAAATAGCAAATTCGGAAGTTAACAAAGCAGAGAACAAAAATCCTTCGGAAGCCTATAAAGTTTTATACACACAAAGGCAGTTTGTCTCAGTGTGAGCTCAGCGTTAATTGCGAGTCTACGCAGCTTTAGTTGCCAGGTACAATAATTATTCATACATTTTAATATCATAATAGTTTTATAACTTCTTAATTATAGGTGTTTCGCTACACTACTACCTACAGTATATTGCTGTGATACTAGGTTTGAGTAAAATCTAGGACAAACGTTTAGTACAGCTAGTAGTTACTTAATGTGGATTAGGTTTTGGTCATCAAACCTCGAAGATGTAAATGTTGTCTGTGCAGATTCTGGAAAAGACAAAAAATAAATTTATTTTTCTTCGTTTGTGAATTAGCCTCTATGCGTGGATTTACAAGGAGCCGATTCATATTTTCATTCAAACGAAAATACGACACGAGATACGAAACATTTGGTATTGACTTGGTCAAAGTCGGAGTGACAAATTCAATTCAAGCATAAGTAGCATGTAGATGCTAGAACACAAGCAATAGCAGCGCAAACGGCAGCTTTGCTGGTTATAGAACCACCAAATTAGAATCATATGCACCCACACTATAATGAAAAACCGTAGAATGTTGAGTTCAACGTTACCTTAAAACTTCTTGAGATAAACGCAAGCCTCGAAGTGGGGTGGGTTCGGCTGTGGGCCGTCCGGGATATCAGCGTACTTGATGGAGTACACCTTGCTGTAGCCGAGTCGCTCGGCTGCGCGGGCGGAGAAAGCCGAAGTCGCATCCATACGAATGGCGCACGCGCCATGTGATTTCGCGATGCGTCTGAAACATTGAAAAAATACCCATATATTAATGACTGTTTCTTCATATTTATACCCGCCCCGATCCTTGCTCGAGCCAGCCCTCGCCGCTGAGCCTGTAGCTATAATTCGCACCTAAATAATAATCATTCCGATCCAGCTCGTCCCTTACTGCTCTCTACCAGAAACACAACAAATCCCCGCACATGTTCAAATGTCCAATGTTCAATATCGCAATGTCCTAAGCCGAGGTCCGTATCCGACAGGGAGTAGTGCCCTTAGCGAGTAGTCGCTCTAGTTTTAAGTTTTTAAGCCCTGGCTGGAGGCATTCATTTATTAAGGTAGCCACAGGCAAGTCCGGTTAAGCAACCGACAACCTCAAAGGTTGACCTGCGAGAAGGCATAAAAAAACACATATTTATACTAGGTTCGTAAGTGAGTTCGCAATAATTGAATTGTTACATGTGTGAATTATGTAAAAAAAAACAGTTGTTCACCAGTTCAGTAGGTAATAGGTAATCGTAGTGTAACGTTTTTGTTACTCATGTTTCCTTCATCTAAATAACTAAGTTAAGTGACAACTATTGTTAGTTGACACAAGAGGACATAATGCTGTAATTTACTTAAATACGTGACATATTTAATAGCCGCGCGTCTTCCTGCTAGAAGCATATTTACGACAAAATATTTTTTAATCACTAAACACTTGAACAGTCAAGGAAGCAATTTCACATGTTATTATGTCTAAGTAGGCAGAACTAGCGATTTAATAAGCAAACATAAACATCACGCCTTGTTTCCCCTAAGGGTTAGAACAGAACGAGAGGGTTAGGGGCAAAACTAGCGATTTAATGTTTGCAACAAAAGTCCCTTATGTTCAGTTACCTTCAGAATGGTAATTTTCCTCATCATTTTAGCCTAAAGCCTTGCAATCCTGGACTTAGGTCTCCACCAATTTAGGATTGCCATAATCGCCACGCTTGGCAGGCGGGTCGCAGTATGGTGGTGAGATACATAGAGAACGCTGCTGCCCAGTCTCTTGTGAGTCCCTTAGTCGCCTCTTCGACAAGCACGGGAAGAAATGGTATGGTGTTATTCTTTTCGTCCGGCAACACACAGAACGCAACTCAACTTCAGAATGGTAGGTACTGTTTACATTTTTATTTTTATGTTCTTGTGTTTTTTTCTTACCAGAAAATATAAATCAATTAATGCTCGTAGTTATCTCTAAGGAAATAAGCCGTTGCCATGTAGTGGGACACTAGGTCGATTTGATTATAAATTTAACGTTTTATATAAACTCGTATATTTTATTGAGTACGACTAATTACATCGCAATCATACTGAGACATAATCTCCTATTTATTTTAATTGGTTCTTCAACAAATATGCTTGGTTGCATTTGTAGTTAACTAGCTGTTGGTCGCGACTTCGTCTGCGATCCAGGATGAAAAGTAGCCTATGTTCTTACTCAGATCATGATCTATCTGTGTACCAAATTTCATTCAAATCCGTTCAGCCGTTTTAGCGTGGAAATGTAATAAACAAACTCACTTTCGCATTTAAAATATTACAATAGTTGGGATTCTAGTCATGAAGAAGTCTAGTTTTTGTGTTCTATATATTTTAGTTACCATTTCAGCACATAATACATTATATCTTAAAAGGCTGTCTAACAGTATTCAGATAATCAATAAATACCATTACATTATTACAGAATGGAAACTAAATAAATAATGAAATTTTCTGCCAGAAACGTTGAATGTATCTGTCTTGTTTTCTGTTGACTTCTATAGGGCAACGTCAACGTCATATTAGTAACTAATTAGCCAATCTCGTGACCAGAGCGTCCTTGTGATGCTGTAACAATTGCACAATAGGTACACGCTTAGCTGACATTGTTACTGTTTTCACTACTGCCGATCTATTCAGTAATATCTTAGTTGAAATGAGCTGTCAAAAGTGTCAAACTCTGGCATCTGTTGGAATGACAGCTTACTTCAGGTTTACTACACCTTCAAGTTTTCACTGTGAGTTATGTTGTTTTGTTACGCATGGAGTGAATTAAAATAAAATTTGAAAAACATCTATATGTAAAGAGTATGGGAATATTTTTTTAAAATAAGTCTTCGGCTCGAGTCAGTAGTTGTAAATAAACCGTTTGGAGTAAAATTAGCTGTTGAAAATCCGTTTTAATTTTGTATGAAACGGTTTAAAACCACCATCACGTGGACCGTATATTGATTACGTGTTATTTATAAATCAAGCTAAAAAGCCAGTCACTCACGATTCATCAGAAGTCATTTATTATACTTAAACTACTTTTTTAAGTTAGACAAACTGAAAACAATCTTTACCTATATGCGTATTTATTTAAGTATACTTAAATAAAATATGTTGTAGTTAAATATTAATAAACAATTGTCTGATTCGGATTTTTCTCAGCCACTGCATATCCACAGTGGAAATCTCAAATATCGTAAGGGAAGCCCTTTACGACATTTGTGAGATTTCTACCGTCCATATTAGTTGAATCGATATATTCCAAGGAATATTTTTTTTTTATGACATCTTATCTGTTACAAAAACAAGTTATTTCGTCAACCTTTATAATAAAAATTGAAATTGAAAGATTGAAAATTATTGTTTCTTTTTATTAAATGTGGTCTAAATTACTTCGTGTATAGCCTCAGTGCATTGTATTAAATATGTGTATATTTTCAACCATTGTTGTTTAACCGCTAAGTGTGGTTTACGGTCTAATAAAACTAAATTATTTAAATAGTTTAAAATCGGTTTTGCGGTTCTACCCGAGACGGAATGTACAACTTTAATAGTGTATCACATATTCCACGTCCTGCGCAGGAGTCGACTCAGTGTGAGTCCAGCACCCTTACTACGTAACCTATATCACAATTAGGGTTGCCACCTTTTTTCTTGCAATTATTAAAGTACATTGGTTATTATAGGTATGAAAATAAAAGTACATAGCATAAAAATAAAGTACGATTTAAAAACATTTTTTTTTGCCCTTTGCAGTTTGTATCAAATAAATTTGGTTTAACGAAAAAGTACTTACGACTAAACTTTTCAAAATCCCACAGTAATCAAATCTTGCAAAATAAAGTATTTTCATGTACTTTATTGTTCTCATAAAGTATAGAGTACAATTGTGTGAAATAACGCACAATACTTTATTATAAAGTACGGGTGGCAACCCTAATCACAATCCGAATAATTTTGAAGAATATTGCTAATTCATTGTTCCATATGTTCGAAAAATTTGTCTGCTCAGTAACTAATCGTAAATAAAGCAATGAGTGTTGAACTGTCAAAATGATAAGGATTGATTCCTATTGATAGTTTATTAAGCAATTACCTAGCTTCGCGAGTTATTGGATTTTTATAACTAATTTACCTTACACGTGTTGCATTTTTTCTTAAATGTATCTACGAGGAAGTTATGTTCTTTTTTTTCTGAACTGGTTGCGTCGATTACTAAGCAAAATAAATAAGTTACATAGGCATTACAAGTTCAAAAATAACCAGGTGATTAAAGCCAAAGTAGTTATAATAAAGTAATTATGTGGTGATAAAGTCTTTTAAATTTGGCTATAGAATGGTTATTTAGTAAATTTTTATTATGTTCAGGAAATACAGGTTGACTTTTGATTTATTGGCTTTCAGGGGGCGCACAAAAATACAGAACAGGTAATCAAAACAGGTGTCCAACGAAAAACTGTTGCTAACACACCAACTCCGAAATAGTTTAATAAAAATGAAATTGTCAATAAATTAAAAACCTCCTTACATGTTTGCTCTCATATTAATATTCAGTCTATTCCTATTCCCACTGCTGGGACACAGTCCTCATCTCTGTGAAGAGAGTAGGCCGTAATCTACCACGCGGGCCCAGTGCGGGTTGATAGAGGTCACATATCTTTGAATTATTGGTTCTACGACGTGCCGGTTTCACCGTTTTTGAGAGCAGTGGTGATTAAATAATTTACACAAAGTAAAGCTTCTCCGGCCTGAGTTCGAACTCACGACATCTAACTTGTGAACTCACAACCTACAACTTGTAAGTCGCGACAATTACCACTGGGCCATCGCTGCTCTATCTTTTTGCTCTATTTTTACAACAATAAATTTAATAAATCTAGAGTTTAAAAAAAAATAAGAAGTCAGGTAGATACCACTTGCAGTTCCTAGTCTTTAACCACAGGTTACATACATGATAATTGTGTCAGTATGTGAATTTGAATTGACCAGCTATTATGTATGGTAAAATCTCAATATACTTACGCAAATGCAAGTATGTATTTGCTTAATCGAGTTTTAGGCGAGTATGTAAAACGAATACAAAATGTCTTAATCAGAGTATAAGCTAAGTTAGTTACACTGTTATTATTTTTTTGCCTCGGAGTACGACTAGTTAATTTGTATTTGTCTAATGTGCATAACCTATATCCTGGTATTTAAGGTTGGCGCCAAGACGCCCAAATTGAAACTATAAAGAATGAAAAGATTTTTATTTATGCTAAGTTTACGAAGAGTGGTTAGTGTTGGAGACTCCTTTTAAGCAATGATGAAACCATGTTGTTTTTTTTCAGCACATAATTCTAAATCCAAGAATAGAAATTTTACATTAAAAAAAAACTGATCTTTCATAGAAATGTGCAATACCAACGTTGTGAAAATGTATGGACCGGCAATAAAAAGTCAACGCAGGGTTATTCAGAATCATGCCCATCCATGTATCCACGTATCCAATCATGTATCCATGGGAATAGTTTTTTCATTGACGTTTTTGCCACCTAGTATCTATAGGCCACATTCAGCACCCCTAGCCAAGTTGATAATCTGCAATCGTTAACGCTAGTCGCTCAACATTAAGTCACGTGGTTAGAACAAACGAATAGAAAATTCGTAGTCAAGTTCACATCGTTCAAAATAATAGAATGATTTTTTATCGTTTCTACAATGTTCAACGCTACATCCTTTGTTATAATGTCGTTTTTCTAAAGACATTGTAGAACGAGCGGCCGACTCAGACGCGTCAACATGGCTACCAACTTATCGTTTTCTACAACTGCTCACACCTCTGCACCGAGGCGTTACCGATTGGAGAACGGAATTCGATACGAAACGGTTGTAACATGGCTAGGGGGGCAGTTTCTATGTACATACCTATTTAATCACAGTGAGTCACTAATCAGGACAGATATTTAATTGTAGATGCAATAAGAGAGAGAGTTGCAGTGGATCTATTCTGAAGGATAGATCCACTGGTTCTCTCTCTCTCTCTCTCTGTTTAATTCGAGCTGTTTTGATACAAATACCCTTATAAAGCAAGTTAGAAAAACACTATCTTGAATGTCGTGTAGACGGGTAAAAATATGTTATGGATTCAAGTGAATTACCCCAGGGTTATTTTAAGAGGAGGTGGTTAATATTTTTATTACTGATTTAGTTTCCTCAAAAAGCAGAGGCAAAAATCTGTCGCCACCCTACAGATCCACACATGGAGAGGCTTGTTACTAGGCGCCACCCTAGCAATGCAGCTCTCAGCATGCCAACCTTAGCTTGGGTGTATTTTGTTCGTACCACACAGAGAAAAACAATGGAACCCTCCAGCAGTTCTCTTAGTCGCCCTTTACGACACCCACGGGATGAGATGGGTTGGTTACATTTATATTCTATTACCCGGAAAGCACAGTTCAGGTGCATAATACTAGCAACTGGCGTGCATGTATGACCAGATACATGACCGTAAACTGGGGCAAAATGAGTTTGTTAGGATCGTAGTAGGTGGAGTTCTGTATTTTTGCCTACCCCCATGGGAAGAAGGTGTGAGTACGTGTGTAAGGAGGCAGTTTCTGTGGTTTGATTAAAATCACTAATTAGTCAAAATTTTGAAGTTATCATCAATAAACGAGACTACAGAATCTGATCATTTTGTACCTAAATTGATTAACCCGTTGAATGCCGCTTACAGACACAATTAAAAACCATTGTGTCTATACCAAAAGTGGTATCTCAGGGACTTAGAGGTTGATTACTATCTAAAGACGTCCAAAGAAGGCCACTTTTGGACTAAAGTGACCGATTATCCTCTTCTCGGCCGATTATCCAACAGATTCTTAGGACTTTCACCAGGTCATCGGTCCACCTTGTATTGGGCAAATTAATTTATTATGTGCATTTAACATTATGTTAATATATCGACATTGATAAATCATTGTTGAACGTTGAGTCAACTGCAGATTTATTAGAAAACACGAGACCGCAATGAGGAACACGGTTACCTGTCGCACACGACCTTCGTATTCATAAGTACTAAAATACTTCCTGTAAGTACTCATAAAACTTCTAGCTGTTAACTATAGAAACTTCGGTTTTTATGGATTACCTAACGCTGTGTACTTCGACAAATCATCCGTTTATTATTATTGAAGCATATTCATGGGCACGTGCTTCGAAATATTATATCGACGGTGGAAAGGAAAAGCAAATGAAACGCCACTTTGGTCCAAAATGAGTTTTTCAGTAGTCAGTTCGATAGGGTTTTCGATTCTCTTTTGGCGTTTCAGTACAAATATAAAAAAGTTATAATAATTTTAAACAAAATTAAACTTTAAATACCTCTGCTGAAACAAATATAGCACCATTTGATCAACCGTCAAATGGTATTATATTTTGTTTTCCTTTTCCGCCATAGATATCCCCATGAATTACCTTTTCATGCTCAAATGCCAGAAGGAATTACTTTGTTTTTAAATGCATTTTTACTTGTAATAAGTTTTTTTTTACCATTTAGTGTTACTATTTTGGTATATACACTAACATTTACTCAATATACTTAAAGTTCTATAGGGTAAAGTTGCCTATATTGTACCAGTTAACAAACTTCACAAGCTGTCACAAAAACTATTTAACTTTGAAGGAATATATTACTAGAAACAAAAAGGTTGTTCCGTTAGCAATCATTTTTTATTGAAAGAAAATGAGATATTTCAAAAATAAATATAAAAATTATAGTTTTTAAAAAAGTCTGAAAAAGTATAATTTAGGAAACCGGTTTCCTTAATTGTACCATAGGTATCCTAAATTGTACTTCATACTCTAAATGAGATCAAGTGCTTGTTATTAACTAAAAGTACAAACATCTTTATGAAAAATATTATTCAAATAGGTTTGAATATTAATTATGTAAAAAGATGTTGCTTCTGGTTGGCGAACACGAATGTCTTTAAAGAAATGAGTAAAACCATTTTTTACCAGCCATCTGTGCTGTTTTCAAAAAAGTGTTTGGAATGCCATTTTTTTCCGCAATATCATACGCCAGTTTTCTTACATTCTTAATTGTAAGCCTAAACATCTGCTTTTCCATGTTCAACAAATGTGACACTAGCTCTTGTTCAACATCATCGTGAAATCTCAAATCTTTATTGAATTCCATAATGTATACAGGTGGTGGGTGGGTATGTAGAAACAATTATGGACCCTTTAGGGCACAGCAACTTTTTAAATTCTAATTAGAACAGAGGAAGAGCGCTTTTTATCGTCTCCAGACATCTGAAAACATTTCAATCTAGTTGACCATCAAGTTGAAAAACTACCATATACCTAAATTGTACCGGTACATTTTAGGGGTACCACACCACGTACAAATTAGGCAACACTAAGTTTTATTTTAATGAGAGCCAGCATTATAACCTCGAAATGCTAAACATAAAACTATAGTCTCAAAAAAGGTCACTAATATGCCTACTTTCCAAAAATATATATAATAGATGCAGTGTATTTACCGCTGCCACAAGAAATCCTTAGGTAAACACCCATAAAATAATACTAGAACGCCGCAAAAATTTTTTTTGTTCACTATAATTTACTCTGTTGTGTTATCGAGTCCAAAATGGCAGCGGTTGCGTCATGTTGGTAGTACTGCTTTTTAGTTTTGCTAATTTAAAACTAAACATTACAGTTTGGTAGATTTTGAGGTGGTACAAATTAGGAGCCGGTCCAATTTATGCAACTCGACCTATATAGGGGACATACGTCATAGACAAGATTTGAGACAATATGTTTATTTAATCGATACTATAATATCTATACTAATATTATAAAGCTGAAGAGTTTAACGCGCTAATCTCAGCACGTACTGGTTCGGATTGAAAAAATCTTTTAGTTTTGGGTAGCCCATTTATCGAGAAAGTAGGCTACAGGAGCGGAGCAACAATAAGAATATTCCAAAAAACGGGGAAAATTTACTCCTTTAGAGAGCTTCTCAACGATCATGTATGACGGAATTATTCCTCTTAAAGGTTTTAAAAAGATGTCTGCTATAGCATATGTCTATATTTTAAGGTTGGCTCAATATAACGTTTGTAATTGTAATCAAATCTAAATATTATAAAGCTGAAGAGTTTGTTTGGTTGAACGTACTAATCTCAGGAACTACGTTTACAGTTGGATAGCCCATTTATCCAGGAAGGCTATAGGGAGGGAAATAGGAAAGAGGAAGGGATATAGGACGCGGGCGTTTCGATGCGACGAGGTGGATCGGGAGAGCAAGAAATTTGACGTGGACGAAGTCGCGGGCAGAAGATAGTTTTAAATAAGTATTAATCACAGTTGCCGCGCGGTGCATTTGCCTAAGTGAGTATAATGACGACGCATTATTTTATAGGACCTATCTTAATCAACGGATTAGAGCTGAAGTATTACGAAATGGGTTTAAAAATAAATATAAAGGCGGCCATATTACTTTTGAAAACCTTAACTATCTATGATTCGTTTTTTAAACCCAGATAGTAATTTGACAGGTGTTATGTCAAACGCAGCGATGACAGGTGATGTAAGGCTGTGACAGAGTGGCGTCCAAGAACTGAAAGATGAGATGTCGTCCGGCGGCGATGGGCGGGCGACATTATTACCTTCACAGGCGAAACCTGGATGAGGCTGGCATAGGAGCGTGCGGATTCGCACAAGAAAATGAGAGGCTTATGCCCATTGGTGACCCTATACTAAAAAGCAAACACACGACAACTTGAAATATCAGATTACTATCTATGGCCAAAAAAATAACAACTTTACTCAGTTCATTTATCTGCAAACATTACTGTACGTACTGCGTCAAGTTGTTTTCAATTATGTACTGGTGTCCAATTATTTACTAAAATTACGCAATTACAGTCAGTTCTATCATGTAACGTCTTCATATATGCGCACAATGACAATTCTATTACATAACTGATGGGGCTGTGAGTCTGTGACAGATAGATTCTTTGTATTCGTAATTATGTTGTTATTATCTTGGTCTTTGTGGCGCATTTTTTTGCTATGGCAAGCTGCATTTTGCTCGAGGAATATGTTGTAGTAGGTATTAGGTCCTTATATAAGAAACTAGCTTCTGCCCGCGACTTCGTCCGCGTCAAATTTTTGCTCCCCTGACCCTTCCCGTCGCATCGATTTGCCTGCTAGTTTTCGTCCACGTCGTTTTGAGTTAAAGTGAGTCAACCTTAAAGGATAGACATATGCTCTCTCGGACTTTTTTTTAGAACTTTTTAAAAGGAACATTTCCGTCATACATGATTTTTGCGTTACTTTAACCGTTTACGCAGCGCACGCAACGGAAACTCTCAAAACGGAATAAATATTCCCCGTTTTTGCAACTTTTTTCATTACTGCTCCGCTCGCGCTACAACTAAGAGGTAGTTGTAGCGTGATGTTATATAACCTATAGCCTCCCTCGATAAATAGGCTACCCAACACAAAAAGATTTTTTCAATTCGGACCAGCAGTTCCTGAGATTAGCGCGTTCAATTAAACAAACAAACAAACAAACTCTTCAGCTTTATAATATTAAAAGTATAGATTTGCGTTTTATATAGACGATTTTTATCAGTTAAAATTACCATTGTTATTTTTATGCTTTCGCTTTATTATAGGTAGTTCGTTGATTCCTTTGCTGAAAAATTATGATGAAAGTTTTACTTCTCTTACAGACACCTTAGGTGTTCTGTTACGTCAACAGTTCAGCCAAAATTCTGGACGACTATTTAACGTGTGCCACCTAAATGCTCAGAGCATACCTAGTCACTACAACGAATTATACGACACATTTGCTGACAACAACGTTCACGCCATCCTGATTTCAGAGACTTGGCTCAAACCTGATCTGCTTTCAACCACTTACTCTCTCCCCGGTTTCGTTCTTCTTCGGAATGACCGTATCGGTAGGAGGGGAGGTGGTGTAGCCATCTACCTTCGCGATAATTTAACATTTAAAATTCTAGCTTCTTCTTCTCCCAACGATTCAGCAGAGTTTCTTTTCCTCGAGGTTTGCGTCAAAGGAGCTAAAACTGTCCTTGGTGTCGTTTATTGCCCCCCTTCCATTGATTACTTCACTGAATTCGAATCGGTACTTGAATCTTTGGGTTCGGAGTATGCACATCACATTGTTATGGGCGATTTTAATACCAACCTCCTTGCCCACAACTCCCCTCGGTCCCGTAAACTCCTGCATATAATCGAGTCAGCCAGTTTACATGTTTTGCCTCTCCATCCCACTCATCATAATATAGTTGGTGATGACACTTGGCTTGACCTGCTCCTCACCTCTAATCCTTCCCTAGTTTCCTCGCATGGGCAACACGATGCTCCTGGATTTTCCCATCACGACCTTATTTTCCTATCCTATGTCCTTAAACCCCCTAAACCTAAACCAACGTTCCAGTACAGGCGTGCCTTTGCGCGTATGAATAGCGAGCGGCTTCGACAAGATGCGTCCAATATTGACTGGTCACCCCTGGAGGCAGCTGCCTCAGTTGACGATAAAGTTAGATTCTTTAACGATACTGTGATCAAGCTATATGACACCCATGCTCCTATCAAGAAAGTAAAGTTGAAGCGTTCGCCTGCACCTTGGATGAACAGAGGAGTTAGGATGGCAATGCGACGGAGGGACCGCGCGTTTCGGAAGTTTAAAAAGGATCGCTCTGAGGACAATTGGGCTTTCTTCAAGGCTGCTAGGAATCGGTGTAATCAGATGATACGCAACGCTAAACGCCGCCACATTCTAGATAACATCACTTCTTCTTCTCCTGCCGATATTTGGAAGTTTCTTGGAACTTTGGGTATCGGCAAACCGCGACATTCGGACCTTCCTCACACAATTGGTTTAGACGACCTAAATCGCCATTTCTCCACCGTTCCTATTCTGGATAGTCTAACCAAATGTCAAACACTCGATTACCTTGCTGGTCTGACGCGTCCAAATATTAACCCCTTTATCTTCACCCCAGTCGACCCGGAAGAGATCAATAAGATTATCCTTTCCATTAAATCCAAAGCCGTAGGCTGCGATGACATCAGCCGCCATATGATTTTAGCGGCTTTGGATGAACTCCTTCCTGCAATCTCCCATATCATAAACTTCTCCCTTTATACCGGTGTTTTCCCTTCCCTGTGGCGTAAAGCCCTTGTTCGCCCCCTGCCTAAGGTCCCCAATCCCTCTATTCCTAGTCATTTTCGCCCAATATCCATCCTTCCCTTTTTATCTAAAGTGCTCGAGGCTGTTGTGCATAAACAATTCTCGCACTTTATTCACTGCAACTCCCTCATCAGTCCTTTCCAGTCCGGTTTCAGGCCTGGGCACAGTACCACTTCAGCTCTCCTTAAGGTGACTGACGATATTAGGCGGGGCATGGAAGACACTAAAGTCACAGTCTTAGTGTTAATAGACTTCTCCAATGCTTTTAATACCGTGAGTCACGAAGTCCTTTTATCTATCCTTTCGTATCTTATGGTCTCTCCGGAGGTATTGGAATGGTTTGCTTCTTATCTTCAGGGGCGTCAGCAGTCTGTTCGTGCTGGAGACTCCTCGTCGAGTTTGTGTGATCTTACAGCTGGTGTCCCTCAAGGCGGTATTTTATCTCCTCTTTTGTTTTCTATTTTTATTAATCTCATTACCACCGAACTTCGGAATGCGTATCATCTTTATGCAGACGATTTGCATCTTTACTGCCAGGCAAGTGTTGACAACATATCAGATGCGATTGAGGAGCTAAATCGGGGTTTAGAGGTGGTTAAAAGCTGGTCTGATCGATTTGGGGTGGCAGTTAACCCTGCTAAGTGTCAATCGGTCGTTGTAGGGAGCCCGCACAGTATAAAGAAGTTGAATGGCTTAACTGTGCCACCTGTAATTTTCGATAACTCAGTCATCCCGTTTAGCTCTGATGTTAAGGATCTTGGCCTGCATGTCGACACTTGTCTTGACTGGCGAAAGCAGGTCACGACTGTCAGTAGGAAAGTCACTGGAACGTTGCGGTCGCTCTATCGGTTAAAAAACCTTCTCCCATCACACATAAAGGCATTGCTTGTACAGTCCCTAATCTTTCCCATAATTGACTATGGCGATGTGTGTTACTACGACCTGAATGCAGATCTACTCAATAAACTTGACCGCCTTCTAAATAACTGCATTCGATTCGTTTTCAATCTTCGTAAGTACGATCATGTGTCTGAGCACCGGTTGCTTTTAAAATGGCTACCCATCCGTCAGGGCAGAGAGTTAAGGGCTCTGTTAATGACGTTTTCTATTCTTGACAAACCCACTTCTCCGTCTTACCTGACTTCCCAGGTTCAATACTTGTGCTCTGCGCATAGTAAAAATCTCCGTTCCACTCACAATCGTCTTCTACGATGTCCTTCTCACCGCTCTGGTTTCATTAAATCTTCTTTCTTTGTCCAGGCGGTCTTTCTATGGAATGCGCTTCCTCTGAATATCAGGTTGGCAACCAGTCGGTTTTCGTTTAAAGTGAAGGCACGTGAGCATATTCATAAGAAGTTGGCAGAATCATCCCAGCGCTGATTTGCTGGATTCGTTTTCTCCTCTACCTATCGTTATTTCTCCAGACAATGTTAATTTTCGTTATATATATATATATGTATGTATGTATCTATGTATATATCTATGTATTTGTATGTATTTTTTTTCCGAATTATCTATCCCTATGTTGCACCTGCCATGTTTTGTCTCTGCATCACCCTAAGGTTGACTGGTAGAAAATGCCTCAGGCATTAAGTCCGCCTTTGTACAGTATTTTTTACTTGTGCATAAAGTTTTAATAAATAAATAAATAAATAAATAAAAATTATGAGTGCCAGAATCAACAAAATCTTTGAAGGAGGTTTTTAACTGCCTCGTCGGAGAAGTCGTAATCTGTTAGAGCAAGGTCCGGGGAGTAAGGTGAGTATCGAAGATATTCCGATCGCAGCTCCTCTTATTTAGCGACGGTCTGTTTTACAGTGTGTGGTCTAGAGTTGTCCTGAAGCAGCAGGGGTAGAGAAATTCACCAGTCTCGTTTGTTTAACAGCTAAGTTTTCCATCATGGTTTGAAACTGTTGATAATACAGTTCTGCCGTAATCGTCTGTCCAGATCTTAGGAAGCTATAGTGGATGATACCAGCACTGATCCGCAGACTATGACCAGTACCTTTTTCTCAGTCATCTTTCGATCTGGTCGGTTTAACCATTGTGATCAGAGTTTCCGATTATCGTAAAGGATCTATTTTTAATCACAAGAGCTCTAGACGCGTGTTTGTTGATATGTTTCACTCATTCATACGGTACCCATTTCTCGGGCTTTTTCCAGTTTGTTCCAAGTGAATTAAAATTAGTTTATCACTCAAACCGAAGCCTGCTGCTAACTCTGGCGTGGTTTGCGATGGATCCGTTTCCACGATTACTTTACATTCTTCATTATCAACTAGAGTCTACAGCCATCCACGATGTTTGTTCTGTAGGTCAAAATTTTCAGACTTATAACGGTGGAACCAAAAACGTACCGCGCATTTTTACAATAGCCTCCCTACATCAATAATCCTTCAAGCTGTTCTGAAGCGCTGGTGCCACAGTGGAACTCGTATTCGTAAATAACGTGATGGTTAAAGTTTTCCATATTGTGAATAGAACGATGTTAAAGAAAAATCAAATGGCGCGAAAACTAACGAATCCTCAAATTCAAAACACAAATACTCAAGCATAGATTTGAAATCAATTTAAATTTGGAATTCCTAGCCAAAAGCCAGATATTTGAGATCAAAGTGGCCAGTTCATCAAAACGCCATTTTCATAAGTCCTAATATTTATCTGACCTCTTGCCCATTAAAGACAAAGGCTGTTTGTGTAGCTGCAATCATCATCGCCATTTGTCTAGCCTTAGCCTTTTTTTTTTCCAGGATGGGAAATCATCAAATGACTTCTCTCGCTCTGGGCGGAGCGGGAGGGCGTGTCAGACTTTTACTGACTAAAACCCACCCGTGTTCCATCAGTTGCCCATGTGCCAGGGTCACGGTATCTCTTTCGAACAATCACGCGACCCCGGCAGGGTCTAGCCTTAGCCTTATCCCAACTATACGTACATATGTAGTTATGTTGGTTTCGGTTTACCGCGTTACCTGTTACAGATGATTTATCTAGACACGCGGCAGCGTGTCAAGCCAAGTTCAAGTAACAGAACTGGCGAGCAGCACCGTGTGTAATATTACACGAACCATTTGGAGCCACTTTTGACCCCCTCATAACTCAAAAACTGTTTCACATAAACGTGTCAAATTTGGCTCATATAGTGAAACTTGCAAGATACATATGTGCTCCAAATTTCATAAACATATCTCAAACGGTTATTTAGATATTAACGTCCAAAAATCGTCATTTTTATCACTGACTGACCTATAGATCAAAATTCTAACCCAGTTCCAGATGACCTAGAAAGTTCAAATTTGGCATGCAGATAGGTAATTAGGTGAATACAAAGGAATAAATCAGAAACTGGTGAATTTTTATCATTTTATTATAATTTTTCACTTAATTGATTCTATTAGGAACACTTATAACAAAAACCATTTGGTATTAATTTTGTTATAAAATTGTTATAAATAAGTACCTACTAATAATTTATGAACAAAAAGTAATGATATTCCATCAAAAACATAAATGTGAAATGAGAGCCAAGTTCAATATTATGATATATGCCTTGGTTGTTGACTTCAACGACAAAAGAAGTGAGATCTAAATGGGTGCCAAGTCCAATGGTCAGTCCTGAATTGGCTAGTTTTCATATACGAATTATATTATAGCCTTCGCAAGTTTTAAACCTGTTACTTGTCGGTTCTTATTTTATTATTCCGAAAATTTGGCTTGCTGGTAGAAACTAGCCATCGAACATAATCATTCGTATATGAGAACTAGCCAAGTCAGGACTGACCATTGGACTTGGCACCCATTTAGATCTCACTTCTTTTGTCGTTGAAGTCAACAACCAAGGCATATATCATAATATTGAACTTGGCTCTCATTTCACATTTATGTTTTTGATGGGATCAATATTTTACATCCATAGATAACATATATAAACTCCACAAAATGCTAACATGATTAATTGCTTGGGTGCAACCCGGTATTTGTTCTATTTCTGTTCTATGTGTATACAGGTGATTATTGCATACGTCGATTGTGATTGACCAATTAATCCAATTATAATAGTTATTGCGAATAGCTACAGACGTCCTTGAGGCTTTTATTTCTGGGATCAAATTGTTCAGACTGCAATTTTATTATATCATCGTTTACATAACTAGTTTACATAAAACTACCTTTGTTTAAAAACGGGTAACTATGCGGATGGTTTGGTTTTCGTGTAATAATAGGTCAGTGGGCAATTTATATCAATGAATTTATATCATCTATTTTTACCCACTAACCGTACTTTTATTAAATATAAGTTGAAACGGTTTTTGCTTCACTACTTACAATTAAGTTAGGATAACAAGCCATGTGAGCCATTCTTCATCGACAAAAATGACGAATTTTCATAGGAACTTTTATCCCTACTAGGGGATGAAGTTTCAGAAATCATTTTTAAAAGAGACTTTCGTCGCATTTCAAGCTTTTACAACATGCGTTGGGCTCAATACATTCTTCTTCTCCTTAGCTTATCGAAAGCCATCTAAATATGCTTAGCACTTTCAGCAGCGTTCATCAACTCCTATAGCGTGCGAACAACAGGACACGCTGGACAGTAAGTGCCTCATTTTATGTGGGACAGCATCACATTTACACTCCAGGGTGGAGTCATCTCTGCTAAGGTCGCGGATTTGTTCGAAAGAGTTACCATGGCACAGGCAACTGAAGGAACACGGGTGGATTTTAGTCAGTAAAAGTCTGACACGCCCTCCTGCTCTGCCAAGCGGGAGACGTCATAGTGATGATTGTGGATCTCCACCTGAGCAGGTTTTATTTACTTCGTCTACCTGAATGCGGAGCCTATTTGACTTTTGAAAACTTTTAAGATCTTGTTTTGTGAATTTTAGTCTCATGCAGACTTTTCCCCTTAAAAAGCATCGATATCTAAATGATTTTTTTTTATTGAATGGGACACAACTTTAATGGTATGTCCCAAAAAATATACTGTAATACTTAGTAGGCACATTAATCATTCATTAATTTGCTCCATAGGTGTATACTTAAATCTAAATTAAGTGCGAGTTCCGGTTCATTATCGATCAATCAAAGATTTTTTTGTGTTTTAGAAAAACAGCAGTTCAATTACTTATAGATAACTCTAGAACCTGTGTTAATGAGCAGATGATAGGTTTTTATTGTGTCTGTAACATACAAGTCGTTGTCAATATTGCTATATGCCGCCGGCCTTCCGTATTGTATAGTTCTCCAAACCGTCTTTCGGCCATGGTGGCCAATTTCAACAAAGACTAAATTATCGGTGCGGGAGATATTATAGTGCATAAGTGTGTGCGCAGACACAGGGGCTCTCACTCTTCCCTCACTCACATACTCCTATGGGACGGAAACCCGACACGACCGGAGAGAGATCAGGGGCAGGGCCAACTGCTTAACGTGCTTTCCGAGACCCGAGGGAATCATACAGTCAACTTCCAAACTCTGGGCTCAAAGAATTTTTTAATGAAGAAACCCAATTAATTTTGCCTAAACTGGGAATCGAACCCGGGACCCCACGCTCAGCAGTCACGCTTGCGACCGCGAGACCAACGGGCAGTTAAAACTAAGCTACCGAGTATTTAACATTAGTAATAACAGATTATCACGCAGAATAAAACGCATGTTTTAACGGAGGGTTAGGCAGAGATGAACCAATAGTGGTACTGTGACTTGCCATTCAACTTTATTCCTAAGGGGGCGTCCATTAATGACGTGAGGAATTTTTGAGAATTTTTCGACCCCCCCTCTCCCTTGGTGAGATATCGTAAGATTTTCCTCAACTACAAATTCGAAGACATGTGAAATACACCAAAAACTGCACGAGGCACGAGGGCACGCGATTTGTAATGGATGTTCACCCATCCACGAACCAACTGTAGTGAGCCAAGCTTAACCTTTGATTGGCCCATGCGACTATTTTTATTATGCCAGCCAGTCATGATGCCTGGGAACCCACTTAAATCATGAGATAGGTAGGCATCTTTTCAGCTGAAAGAAGGCGAATGCTGGATCCCCTGCCTCCCTTAGGCATCGCCATTTCAACCGGTTCTGTGCTTCTCGCATTTAACGTAAGACCCATTTAATCACAATAAAAGAAAAACCTTTTGACCAGAAGACCTTGAATTCAGTCATGTCTAGAACTGAAACAAGTTCTTCTAGATGTTAAGTTAGATAACTAAGCGCCTTTTTTGTTTAGCACGCTCAATTTAACAAGATAGTCTAGCACAAACTGTGTAGGTTATTACTATAATAACATTGTTCTGAGATAATAACAATTTGGGACTGTTTTTTTGTTTGATAGGTCAGGTCTAGAATAATTTGCTGCTTTGCAAATGCATGGCGCGAAGCGGAAACGTTTGT
The DNA here is from genome assembly GCA_932294355.1 of Aporophyla lueneburgensis. Taxonomy (NCBI): domain Eukaryota; kingdom Metazoa; phylum Arthropoda; class Insecta; order Lepidoptera; family Noctuidae; genus Aporophyla; species Aporophyla lueneburgensis. The sequence continues at coordinate 20,079,604 of OW028745.1, read as the reverse complement.
CTTAGCTCTTTTATTTGTTTACCATGGATTATAATCCTTGTAACGGTTGTCACATCGTTTAGAGGACTAAAGTAATAGTTTCGGGTCATATGTCTTGTTAACCAGTCAATTACCGTAATTACAGACACAATTAAAAAACCATTGTGTCGATACCAAATGTGGTATCTCAGGGACTTAGAGGTTAATGAAATCCTTGCTTCTTTTTTGGGAAGTTATTAATTTATTTTAAAGCGGGCGGGTGTTTAGATTATTTAGTTATAGTTTAGTTCTAGATTTTTACTGACTAAAACCCACCCGACGGCTACAGTTTGGCAGTCCCTAATGTTGTTTATTAAGTGACTGATGAAGGACTACAGGCAAAAATTTCTTCGCTCCATAGGGCAAAGAAATTCAGACATAGCTGGATCTCTCATTAGGAATTTTTTATAGTACCTACATACTATCTTCTCTACATAGGTACACGTACTTTATTTAATTTTGCAAAAAACACACAGATCCTTGAGGTTTTTTGAGCTCTATGTTATTTCGATATGATTTTTTTTTAAATTTATAACCTTCCTTTATAAAATCACTAGATAAAGCCCGCGACTCAGTAGTATATCTTTTCCCAGGGTTCAAACAATCCTCAAACCAAACTTCATAATAATCGGTCCAGCCGTTCCTTAGCTTTTCGGAAACAAAATTTACCTTTGTATAGTAAGTATTAGATAACAAAACAACGAGTCTCGGTCAAGGCTACCTTGAAATTACGGCAGAAACAAGTTTGCACAAAAAATGAAATGAGATCGCTTTAAAAAGCTTTTTATCATAATTGTGGTGTAGTAGGTATCATTAATCATTGTACTAAATACCTAACAAATAATGAATGAATGACACATCATAATAAAAATTAACTTTATTCTTTTACATAATGTTTTATGATCTTTTTTATCGCATGCTCTTTGCAAATGTAGATAGTGTGATTATTTGGATTAATTTACATAGTCCGTTGATTTTTTGTTAAGTAAATGTTTTTGTGTAGGTTTGAAATGTTTACGGCACACTTTAGGTCCAAAGATTTTCTTGTAAGTTTATGTATTTGTATAGCTATGAAAATATTACAGCACAGTTCAGCCGCGCTAACTTTAAAGAGTTTGAAGTGAAAACTGTTTAAAACTTCCCGTACTCTAATCAACAAGGGAGTACCTAACAAGCACAAAGTTCCAATACTTATCCTACTTAAAAACTTCTAGAGCAATCCTGAAGTTGCGAACATTTCAGTGACACGACTTCATAAGTTCATACTTGTCTACTCAATAGTGTTTTGTTTTGAATAGCTGTCTCACACAGATGAGATTAGTGTCATTCAATTGGTTGGAGATAAACGACTGGAGCTTTCAACATTGCCAAAGAAGCTAGTATAATAATAATAACGTTTATTTGCACTTAATAAAATATAGCCAAATACAGTAATATTCCTAAGAACTAGGATACAAATAATGTTGGTGAGTAGATGGCTAAAACTATATGAACTCCTGAATTCCAAACTAGGCAAATACCTGTGTCTTGGAAATCAGTGCTCTTCCGTGTTAAATTAGGTGTAAGAACTATAATTCACATACCTGACAATTCCACATTTAAATGACTTAGACTATGAAAAGAGATACAACAGTAGCTTGTGTCTAAAACTTGACGGGTGATTGATACAAGTGATCGCGTGTAGTGTGTGAATGTGTGTGGTGTGTGCAGTGTAGGTATAATAAGTGTGAATATGTGTCTTAAAGTTCAATGCCAAAATCCTAATAGTCAGGGATTATACTGGGGTAAAAATATCCAGTACCACAAATTCTACAAGAAAGAAAACTTCAAAAAAAAAAAAAACAAAGATAAGGAATTTTAAAGTCTAAACAGGTTCAGTGAGTGAAGTTTTTCTTTAGAAATGTTATTTTTAGAATTTGTAGAGCTATCGTAACGTGGGAGACATTGTTCTTAAACTTGAATAAGAAGAAAATTACGCCCGTTTCTGAGTAGAAAATCTAAACGAAAATCTCAAAGCAAACATCTTCATCATTTGCCTAGCCTTTTCCAACTATATTGGTGTCGGCTTCTAACCAGATGCAGCTGAAGACCAGTATTTTACATGGAGCGCCTATAAGCTGCCTATCTGACCTCGACTATCCAGTTACTGGGTAATACGATACCCCTTGGTAAGACTGGTTGTCAGACTTTCAGGCTTCTGACGACCAAAATCTTTAAGCAAACGTAAATTAAGCATTTCGAAAAAAAACAAAGATAAGGAATTTTAAAGTCTAAACAGGTTCAGTGAGTGAAGTTTTTCTTTAGAAATGTTATTTTTAGAATTTGTAGAGCTATCGTAGCGTGGGAGACATTGTTCTTAAACTTGAATAAGAAGAAAATTACGCCCGTTTCTGACGCCCGTAGCTGACCGAAATCTTTAAGCAAACGTAAATTAAGCATTTCGAGTTTGGTTGCTATTACTAGAATTATAATTCATTGACATTGAAGCCCGCAACGAAGGTATTAGAGACATTATTTTCTTATATATTAGCTCGCATGAGCTTCCTTCGAGTTCCTAATGAGCAATATAGAATTAAATTCATCATTGGGTTATCGTAGTCTGCTGCTGGATTGCCAATCTAGTTGCGAAGGCACGAGCTGCTGCGACCAGAGCATACATCATCGCTCCACTGAAAACGAGGAGTCCAACTCCACTGGAATAAAATGTTTGGTCTTTGCCAGTAATAATCAACATAGGTAATGCTACTCACTCTGATTCTTCAGCCAGCACCTTCATAATCCGTCGTCCCCTCCAGTCGGGGTGTGTGGATGCGATTCGTAGATCCATCATGACATTCTCAGTGGCTGGTACCTTCTCCCAGATCCGAGCCTCGTTGCTTAAATGGGTCAGCAGCCGGAGGATACGTCTGAACTTGTGATGTGGGCATTGTTCTGTTTTGTCTGTTTCTTCGACATCCTGTAGAAAAATAATTAAATGTGTTAGATGTATTTTTCTTCTTAGTCAAGGTAAAGCGATTGAAGACTGGTGGTACGAGCTTGGCTCCTATCAGCTTCTATAGAAGCTTCTATAGATGACTGTAATATTAAAAAATGATGCTTACTTTAAAAATATAAGTTTAAAGCATTATAATTTAATATAGTACATTAGGGGGAGGTCATCGTATTTTTAGAGATACTTCTTCATATTGAACTATGAAATCTATTTATATTACGGTGACTGTCATTGTGTTTTTTAATTAGAATCTTATTTATAATTATCATACTAATTTATGGGACAGTGGACCATTTTCTATTACATTGTGTTATTATTTGAAGAAGACAATGTTATTTCATAATTACAAATTTTTACGATGACAAGTATCATAATATTGCATTATTTACCCAAAAAATTCGATTCCATCTTAACACATTTCAGTTCTAGCGTAATATTTACTTATTATCAACATATTATAAGACAACGCATCTATTTTAAACCAACGTCACGATATTTTAAGATTATGCCAAAATGACATTTTTCTCAGTGTACTAAGGGGGCTGGTTGGTGCAATCAGGGAACATGAGAATGTGGAAAAGGATGATAATAGTTATTTGTTATACAAGAGTGCAAAGTTGCTTTTTAACCGCGTGTTCAATTTTGATGACCGAGCAAGCGAAGGAATCACGAGCGCAGCGAGTGATTCAAAATTAGAATCCTGAGCGTTAGCGAGGGAATCAAAAGAGCACGAGGTGAAAAATCTTTGCACTCGAGTGCAACACGTAACTTTTCATTCCACCTCAGCGAGGAAATGACTAAATGCAAAAAAAAACCTTTACAATCACAAGATAGGTACACTTTTATTTCAGTTTAGGTATTAATTACTACATTATGACAGGTAAGTATTACAGAATAATCTTTAAATTATAACAAAATAATACTAAGGTATAATTAAGAAAATTTTAAAGTAACGTTGCTACAGTTATTTAAATTGAGTGTAATATTTTTGTTTGGTACTGTAATATTGGTGTTAGTCACTTGTGTACTGTTTTTCGGTAAACTATCTGTCATACTTAATAGTTGTACCGATTCATCGGATTCCCTTGGCGTGAATGTTGGAGAGAGAGGGAGATGGTTAGGTGTTTCATAACGGCTTATTTTTGATGTAGAAGGGCCAGTCCAAGGATCCGATTGAGGCTCTTTCAGTGTAATGGCTCCTACGATGCCTTCACATATTTTAGACTTATTTTGGATGGAATCCTCTATGTATCCCTCTACAACTGCATTGGACTTCCAGCCTCCGTGGCGCTTAAGGGACAGGAGATCAGCTCTGGAATCAGCCAAAAGTGTGGCTGAAGTTCGTCGGAAACAATGACCCGTGTACAACAGGGGTTCTGGAAGTTCAAGAAATGTTGTTATTTCTCGTGGGATACTGCCAATTTTATTAGTACCCATAGGCTGTCTAACACACTTTCCATTGCGATACTGTAGAAAAAATCTATTGATTGGAGTGTTAGGCGGGCGTAAGGCTTGATATTTCTCAACAATCGTTACGTATTCCTTGCGAATGACGAAGTTGCGGTCTCTTTTTGTCTTTGTATTAGGTAAATTAATTAATAGTAAGTCATCTGAATGTTTCTCAATGTTTTTGACATTAAGTTGTGTTAGTTCATTAGTTCGACATGCTCCGTTTATTCCAATAATAAGAACAACCTGTAACGTAAAGAGTATTGTAGTAGATAAATGAATAAAATTGATATGAACACATAATTATGCCTATCAACAGCTACTAAGTATACTATTTAATTGAGATTAATATACTTAAGTAGATACTGAATGTGCAACTGACTTACTTTTGCCGCCAAATATAGGGAATCGGGTGCTTCGTTAAGAAACTTTTCAATATCAGATATTGTGAAAACCTTCGATTTTTCGGTTGATGACCAGATGAGGCTCTTTTTAAAAATGCCACTAATTTAGGATAGGTATCGATATATTTGTCTTTTTTCATCTTTATTGTTGCTTTTAGCATCGAATACGTACTCCATAGAGTGCTTGCTTTCTTGTTCTCGGATAATTCTATAAAATATGCCAGCAAAACGTTTTCTGAGAAAGTTTTGGCTCCTTTTGCTAGTCGCCACGTGTTGAACATATCGTACTGTTTTAAATACTTCTCGCGTGATTGTTGAGGGAGAAAGCTCATTTGCGCATTATTAACAGTTTCAGTCAATTCTGTTGGCGTCAAGCAAACTTCCTCGTCGCTAGAATCACTCATTTTAGTTTTTTCACTTGTTTTCAAGTTTCTTGTTTTTAATATAAGGTTTAACAATGACGTGAAAAAATGCCGCGTAAAGAACCGCCTACAAAGCAAATTGAAAAAAGAACACCAAGAAGGTTCCGAGTCTGAGTTTTTAACAAATTAAAAAAAAGTTGTATGATATATTCGGCACCATAGAGGTAGTAGTAAATAGGTTTAATGTTTTTTTTAATTCACAAACTTAGTGCACACGATGTTCTAAATTCAATTTACTTTATCCTCTAGAGAATAAAAACGCCTTTTCCACTCAGATATTGAAGATTAAAAATACTCTTTCCGAGATGGTGGGATGAAATAGTAGATTGTATCATAAGGGAGCAAAATAATATTTTTACGGCGAGGGCGCTTTTTTGAATCCAGAGCGAAGTGAGGGATTCTAGAGTAGAATCCCGAGCGTAGCGAGGGATTCTTTAGTAGCATCCTGAACGTAGCGAGGGATTCAAAGTACGTCGCCCGAGCCAAAAATATATTTTGCGCCCGAGTGATACACTCTACTTTTCATCACCCACTATGAGAAAATAAAAGGCGCCTCATATTTTATTGTAATATTAATATTTAATGAAACAGAGTAACAACTAAATTGAAATTAAGTAGTATCTAATAATAAAACAACTAAAAACTTATATTTACATATGAGACATTTTCACAATTTTGAAAATTAATTGTTACAGTTTTATTAGGAATAGAGATTGTTGTAGATTTAATTTTATTCTGCGTGTTTGAAATAATGTCAGAATCTGGCTCATTTTGAGGAAAATGTGACGGTGAATCTCTTTGTTTGGATGTAGATGGGCGCGGCGACAGTGGCATGGATGGATTAACTGAAGGTTGCAATTTAATGTTTTCCACGATGCGTTCACATGTTTTCGCCTTGTTCTCAATGGAATCTTCTATATATCCCTCTGCTACAGCACTCGACTTCCATCCTCCATGTCGCTTGAGAACAGTTAAGTCCGCTCCAGAATCTACCAACAGGGTAGCAGAAGTGCGACGAAAACAATGTCCTGTATATAGCTTGATATCTGGTAACTTCAAATAAGTAGCGATTTCTTGTGGCATGTAAGAAATTTTATTTTTTCCCATAACTTGTTTGAAGCACTTGCCATTTTGATAACAGATGAAAAACCGATTGGTCTTTATATCAGCAGGACGCAGGTCCAGGTATTTCTGTACAATAGTTTTGTATTCTCCTCGGATTACGAAGGATCGGTCAGTTTTTGTTTTTGTGTCTGTCAGCTTTACTAACAGTAAATTATCCGAGTGATTTTCGACATCATCAACAGTTATTTTTAAAAGTTCATTGCAACGACAAGCTCCATGTACTCCGAAAATTAAAGCCACCTGTAACAAAACCGAATGTGAATAAGACAAGTACCTATCTATCGAAGTACAGGTTACAATAAAATGCGCATTTTAAAACACTGGTTATACTTTACTAATCCACCATATATACATACATAGTTACTTACTTTTACGGCAAGAAAGATGTTGTCGGGTGCCTCATTAAGGAAAGTCTCCACGTTTTTGACTGAGAACACTTTGGATTTTTTAGGTTTAAATCCATCAGACATCCTCTTCAGATACGCTATTAATTTCGAATATGTGTCCAGTTTTACGTCGTTATTAGAACTGACTGTTGATTTTAGCATTGAGTAGGTACTCCAAAGTGTGGAAGGTTGTTTAGTTTTGGCTAAGTACTGGAAGTAGGCCAAAAACACAGATTCTGAAAAATTCTTGGCGCCTCTTGAATTTCTCCATTCAATAAAATTGCCATAAGCTTTCATATATTTCTCCTGGGATTTTGCAGGTAGTAGATTATCCATCACATTTCTTGCGTCAGTTCTAATACTATCAGGAGTTAATTCTATACTTTCACTGTCACTTGAAGAACTCATTTTTCAAAACAAAATCATGAATTTCTATCAATCCGTGAAAATTGACGAAAACGCGGGCTATAGTTCGCGCGTTTTTAATTTTATTTCTTTTTTTTTTGTATTCAGCCGGCGCGCGGCGCTACTATGGGCCGTCGCACCAGCCAGTCTTTATTCAAACAATATTTGCGTTCGATTTCTTGGGCGCTGAACACAAGATGTTCCAAATTCAAAAAGTGCGCGGCAAAGATAATTAAAAATTATCTAATGTCTTATTTGCTAAACGTATCCTATTACCACAGCACAGTGAATGCTGGCAAAACGGTTTTTTTTTAATTAACTGGGATATCATGCAAATAAATATCGTTTATTAAATGGCGCTTAGAACTAATCGTATTTTTTAATTTAATTACAAAACAGGTCAGGCTAATGCAAATATTTATCCTTGTCAATTTAATTGGCAGTGAAAGGTAAGTTTCCGCATTTTTCAGTACTGACGATGTCACTAAGATTATTAGAGTTTAATTAAAATGTCCTGATCATTGGAGCACATCGACCCGTCAAGCAGAACCCTTTCATTTTCGCCCTTGAACCGGTTCTAATTGTATTGACATTAAGATAGAAATTGAGGACATCTAGAGCAGTCCTTGGAATAAGAAGATCTTTATTTCCATGGGAGATTGGAAAGGATATAAAGGGTTTCTTAGAAATCATTTGCTAAGAGTATCTAGACTGTTTACCAATAATCAAATGAATAAATAAATAGCTTTGGAAGGATTTGAAGGCGAAAATAAACTTCTTTTTTTATTAATCGTTGTTGTAACGCATCGAAGTTCGTCATTTACAAATAAACTCAGGCCAAAGTTTTCTCTCGTTGTGAATGGAATAAGAAAAGTTGATTACATTTGCGTAGCTGGCTGCTTTAAACTTCATAATTGTCTCCTCAATAACTGTGGATTGTGTACATATAGCCATTGAGGAGGAAATTTCCTTTGCACAGGACTTATGGCTATATTAACACGCAAAGGGCTCTCAGAGATTTGTTTGCTCTTATAGCGACTAAACGTCATATCTATACGGGATGAAATTGAAAACTAGCACCAACTCGAAATAGGAGGTTCAGTAACTGTTACATAACCAATATACATTGTTGTTTCTTAAATCAAAATTCTAGAAATAAATCGTGTAGTTATCGTCTTTGATAGTGCAAACTAAGTTATTGCCTTCAAGTAGACTTGAATTATCGGCGTTCCAGTAAAAATAAATAAATTCTAAATCTATCAAAATGAAATTGATACGTTTTAATGCAGAATTCGTAGCATAAAGCCAGAAGTTGGCAACACGTTCAGCTAGCGATCATTTATCTAATTTAGTCTGTTTCTATAAAATAAATGGCAAGCATATGCGCATGTGTGTGCATCCCTTAAACTTTCTTTACACGTTCAATTATATATTTTAATTTGGCGCACCCGCACCTATTTAATTTCATCCTATATAGTAACAACATAGTAACATAGGCAAGCATTTCCTACCCAATTGTCCATTAATATTTATCAATTATTAATAATTAATAGGCCTCATAAAGAACCTTAATATGTCGAAGTGATTGCTAATTGCTAAAAAAACAGATTGTTCCGCGACATGTAATCAACACCTGCACGGAAGTTCATTGCGATTATTAACCTGTACACGTTCGCTATGCCTTATGGGTAGTTACTATTCCAACAAGAAAACTGGACAGCTGTCAGTCGTTAAGAAATGTCTTGCTGGGGAGTTAGTTGCGCTACTTCTTCCCAGGTTAGACCACTAGAAAGTGACGAAGGGCGGGCCTTTCGGCTGTCTTATGGTTTTCTAATGTTTGCTAATCCTCAGCCGAGCTTGAATAATTTATTGATTTTCGTTTCGATATTATACATACTAGAGAATGGGCAGCAGCGTTCTCTATGCATTTTACCACCATACTGCGATCGCCAACCCGCCTGCCAAGCGTGGCGATTATGGCAAAGCCCTCCAAATTGGGGGAGGTCTAAGTCCAGCAGTGGACGTCTTACGGCTGAAATGATGATTATACATACTAAGCTGTTTTTGGCGTTGATGTCTTTTGGTAGAAAAATAAAAGCAAGTATTTAAATGTAAAAAATATTTGAATAATAGGCAGGAATTTTATTTTTTCACTGCTCCTGATTTGAAACTTTGTTGTGAAATTTTGATGGGACTTAAAACGATATGAAAAATTTGGTAATATATGAAATTAGTGATTCTCTGAGTGCTTAATTTAAGGTAGCAAATATTGGATGTATTAGGTACCTATCACTATTTAACAATTTTATATTTGAAAACAAAAAACAGTCGAGAAGTGTCGTGGAACACCCGGTTGGAACGAAATCCTTTCGCTTTTGTGCAAAGTACAACGTACGATAAAGAACTTCGTTCCAAAACCTGGCGGCGTTCTACGCTTTGTTTCAGAAATGGTAGCGCTGACTGTAGTGAATTCACAACGATGGAACACGCAGGTCCCGTCGTTGTGAATTCACTGCAGCAAGTCCAGACTTGCTGTAACTTAGAACACGGATATGAAATCGACGTTGTTTGAAATAAGCTCTTTACTTTGTAGTATAGAGCTTATTTCAAACAACATTATCGAATCTATTAAAGCATTTTGACAGATTGTTCTGTCTTTCTTTAATAGATTTTTAATTTTATCGCCAAAGTTTTAAGGTCAAAACCAATTGGGAAAATTTGACATTTTCAGGTAGCTTGATGTGCTGGCGTCAGTGCAGATCGCTAATGTTTCATGTGGTGCCGGACGTAAAGAATAGCACCAACTAATTTCTGCCTGTGGATGTCGTAAGACATGACTAAGGGGCTTACTAGAGAAAGGACAGCAGCGTTCTCTATGCATTTTTATCACCATACTGCGATCGCCATCCCGCCTGTCAAGCGTGGTGATTATGGCAAACCCGCCCAAATTGGGGTAGGCCTATGTTCAGCAGTGGAAGTCTTTCGGCTGAAATGATGATGATGACGATGACAAATCGCCAACTTGTCTTGAGCAAGCGTGGTGATCAATGCTCCTGCCTATTCTGTATGAAAAGAGGTCATTGCCCTACAGTGGGACAAAAATAGGCTGGCATACTTACATTCCTATGTATAATTGCATTGATGACGATTCCCACGAATTCTCCGTTATCATCCACAGCTGCCAACGATACTCCTTCATCTATAGAACTGGCTGCGTACTCCTCAAGCTCGAGACACCGACTAGATGGAGTCTCCAGCAAATTCACTGCCAGGTTCATTGGCTCATCGCGGAAGAAGAACCTGGAAGAATATTTTGAGTTACAATTTGTAGACGACTTGTAAATATTTGCAGAAACCATACGTAGAAAGCAATTTGAAAGTCAGGGATAAGTTGTACTGAGTAAAGTGCATAGGTTGAAGACTATTTGTTAGGCATGTCATTAAATAAAAGACGATATTGTTTATTATTGCTGCTGATGGTGAACAAATAAAATTGACCAAAACAAATCTCTTCAACGTACCTCTAGGGTATGCAATAAAAAAATTCTAACATGCATGGGATAAACCGAAAACTAAATTAGTTACAGTGACAAATCAAGCACACATTTCCAGTGCATGCTGACTTCTCATTTTACGAAAAGCCTATACAATGCGATTTCAGCTTAAACTGGAAATGTATAGCTTGATATGACAACCATCTGTAACCGTCTGTGTATGCCCAACTGCTCGGTCAGTAAAATAGGAAGAAGTTCTCATCATGATGGTTTTAGATGCAGGTGCTGCACTTTACTGCAGTGGTAACTTACGTTTTTTGCAATATAAAATTCCATGCTAATCAAGAATAGTCCATAGTTTAATTTAACGTCATTTTAATAAGAAGAGGCGTTTAATTCGTTTACGGATGCTATAAATAACAATGGTACTGTATTAAGATTGTACAAAGTCCAGTTCGAGAAGGCACGGTCTATACGTAGATTACGTAGATATATTATTATGACATGGGCGTGCAGTGCAGCATGGCATTATGAAGGAGCATTTCGATTAACTGGACTGGACAAGGTATCACCGTGAACGGCGAGTAAATCGCACACTTTCGCTTTGCCGATGACACCGTCATAATGGTAGAGACACTGGAACAGTTAGACTAGATACTGCATAGCCTGAAACGGTTGGCCTCGGCATGAATTTGGACAAGATTAAAGTCATATTACAACTCAAACGTTTTGCCGAGTCTAATCAAAATCGAAGGGTCACTTTTCGAAGTTGTGAAGGAGTATCTACTTAGGGCAAGTCATCCAGCTCGGTAGAAATAACTATGTGAAAACAGCCGACAGAAAGATCCAGTTTGGTTGGGAAGCGTTTGAAAAATTTCGTTAGGTCTTCTCGTTACCTATCCCGCAATGTCTGAAGACTAAGGAACCAGTGTCCTTTGCCCGTGATGACAAACGGTGCAAAATCGTGGACACTGCCAGTTTTGCTTGTCCACAAATTCTTGGTTGCTCAACGCGCTATTATCCGGGCTATGTACGGATTAGCATCGAAGGGTAAAATCAGAATTGAAATGTTCCGGAAAAGAGTCGGAGTTACCGACAATGCTTGCAGTATAAGCAAACTGAAGTGGCTACGTCTGTCGAAAGATCGAAGACCGGTGGAGCAGACGAGTCCTGGAATGGAAACCGCGTATCGGCGCCCAGTTAGATAGACCAACGATCTAATGAAAGTAGTTGGGATAGACTGGATGCAGAAGGTGGAGGACACGGTGTTGTGACGCGGCCTGGAAGAGGCCTATATCCAGCGATGGACTGCGATAGGCTGAGTTGATAGATAGCCTAGTTTTTTTTTGTAGCCTCAAAATAAGCCAGGTTATTGTAAGTGTGGTTATGGAAGAATCTGAATATTATGGCGCAACTTGGTGGACCTACATCAGAAAAGTATTGAACCCCACAAAATCATCGAAGCTGATGACATCCTAAATGATCACACTTCCTTACTGGTTGCGGGCCTTGAAACTGTATTTGGGACAAGGTGGCCCTCTCCAAATCTTGGGCCACGACCGTGCCTAGGTGATGATGTGCACGTCATAGATAAGAGTTTACAGGTGTCTTATCGACTCGCTATAATATGAGTACCACTCACATGACTCAATGAGTGGTACCCTCCTGATTGATCAAAATATGTATATCGGGGAATTTAAATGCTATATCTTATTGGTACTCGTATACCTTCTGTAGTTAACATAAAAATAAACGATTTCTTTTGAGTGCTTACCGCCTGAGGAAGTCGAGCGTACGTTCTTTGTCCTTGGAGGTGATGGTTTTGATGTGGTATGCGGGTTGTATCTTCTTGCTGATGCCGAGCGCCGCAACCTGCTCCGGTAGCTTGTCGGCGAGCTGAGAAGAAAATAAGATTTTATTGGTTGAAAGAGGGAAGACGTGTGTTTTCCTTTGTGTATTTTTGAATGTAGAAATTAAAATAAATGATGCTGGTATCGGTAGTGAGAAGTAAAATGTAAATAGCTTTTACCTGAGCCTTTGTCTTAGTCTAGGTCGTAAATTTTTTTGAGATCAAAAGTAGCCTGTGTCTACACTTTCTGATCTAGTAGGATTTGGTCATGATTTGTGACTAATCAAGTCTTTTGGGCTCTTTTTCGTGAAATATATTGAATATAACACTTGCATTGTTTCTAAAATTGTCTTATAAAGCTGGAGACACACCAAGGAATGTCAAGGTGTAGGAGTTTAGATCTAAATGGATAAATCGCTTAAATGCCATTTCGTTGCGACAGCCTTGCTACGGCGACAACCACGTTGTAATTGTTGGTATAATTGTTTATCGTTACGATCTACAAATTCATTGTTTTGTATATTTGTTTGTTCAAGAATGTCTCTGTTATTGTGCTGTTCGAAGACCTTATTAGACTAAGCTAAGATAACTGTTAGGTTCAGCCGTCTGAGTAGATTCTAATTTACATCAGATTAATTCTAATGATACGAAGGTTGCGACGTAATAGAAGCGTCCACTGATTCTAGTATTTGGGGAATACCAAAGAACCTTGGTCTTCTGAAACATTGGTGGCTTCGCACGCGTGGAAGTCGGAAATTATCCCACAACGTGCCAACGAGCCAAATAGCTTATGTTGACCCCTTATAACATCAGCTTTATGTCAGTGAAAGTTCTGTCGTTTCAGCCGTCTCGGAGATTAGCCGAAACAGACAGACAGCCAAAAATATAAAAAGTTTTTTTTTTTTGTTTAGCATTTAGTAAAATGCTGTTATATTGACTTTAAAAGAGAGAGCTAAATTTCATTTATTTTTCTGTAAGTTTAGAAGAACATTTATGTTGAACTAGATAATATTCGCATAATAATGATATTCTTTTTTCATCTCACGAAAAACGTCAAAATTTCGGCAAAATTTGAAGTGAGTTCAAATCGAAGAAAATCGGATTCCACTACTCAATAAGTATATAATATCAACTTAGATCTGATAGCACATGTGAAATAAATCATTTGAACTGCATCACCAACGCAGTGACATAGTTATATCATGTTTTGCAAGCAAAATGACAACTTAATTGAGTGGATTGTGTAGCGCAGTAGAATAGCCATTAATGTTTATGCGTTTTAAACTTGCGTGTGGTTCTAGAGTAGGCGAGTATCAATCAGTACCTGCTACTACTACTACAACGACTAGTGATTCATAGAGACAGGACACTACTGTCGTTTTCATGTATAGAAAACCTATGGTGAAGTTGCCGGGGAGAACCTGCTGGGAAGTTTGTTGCGCCACTTCTTCTTCCCAGCTAAAACACTAGGAAGTGTTGAAGGGCGGTTGTTTTGGGGGAATGCCCTATGTAACTTTGATGTTCAAATATTGCTGACTCTCAGCCTAGTTTGAATAAATGACTTTTGTTTGATTGACATTGCTTACCACGTTTTGTTAGCTAGGTAAGTAAATTAACCTGTCTAGCCTTTTTACCCGACTACGGCGAATAAAACCAGAGTTTAATCGGTATTTATGAGGGTATGTATGGTCATCTGCTCCGTCATAACTTATAAACTACTTATCATAATTTAATAAATGAGCCATTGTTGGAACCGTCTTGATTGTCCGGCTATCCTCTGAACATTACTTTGTGTAGGTCTTAAACACATTACAATAGCTATTAGGTGAATTGTTGATTTAAGAGATAACAAATATTGAATAATACGTTTATGTTCATAACAATTTCACATGAAAATAATTTCTTGTTTGATACTCTTCAGAGCGCCATTTTTCAGTATTCGGGCTTAGTAGTCGGTCAGTTTTTGAACTTTTTGTTTTCTTAGTTGAGACTGGAAGCCGACCACAACATAACTATGTTCCAGACTGCCAGCCGCCGTTGCCGGCTGCCTGCTGCTGCTATTCTGGCTGTTCTTGACTTCCAGTCTAACCAGATGCAGTTGGATAACAGTATTTTACATGGAACGACTGACTAGCTGACCTCTACAACCCAATTACTAAGTTACACGATACCCTATGATAAGACTAGTTGCTAGACCTATGGACTTTTAACTACCCGTACCAACGAAACTGCTGAAAGTGCTTAAAGAGCACGAGGGGTTCACCATATGTAATGGATGGTCACTCATTCATACACTGACTTCGGTGAGCGTAGCTATGTCGATTACCCCATGTGGCGTTTTGGAGACACTTATGTAGATTTGACGTTCAAAAACTGCGCCTAATTTGAATAAATGACTATTTTGATTTTGCTACGATCCCCCACATAAATAAATCCACATCCACAGAATGGTTACAGGCGTGCCATATTATATAGGTATAATATTGCACGCCTATAACCATTTTGTTTATTTTGAGCAAGTATATTTGGGCAGTCCTATAAACTTGAGGCATTAGGTATTGTAGACCTTTGCATACCGTGTGCCATGTCGTATCCGGCTTTGTCGCCTTGATTAAATGCAATAAAATTATGTTGAACCTTTGTGCAGCTGAACTAAGCTTCGGTCACAATGGACGATGTCAGAATAACAATTTAATTTAATTTACTGGTGTATCTGTATACCCCATAAGTTTGTAATTATCATTCTCCCAATTATCATCTCAATTTATTTGGTGTTGGCGCAACATGTCGTTTTCTTCCATACTTCTTTATTAGTCGTCATCTTGGTAGTCCCCCCTTTCTACCCATATCATCTATCACACATTTCATCAATTATATCTTTGCTTCTACCTTACTGTTATAGCATCCACATTCATACTCAAAACTATCCTCACGACATTTCGTCATTCCTCCGCGTCACATGCCCATACAATTATAAACCATTCATTCAAATTCAAAGCTAAGAAAATGCGACGTAATCATATTTCATGTAAGGGTATTTTACGTAAATGGTCGTGACGTCGAATTATTTTATTTGACATGGTCTCAGAGTTAAGGGATATCAAAAGGCTTTTATTTGTTATATCTACTATTTGAACTTGTCAAATGTTTGTGCTGAGGCAGTACTCTAAATAAATAATTAATTTAAATGGACGAGTTCTGGGCCGAGTCCATTTAGATTACCATCGACATTAAGATGGACAATAACTATACCTCACGGTCTGTAGTATCTTCGACAAAACCAAGAAATGTGCATATTTAAAATCTAGAAAGTTTGTGATTACAGAAATTCTGATTATGGGTTAGAGACTATTTCGGTATAGGGACAGTAACATGCTAAATTTGTATTTTAAAAATTAAACTTTGTTGTACACACGTAATCATGCCTCTATACCCAGCAGGACCCTACGTTTAATCCGATTGAAAGTTAAATGTTAACGTGCGTAGTATTTAGTACCTTCCGAATCGTATAAGTAAAAAATTAGTACCTTAATTGTTACAGCGTAATCTTCAATTATATTCCAGCAGGACCCTCCGTTGTTTGAAGGTCTATTGACAAACCTTAATATGATCCCGTTTAGCGTTGTATTAGTACCTTAAAAATACCTTAGTTTAATTTTAAAATCATGATTATTTAATGAGGAATGCACTTGCAAAACTTCTGTCAAGCCAGCAGGACCCTATTTTGTTTTGAGGTTTTCAGTCCAGACAGTCATATTTCTTATAAGCACTTTATTAGTACTTTTCAAATAACCTTAGGATTAATTCAAAAAGTTTGTATTTTAGCTGAAAATTTGTTTTATAAAACTTTTTGTACTTTTTCATCAAACCAACGTTTCGTTTGGTCGATGTATGAGCTTTCACAGCTTTTATTACGTACGGTAGCGTTAATCATAGAAAGAAATAAAGGATAAAGAAAGAAAGTGTATGTAAATCATTTAAGAATAAACTGTAATGATATGATTTGTGTATTAAACATCGGTAAAATATTGAAATAATAATAAATGATGTACTTATACTTTCTTTCTTTGATTAACACCACCATACCTACTACAAGCTGTAAAAGCTCATACATCGAACAAACGAGACGTTGGTCCGCTGAAATTTTTTAAAAAGTTTTATAAAACAAATTTTCTGCTAAAATACAAACTTTTTGAATTAAACCAAAGGTTATTTGAAAAGTACTAATAAAATGCTTATCTATACATATAATAAAACAGTAAAAAAACTGTGTCTGTACATTAAATATATTTTAAAAAAATAATTGAGGGGGGTTTAGAAACAGTATAGAGCACGAAACAAAAAAAAATGTGTCTGTTTGTCTGTTTGTTTGTACACGCTAATCTTCGGAACTACTGGATGGATTTGAATGATTTTTTTTTTTGTTGTATAGGTATTAAGTCTGCGCAACATATAGGTTATAATTTATCTTGGAAACTTGAACACCTGATGCAGAACCGTAACAGACCAGCTAAACTATAAGAGATACAAAAATGGTACTATAGCAAAAATTGTTTCACGTGATAAGCATTTTCTGCTAAGAGAATAAATTTGAAGATCTGGAACACCTGATGTGGAACTCCAACAGCCCAGCTACACTATAACATATATAGGAATGACGTCTTAGCAAGAGTTGTTCAACCTGATGAGCACTCTCTGTTGTAGTATAAAATTTTAAGATCTGAAACAGCTGATGTGGAACTCCAAGAGCCCAGCTACACTATAACAAAAATAGGAATGACGTTTTAGCAAGAGTTGTTCAACCTGATGAGCATTCTTTGTTGTCGTATAAAATTTGAAGATCTGGAACAGCTGATGTGGAACTCCAACAGCCCAGCTACACTATAACATATATAGGAATGACGTCTTAGCAAGAGTTGTTCAGCTTGATGAGCACTCTCGGTTGTCGTATAAAATTTGAAGATCTGCAACAGCTGATGTGAAACTCTAAGAGCCAAGCTACACTATAACATATATAGGAATGACGTCTTAGCAAGAGTTGTTCAACCTGATGAGCACTCTCTGTTGACGTATAAAGATTGTAGATCTGGAACACCTGATGTGGAAATCAAAGCTTTCACAAAGGACATGTCCAGAAATGGTTTTTTATTATTTAATAATTCCAACCAGAGTAAGTTAAATATATTTGGATAGACATCCCTAAAAGTAGTCGTTCTAACTATATAATACATTTTTAAATACCTCCAATTTTGAGAAAAAACGTTTTTTATTTTCGTGGGAATTTACTTCTAAAACGAACAAACCTTTTTAATTATCCAGTATAATAAAATGAACACACCCAAAAAAAAAAGTAAACTTGTCAAAACTGACACAGGAGAACTGTCATTACTGGCAGTGAGTGTCAATACGAACGAACGAACGATACTGTGACGGATCAGTCGGACGAAAGTCGGTAGGGATGGCGATCTGACCTCAATTAATCGTTTTAACGGGCCAAAACAATCGATTTTTTAAATCGATTTTACCATAGAAAATCAACATTTGTGTTTTCTATTGGGAATATAAGCTATATTATCTATTTTCTAAACTTGTTAATGCAAAATCATTAAGAAAATCAATGTTTTGTTTTATACCGAATACTTTTTATATGGTAATTTGTTATTAACGAATTCCCTGAACTAAAAAAATCCCTGATATTACTGATGAGATATCGTTTATTAAGGTATCTTTATTGATTTTCATAAAATTGATTATATTTACATTGTAAATGGAGAATTGAAAAATAAAAACAATTTTTTAGAAATCAATTTTTTTGTCAATCCATTCATCTCGATAAGATTTGAATCAATTTAAAATCGATATTTTTCGGAAAGAATCGATAACCCTTTGAGCTGGTGACGCCAGCTAGGTATGGTCAACTCGATTTTTTGAGTTGCGCTCAGATTGAGTTGCCGCGATCGAGTTGAATTAGATTGCCACGGTAAATGAAGAAGCGAGTACGTGATTGACGTCTCTTGTTTAGCATGTATTTAAATATTATAATTAAATTGTACTGAAATTGTATTTTATATGTTTTTTTACGAATCTATTAAAAAAAAATCGTCGCGAAACAGAGGTGAAATTGGCAAAAAAAAAAACATTCAATTTCATCAGTTACCAGAGTTCCGTAACTAAAGTACACTAAACGCATATGGTGCGTTGGTGGCATGACGTAGTTATCTCGATCAACGCAAATGGTGCATTGGTGGCAACGAATGGGCTAACGCCAGTGACAGCTGAATAATTATCTGTCAAATATGACATTGTCACAGAGTGTCGGAGTTTTTATTAGGGTTGCCACCTACAAATAACATCAATTATTATTTTATGATTTTTCGCTTAAATGGAGGGGTTTAAAAATATTATTTCAGTAGTTCTGAGTTCCATATTTTTGTCGTATTTATTTGAGCCGAGTTTGATGCTGGTTAGATTTTTCTTGGAATAAAAAACCAACGTCCATACAAAAAGCGGACATCTCCTTTCACTGTATAATTATAAAATAACATAAGCTGGGAGTATCTCCACGTGGTGAAGGCGGTAACAGTTTAGGACTGATTTTCGATGAAAATTCTATGAATCATTGAAAATTTGACTCTACTGGCTAAAACACACATTTATTATTTTATTTTATCGAAGAAATATGCCTTCGGGCTTATGGTATTTGAGTGTTTAATTTCCTTTTCCATTTATCTTCGTGACACGGTAGCCTACCCTGTAACGCAGGGGAGCAGTCACTTAGATTTTAATTGATCAGGTATCTTCACAATAAAACTATAACTATGCCTAGAAAGAGGTCAAATCTTTTCCAACGTTCCAAAGGACCTAAAAGATTGAGGATCATAAGATCCCAAGAATCTACCGAAGAGCGTCAGGATAGACTTGATGCTGTTCGAGAACGTCAGGCTGCAACTCACTCCGTAAAAACATCTTCGGATCGCGAAGCTCGCTTGCGTTCTCAGCGTATTTATGCATCTACATCCAGGTCTCTAGAGACCAGTGAAGAATATTTATTTATTTATATTTAAAATACAAGTGACAATGACTCAAATGTGTTAGTAACAATATTTCTTATCAGCTATGTTAGTAGACTTACCCTACACACTTAACCTACACTGCATTATACTTAAACGCGAATCCCTGCTACAAGCTCAACACCGAAGTGGACAGCTTGCAGCAGCGATTCACATAGACGCAGTCCAGTCTGCTCGCGATACACCGCAGTATAATGTTGGGGCTGGCCCGCACCCGGCGCACCAGGGAGGCGCATCTTTTTCGCATCGTAGCGTAAAAACAATCGACACGAGCTTCAGCAAACATCCCTGACGCGCTACAGACGCGAAACAGCCCCATCAACACCCGGAACGCATTATTAAACTGAATGCGAAGGGCGCTGTGCGACTTTAGAGTGTAATCTACCCACAGGCTGCACGTGTAAAATGAGGTGCAATATGCACGAAACAAGGTTTTCTTGACTAATCTAGAACAACGTGCAAACCTGCGAGCGATCATATTAGCTCTCACCGACAGCGCCCTTCTTTCTCTCTCAATATCATCATTATCTTTGAGGTCAGCGGCCAAAAGATGTCCCAAGTATTTCACTTTGTATACCCGTAAAAGTGATATTCCGTTCAACTTGACTAGGGGCATAGTTTCAGAACATCGACCGCTGACACCAAAGACCATGACTTGACAGAATATGATGCGCGACTGTCCGCTGATCGTGAACGTCATGCATTGTCTCGCGAGTCGGAGACGTTTACGGATAAAGAATTGCGCTTGAGTTCTCAGCGTATCTACACATCTGCTGCTAGGTCTCTAGAGACAAGTGCGGAACATGATGCGCGACTGTCCGCTGATCGTGAACGTCACGCATTGTCTCTCGAGTCGGAGACGTTCACTGATAGAGAATTGCGCTTGAGTTCTCAGCGTATCTATGCATCTGCTGCTAGGTCTCTAGAGACAAGTGCGGAACATGATGCGCGACTGTCCGCTGATCGTGAACATCACGCATTGTTTCGCGAGTCGGAGACGTTTACCGATACAGAATCACGCTTGAGTTCTCAGCGAATTCGCACATCTACTAACAGGTCTTTCGAAACGAGTGATGAACGTGATGCGCGACTAACTGCTGATCGAGATTATCATACATTGTCCCGAACACGCACACAACAAAATATTCATAATCAGTTAGAAAGTGAGAGAGAAAGAATTGCTGGAGTACGGCATGAAGAGACAGAAGAAGAGCGCAACGAACGTTTGAATTCTGATCGCCTTCGACATTCTCTAAACAGAATGTCGATAGCATCTGAAGAATCGGACGTGTCTCAAGATATCGCCGTAGGGCATGGCGACCTTCCTTGGGTTGATAAGGAGTGGAGTGCATTTACGTACACCCTATGATTGACTACGCCACATATTCCGCCATCGGAGGTGTGGTTCAAAATTGTACATTTTGTGAAGCTGTTAAATGGCAAAAAGAAACAACCGGTATGTGTTGCTCAGGTGGGAAAGTACATATTGAAATATTACAAAATCCTCCAGAAATATTAAGATCACTGCTAAACGGTGACCATCCACAGTCAAAACATTTCTTGGACAACCTATTGACATACAAAAATGAAAGATCTGGAACGACTCCAATCGTCTCGCTCATCCCGTTGTTTTCCCGTCCCCGGGCCTTAGAATTCTACATCAGACGTTTCAGATCTTCGATTTTGACGACCCTGTTGTCACTGGCATAAGCAATAGGATCCGCGTACGAAGTCGCGGGCAGAAGCTAGTAAGAAATATGACTGTCTTGACTGAAAACCTCAAAACAAAATAGGGTCCTGCTGGCTTGACAAAAGTTTTGCAGGTGCATTCCTCATTAAATAATCATGATTTTAAATTTAAACTAATGCATTTTTAAGGTACTAACACACCGCTAAACGGGACCATATAAGGTTTGTCAATAGACCTTCAAACAACGGAGGGTCCTGCTGGAATATAATTGAAGATTACGCTGTAACAATTAAGGTACTATTTTTTTACTTATACGATTTGGAAGGTACTAAGTACTAAGCACGTTAACATTTAACTTTCAATCGGATTAAACGTAGGGTCCTGCTGGGTATACAGACATCACGTAATCACGCCTTCTTCCCGTAGCCAAACACTACAGAACGCCACCTGTTACGATCTTTACAAACTCCTTTTGCTTCGCTTTTCAGTTCATAGAGATAAACGTTCAACGTCTTTCGTTGATGCAGACAACTAAATATGTTTTTATATCCTTTTACCAGTAAATCGGTCTTCTCCTTTATAATAGAGTAACCTCGAAAGCAAACATTGATTCCTTGAACTACATAATTTGTAAGACAAACTCTCAGTGATGCTCTCAAAAGTATTTCTAAAGAATTTAGTAGATAACTGTGTTTAAATAAATATTAACTTACATTAAGTATTCATCAACTTTGCATTTTTAATTAATTTTATAAGACTATTTAAGTTTCTCTTGCTTGAAACACAGAATTATCGGATTCAGGCACATCTTAGGAATATAATTTATATTTAAGCAAAACTTTACATATTTTTGAGTCTTGTGATGTTTGAATAAAATATTATTATCATTATACCTTCATATTTTTTAACTTTGCTAGCGGATGTGAAGTCACTATGTTGAAGTCATCGAATTCATTAAACGCCTTAAATTTAATCCTACTTTGGTAGAATAAAAATAAGTTTTATAGGTACCTAACTTTTTTAACCGTGAATTTCTTAGTCAATGTGTGTGCACCTCTACACCATTACCGTGTACTATTAGCACACTATGTACCTACTTAGGTACCTACCTACAGCCGGTACTAGATTGATTTAAATGCAACTGAATGCGAATTAATGGGTAATTCCGACCGCTGTCACGATTAGCGACTCTAAACGCATTGTTACGAGTTGTAAATGGTAATACATTTTAATATAAATGTTATAACTTTGAAATACATTATAACACAACATCGGGCCTGTTTTCTACGAAGGATCTATAGTAGCCAGTTACGTTTAAGACCCATGTAATAAAGGGCGAACCTCATGCTTTTAACCGGGCACAAGTCCAGACTCTGAGCTGCTACTGAGAATTTCCTGTTGGAAAAGTCACTAAGACTCTATTCGACACGGAAATGAACCCAGCATGCGCCTGACCTTGAACCCAGGGCTTCATCCTCAGTAGTAGTGCTTGTAACCATCAGACTTACGAGGTATTTATAGAACTCTAGAATATTTAGCAGTGATATTTCTAGGTGAAAATTTGCATCTCATTAAAAAAAAAACATGCTTAAACTACATTAATCTGTCTCAAAAAAACGCTGTAAAATATCGGAATTTTTCATCGCAGTTAGTTTACCTACTATTCATCAACAATTCCAAGTACACTCACAGAATTCAAAGTTAGGCACCTTTAGGTACTTCTGCACTTTAGGTAAATTTTTACTTGCGTAGCTTGACTGACAATATTCTGAATGCTACTTGCATACAAGTTACTGCAGCTGGTCTATTCTGTCAAAATCACACCGTCGCAATTTTGGTGAAGTGTGTGATGTCAGTCCACCTGATGCAAAGGATTGACATTGTTGACAAAGCACTTCATGACAGCTCACTTCATCTAACTTTTCATGGTGAGATTTATACAGAATAGATCGTCAGCTGACCACAGAAAAGGTGATGTTCCCGCTATATATCTGCCTGAAACAGACTCCGAGAACTTTTTCGTCCTGCACGCGTAGCATGACTGCCATAGAAACGGAATTTGTCGACGGAAGAGAAGACACAATGATAGATTGTATCGTAGAAAAATTGTGTAAAATTGAAAAGAAGAGATGTTTCTATTCTTCAGTCGACAAGAGTATAATGTCAAGTATGATGACTATTTTTCTGATGAGATAGAAACATTTTTACCGAATTAAAATACATAAGGAACTTTTTTGTACTTGGTAGAATAGAGATAGAATTGGTCATGATTATCAAGAAATTACTTTTGAGATTTACTATAGGTACTTATGGGATACATTTTTCAATAAACCATGCAAATGTGAAATCGGCATATAATTCTGGACAAAGTGAGTGCTGGCAGGCCAAGGAAGCATAACCTACCATCGATGCCCGCCTCACAAAACAGGTTCTTCGGCTAGACAAACGACAGCTGCGTATGGTTACAGCAGCAATAACTGGCCATGGGTCGTTTAATAAACATCTATTTGTCATAGGAGCTACAGACAGTCCGCTGTGCAGGGCCTGCATTGAGGACGACGAGACAGCAGCGCACGTGCTTCTAAACTGCCCGGCGATCGCCACATACAGGGCCAAGTACTTCGACTTCGGTAACCCAACCCCTACGCGTGATAGTCAGCAACATCAAGGCGTTGCTGGCCTTTCTCGAGGAGCGAATGTGGGCGTGTGGGGTGGATCGAATAACCGATTTCCCACCCGTACGCAAAATACGCGCTCAGACGGGGAGTTGCGGAAACCAGCCCGTTCTACCTATTACCTATAATTCTGGACCCCCTAGCGTAGAAACATTGTGTAGGTTATTCAAAAGAAAAATGCCGTTTCACATACATTTTGATCGCGGTGGTATTGCAATTATGTATGAAACAGTTGGTTTTATTTTTTTTGATAACCGACGAAAAGTTTCTACGCTAGGGGGTCTAGTATTGTATGCTGAATTCATGGTTATAGTTTTCAACCGACGAAAAAAAACGGAGGAGGTTCTCAATTCGACGCGTATATTTTTTTTTTTTGGGGTTGGAAAACAGGGGATGATTGATTGTTCACTCACTGATTGTAACGTATAAACACGCATAACTTTGTACAGAGTAGTCCGATTTTGATAATTCTTTTATTGTTGGATAGGATATACCTTGCCAAGTATTATTAGTACATTAAAGCCACAAAAAATCATAAAATAAAAACTTTTTAACAAAAAATTAAACCGCATAAAATAATAAACCTTAAAATTTTTAGTCGGCGCTGAAAAATCAATGAACAAGGAACACTCAAAGCGCCGACTCATAATTTTAAGGTTTATTATTTTATGCTTTTCAATTTTTCGGCGGTTGAATTTTTTGTTAAAAAGTTTTT
Source organism: Aporophyla lueneburgensis (assembly GCA_932294355.1). Lineage (NCBI taxonomy): Eukaryota > Metazoa > Arthropoda > Insecta > Lepidoptera > Noctuidae > Aporophyla > Aporophyla lueneburgensis. The sequence goes on along the minus strand of OW028745.1, from coordinate 20,054,910 downwards.
ATCGTAGGTACTGATTTTATTTTCCTGTACGGAGGTATGAGGAACGGAGTGCAAAATTCGTTATCCTCCATAGAAAATGGAGGAGATCCTTCGAACAGAGACGTATTGTCTGTTGGGCTGCTGTCTGATGTTTTTTGTTCGATTTTTGTATATTAATAAGTTAAACTCCCGGATAACTATGCTTGCGCGATGTAGGATTTGCGTGACGTCACTTGAAACGCGTAGTTTGCATGTAGCATTGTAGATGCAGACACAGGCCTCCTCTCTTTCGAGAGGACGCGGGCCGTAATCTACCACGCGGGCACAGTGCGCTTTGGTAGATGTCATATTTCTTCGAATTTTTGGTCCTAGGACATGCCAGTTTCCTCATAATGTTTCCTTCACCGTATTGCGAGCAGTGGTGATGAAATTATTTACACAAAGCCTAAACACCAAAACAAAACAGCCGAAATCCATCTGTTACAACCTTGTAACAGATAATTAAAGTATGTGCTATTAACATTTTCGTGAACGGATGCCGATCGTCGCACTGACAGATATATCCGATCATGAAACAGGATCAATGTGGGGTAATAACTCAATTATTGATTAATAGATAATATAATTTCGATTTTGCATATTGTGCTGCTATGGGCCATACACTTGGTTTCCTTACAGATTCCTACTTGCCAGATTGGTTTTGTGAAAGGTATTAAGGTATAGTCAAGTCTTTTACATCTTCGTCAGTTACCACATTCTTTCTTTGTCGATCGGGGACATAATGTTGTCTATTTGAAGCTACAGCAATGGATGGACTATTACAAACTGAATCTTTATTGAAGTGAAAATTTCTTTAGCCGCGTTTAGCAATTTTTGGTGGGGCAAGCCATATGGGGTTCGCGTCACCGACATTCTAAGGTGACGTGTTTTTTCTTCCAAAATTTTAAGTGTCAAGTTCTGTCGGCAGTCCACATGACAGCCCGTTCTTAATAGAGTCTGTCAGTGTCACATTTTTAATTCCGCGTGACATGAAAAGAAGAAGGGTGAATGTCATTCTGTGGTACTACAGTCGGTATAACTGATTCGAATGAGCAGACAAAAATAACCCTTAGGGTGACAAAGATATTTTGAATACGACTGTAGGTACCTAGATTGACTGAAATGTCGTACGCCTCTTATTTAAGAGGCCTTCGATATTTCAGTCATTTGCAAAGAAAGCATTGTAAACTGTAATTTCTTGCGAGAACAAACCCGACATACTGTTTCCAACTTTTGTAACTCCTAACCCCAATTCTACACTGAACTAAACACGTATCCGGATATCCACACGAAAAGAAATACTCTACATATTTCTTTTAACCGAATTGAGATTTCATTAAAATCAATATTCCTAGCTAGTTTTAACCATTATAACATGAACAAACACCTTTAACAACACGTTTAGAAGCAGCTATAAACATAAATAATATACATATTATGCAGATAACTTATAGCATACTTAATAATGGTTGGAGATCACAGTTATTTTCCGCTGATCCGGTAGTACGTGAGACAATAGGATAAAATAACAGTAATTAGAGCTCCGGCGTAATTGTTGCACTTAGTAACAAATTGTAGCTTAATAGTTGATAATGAAACTAGAACAGTTAAGTAATGGTGCTTTAAGGTAACCTGTGCTTAAACTAGTCTAGTACTTATTAGTATAGCCAGCAACCAGCAACTAGAATAAATTAGATAATAGATCTTTATACATACATATAAACATTTCAGTTTTGGATGTAAACATAAATAGTGAAATGTGTGTATACTTATATATTCATCTCTGCCGTACCCTGCGGGGGAGGGGGAGGAGGAGGGCTTTAAAAATCCAGAGCCAATCCCATGCCAAACGCGAACGATGCCTTAAGTCTACATTGTTTAAAAAAAACTCGAACTGGGGTCTCAGAGCGCCGAACGCCGTCGATGCGTTAAGTTGAGATGGTTAAAAGAAACTCGAACTAGGGCCTCGGAGCGCCGAACGCTGTCGATGCGTTAAGTTGAGATGGTTAAAAGAAACTCGAACTAGGGTCTCGGAGCGCCGAACGCCGTCGATGCGTTAAGTCGATAGTTGAAAAACTAACATTAAGGCTTCAGAAGGATCAGGTGCGTAATAATCAAAACCGGTGTGCGTGTATGAACGTAAACGAGACAAAGAAGGCAAGAATTTATTGCTAAAAGCTGTTTTTTTTTTAAGGTTTATTAAATGTATATAAGTAAAAGTAACAGTGTGAATCGATTTTCGTTGCTGGTCTTACAAGAGAATATTCTCTACGTACAATATACAAACCCCTTCGAAACATATCGGTAAAAGGTTGTTGGAAAAAAATGGCTAGGGGTAAGGTTGTTTGTTGCGTGACATAGGTACCTCTCTTTATAACCGTGTTGCTATCTCCAATATATTTCCCGGCTTGTTGATTATGACATCATAGCGCATTACCATAACAATAACAAAACGTCAAAGTTGTCAAAGACAGCATTTTTTAACCCTCTGTATAATCAATTAACTAATTACGTAAATTTTATAAGGCTTTGATTGTCTTAAGAGTCTTGAATCTACCAGATTATGTACAGTGCATGCAAACAACCCATATTTTACAGCTAAAAACGTTTTGACATTAATGGATTGTAAATGTTTAGTCAATAAAGTATTTTAATTGCGATTTTATGGATGTATTCATTTGAATTCCTTTTTAGATCCTTATTGGGTCAGGTGCTTAGTTCAAATAGATCAACTCCTGCGCATTGTCACGGAAGTTTTTGCTTAGGCCAATCGTCACGATCTATCAGACATGCGGCAGTAATATATACCGGAAATAGGTGCACAAGTTATATACAAACTCCTTACTTGGGATAGACTGGTCATAATGTTAGCCGCATATAATAACAATGTATATTATCGGCACTTCCGTATCGTTAGACAATCAGGAAAATCTTTAGCGTACAAATGTGTGGGATAAAAAACTGATACAAAGTTGTTTAATTGCATTTAAAGATTGGCTTTTCGTAAAAGAGCGTGAAGTATTTTTTTGAATGCAGTGTTGGGTATAAGAATTTACAATTTAAAATAGATGTAACTAGCTTTTGCCAGCGGCTTAGCCCGCGTGGGGGTCGGAAATTATCCCGCGGGAAAATACTACCGGGATAAAAAGTAGCCTATGTGCTTTCTCAGGCTCTAAACTATCTGTGTGCCAAATTTCATTTAAATCAATTCAGTAGTTTTAGCAGGAAAGCGAGACAGACAGACAGAGTTACTTTTGCATTTATAATATTAAATGTAAATACATATATAATATATAGTGTGGATAATTAAGCTTAGTAATTAAACGCTTCGAATTAGGTACACTTTGTAGCAATAAGATGAACACCAAGTATCAGGAACACGCTTATTTATTTTAGCTATCCTCACTGTGACTTCCCAGGGATCATAAACATAACGTCAAATAAAAAAAATAATTGAAGTATTTCCTAAGTAGATAACCAACAGATTGAAATAACATAAATACATAGATAAACTCCGGCAGAAACTACAGAACGCAACCTGCTACCATCCTAACATACTCTTTTTGCCTCGTTTAAGTTTATACATCTGGTCATACACGCACGCCGGTTATCAGTACTACGCATCTAACCCTTCTGAAGAAAAATTCATGTTTTCATTTCATTTTTGAAGACCTATTCATAGATACCCCACACGTATGGGTTTGACGAAAAAAAAAAAAATTAAGTTTCAGTTCTAAGTATGGGGAACCCCAAAATTTATTGTTTTTTTTTTCTATTTTAGTGTAAAAATCTTAATGCGGTTCACAGAATACATCTTCTTACCAAGTTTCAACAGCATAGCTCTTATAGTTTCGGAAAAAAGTGGCTGTGACATACGGACGGACAGACAGACAGATATGACGAATCTATAAGGGTTCCGTTTTTTGCCATTTGGCACCGGAACCCTAAAAAGAATAAATTAAAGTAAGTAAATCTGTTTCGGGACATTTATATTACCTGAAGTTATGACTAAGCAAAAATAATTACATCATAAAGTTATAATCGTAAATGAATTGAATAAATGAATTTATTAATCCTAATAACCTAGTTAGTACTTGAATATTTACGATTTATGTTGTAAATTAAATTATTTTTGTGCATTGTGCATTTGTTATATTCGACGGTTGTAAGGCTATTTGATCTAAGCGACATTTGCTGAAAGTTGCAGGAGAGTGATGCAAACGTTTATTTTACAAAAACAAAAACGTTTTAAAAGAACTAGTGAGTGGATTTTGGAAAAACTATATTATATTTACCAAAATCCACTCACTAGTTCTTTTAAAACGTTTTTGTTTTTGTAAAATAAACGTTTGAATCACTCTCCTGCAACTTTCAGCAAATGTCGCTTAGATCGAATAGCCTTACAACCGTCGATTATTGTAATTGGACACAACCGGGATAATAAAATGCATATTATATTATTTACATAATCATATTTGGCATATATACGGAAGCAATATAACTAGGATTCTCTTTAGAAATAAGTAAAAAGGGAGGTCATTATTCTTCATTGTTTAAAATTGACAGATATGCATTTTCAAAGACTGAACTCATAATAACTGAACTTAATTATTCTTTATTGTTACAAAGGCAAACAAATAAAAAAAATACGAAGCGATTTTTCTTCAAATTCGTTTTAAAATTTGCTAAAGATGGTAAGTGGCTAGTGAAGTGAAAAATAAAAAAAAAACCGGCCAAGTGCGAGTCGGACTCGCGCACCGAGGGTTCCGTACAAACCTGTAGGTATTCTCGGTTTAAAAATATATATTTTTTTAAATTTTTATATTTTAGTTGATTGAATGTAGGTAAGGTAAATTGCGGTTTACGATTTATGACGTTTTAAAAAAAAAAACTACTCACTCGATCTCGTTCAAACCAATTTTCGGTGGTAGTTTACATGGTAATGTACATCATATATTTTTTTTAGTTTTATCATTCTCTTATTTTAGAAGTTACGGGGGGGGGGACACACATTTTACCACTTTGGAAGTGTCTCTCGCGCAAACTATTCAGTTTAGAAAAAAATGATATTAGAAACCTCATTACCATTTTTGAAGACCTATTCATAGATACCCCACACGTATGGGTTTGATGAAAAAAAACATTTTTGAGTTTCAGTTCTATGTATGGGGAACACCAAAATTTATTGTTTTTTTTTCTACTTTAGTGTGAAAATCTTAATGCGGTTCACAGAATACATCTACTTACCAAGTTTCAACAGCATAGCTCTTATAGTTTCGGAATAAAATGGCTGTGACATACGGACGGACGGACAGACAGACAGACAGACAGGCAGACAGACAGACAGACTGACATGACGAATCTATAAGGGTTTCGTTTTTTGCCATTTGGCAACGGAACCCTAAAAATGATCTAGTCGTTTGTAAGATAATCCCTAAGATATCAACAAATTATATTGCTTATCTGGCTAGAGTCCGCAACTTCACCGCTCACTGCGTATTTTGTGTACGGACATACAAACCATACAAAGAAACCTAGCACGTGTCAAATATATAAAAAAACGTTCATGTTCTAAACTCAATAAACTGTACCACAAGAACTGCTCTAATAAAACAACTGCATAAACGCAATCCGTAACACGCTCCGACATCCGACGGAAGATTATTTCGGTAACAAAGTCGAACATCTAATAAGAAGCGGTCATTGCCATGCCATAGCAATTCTATGTCAAGGTTGTTCGCGACTACGCGCACGTTTTGTCGTAAGTATGGAAATGCCTTAATTTTGCATGTAGGGCAGGGATCGTGAACTTTTTGACATTATCGTGACTTTTATTTTAAACTAGTTGTGCCCGCGGTTTCACTCGCTGAGATGTCGGGAATTTTTCCAAGGGAACGTGCTACCGGGCTTATAACATCAGGTATCTGCCAGGGAAACTCCCATCAAAATTTCTTCAGGCGATACAGAGATTACTCTTTTTTTTTGTACACATAGATTGAGATTGTTATAGAATCTACTCAATAGCATCCTGGCGTCTGGATTTGTGTCGATTAATGGCGAATAGCTAGCCCACCTACACTTGTGCCTAACCTAGTAGATAATTTTATGAATGAAATAATCACCTATGGCCATAATTATAACAAGTAAGTGAATAAATTATAATTATACTTCAAATCCTTTTCTTAAAATATATGAAACAGGTTTGAGGTCCTTTTTTGTGTTCGGAAAATCATCAAATGACGTCGCCCGCTCTGGGTGGAGCGAGAGGGCGTATCAGACTTTTACTGACGAAAACCTACTCGTGTTCTTTCAGTTGCCTATATGCCAGGACCACGGTAACTATTTCGAACAAATCTCGCGACCCTGGCAGGTCTCGCGACCCTGGCAGGTCTCGCGACCCTGGCAGGAGGTTTGAGGTCCTGTGATATAATCATTCATCATTTGGATGATTGAGTTATAATTGTCCTGTTATCTCACTGTTTTGTTATAATTAGCGGCACGGTAGGGTTTTAAAAAGACTGGTTGCGTACCTATTGGCAGATTACGATTAAGTAGATTCAAACTATTTGCATTAGTAAATAAATACGTGTAATTACAATGTTATGAATTGAAATAAAAGCGAAATAACTTGTTTGTTCGTTTAACATTGAGTTCAGTTAAGATTCCCTCGTTGGGTTAGTGGTCGCTAGCGCTACCGCTGAGCATGAGGTTCATGGTTCGTTCTCAGGTCGGGCATTGTTATTGTGTTGATGGCTATAGGCTCGATGCCTTTTACATGGGACTTATATACCACTGGGAAAAGGTGAGTGTTCGATACAGGCATGATAAGATGCTGTTAAGATTATATACGTAAATTAATGAACACACAAATTGTTATTATATATAACAATAAACACAAGAACAATAAGAAATAACAAATTAATTATGACAATAATTATTTTACACCGAACTTGTAATTAATTAAGTTTCACTCATTATTTTTATTTGCTTTTGCAATTAAAACAAAATAATAACGTTTTATTCGATCATCTTTGTTTCCAACTGTTTATTTTCAAGGCGTGAGAAACGGGAATGAATCAAATGGCGGACTGCATTTGGAAATAGATGTAGATAAGTTAGTTTTATTATTTTTAATTTTGTGCATAGATATTAAAATAAAATCCTTGTAAATTCAAAATGTAATTACGACTATTTGATTTAGCTATATGCGTTTCCGCGTGGACGAGTATAAATATGTCAAAATGGGGAATTTTGATGAAACTGGTTTATTTTTTCACATTCGTAAAAAAAACTGAATGCGTTTAGATGCTAGCTGGCATACTTCATAGCTGGTTGTAATTGAGGAAATTGTTCATGCTCGCCTTGGTATCTAATAGTATTTACTTTCACGATTTTTTTTCAAATACTTAGTTATAATTATGTCATTATAAATATAGATAAGTAAGTAATGGCTTATATACTCAGCCTAAAACGTTCCCACAGCTGGGAAACAGGCCTCCTCTCGGTGAGAGGGAGTGGGCCATAATTCACCACGCAGGCCCAGTGCGGATTGGTAGATGTCACATGTCTTCGAATTTTTGGTTCAAGACATGCTGGTTTCCTCACGATGTTTTGCTTCACCGTTTTGAGAGCAGTGGTGATGAAATAATTTACACAAAGTAAAGCGCCTGCTTGGGTTCGAACTCACGACCTACTACTCGTAAGTCGCGGTCGTTACCACTGGGCCACCACTGCTTATACATTTATAATTAAAACCACGAGTGATCAGACATCAGTGTTGTCAGAAAGTGTCGGAAATAAGCCGATGACAATACATGACTATTATGACATAATTGATACTGTTAGGAGTGAGTGATCCAAACAAGTAACAGATCACTGAAGTGTGAACGGGCCACTGCTTCCGTAATCTTTACACATGTTGTCTCAGATATCTATGCAAAAAAAACCTGAATAGACTACACTTTGTTATTTATCTTTCAATTCGCGAACCTATTTCCGCATTGAACGATAGCAACTATGAAATAAAAAACATGACAACGCTGAGGCCGGTGCGTTTTAAATTTACGCACCTAATGACTATTTTGATTTACTCAACGCATTAAAAAACTATACCAGACTACCCATAAATGGAAGTAGTATCTATACTATATACTATTAATATTATAAACGCGAAAGTTTGTATGTATGGATGTATAGATGTCTGTTCCTCTTTCACGCAAAAACCACTGATCCGATTTAGATGAAATTTGGCACACAGATAGTTTATAACCTGGAGTAACACATAGGGTACTTTTTATCTCGGTAGTATGTTCCCGCGGGATAATTTCCGACCTCCACGCGGGCGAAGCCGCTGCCAAAAGCTAGTATGCTAGTATATGTGAAACTATTTAGCCCCTTTTTACGAAAACTACGCGAGCGAAGGAGTAATTTGGCTCAGTTAAAGTTTATATGGAGAAGGAGGGTTGAAAGCTAATATTTTTATATAAAAGTGCATCTTCTTTCATTACATAGTATAAAACAAAGTCGCACTCCGTGTTCGTACGCTTAACGGATTTTAATGCGGTTTTCATCAATAGAGTGATTCATGAGGAAGGTTTATAAGTAAAATACGCGGGCGAAGTCGCTGGCAATAGTTACATAAAAGTAAAACAACTTTGAGAGAGAACCTGAATAATGGTCGAGTTTCGACCAATTGGCAACCACTAGAACCTACTTATTATACTTTAAGTTTTTGCCTAGTTAAGTACTACCGTTTTTTTTACAGCAAAAACACGGTTCGGTCTAATGGGGTCTAACTGACAGTAGCCTTGACAATATTTTGCATTTTATTAGATCAAAACCAGGTCAAATTGCATTTATTTCAAGATATGTTCATGCAAATATCTCTGCATCTTCATTATCGTCTTACGCAACTTATGAATGCACGTGGTTTGAAATGTAATGTTAACCATTCGAGAGTATATCTGTAATTTCAGTTTCTCGATCGACATAAAACCGAGCAATTAATCACTTTACCTGTAGTATCACTTAAAAGATAAAAGCGAATTAATCTTCCAATCACAACAACTGGCGACCTTACACCGATCGTTATACAACTCACTGTGAGCTTGACATTCAGAATTCATAATAGAAAGTAATAACGCAAATCATATAAATTTTTTCTTACCCCTAAAAGTACGGTCTCGATTTTGGATACCTAGTTTCATAAATAGGTCTCATACATACGTACATAAACTCACGACTTTTTCCCATTTGGGTAAAAACTAAAGTACGTCACCTTCTACTTCCTAGGTACATACTCTTTTTGCCTCGTTTACGTTCATACACGCAAGCTGGTTGCGAGTACTACGCACCTGGCCCTTCTGAAGAACATCACCAATAAGGTCACAATATGTCCTCCGAAGGTGTCCCCTCCCGGGAGGCGTTTCCACGCACATTTCCACAATAGGTCTCATTATTAAGTAATATCGGGAAAGGGATCATATTTACAAAATCATCCATCAACTGTGCCAGGTTCTGTATTTCAAGTATGCGCACGTCCACATGTCGATATATCAAGCTATACTTTTCCAGTTTTAGCTGACCTCGCATTGTATAGGGTTTTCGTACAATTATAAGTCAGCTTATACTGGAAAGGTATAGCATGATATGTCGCCGTGCGTACCCTAATCTTTTTCCGATACAAATTGGTGTCATATGTTAGAATCACTTTGACTTTGGAAAAGGATAAGTCATCTCAAAGGTCTGCTACTAAAAAGTGTAAGCATCATAATTTAATTAGCCTAAAATGTTTTCTCTGCTGGAATCCAGGCCTCCTCCCTGTGGACTGCAAGGGACTGGACTAGGCCCAGTGTGGCAGTCTAACTACGTAACACAATGTCAATCACAATATGAATCATTTTAAAGAATTTTGCTGATCCATTGCTTTATATAATCGAAAAAGTTATCTGCTCATCAACGTAAATAACGCAATGACAGTTGTTGAACTATCAAAACGAAGGCCATTGCTACTGAAAGTGTGTTACGTTAATTATCCTGCAGGTTGGTAAATGTCACAGGTCTTCGAAATTCTTGGTTCCCGCGTGGCGTCGATTCAGTTTCCTCACGATGTTTTCGTTTTAGTTATCAAAATCAATATATTTTATTTTACATAAACCTAACTTCTTACGTTTCAAAAGTGTCCATGCATTTATGAAACGTCAGAAGCTACGTCGAACCTTATACACGATTCCAATTGGTTGATTTCTATGGTTCTCCATCAAGCCGACAAGAAACTCGATGGTAACTCTTTTAAAAACAACTGGCTTTTACAATGGTTTCAAATTGCAATATTAATAGGTACGGAAGGACAGTGCCCAACAACTTTATTAAGCCACCGCAAATAACTTGATCCCCTACTATTTACCTTGAATGACACATTATGACAAAGAAAAAATATGACAAGGAACAGAGTACACAAATCGTTCATTATCTAATTGTTAACAAAAGGCGATCATCGAACTCTGGACCTTGGTATTGAACGTAGACAAGGTCCGCTCGCCAACGCCTGCGCCGCGAGGAAATTGTTCCACGCAATTATTAACGCATTTACGAAGTGTTCTTAGATATTATCATTACGTTATAATTTTTTAAATGAACGCTCATTGCATGGCCTTTTTTCTATTTTATAAACTAAGTGTTTTATTACGGAGTATTTTGTTTTTTTTTTTTAATAATATATTTTTGCCAGATCTATACTTTATCGTATGCAAGTGTGGTCTTTTTATGGACCTTTGTCCGAGAATAAGTAGGGTTTTTTGTAAAGAAATCAGAAATGCGAGGAGTATCTACTTTCACGTAATATCCCAAAAAAAATTAAACTAAAAATTTAAAAAACCCCCGACACAAACACCTAATTTCTCTTTAAAAAGTAAAAAATAATAAAAAATAACTCAGTCTTAAAGTACCTAAGAATGTATTAATAATTCAAAAAAAAAAAAACGTCGCGTTGGGGGACCGCTCCGCGAGTGCAGACGTCGTTGACTGCTTATTAGTTAGGTAATAAGACTATTGGTAATTAAATTGTTAGGTTTGAAGCGGTCCCCCAACGCGGCGTATTTTTTTTAAATTATTAATACATTCTTAGGTACTTTAAGATTGAGTTATTTTTTATTATTTTTTACTTTTTAAAGGGAAATTAGGTTTTTGTGTCGGGGGTTTTTTAAATTTTTAATTTAATTTTTTATTAACCCCCGACGCAAAAAGAGGGGTGCTATAAGTTTGACGTGTCTGTCTGCCTGTCTGTGGCATCATAGCTCCTGAATAATCGTAATGATTACTTTACCTTTGCGTTAATTACAGTAAGTTAAGATAATTTGAGCAGTGTTGGCCTGGTGTTAACGACACCAACTTACAAATATTAAGTCATGGGTTCAAACCTGCTTTATTTTGTGTAAATTATTTCATCACCACTGCTCTCGAAACGGTGAAGGAAAACACCATAAGGAAATCGGCATATCCTAGAACCAAAAATTGACAGACATGTGACATCTACCAACCCGCACTGGTAGATCCACGCCGACCCCCTCTCACCGAAAGAAGGCCTGTGTCCCAGCGGTGGGAACAATGTAGGCCAATTATGCAAGACAATTATTCTCTATAGTAACTAAATTATTCACAAACATTTAATAAAACACCAGATTAGGCTTCATTTAATAGTGACCTTTGTTGTTCTTTTTTCGCAAGGTACTCCAAAATTGTACCATTTATCATGATGGAGGATATATAAGATTACTAGCTTCTGCCCGCGACTTCGTCCGCGTCAAATTTTTGCTCCCCTGACCCTTCCCGTCGCATCGATTTGCCTGCTAGTTTTCGTCCATTTTTCGTTGCTGCTCGCTCCTTTTGAGTTATAGTGAGTCAACCTTAAAAGATAGACATATGCTCTCGCAGACTTTTTTTTAGAACTTTTTAAAAGGAACAATTCCGTCATACATGATTTTTGCGTTACTTTAACCGTTTACGCAGCGCACGCAACGGAAACTCTCAAAAGGAAGTTTTCCCCGTTTTTGCAACATTTTTCATTACTGCTCCGCTCTTCTTAGTTGTAGCGTGATGTTGTATAGCCTATAGCCTCCCTCGATAAAGAGGCTACCCAACACAAAAAGAATTTTTCAATTCAGACCAGTAGTTCCTGAGATTAGCGCGTTCAATCAAACAAACAAACTCTTCAGCTTTATAATATTAGTATAGATTAAAAAACTTGTAGTCCTATTATTCCGATTCAGCTCGTCCCTTGCTGCTCTCTACCAACGATAACTTAAGCCGAGGTCCGTACCCCACAGGGGGGGGGGTCAACTCTCCTCGTCATTCTTCGCCAGATGTTTCGGTTCTGGGTCGTCGAGTCATTTACTTGGGCTTGCTTCAGGTCATTGTTGACTATATACATCCAAGTGAGAGGGGTCTACCTCGCTTTCTTGGACCTGAATTCATGTACCTACTCCTAATCTATACATCCATACAAATAAATAAAACTGAAGTGACTGTTTGTAATTTCAAATTAACAGCTTTTCACTAAATGCATATGAAAGTAAATACGGTATTTACACCAAAAATCATTTTTTTAAACTTTTGTCTGTCTGTCTGTTTGTTCCGGCTAATCTCTGAAATGGCTGGACCGATTTTGACGGGACTTTTATTGGAACTTTTATTTTAGAAAAATACCTGCGTTAATTTCCGACATCCACGCGGGCGAAGCCGCGGGCAAAAGCTATAGTAAGTAAATACATAAATACGTAGTTTACTCCACAACGTAATTACTAACAATTTTATTATTGTTTAACACTGTAAGCCTTGACCGTGACAGTAAATCAAGTGGAATGCGTTTTATAACGCGTATATTATTATCTATGGTTTTCTGCAGCCGCCGCCGTCTCATATAATGTGGCGAAGGCAATAAAATGGAAATTGCATGCATTTTAATGTTCAAAGACTTATTTGAAATAGTTTTCTTGTACGTGAAAAGTTTATTAAATAGGTTATTGACCTTTTAACCTTTATGACAAATAAAAATAGAGAAACGCAGGTTAAAAAAAAAACAAAATGAAGTAAACACTGGCTGGAAATGTACAGAAAATACAGAATTTGGATTTTTCTTACTTAATTTTCACCAAAGGTGTTCATTTTCTGCCCATCGCTATGCATTGACACTATTGAAGTTATGTAGGTTTACAAATTGTGTTTTAAATCTCAAAAAGTGGACGTGACATTTTTAATAGGTTTTTTCTTAACCATCTTTGGCACATAAAAGGCAATTTTGACAGATAACATTTACATTAAAATAGAATTTATTCTAGTGGCCCCTTCCAAAATTATATCTCGTAAGGAGAAGAATAGGCTTGAAACTCCCCCGTTACTCTTTAAAAAATGTTTTATGATATTATTGCTAATCCATTAATTACTTCATATGTTCAAAAACCTTCACTGTTCAACAACGTAAATATTACAATGAATGTTGTTGAAATGTCAAAATTAAAACCATTCCTTTTGTTTGTGTGTTACACTTTTACCAAGCCGGACCCAAATCCAGACTCCAGGATCTAACTGAGGAATTCGCGGTTACACTTTTTATTGGATCCGGATTCCGGAACTGATTATAGACCCACCCGGATTACTTACGCCTTGTGGTTACTAAGAACTGCGTTTTTATTAGACAGCGTCATAGTAAGTCATGCTATCAATTCATTATGTGAATTGTTAGTCCATGTCACGAACTTGATATCTGCATGATCTGCATCACAAGGTCAGTTCAGGATGGCTGAACATATAGAATGCGCCAATTTTATTGTTTATATACCATGATGTCAGATATTACTTACAATTGTTGTTAATTTATTCACAAGATAATGCATTTTGTATGGGAACTTTACTACTGTTATGTTTTGAAGTGAAGGGTGCAGTTTTAAACGATGTATGGAAAAGTAGCGTTTACTAGAACTTTCGTAAGTGAAAATCTCGAGTATGTGAGGTTCCGTACCCAAAGGGTGTTATCAAAACCCTATTATTAACTAAGCCTCTCCTGTCCGTCCGTTTGTTTATTAGAGGGCTGTATCTCATAACCCGTAATACGTATACAATTGTATTTTTTTGTGTCTGTTTCTATTGTCGCTATAACACAAAATCTTTAAATAAAATTAAGTTAAGACTTGTGGTATTCATATAAGAAAGTGTTTTCATTTAATATGTATTGTTAAATATTTTACGGTGGTACGGAAACCTTCGTGTGCGACTGTGCGAGTCCGACTCGGATTTGGTTGTTTTTTTTTTTCATAACGGTGTCCGTGTGATTTCAGTCTTTTAGTAGGTAGAACCTTAAAGAGATTCCTGAAGATTTTTTCACGGAAAAATATTACTATTTTCTTAATTTCTATGATTGGATCGCCCGGTTTTCAAAAGAATGGTTATATCGAGAATCTGTTGAATGTTTTGGGCTATTAGATAAGACACAATACAAGAGAGAGAGAGAGAGTTTTGTAGAACTAAATAAGGACTTTTGTACACACGTTTTTCTTGCCGTGAAAAACTACCGCTCATTCGTCGGTGTAGGCACGGGCGTCAGTGTTGTATGGATCACAATGGAAGTTTGTACTCGGACAAGATTTTTCACGGCGCGTTTGGTAAAACCTTGCCGTGTACAAAGAAAGTGGCTTGGTAGAAAAATGTATACCATGCTCACTGAATTTTAAAGCGCCTAGCTTACCCAATATTTATGTTACTGTAACCTGACCACGTTATTTTATAATTGCGGGATAATAAACGTGTGGTGGTGGTGGTGGCCCATCTGCGTGCCATTTCTTTCCGTGGGTGTCGTAAAAGGCGACTAAGGGACTTACTAGAGAATGGACAGCAGCGTTCTCTATGCATTTTACCACCATACTGCGATCGCCAACCCGCCTACCAAACGTGGCGATTATGGCAAACCCCCACAAATTGGGGGAGGCATAATTATGCTCAGCAGTATTTCGGTTGAAATGATGATGATGATGAATAAATGTGTAGACAATTTAAAAGATACTAAGAACCTTCGTAGGTACATATGTAAGAACGTGTTAATTTCGTTTCCATAAGTAACGAGAGAACTGATACGGTATCAATAACAATGAACTAGTGAAATAGAAAAACCTAATAGATTGAAGGTGAAAAACATTAAGCAAGAAGGTAAGAATAGTACTTGAGTTTTTCCGAATATTTAGTGTTTCGTCGAACCAATTTTAAGATTACGTGCAAAGAATGTAAGTACCATATCTACGAGAAGTAAGGCAGTTAGTACATTAAGAGTTATCCTCTTTCTAGGCCTTCGATATATTCAAATGTTAGTGAATAGTTGGGCCTAGTCACTCTCCAAATGGGCCTTGAGTTACGACTGTTTACACAATACGACTGATGGCGCATACAATTCTGTTTACTGCGAGAAATGCATTGGTTTATTTTGATTACAATAGTGTACTAAACAAAATTAAATTCCTTTTTCAATAAAAAGTGATTCTTCATCTTCTGTCTAGCCTTCTCCTTATGTTGGGGTTAGCTTCTAGTCTTACCTTTACACCGAAACGGGGTTGCTCATTAAAGAAAATTGTACAATTTTATTTAATTTAATTTTATTTTTTTTCTACACATACTCGTATAGTAGAACATTCAGGTATTTTCGTACGTATTTTATAGCAAACGTTTAGGAGCATTGTTGTTTCACTAATAGAAAAAAAAAGGTGTTGAAATATAAAGCAAATCCCTGGTACTTTATAAAATGTGGGAGTAATGTTTATTTAAAAGTAAAGGAAATCTGCTTAATTACTAAAAGCATTTTAAAACCTTTATTAGGAGTTATATTGCTTCTTTTTTTCTTTTGAATTTGTAAAGCTGGGAAAGAAAATTAATGCCTGAAGAATTAATATTAGAATCTCTAATGTAAATAAAATATCACGACCCCAAAACCGTGCTCACAGCGGAATGAAACGAAATCAACGTCAAATAGTTCAGTTTAAATTTAGAATGTGTAGCACTGAAATGCATCTGCTGCTATTTTAGGATGAATGATTTCATTCCTTAGCTTGATTTTTTAATATTATTAAAATAATTATTACTTGCTATTTACACGAAGCTTGTCAAAAAAACTTAATGATAAAATAGTATGAAGAAAAGAGAATTCAGACGTGTCTAGTGGAATATTAAAATTAATTAATTTAATGATTGTAAGAATGATGCCTTCAGCACAGTTATAACAATGACCTAGTTATAAATTATTATGTTATTGATAGGTACATATTAGATAAATTATCTTGAGACTAACAGGGGACATCAAGGTGAAACGTCTGTAATAAAATAATGGAGGGAAATTGGTACTTGTATGACAATGATGGAACCTAGTTTTATTTTGCATTGGATAAAGACTGACTTAGATACATTTATTCCTAAATATTGGTAGGTAGGTTCACATTTGGTAGCTACTTAATTTCAATGATCAAAGAGGAAAATGGAAAAGTTTCAGAAAAATATTGTTGTTAATGATCCAAGAAAATTATAATTTTGAAGCTTTATTATAACTGTTCTAATCATAACTAGAAATAGACGGTAGATCTAATTTTTTTTGTCGATCTTTTGGTATCTAAACGATATATTAATTACCTGAGAATTTTTTTGAGGTTCTTGAAAGATATCTGTATCGGTATCTAAAAATTACATACAGCGGACTTTTCATGTTGACTAGTGTGTGTGTAGTAAATTTTCATTCGTTTCCACACTTACCGTATATTTATCGATCCTTGCATTTTCTCGTTCAAAATGCCCTGTTTCTTTCAAATTCACAATATTCCTTGCACTTGTAACAGCCATAATGACGAATTAAATAATGTTTATGGTAAAAAAAAAAATAACAATATAATCTGTCACTTTTCGCGCGCAAAAACGGGTGCGTTCCGTCTCCCAGCGTTCCTCGCGCCGAGATTCCAAATTCGAATGGTTGCGAAACTGAGCGCTTCTTTTATATAAAAGCTGTACGTATCGTTCTATCTAGATATGAACATGAATGCGCCCCCGCGCTCTTGTCCCTTTCATTCGCTATTCAGTCTATGCAAACGAACGTACTCTAGTGTCTTGTCCCACTTTAGTAATTGTTTTATCTAAACAAACCCAGCAGGCACAGGATACGTCTGGATGTACTGATATTTATGAGACTTTGGATTAATGAGATGTTATCTTAGCTGGTCCTTAATTATTTTAAGTGCATCTATTTATTTTATGTCACGTCATTTGTACTATTTGTTTGTTGGCGAACTACGTTGTTTCGCGGTACGTCGTGGTACAAATAAAAATCAACATCCACAGAATACGAACCTATAACTGAAATTATTGATAGCTTTATGCCATGTCACTCATAAATGTAACGAATTTTTAACCGACTTCAAAAAAAAAGGAGAAGGTTATCAATTCGACTGTAATTTGTAGTGTTTTTTTTTAATAAAAAAAAAGCAAACCGAAGTGAAAAACAACTTTAATTTCCGAAGTCGGTGTCTTAGGATCTGTAATTAAGGTTTTTTGCCACCGACTTCCGAAGTTATTTTTCACTTTGTAGTGTTTTATTTTTAGGAAGTCGGTTGTTATTTTTTTGTAAAAAGTTTTTATTTTTAACTTTTTAGTTATGGTAGATACCCCGCAATAATCTAATCGCGTTATTCGTTCATTTTTCGCGCAAATACTTAATGCAAATTTAAGACTTAAATGGTTTTCACATGGACCCCATTGTTTGAATGGAACCAAATTAAAATTGGGAAGCACCAGCTTTCAAATAAAAAAAGAATCATCAAATCGGTTCACCAAGTCAAAAGTTATGAGGTAACAAATATAAAAAATACAGTCAAATTGATAACCTCCTCCTTTTTTTGAAGTCGGTTAAAAAAAACAACATTTTTTTCAAAACTATTTGCAGTTTCTTAAAAAAAAAAAATACAACGGGCACGGCAAAAATAATTACCTGTAAAAACTTACTTAGTTACTTAAGTAATAAAAAGTAAATTCTATATCATCATTCAATTTTATAACAATTTACCGAGGTTTCCGGCGACTGGGACCGCAACTAACTAGGACCGCGGTCCCAGTCGCCGGGTCCATAAAAATTAAATAATTTTCTTCCGGCGACAGGGACCACTCATAGGTAACTTAAAAAAATCTACTATACAAGCCAAAATCGGTACAGTCAAACGAAAAAAATTCTAAATTATTAATATGAATGATATTCATATTAATAATTTAGAATTTTTTTTTTGTCAATGATATTGACTCGTTCTAGACATGATTTTATCCTATGCGCTTAGTAATAGGTTAAAAGCTAGCCCGTTTTTACATAATTCACACATGCATGTTACATACTCGCGTAACACGTGAACCGCTGATCGCGCGTTACCCTAATTACCGCGGATTGCAACAGCGGAGACACGAGTCGCCGACGCAGCTCAACGTGATGCAGCCCGGCACCGGACATCGCGGCCTTCGCGAAATCGTCACTTTTGGCACAGCATCGGTCAACTGTCGACATCTTAGTTAATATTTTACATTGTAATTTCTGTAATTAAATTTAAGTTCAAATAAATTTTGTATTTTTTTCCATCCTCCGGCTACAGCCTTCGTAATTGGCGCAGTCGGTAGGATACTCGCGGGCCGGTTCGCGAGAGTAAATTGCTAGGATCGCGAGTCACCCGGGTGGCTTCGGGCACCGTACGAGTATCCGGAATCTACAAGAGCTGCAGTCCAGAGGAGTATCCAGACATCGATACAGAAGAGGTACAAAATCATTGCAAGTAAGTACTTTAGAATCGCTCTAGAGTCGCTTCCCTTTTTTTATCCTATAAGATTCCAAGATTTTCCATCCAAGGCAATCTCGGTCCCCTAGGTTAGGTAATAGAATTAATATTTTAGACGCTAATAGAAATTTAGAGGCAGAACAGGAGGATAGTAATAGTTCATATATATCAAGTATGGCTGACTCAGTGGATCAAGTTTACAAGGCCCTACGGTTGTTGCCGGAGTTCGACGGAAACTCGAACGTATTAACTCGATTTATAAAACTATGTGATCAACTAGTACAGCAGTTTATGAGAAACGGACCGGAGTTTCAATTAGCTAATTTAGCATTATTAAACGGGATTTTGAACAAAATAGTAGGACCCGCATCGCGTACGATTAATTCGAATGGTATCCCGGAGACTTGGGAGGGAATTAGAAGTGCTTTAATAAATAATTTCGCCGATCAACGCGATGAAACATCTTTATATAATGACTTGGCACTTTTAACGCAGGGTTCGTCCACCCCGCAAGAATTTTATGAGCGTTGTCAAAACCTTTTCAGTACTATTATGACTTATATCAGCCTACATGAAACGATAGCGAGTACCATTGAATCGAAACGCACTCTGTACAAGAAACTCACGTTACAGTCGTACTTACGTGGTCTACGTGACCCGTTGGGCTCTCGCATTCGTTGCATGCGGCCTGATACAATAGAGAAAGCCTTAGAGTTTGTGCACGAGGAAATGAACACGTTGTACCTGCAGCAGCGCAACGACCATGTTCCCGATAGGAAGACGCAGCCTCAGGTTAGTCCAAAAATTCCTTATGGCTTTATGCCACCAATTCACGTGGCACCACCCACACCGCGTCCGTCTAATTTGCAACCCCCAGGATCTTTTAATATGCCAGGGCCATCGCGACCACCTATGCTTCAAGGACAACACCCTGTCCCAATTTGGAGAAACCAACCCCCACAAAATCGCGGGCCCACACGTACTCAACAAATGTTCAGTTCTCCACCGCCTAATTATATACCCCAGGGTCAAGTTTTTAGAATGCCTGGTCCCAGGCCAACTACAAGTAACACCCCACACCCGATGAGTGGCGTAAGTCACTACGTGGCTAAACCATTCGCGCCGCGCGCGTCCCATGATTGGTCCAAATCTGGGAATCCGCCACCCTCGAATTATTTCAGAACGCGGGAATTTAACTTTAACGATTTTAATGACCAGTTGCAGTATGACAATTATAGCGATTATTTTGTTAGCGATTATTACCCCCAGGAATATTTTGAGTATCCCATTTACGCGTACCCGAGTGAATATGTGTATGAGCAACCACAGCGTACAGATTCTTATGTTATAGTCGAGGAAGTTAAGGATCCAACCCCGTCTGCTGAAAAAGAGGATTTTCAGAAGGACCCCAAATCAGACAAGTCAAAATAGAAATTAATTTGCAAACGCAAAGGCAATTACCATATATTCAGATTTCAAATCCCCCGCTTAAACTATTAATTGACACTGGCGCAAATATGTCTTTTGTGAGTCCCGAAGTTGTTCAAAAATTCTTTTCCCACATACCGTGCAATTATGATCCCTTTGAAGTAACGAATATTCACGCTACCACAAGGAGTGATTACTCCATTACTTTACCGTGCTTTCAGGAATTTAACGAGGCAGGTGATATAACTCTTTTCGTTTATGCATTTCATAAATTTTTTGATGGTTTGATCGGCTATGATTTATTAGAAAAATTAGAATCTAACATTGACTTAAAGAACAGATTGTTGATAACTCGTAATTCTAGTAACCCTTTATTAATGTACGACTCTCGCAATAGTAACTTATACGAGGATATAATACCTGCTAATTCATCTAAATTAGTTAAAGTTCCTATAAACTCTGCGGACGGTGACGTTTTTATTCCTGAACAATGCATTTCAAATTGTTTAATAAGTGATTGCGTTACAACAGTTAGAAATAACAGAGGTGTAATAGAGGTAGCGAATACGTCACGTCATGACGTAGTCTTTTCTATGGATCGCCCTATTAGTGCTGAGTTGTTCAATGTCCAGTGCACG
The DNA here is from genome assembly GCA_932294355.1 of Aporophyla lueneburgensis. Lineage (NCBI taxonomy): Eukaryota > Metazoa > Arthropoda > Insecta > Lepidoptera > Noctuidae > Aporophyla > Aporophyla lueneburgensis. Next base: position 20,033,996 of record OW028745.1, on the reverse strand, counting down.
CGCACTAAACAACAGTCCGACCGCGTAAAGGAAGTTTTGTCTCGTCTGCGTACGGATCATTTGAACCCCGAAGAAAAAGCTAATTTAGAAGTACTTTGCGCTCGGTACGCTGACGTATTTTATATTGATGGCGAACCATTATCTTTTACGAACCAAGTAAAACACTCTATTCGAACTACAGATGATGTGCCTATCTATACGAAAAGTTACAGACATCCTTTCATACATAAGCAGGAAGTCCAGGATCAAATTTCTAAAATGCTAGAACAAAATATCATACGTCCGTCTCAATCTGCGTGGAGCTCCCCCATCTGGGTAGTTCCCAAGAAAGCCGACGCCAGCGGAAAAACCAAATGGCGCTTGGTAATAGACTTTAGGAAATTAAATGAGAAAACTATAGATGATCGTTATCCTATACCCAACATTTCGGACGTCCTTGACAAGTTAGGTAACTGTCACTATTTTACCACCCTTGACCTCGCGAGTGGATTTTATCAAGTGGAGATGAACCCAGATGATATTCACAAAACTGCTTTTACAGTAGAGCATGGACACTTCGAATTCCTCCGCATGCCAATGGGTTTAAAAAATTCTCCATCAACCTTTCAACGGGTAATGGACAATGTCTTACGGGACCTTCAAAATGTCGTGTGTTTAGTATATTTGGATGATATAATTGTGTTTTCAGTGTCCCTTCAGGAACACATGATTAATTTAGAAAAAGTATTTCAGAGACTTAGGGAATCTAATTTCAAAATACAAATGGACAAATCCGAATTTTTAAAGTTAGAAACTGCATATTTAGGACACATTATTAGCAAAGACGGTATTAAACCTAACCCGGATAAAATTATGGCCATCCAGAAATTCCCAATTCCCAAAACGGCAACAGAAATTAAACGCTTCCTAGGTCTGTTGGGTTACTACAGGAAATTCATTCCAGACTTTGCTCGTATAACAAAACCTATGACGCAATGTCTGAAAAAAGGTTCAAAGATTGATATAACTAATCCTAATTACATCAGTTGTTTTGAGAAGTGTAAAACCCTTTTAATCAACGACCCAATCCTGCAATATCCAGACTTTAGTAAAGATTTTATACTGACAACAGACGCATCTAATCTTGCCATTGGTGCTGTTCTCTCTCAAGGTCAGATAGGTACCGATAAGCCCATAGCATATGCATCGCGCACATTAAACACTAGTGAAATTAACTACAGCACAATCGAAAAAGAATTATTAGCAATTGTGTGGGCAACCAAGTACTTCCGCCCGTACCTATTTGGTAGGAAGTTCAAAATTGTTACAGATCACAGGCCCTTACAATGGGTAATGAATTTAAAAGAACCCAACTCACGTTTAACCCGTTGGAAATTAAAGTTAAGCGAGTATAATTTCACTACTGTCTATAAGCAGGGTAAGCTGAATACCAACGCAGATGCTCTGTCCCGCATAGAAATTAATAATGAAGACGCTAACTCTATAGCAGTTAACACGTCTGAAAAACCCCCTTCAGTAATTGATTCCACAACCGCAACAGCTCACACAAGCGCTGAGAACCCCATATTAGAGATACCAATATCGGATGAGCCTCTAAATAAATTCCACCGTCAAATATCCTTTATAATCGTGGGAGACATTAAAAAACGCCCAACCGTGTCTAAACCATTCGAAACTCATACCAAAACTACTATACAACTATCAGAGTCAAATCTGGAAGAGGAAGTAATTAATGCCGTAAAGGAATATGTTAATCCCAAAGTAAAAACTGGAATTCTTATACATCCCCCTCTAGCCATGTACAGCATAATTCCGATTATACAAGACAAATTTAAAAGCTCCGCCTTAAATATGGTCTTAACAAAGAAAGAGGTAGAAAACGTTAAAAATTACTTGGACCAGCAAGAAATTATTCGTAAATACCATGAAGGAAAAACAAATCACCGTGGTATAACCGAATGTTTCCTTGCTTTATCACATCGTTATTATTGGCCTAAAATGAAAGAAAATATCTCGAAATATATTAATGAATGTAGTATCTGTGGACAGGCAAAATACGATCGGAACCCTATTAAGCAAAAATTCTCTATAGTTCCTCCCCCAACCAAACCCTTTGAAATTGTTCATCTTGATCTTTTTACAGCACAAAACGAGAAATTTCTTACTTTAATTGATGCTTTCTCGAAATATGCACAAGCATATCATCTCAGAGATGGTACCGCGTTAAGTGTCGTCCAAGCACTTTTAACGTTTTGCACCCATCATGGCGTCCCCTACACCATAGTTACAGATCAAGGACCTGAGTTCACTAACGCATTATTTTCGGAGTTCGTCCGTCTTCATAAAATACAGCATCATAAGATACTTGCACATACCCCTAACGATAATGGCATAGTAGAGCGCTTCCATTCTACTATTCTCGAACATCTCAGAATCCTGAAATTAGAAAAGCATAATGAACCTGCCGTAAATCTCATGCCCTATGCAATTTTAGGTTACAACAGCTCAATACACAGCTTCACTAAATGTAGGCCTATAGACTTAATCACAGGACACTTTGATCCCCGTGATTCCCTAGATTTAAATTTATCGGAACATTTACTGCAAAATTACTTACAAGACCACAAAAAACGACTAACACAAGTCTACGATATAATAAATGAAACCTCTCTTCACCATCGGACTGAATTAACTGAAAACAGGAATAAGGACCGCGAACCTGAAAAAGAGTATGTCCCTGACCAACAAGTATTTGTCCGCAATCCGTTAGCTAGCAGACAAAAATTAGCTCCACGTTTTACCAAAGACATAGTCCTAGCCGACCTTCCCATACATATTTACACCAGAAAGAAACGAGGTCCCGTTGCAAAATCTCGTCTTAAAAGAAGCCCTAAGGAATCTGTATTGTTACAGGATGTTACTGCTACTACTACTCCAAATGACGCAAGGACAAGAAGTAATGATTGATCCTTTAGGGAACGGCCCTGGAATACTTCCGTTTAATCTAGGAGCGACGCGCATCATTTCCCATTATCACTCTTTTCTCAATTATGTCAACCTCGATAGTATACAATCTCAAATAGATACAGTTAATACCAGAATGACTGATGTTAGACACACATTAAATAATAAGACATCTCTATTATTCGAACCGCACATGGATTACCTTACATCCAAACTAGTTAAGATATCTGCCCAGTTAGAGTCATTTGAACATAATCGCTATAAAAGAGGACTCATTGATGGCCTCGGTTCTGTAATCAAAAGTATATCCGGTAATCTTGATCAAACTGATGCAATTAAATACGACAACGCCATAAAAATCCTTAAGGAAAATGAGTATAGGATTCAAGCTCAACTTAATCAACATGTTAGTTTATCTAAAACTTGGGTTTCACAAAATGCCAACTTATTAACTAATATAACTAAAAATCAAGAGTTAATAGGCAATGTTTTAAATCGGATAATAAATAGTACAACAGCAAATCTTGATTTAATCCACTACGCCCACATGGCTCAACACTTAATTATCTTAAGTGATAACATAGATAATTTGTCCGAAGAGCTCCATAAACTAGAGTATACTTTAGCTTTTATACGCGCACTAAGCACACCGCACATGGTAGTTAATATAGCTGAAATTAAGAATATGATACAGAAACTAAGGATTCTTTATTCAGGCGATGAGATCCTTGAATTAGAATTAAGAGACTATTATGACGTAATTAAGCTAGGCTACTTTTATAAAGATAATCAGATAGTTATAGTATTTAAGGTGCCGATTGCCTTCCCTCCAATCTATAACCTTTATAAACTGTCCACTGTCCCTAACAAGAATAACAAAATCCTTTTACCAACCTCACCTTTCATTGCGATTTCTGGTCAAGATTCTATGTACATGGAGGCTGAATGCCCGAAGGTAAATTCTCTGTACCTCTGTGAAGCTAAATCAAAATACAAGGCCCGAGATGATCCCGATTGCATCCAGCATCTGATCTCCAAGCAAGAACTTCTCCCATTCTGTAAACTGTCTTCAGTCGCATTGAAGAAAGAAGCTGTAGAACAACTCGACGAGAAGCATTACACCATCAGTTTCCCACATCCAACCAAGGTGAAGATATCATGCGGACAAGAAACATATAAAACCCTGGAAGGAAGCTATTTGGCGATCATCCCCTACAATTGCCACATCAAAACGCCCGAATTTACTATAGCAAACTCTAACAATCACATCAAAGGTTTCGCTCTGGAGATTATGCAATTGCCCACAATTAATGAAGATTTAGAGACGTCGAGCGAATCACCAATCATACTAAACTCTGCAAATCTAGAAAATCTGCACTCCATTAACACAAAGATCATGCAACAGGCGCCAGCAAAACTCAATGAAGTAGTTGATCCAGCTCTCTACCATACTACAATTCCAATCTATCTGATACTAACCGGTGCAAGTGTACTCATTATCACACTGACGTACCGACGATATCGAGCGAAACGCCTTCAAAGAAACCAAGCAATGCAAAATGATGACGCAACATCTCCAGGAAACTATGCTGAAATTCAAGAATCGCATGGAATCAGTCCCAGCAAGATAAAAATTGACCACAGCAACATTTCATCATCTCTCTCACACAAGATTTCGAAATAGTTGCTTATCTTCGGGGGGAGGTGTTACATACTCGCGTAACACGTGAACCGCTGATCGCGCGTTACCCTAATTACCGCGGATTGCAACAGCGGAGACACGAGTCGCCGACGCAGCTCAACGTGATGCAGCCCGGCACCGGACATCGCGGCCTTCGCGAAATCGTCACTTTTGGCACAGCATCGGTCAACTGTCGACATCTTAGTTAATATTTTACATTGTAATTTCTGTAATTAAATTTAAGTTCAAATAAATTTTGTATTTTTTTCCATCCTCCGGCTACAGCCTTCGTAATTTGCAGGTAAACACACACAAAGGCAATAGCATTGTGTGATTGTATATTACTATCCCTTTCTAACTCGAGTCCGTTTTGAGGTCTGGTAGCCCTTTTGTTATAAACGCGAAAATTTTGCATCGCCCGATGACTGGCTCGGCCAATTACTAACAAGAAGCTTATCAGTTTAAGAAAGTCAAGATTTGCATCAGACAGTTTTGTATTAGATCATTGTATGTAAGACACTGCGCTGAATATTTGTTGCAAATTGTGTGATGTGAGTGGTAGTGTAGTGACTTCATTTAATAGTCTTCAGGTATGTAAAACAATTTTTTATTCACTTATTTATAAACAAACTAAGCTAATAAGGGGGTTAAACAATGTGCTTACAAATATTTTTACTTTAAATTGCTTCTCATCTTTGATAAGACTTTTTAATATCACAAAAATTGTCATCTATTAAGATTATCTGATAGTATTTTTAGTTCAATCATATAATAAATTAGAATCAAATAATATTTTTTTTTTTTTTTGGACAATGACTTCTCGTAGTTAGCCCGAAGGCTTTTACTACTTAACCGGGCTTTCCCTGCGAATGACTTTAGACGCGAATCTAAGGCCTCCAGCCAGGGGCTTACAAACTAAAGGAAAAACTACAAACTAAGCGACTAAGACCTAAGGGCACCCACTGTGGGGTTCGGACCTCGGCTTAGGGAGTCACTGGTGGGGGGGATCAGCAAGGGATAGGCTGGATCTGGGGGGTCGTTAACTAAAGGCTCAGCGACGCGGGCTGGCTCATGCAAGGGTCGGGCGGGACTATTAGCTAGTCGGGAGTGTCGCGACGACGGACCTCGGCGGCGAGGTCGGTATGACGGACGTTTCGGTTTAAGTAAGGTGCTGGTGGCCCTATTGCTCTCCTGGAGGAGGGTAATGGGGTCATCAGGGTCGGTTAGAATATGCCGCGGACGGCGGGTCTTGCTAATGCGGGAGGGGATGTAGTTGGCTGCCGCGACAACCAGAGGGTTGCGGTGGGTTGCGGCCCTATCGAAGAAACGCTTGGAGATGCGGTTCATGAATTGGTGGATAGTCGGGAGTTTAAGGTCGAGGTGGAGATTAGCATTCCGAACGTACCAAGGCGAACCTGTGGCGTTGCGGAGAAAACGGTCTTGGAGGGTCTGTATCCTATGGACGTGGTGGGGTTTCGCGTGTGCAAAGACTGCACAAGCATAGGTCATAATTGGCCTTATGCACGCGGTATAAATGAGCTTTTTGCACCGAAGTGACATTTTGCTCTTTGGGTTGAGAATGGGGTGTAGCCTACCGAGAGCGAAAGCGGCCCGCGAGCGGACCTTCTTTATGTGCTCAGAGAAGGAGAGATGCTGATCTAAGATCACGCCTAGATATTTGGCTCGCTTCTCCCAAGGGATCTGCTTGCCGAACATGGATAGGGGGGTCGGGGGGCGGGGTTTGAGTCGCGGTTTCGTAAAGAGAACCGCCTGACTCTTGTCGGGGTTGACCTCGATTCGCTACTTCCTGAACCAGTCGGCGAGGTCGTCGACTGCGGCCTGGAGGTAGCGAATCAAGGCGTCTTGACTGCGCCCCGTGAAGTAAATGGCCGTGTCATCTGCGAACAGAGCCAACTGAGCCTTTAAACTTCTGGGGATATCGCTAGTAAATAGCGTAAAAATGAGAGGGGACAAGACAGAGCCCTGAGGGACTCCTGCTCGGATAGGATGGGGGGAGGACAGTGCCCCTTCGATGCGATAGCGAAAGGTGCGGTTCGATAGAAAGTCTCGTAGGATGAGCACGAGACGGTCTGGCACTCCGAGTTGGTACAGCTTGTATAACAAGCCGTTGTGCCAGACCTTGTCGAACGCTTTCGCTATGTCGAAGAAAACTGCACCCGTGAACATACCGCGTTGAAAACCAACGCTTATATGTTCGACGATACGGTGCACTTGATGGACACACGAGTGTTGGGTTCGAAAACCAAACTGCTTGTTAGGGATGAGGCCCTTTGTCTCGGCGTAATCTCTGAGACGCTTATAAATAAGCCTCTCATAGATTTTGCCGAGCACGTTGAGCAAACTGATGGGGCGGTAGCTCGAGGGCTCCGCCTTCGGTTTGCCGGGCTTTGGGATGCCAATGACTGTGGCTTCCTTCCAAGCCTGTGGGAAAATATTGTTGCTCAGGGCACCATTGAAGATGGTACACATGAGCATGATCAAGTGCGCGGGGAACAGTTGCCAAAAGTGACAGAACAAAAAATGATTTTGTTTGCAGACGATAGCACTGCCATAGTACAATGTAAAGACTTAAAAACTTATCAATTTGACATTAATAATACCCTTACTGACATAATTAATTGGCTTAATATGAATAATTTAATAATCAACCTCAAAAAAACCAAAGTAATGCATTTCCACCAAAGAATTGAAGCTCCAAAAATGTGTGTCAATTACAATGGCAACGAAATAGAAGAGGTAGCAGTAAGTGTGTTTTTGGGTATCCATATTGACCATAACCTTAATTGGAAGGCTCAAATAGAACAGCTGTGTAAAAAAATAAATAAATCGGCCTATGCACTTTTTCAATTGGCTAGAAAAGTAAATACAGACGCGTTACTTGTTGCCTATCATGGTCTAATAGCCTCACTATTGCGATACGGTATAATTTTTTGGGGTAATTCCACAGATAAGGGATTACTGTTCAAGGCACAAAAAAGGTGCATTAGAGCCATGTGTGGTCTGAAAACAGATGATAGCTGTGCACCGTATTTTAAAACATTGAAAATACTTACGCTACCGGCGATATACATATTAGAAATTAGTATTTTCGTAAAAACGAATCCCAACCTTTTTGAAAAAATGACAATGGTACGAAATGTTCCGATTCGCAGTCAGTATAAAAATTATTTGAGTAATTATAAATGTAAAATTGCATTAGCAAAAAAAAGTGTCTTGGGTATGGCGCCTCACATTTATAATAAAATTCCAGACGCCATAAAAGAATTAAATTTTATACAATTTAAGAAAAAAATGAAATTGTTCTTAATTGATAAATGTTATTATACTATTGACGAATACTTAAATGACGAATTAATTTAGAATGATTAATATTGAGATTAAATTACTGTGACATTTTAATTATTTTGACATTTTAATTATTTGGACTTTTTAATTATTTTGACATTTTTTATTTTGACATACGAATTTAAACGTTTTTAATAATTCCTCATTTAGGTCTGATATGATTAGAGTATTCACTATTTGTTTGATTTATTTTCTATTTTGATACCAATATAATGCATGATTTTCAAATATTTTTAGTTAATAATATTTTGCTATTGTCATCTAGATTTGCACACCATATTTGTACGCCTCCTGGCATAACGTAGCGCTCTCATTATCAACATAAGATCTGTAATTTTATTACCTATGTTAACAAATAAATAAACTGAAACTGAAACTGAAACAGCTGGAAAACCCTATTGGTGATACCGTCTGATCCGGGGGCCTTGCGGGATTTGAGACCTTTGATGAGCTCATGCACCTCGTCAGGTGTGACGGGGGGCAAGGGCTCATCTGGGTCTTCAACGGGCGGGAGTGAAGCTCTGCGTTCGACCTCAGCATCGACCTCAGCGAGGTGATCTGGGTCTACTGGCAGTAAGCTAGGCGAGCATTGTGCCTCGAGGCTGTCGGCTAGGCACTCGGCCTTGTCGGCATCCTCGAATGCAAGTGTCGCATCGGGGTGGATCAGGGGGGGCATTGTGGTGACTTCTTTGGATTTGAGTTTCCTCTGAAGCTCCCAGAATGCCTGGTGGGTCGGTTCTAAATCGCCCAGCATCTTTTCCCAACCGGCGGAACGTAGATCCTCAATGCGTGTCCTTACAGCACGCTGTAAGTGACGCAAGTGAGCCCTGTTCGCGTCGCAGGGAAAGTTGCTGTAGGCACGAACGGCCGCGTTCTTCTCATTCAGCAGAGCCCGTACATCGTCAGGAAGTTTCCAGCGTTGGTCTCCCAACTCTGGAACTTCCCTTGAACATTCGTTCAAGACCGATTGTACGTGCTCTGTGAATGAGTCGATCGCGGCCGTTGTGTCAGCGATCGAATCGAAGTGATCCGGGATGGAATCTAAGTGAGGGGACGTGGTGGCTTTCAGCTTTTCGCTGACTTTCCTCCAGTCCGTGATCACTTTAGTAGCGGGGGGTTGGGTGGGATCGTGGGAACCTAAGCGGGGGGCTAGGTGCATGACTACCGGCCTATGGTCGGAGTCGAGCTCGGGTATAGCTTCTATAGAATCCAGCCTAAGGCTGATATTCTTAAGAAGAGCTATATCGAGGACGTCTGCGACGTGGGTGGGATCATGAGGAAAATGGGTAGGGGTCATCGGGGCGATGACGTCAAAGTGGAGGGTGGAACAGAGGTCGAACAGGTGTCGTCCTCTGGTCGAAGTCCTGGAACTGTTCCAGGCTGGGTGTTTGGCGTTGAGATCGCCCGCTATTATAACGGACTCACTCAAGCCAAGAAGTAAATCGAGGTCGTCCGTGAGGAGTTGGTAGTTCTCCGTCGAGGACTGAGGGGCAAGATAGGCCGATACTAGAGTGATCGGCTGATGACCTGTCATTCCTAAATGACAGATCGAAACTTCTAAACGGGAGAGGGGGGGAGGGTCCATGGGGATGCAGTACAGGGACTTCCTATAATATATGAGAGTGCTGCCTTTGTGGCAGCGCGTCCTGTCATTGCGGACTAAGCGATAGTTGGCAATTTTCGGGTCGCGATGATTCGGTTTAAGGAAGGACTCTTGAATGAGTAGAATGTCTAATTGATGGTCGCGGAGGAAAGTGGCGATCTCATCACGTTGGTTGAGTATGCCATTGGCATTGAAAAAACCTAACTTTAGGGATCGGGGTTTGGTTCTCGCTAGTAATCGACTATCCATAATGGGGGGCTTGAGTAGAGAGGGAGACAAGGGCTTGCGTAATCTCCGGATACGCGTTGTAGATGGCCTGGATTTGGAGCAGGTTGCCGGCGCGTGCTGCGTCGACTAGCTTCTGGGCCATACGTTGGGCTCTGGGGGAAAGGAACGTTGTGAACGTACCCGAGATGATGTTAAAAGCATCTAGGGGGTTCACCTTTGCTCCAGATGGGGGTGCTACGGGACGGGGAGCAGGGGGTGCGGGTTTGGCGGCGGGAGCAGCCATGGGCTTAACGGGCTTTGCGGGGGGCGCAGGGGGGGGGGCTGGGGCGTTGGGACGCGGGTCCAATAACGCGGGGATCCCAGCGGGGGAGGGCTTGGGAGGACCTAATGCAGGGAATGCCTGCATGTGGTTCCCTTGGTTCCAGTGATTCCAGGGGCTGGGTCTCTGGGGACTCAACCTCTCTGGAAGTTTGGAAGAGGGGGCTTCTCTTAGCTGGCGAGCGTTGGCGCGCTTCGCCAGTTTCGAGGAGGAAGACTTCGGGGCCTTGGGGCAGCCCCGGTAGTTGGCGGGGTGGCCGGCCTCTCCACAGAGAACACAGCTGGGTGGCTCTGTGCAGAGGGCTCGGTCTTTGGGACGGGGGCAGTCAGCTGTTCCGTGATTCCAAGCACTTTACGCACCTGGGGGTTGCGAAACAGTGATGCTGTGAGTGCCCGTAAAGCTGGCACCTATGGCATTGGCCAATGTTGCTAGTTTTCCGGGGCTTCTCAATGCGGATGCCCGTGAGACTGCAGACAGCCTTAATCCTAAAGATAGGGTGGTGACCCTCGGTGGGAGGGCACACCACTAAAACCATGTCGAATGCCGGACCATGTCTGGCCCGGTGCATTCGATGGACCTCATCTACGGGCACGTTTTGTGCCTCGAGGTCGGCCTTGATTTCGTCCGTGGCGATCTCTACGGGGATCCGTCGGATCACCACCCTGGTTTGGCGCTCCTCAGGCAGGGCGTAAGTGTGATAGGACACATTACGTGCACTGAGGAGTTTGGTCAGGTCACGAAAGTCTCGTGACGTAGGGGTCTGGACTTTAATGCCCTGCTGGGTAGAGCGGGCATTAGTGAAGTTGACCCTCTGGTCAACACACCACTTGGAGATCTCCGTCCACTTCGCCTTGTCCTGTATAAATACAGGGGGCGGGGGAGGGATCTTTTTAGCGGTCTTGTTGACCGGAGGGGTGGGGGCAATGTCGCGGGGAGCGACAACATTTGCGGAGGTTGAAGCTTTAGGGGTGGGGATGGACGCGGCGTTAGCCTGCGGGGTGGGGGCACGCGAGGGAGGGGATGTTTCCTCGATCGCTGCAAACTTAGCGGCCGGGGCGGCGCTATAGTTTGTCTTTTTACGCTTGTTTCCCTTGCCATGGGAAACTAGCGTATATTGTTCCCCATCTGACGAGGGGGAGGAGACCGAGTCTGCTGCTCGGTTATCCTCCTCGCCAGAGGAGACCTCTTCGGTGTCCATCGAAATGGGCACCTGAGAGCTGGGCACGGGGGGAGACTCTAGAGCGTCGCTAAATGTAGCGACGCTAGTCTCGGGAGTCGAGGTAGCGTCGGCGGCGATGGTATGCGCTTGGGCAACCAGGGCGCGCTTGGACAGTCGCTTAAACAACCCCTTGAACTCGGGGTCGTCCATGAAGAGCTCGCAGAGCGAGAAAAAACTTTCTCGCTCTTTTGAGCTCCACTCGGCGACCTTCGAGCCCAACATGGTTGGGAAAGGGGAACCCTATTCGCTCATCGGAGCGCCTAACACCTAACAAGCCCTAATCCCCGGGTGGGTGTGCCCGGGGGTGAGTAGCACTCCCTGTCGGGTATAGACAGGGAGGTGTGACCTACTGCGTGAGCCCTAAACTGTGTGTGCCGTCACCAATCTTATTGTGCGACGGGGCCCTAACCGGTCAGTGCGGATGGGTATAGAGATACCCTGACCAGTCTAGTGCGGGGGGTATAGAAATACCCGCGGCACTAGTACGCGGCTGTGGAAGGAATACTGTCACCGGGACTGACGAGGGAAGCCCCCAAGGCCAGCGATCCGGGACCCGTCCAAACTTACGCCTAGCCCTGATGGGGATAGGCAGGTGCGTTGGGTCAGCACCCACTCGGTTTCGTTGACACCGTGAGGTTTCAGCCGAGGACCACGAAACTGTGGATTTGCCCAGAAGGGGCCACTACGTTTTAGACGGTATCCAAATAAAGAAACAATTGTCTTGAAAAAGACAGTTTTGAGACAATTCACAATCGAAAATAAATTTTCGTTTGCCAATTCAAATAATAAAGTAACCTTAAAACTACATATATACACATAAATTAAAAAAAACCCTTATGAACTTAACTAAAAGTACCTGATAGTTAATATTTTTTTTTTCAATTTTAGAATTATCAAAATGGATGAAAAAAGTCCTTCAATTTCACGTGGTGAACAGTCGTTTTATATTGATGTCACACAAAGAGGACGTGAACTTTTGCGAAGAGCTGGCTATGAATATACTCTTAAAAGAATAAACAAAGATGGCTCAAAACTCTGACGATGTGCAAGAAAAAGTGTTTGCAACGCGACAATAAAAATCAGAGTCTATGCGATGACTATTTTGAATGAAACTGCTCATTGTCATAAACCTATTGATTTCGCGAAGGATAAAGTGAACCGCCAAATGCAAAAATGTGTAGAAGATGTTCAAAGGGACTTAAATATCCCTGTTGCGTAAGTGTTTGAAAATAATATGGAAGTTTGATGTACATTCGTTTGACTGTACATTATTTGATTTCAGTTATCATTTGTGAGTGGTCCCAGTCGCCGGAAAAAAATTATTTAATTTTTATGGATCCGGCGACTGGGACCGCGGTCCTAGATAATTGCGGTCCCAGTCGCCGGAAACCTCAATTTACCATCCCATATAAAAAATGTAAACTCTTTCAGCACTTTTAAATCAAAACTTGCAAATTTTATTATTGAATTGTAAATAGAACTGTGTGAACTTAATTTTGATGGATTCACCATCAAAATTAAGCAGAACAAAAATGAAAGTGAAATTAGAATTTATATTGATGTCCGTTATCTAGAATAAGTTTATTACATTATGTTATTTTATATTCTCATGTAAGTGACTCTTTGTCTTTTTGAGAATAAAGTATTTAAACCGAAATTCGAAAAAGGCAGTTTCACTTGGAAATGGAAATTCGGAATTCGGCAGCCATTTTAATTAGTAGAACAAATGAATCGTAGCAATGGACACAATTACTCAATAAATTAATTGGCCATAGACAATGTGTTTAGAAACAAAGCATTACTCAACTTGAGAGACCAAGGATCCCTTAGGACCTAAATACCTCATTTTAAAATTATTCTGTTGACGTATGAAGTCGGTAAACATCATTGAATTATTCAAAAACTGGCTATTTTTCAAAGCGGGATTTATTACAAAATTACATCGAGCGTGATTTAATGCAGCGCTACACGCAAATAGTTTATAAAATTTAATTTTCAACAGTTAATTGAATTTATCACGTTTATTTGTTTACAATTGTTGCCTTAGGTATCAGTATCTAACTGTGATTTATGAGTGACACAACTTAATATCTCATGAATTTATAGGCAAATGGTCTGAAATAATAAAATGTAATATAGTTAATTTCTTGTAGGCGAATCGAAAATTCCAGAAATACGTATAAGGCATATGGCGCGTTTTGAATTGTATGCATTATAGTCAGTTTTTTAGATGAAGAGATTCATCTCTCGAATTAAATATTTCGAAATTGTTTATTAATAAATTATTTCGATAGGCGATTCGCAAGAAATAAAGTATTAATAATAGTACGACGTTAAATAATTAAATAAAAAAATAAATAAATAAAGTTTAATAGTTAAAATCCACACTTATAATATTATAAATGCAAAAGTAACTCTATCTGTCTGTCTGTCTCGCTTTCCTGCTAAAACTACTGAACCGATTTAAATGAAATTTGGTACACAGATAGTTTTGAGCCTGAGAAAGGACATAGGCTACTTTTATCTCGGTAGTACGTTCCCACGGGATATTTTCCAACCTCCACGCGAGCGAAGCCGCTGGCAAAAGCTAGTAATTTATAAATAAAAATTTCGAAATTGTTTAATAATAAATTATTTCGATAGGCGATTCGCAAGAAATAAAGTATTATACAAAAAGAAAATTATAACAAAACGGTTTACGCACACAATACTATAGAGTATAGACAATCAAGCGAGGCATAGACAAGTCCTGATGTTCTCGTCAAACATTTAGGCATCCATCTAGACTTCCATCAACATCTCGCTTTTATTTTCCGAAGAGGCAGCCAGCAAGGCAGGTTATTGCCTTGAAACGATCATAAACCAATCTCCGACCTGTTATTGAAAAAACCGTACAGACTCTAAAAATGAAGAAACTGTAAGGATCGATTTGCAGCGACTAGAAAGTGTTTTTTCGACCAATGTGGTATGTGCATAAAAAAAATGGTAGGTAGGCTGTACACACGGCTACACATCAAGCAATACATTTCCAGTTTAAGCTGACCTGCCATTATACGGAAATCCCATATAGTGTGAGATCAGTTTAGACTGGAAAGGCTAGCTTAGTACGTAGCCGTGTGTACTACAAAACATTATTCAAAAAAAAAAAAGCGATTTCGGAATATAGTTTTTATTCGTCACTTTTTAGTTGAGGTACTTACCTAGCCCATGCAAATTCGTACACCTTCACTAACTAAGTAAAAAACAGTTACAGGAAGTTGTTATAACATCATTAACATACAGTAACTGGAAAAAATACGTATTATTTAAGCGAATTCAAAAAATACTAATTAGAACTGGTCCATATTTAAATGGGACTAGTTTTTAAATATACCCTTTCAAACGACATAATTTCTCGAATTTGTTCATAATTCAAAAAATGATAAAGAGTTCACAAAGGAGAGGAGGTTACAAATTCCTCCATCTTTGGAAGTCGATTAAATAGGCTACAGCTAATTATAATAATCAAATAGGATATATCGTCCCACAACTTTGTACAGGTTGTTGACTGCCTCGTTGGCCTAGTGGTAGCAAGCGCTACTGCTGAGCTTGCTTGAGGTCCTAGGTTCAATTCTCAGGTTGGGCAAAGTGTTATTGGGTTTTTTTATCTGGAATTTCTCAGTAGCAGCCCGGAGTCTGGATTTGTGCCCGGTTGATGGCAATAGGCTCGCCCCCTATTAGTACATGGGACTTAAACATAACAGGTGAAATGTGGGTGTACTATAGGTATACACCTCTGCCCAACCCTTCGGGGAAACAAGGCGTGATGTTATGTTAACTTTGTACAGGACATTTTATTTTTGTGTTAGATTTATTTTTAGTTACCAATCTACGTATACTTATTACGCACAAAGTATCAATACGTGTTTGCATCATGCATTATTCAATGACTAACAAATCGCTAATACTGCTAATGGACACGCGAAGGCATTCATAGTTTGTTTTGTTATGAATGAGTAGCAAATAGTACCAACACGGAAAAGACAAAGGTATACTGAAGGCAGCATCATACTAATTATGTTATGTTCTGTCCCGTTTATTATCTGTGCGCCTAACGGAATGCGCGTGTAACGAAGTGACATCTAACTTGTCAATTTGACGTTGACACTTCTCTTGGCTTCCGGTGGGAAGAGGGAAAGCATGTCGCCCCTTGAGTCTCGCGATCCTTTGTTGTAAAGTAATCCCTTATCCTGGTCGTTTTGGTGATAATAAGTCATGACCCATTGTTTGGATTGTTAATAACCCCTAATTTGACGTAATAACACGGGTTTTGGACATATTTTGGATAAATAGTTTGAAGGTTAAGCAAAGTGTGACGCTGTTGGGACGAGTGATTTGAAGACCGCATGCTGTGATTGCCTCCAGCCGACGTTGCAGCGGATTCTAACCTGAAGAATACTCGTAACGTCACAACACGATACATATACACTCACTTACATACACAACTCCGGGTAGAAACCAGAGCAGTTTCCTTCAACCATGAGGTAAGTTCTTTTGTTTGTATATTGTACCTTGTACGTGTATTGTCTGCTCCGCGTACGGCGGACAGTACGCTAGCCACTCTTGTCTCCAGAGCCCCCCATCAAAAACTTCCACTGCGCAATTGAATTGAGGTTTGGCCTGGCAGCGTACATTTTGGTAGCAGAGGCGTGGTTTTAACCTACAAAACCACCAAATTGGTAATTTACAGTAGGCTAATTACTTGGCAGTCTCTATAATGTAGTAATACGCTGTAAATATTTGATAACTATGATTGCTAGTTTATTTGAAATAATTTGTTGGAATTAATTGAGTTGAGTAACTCATATTGCCGGGGGTCAACCAGGTTTGCATATGCTTCAGAGTTGGTTAGATTGAGCTATGTTATAACCTCTTGTTGTAGTTATTTGACCTCTGTCTTGTATTGAATGTCAGGAAGACATTAAAGGGTTGAGTTGGAATAAGGGTTCATTATTGTTGTACCATTGACACAGTGGTTTGTGAACTTAACTTTTGGAATTGGATAGAATTTGAATATTTGAATTGAATATCATATTGACAGTTTTGAACGTTGACATTGGTTTGAATTAAAATAAAACTTTATTTTTGTTCATTAAATTAGAACCAGTATTTTGTTATTTCTTGAGTTGTGGTGTACCAGTTTGGTAGTTTGATAGTTTGCTTGTAGTTATTTTGTAATTGATTGTTTGAACTTTGTTATTTGTTCACTTAATTATTTTTTTTGCTTGGTTTATTTGAATTGTATTGTTTGTGCAATGGCACACAAAGCGGGGAGAGAGGCAATCAGTGGATTGACCACACAGCTGCGGTGGTTCACTTCAGCTGCAGCGACCGCTGAGCGCCCGGATCTTGAAGCGGTCACTCTGGCTCGGTTCGAGCAGTTGAACGTTAGACTCGGCAACGCTGATGCTCTGCTTACCCGCTACAACGAGTACATCTGTGATGTGGCTCTGGAAGTGCTGGATCAGGCAGCACGTGACAAGGTCCTTGCTGACTACGACCAGATCTTGGACCTGGGGGATGTCATTGGTCAACGTGCTCGGGAAATATTGGGGAGCCGGACACCTGTCCAGGTCAAACCGGAGACCTCGGTTGTTTCAGGTCCCGGACTATTGAGTAGACTGCCTACCTTGGAACTGCCACACTTTAACGGTCGCTTGGACCAGTGGTTAAGTTTCCAAAACCTGTTTGAAAGTTTGGTTGATGCACGCTCGGACCTCAGACCCGCCCAAAAGTTGGCCTATTTGTTGTCTGTCCTGGAAGGTGAGGCCCGAGCCTTGGTGCAGCATCTGTCTTTGACTGACTCAGCCTACCCTACCGCTGTGGAGCTACTCACCCGGCGGTACCAAAATAAACGTTGTTTGGCTGACGTTCATATTGAATTGATTTTGGGGTTACCGGTCATTACTGGATTGTCAGCATTGCGTACTGACCTGTTGAACCCGTTGGTGGCAGCGACCAACGCTTTAAAGCAATTGGACTTGCCGGTGGACCATTGGTCTTACCTTTTGGTGCACGTTGTGCTGCAACGGCTTCCTGCCGATTTGAGGGCTCGTTTCGAGCAAAAGTATGGTGGGGATAGTGTCACACATCTCCCCCCATTTGACGACCTCGTCCAATTTTTGGAGGATGAGTGTCGGTTTGTGGACAACTCTGGCGTTGCCACTGAGTCATGCCAGCCGTCTTCCCGGCCACGAGACCAGGGACGGACTAGGGCTCGCGGGCCTGTTGATGGTCGCCCCGCCTCTCGTTTTGCTGGCACCCAGAGTCGTCCTGGTTGTGAGTTTTGTAGGGACACGGGGCATGGCATGGCAACTTGCGTGGCCTTTTTGAAGTTGCACGTGAGTGCCCGCCGCCGAATTGCCAATGCACGCCGCCTGGCTTCTCTTGTTTGGGGGCTCACTTCCATCGGGACTGCCCCAACCCCCGCCCTTGTAGAATTTGTGGGGGGTCCCATTTGGACATATTGTGCGCTAACGCGAACCACGCTGGCAGACCAGCCTCTGATGAAGGTTCGCGTACGGGGGGGTACCATGGAGTTGGTCACCGGGCTTCTGCCTCGCCGGTTCAGAACCGGGGAGAGGCCCGCAATTTTGAGCACCGCACTCCACCCCCCGCGCAAGTTGATCGGGAGCCGCGCGACCGCCATTTGGTCTCCCCGCGTAAAGGCGATTACGCAGTTGTTGCTAGGCAGCGCTGGCCAGACCAGCACCGCCTTCCCTCCCCTCCATTGGCGGAACGTCCCCGGTTGGAGTCACGCCCCCCGCCATTCGGGCATCCGGTGGGATATGCCCTTCCAGCGATGGCGCGTGGCTCGGGACACTGCGCGGACGAGGAGTTTGAATTCCATCCTCGTCGGGAAAGACTTGGGTCTGGGTGTGGCGATCGGTCGCCGCCCAGACATTGTTAGGACATTGGCGCCTGCCCCGCTAAGGTACCCCTCAGATCGACACGGTTTTGTTGCCAACGGCATCGGTCGGGTCTGGGGGCCCACGGGGGACTCTGTTGTGGACCGTGTCATTTTGGACATGGGAGACCAGGGTTGCCTTTTGTCTATTGTTTTGTTGTTTGTTTGTATTGTTTTGGGCAAAATTGTTTTCTTGAGCGCCTTTGGACTGCGGGACTTGGCTGGGACGAGCCAATTCGGGACACCCGGTTGGAAGATTGGCTCCAATTTGTATCCGCACTCCCTGCAGTCAACGAAGTCGTGTTACCCCGCGCTATCCTCCCCCCTGGGAGCTACACTGCTACCATTGTTTGTGATGCGTCTTCGCACGGATATGCAGCTGTTGTTTGTCTGCGCACCGTCTCCGCAACAGGCCAGGTGAATTTGTCACTGGTCTTGGCCAAGAGCAAGGTGGCCCCCCTCCGGACGGCACTGACCACCCCTAAGTTGAATTGTCAGGGGCGGCGCGTCTTGTACGTTTATTGAACCACGTTGCTCACACTTTGGGTGGAACTGTGGACATTCGGGCTTCTTACGCCTGGACGGACAGTCAATTGTTTTGTGTTGGTTGAAGACGTCCGTTCACTCTTTGGAGGTCTTTGTTGCGAACCGAGTGTCTCAGATTCAAAAGTCTAAAACGCATTTGATTTGGAGGCACGTGCCTGGAGATTTGAACCCAGGCGCCGTGGCCTCACGTGGGTGCATGGCACCCCGCTTGTTTGCTTACCCCCTATGGTGGGGACCAGACTGGCTGACTCATCCCGAGGATGATTGGCCTCGATCGCCAGTCTTGATGTCGGGTCCTTTGCCCGGGCTCAAGGTGCTCGCTGTTGGAACAAAGGACCCTGAGTTTTGTTGAGTCGATAAAGCTCCCTCGACAAATTGTTGAATTGTTGTTTTTTGTTGTTGAATTGTTGGTGACTGATCGTCACATTAAGAACTCGCATGCCGGTTGCAATGCGCTGTTGGCCATTCTGCAGCGAGAGTTTTGATATTGTCGGGAGCCGTTAGTAAGTTGAACCCCTTTTGGACGATACGGGTCTTTTGTTGTTTGGTTGTTGACGGTTGAGGCACTCTAGCCTTCCTTATGGGGCCCGTCACCCCCTTTTGTTGCCTCAGGAGGGCCATTTGGTTAAATTGTTGTTGTTGTTGTTGTTTGGTTGTTATTGTTGTTTTTGTTGTTTGTTGTTGTTTTGACCCGCCAGCCTGCCCCCATTGGGAGGGTATTTTTGAGGCCGCGGTGAAAGCGGCACAGGGACTCTGGCGCAGATTGTTGGGAGACACCGTTCTCACCTTTAAGGAGTTAGCTACGGTATTTTGCCGCATTGAAGCTGTATTGAACTCGCGTCCATTGTGCCCGCTGTCTTCGAACCCGAACGACTTGGAGGTCCTGACCCCGGGCCATTTTTTGATTTGACAGCCACTTGTCGCCCTGCCGGAGCACCCTTTTGTCGATGTGAGCCAAAATTGGCTATCGCGGTTTCAGTTGGTGCAGCAGCTCGCTCAGAGTTTTGGAAGCGTTTGAGCTTGGAGTATTTGCACATCCTCCAGCAGCGCGTCAGGTGGACTGATAAAACGCAACCTTGTCGGGATTGCCAAGTGATTAGCGGACGGGAAGGCCCGTCCGGGGGGGGTAGATGTTCTGTCCCATTTATTATCTGTGCACCTAACGGAATGCGCGTGTAACGAAGTGACATCTAACTTGTCAATTTGACGTTGACACTTCTCTTGGCTTCCGGTGGGAAGAGGGAAAGCATGTCGCCCCTTGAGTCTCGCGATCCTTTGTTGTAAAGTAATCCCTTATCCTGGTCGTTTTGGTGATAATAAGTCATGACCCATTGTTTGGATTGTTAATAACCCCTAATTTGACGTAATAACACGGGTTTTGGACATATTTTGGATAAATAGTTTGAAGGTTAAGCAAAGTGTGACGCTGTTGGGACGAGTGATTTGAAGACCGCATGCTGTGATTGCCTCCAGCCGACGTTGCAGCGGATTCTAACCTGAAGAATACTCGTAACGTCACAACACGATACATATACACTCACATACATACACAACTCCGGGTAGAAACCAGAGCAGTTTCCTTCAACCATGAGGTAAGTTCTTTTGTTTGTATATTGTACCTTGTACGTGTATTGTCTGCTCCGCGTACGGCGGACAGTACGCTAGCCACTCTTGTCTCCAGAGCCCCCCATCAAAAACTTCCACTGCGCAATTGAATTGAGGTTTGGCCTGGCAGCGTACATGTTATTAGGTGTAATTATGTATCTTTGTAACTATATATACTGTGATACAAGTCAAACCAGTATACTGTGAAGACGGTTTTCATCCAGCAGTTGATTTCATTCCAGTAGGATTTTTGAATTAGAAATTTGTCGTAACTTCACGTCTTCGGTTGAAAGAATAAACGTGAATTCAAAAAGTTAATATACAACAAGTATCAAGACAGCGAATTCTCCGTAGCGAAGCGTAGGCTCGCGTAGCATAGCGTCGTCTGGCGTAGCATAGCGTTGTGACGCGTAGCATAGGCTCGCGTAGCGTAGCGTAGGCCACGTAGTACGGCGTACGTAGTCGCATTCACAAGGAATAAAACAGGATAGAAGTATAGCACTCTTTTTAAAAACCGTTTTTTCCTACAAAGTATGAACCGGAATAACTCAGGTCGTCATCATCATCGCCGAAAGACGTCCACTGCTGGATATAGGCCTGCCTCCAAAGGAGGGGTTTGGCATAATCGCAATGATTGGCGGGCGGATTGGAGATCGCAGTATGGTGGTATAATGCTTAGAGAATGCGGCCGCCTGTTCTCTAGTAATTATATGTATTGGAAGTTAGAACTAGAAAAAGGTATAACCAAGATACCTACGTGATTAAACAAAGAAAATAAACCGTGAACATTAATATTATTAAGTATAGCAATTTGCATCGTGTATTTACGTAACTTATTGTTTTGCACAGCGATAAGAGTAAACAGTATAATAGTGTTTTACATCCGTGCATAATGTTATAAATTACAACTATGCTAATTAGTACTACTTAATGCCTAGTTTTTGTTCACGTTCCTGACAAAAATGCGTCAATTTTAGTTTATATATTTTGTCCTAGCAATTGTGACAATCATCTTCTAGGCATGATATAATTATTGAACAGTTCCGTAACTCAGGTGTCACTCGATTATCCAGCTCCTCAATTAAGTAACAATCTTTAAATCGCAATCCAACGGATTTTTTAGGAAATTGCTAATTCATTGCTTCGTTAGTTTGAAAAATTCGTCAGCTCGACAGCGTAAATCTCGCAATGAATGTTGATGAATTGTCAAAATGAAAACCATTCCTACTGTATATTACGCAATTACCCCGCAGGCATACCTACTGGGTGCATTTATAATGCGGAGAATCTTTATAAGTAATTATTCGTTGTAATAAAGTACGCTGACATTATAAATATAATTTTAATCAGATGAATCAATGTTATTATCGAGTTACGTAGCACGATACGTCATTAGTACTTCATTTAAGTTCTACAGTACACGCTAATTTTAGATGATAATAATTATTATCAACAAATCGAGATGAAAGAAAGAAAGAAGAAAGAAAAAATACGTTTTCATTGCACAAAAAAAATGCGTACGCGCTTTAGGTAATATACACACAAGGGAAAGTTGTAATCCATACTTTGAATCCTTGAAAATTCTAACATTGCCGTCATTATACATTTTTGAGGTGGCAGTGTTTGTTAAGACCAACCCAGAGCTTTTCAAAATAAGAGCTCCAGCTGACCCACGGTTAAGGAAAAGGGATTCGAGCATTCTTTGTGTTGATCGTTGTAAAACAGCCCTCCTACGTAAAAGTATTTATCGAATGGCTCCAGTTGTTTTCAAACAAACAAACAAACAACAAAACAATTAACAAACAATTTTTAATTAATAAATGTTATTACTCCACAGCTGAGTTTATGGAGGACACCACTGATATTTAGTATGTTACAATTATATTAATAATTTTACTCTCCTTATTGATTTAGATTGTTGTTAAAATGTATGTTTCCTTATTTTCAATGTAGACTTACGAATATTCTAAGTTGCACTGTCTTATTATTCTTGTGCTTATGTTTACAATATTATTATACTGACATTGCTAATTGTGTAGAACTGTATGTAAGTATTAATTGTGTGTTAGGAGTTGTGTGTTAGTATATAAGTAACTGAATTATTTTATTTCAATTGTGTGTCTATGATATCGACACAACTAACTTTTAGTTTTATTTGTATGCTCTTGGGTAAAATGTAGCGAACTGTGCATCTTCTTATAACATCTTATTGTATTTTTTAACCTATATTTACGAATAAATGTGATTTGATTTGATTTGATTTGACTTCCCCATTAGTAGGCATCTTGGTAGGCACCCCTTTTCGTATATAAGGTTATAGTCATAGCTCCATGAAAATCAGCTGTATCTGGACTCTAAGCCAACTCTAGCATAGTTGAAAAAATAATGGTTTTTGTGTGCTTCGTGTAGACCCTACATGCACAATTTGTTTCGAATACTATCTTGATTATATTCAAATACCTTTATTCGGAGCTATGGGTAAAACTAACAGTGGGTCCCAAACAGCGGTAAACGGCTTCGCGGCAGGCCCAGGAGAAGATGGCGGGACGAAATTGACTCTTGCACCCTACGCTTTTACCCGCATAGACATTCATCCCGTGGGAATATCGGGATAAATAGTATCCCATATCCTAATCCAGTTCCTGGTGTAGCCATGCGCCAAATTCCATTCAAATCCGTTTACCCGTTTTTAGCATGAAAGCGTTACTAACAAAAATACGAAAAATCAGATCTTTTTTCTTCATATTATAAGTTTAAATTGGCCACATACAGCACTGGAGGTAAGGGAGGCCTTTGTCTTGCAGTAAGTCACGAAAGTCTGACAATAATATTAATATTTGGGCTAGTCTTTATGATTACCTAAAGAGTAAACTAAATATAGAACGAGCTTTTATCGTTAAACGACATATTGAAGGGAATTGCTACAAGATTGTAAAAACCGCTAACCACAGTACCAACAAAAAATTACAGTAAGTGGGTAAATCAACTTTGCTGTGATAAACCCAACTTCCTTGATAAGACAATGAATTGAATTAACTACAAATCAACAGAACCACGTATCAGTATTGATATTCACAACCATTCGGTATGCTGCCGTACCGAATTGAACATAAATTATTGTTATCGTAGAAGCCAATCCAAAACCATTTAATGTTCTCAGTTTAAATCAAATAGATGACCGGTATTTTCCAACAGCTTTATGCTGTTGAAGAGTACGGCTAATCAGGGTTATCGAAATGACATTTTTAATACGATAGCCCATTGAACGGTTATGAATAGCTATGCTGGCATCGGTCCTAGCAGCCCCCTCAGCGCTGCTGACATCTCTTTGAGGCGC
Source organism: Aporophyla lueneburgensis (assembly GCA_932294355.1). Classification (NCBI taxonomy): domain Eukaryota; kingdom Metazoa; phylum Arthropoda; class Insecta; order Lepidoptera; family Noctuidae; genus Aporophyla; species Aporophyla lueneburgensis. Next base: position 20,010,182 of record OW028745.1, on the reverse strand, counting down.
GCGTGGAACACTACGCGCCGTCGACCCGAGCCTGGTCCTTACCGGGAAGCGGGTTACCCATTGCTCGCCACTCGCAAGCTCGCGCCTACGGTGGCCGGGAATCCGCTATCGACTCCGGACGCCCGGGGCGTCTCCTCCTGCGGTGGCTAGGGACGTGAGGGCGCAGTGACTGCCACACACATGGAGAACGCTGCATTTACATTTGGATTGAGGGCCCATTTTTTGAACCCTTGCGTAACGAAATAAGACTTTTAGGGAAATTTGTTAAAATAGTAAAAACTTAAAGCAAAGGGTCATAAATTTCTTAAATGTGAATTAAAACTGTTATGATTAAAATAACTTGGGCCCTAAATCCAGACGCTAGCATAAAGTGGCATAGCCTAAACCTCAGTAAGTACTTTAACTGAGTTAATAATTTTCATTCCAGAATTTAGTTAAGAATTTCTTAAATATTTTAAGAAATTCCCAGATCTGTAGAATATGACATTAAAGATTTATGGTAGTATATCTGGGGCCCTGACTTCATTATTGCTTAAACTGAGGAATCTGCAAAAAATGAATTTATATGATGAAATACATAAATACGACTTTAACACGTTTTACTTAGACATGTGTTTGGCGAGTCACTCAACGGGCCAGCACCCACGGCTTCCATGGGTATCCTGACCACCATCACACTATCGTCGCAAAATCCTGCATCGCGTAATACGTTAACCAGATATAATAAGTTTACCAGGAAATTAACATATATCCCGACATTAATCACCAATCGTTGGGCAGTTACCCACCCAGCCACGGCACCCGTCTGATCGCAGAATCCTCACTTTCCTCCAGAGGTTGAGTGAAAATACCGTGCAAATCCACACTATCCACACTAATATAGAATATTATAAATGCAAAAGTAACTTTGTGTCTGTCTGTCTCGCTTTCCTGCTAAAACTACTCAACTGATTTAAATGAAAGGTACACAGATAGTTTAGAGCCTGAGAAAAAAAAATAATACCATATCGCAAAATTGAGGCCACTAAACCGTGATATGCAACTAGTAGCGCATCCATATTTATTTTTCTGGCAATTTGGAAAAGTGCGTATGCTGATTTATTTATCTTCTTACTCAGGTCATCTATGTGACCTTTCCAGTTAAGTTGTTTATCAACGAATAGATCTAAGAATTTTGCTACTTTAACTTCCTCAATGTCACAGTTACCATGTCTGATATTTACTTTTGGTATTTCATTTCTTTGGTGAAAGTGCATTACTTTGTTTTTTTTTTTAAGTTTATAACTAAATTATTTTTATCAAGCCAATTAATTATGTCCGATAGTGTATTATTTATTCATTCATTTATTTGTTTCAGACATAGTCCATAATTATAAGTTATAAATTCATTTAAATTACAAAAATTAAAACCAATAGAACACATAACATTAAAATAATCACCAATAAATAAAATTACATATACACATATAAATTACATTTAAATTAATGGTAATTATAAATATAAATTAAATTAAAATAATACACATTTAAAAAACAATCAATTATAAAATTAGACACAATTTTACAAAAGCATGTCAAATAATACGAGGAGAAGCGCTAACATGAAGCTGCATCCACCTCTGTATCAGGGACAGGTCCCACCGCTCGGACAACACCCTCAGGAGACTGTTTGAGCTGCTTCGCAAGCGATTTAGAAGTGAAGCGCGCCTCTTCCTTATTTATGTCATTTTGATAAATATTGCGATCAATACATTTTACTATGGCAGTACTGTCGTCTGCAAACATCACCATTTGATGTTGAGTCACCTTTGGCAGATCATTTATATAGATTAAGAAAAGAGGTGGCCCAAGGACGCTGCCCTGTGGGACACCAAACTTTACCAATCTAGAGTGAGATAAAAAACTTTTTTCAAATTTTGTTTTTTCACATATTCTTGCAATCTCTGTACATTGCATTCTGTTGGAGAGATAAGATTCGAGTAGTTTTAACCTTTTGAGCGCCACGACAAAAAGTAAAATCGTGCCCTCAGCGCCAAGCTATAAATTCATCCTTTAATACCTACAAAATAGTAGTGAGTTCGAAATTATATCGATAAAGCACTAACCACGTATTTTTTAACATATAGTATGTTTTTAATAAAAGGTTACTATACCAGAAATATATAATAAAGGAGTTTTATTTCATCCCGCTTTGTCTTTTATGGTAAAAATGATACGATATGTGTCACAGTTTCGGCGTTAAATCCACAATTCAAAACAACAGTCGATAAAAGCAAGTCATCACCATCACAGCACTATGTTCAATCATGACGTACATTCTTGTCACGATAGGATGACACTGGCGTAGCTGGCACCACTTTTCTTAATTTGCTCGCCTCTGCACTAGAGGTGCGCATCCGATATTTATGAATAATATCGAAAGAGTTATTTTATTTTAATGGTTTCGCTTTTTATATACAGTAGCAGCATTTTTATTTAATACAAGTAGCTTCTGCCCGCGACTTCATCCGCTTTATATTTAGGTATTGCTCCCCCATCCCGTCGCATCGTATGTATATTTTTTAATATGAAAAAGAAAAGTATTGTTTTTACGATTCTAAAATCTGAACTTCACTTTGTAGTTTAATTTATTTTATTACTTATAACACAATAGTATCGTTAAACAAGGATGTATGTTCCGATGACTATAGTCTGATATGCACGCCCTTCCGCTCCACCCAGAGCGGGAGACATCATTTAATGATTTCCCACCCACAAAAAAGTCGTTCAGAATAATAAAGTAATGAGAACAAACTATTGATACAAGTAAAGGAACAGCTCTATTTACAAATCGACCACATGTGACGTCATCGGATTGTCACGATTAGATGACTCTGGCGCTCCAGGCACAGACAATATGAAAGTGTGATGGAGATGGGCATTACACTCATTATGATTTATCGATAATTAACTGACACCGACATTTAATGAGCAGATAGTTCAGTATTTTAATCATATTTAAATAATTTTCATGATTCCTGAATCATTAAACTTCTATATCAAAAGTTTTACTTATTTATTGCTGAATAATTTAAAGAAATTAAATATAACGTAGGTTACCGTCAAATTCGATATTACAGGCCATAGTACAGGCTTTGCCTAGTTTGGGATCAGATAACGGTGTGTTGGTTGTCCAAAGATATTTATATTTATTTATTTTATATTTATTGATTGCTAGCTACATCACTACGTGTCATGATATGATGACTGTGGCGCTGAGGGCACTATGTTTTTCAAACTTTATAATTGGTATTAGTTTTTGCCATCTTATGTTAATACGGATGAAATATAAAGAAAGAAGCTCAACTAATATAAAATAGGATGAGTCAAGGAACATAATTAGCAAAGGAAATAATAAAAACAATGTTGTTTTATGAGTTTTATTTACGTTTAAAAGTCTGTCACGGTATCGTGACCGTGGCGTGCTGGGCACGTTTTGGTTTGTCATCTATACATGACTCTGGCGGTCAAAAGGTTAAAATGTTGCCTCTGATACCATAGCTACGTAGTTTATCTAATAAGACATCGTGCTTTACGTAATCGAAGGCTTTGGTCATGTCTGTGTAAATAGCACAAATAGGAGCTTTTTGATCTACGGCTAACATAATGCCACGTAAAAAATCAAAAATAGCCATATTGATCGTGGTGTTCTTTCTAAAGCCAATTTGTTCCTTACATAATCTAATATATAAAATTCTCGTGTCACAGTTTTCGTTGCCATACTCCTCCGAAACGGCTTGACCGATTTTGATGAAATTTTTTGTGCTTATCCGGTTTCTATGAGAATCGGCCAACATCTATTTTTCATCCCCCTAAATGTTAGGGGTAGTCCACCCCTAAATTTATTTTTATATTTTTTAGACAAAATTTTTAATTTCTATTTTTTTATGATACAACATACAAAAATACATACAATCCTCAATTTTCACCCTTCTACGATCAACCCTTATTTTTTAATAGCCATTTTAGGCAATTATTTATTTGGCAAAACAACGTTTGCCGGGTCAGCTAGTAAGTTATATTTATTGACATAGTAATATAGAGACTTATAAATATTTTTTTCTAAAATTTTTAAGAATACAGAAATTTTTGCTATTGGTCTATAATTCTTCATATCGGTTTTGTTATCTTTTTTATGAAGTGGCTTAGTAATAACTTTTTTCAAGTCTTCTGGATAAACCCCGTCAACTATGCTAAGGTTCATAATATGCGCTAATACGGGTGCTATAAGTTCATTTACAAATTTTATCACCTTTGTTGACATACCATCAAATCCTACAGTACTTGTATTTTTAAGTGATCTTATAGCCGAAACGATATCGGTTGATAGAACAGGCTGCATAAACATAGATTGCCTCGTCAAATTGTCTAATTTATTGTCCAATTTCATATCAATTTTTATTATATTCTCAATTTCATCTATAAAATAATTATTAAACGCATTTGCAATGTCAGTAGGTTTTGAAAGGGTCAGGTCACATTTATTTGTTCTTTAGGAGGGTTATTTTTAGGTCTATTGACTATTTGCCATGTAGCTTTTGACTTATTCTGCGAAGTTTTTATAAAGTAATCATTTTGAGCTTTTTGTGTTAGTCTTATAATTTTCTTACATTTTGAAAAGTATTTTTTAAAATTAGTTTTATTTTTTAATATAGGATTTAGTCTGTATTTCCACAGTAATTTTCTTTGTGTTTTACTACACCTTTTTATGCCACGCGATACCCATTTTACGTTTTTATTTGTATGAATAGTTATTATTTTATCAGGGAAGCAAAGTTTGTAAAATAGGGAGAACGTTTCATAAAATCTTTTGTAAGCTATGTTGACATCGTTACTTTCATATACATCCTTAAAAGTGAGACTTTGAATACAGTAGCTGACAAAATAAAAATCTATGGAATCATCACGAAGAAAAAGATAATCATAAGGAGCTCATATTTCGATACGAAGAGCGACACTTACGTCTGGCTTTAATTGAGGAGGAGGGCAGAACATCGGCTTGGCAACATCTATCCTAACTGAGATAGAACCAACTAGAATCGGCCTAATCGGACACAATTATTAATTTTGCAAAGTCACCAAACCTGATGATGACTGAGTTAAATGAGTCGAATCGATTGGTCACCATCATGTGTTAACAAGAAAAACATCTTATTTAAAGCGTAGAATGAAAAATAATAGCAGATCTTTGAGAAGTGGTTTAAATGGACTGATTTTAAATAATAAAGAAGCGTACGCATTGTCTTTGATAACCGTTTCTGCGTCAAATATTAAAAGTAATGGACAGATATTGGCCTGTCTGTCTTTTAATTATTATCTTTCAGTAATAATTAGTAACACTATTGTATTAAATTATGGTTTGAATGATTTAGGATTAACACTGAAAAGCTTAATTGACGTCAAATGAACTTTTAACAGTCGTTTACAAGTGTGTCTCTATATTTTGGAACACTGGATTTTGTGAAGAATTGTCTGTTGAATTGTTATATATTAAACAGTAATGTGGCTCATTAAGAGCAGTGGCAATGGCAATGACTTACAAGTTGTAGGCAGGTTGATAGGCACTTTGCATTGAGTAAATTATTTCATCACCACTGCTCTCAAAACGATGATCAAAACAAAGGAAAACATCGTGGGAAAACATAAGGCATGTCCAAGAAACAAAAATTCGAAGACATGTGGCATTAGTCAACCCGCGCTGGGTATACTCGGTGGATTACCACCCACCCCCTCTCACAGCGAGGAGATATGTCCCAGCAGTGGGACAGTAAAACCCTCTTCTTATTTTATGTTCAAATAAACACATGTGACATATGATTCACAAATGTGCCAAACATATACAGCATCACCTATCTAGGCTTTTCCCAACTATGTAGGGGTTGGCTTTCAGTTTATCCAAATGCAGCTGAATACCAGTAGTTAAATGGAGCGACTGCCTATCTGACCTTCACAACCCAGTTACTGGGTAATGCGATAACCCTTAGTAAAACTGATTGTCGGACTTTTGTGCTTCTGACAACCCGTAACGACCGTCATAGATCCACATTTGATGGCCGGGGCCAACGGCTTTCCGAGGCACTGAGGGGTCTTGGTATGTAAAGACGGTCACCCATCCACGCACCAACTGCACCAAGCGTTGTTTAACCTGTTCGATCGATATGTACAAGCTGCTCTTACTTAGCTACAAATCGTTTATTTGCTACACATATAGGTACATGAAACAGAGAAAACCAATTTATTTCTCTTCCACAAACTACCAGCGTCCGTTGATTACTCGTTTCTATCTGTTATGTTTGTGCAACTATATATCTCTATCTGAAAGCTCTTTCATCATGTTGAAAGCGGGCCCGGCCTCCCCTTTCACCTCACTCCTACCCCGAGTTATGGAGGTACGAAGAATACAAAATGGAGAATGAATTGAATAATCTCGGTCATAGTGTTGAGTTGGGATAGAATTCGAGTGTAGACTGCGAATCAAGAAACATAGCATGGGACATCCATCTAGCAGGCGGACGAGTACGGCCTACTGTGTTAGGCTTAAGTCACACAAATTTTATCACAGTTTAGGATCAAAAACCTTGATCAAATGCAAGACTCAAGCTTATCACAGATGCCGTGCACGCCCCGCACGAGGCATCCTACGGTATCTCCACGCTTTTGTTTAATGGAAAATGCTTTGATAAATTGGATGCAAAAGGTGAAGAACCGGATGTTGTAATAACTAGAGCAAATTGGGAGAGGATGAGAGGAACTATACATTTTGATAAGGTTTTTACAACAACACCGGAGTGGTACTTGTTTGCCGGGAGATGGATACATGTGTGTCGTAACTGTTATTATGAATTTGTGAGATAATCACATTTTCATTTCACTTCATTGCATTTTGTTTATTTTACAAGTGATATTGTATTATATTTTGCTGTGATATTTTTCAGTGTTAACATTATTTTTGCTTTATTTGTAATTTACTTAACCTGTTAAAAAGTGACACAATAGGTTCAGTAAAATAGTTTGTAAATTGCTCTGCACAAAGTATATTAAAATGAATTGTATTAATGGCATGAAGTAATAAGGATCTCCGTGTGTTGCCGGATGTAAATTGCACCACCACATACCTTTCTGTGGGTGTCGTAAAAAGTGACTAAGGGACATACTAGAACATTGGCAGCAGCGTTTTCTATAAATTTTACCATCATACTGCGATCGCCAATCCGCCTGCCAAGTGTGGCGATTATGGCAAATCCCCCAAATTGGGGGAGACCTATGTTTTGCAGTAGACGTTTTTCGGCTGAAATGAATACGTATCTTAAAAATAAACTGTTTTCAATTTTTTTTTCATGTGTTGTGACCGCATTTAAAGACCGCCATGGCTACGGTTTAGAACGCTCACTATCTCTATTGTCAGTTCCTCGGTTAACCTTGCTAATTGGCTAACCTAGCACTATAATAATAATAACTAGATTATTTTTTCCTGCCTTACTGAACACCTTGATGACAAGTCATGCATTGTAGTACCGGAAGGCGGAAGGACTTAACCGTCAATTTAAGATTTATGCCTCATCTAATCTTAGTCAGTTATGCAGATATAAGCCTTATAGAGATAGCGGTAATCATTTGTCTTTCTTATCGGTGAATAAGTCCATACCTGCTTCCACCTTTGTTTAGTGTTATAATGAACTTCCGTGGTACGAGAATTAGTAGGAAATCTATCATGTCTCATTAGCTATTGTTGTTCATGATCTTACAAGGTTTTTATCGGCTAGTAACTTGTTTGTAGACGAGTTTGCTAGTTACTTGAAGTATTTTAATGTTCTTAAGGTGTAATTAAAGAGTGCCCAGGTGTTTCTTGATCATTTATTATGGCAGTCAGGTCAAAGTCAAAGTCAAAGTAAATTTATTTGCCCAAACATGAACATACAGAAATTACAACGTGTATGCAGGATAACATAAAAAAAAAATATAAGTTCAGACATTTTTGCCACATATTATGGCGTGCAAATATTAATTATAATCAGATTGTTAATCATTTAGGTAGTCCAGTCAATATCATTAATGTACCTTGAATTTAGCAAACTGTAAGAAATTATGAATGTCAACAATAAAAATCAAAATAAAAAATAATAAAAAATCTATGTCAAAATACATGGTTCTGTCAGAAATTCATTAATATTATAATACGCTTTCTCGGCTAGAAATGAGTTTAGATGTTTTTTCAATTGTAAATTATTAAGCTCCCTCCAAATCTTCGGTAATTTATTATAAATTATGGGAGCCATTCAAAAAACACTTTTGCGCATAAGTGCAGTCCTACTACTATGCAGACAGAGCTGAATTTGATCACGCCTGTTTCTGGGAAATTTATCTGCCATTCGCGAAAATAAATGATTATTATTTCTAACAAATATTACTGACTCCAGAATATAAAGAGATGCCAATGTCAATATTTTATAGCGTATGAAATAGGGCTTACAACTATCGGTAGTTTTTAACTTAAAGGTCAGTGTCAGTTTCATGAAGGGCAGACAGCCTCTACCACCTTTCTGACTGGCTAATATTCTGAGTATTCTCTTCTCGCGGTTGGTCCGTGAATGGACCATGTTTACATATCAATATCCGCCATGCCTTGTAAAGCACGTTTAGTCGTTGGTTCCGGCTGTAATTTGTGGATCTTTGTCAGTCATTACGAGTCTTCAGAAGTCTGAAGTCTGAAGTCTTATCAAAGGGTATCCTATACGCTATAACTGAGTTGTGGAGGTCAGCAGTCACTCCATGTAAATTTCTAGTAGGGGTACCGAAAATAGGCAAATTATTACACGGGCCACGGCACAATGTCTGGAAAATGATTAGCGATTGTGAGTATGCAGGGTGTAATAAGAACCATCACGAAGCCAGCACCTACGTCTTCTTTAAGTGCAACCAGCTAATTTTGAGTTAAAATAATTGCTGAGAAAATACTTTTATTTTTAGTGTGACAATTCGCGAAGGTAATCCCTGTCCCGTGGCATAGACAAGTGAAGGAACACGGATAGGCTTTAACCAAAAAAAAAAAGGTATGATCACAATGACGGGGGGAACAACTGGCTCTCAGCTTGAAGGTATTTTAAAACGTGTGCCTTTTACTACTGGATCGGACATACATTTACCCGTTCGTTAAAAGTAAGAATAAACAAGCAACGCTCATTCCTTTGTAGACCTCATCTATGGCATTAGCCGAGATTGAGAACAAGAGCATGCCCATTCCGCAATAAAATAAAACAAAGAATATACAACGTGAAACATTCGTAGCTCCCAGTTTGTTTCTCATTTACATTCCGTGTTTCACGTGGTATGCATCGCCGAGCGCAGTGAAAACATCCCCCTGTGCCGCCTGCATGGAGTTAGAGTTCCCTGGTGTAGTTGTTTGTTTCGACATTATTGTGTGTTTTCATGTACTTTATGTTAGTAGATGAACACGGTTTAAAGTCACTATCGATTAAATGGAGGTTCCGTGTGGTGCCGTACGTAAAATTCTTTCACCATAATTTTTTTATCATCGTATTTCTTCTTACGAACGCTGCTGCCCATTCTTACCAAAGAATGGGCAGCAGCGTTCTCTATGTGTTTTACCACCATACTGCGATCGCCAACTCGCTCGCCAAGCGTGGCGATTACGGCCAAACCTCCCCTTTTGAGGGAGGCCTATGTCCAACAGTGGACGTCTTTCGGCTGAGATGACGATGATGATGGATGGAGAGATTGGAGAGGTCACGGTGTGGCCAAGTTTTCCATTTTGGTCAGGCAAAAAGCAGTCATTGTGATACACTTATGTAGGTAGGTACTTCTCGTTCCAAAATATGTCGCTAAGGAATTATGCAAAGTAAGCTCAAACAACCCGCAGACGCCCATCTCAAAAAATAAATAAGAGGTAGGCAGGTACCTATGTAGAAAAATTAATAATAGGTAGGTAAGTAGGTACCTACCTGTTTCTAATTCTTCTGTTCAATTCTTAAAAGATTGGTTCCGTGGAGAGCTGTTTAGTAAGTTTTTGTTAGTTGAAGACTTAATGAATAAAATATTTATCCTATTCTAGAATAATCTTGTTCTTTTTGTACGGAACCTTGCATACTGATGTAGTTTTTATATTTTTACGGGATAATGAACATGCAAAAGGGTGATGAAAGCGCTCTCGTTATATCGTGCAACACTGAGGAATGAGCTCCGGCGTTTTTATTATTAAACCACGATATTCCCCTCCATTTTATAATACTCTATGTAAGTTTCATTATGTATATATCGACGGTTGAAAGGCTATTGGATCTAAGAGACATTTGCTGAAAGTTGCAGGAGAGTGATTCAAAGTTTTATTTTTCGAATAAAAAATCATTATAAAAGAACTAGTGAGTGGATTTTGAAAAACTGTATCATATTTACCAAAATACACTTACTACAACTTCTTTATAATGATTTTTTATTCGAAAAATAAAACATTGAATCACTCTCCTGCAACTTTCAGCAAATGTCGCTTAGATCAAATAGCCTTTCAACCGTCGATATATTATGTAGCTAAGTTATCTCTTTTTAGATAGGTGTCCATAATATTTTGCGCAAGTATATCTATACTGTCCGTGTGTTGTCGAAAGTAAAGAATATCACTATCCCATTTCTTCCCGGGTGTCGTAAAAGGCGACTAAAGATCTAACTAGAGACTGGGCAGCAGCGTTCTCTATACATTTTACCACCATCCTGCGATTGCCAACCTGTTTGCCAATTGTGGCTATTATGCCAAACCCGCCCAAATTGGTAGAGACCTATTGTCCAGCAGTGGACGTCTTATGCCTATAATTTTGAATGAAAGATGATATCTATACTTCTGCAAAGTGGACGTGGGCGTAATTTCCCGAAATTAAAGATGACTTTGAGAAAGTTATGGAAATAAAAGTTGTGTCCCAAATTTGAGTTTGTTGGCATGACAGAAGCATTTTTAATCTGAGGAAGGAAACTTCTTTTGCTCATACAAAGTAGGCGTGAGCTGTGGCATTTCTCGAAATGTTGTATTCGATAAGTTCCACCTTATTCGCTGGTTGGTAGGTATTTTTCTACTCCACTAGCTCTCTCATATCATGCCGAGACGGGACATGGCCCTGAGAAGTCTGGAATGGCATCTCAGATAGATATTGTACTACGCGATGCCTTTTTTTTTTTTCAGTATGGGAAATCATCAAATGACTTCTCCCGCTCTGGGCGGAGCGGGAGGGCGTGTCAGACTTTTACTGACTAAAACCCACCCGTGTTCCTTCAGTTGCCCATGTGCCAGAGTCACGGTATCTCTTTCGAACAATCACGCGACCCCGGCAGGCATCGGTCCTAGAAGACCCCTTCAGCGCTGCTGACATCTCTTTGAGGCGCGCGTGGAACACTACGCGCCGTCGACCCGAGCTTGGTCCTTACCGGGCGGCGAGCTACCCATTGCTCGCCACCCGCAAGCTCGCGCCTACGGTGGCCGGGAGTCCGCTATGGACTCCCGACGCCCGGGGCGTCTTCTCCTGCGGCGGCTAGGGACGTGAGGGCGCAGAGACTGCCACTCCCTCACGCGCCCCGCCTCCTCCTTCGCGAGCATTACTGCTTCGCAGAAGGAGGTGACGGCTTCCCATTCCCTCTCGCTCCGTACCATGGCTCGCACCAGGGCCGGGCGCGAGAGGTCGCCGCCGCCGATCGCCTCCACGAGGACACGGCGGTGCTCCGCCCAGGCAGGGCACACTTCCACCGTATGCTCCACCGTGTCCTCCAGACGATTCTCTACGCGATGCCTGCCTTCGCTTTTGGTCTTAGAATACTATTAGGGACACCATTGTGCGCTCACTTGGACTGAATGGCACTGACTGCGGGGACTATCTTATGTAATTTTGCCGTTCAAAACGTGCTGACTCTCAGCCTAGTTTGAATAAATGACTTTTGACTATGTATCGAACTTAGTAATTTGCATTCAAAATTACATCACGAGCTCTAGGTGTGACCGAGACACCTGAGGTGTCAAAGACAGCGGTTAATTTCGACTGTGACCTCGGCCGATGGTAATTGATAGCAGTTATCATTGCAATCTCTTAATCATATGAGGAAGTCGATTCTTAACCGTCGGAACGTTGCAAATTAGACAAACAAGTGACTCATTCTTATCACTTTGAGGAGCCTCTAGACCTGTCAGGTCTGGGTGGCATTTCTAGTAATAATGACCTCGGAATGCAAAGCGTTTTTGTATCCGGCAAGAGTTTAATTAGATTTCTTAATTACAGTTAGTTGATAACGGTTCAAATGATAAATAGACAAAATGCAAATTTCCAGCTGAAGGTGGCTGTATATGATTTGATTAGTGCAAACCAGTGTCTGGGATGTGCAATGTGTGCGCCACTTCAGTGCTATTCATCCGAGACACTGATGAGACAAAGACTAATACAATTTTAAGCCTCCTCCTCAAGATGACGAGTACTTCTGAAATGTTTCTGCTTCTTATAATCAGTAGCCCAATAATAGCTGACAAAGTTTATACGTGGCAACAGCCAAAAAGTGTTTAATATTTTTCAACACACTTGCTCGTAAAGTGAGCCTTATTATATCGTTCTTAGGGCCATAAACCGAACTATAACATACACGTGCATAATAATATTACACACTAGTGCATAATAGAATGATCCCTACAAAGTTAAGTTAGTACCTAACTGCAAATTATATGCGAGTAAACAGAGCATTTTCAATTTAACCGGGTAATACAGTTTTTTTTTTTTTTTGTAACAACAAAGAGGTTTTATGCCACCGAAAATCTATTTACATTTTTGAAATAAATAAATGTGTCCCTAATTAAGACGAAAAAACATTTATTATTATCAAATTATTTATAATTCACAATAATTTCTTATAAAATATTTGCATTTTATCACAAAAATTATCATTTTGAAGTAGGCTGTATGGCTGTAATCAATCAACTTACATTTGGCGCGTGCAAAAAAAAAAATTGCGCGCCATTTCCCAATTTTCCCCTAATTTTCATATTTTGTTTGTATCGCATTTGTTGCTGTGTGGTAAATAATTATAAAAATGTCAGGTTTTAGTACAGAAGATGAACAATTGATTGATTTAACCCCGCCAGAAATACTAAATGCAGCACAAAATGCAAACGAAAGCCTAATACCTGCAAAATCTAGAGAAAAGTATTTAGCTGCTTACGATAGTTTCCTGCAATGGAAGAGCAACAAAAAAACCCAGTCATTTTCTGAAAATGTGTTTTTGGCGTATTTCTCTGAACTCGCCAATACATACAAACCTAGCTCCCTGTGGTGCATCTATTCCATGTTAAGAAGCATGGTTAAGCTCAAACATGGTGTTGATATCAAAACGTACTGTAACCTGATGGCATTTTTGAAGAGACGCTCGGATGGATATATTGGTCGGAAATCTAAAGTTTTGTCACCAGCCGACGTTGAAAAGTTTTTGAATGAGGCTCCGGATAGTCAGTATCTAGCAACAAAGGTACGTTTCATATTTTTAATCGAAACGAATCTACAATATACAAGTGTGTAACTTTAGCATAATTTCTTAGAACTAATTAATTGATTTCTTTGCAGGTTGCCTTAATATTCGGTGTTACTGGTGCTTGTAGACGACAAGAGCTGTACAATATTACAACAAAAGATGTAGAAATCCACGGAGATATGCTTCTTGTCAAAATTACCCAGACTAAAACCAAGATTCCACGATCTTTTACAATCAAATGTCCTTTCTTTGGTACTGTTCGTCAAAGCGTTGGGCTCCTTATTTTCCGAGTTGAGCTAAACGATTAGTGACAAATGCTTGCACTGACTGGACAGGTCCACTCAATCTGTGTGGTTCTTTCTTCAAAAGACCATTTCAGACACCGATCTACATGGTCATCAAATGATCTGACCAACAAAATTATATCCGTTTCTTTTTTTTTTTATATACACATTGACATTGATAATTTTTATATATACAATGACATGATTATTTACTTTGTAAAGTATCGTATTGTTTTAATTATTGTGAATGTGAAGACTATGTGGGTCTTTTTTAATTATTATTTTTTTTTTTTTCTTTCGTTCTCAGTAATCACGATCTGGCAGTTTGAGTAATTTATGTGGCCTACCCAAATGTCCTTTCTTTGGTACTGTTCGTCAAAGCGTTGGGCTCCTTATCTTCCGAGTTGAGCTAAACGATTAGTGACAAATGCTTGCACTGACTGGACAGGTCCACTCAATCTGTGTGGTTCTTTCTTCAAAAGACCATTTCAGTCACCAATCTACATGATCTTCACATGATGTGAACAAGATTATGTCTGGACTTTAAAAGAGACTGTGACCTCTGAGTTTGTTTCGGCCTTTCTTCTCAGAGTAGTCAGTTAGGAAACGCCGAACTCATCTAGTTAAAAAAAAAATATAATTGACATGTAAAAGTGTTTGTACAAACCTACTTACAGAAATAAAATCATTTATCATTTATCAATCCAAGGAACGTTTCGTGAAATAGTGAAAAAATACCAAGATCTCCGTTCAGCGAAAACAAAGAATGACCGCTTTTTCCAAAACTTTCAGAAAGGAAAATGTACTGCACAAACAATCGGTATTAACAAATTTGGTAATATGCCAAGAGAAATAGCGAAGTATTTAGGTTTGCCTGAGGCCGATTTTTACACTGGACACAGTTTTAGAAGAACGTCGGCTACAATGTTGGCTGATTCGGGGGCTGATATACTAACTTTGAAGCGACATGGTGGATGGCGTTCTGACGCAATCGCTGAATCGTACATAGAAGACTCAATTCATAACAAAGCAAAAATCAATGACAAAATAACGCAAGCCATTAATTTGGAGCCAAAGGCAAAAAAGTTTTGCCCCGAACCACAACCATGTACATCTACTAGCGTGAGTTATTTGGTGCCCTCTCCTTCCAGTAATTTGTATGATTTACCTTTGTCGCCGACATTTACACAAGAAGTAAATGAAGGTACTAAAGAAGTGGCAAGTACCAATGTAACACAAACTGTGAAATTGCCATCAAAAACAATCCAATATCGTTTTGAAAATTGTACATTCACCAATTGTTTTAATAATTAAACGATTTATGCAATACATATTTGTTTTTTCCTCGCAAGTGTGTTGAAAAACGTCGTATGATACACGTGTGTATTGATGATTACCGTCCTCGGCTCTCTTAAGACCCTCACCTGACGGCTCGGGTCTCAATGGCGCCTCAGCGGTAATCACCAACATTACACACTTGTACCATAATGTACTATTATGTTATTGCCTATGTTTAATTAATTTGGAAGTTTATAGAAGGAAGCAACAGGGAGGCGGCATCCTATTTGGCGTTACCCAGTATTAATTACAATTTGTATCATTTTGAAGCATAAGTGTTGCCAAAACATACATTGTTTCATTTATTTTTACACAGTATAAAATAAACTCACATTTCGTGTTTATACGCTTAGATCTTGTAAACTACGCAACGGATTTCAATGAGGTTTTCAACAAGAGGCAGAGTCATTCAAGTGTATATACAGTGGACCCCCGGTAATCCGACAAACGTTTTGCAGGGCAGTGTCGGACTATCCAATTTGTCGTATTATAGAGTACTGCTTAAGAAGACCCCTATAATCCGGATTTTTTCACAAAAGAGTACCTTGTAATCCGACAAATTACAGATCCATTTCCCGTTCAGTCATGCATTATCTATATTAGCGAAGACTGTAAAAAAATATTCAATAATAATAGACATGTCGGATTACAGGGGGTGCCGGATTGGACAGGGGTCGGATTACCGGGGGTGCACTGTTTATATAATACGAGGGCAAAGTCGCTGGCAAAAGCTAGTGTTCGATGAATTTGTCTTCTCAGCAATGTAAATAATGAAATGAATGTTGTACAACTGTCAAAACAAAAAACATTCCTACTGATAGCGTTTTTACGAAATTACCCCTCAGATCTTCTGATGACCATCATAAACACTCAAAATTACTATAATTAATTATGGAAAACACTTCGCAGAAATGAGTGCTACTGACAAAATCCCTAATTGTTTTCTTGTCTTCAAATTCTTCAAGCATGGTATCTGATGATATTTCTGGAACGGAATGACACGTCATAGGTATTGCACGATGACGTCATTCATTAACTTCAATTGGATACGACGTCATGAATAATCTTAAGAAATAATTAACTTGCAACTGTCTGTGGTCTGTTCTTGGGAGTTAGATTTCCACAGCATGACTATGAAAAAACGTGAAGAGCATCCGTTGTATTTAATTCCATGCAGATTAAGAAGAAACAGTGTTTGTCTGTCATTAATGCAATATTCTAATTGCAATTTGACCGTTGCATTACGGTTACAATATGTCACTTTATGGCATCCCAGACTGGAGCGGGCTGGGGCTGCATTAAAGCGGCTCCTGCCCAATCTGGGGGGTCCAAACGCCTCCTGCCGGAGGCTCTACACGGGGATCGTGCGGTCCATGGCCCTCTACGGGGCACCAGTGTGGGCACCCTCATTGAGGTTGCGCCCAGCGCGCCGGTTGTTTGCGGCCCAGAGGGTCATGGCCATCCGGTTAATCCGGGGATACCGCACGGTCTCGTGCGAGGCGGCGAGCCTCCTTGCCGGAGTGCCGCCATGGGATCTGGAGGCTAAGGTCCTCGCGCACATGTGGGAGTGGCGCGAAGAGGCGAAACGCCGGGGCGAAACTCCGCTGCCGCGACAAATCGCGGCACGGCGGACAGAGCTCCGGTGTGATCTCATGGCAACATGGCGGGTACGATTGTCGCAACCCAGTGCTGGGCACGCCACAATTGCGGCGGTAAGTCCCCTCTTTGAGGAGTGGATAGAGAGGCGTCACGGCGTCCTCACCTTCCGCCTGACGCAGGTTCTCACCGGGCATGGGTGCTTCGGTGGGTTCCTGTTCAGGATAAAGCGGGAGGATACGTCCGGGTGTTTCCATTGCGAGGATCGTCTGGAGGACACGGTGGAGCATACGGTGGAGGTGTGCCCTGCCTGGGCGGAGCACCGCCGTGTCCTCGTGGAGGCGATCGGCGGCGGCGACCTCTCGCGTCCGGCCCTGGTGCGAGCCATGGTACGGAGCGAGAGGGAATGGGAAGCCGTCACCTCCTTCTGCGAAGCAGTAATGCTCGTGAAGGAGGAGGCGGGGCGCGTGAGGGAGTGGCAGTCTCTGCGCCCTCACGCCCCTAGCCGCCGCAGGAGGAGACGCCCCGGGCGTCGGGAGTCGATTGCGGACTCCCGGCCACCGTAGGCGCGAGCTTGCGGGTGGCGAGCAATGGGTATCTCGCCGCCCGGTAAGGACCAGGCTCGGGTCGACGGCGCGCAGTGTTCCACGCGCGCCTCAAAGAGATGTCAGCAGCAGTGTAGGGGTCTACTAGGACCGATGCCTGCCGGGGTCGCGTGATTGTTCGAAAGAGATACCGTGACCCTGGCACATAGGCAACTGATGGAACACGGGTGGGTTTTAGTCAGTAAAAGTCTGACACGCCCTCCCGCTCCGCCCAGAGCGGGAGAAGTCATTTGATGATTTCCCATCCTGAAAAAAAAAAAAAAATGGCATCTACATTTAAGTCATATATCGGAACCGAACTTTAGCTGAGGACGTCAAAATTCTGAAATAATGATCATCTTTTTAACACGCTTTTATTAGTGAAGCTAATAAAAGCGTGTTGTTTGTATTTTTGTAACCGACTCCTTGAGACTCCATTTTGAGCGACTTCAAACGGTCAGATTTCATTTAAACTTTGTAGACTTATCGAAGACCGATGATAATACTATAATTTCATAAATGTGTGCCATTATCCTTGTCAGGGTTACCAGGACAGCAAAAAAACTGTCTTCGAAAACTACGCTGACATACGTCACAAACTACGCTGACATACGTCTCAAAGTTCGAAATACCCTAAAACTTGAAAATAAATAATAGTTAAAGAAACTCAAAGACACGCTTCCATAGAAAACCAAACTAAAAAGTAGAAAATAATGGAAAAAAGCGTGGGGTGTTTGATATCAATTAAAAATACCTCAAAAAGCACACCATGCTTTTTTCCTGCTTTTCTTTTTACACGCTTTATATTAGCTTCACTTGTGTTTGTTTGTATGTTTGTATGTTAGTATGTTTGTATGTTTGTTTGTAACCGACTCCTTATAGCGCGATTTTGACCCACTTTAAACGACCAGATTTCATTCAAACTTTGCACACCTGTCAAAGACCGATGACAATGTAATAATTTCATAAATTTGTGCCATTATCCTTACCAGGGTTACCAGGACAGCAAAAAAACTGTCTTCTAAAACTACGCTGATATACGTCACAAACTATGCTGCCATACGTCTCAAAATTCGAAACATCCTAAAAATATAAATTAAATAATAGTTTAACAAAACTAAAAAACACGCTTCCGTAGAAAACTAAACTAAAAAGTAGAAAATAATGGAAAAAAAGCGTGAGGTGCCGGATATCAATAAAAATACCTAAAAAAACACCACACGCTTTTTTCCTACTTTTCTTTTTTGCTTGTTTATGTAAGAGACAGGCCTATTTACTGAGTGCGAAGATTGACTGGATTCGTGAAGCATAGGATGCTTGGGGGTTCAGCAGAGAACGTGTTTCATCTAAAATGCTGATTACGATTCATAACGCAGGCCCCCAAAAACAAGTACCCTGCGCGAAAGACCAGATCACCTGAAATTTATGTTTTCGGGGTCGCTGAGTCCAAATATGGTACCAAAATAGCGAAGTTAGTTCGCGTTTTTTCAGAAATCAGCAATAATGCTGAAAATGTAAGTTTTTCGTATAATATGGTTTATGTTGTTAAAAAAACGCGAAATTCCAATGAGCAACGAAATAAATTATTAAAAATGTCTCGCTGAATCAATAGAGTCTTTACTTACAGTTAGAATCACCAATTGATTTCATATTTTCTCATCATAGAGGAAAAATGCTGAAAATGTATACTTTATAATATTATAAAGCTGAAGACTTTGTTTGTTTGAACGCGCTAATCTCAGGAACTACAAATCCGAACTGAATTTTTTTTTTGTGATGGGTAGCCTATTTATCAAAAAAGGCTATAGACTATATAACATCACGCTACAACTAAGAGGATCGGAGCAGTAATGAAAAATGTTGCCAAAACGGGGAAAATCGGACGGGTAGGTGATTCGACGCGACGAGAAGGGTTGGGAGAGCAAGAAATTTAACGCGGACGAAGTCGCGGGCAGAAGCTAGTATCGGATATTTGTCATTACACAGTATACGATCGCTGAAAATGCAAAAGTACCAGTTGTTGTGGATAAAACCATTCAGAATATATGTACGTTTCTAGATCTGCTGACTTCATATTTAAAGTTCTGACTTTGCCAATTTTTTTTTCTGATGAGGTAATGACAGATAGGTATGTTGAAAAAATATGCTAAATCCATTTTGGTATAATTAGTTTCTGAACCATGATAAGTTGTTCATATCGACATTGTTTTTCGTTTTCGCGTTTTCTTAGAATCAAACGTTCTTCGTAAAGGATTTCTTTTGCGTTTTGTACCCCTCTGAACAACCTCTCTCTTTAGGCACCAGCAAAAATCGGCCATCATGTTGACGTCCCATCTTCCTTGATATTGCTTTTCCATTTCTTTTATATCCTGGTGGAAACGTTCACCTTGTTCTTCACTGAAATGGCCAAGATTAGGGGGAAAGTAATCTAAATGTGAATGAACAAAATGTTACTTAAGATTCATTAAACACCCCAATTTTTCATAGCAAAAATCATGATTATAAAGTAATTGTAGATAACCTAGTTAAAAGCTATGAAAAATTGGGTTAAACATGATGACCGATTTTTGCTTTCGAATTTTTCAATTCGGACTGTTGTAGAGGCCTCCTTCTAAGTATGGAGATACCTGTAGCAGAATACCTCCCTCTTCCATATTTATGTGAACAACATACAAAGCCTGTTAATTCAACAAAATTATACAAAGTTGGTACAATAACAAAACAAAGACTACATAAATTAAAAAAATAATTAAAAAGGTACACTATATACGAGTGAGTAGTGTGTGTGTGTATGTGTATGAGTGTGTGCGCGCGTGTGCGTGTATGTGTGTGTGTATGTGTGTATGAGGATGTTTGTGTGTGATTGAGTAAGAGAGAAAGGGAAACCAAATACATTTTCAGCATTTTTCCTCTATGATGAGAAAATATGAAATCAATTGGTGATTCTAACTTTAAGTAACGACTCTATTGATTCAGCGAGACATTTTTTGTATAATTTATTTCATTGCACATTGGAATTTCGCGTTTTTTTAACAACATAAACCATATTATACGAAAAACTTAAATTTTCAGCATTATTGCTGATTTCTGAAAAAACGCGAACCAACTTCGCTATTCTGGCACCATATTCGGACTCAGCGACCCCGAAAACATAAAGTTCAGGTGGTCTGGTCTTTCGCGCAGGGAACTTTTTTTTTTGTTGGCCTGTGATATAATCTTTGTCTAATGTTCCCACTGCCTGGACATAGGCCTTCTCTCAGAGAGAGGGAGTGGATGTCATATGTCGTTGAATTTTTGGTTCTAGGACATGTCGGTTTCCTCGCGATGTTTTACTTGACCATAATGAGAGCACTGTTGATGAAATAACTTATTTATTATACAAAAAATTGCACAAAATTACAACGGAACAAAAAAAAAAAAAAATAAAATTAAATACAATGAAAATAAACAACCAAACCAAATATATTATATATTACACAAAGTAAACCACCTGTCTGGGTTCGAACGTATGACCATAAGTCAAAAACGCGGTAACCACTCCTTATCGATAAAGATTGATAAATATTTTTCGGAAATGGTACACTGAATTGAACTGCAGAAATTAATTACTGCATCAAACTACGATTTTGCTAACGCTAGATATCTAGATCGATATTTTATCTATTTGCCAATTACAATAAATATAATCTAGATGAAGTATTTATGTAAGGACAAAGCGACATTTGTTTCCGTTATAAGATTATAGGATCTATGTGCTAGTCTAGATTAATTATTTGTTGATAATTTGCCGTGTAATATTGCATTAAGAAGGCCAAATAACTCAGTATTTGTTAGATCTAGACCGAGGCAGAATATTTTTCCTGATTTATTAATTAATTATTATGAATGCATTGATATACAAAAAAAAAAAACAAGAAAAAACCCAGAATGAATGACTCTTTTATTAAGTTGTGATCCTACGTCACGTTGATACCTAAATGGCGACACGTAATAGCCATTTATCAATGTATGAATAAATTACTTTTTTTATTTATAATTGACAACAAACCTACGTCAATTTGACGCGTTGTAATGTAAGCATTTCATACAACTGAAACTGGACTGTTTGCATGGAATGGTTGTTGAATCGTTGTTGAGTTGTTGATTTTGGTTGATTTCAATATTATCATCATTACAGCCAAAAAACGTCCACTGCTGGACAGAGAAATCCGCCAATTTGGGGTTTATTTTGTAAGTCGGACATCATCAAATGACGACTCCCGCTCTAGGGTGGAGCGGAAGGGCGTGTCTGACTTTTACTGACTAAAACCCACCCGTGTTCCTTCAGTTGCCCATATGCGAGGGCCACGGTACCTCTTTCGAACAAATGTCGTTACCCTGGCAAGTAACGGTCCTAGCAGACCTCTTCAGTTTGCTGACATCTCTTTAAGGCGCACGTGGAACACTACGCGCCGTCGACACGGGCCTTTCTATGGTCCTTACCCGCAAGCCCGTGCCTACGGTGGCCGGAACTCCGCAATTGACTCCCGACGCCCGGGGCGTCTCCTCCTCTGGCGGCTAGGGGCGTGAGGGCGCATAGCTTGCCTCTCCCTCACGCGCCCCACCTCCTCCTTCGGAAGCATTACTGCTTCGCAGAAGGAGGTGACGGCTTCCCATGCCCTCTCGCTCCGTACCATGGCTTGCACCAGGGCCGGACGCAAGAGGTCACCGCCGCCGATCGCCTCCACGAGGACACGGCGGTGCTCCGCCCAGGCAGGGCACGCCTCCACCGTATGCTCCACCGTGTCCTCCAGGCAATCCACACAGTGGTAACACCCGGGCGTTTCCTCCCGCTTTATCCTGAAAAGGAACCCTCCAAAGCACCCATGCCCGGTGAGAACCTGCGTCAGGCGGAAGGTGAGGACGCCGTGGCGCCTCTCTATCCACTCCTCAAAGAGGGGACTTACCGCCGCAATTAGGACGTGCCCAGCACTGGGTTGCGACAATCGTACCCGCCATGTCGTCATGAGATCGCACCGGTAGTTTTGTCCACCGTGCCGCGATTTGTCGCGGCAGCGGAGTTTCGCCACCTCGCGCCACTCTCACATATGCGCGAGGACCTTTGCCTCCACATCCCATGGCGGCACTCCGGCAAGGAGGCTCGCCGCCCCTCAGGAAACCGTACGGTATTCACGGACTAGCCGGATGGCCATGACCCTCTGGGACGCACTCAACCGGCGCCCTGAGCGCAGCATCGCCACGCCTGGCAGGCAGGTTGGCGATCGCAGTATGTTAGTAAGACATAGAGAACGCTGCCTAATGCACCTTGACGACTCCGACGCCGATTTGATTATACTGACAATTATAGTTGGAAGTCAATTTGATAAACAATGACTGTCTCTTACTTTATAAATTCGTATTATCTATGAACGTGTGAAAGGCCTACGGCCTAGGCAACGAGACTAAAAACTGACATTGAGAGATCATAATTGTAGACTGATTTCACCATTTGATCGTTTATTCATTTGCAAACGAGATCGTTTCTAAGATGATAACAGTCGCACTGGCCGATTGAAGAAGATACTTTTGCCGCGGTCTGTTCCGTACCTCTGAAGCCCGTTGGCCCCGGCTGTCATTCGTAGATCTTGGACAGTCATTACGGGTAGTCAGAAGTCCAAAAGTGTGACAATGAGTCTTGCCCACGGTATTTCGATACCCAGTATCTGGGTTATGGAGGTTATTTAGGCAGTCATCATCATCATCATTTCAGCCGAAAGACGTCCACTGCTGGACATAGGCCTCCCCCAGCACCGCCACTTCGACAGAACAGAAAGGCAGTCCCTCCATGTAAATTTAACATCCGGTAAGACTGGAAGCCACAATAAGTCCAATCTATCTATACTAATATAATAATATAATATATTTATATATATAATATATTAATCTATACTAATATTATAAAGCTGAAGCGTTTATTTGTTTGTTTGATTGAACGCGCTAATCTAAGGAACTACTGGTAGGAATTGAAAAAATATTTTTGTGTTGGGTAGCCCATTTATTGAGGAAGGCTATAGGCTATATAACATCATGCTACGGTCAAAGGAGCGGAGCAGCAAACGAAAAATGGACGAAAACTGGCAGGCAATTCGTTGCGACGGGAAGGGGAGCGAAAATTTGACGCGGACGAAGTCGCGGACAGAAGCTAGTATATCATTATATAATATATAATAACTAATATAAAGCTGAAGAGTTTGTTTGTTTGTTTGTTTGATTGAACGCTCTAATCTCAGGAACTACTGGTCCGAATTGAAAAATTCTTTTTGTGTTGGGTAGCCTATTTATCGAGGGACATCACGCTACAACTAAGAGGAGCGGAGCAGTAATGAAAAATGTTGCAAAAACGGGGAAAATTTATTCCTTTTGAGAGTTTCCGTTGCGTGCGCTGCGTAAACGGTTAAAGTAACGCAAAAATCATGTATCACGGAATTGTTTCTTTTAAAAAGTTCTAAAAAAAGTCCGCGAGAGCATATGTCTATCTTTTAAGGTTGACTCACTATAACTCAAAAGGAGCGAGCAACGAAAAGTGTACGAAAACTAGCAGGCAAATCGATGCGACGGGAAGGGTCAGGGGAGCGAAAATTTGACGCGGACGAAGTCGCGGGCAGAAGCTAGTATATAATATATAATCTACACTAATATTATAAATGCAAAAGTAACTCTGTCTGTCTGTCTGTCTGTCTGTCTCGCTTTCCTGATAAAACTACTGAACCGATTTCAATGAAATTTGGTACACAGATAGTTTAGAGCCTGAGAAAGGACATAGGCTACTTTTTATCCCGGTATTATGTTCCCGCGGGATAATTTCCGACCACCACGCGGGCGAAGCCGCTGGCAAAAGCTAGTAATATTATAAAGCTGAAGAGTTTCCTTGTTTGATTGAACGCGCTAATCTCAGGAACTACCGGTCCGAAATGAAAAATTCTTTTTGTGTTGGGTAGCCTATTTATCGAGGGACATCACGCTACAACTAAGAGGAGCGGAGCAGTAATGAAAAATGTTGCAAAAACTGGGAAAATCGCACGGGGAAAGCGATTCGACGCGACGCCGGGAAGGGCCCGACCCTTCCCGTCGCATCGAATCGCCTACTCACAAGACAAGAACAACAAATTTACACGGTACAATAAATTTTACGCGGACGAAGTCGCGAGCAGAAGCTAGTTAAAAATATGAGCTTGTCAGGTAGCTGGTACCGCTGCTCATTTTTAAACGGGATCGTAGCAAGTAGCGTTCTGTATTTTCTGCCTAGGAAAAACTCAAGAAGATCAGCAGTCGCGCTTCTAACCACTCATTCACGTCAGACCATCACGGATACGAGATGTCACGGCATCGATACACGTGTTTTACCATAACCTTGATATATTTATATTGTATATGATGATAGCTGTTGAGGCTAGTCAAGAAGTCATCATCATCTGCCTAGCCTTCCCAACTACGTTGGACTCGGCTTCCAGTCTAACCGGATAAAGCTGACTACTAGTATTTCACATGAAGCGATTTTTTTTTTGTGATTGTTCGAAAGAGATACCGTGACCCTGGTACATGGGCAACTGAAGGAACACGGGTGGGTTTTAGTGACCTGTAACGACTGTCAAAGATCTAACAACGATAGCAGAGACCAACGGCTTAACGTGCTATCTAAGGCACGGTGAGGTCTTGGTATATAGCGACCTATCTAAGGACCAACCGCGGCCACCGAGTTTAACCTGATCGATCGACGCATGCTGCTATCATTACTTAGCTACGAGGATTTCACTGAAGGCCATAGATATCAGGAAGAAAGAGATATGCCCGGTAGTTGAAAAGGTATCGAAACCTGAAGGCCAACTCTCGTTATTAAAAACGTTCGAAATCTAGCCTCAGTCTCACCTCCACGACAATCAAATGTCAAAAACTTATCAAAAATGCATGGAAACGTGAGGTATTTTTGATAGATTGAGACCAAGATCAGACCATCATTTAACTATTGTGAATGTGAAGACTATATGGGCTTTTTTTTCTTCTGTCTTTCTTTATTTTTCAATTGTAATTATAATCTGGCAGTTTCAGTAACTTATGCGGCCTACCCAAATGTCCTTTCTTTGGTATTATTTGGCGAATCGTTGAGCTTCTTAAGTTCTGAGTTGAGCTGCACGATTAGTGACAAATGAGTGCACTGGCTGGAAAGGTCCACTCAATCTGTGTGGTTCTTTCCTCTAAAGACCTTTTCAGACAGCGATCTACATGGTCTTCACATGATGTGACCATGATTATGTCCGAACTTTAAAAGAGACTGTGATCTCTGAGTTTGTTTCGGTCTTTCTTCTCAGAGTAGTCAGATAGGAAACGCCGACCACATGTTTAAAAAAATATCATTGACTTGTAAAAGTGTTTGTACAAACGTACTTACAGAAATAAAATAATTTATCAATTAGACTGTGAACTGTGTTAAAATTACTAGAATTGCTTCTCAGGTGTCTCCAGTTTGCCCCTACCACGCGCCACTACTAAACGCGACACACTATGCCCAAGACTATTACTCAAGAGGTATGATTTAGCAATTAATTTAAACTGGGTACGCACAATGCTTAATAGATATTTAATAGGTATGCATGTATTTTATCAAGCTGTGTTAATGTCAACAGTTATAATTACGATCGTTTGTTATTGAAATAAGTCTAGCAAGGTCTCAGGTGCGTAGGATTGGTACTAACGATGTTAGATAGCCTAGGTCACTACTTACTGGGGATCTAGATAACCAATTTTAGATAAACTTAGCACGTTCCAAGACGCTAAATGCGGCTTCGTAGTTCTAGGAATAAAGCTCCACTGATAATCGCGATTCAAAATCAAAATCAAAAGTCATTTATTCAAACTAGGCTGAGAGTCAGCACTTTTTGAAAGTCAAAATTACACAAGACAGTCCCCCCAAAACGCCCGCCCTTCGACACTTCCCAGTGCTTTAGCTGGGAAGAAGAAGTGGCGGAACAAACTCCCCAGCAGCACAGCTGTCTGTTAAGTTAGAAGAACTTGATTCTATACAATATTGTGTAAGTAATTAATATTATAAAACAAAACATACATTATTCACCATATGTCAGCTAGCACACGCCAATATACCACCAACAAAACATTAAAAACTAAACTCAAGCTGAAATAAATAATAAAACAAAATCGTAAACAGAATTTAAAACGTAAATAAAGCCTCCAGGCATAAAGGGCGTGCCCGCTTACATATTCAACGATGCAAATTGATACATATAGCTAAGTTGAAGTTACTATAGTTAAACTAGGACCTCCGGACTAAAATAAAATAACAGTTAATACTACTAATGACTACTAATGATTTCCGTGTGGTGCCGGAGGTAAAGAGTAGCACCATCTCATTTCTTCCCGTGGGTGTCATAAAAGGCGACTAAGTGAATTACTGGAGAATGGGCAGCAGCGTTCTCTATGCATTTACGATCATACTGCGATCGTCAATCGGCATGCCAAGCAACCTGCTCCAAAACACGCCGGAGGTCATTGCTGTCCATCTGTTCTTGTTCAATGGTGGACACCCCGGGGCATGACCTCGCCATCCTTGTGCTTACTTAGCACAAGGATGCCCGATGATTTTTGTTACGTCTAATTCATATGGACCAAATAACGGGGCGGCAACCTCGAGAAGGGACATCACCAGGCTTGCCTTGAGAATCTACACGACTATAGCGCTCTCCTTCAACTTCAAGAACACGTCACCTTGCCGTCTCTGAAGAAGACAAGCAAGGTATGCTTGCATCTACAAAACCAAGCCAAGCAAGTAAGCAAGCGCAAAACCCGCGCCTCCCCGGTTCCGTGCCTTTGGACAGAGCTAGACTGGTTTTGTTAGCACAACGGACCGCATGAGAGTACACTAAGGATGCCAAAGGGAGTCCCCATCATCAACATCACCGCCTGTCAAGAGTGGCTAATATGGCAAACTCCTCAAAAAATTTTGGTGAAGGGTTATGCCCAGTATTGGACACGTTTCGGCTGAAATGATTATAGACCTGGCTAGTTCTTGAAGCTCGTAAGCTAGTTACACCGGCTTCGCGAGAAAGCTTGTTAGCTAGCGTCTCAAGCCAGGATAGTTTAATAAAGAGGGGTTCTGTTTTTGAGCTAGTAGCGTTCCCAACACCGAATATGCTATCCTGTGAAGAAAGTGCCCATAAATCAGCCTATAATTTTCCCACTGCTGGGACACAGGCCTTCTCTCAGTGAAAAGGAGAGGGCCGTAATACACCACGCGGGCCCACTGCTGGTTGGTAGACGTCACAAGTCTTCGATTTCTTGGCTCTAGGTCATGCCGGTGTCCTCACGATGTTTTCCTTCACCGTTTTGAGAGCAGTGGTGATGAAATAATTTACATAAAGTGCTTGCTTGGGTTCAAACCAACGGCCTTGAAATAAATGCTATTTATTCAGTATCCGGTGGTTCCGTACCCAAAAGGTGCCATCGGAACCCGATTACCTACTAAGCCTCCGCTGTCCGTCTGTCTGTTGGTCAACTGGCCGTATCTCATGAAACGGAATGGTTTCACTGAGTGTGTTCTTCTATTGTCGCTATAATAAAAAAGAATAAAATCAAATCAGTTAAAATTTAAAAAAAATATAGAAGAAACGTTTTTAAAAACAATATGCAGTATACATTTTACGTTGGTTTAACCCTTCGAGATCGTTTTTTTAATAATTAAACAGCAGTGAATACATTACATACATTGCTCTGGCGATTGCCGTATTGGAATCGAACCTGCGACCCTGCCGGGGTCGCGTGATTGTTCGAAAGAGATAGGGTGGGTTTTAGTCAGTAAAAGTCTGACACGCCCTTCCGCTCCACCCAGAGCGAGAAGTCATTTGATGACTTCCCATCCAGAAAAAAAAAACCTGCGTCCGTAAGTGAAGTAAGTTCATTTTTAAACTTCTATTATTTTAAAAATAATGCGCATACTTTGAACGTATTCATAATCTTCCACGCCGTATTTTGAGCATGGTGGCGAATCGAAACGGAGACTAGTCTACTACTACTTGACGTGGTAGTTACTATAGTGCACAAGCGTTTGCGCAGACACAGGTGCACTCTATTCTTCACTTTCATAGTCCGGTGGGACGGCACGCAGTACGACATGACCGGAGTGAGATCAGGTGCAGGACCAGCGGTTTCCGAAGCATGGAGTATCACACCACTAACTTCCAAACTCCGAGCTGTTACTAAGAATCTCGTAACGGAAAAATCCAATAACACTTTCCTCGTCCAAGGAATCGAAATTAGGACTGCTCCGAACAACGGTGCAGTTAAAATTTAGAAACATATTTTGAATTTGGTGTAAGTAACTCATTTGGATCCAACCCGTCCTTTGCTGCTATCTCCAGGGACGCCCTAAGCCGAGGTCCGTACCCGCTTTAGTTTTAAGTTTTTAAGCCCTGGCTGAAGGCCTTTATTATTATGGTTTTTTCATGCATGTCTGGCTAAGTAGCCGAAAATCTTATAGATTGACGTGAGAATTGTCATTTTTATTCACAAAAAAAAAATGGTGTTAGTAACTATGTAATAGCTATTCATTAGTTTATACATTACGTGACTACGGCGTGACTTGAGCAATAACTATTGTACGCACCTCGAATGCCTTACTACCGCGCTGTCCAGTTCATAAATCTAAATTACAAATTATAGCTTAGTCAAAACGAAAAATTTAAGGTTGTTGGAGCATAATTAAGACATTTTGTACATGTACAACGTTAATTTATCGTATTATTATATTGTACCTATATTAGTTGCAGAATATAGTGTAAGCACTTAATAATACTTATTCTTCCTTCTAGGTACGTATGTATATAAACTGAAAATAAAGCTGAAGAGTTAGGTTGTTTTCAACGCGCTATCTCTGAAAGTAACAGTCAGATTTGAAAAAAGTTTTTTTTAAATTAAGAAAGGTTATAGGCTACTCTAACATCACGCTAAGATACTTAAGGGCTGAGCAAAAACAAAAAAACAGCAAGTAAAAGTTAAACGAAAATGGGATGCAACGTGGGCAGAAGAGCTAGTATTTTTTTACTTTCGTGAACCTTGCTAGCAGAATGAATGCGGAAGATATGAAAAGCACTGCAGAACTGTGACATGGTTGCGGTAGCGCACAGGTTTCCAGGCACACAGGCACCAATGCACTCAGGTTCTGCAGTGCCTTTGTTGTGTGGAGGTGTTGTGGGGACTTAGGAGATGTCTTTTTCCGGCAGTGCTGCAGTGGATTGTATAAGCTTGATCGGTCTATGAGTGTTGGCAGTATTGTTTGAGCTTGCATAGGAAGGAAATATGCAGGCGTGCCGATGGTATTAAGTCCGCCTCTGTATGTTATACATTGGTGTGCTTAGAGTAAATCCTGGCTTTGAAGAAACCCAGATACGTAATAAACAATCAGTATATCAGGACCAGACAAAAAAAAAATCTGTTAACGTTACCCAGACGCAAACTTAAAAATATATGGCAATGACATTTAGACATTAACATCTATAAATGATTAAGTCAGGTATGGTTTAAAAATAAAAACCTTACCTATAACTTCTTGTATCTAAAGTTTAACCTTTGAAATTAAATCACGAAGCCGCAGACCCAATCAGATAAATTAAATTAATCGTAAGCACCTATACATAGAAAATATATGCCTAATAATAATAGACCTCCAGTAGCCAGTAGGATATAGGCAAGTAAGTAATTGTTTGACTGTTGCTAACCGGTACCTTAGTTACGTGGCGTTATGCATAGGTGCTACCGGTAATACCTGTGTACGAGTCTGTAGTATAAATGAGTCAGAGTAGGTAGTAAATTAGAAGATACTATAGAAACATTTCGCATTATTCTGCATTGGTCTATTCTAGGTCCGGTTTAGGAAGACAAGGAGTATTAAATTTGAGTGAATTCGCAAAAGTTCTTTTAAATGTAGTATGTTATGTTATGTAAAAATGTTTAGAGTTTATTTAGAAATAGTAGGTATTATTATATTTATAAAAGATAAAGCTAAGGTTTAATTGTTATGTGTTAGTTGTTAAGTTTTTTTATGTATTTTAGACTAATGATGTAGGAAGGAAGGATTTATGAAGGAATAATATTGATGCACTATCGAATTAGTTGAGATGGTTATGAAGTCTGTTAAGATGGGGTTGTGAGGTTACCTCTCACAACTATCTTACACAAATAAATAAATGTGTTACAAAATATAAATATTGTAAAAAGGAAGAATAATAAGGTAATCATTAAGAATTTAGAATTTAAATGTATTTCACTATCGCATTAGGTGCAAACCTGTAATGGTAGATGTAAGCTGGAAAATAAAAATAAATAAAAAGTTCCCTTCTTCTTCTTAGACAACTTCTCTTTCATGACGACGGCAATCTATAATAAATGGGTTCGGCCCTTTTTTTTCTCTGGTCGGGAAATCATCAAATGAATTCCCCCGCTGTGGCCAGAGCAGCAGGGCGTATCAGACTTACCGATTAAAACCCACCCGTATTCCTTCAGAGCCAGGGTTACGGTAACTCTTTCGAACGAAGCCGTGACTCTGGCAGGCATCGGTTCTAGCGGACCTTTAATTGTGCTAACATGTTTTAATGGGATCGGCCCTTTTTTTGGGTGGGAAATTATCAAATTAATTTTCTCGCTCTGGGCGGAGCCGGGGGGCGCGTCAGATTTTTACTGACTAAAACCCACCCGTGTTCCTTCAGTTGCCTATATGCCAGAGCCACGGTAACTCTTTCGAACAAATCTCGCGACCCTGGCGGGAAATGGGATCGGTCTTGAATTCGGCTAATAGTGTGTGCCATTCTAAATCCCATCCCTATTAGAAGAAGTCCCTTAAAAGCAAGCAACTTAACCAGTTATTTAAATAAAAGATGGATTAAACTGTTTTGTTTGTTAAAATGTGAAAATTTTTAGATTGTTCCTATGTCGTATCGAGCTCTACAAATTACAGAGGGAGCCCGCTTTCAACGCTTTTAAAAACGTTTACGTATAAAAAGCGTTGCCATAAATTAGCATAATGTTAAAATAAATTATTTGTGGTGTCTCTCATCTGTAGATAACACCTGTGGTATTAATACACGTGTGCAGTGTTTATTTGCATAGTGTAATTTAAAAAAACTTTTTACAAACAAAATAACAACCGTTTTCCTAAAAAAAAGATCTGTAATTAAGGTTTTTTGCCACGACTTCCGAAATTAAAGTTATTTTTCACTTTGTAGTGTTTTTTTTTTAGGAAGTCTGTTGTTATTATTTTTTGTAAAAAGTTTTTATTTTTGACTTTTTAGTTATGGTAAATACCCCGCACTAATCTAATCACGTTATTCGGTTTTCACATGGATCCCATTTTCCGATTTGAACCATTCGGAAAGCATCAGCTTTCAAATAAAAAAGAATCATCAAAATCGGTTCACCCAGTCAAAAGTTATGAGGTAACAAACATAAAAAAATTAAAAAAAACACAGTCGAGTTGATAATCTCCTCCTTTTTTTGAAGTCGGTTAAAAAGCATAGCAAATCTGAATTTCTAATTCAGATTAGCTAGACAACATTACATTTTGTCAAATCAATGTAAAAATATAATTATTCTATTAATTTTTATTTCAGTTTTTGTCGCATTAATAAAGTTAAATATGGCGATGTTAACAAGTTTATATTTCATACCAAAATCTGAAATGTCAAGTTCTTTTAATTGTGGGAATATTGATAATATTTGTACTTACATCAATAAAACCCACTTGACACACGTAACTACTTCCCACATAAATCAAGTAGCACTAGAATTTATTTAGTCTAGGCTAGGAACAATCTAAAAAATGTCAAAACAATATTAATTTCAATTAGTGCATTGGTGCAACAGTGGCTACTTCCGGCTTGTTGGTTTGTAGGTTTGAATCTAAACAGGCGCCTTCAATCAATCAACTCAGCCCATCACAGTCCACTGCTGGACATAGGCCTCTCTCATGTTGCGTCACAACACCCTGTCCTCCGCCTTCCGCATCCAGTCTGCCCCAGCTACTTTCCTAAGGTCGTCGATCCATCTAGCTGGGGGGCGTCCCACAGGCGCTTTACGTTGTGTAAAATATTTCATCACTACTGCTCTAAAAACGGTGAAAGAAAACATCGTGAAGAATCCAGCATGTCCTAGAAGATATTATGCTATGCCAATATTCTATTTATTCAAATTATTTCAGAATTTAGATCGTCAAGTATGATGTCATAACCATTCATGAAATCATAATTATTTAATTATTTTCCTTTAGGAGTAGACGTTTTCATGTTCTGATAGAAAACTTTTCTTATTTCCGTTTGATAAAAATAATGACTTGTAATTAATATTACCGTGTGGTGCCGGACATAAAGAATAACACCACACCATTTCTTCCCGTGGGTGTCGTAAAAGGCGACTAAGGGACTTACTAGAGAATGGGCAGCAGCGTTCTCTATGCATTTTACCACCATACTGCGATCGCCAACCCGCCTGCCAAGCGTGGCGATTATGGCAAAGCCCCCCAAATTGGGGGAGGCCTAAGTCCAGCAGTGGACGTCTTTCGGCTGAAATGATGATGATGATGATGATGAATTAATATTAGTATGCCATCGCCCCCTTGTGAATCCAAGGCATTCGTGATTATTTCTGTACAAAAGAGGCCTGCTCCGTGTCATTACACGGAGCAGGTTCTAGCGGACGCCCTTCAATTTTACTGACATCTCTTTACTAACTAGCCTGTGTCAAATGAACCGATGCCTGCCAGGGTCGCGAGATTTGTTTGAAAGAGTTACCGTAGCCCTAGCATATAACCATATAACTGAAGGAACACGAGTAGTCAGTAAAAGTCTGACACGACCACCCGCTCCGCGAAGACGTCATTTAATTATTCCCACTCGAGACGGTATTTTTGGATAAGGGAGTCGAGTATGTAATGATCAATAAAACGCGTTTCATACGATAGGTGTCAACATTCTTGTGAGGAAAAAAAAAGAGTTTTCGAGATTTCAGAGTCGAGATATTTCCTATACAATGAAAACGCGTGGTCTTTTTGTTTTTCCGCGCGCCGCTTCTAGATGCGTGCGCAGGTGTAGATATTGGCACTAGCAAACCGCTGAACAGCCTATATTAAAACTCGTTGCAGAGATTGAAAAAAAAAAATATGTTTAGTAAAAAACACTAGTGCGGTAATGTAAATTAAAAAAAAATACTAGTGTATAATAAGTTGAATTATTAATCAAAGTGCGTTAAGGTATTTTACAAGTCACTTTGTTGAAAAAAATACATTACTATTTAATATGGATTGAACACATAAATCTCGATATTTTCGAAATTCGCCATTGCAACCGTGTAAAGCAGGGGCAGGAGGCTGTTCTTGATATGAGACTAAACACAGTAATTTGAACATTAAAACAACAGATTACCAAAGTAATACTAAGTGCCAATTTCACCAATGAAAGTGAATAAGGGAGGCAATTCTAGTAATTTTAGGAACGTTAACAGTCCGGTCTCAGTCTCAATCTGTAAAAAAATCCTCGAGTTTTCATACATTTTTGATATTTGATGGTCGCCGAGATGAGACTGCGACTAGATTTTGAATGTTTTCAATTACGAGAATTGGCCTGCGGTACAATTTAAGGCTAGGTGATTCGACACTCATACAGATTTGAGGGGGTGATGTGCGGGGAAATCCGCGGGGCGCCTCCCGCGCGTCCTTCTTGTCGAACACGTAAGCGCGCCAAAAGTCCGAGCGGCGCGGGCTTCGATCAATTTGATCGAAGGGCGCGGGCGTAGCACAGACAGGTCATAGAGTAGCGACATCAGTATGTCCACAGTATTAGAAACCACAGAAGAAAATATAATACAAGAACAAATATTTTTATTTATTTATCTCTAAAACTATTTTACATAGTTCTTGATTGAATCCTCGTTGGAACATTTGTATACAGCAGCTAATTGTATCTAGTGTATCCTACTAATATTATAAATGCGAAAGTTTGTGAGTATGGATGTATGGATGGATGTTTGTTACTCTTTCACGTAAAAACTGCTGAACGGATTTGAATGAAATTTGGCATGCAGATAGTTGGAGTAATATTATAAATGCGACAGTTTGTGAGTATGGATGTATGGATGGATATTTGTTACTCTTTCACGCAAAAACGAATGAACGGATTTGGATGAAATTTAGCACGCAGATAGTTTATAACCTGGACTTATATTATGAATGCAACAGTTTGTTAGTATGGATGAATGGAAGTATGGATAAATATAAATAAATATATATCTTTGGACAACCAACAAATCGTTGTCTGATCCCAAACTAGGCAGAGCCTGTACTATGATAACCAGACAACTGATAAACATACTTATATATTTCTAAATACATACATCATCATCATCATCATCAGCCTATAATATTCCCACTGCTGGGACACAGGCCTCCTCTCGGTGAGAGGGAGTGGGCCATAATCCACCACGCGGGCCCAGTGCGGGTTGGTAGATGTCACGTCTTCGAATTTTTGGTTCTAAGACATGCCGGTTTCCTCACGATGTTTTCCTTCACCGTTTTGAGAGCAGTGGCGATGAAATACTTTACACAAAGTAATGCGCCTGCTTGTACTCCTCGCAAGTCACGGCCGTTACCACTGCGCCACCACTGCTCTTAATATAATACCTACATATTATAGATAAATTACACCTAGGCACAGAACAAATGATTGTGCTCATCACACAAACATTTGTGCTGGGTGAGAATCGAACCCACGACCTCAGTCTTAGCAGTCCGGGTCACTAACCACTAGACTAACAGGCCAGTCGCCATGCCAGTCGGATGGATGTATGTTACTCTGTCACGCAAAACTACTGAACAGATTTGGATGAAATTTGGCACCCAGATAGCAACGCACTGCTTAGCGCCGATAGTTTAAAATCGAACAGTAAAACTAAGATTTTCGACGCGCTGATATGCACTCAGTTGGATTCTCAACCCTCGGCTCAATGCCGAGAGTTGAAAATCCAGTGCGTCAATAGGATTAAATAAATAAAAAAATTGCTTATCATATTTCTATTGCGATTTTTCTTCCCTTCAACCGTGACTTGGGCCTATTTTTATTTTTAACCGACTTCAAAAAAAATGGGACGTTATCAATTCGACTGTATTTAAAAACAAAATATTTTTATATTTGTTACCTCATAACTTTTGACTGGGTGAACCGACTTTGATGATTCTTTTTTATTTGAAAGCTGGTGACGAAAAACACTACAAAGTCAAAAATAACTTTAATTTCGGAAGTCGGTGGCAAAAACCTTAAATACAGAGCATAAGACGCCGACTTCTGAAATTAAAGTTATTTTTGAATTTGTAGTGTTTTTTTTAGGAAGTCGGTTGTTATTTTTTTTGTTAAAAGTTTTTATTTTTAACTTTTTAATTATGGTAGATACCCCGCACTAATCTAATCGCATTATTCGTTTATTTGTCGCGCAAATACTTAATGCAAATTTAAGACTTATATGGTTTCCACATGGACCCCATTGTCCGAATGGAACCGAATTAAAATGGGACCATTCGGAAAGCACCAGCTTTGAAATAAAAAAAGAATCATCAAAATCGGTTCACCCAGTCAAAAGTTATGAAGTAACAAACATAAAAAAAAATACAGACGAATTGATAACCTCCTCCTTTTTTTGAAGTCGGATAAAAATAAAAACTTTTTATAAAAAAAACAACCAACTTCCTTAAAAAACACTACAAAGTCAAAAATAACTTTAATTTCGGAAGTCGGTGGTAAAAACACCTTAAATACTAAGACACCGACTTTTGAAATTAAAGTTAATTTTGATTTTGTAGTGTTTTTTAAGGAAGTCAGGTGTTTTTTTTTTTTTGTAAAACGTTTTTTTTAATCGCCGTTTTCACAATACAATCACAAAATATTGTTTTTAAAGTTTTACAATCATTTACACAATGAGAACCGTACACACAAAACAAAAGCTTAACCAACTATGGTCTTTATAAGTTCTATAAAACAATATTTATTTACAGTTTATTTTATTTTCTCTTATTATTACTTACGCAGCAGAAAGGAAGCGCGCGCGCAAAAATTGTTCACAGGTCTCACCTCGATAACGTCTCGCAGGACACTGGCAAGCGTTGCGCCGATCGAAAATCACTTGAATAATTGATATTTTTTTTTAGAAATTTAATGAAAAAAAATGATCGGTTTCAATCGATTCCAAAATAAATTATCTATAAATTGATACTAATTATATAAAAATAGGAGTATTAGTACTTCTTTAAAATGAATTTTGGCTTGTTAAAAACTGCAAATCGAAGTTAGTTCGGCTTTTTTCTATCGAGTAAATTTGATTGTATCGTGTTTTGAACGGGTACAAGCTAAGGAGAAAGAATGTATCTTAAATATATATTTTTTTCAGATTCTGAAAGTAAAAATTTACCTATCAAAAAGCAATTCTAAAAACGGTAAAAAATGTGAAAACGGTCCCACCTGGCCTTAAGCCACCCTTGCCATGGTTAGTCCGTTTATGGGTGACCATATTTACATACCAAGACCCTCAAAAACCTCCAAGATTATCTTATAGGTAACAGCGGCGAGGTGTAATTTTTTCTAAAAGAGAAGCCGATGCGAAGTCGGCTTTAACTTACTGACTCATCAATAAAGAATACTTAATATCATTCTAAAATTAATATAGGAATGTAATGAATTAAATTGAACAGCTGAAAACCGAATAAAATATGCAATATTCCTCTATCTCGTTCTCGCTGACGCATTTTTCTATACCTGTCTCTGTCATAACCCGTTGTACAGCGGCTTGCTCTCGTACATATCAAGCGGTGCCACGTGACCTAAAGTGACATCATTACGGGATCGCTGTTGTATGAATTTTTAGTTCCCGATTATGACGTTTTGGCGCCGGGTTAATTTAGAACATTTCTCTTTTGTTGTAATACAAAGCTATAAATAAGCTTTTTTGTTGTTTGAATGTTATGGTGAATTAAATACCCGTAGTGTAACTATATTTATTGACAATAGTAGCCACTATTTACATACTATTGTATTTTTAATAGTGATAGAGTTACCAATGCGAATCCCCGAAGGCAAGCCGGTAGGAATCGTATTACTTATATGGTGCCTTCGCCACTAATAGGTAACCCTACCTGATTATTTTCGAAAAACACGTTATCCGTTGACCCCGGTTGTCATTCGTAGATCTTTGACAGTCGTTGCAGGTTATCAGAAGCCCGAAAGTGTGACAACCATTTACCAAGAAGAGATATCGTAGTACCGTGTGGTGCCGGACGTAAATAATAACACCACCCCATTTCTTCCCGTGGGTGTCGTAAAAGGCGACTAAGGGACTTACTAGAGAATGGGCAGCAGCGTTCTCTATGCATTTTACCACCATACTGCGATCGCCAACCCGCCTGCCAAGCGTGGCGATTATGGCAAAGCCCCCCAAATTAGGGGAGGCCTCAGTGGACGTCTTACGGCTGAAATGATGATGATAATGATGATCGTATTACCCAGTAACTGGGTTGTGGAGTTAAGCTCAGATAGGCAGTCGCTACATGTAAATTACTGCCGGCGTAGCATGACCAATTCTATATCTATTCTACCAAGAACAAAAAAAGTTCCTTTTGTATTTTAATTCCGTAAAAATGTTTCTATTTCATCAGAAAAATAGTCATCATACTTGACATCGTACTCTTGTCGACTGAAGAATAGAAACATCTCTTCTTTTCATTTTTACACAATTTTTCTACGACAAAATCTATCATTTTATCTTTTCTTCCGTCGACAAATTCCGTTTCTAGGCGGTCATGCTACGCGTGCTGGTATCAGCTGCATCCGTTTAGATTGGAAGCCGACTCTAATATAGTTGGAAAAAGTTTAGGCAGACGATGATATAAAAAAATGCTGTTCCATACATTTTGGCCGCGTAGGTGGGTTTACACTATTCCATGAAACATAATTTTTGTTTTGATAGGTAATCTACGAAAAGTCCCTACATGGATTTAGATTAGAATCATGTGTTGAATGGTTACAGTTTGCGCGTCGTTTTTCCACCTTGTAAGTTTAAAAGTTAATAATTTAGCTAACTTGAGTTTAAATCCACGTGATTAAACTACTAGAAAGGTAACCATGCAAATATCTACAAACATTAGTAGTCTAGAAGGCCTTGGGTAAATTGGGCCAAGTGCTGAGCGAGTACAAATGAGCTAGGTGCTCCGGTGCTCTTCGTGGCCAGGCTGGCAATGACCTGTCAATTGTCTAGACTATGTCAGGAAGCAACCTTCGATGGTTATCGTAATGTTTGGCTCTAAAATGACTGGTTATTGTTTATTATGGTTCTGTTTATTTTGGATATACAAAGAAAAGTGTCTTTTAAGAGAGCTAGGTCTTTTGCAAGATTCAAATAAAATCCTATTAATAAGTAGAATGTTTTGGTTTGAAAAAAGACCACCACCTCTGAGTTTGTTTCGGTTTTTCTTTCTCAGGGATCAGTCTGTTATGATATACCGATGCAATCTAGTTTTAATATATTGACGTGTAAAAGATATAGGTGGTTTCCTTTTATTGTATTAATTTTAATACTATTTAAATATTTCACGGAAACTTAAATTAAAACATGTGTACTAATTTTCATGTGGAACGTATCCTACACTAAGACATCTGTAACATCCCTTATTTTTACCATATTTAATGCAAGACAGATACTCTTACATAGCCACCTACTTATACACTTGTTTTGCGTGTCACACCGTCTGGGAAAGGGTGTCATAATTTGGTGAAGTGAACGATCTTCATTATTCAATTTTAGGGGTAGTGTCTTATGATTCGTTTAAAATCAAATCAATTTATTTCTGGCTACAAAGACCCACATCATAAATACCTTACAGACTAACATACATACAAATACAATGTAAACATAAAACTATTGTACACGAAGTGACGACGTCGTGTTGCGCTGCGTGGTGTCGCGTAGCCTTCCGCGGAATCACCGATACACGACACCCTTCGGCCAAAACTCTTCCTTGAGGAAGGTCTCGATTTGATGAGTTGGAACTCGCACTACGAAAGACTTGAAGTTCGTGTTGTGGCGCGGTTCCAACTTCTCGACCCTCAAATTCCAGTTGGTCTTCAGACGTACATACTCCACGATCTCAAAACTAATCACGTTACTCACTATCAATCAGAATTAATCATGTTGGTAATCCAAAACTCCATATTTTCGATAAATTTGCCTGCTCAACACCGTAACTAACGCAATTAATGTCATTGAACTTTCAAAATGAAAGCCTAGGTACAAAGCCTCAAAGTCTTACACAATTACACCGCTGTGCCTATATACCTAAGTTGTATACTACTGTACAACAAGGTATCACAGAGAATAGATAAAACAATAATAAATAGGTATCTACAGCTACACGACTATAATGCATTTGTAATTGATACTGTGTCACGTTCTGTTTAATTGTAGACCAGTACCTATCTACAGGTATATAATGTAAGAAGGTTGGTGGCAATAAGAGCAGTATGGTTGGCATAATCAGTATCAGGTTATAAATAATACTAAAAAGGTCAAAGATCTGTTTGAATTTGTAATGGGACATCTGAAAAGGGGACTACCTACCTACCTTTGTCAAGTTACAAACCGGCAGTTTACGTTTCCTTTTATATAAGATGTAACAGATATAAACGCAAGTCCTGAAAGTATTTTGTTCATAATTGACTACTGAATCGATTTCAGTAACTTTTAATATGGCAATTATTTTAAAAACGATGTACATAATTTGTCAAAGCTATCGCCGATTGCCCAAAAAAATTAAATATGATTTCAAGGCAAAGACTCAATTTTAAATGCATAAAGTCAACAAGAGTCTAGAGTCAACAAGATTTTCCATATAATAAGTAGGCAGCTTTAAAAAAAAAGTTTGGGTTATAATATTATGCTTTTAACTCAATACACTAGGGCGTGTTACACTTATAATGACTACAAACCCACCCGTGTTCCTTCAGTTGCCCATGTGCCAGGGCTACGGTATCTCTTTCGAACAAATCTTGCGACCCTGGCAGGATGGGACGGGCTAGATCGGAATGAGTTGCTTACACCAGTTTCGCCACAAGTGCGAGGTCTTACGTTAATTTTGTTACATATTCTTTACTATTTCTCCCGTGAAGACCGCATATCGGCAAGCTGGTGTGGGAATCCCCACGATGTAGCTTCACCGGGACAGACTGTGCGGAAGGCGCAGGACAAGGTATTGTGGCGCAGCCTGGGAGAGGCCTATGTCCAGCAGTGGATTGCGATATGGAGAGTAATTGATTTGATAATCTTTCACACGATATAGCAATTTGAATAGTTGGGACAGCACTTTATCGTCTTCATCGAAAGACGTCTACTTTTGAACGTAGGACCTAGTTTGGGGAGGTTCATTATAATCGTCACGCTTGGCAGGCAGGCTGATGATAAACAGCATAGAGAATGCTGCTGCCCATTCTCTAGTACACTAGTCAACACTTTATGGTGGTCATAAAAACTGCCAGTTCTCGAGAAAAAGGTTCCATTCGAGGAAAAATGCGACTAATTATAACTTAGTTATAATTAAAAGATTTCAAAGAGATGTCTTAGAATAATTAATGTTTCTAACATATTTTATGATTGTTTACTGATTTTTCAATAACATAACGATAATATTTTGATTAATTACACGTCCATATTAAATTCTTTGTAAATAAATCTGTCATCGCTACGGTAATTGTGCTATGATTGCTGGTATGTTGTAAATACTCGCACATTGTTAATTATTTACTATAAATTACAACTGTTTAAAATAATCGTTGTCACTGCAAGTTTTAATTAATACTAGGTTTGATTTGGTTTTTAGTTTTATATTTATGTTACAATAGTTTAAAAAAATGTATTTAGGCACTAAGGTGTTTTGTAGTAGGTATTTAGGTAGGTACCTTTGGAACTCAGACAAACTATTTACCAATTACTATTTTTTACTTTCCGTCTGCCTGCTCCAAATAAGTTGGATCGATTATGATGGAACTTTTACCGGTAGATAGCTAATGTTATAATGAGTAATTTTTTGTCCGATAACAGTAGCATGTTCCAATGGAATAATTTCCGACATCCACGCGGGCGAAGCCACGGTTAGTAGCTAGACTATGCATTATTTATATATATATTAAAAGAACACGTTTTAGGTGGTATCACACTAATTCTTGCCTGAAGGGCTGCTTTCCCTTGACCACGGCATCAGCTGAAACGTCCTAGATAAAAAACACTTCAAAACGCCGGCTTTTCAACGCTTCCTAAATGGTCAAAAGCAGGCGCTTTAGGGACTGTCTTGTATATTAGATTTGACGTTCATAAAGTGCTGATATTTAGCCTTATTTGAATAGATGATTAGTGATATAGATTTTAGTTCGTCTCGTTGCTGAAGTAAGGCCTCCCTCTGTAAAATTTATATCAAACTAGCTGACTCAGCGAACTTCATATCGCCTCAGATTCAATAAATGTTGTAATAATAATATAATAATAATAGTTAATACGCTAAAGTGTAAAATTTCAAATAGCGTTATTTTGGTGAAAAAAAAGATATTTGAAAAAATCCAAATATGCTTAAAAGGGGAAGGGTGGTACTTTCAATTGCCATATAACGTTTTTTGATAATCATTTATTTCCTTCTATCACGTAACCTCAAAAACCGCAAAAAAACGCGTTTTTTGCACTTTTAGATTAGGATATCTCGAAACCCTGACGTGATAGAGCAATTTTGATTTTTTTTGGCCAGATTTGAATTCAGCGCATCAAAATCCTTCGGAAAAGTATAGTCTGGTTTCTGGGTAAAAATTTTGTCGGCCTGTGTAATTATCGCTGACAATTTGCTTTGCTTTAATCGAAGCGTAATCGAAGCATGAAATGACAGTAATGAATGACATAACAACATGCTTGTACTGTCAACACTGAAAAAAATTTCAATTTGACAGCACAATCCCCATCTGAAAAAAGTTTCAATTTGATAGCAAAATCCCCATTAACAAAATGATCCGCCATTTTTGTTGTCTTACATATGCCCACAATAAAGATACTTTGACTTTGACTTTGAATTCATTTGTAACAAAAAATGTGATAAATGAAGAACCGCTCGACCGATTTTGTGCAAACTTCACATAAACCATCTACTAAATAGTCCGAACAAAGCCTAAACATTTGGTTTGGATAGATGAGCCCGTTCTTGAGTTATAAAATTACAACGAAAAGTGGCATTGATTTTTATATATCTACTAGCTGACCCGTGCCCACTTCGTTGGGCGGTAAACATTTTAACTTGTGATGAAATTATGAGTGTGGTTCAGTTAGTACTGAGTGCTATGATTTATTTCCTGACTGCCAAAAGAAGGGTTTTGTTTTTATTGCATATATGTATGTATGTATGTATCTGCATACCACTTTGGCTATATAACCGGGTTTCAAATGAGTGAATGGAATGATTATGATTGAATAAATTATGTTAAATTTAACTATTCAAAATTTATCTGTATACTATATTAGATGCAATGCTATTATTTGGTACCAAAATATATTGTCTTACAGGAGTTCCAACCCGAGGTAAGCCAACATATAACTGTCCATGGCAAAAACACTGCTTTCTCAGGTCAATGCCCACCAGAGAGAATGTTTGAGCCTGGGACTTATTTATAGTGAGGGCAAAAGAGATTTTGACGGGATACTGTAGCCTTTTAAACGGTATGGGTCAA
Organism: Aporophyla lueneburgensis; assembly: GCA_932294355.1. Classification (NCBI taxonomy): domain Eukaryota; kingdom Metazoa; phylum Arthropoda; class Insecta; order Lepidoptera; family Noctuidae; genus Aporophyla; species Aporophyla lueneburgensis. The sequence continues at coordinate 19,967,018 of OW028745.1, read as the reverse complement.
TCCGTCGGAATCATGGGTATCCGCGAAATCCAGTTGTCCCACTGCTGGCCCTGTGAGAATGGTCGCCACGATTATACTCTCCCGCAACTCTTTTATAAGCAGCCTTGTGCCATTACGTATGTTGGGGGGGCTCAAGTTTCTTAATAGCATGATAGGAATGCCAACTTTTAACATAAGGTCATGAGGAGGTAAGCCAGAAGGGCTCAAAGAATTTAAAAATTCTTGAGGATAGTGCACTGTATCCTCAATATTACACACCGTATCAATGGACTTATAGTGTTTGACTTGACCGGGAATTTTCTCTAAAATCAGTTTATTTATCTCATTCACTGTGTCGTTTCTAGGAGACACTGTTGCCCTGGAACAATGCCAATGATAATCTCTTTCCAATAAATTTTCAAGACCGGGATAAATAGCGTCTATCAGATGTTATAACCTATGTAATATGTGATCTAATCTATCGTCAAGTTTAATGTCATCGCTAGTACTGTTGGTGCTAGGACAGCTAATTATTCCTTCTCCAAGATTTAGTAGTTTTTTTTTTTTTTTTTTTTTCAGGATGGGAAATCATCAAATGACTTCTCCCGCTCTGGGCGGAGCGGGAGGGCATGTCAGACTTTTACTGACTAAAACCCACCCGTGTTCCATCAGTTGCCCATGTGCCAGGGTCACGGTATCTCTTTCGAACAATCACGCGACCCCGGCAGGCATCGGTCCTAGTAGACCCCTACACTGCTGCTGACATCTCTTTGAGGCGCGCGTGGAACACTGCGCGCCGTCGACCCGAGCTTGGTCCTTACCGGGCGGCGAGCTACCCATTGCTCGCCACCCGCAAGCTCGCGCCTACGGTGGCCGGGAGTCCGCTATTGACTCCCGACGCCCGGGGCGTCTCCTCCTGCGGCGGCTAGGGACGTGAGGGTGCAGAGACTGCCACTCCCTCACGCGCCCCGCCTCCTCCTTCGCGAGCATTACTGCTTCGCAGGAGGAGGTGACGGCTTCCCATTCCCTCTCGCTCCGTACCATGGCTCGCACCAGGGCCGGACGCGAGAGGTCGCCGCCGCCGATCGCCTCCACGAGGACACGGCGGTGCTCCGCCCAGGCAGGGCACACCTCCACCGTATGCTCCACCGTGTCCTCCAGACGATCCTCGCAATGGAAACACCCGGACGTATCCTCCCGCTTTATCCTGAACAGGAACCCACCGAAGCACCCATGCCCGGTGAGAACCTGCGTCAGGCGGAAGGTGAGGACGCCGTGGCGCCTCTCTATCCACTCCTCAAAGAGGGGACTTACCGCCGCAATTGTGGCGTGCCCAGCACTGGGTTGCGACAATCGTACCCGCCATGTCGCCATGAGATCACACCGGAGCTCTGTCCGCCGTGCCGCGATTTGTCGCGGCAGCGGAGTTTCGCCCCGGCGTTTCGCCTCCTCGCGCCACTCCCACATGTGCGCGAGGACCTTTGCCTCCAGATCCCACGGCGGCACTCCGGCAAGGAGGCTCGCCGCCTCGCACGAGACCGTGCGGTATCCCCGGATTAACCGGATGGCCATGACCCTCTGGGCCACAAACAGCCGGCGCGCTGGGCGCAGTCTCAATGAGGGTGCCCACACCGGTGCTCCGTAGAGGGCCATGGACCGCACGATCCCCGTGTAGAGATTTAGTAGTTAATGCGGAAAGTCGTTATCGTAGTTGACGCTCAAATGAGGTCTCATGTTTGTTCGTAGATTGAGAGTTTGCAAAAACAAAAGTAACACCACCCATAACAGCATCTGAGTTTCTGAGGTCTTTGAGCGTTCGGTTTACTGCTTCAACATGAGCTAGAGCTCATGTACCATGAGTCATAGATGACTCATGGTACATTCGTCCCAAATAATTAAAGATGTCTCTTGTAACAGTTTCCCGAGCGGTCCATTTTTACGTATGGAGCATATTGACTGTTGTTCCAATGATACTGTCAGTGGTAGCTTAAAGGTGGAGTGTGCTGTTTTCCCATCATTTAATAGAGTTGCGGCAATCCCTGAAGAGGCAACAGCCAGCCCATTTTTCCCGGATTGTCTGACTTTTGCCTATACCAAATTTGCGAGGAACGTTTTCCCAATGCCGCCCGGGGCATCTAGAAAAAATATTTTACCCCTGTTATTTATAACACTGTCAATAATAGCATCAAAAGCTTGTCTTCTATGGGTAAATGGATAAAACGTCCGTACAAAGCATGTTATAATGCGGTTCGTGAATGGACGGCGGCATTTTGCGATTTAGTAATTTTATATTATCTTCGAAACTATTTGACCAATTGACATACTGTTTCGGACAAATCGTATCTCTATGATGTTCTTGTAATCATGATAATATTTTTTTCGATAAGGTTTAATATTTTGTTGTTTAAAAAATCGTCCAAAGGTAAGTACGTCGAAAAATACTTATTTTAAAACATAAAAGCTACTATATCTGCTAAAATATAAAAGATAGAAATATGGTGTCGCGAACTCTTTTGTAGTCCTATTCAAAGCAAACCAGGTTGCTATACATTGTTTTGAATTATATACAACTGTTAAGGCAGCGCATGCAAATAACTATGTTGTAAGAGCTATTTTTTCCGCCTGGCTAGACAAAAATTAAGATAGTTCGGCTAATATGCATGATATCTTTATAATGTATAACCTATAGCACTTACGAATAATGTAGCTTTCTACCAGTGAAACAATTTTTAAAATTGGTTCATTACTTCCGGAGATTACCCCCTACATACAAACTCACAAACTTACAAACAAATGTTACCTCTTTATAATATTAGTATAGATATAACTATGCTAAAGTAATTTAAAACTTTACTCAATCATGTATGTATCACTTACATACTTAGTGGCTGATCTAAAATTTATAGGTAATAGAAGTGGTAGTAACGGAGATATATCCTATGTAGGAACACCTTTCAACATTCTCCCTTCTCTCGATATCTCGGCTTAGTTGAAACGCACGAATTAGAAATAAATGTTTTTTTTTATATATAATATATTCCTTTTTATAGGCGACATAAAGTTAATTTATTGTTTAGCGAATCGACAACTTCATAAATCCGTAGGCAGTTAACACATTTTGAATTTTATCTACTTTATTGCAAGTACTTGCAGTGCTCCTTTTCTAATTGCATAAAATTCAAATCTGGTATTTAATTTCGCAGGAGTCGCCTTTTCAGAATCCAAAGAACGTTATAACTTCAACAACTTGTGTTACGAACTGAAAGTAATTTAATAATCTACTTACAAATTATGTCAGACCTATTGTATTATGATCACCGATGTAATTAAAAACAGTTTTAAACAAAAATCCGTGGTACCGTACCCGTTTATTTGTTTAATACGGTTAAAAAATTACGACTTCGTCATAAATATATTAGTTACGTATTATTTTAAATATCTTGTTAGTAAGATTAATTAAAATTATTCACCAAATTTATTAATATATGTGAAGTCAATTATTATACGTTTATTACTGTTTTGGGATTAGACAGACTAAAACAATCTTTATATTCGGATTATGTATTATTCAAATACACATTTTGAAAGTAGTAACTACGTATTAATAAAAAAAAAGGTCTGAGAATTAGAGGGGGATTTGACGGCTTTTTGGGGTTTGAGGTGATTGGCTTTGACTAAACCACTGCATATTTTTTGACGTGAGAAAGTCTTGTTAACTGGTAAATTAGCTAGGAAATATTACAGTTATCTTATGCCTTGTTCGGTAACCTAAGTTAGAACTGTGCATACTACAAACCAGACATTCGAGTGAAGTGCACTTATCCAATAGAAGTACGAGCGAAGCGAGCGCTCTCACAATACAGTGAGCGAAGCGAGCCTGCTTTTGTTGCAGGCACTTAAAACAAGTGAGCAAAGCAAGCCCTTCCTAAACACAAGTGAGCAGAGCGCTCTTACCCAATCAATGAGTGAGTGAAGCGAGCCCGCCTCCACAAGACCAGCAAGTGGACTAAGAACACTAACAAAACGAGCGAGCTGAGCGAGCTCAACTATCGCACGGTTGGGTGAAGCTTTTGATGCAAAGAGCGAGTGAAGCGAGCCCCATTTCGCATATTTGATCCAACATGCGCGAGTCTCCGTTATAGTTTAGTGAGTGTAACTACGAACGAAAGAAACGAGGTCACTTTCGAAACTAGTAATTGCCACCGGCTGAGCTCCACTCACTCATGGTAACTGGGGGCTCACTTCGCTCGCTCATTTCGAGAGTAGTCTTTCTTCATTCGCTTATCTGGTTACTGCTCGCTCCACTATGTGTCAGATGCGCTCGGTTCACGGCTTTCCTGTGAAAAAGTTGACTCATGTCATGACGTAGGTTGGCACGCTTCACTCACTCGATTCAAGAAATTCTAGCTTGTTGCATTCGCTTGTCTTGTGAGAGGGCTCGCTGCGCTCACTCATTGCTTGAATAGGTAAGTTCTGCTCAGTTTTTTTCATATATTTTTATTTAATGAAATTAAAATGCACATGCGTAACTTAATTCTAAACTCACCAAACTTTTACGTTTGAGTCGTATCGTTTGTGGGCTCGGTTGTCGTAAAACTGTTCTCGCTACATTGGGGTAAGTTTGGAAAGTTAAGTTTTCTCGTTAAGTCAGCTTAGTTTGATGTAAACCACCTTTCAATAGTTGGGATAGAGCAAGCTTGGTATGACTGGCAAAGTGTTTGCACTGACTAAGTATTGTTTAGTGATAGGAGTCTCACTAGTTAAAGGTTGGTTACAGTTGTGACCATACGTTTTCATGAAAACAAACGGCGGGGACTTGAAATGCGCCTACTTGATTTTTTTAAATATTATCCTATATCGAAGAGTAGCCTGTATAGTCTGGATCAAACAGTGTGAAGCCTCAGTGCGTTCTATTTAATAAAAAAAAACATTTAAAAACAAAAATTCACCACTAAGTGTGACTTTAAATAGACGGTTTAAAACCTAACAGTTTACAATCCACTTTGTATCTATAATTTAAGATTAACCTTCGAAATAACAAATCAAAAATTAAAACCTAGCTTTCAAATTTTTGCCCGACTGTTTCGATTTTTTTGGTTCTAATTGATAGACTGGTACTTACCGGAAATATAAACTGTAGGTTTTTATTGGTGTTAAGAAGAGTCAAGGCAGTTCACACTTTGGTGCCTTGAGATTTCTTTATCTTCGGTAGGTTCATCATAGACGTAACATTACGCCTGTATTGGCCCGAAGGATAAAAGTGTTTGAGTCGTTATAATTTGTTAAAACAGTTGCATGCGACTGTACATCTTGACAACAAATAGACCAAGAGCAAAGTTTAATGTTTTAAAAGAAGTTTAAGCCACTCTAACCTAGTAATTAAAGATATGGAAATAATTGAAAATTTATCTCTCTCTGATATTTTTAAGGATTTTCAGCAAAACTAGAAGTTAAACGAAAAGTGAAAAGTTTTAACACAGATTTAAAGAAATATTCTTTCTTGGTAATTTTTCTATCTAGCTCTTGGACTATACCCTAAAAATTGAACTCATTAAATCTTCTAAACTAAGACCCGACTAAATCTGGAACTTGGCGACTAATTAAAAATTAATTGGTAATTACCGACTAAATTTGGGAGAAAACAGATCTCCGCTTGGTGCCCTAGGTTTTGAGATATACATGTGGCCAAGCTGGTCGGAAACCTAGAAACGCTTTAAGTTTTCGAATCAGTTACCCACTAATTGTGATATTTGGCAAGTAATTTGAACTAATTAGCGAATAAATTTAGAGAAAACAGATTTTCTCTAGGTGCCCTAACTTTTGAGATTCAATTGGGTCAAGCTAGGGTAAACTCTCTCCAGGTCGCCCACTTATAAACCTTTATAACTTTTGAACCAGTAACCAACTAATTGTGATATTTGGCGACTAATTTCGACTAATTAGCGACATTTTTTTATATTATTATAATTAAAATCCGTGATAGTGGCCATGCCAGTGTCAGTCACACAATACAATCACACATGCTTTGCTTAGCATGACCGGTATCATGAACAGGGAAAAGTGCCATTATCATCATGATTAGAGAACTATAGGGGATTATAGTTTATTTTGATGATAATATTAAAATACCTATCTATACTTATAGGCACATAGGAGGTAGGGTTGCTTTTAGCAGCTTTTTGAAGCTATCCTAAGTTCCTTTCAGTCTTCTTTAAATGATGTGCCGGAAAAACCCATTGAAAAAAACTTATTAGTCAATAAGAACGTTTAATTTTTTTTAAAGAAAATACTTTTATTTGCGGTAAACAAGACGCAAAGAAAGACCGAACACACATATAAATAAAAAAAAAGCTGGGGGAAAGCATGCGTCACATCCAAGACAAGCGGTCATCACTCAGCATATTGCTGTGACCCTGTGCAGGACAGAGCCCCAGTCCCAGTTTTCAGCGACAGTCGGCGCTGACATGATCTTTTTTTCTTACGTTTTGTATTTTATTTTGATTATAAAATAATATATTTCCTCTTGTACAAATTTCCTCACGTAGTGTTGAAAGGCCTCCCACATGGTGGACCGGTGACCTTTTGAAGGCCACAGGAATCAGCTGTATGCGGGAAGCATAGAACCGGTCGAACTGGCAGAGCTTGGAGGAGGCCTATGTTTAGCAGTGAACGTCTTTCGGTTGATATGATGATTGTCTGGAGTGATCGATTCACCCTCAAATTAATTAACTTAGGGCAAGACACCACTGCCAGGGTCGCGAGATATTCGAAAGAGTTACCGTGGCGCTGGCATATAGGCAACAGAAGGAACACAGGTTTTTAGTCAATAAAAGTGTGATCGCCCTCCCGCTCCGCCCAGAGCGGGAGACGTCATTTGATGATTCCCCATCCACAAAAAAAGGGCGAGACACCAATAAAAATAATATATTATTTAAAAGTGTCACCCAAATTTATTCACCCATCATCATCAGCCTATAATGTTCCCACTGTTGGGACACAGGCCTCCTCTCAGTGAGAGGGAGTGGGCCATAATCCACCACGCGGGCCCAGTGCGGGTTGGTAGATGTCACATGTCTTCGAATTTTTGGTTCTAAGACATGCCAGTTTCCTCACGATGTTTTCCTTCACCGTTTTGAGAGCAGTGGCGATGAAATAATTTACACAAAGTGATACGCCTGCTTGGGTTTGAACTCACGACCGACTCGTAAGTCGATGAATATTCTTGCCTGCCCAACCGGCAGCAAGTTCGTCATGCTCCCTTAGATGTCACTGCTTGCGGTAGCGTCGGGGGTCGGGTTACCACCTTCCCTCAAATATGGCGAGGGGGGTAATGGCTGACCTTTGCGTTATGCTCGTGAACGGGTGCTGCTTGTGGTGACAGGTCGTCTTGCTGACCATGGTTTTTGTTATTGTTACTTGTATTAACTGTTATTTTATTTTGATCCGGAGGTCCTTAGTTTAACTATTGTAACTTCAACTTAGCTGTATGTATCAATTTGCATCGTTGAATATGTAAGCGGGCACGCCCTTTATGCCTGGAGGCTTTATTTACGTTTTAAGTTCTGTTTACGATTTTGTTTTATTATTTATTTCAGCTTGAGTTTAGTTTTCAGTATTTTGTTGGTGGTATATTGGCGTGTGCTAGCTGATATATGTGAATAATGTATGTTTTGTTTTATAATATTAATTACTTACACAATATTGTATAGAATCAAGTTCTTCTAACTTAACAGACAGCTGTGCTGCTGGGGAGTTTGTTCCTCCACTTCTTCTTCCCAGCTAAAGCACTAGGAAATGTCGAAGGGCGGGCGTTTTGCGGGGACTGTCTTGTGTAACTTTGACGTTCAAAAAGTGCTGACTCTCAGTCTAGTTTGAATAAATGACTTTTGATTTTGATTTTGATGCCGATTTATTCACCCGACTTGAGTAAAATCGTGCGAATCGAGTATTATGTCCTTTTTTCAATAAAATCAGATACTTTCTTTTCGATCCGGAAAACGAAAAACTTATTCATACGAAAACCGACAGGCGGCTCATCATCATTACAGCTGAAAAACGTCCACTGGTGGACGTAGACCCCTCAATTTAGAGTTTTGCCACGCCACGCTTGGCAGGCGGGTTGGCGATCGCAGTATGGTGGTAAAATACATAGAGAACGCTGCTGCCCATTCTCTAGTAAGTCCCTTAGTCGCCTCTTACGACATCCACGGAAAGAAATGGAAAATGCTATACTTTACGTCCGGCACTACACGGAACAGGCGCTCAGTAGGTACAAACGTGTCAATGTTACGGACGTGCGGACCCATAAATTGTCTATAGAAAATCCGTAGGAGTCACATTAACATTACGTAAGCAGAAACGTTTTGATCATACGGATGTACTCACGGACGTCAGTAACTGTATGCTTAATTTACGGGAATACCTAATAAAAAAACGTCTAGTCTCTTTACAATAATTTATTACTAAAACTTGTTATGTAGTGTGATCACACGAGATTGTAATCAAATCACTTCATTTAATTTGTCATTGACGCGATTATTTATTGGTTACGCTAGTATTTTGAGATTAATGAAACCACTTTTTTGTTCAGTTTGTCTTTTAACTATTCAATAATTATGACTATGACGTATGAATATTTTGAACTATGACTATGACGTCATCATTATTGAATGGTTAATTCGAGTACCGAGTAAAATAATATGTACATAGTAATTAAGCTAACAGTCTTAAAATAATACTAAACAACCACACCGAGGGGCTTGTGGCTAAGTTAAAACAGCCGCACGGTTCGATCGATCAGGTTAATTACGCTTGCCGCGGTTGCTTCGTTGATGGGTGACCATCTTTGCATACGAAGACTCCTCCGTGCCTCGGAAAGAACGTTAAGCCGTTGGTCCCGGTTGTCATTTGTGGCTATTTGATTCATTATGGAAGAAGCCTGAAAGTCTGACAACCAGTCTTACCAATGGGTACTGTATTACCCAATCACTGGATTGTTGAGGTCATGGATAGGCAGTCGCATAATGTAAAATACTGGTATTTGCATAATGTATAATACGAAACTTGAAAAGGACCGAACATTGTATTGCATACAATTATTCCAATATTTTAAAACACAATACCTTGACATTAATAGAACAGAACAGAGAATTACAGACCAAAGACGGGTAATATAACGGGGAAAAAGCTCATATCAGACGAAACTTTTAATATGATTAAATTTTAAATACAATAGAAGAACCACTTAAAAAAGAAGAAGAAGGTAATATTAAGGTTACACAACAAATAAACATCTTACAGAAGAATGAATGACTTACACCCGATAATCTCTCCTTAAAGACACGAATCTAGTGACAGCATATGAGCATACTTAGAAACCGAACTAACCGTAAACGCACTACGCAGCTTTGAATTATCTACAGATGTTTTCGTAACTCTAAAAACACGAACTGTGACTTTTCTTTGTTAGAGACATTAAATAAAGAATTAAAATGCAATGAAGTGAATCTTGCTTGTACCTAGACCATTATTGACAAAAATGAAACCAACTCTTAAATTGTCGGATATTATTAGAAGAAAATTTACATAAAATAGACAACTGGAAAGTAGCAAGAATAGATGATTTACTAAATTTTTTAATAAAAAGATTACACTCACTACATATAACAATATCTGAACAAATGAATGATATTATAAAACAGAACTTCTCCCAGAATTCCTGACTAAAGGAATCACATACATGGACAGGACACCTCGCAGTATAGACCAATTACTTGCTACCCAACTAACTAAACACAAAATTATCACATCATGTATAACAAATAAAATTATTAAATACATCGAACTGTATAACATTCTAACGGTAGAACAGAAAGGCTGCAGACGAGGACATGTGGGTTACAAGGAACAATTCATTATTGACTCCGACTCAAAACACGTTCAGAAAGCCAGTTAAAACTTATACATAGCATACATAGGTAACTAAACAGCATTTGCCAGCGTGTCACACTCATGGTTGGTTCATGTATCCAATATACAATGTAACTGCCCCGTTGGTCTCGTAATCGCAAGTGCGACTGCTGACCGTGGGGTAATTTTTTTGTGGATGGGAAATCATCAAATTACGTCTCCCGCTCTTGGGCGGAGCGGGAGGGCGTGTCAGACTTTTACTGACTAAAACCCACCCGTTCCTTCAGTTGCCCATGTGCCAGGGCCACGGTGTCTCTTTCGAACAAATCTCGCAAACCTGGCAGGCATCTGTCCTAACAGACCCCTTCAGTACTGCTGACATTTCTTTGAGGCGTGCGTGGAACACTACGCGCCCTTTTTTTTTTTTTTTTTTCAGGATGGGAAATCATCAAATGACTTCTCCCGCTCTGGGCGGAGCGGGAGGGCGTGTCAGACTTTTACTGACTAAAACCCACCCGTGTTCCATCAGTTGCCCATGTGCCAGGGTCACGGTATCTCTTTCGAACAATCACGCGACCCCGGCAGGCATCGGTCCTAGTAGACCCCTACACTGCTGCTGACATCTCTTTGAGGCGCGCGTGGAACACTACGCGCCCTCGATACGGGCCTGGTCCTTACCGGGCGGCGAACTGCCCATTGCTCGCCGCCCGTAAGCCCGTGCCTTCGGTGGCCAGGAGTCCGCGATCGACTCCTAACGACCGCGGCGTCTCCTCCTGAGGCGGCTAGGGATGTGAGGGCGCAGAGACTGCCACTCCCTCACGCGCTTCGCTTCCACCTTCGCGAGCATTAATGCTTCGCAGAAGGAGGTGACGGCTCTCGCTCCGTACCATGGCTCGCACCAGGACCGGACGCGGAGGTCGCCGCCGCCGATCGCCTCCACAAGCACAAGGGGTCTTGGGTTCGATTCCCAGGTCAGGAAAAGTGTTGTTGGGTTTCTCCATTAGTAATTTCTTAGTAACATCCTGGAGTATGGAAGTCGGTGGCGTGATACACCCGTGTCTCGGAAAGTACATTAAACCATTGGTTCTGCACCCGATTGCTCTCTAGTTTTATCGGATTGCCGTCCCATCGGACTATGAGAGTGAGGGAACAGTGAGTGTTCCTGTGTCTGCGCACACACTTTTGCACTATAATATTTCTCGCGCCAATGGCTAGTCTCCGTTGCTATTGGCCGCCATGGCCAAAATACGGTCTGCGGACTAGAATATATTATATTAAATCAATCTATTACTGAAAAATTTACATTAGAACAGACAACCACAAACTTATCCTTAGATGAAATAGCGAATATAAAGGGTATTTCTCAACTAAGTCTTCTTTGGTTTCGTCTAGCCCTAAATCCACTCGCTCGTGCATTAACTGAAACTAGTTTAGTCTTTCACTTTAAGAACAGATACTACACCAAATTATCTATATATGTAATTACTCCATATGGATGATTTCAAATGATATGCCAATAAAAATACAGATTAACAAAGTTACAACTTCATTTTGGAAAGACATTAGAATGGATTACAGACAGAATAGAAAAGGGTACGATTGTACAGTTTCCCAAAAAGTTACTAATTTGAAATTTAAGTAAAGTGAGTTCATGTGTGTATTATGTATTGAACATTCCTGTAGAGAAAATCACCACCACTACATTCTGATGCATTATGGTCATCAATTGCCCACCTATTGATTTGAACAGTTAACAAGTCTTCTTAATTCAAAATCAAAAGTCATTTATTCAAACTAGGCTGCGAGTCAGCACTTTTAGAACGTCAAAGTCACATAAAACAGTCCCCCAAAACGCCCACCCTTCACCACTTCCTAGTGCTTTAGCTGAGAAGTGGCGCAACAAACTAACAAACTCCCCAGCAGCACAGCTGTTAAGTTAGAAGAACTTGATTCTATAAATATTATCTTTATGTATATAATTCTACTGTACGTGTGTATGTCACTGAACTCCTCCTAAACGGCTGGACCGATTTGAATGATTTTTTTTGTATGCGTTTGGGTGGCACCCTGGATGATTTAGATTCACTATTGGACCCGGTAGGTGGCGTTGCTATCGAGTTCTAGGAAACAGGACAACGTCTGTACGGTCAGCTAGTGTAAGTGTATAATATTATGAAACCAAAACATATATTAAATTATTTGCCATATGTCAGCTTGCACACGCCAATATACCAACAAAACATTCATATTCGTGACTGCATAATGCATAACAAATGCATATGATATGCAAAACTTGTTTATATGCAATATAAAAAATAAACCGTTTAAACACGTTTCCTGCTTGCAAAACAAAAAGAACTAAATAATGTCTAAGTATTTGACTAAATGAATTATGATATTAGCATTTAGTTAAACGAAGGTTTCTTTTGTGCGGAATAAACTAGGAATGCATCTGTATTAAATCTGTAAACATTGATGTCATTCCTAACGCCTGCAATTTGTTTCTTTCGTGGGCATCACTTGGCCAAAACCTCTTTATTAAATGGGCATTTAAATCTCAATATGTATACAGGGTGGCGTCGATACTTTATGGGAGTGTAGTAGGTACCTACTTTACCTTCTCCCCGTGTCCCAAGGGCTGGTTATTACCTTGGCCAGAGGCTAAGCGTTGTCATACAACGTGGTAATGCCGCCAGTCTCTTGGCTACATTACCAGTCGTCAGCGATGTGGATGAGTTTTTGACGGTATTATTTTAATTTGTAAATCGTTTTAGGTTATAATTTCGTTTTTTAATTAATTTAAATCTTAAGTTTTTGATATTATTATAATGAAACTAAAATGTTACACATAAAAATAAAGAATTTGTAACTTATACTGCAGATTATTAAGAATTCGCTGTAATAATTTTGGTGAATTTTATGGCTACTTTTGCAGTATTTTCTTTAGCACTTCCTCATCAAACTTAAAAGTACCTATAATTCAGACTCGTGCAATAAGGTTTCACAATTTTTTTTTTTTGCTGATCGATCGATCGATGGTTGACCATTCATTACGTGAATATACATCACATGATCATCATGCATTCATTCATTCATTTCATCAGCTATTCATTCGTTACGTGATCCTCGGAAGATGTTAAGTCGCAGCTGACATCTGTGGATCTTTGGCAGACGTTACAGTTCGTCAGAAGCCCAAAGGTCTGATATCCTGTCTTACTTAAAGAGTATCGTGTTACCCAGAAACTGGGTTGATAAGTTAAGTTGTTACGTGAGGAGCCAACAGGTTATGTTGGCTACCAGGATTCTGAAGACAGTCTGAACTTGTAAAAGTGTTTGTACAAACCTACTTGCAAAAATAAAGTCATTTATCATTTAACGAACACTGCGATAATATTATTGAATCCTACTATCCTACTAATATTATAAATGCGAAAGTTTGTATGTATATGGATGTATGGATGTGTGGATGTTTGTTACTCTTTCAAGCAAAAACTATTGAACGGATTTGGATGAAATTTGGAACACAGTTAGTTTCTGACTTGGATTAACACATAGGCTACTTTTTATCCCGGTAGTACGTTCCCGCGGGATGTTTTCCGACCTCCACGCGGGCGAAGCCGTTGGCAAAAATTATAATATTACTAGATATTATAATACTCACTAATGAAAGGAGAAAATAAAATAATTAACTTTGATGGATTTCCGTTAATGGCGAGGCAGGAAGCATTCAAAAGGCGCTCAAGAACTTTCCTATACCAGACCAACAGTGGAATGCACTTATAATTCCGTGGCGCCCAAGAAACACCTTGCGGTTTTAAGTCCTTGCTTAATTTACATCACCGACAACTAACAAGCTAATTGGTCACGACGGCGTGGGATTTGTAAATAAAATATCCAGTGATAGGTACTGGAGTAAGTAGAGAAAGTAGAAAAATGGTGCAGCTCTCCGGGCTTTTCGAGCTGCATCAGCTTCCTACTTTCTCTCAAATCCTCGGATACAAGGGAGGAGTCTTTAAAATCCTGTGATTTTGTTTTTCTCGAGAAGTTTCATGCCGGAACCGAACTGTAGATCCGTAGGTATACATTCCGTTCCGGCCCAACTCATCCGCTTTGCTAATCAAGCTCTACGAATCGATTGTATGGAAAAGTCGGTAACTTCAATACAGTCTTAACCTTGATCAATGGTTTAGTTTTTGTGGACACATTCGATGTGCAGTAAGTACTTTGTGTTGTTTACTTTTTTTAGAATGACAACAGGAAAACAGAAATAGATAGGTACCTATCTATAGGTGTATAATAGGCACACCATGAGGTTTGCACCTTGTTTTTGTGGTAGGACCTTGAACTCATGGCGTAAATAATTCGTTTGTTAAGGATATTAGGATTTTTTCCTACGCTACGTGCTGTAGAAGAAAAGTTCTTAATAACGATTCGTCATTTAAACTATCATTACTGTATTTTTTGAGGTATGTTATTCGAAGTAATCAATCAATAAACCTAGCCTTTTCTTAACTATGTTGGGGTTGGCTTACAGGCTAACCGGATGCGGCTAAATACCAGTATTTGAAATAAATCGACTACCTATCTGACCGTGTTTTGTTCAGCAGTGTGATATAAAAAATTATGTTGCTAGTCTGTTGAACCCGTTGAATAGAGTATTTATCTTGAATGTATAACAAGAAATAGAGAGAGTCCCTACTTGGATAAACTATTAGGTTTATGTTCAGGGTATTAACGTTCGCAAATTAGGTACCATTTAGCCAAATTGTAAATGTAGCTAGGTTTCTTCTACCATGTTAAAGACCCAGGTTACTAAAGAACCCGATGACAGAGAGGATGTGAACCGCCACAGAACAACAAAGAGATTAATGAATGCGTACTCTCTGCCTCTGAGAAGACTTACAGCTGGGCACTGTGCTAGCACTTGGCACTTTTATCACAGTTTGGGATCAAAAAAACATGATGAAATGCATGACTAAAGTCTATCAGAGAGGCTGTGCACGTCCCGTTAGGTTGCTCTTTTGGTTTTCTTAAGAATTTAACACGTCTTAACTATAACATTATAATTAGTGTTAAAAACTGTAGCTAAGTACTTTACACTTACATAAAACATGCTCATATTCACACATAGTTAGGTACCTAGTACAAAAGAAACTAATGATGCGGAAGAAACGTGAAAAAATGCATTAGAAAAAACTGAACACCATTTGAAACTGTAATTGCTTTTTGTCTCAATATTATTATGTCAGAATTTATTTACAACACACTTAGGCTACTATGTATCCGCATGTCTAGTTCTAGCCTAGTAAACAGGCGTATAATTGATATATTGATAAAATGTGACCTTTATTGAACTATCTAACTAAGCCATCAATTATTATGTTTGAATAAACATTGTTTTTTTTTTGCTGGGGTGGCTTAGATTTATTTTAGATTATAATAGCTTTTGCAAGCGATTTTGCCCGCGTAGTAAACACATAAACCTTCCTCTTGAATCACTCTGTCTATTAATGAAAACCGTATTAAAATCCGTTGGATTAAAATATACAAACACGAAATGCGACTTTATACTATTAAAGATTTACATAAACCTAAGCGCAATAGTAGTCATTCGGGGTAACCGTACGCAGCGGGTAAGTGTGCGAATTGCACATATCTCCTAGACGAGGGGGGTGGGGTATTAGTTCCGGTCAATCAGAGGCCACAGCGAGGGAATACAAACGCGACAAACTCGGACGCTGCACCACGTTTCGTTTTAAATTTATTTGCTAAAAAGTGTTTCTCGGTATGAAGTCGATAATTTTCTGTGTCCTGGAAAACATTGTCACATACGAGATTATAAATTTACAAAGGTAAGTTCATTTTTGTTGAATAAACACATATTTAGCTTGAAAATTGTACACATCATTATAGGTTATGTTGAATATTTTGAACTCAGTTGTCATTTGTTTGAATTTTGGCTACTCGGGTAAAGTGTGCGCGGGCAAGTGTGCGCGTGCGCACACTTACTATCATCTACACTTAAATTATTTTCCTATAGGTCATAAGTTTAATTAATCGCAAGTCTGCATTAAAGTCTGAATATTGTTATAATTTTGTGTTCATTTTTTCAGTTTCTTAAATTACTATTGTTACTTTTAGGTTACTATAAGTACCCATTATTATTATAATTTTAACTGATCTCAAGTAAAAATTTACGTTTGATATCGAGTTTAATTAATCGCAAGTCTGAATTAAAGTCTGAATATTGTTATAATTTTGTGTTCAGTTCTTCAGTTTCTTAAATTACTGTTGTTACTTATAAGTTACCATAAGTACCTATCTATACTAATATTATAAGCTGAAGCGTTTGTTTGTTTGATTGAACGCGCTAATCTCAGGAACTACTAGTCCGAATTGAAAAATTCTTTTTGTGTTGGGTAGCCTATTTATCGAGAAAGGCTATGGGCTATATAACATCACGCTACAACCAAGAAAAGCGGAGCAGTAATGAAAAATGTTGCAAAAACGGGGAAAATCGCACTGGTAGGCGATTCGATGCGACGGGAAGGGTCGGGGGAACAAGAAATTTAACGTGGACGAAGTCGCGGGCAGAAGCTAGTTATTATTATAAGTTTGATTGATCTCAAGTAAAAAATTATGTTTGATATCGTGATATTCTTATATGATTCCAAAGAAATACTTAATTACTTTAAAAGATGTCATGATATAGCATTAATCATGTTAATTTAAGTATTATGTACACTTACCCCTACTGCGTCTACTTACGCCGCAAGGGTGCGCACACTTTCCGCAATTAGGGGCAAGTGTACGCCATTCCGACTTTCTGTGATTATTGTTAAATATAAAAATAAATAAGAAATTAATGTTTTTTTTTTGTTATTGCAATTGATAGCCAAATAAATACTCCACTCGAAACAATGTCTTTTGAAAGTGCAAAGTGCGCACAGTTGACCCAAATGACTCTAGATAGCGAAACACAGGTTCTCGTTCTTCTAAAAGAATCTATTCTATTCACATTTTGGCATTGTTCATCGCCATCTTAGAAGAACTTCAAAATAAAGCGTTAACAAATGTGTTGTCCCGAGATTTTTTGCTAGTTTGATGTACCTATATGTTTTCTAGCAGGCTACCTAGTTACCTACGGTTTGCCTCAGGCCTTACCAAGTTCTCCTATAGACCAACTTTATTTTGATAACCGGCCTTTTTAGTATAATCCCATATTACCCATATACATTGTACGAAAAACAGCCTAAAAATCTTTTGATTTTCAGCAAATCTTTCTGACCAATTCAATGACAGGACCCGAAAATTTTGAGCACGAATAAATTTAATTTAAAATATTTTATTTCATGTTACATTCTTGATAACTATATCATTCACGACTTACCTCCATAATCGCCTTTAAATCCCTGGACACCAACACAATTTTCTGATGATTACTACGCTCCCAAGAGATGGGATCCGAATTCTGTTTAGTATCTCACCTACTGTGGGGACTGAGTGCGAATGATTGCAGGATGATAGGGTACGCCGGATGTTAGTGTGCTATCTAATTTATTAGGTGACGTCCCTACTTGAGGGATATCTATGCACACTCGTCGAGAAATGTGATTTGTACGTGTTTCTTTTGATATTCATTAAATTTCTGACCAGTTTTTGGATAGCAAAGGTTTTTCATGTCATTCTCGTAATCTACCTACAAGGAGCTACTGGCTATCGTCTGAACTCCACAATACACAGGTTAGATAAAACGCCCCTTGGCCTACCAAGGATGTTAGCAACGGGCAAATTTGTCAAACTTTCGGGCTTATGACTCCTTATAACGACTGTTAAAGATCTACAAATGATAGTCGACGTCCTTTATCTTACGAGTAGTCATAGTAACAGTCGATTAAAAATCACTTCATCCATCATAGGCATTGTTTTCAGCATACTTTTCGAAAGTCTCCGCTACAACCCGCGCTCGACAATAATTAATCTTTTACAGGATTCTGTACCCATAGGGTGCCAACGGGACCCCCCTATTATCAAGCCTCTGCTGTCCCCCTGTCCGTTCGTCTACCTGTCAGCGGGCTTGTATATCATAAACTGGAATAGGTAGATAGTTGAAATTTTCACATAGTGTGAATACACACGCAAAAGCAATTGCTGCTTTTACAACTAATAACTAATAAAATCTTGCCAGGGTCGCGAGAGTGTTCGAAAGAGACACCGTGGAGACATGGGCTACTGAAGGAACACGGGTGGGTTTTAGTCAGTAAAAGTCTGACATACCCTCCTGCTCCACCTAGAGCGGGAGAAGTCAGTTGATGATTTCCAATGCAAAAAAAAACCTAATAAAATGAAATGAAGTGGGATTGAAAAAAATAATGGGGATTAATACTACGTGATTTAACACTAAGTAGTGTTAAATATTGTGAGCCAGCTGGCTTAACACTGAACTAAAAAGGGGTTTGTGACTAAGCAATAATAGCCGCACGTGTCGATCGATTAGGTTAGGCTACGCTTGCCGGGGTTGGTCCGTGGATGGGTGACCATCTATACATACCAAGAACCCTAACTGCCTCAGAAACCACGTTAAGCCCTTGGTCCTGGCTGTCATTCGTAGACAGCCAGGACTGTTGTTAAGGGTTGTCAGACGCCCGAAAGCGTGACAACCAGTCCCCATTAATTGAGTTATGGTGGTCAAATGGGCATCGCTCCATGTAAAATATGTATCAATTGCAACCGGTTAGACTGGAAGCCGACCCCAAAATAGTTGGGAAAAGGCTAAGCAGATGATGAATAGGAAAGACGTTGACATCTTGCAAAACGGGTAAACCAAGTTACCTATGTGAACTTATGGCATAGAATAGTTGTTCTGCTATCGTCAAATGCGATCAAGGGATCAGGACATAAGCAACAGCATCCACAATTAGATAAGTAGGTATCTAATAGATTGTGCAAAAGAAAAAAAGAGTTGAGCACATGAGTAGTAGCGACTTACGGTCGTGAGTTCGAACCTAAGCAGGCGCTTTACGTTTTGTAAATTAATTCAGCACCACTGCTCTCAAAACGGTGCAGGAAAACATCGTGAGGAAACCGGCATGTCTTTGAACAAAAAAATCGAAGACATGTGACATCTACCAATCCGTAATGGGACCGCGTGGTGGATTATGGCTCGCTCCCTCTCCCCAAGAGGAGGCCGGTGTCCCAGCAGTGGGAATGTTATAGGCTGCTGACGTACATGAGTAGGAACTCACTACGTGATCAAATCTTTATTTTCCATTAGGAGTAAACGTATCGCGTTCAGATATTATTTCAAAAGATGTTTGTCAATGACTGTACGGAATAGATATCCATATCTATGAAATGAATCATAAACATTGTGCATATGGTTAATTATTGCATATGCAGATATATTTAGTTCCGCATTATGTCATCAGAAACCTTAGTAAGTAGGTATCGAAGAACATACTTGCACAATTCAATTAGTCCGATAAGATTGTCAAGCGGGTGAAGATGTTGGCACCCATTTGTGTGCCTACCTAGGTACCTACTTACTAGGGATGTTATGGATATGAAATTTCGGATACGGATTGGTTACGGATGTAGGAATGATTATTATACCGGATACGGATATGAAATTATTTCGGATTATCCGTTAGTTTCGGATAATTTCGGTTACGGATATTAAACTTTTAAGGAATTTCAAAAGTAAAATACAAATAGCTAATAAAATGGTTTTAATTATTTGTCACCATTTGGTAGGAATTACAATCAGTCTGTGAGTAATTATTACAGGTATTTAAAATAAAAATGATTATAAATATATATTGAGTGTTATCTAATCTACCTAAAATAAAAATGTAATAACAAATCCGATATTATCCGAAACTTTCATCCGATATTTCGGATTCGGTTAGGTACGGTTACAGATAAATTTTTGTATCGGATATCCGATAGTTTCGGTTACGGTTACGGAGCTCCCTAACATCCCTAGTACTTACTACGTCCTACGTAACCTAAGTAGACAACTTCAGTCCTACTATAGGTGACCTTATGACCGTCTATGAAAAATTTTAAAACACATTTTTGAAAATTGGCTCATATTAAATGGCTTTTAGGTTCACCATCTATTTTAGACACGTACCTACTTTTTTACTTTCCATACCTACACCATAGTGCGGGTAAATGCGCCACAGATAACTTTAATAGACAAAGCTGATGTGCTATTTTTCTTTATTTAGATATTTACGGGTTTTGTCGGGAAAGCTTTTCCTAAGAAGTTCAAAGTATTAGGCGACCATTTTATTATTCTTCATTCTATTACCCAATTGAAACAAATTGGCCTCGTCCTTGCACCGAATATGAGCCCACGTAATGATAACAATTTTCTTATTGTGTATCTCTATTATGGCTATTATATTATTGGGAGTCAAGTGTCAAGTGGAACTTGAGACGATTTTTGTGATCCAGTACATATTATAATAAAAATAAATTACATAAACGGCCTATAATGTTACTACTGCTGGGACACAGGCCTCCTTTTAAAAGACTCAAAGACTCCTTTCAAAAGACAAAATTTCAGCTCATTACACTAAATCATTACACTGGTCGAGGTAGTGACTCGTGTAAAAAACGTCGACCCCTAAACGTGCCAACGCTGCTATCGTCGCCACGCACAAACCTGCGTCGCAGACGAGGAAGGGGGATGTGAAGAGCTGCTGTGAACCTGCCACCAGGGTGCAGGGGTTCGAAACAGCTAGGCCCGGCTTCAGGCACGTGTGACAAGGATGGCTTCGTAAAAGTGGGGAGGAAGAAGAGGAGGAAGCCTCCTGACTAGGAGCCTTCCTCCTCTTCTTCTTGACTGGAACCAGTGCGGGACCACGCTGGCAGGACCCAATGTGCTGCTGCGTCCAGCTACACCAACGACGCAGCTCTATGACCCGTCTACATTACACCACGAAGGTTGAGGAGATCGTGGACTATGAACGTGTGAAGACCAACTGGACCTTGAGAGTCGAGAAGTTGGAACCGCGCCACAACATGAACTTCAAGTCATTCGTGGTGCGAGTTCCAATTCATCAAATCGAGACCTTCCTCCAGGAAGAGTTTTGGCCGAAGGGTGTCGTGTATCGGCGATTCCGAGGAAGGCTACGCGACATCACGCAGCGCAACACGACGCCGTCACTTCGTGTACAATAGTTATGTTTACGTGGTTTTTATTTGTATCTATGATAGTCTGTAAGGTATTTATGATATGGGTTTTTGGAGCCCGAAATAAGTTGATTTGATTTGACTAAAATCTATACTAATATTATAAAGGTGAAGAGTTTGTTTGTTTGTTTGATTGAACGCGCTAATCTTAGGAACTAAAGGTCCGAAATGAAAAATTATTTTTGTGTTGGGTAGCCTATTTATCGAGGAAGGCTATAGGCTATATAACATCACGTTATAACTAAGAGGAGCGAAGCAGTAATGAAAAGTGTTGCTAAAACGGAGAAAATCGCACGGGTAGGCGATTCGATGCGACGGGAAGGGTCGGGGGAACAAGTAACGCAGACGAAGTCGCGGGCAGAAGCTAGTATTACATATAAATAAATAAAAAAAACAAGACAGCCGCAATACATGGAAAGCCGACCAAGTTTGAATGCCTGCGAAAAAGCGACCGTGCAGTATAGTTAATATTTCAAAATTTACAGTATACTATCGTTTTGTTTTTTTATTTGGTTTCGTACACAATAGTTTAGCAGAAAATAAAACTACATTACTTTGTACTCTTTCAAGTATTTATTAGTTAATTATGAAATAAATTAAAAACGAACAACATTATCAACCAAGTAATAATAACAGTGATATAAACAATCATTTTGTTTTTAAATTAAAATATATATTTATTTTTATTATACTTAGAAGTTAACATTTGAGAGCAAGGTATGACAAACGGATACTGATCGTTGTTCTAATTGGTTAGCTTTAACGTTATTTTGTAGAAACAAGTTTTCACGATATTATAAACTAAAGGGTAAATAAATACAAAAATACCTACCAAATAAAATATATAAATAACTAATATATTCACACATCATTCATCACTTCAGCCGAAAGTCCACTGCTGGACATAGGCCTCCCCAATTTGAGGGGGTTACACAAATATATTGCCTGCTGTAAAAGCCTATAAACATATACATAGGTATGTCTTAAGTTTTACTAGAAAAAATTCAGGACCTGGTCTCTTATCCTTCGCGCTTTTATAGCAACAAATCTATACTAATACTACAAAGTGGAGAGTTTGTTTGATTGTTTGGTTGAACGCGCTGATTTCAGGAACTACTGGTTCGAATTTGAAAAAGCCTTCCAGCGTTTGGTAGCCCTTTGATCGAGGAAGACTATATAATATCACGCTACGACCTATAGGAGAGGTGCATCAATGAAACATTATTTTTTTGTTGCCAATAGGCCTGCCCTTGACTTCGATCTCGCCTTATTGGACGCAAAGGATGTGATCAAAGTTATAACGAGCGTACACAAAGATGCCTGTTCTTCAAATAATAATGCCAAAAAAACGTGCACGAATTGCTAAACAGGTGCCCAACTTGCTTATCACATCAACCGTTTGTTGACCCAAGTCTTACCGTAGCGGTACGGGGGCTTGGGGTGGTAGTGTGGCACAAGGGGTTCACACAGTTTGGGAAAATATCTCTTTTTTTTCAGTATAAATGTGGAAAAGAGATATCATAGATGCCAACAAAAATTGGAGGAGTCCACTGGGACCGATGCCTGCCAGTGTCGCAGATTCGTTTGAAGGAATTACCGTGTCCCTGGCATATAGGCAACAGAAGGAACACGGGTGGGTTTTAGTCAGTAAAAGTTTGACACGCCCTTCCGCTCCACCCAGAGTGGGAAACGTCATTTGATGATTTCCCACCCACAAAAAAAGTATACATACACATGGAAACATAGTCGAGCAAGTTGTTACAAAATTGTTATCTGCAACTTTTGATGTTGCTGGCTAACATTTGTCTACCTTGAATAGGAAAAATTTACACTAATTTGCTGTCAGCAACACTGCAACACTCAATGTAACCAGCAACATGTTTGCCCCAACACAAAAACACGTTGCTGTAACAATGTTTCTCAACTTTGTTTTCCAATGACTTTTCTATCTTAACTGACATACATAAATACATAAACTCACGACTTTCTTCAGGGGGTAGGCAGAGACTAAGGAACGCCAACTGCTACAATCTTTACATACTTCTTTTGCCTTGTTTAGGTTCATAAAATTGGTCATACACTCACGCCGGTTGCGAGTACTACGCACCTAACCTTTGTGAAGAACATCACCAATAAGTCACTATATGTCCTCTTAAGGCGTCGCTTTAAAGCGTCGAAAATCAAATAAAACAAAGTTTCAGTATGAACTAATCTGTATATTTCTGACAGACTACCTCCACTTGGCCGGCACGTCGGCGTGGTAGAAGTTGCACTCTATTTTGTTGACGCAAGTCTTGCCGTAGCGGCACGGCTTGGGGTGGTAGAAGTGGCACAAGGGGTTCACGCAGTTTGGGTAGAACTTGCACATGTTGGGAACCACTGTTGATATTGTCTTGTAGTTCGCGGCTGGGACTACGTGGGATGCTGTGGAGAAATGAATGGACTTTAAAATGGCAAAAAAGTGCCTACAATCAATTATTACATCATCATCATCATAATCAGCCTATATTGTTCCCACTGCTGGGACAAAGACCTCTCGGCGAGAAGGAGTGGGCCGTAATGTACCACGCGAGCCCAGTGCGGGTTGAGCTCGACTTAAACGACGATCGAGAATAAAGGGATTCAAAATAGGTTTCATTGGGCCACTAAGGGAACCTTACTTCCAACTGCTCCAATTACACCATTGCACTAGACAACAAAAAGGTGAAAATTCCAAATGATACTAAATCATTATAATAATTGTATAAATGAGACTGTTTTAATCGTCACTCGCCTTTGATAATTGTCTTTGTTTACGTGGCGCCATCTGGTGTCTCAGCTTAACGTAAGATTCCGTAGTGATCAATATTCCCGTTACAATCTAGTGCCATCTTCTTGCTGGTTGGCGGTCCTAGAGAGCGTACTTAGACTTTACTCAAACTAAGTACCTACAATAAGAGTCTCATACGCTAACATGAACCTAATTCGTATCAAATTAAACACATGACCACACTCGCTCATAGGAATATACACATTAACTGCATATAAATTAGTTTTTTGTTCATATGAATCGCTAACTTACAGTAAGGGCTTGAATAAAGTCTAAATGCGCTATATAGATCCGACTAAAACGATAAATTCTATCTTTGGAGTATTTAAATAAACAAAACTCACAAATAACAGGCGATGTGGGAGTAGTGGGCGGGGCGAGGGCGTTGGGTGCGTGCGAGTACACGCAGTTGCGTCTCGTGCAGGAGGCCGCGAACTTGCAGCGAGGATGCGCGAACGCACACGAGTTGCCGTAGCGACAGAGCGGGAAGGCACGACACCAAACTAGCTTTCGCTCAGCTGCACTTACTGGAAAGAAAAACGAGTGTGCTTTAGACCACACGACTGAAGTAAAACTTCTTCAGCTCCCTCCATATGTCAAAGAGAGAAAGAAAATCTGTGCTCACACCTCTCACTCTTGCCCCTACGTAATATACGAAACGTCACTCTCTCTCTTCACTAAATTATAACTCCCTCTCAACCTCGTTCGCCTTGCCCGATCACATTTTTCGTAACGCTCTCGTCACGCATTCACCAGCTAACAAGTAAGTAAACTTAGTCAAGCGTGCGTAAAGAAGTTTTATTTCAAAAAGGAAATATTTAAGTATGGTCGTAAATATGCTATAGTCCAGGTATATCCACAGCAAGCTCTGTTACCGTAGTGGTATTTGAAGGCACTCCTGAGACGTTACAAACTTGACGAAATGGGTAGCAATAATTTTATCGGCTTTGCTGCTCTTGAAATAAAGTTGAAAATATGATGGGACTGTACCATTATAGGAAAGTTTGTAAGACTGGCATGTCTGGATATTGATATTTTTTGTGCTGTAATAGCGTCAAAATAATGTTCTTTATCAGTGGATTTAAAAAAAAAATCTAATAGGTGATCGCCTACATGGTGGACAAGACGCTTAAATGGGATTCACTTCAATTTATGCCGACAAAAAGTTGCCGTAAAAGTTAAAAGCAATAAAGATATACTCACAAGGCGGCACAGAATCATATTTGTGCGTATTAGTGACAGTAGCGACCGTCACATGTTGATCGCTGCTCGCACTTTCCGTTCTCTCTCTCACTCTTTCAGGTTCTTTCTCATCTTTCTTTTTATTCTTATCAACATCAAACACTATAGGAGACGCCCTCCGCTTCTTTGCTATAGGCACATCTACTTTTAAAACTTCAGTATTTTTTCTTTTTTCAGTTTTTTCCTCCTCTTTATTTTTTCTCTTTTCTGCTTTTTCTACCTCTTTATTTTTTCTCTTTTCTGCCTTTTCTTCCTCTTTGTTGTTTCTCCTTTCTGCCCTTTCTTCCTCTTTATTGGTTCTCTTTTCTGGCATTTCCTCCTCCTTATTGTTTCTCTTTTCTGCTTTTTCCTCCTCCTTATTAATTCTATTTTCTGTTTTTTCCTGCTCCTTATTTTTTCTTTTCTCTGCCTTTTCTTCAGCCTTTTTGATAATAACTTGAGTTTCACTCTCTTCACTCGTATCACTGAGTCGTTTATTTTGAGGAGGTTCTGTTAAATTTTCTTTTTCAACCGGTTCCTCTTTTGGTGGGGTTGGTTCTTTTATTTCTAGTGTTTTTGGCTTTTCGGGCTCAGTTTTACTAGTCTTTAGATCTTGTTCTTCGGTAAGGAGACCTTCGGTGAGGAGTTTCTTGGCTAAAAATGCGTTTGGGTGGTACCCGTCCATTGTGACGATGAATTGGGTGTTTCTTTCTTTATCTGCTGGTGGGATGTGGATATTGCTAGAAAGATAGAAATCAGCTATAGCAACAGAGTTAACATGAATATTTTGTATAGGTAGAGATAGAGGAATTTAATATTCAGCAGATAAATTGATAAAGAATGGCATGGTGTTTAAATTAAATAGTGAAACTTCACACACGTCACGGGTATTATTAGCAATTAATAGCAACAGAAACCATAATTTTATGTAACCCGGGGACCCGTAACGCTCTTGTGCGTTGTCCTCGTTATCAGCTGTTAATTGAAAATTTTATGATTTACGGATTTTTTGTTGTTTTATGGTGGTTTTCGTCTGTGAAGTTTCACCAAATCAGTATGGACAACTTAAATTGTTCTTTGATCGCACATTAAAGTATCGCCATTAGCGGAGGCTAAAACCATTCGTTCCACCTGCAGAAAATTTCGCACCTGGACACGAGTCGCCTTGGCTTTCCCTGAAGTCTTTAAATAGACTCAGGTAGGACAAAGTAAAGAAAACCTGCTTAGGTGGAGATTCACAGATGACTCCGCCCTGGAGTGTAAATGTGGTGCTGTCCCACAAACAATGCGGCACTTAACCAGTCAATTACCGTAATTACAGACACAATTAAAAAACCATTGTGTCGATACCAAATGTGGTATCTCAGGGACTTAGAGGTTAATATCATATCCAACGTGTGCTGTTGTTTGCACGCTACCGAATTTGATGGACGCTGCTGAATATGCTAAGCTCGTAACCAAATTCTCGGTTGAGTATATTTAGATTGCTATCGATGCGCTAAGAAGAAGAAGCGGAGGCTACCACGTCATTCAATGTTTGTTTTCCTGACTGCGTACTTAAGTATCGGATGCTCTTTGACACAAAATAGCTTACATAGTCTCAATGACGCGCGTCTCATCTTTCCTGCTAGCCGTCCTGCCCTCGTTTCGCCGTGAAGGCGTGTATTCATTGTTGATGATCTTCTTCGTGATTGACGCCGGTATATACTCGTCCCTTTCTATGTCACTTGCCACTCTAAAGAGGTGGAAATAAAGAAATAAAATCATGAGTAAAACCAATAAACGTTAATAAAATTAAAGGAAAAATATTAACAAAAACAGGAGGAAAATAAATAAATGTTAACTTGTGAAATAATTTGATGTTTGAGGTTCTGAAAAACGGGATCCTTTATAACAACTCTTTTTGTAAACTCCGACAAAAAAGGGGGGTGTTATAAGTTTGACCGCTATGTGTCTGTCTGTGGCACCGTAGCTCTTAAACGGGTGAACCGATTTGGATATGTTGTTGGAATTGTGTGTGTGTGTGTGTAATGCGTCTGTATTTACAGAATTACAAGTATGTAACCATATTATTTTTTTATTTAGGTTTAATGGATATGCATATAGATTTATTATTATGGTCGAATGTCGACCACTAGGCGACCACTAGTAATCATTTAAATCATCATCTTTTTTGACAGATAAAATTTGAATTTCGCGGGCCAGTTTAGCGCATCTTCCTAAATAGACAAAAATATTCAAAATCAACTTACTTCGAGCTCTTATCATCGTCGCTATCGATATCCCCGAGACTGATGGTGTCCCCCCTATCCATCTCATGCGAGTTATCAGCAGGCACTTGTATGATGATCTTGGATGCGTCTACGGTGCGTCGCATCGGTAGTACTAGCGCGCGTTTGATCTGAGGCTCTGGTTCGGATCTATTTGGTGGTGCCTGAAAGGGATGGTTAGATATATTTATTACTAGCTGTGCCTGCGGTATCGCCCGCGTGGACGTTGGAAATTATGCCACGGCACCATGACGACGAGGAGGCATCGCGGCTGAGGGTTGGAGCCCGCGGGGAGAGGAGTGCCGGTATTGAGGTGCGCCGCTCTCCTTTACCTTCCGCGGCCTGTACGGGTTCGCCACCGTCCTATGGTGGACGCGATGGGGCCGCAAGGGAGGAGTGTTGGTATAGCGTTGGCCACTCTCCCTATCTTACGCGGCTGAAAACTGGTAGGCTGTCTTGACCCGTCGCAGGGGACCAAGGGTACTATACATGGGGTCGTCTGGCGCTCATGTGCTAACTGGTCTCCAGGGTGGTCTCAGCGTGCTATGTGTTCTAGCGCGCCGTAAACGGGGTAATGTAACCCTAAAGGAGGGTCCAGTGACGGACAGCCGCGCCGGGTTCACGGAAGAATGCTCACGCGTACCCGTGCTCCTAAGCCATAAGACAACAGCGCACAGGAGGACACCGTAGAGTTTTAGTGGTTTTTTTTGGATGGGATATCATCAAATGACTTCTCCCGCTCTGGGCGGAGCGGGAGAGCATGTCAGACTTTTACTGACTAAAACCCACCCGTGTTCCTTCAGTTGCCCATGTGCCAGGGTCACGGTATCTCTTTCGAACAATCTCGCGACCCTGGCAGGCATCGGTCCCATCAGACCCTTTCAGTTTTGCTGACATCTCTTTGAGGCGCGCGTGGAACACTACGCACCGTCGACCCGAGCTTGGTCCTTACCGGGCGGTGAGCTACCCATTGCTCGCCGTCCGCAAGCTCGCGCCTACGGTGGCCGGAAGTCCGCTATGGACTTCCGACGGCCGGGGCGTCTCCTCCTGCGGCGGCTAGGGACGTGAGGGCGCAGAGACTGCCACTCCCTGACGCGCCCCGCCTCCTCCTTCGCGAGCATTACTGCTTCGCAGAAGGAGGTGACGGCTTCCCATTCCCTCTCGCTCCGTACCATGGCTCGCACCAGGGCCGGACGCGAGAGGTCGCCGCCGCCGCCGATCGCCTCCACGAGGACACGGCGGTGCTCCGCCCAAGCAGGGCAAACTTCCACCGTATGTTTCACCGTGTCCTCAAGACGATCCTCACAATGGAAACACCCGGACGTATCCTCCTGCTTTATCCTGAACAGGAACCCACCGAAGCACCCATGCCCGGTGAGAACCTGCGTCAGGCGGAAGGTGAGGACGCCGTGACGCCTCTCTATCCACTCCTCAAAGAGGGGACTTACCGCCGCAATTGTGGCGTGCCCAGCACTGGGTTGTGACAATCGTACCCGCCATGTCGCCATGAGATCACACCGGAGCTCTGTCCGCCGTCCCGCGATTTGTCGCGGTAGCGGAGTTTCGCCCCGGCTTTTCGCCTCCTCGCGCCACTCCCACAGGTGCGCGAGGACCTTTGCCTCCAGAAGAGTTTTAGTGGGTTGTAGTCCCACATAACTGCCTTATCTCCCGGGGTAGTGCAGTATGCATGAGCATCTCTCAACGTTAGAAAAAAACAAAAACAGGCAGTGTCTGGGTCGGGGGTCTCGGATCGCTGTCGTGTCTACCATGAAATATCTTGGATTGGTGCTCGACAGCCGGTGGGACTTCAGCGCGGTTGAGGCGCGGTCAACGCTGCTTCTCAATCTGGGGAGCCTGTGAACCGCCTGTAGGCGGTTCTACGTAGGGATCGTGCTATCGATGGCCCTGTACGAGGCCCCGATCTGGGCGGCTGACCTGACGGCCGGCAGCATAGCTGTTTTGCGAAAGCCGCAGAGAGCAATGGCCGTCAGAATGATCAGGGGATATCGCACGATATCCTACGAGGCGCGTTATGGACAGGCTGGATTTCCACCGTGGGACCTGCGCATGTGTTCTGCTCCACACTCCCCCCCCCCCACAACGTGAGGAGGCCCGCCTCTGCGGGCCTCCTCACGTCTTCAACTTGTGCATCCTGCTCGTTATGACATACGTTGCCTAAACATGGATACTGACAGTTGGCTGGTTCACGAATTCAAGGTCGCTTAGCGGGCTATGGTCGGAGTTTCTTTGAACAAAAAAAAAAAAAAACAGAAATGAAATTTTCCGGAAAAGACCCGGAGTTACCGACATAGCTTGCACGGTAAGTAAACTGAAGTAGCAGTGGGCTGGCCATGTTTGTTAAAGGACCGATGACCGTGTTTGTGGCAAACGAGCCACCAGCCACAACGAGCAGACGATTCCTGGGGTAGCGATCGCGTACTGGCAAGCTTGGTGCGACACGCCGCCCAGCTAGATGGACCGACGACCCAAAAATTGGCTGGGAAAACTGGATGTGGAAGGCGGAGGATAGGATGTTGTGGCGCAGCGTGGGAGAAGCCTATGTCCAGCAGTGGATGTGATAGGCTGAGTTGATTTATTGGTCGTTGTGCAATGAAAGGCTGTGTCCAGCAGAAGGCGTCTTTCGGTTGAATGATAATGATGATTAAATTAAATACAGCAAAAGTAATTAAAATTAACATAGTTTATTTTCTCTTCACACACAATGGCATCATATTAATTATTTAGATAAGCTTAAATACTATGTGACACTAGTTTGTGAGAGACTGGTGTCTGCACTAGGGATGCTTGTATCGCAGATCACCAGGGTTATGGTATACCACCACACGGTATACCACCACACGGTATGTAAACATTATCACTTATTTAGTAAATGTCTTGGTATAGGGCATAACATAAAAATCTATACTAATATTAGAAAGCTGAAGAGTTTGTTTGTTTGGTTGAACGCGGTAATCTCAGGAACTATTGGTCCAAATTGAAACGGAGGCTATAGGCTATATAACATCACGCTACGATCAAAAGGAGCGGAGCATCAACGAAAAATGGACAAAAACTGGCAGGCAATTTGATGCGACGAGGTCAGGGGAGCTAAAATTTGAACGAACTAGTCAATGATAAACTCACAGATTAAAAACAAGCAAAAAACGAAGTGGAAAAAAGAGCGTATTATGCTTATAAACTTTCCTTTTGAATCACTCTGTCTATTGATGAAAATCGCATTAAATTTGGTTGCGGAGTTTAAAATAATTAAGCGTACAAACACGAAATGCGAATTTATTAAATATTATGTAAAGAAGTGGGAACCTAATAAAGTATAAATCCTTTGAGAGAAGCTCGTTCAGCAGTATTGCAGAGTATTTTTTACGTTTTCCTGAGATAGAGAGGGGATCAAATATTAAGGACGAGTGCTTC
This sequence comes from Aporophyla lueneburgensis, assembly GCA_932294355.1. NCBI lineage: Eukaryota > Metazoa > Arthropoda > Insecta > Lepidoptera > Noctuidae > Aporophyla > Aporophyla lueneburgensis. Next base: position 19,936,196 of record OW028745.1, on the reverse strand, counting down.
ATGAGAACAGTGTATAAAACTAAACGTTGCCTCACAGACAAGATTTGGAAGTGTTCGTTAAGATGTAGAGCAGGATGCAAGTATGGCAGAAAACATGCCACTGGTTCGGTGGACCCCATTGAACTCTATCCTATTTTAAATTTTTCCATTTCGAGAACCATCCCATGATGATATGAAGTGTGTACGTATGGCTTGAGGAGCTTTGTCTCCTATTTAAACGCGGGTACTACAAATGAGTAAATTAGCCGATTTTGTAGGTCTGATCCTAGAATTCGTAGTAAAACTCATAAAAAGTTTATAGGACGTTTAAGGTGGTCCTCACTTCAGACGCGTCTGGATTGAGGAATCACCTCAGAATACGAAAACTAGCCGATGGATATTTCTAATATTTTTTTAGGAATTAGCAGTGTTTATATGTTACCAAATATTGGCAATTATAAATATTTGTAGTACCGCGTTTATATATGCAGTAAGTCTACCTATTCACATAATAAGTAACCTTCGCGTCAACTACGATACGAAGATTTATGAAAGAAATTATTAAATTTCCGAATTCTCGACGTGAAGCGTGATTTTTGGTTGAAAGCTTATATTGTTATTATAATTCTATTATAATTCCAAGCTTTCGTGGGCAGGTGGCGTTCCGTAGTTTCTGCCTACCTTACCCCCATGGGAAAAAGGCGTGAGTTTATGTTTGTATAATTCCAGGGTATTTAAACAAGGTAAACTATTAGAGAACGGGACATGAGCAGGTGTCAGAATTTGTGTCACTGGTACGCTTTTATGTATGTGCAAATGGGATAGCAATTCATTGCGTTTGTTAGTGAGGGATAAAGCTATAAGTGGTGGCGGCATTATTGGGCCATATTCAAATCATTTTGTGTTAGAACAAGTCCTTACATTGAGCAAGCTCTTGTGTGCGTCAGCGACGGCTCTAAGCAGCAAGCTGTTGGCGGGAGTGGCGACGCGCGGCCTCGGTCGAACGCGCACTACACTCGCACAAGTAGAACGACCGGGGCGATTCTCTAATACTGATACTCTGGAATGAGAGAAGAAAAGACATCTTATATGATATCGACCGTAAACCCACTACACAAAACCGTGAGTTCCAAGACACAAAGTTTTTTTTTTTCTTTTTTCGCTATCCCGCTTCTGAGCAGAGGCCTCCCCCAAATCCTTCCAGGCATATTTTTCAAGGATCACCTTGATCCCACCCTTGCAGTACGCGTTTAGGTCGTCTCGCCACCTCTTTTTGGGCTGGCCTCGACAAAGCATGAGATTTACTTTTTCTCGACCACCAGAATCATGATCGCTTCATGTGTAAAATTAAATTTTGGTTTCGAAAAGTGAATCTAAGGACTATTGTGTTCTCGAAAGAGATACTGTGGCCCTGGCATATGGGCAACTGAAGGAACACGGGTGGGTTTTAGTCAGTAAGTCTGACACGCCCTTCCGCTGCGCCCAAGAGCGGTAGACGTCATTTGATGATTCCCACCCACAAAAAAAAGGACTATTGTGTTCTGGTTTTTCAATCACATGATTATTAGGTACGTAATTCGCAGACATCTCTAAATACGGATTACCAATAGCAAAACTCGTCAACACGATGGCGATATCCTAAGTTGTGCTATGGCAGATTGGGACAACTTAAGACTCAGGCTTTATCCATTTTCACCTATTGTTATAGTAGGTATTTTGCGATTCACATGTACGATGAGCTTCATTGGACTTTTATGTACAAACGGTGGGTCACTTTTCACCCTTATTCATTATGCAAAAAGGTTGAATAGTGGTGGATCGCCAGCGTCCGGAATGGTTTTTGTCATAAGATTTAATATACATATATTTATATACACGATGAAAATACATGCACTAGTATTGCCAGGAATTTCTTTTATTATCGTCTCATAAACTTGTATTTTAGAATCGAGTAAAACCGAGAAAACCTGACGATAGCAGATCGTCGATCGACGGTAGCAGATCGATAGAATATCGAATTTAAAAGCCACACACTTACTTAGATGTTAGTTTTTTCGGAACCGGTTCCGACATGTCAGACTCAGTATCATCAGAACTTCTCTTGGAAGCTTCTGGGGGCCCTCCGAGCCGACTCCTGGCTGACTTAGAATGAGGCCAGAAGTCTGGCTCTCTTTCGGGTGTAAACCTGAAATAAACACTGTTAATAATAGCACTATGGAGGTATAATGTTGGCCAAATAAACATTTAAAATAACACACGAATTGAAAATCTTATTTGAAGTCACTTAAAAAAGGTAAGTATGTTTTTTTTTGGAATATCGAATCCGAATCTCAAACTAAAACAAATTATATACTTTCTTAAATTAACATGGCCAACTTAAAAAATACTAAATAAATATAATTAAATTGAGCTCGTATTTATTCTTACTACCTCAAATTTTTATATTTAACAACCTTTCGGGACTATCTGTCCTCGTTTTTGATTCCTTTTCTTTCACTTCGGGGACCTTTTTGGGTTCCTCACGGATTCCTAGCCGGTCCCTTACAGGTCTTTTGGGGAGTTTGAGTTCTATTTGGGGTAGGGCTTCTATGGGCTCTTTTGGAGCTTCTATAGTCTTAGGAGGGGATGGAGGCGGGATAGGGGACTTTGGCCGCTCTACTGGCGGTGTAACTGTTACGGGAACCTGAGGCGCCTGTTGTGATATTTCCTGAAAACAATGTGATGAATGTTATTACGACTGCATTTTATTAAAAGTACTCCAATAACAGAAGGCAACGCTAAAGACAGTAACAGTTACAAAAGACACTCTCGAATACCGTCACGAGCAAAAATTATTCTTACGTAAAATTTAAAAGCGATTTTCTCGTGAAATAATGGTTCCAACTTAGAGAAAAAGGCATCCTATAATAACAAGTATATATTTAGTCCTCCAGACCGTATTTCGGCCACGGCGGTCAATCTTAACCAAGACTAGATGCGGGCGGCGAGCAATGGGTAGCTCGCCGCCCGGTAAGGACCAAGCTCGGGTCGACGGCGCGCAGTGTTCCACGCGCGCCTCAAAGAGATGTCAGCAGCAGTGAAGGGGTCTACTAGGACCGATGCCTGCCGGGGTCGCGTGATTGTTCGAAACATATACCGTGACCCTGGCACATGGGCAACTGATGGAACACGGGTGAGTTTTAGTCAGTAAAAGTCTGACACGCCCTCCCGCTCCACCCAGAGCGGGAGAAGTCAACTGATGCTTTCCCATCCAAAAAAAAAAGACTAGACATCGGCGCGGAAAATATTATAGTGCTCAAGTGTGTGCGCAGACATAAGAGCACTCACTCTCTTCCCTCACTCTCAAAAAAAGTAGTAGTCTCCAATAATAAGTAGTATAGTAATTAAAATACTATATTAAAAACACAATAAAATTTGCCGTCAAAACTTGAGGAGTAAATCGGTTTTGAATACGTAACTACCGACGTAATAAAATCGTGGAGAGATTTGTTTGCGCAGTGTATATTTACGATGCACTGGGTGGACAGTTTGATTCTCAATGCTGGGTTCAGCACAGAGAGTTCAAAATCAAGTGCGCGATAAAATACCGCGGCGTTACGTCAGCCCGAACGGTGTTTCAACCATCTCATTCTATTGGGCGATAAAAAACAGTGAAAGGTGTTAATGCCCATGACTGCGTGTGCATGCTAGAATGGACTTTTATTTTTTACCTGAAACACATCTTCAGCAAAATCATTCATCAATTCTTCAGCTTCAGTTCTTATATTCAAAAAATCTTCATCATCTGACATAGAATCTAGTTGCTCTGCCAATTTCTGCTTTAAACCTTGTATTTTGGCTTCAATTTGGGTCATTTCTTTTATCTGATCCTCTTTTGAGTCACCCGTGGATGATACACTAGTTAATGTAGGCTCTTCGGCCACTATTTCTACATTTATCTCAGACTCGGGTTGTGTTAATATGGTTGCTGGATCGATTACGGGCAGAATTGGCCTTTTAATATCTACCACAACAGGTTTGTTTTCTGGCTTTGTTTCCTTTTGAACTGCTTCCAAGGTTATTCCATGGTTTTTTAATATCTGCCCAGCAAAAACATCTGTGATTGAAGGTTCAGAATTTTTCTCCATATTCATGAGTAAAGGAGGTATGTTTGGGCGAATCATGCCGTGATGTTTGCTCTTCTTTTTAACTTTATGATTTTTGTCATCGTCTTTTTTGCGTGACAGCTTTTCTTTGCCTTTCTTCTTTGCTTTTTTCAGCTCACTTTTCTTCTGTTTGTCTTTTGTTTTCTTTTCTTTAGTTTTTCGCTCCTTTGAATCAGATCTTTCTTTGCTTTTGTCGCGTTCTGCCGTTTCTGTAAAATAATTTTATTATTAGAATATCTTCATATTGTTATATTTAAAACACACGCAATATACACATATGGTGTGATCACTTAATGAGGTGATGAGAATTTTACTAGAATAGAGTTTGTTTACACTTTCATTTCATTCGTTTGGAACAGCATGTATTCGGTACTTACTTATGGGAGGAGTTACCGTCACCTCTTGCAGTTTCTTCAATACTTGGTGCAACCAGTTGACGAACAACTCGGTATTGTCGCCAAGAAACAACTGAAGGTCATCTTCCATCTGCGAGCGCGTTCGCTTATTTGCAACCATCACCATCACATAGTCAGGCAGTTCATCATCTGTGAAATACATTTTTTTTACTTTTTGTGGGAATTACTACTAGCTAACCAGACAGACAGTGTTTTATTTCCTAGAACTCGATCGCAGCGCCACCTACCGGGCACAATTGTGAATCTAAACCTTGCAGGCATCTCTTATACCACACTGGTTTTCCGTCAGGAATTTCGCGGTAACAGTCAAGAGTTTGGATTAGCGCCCAGTTCATGGCCTTAGGCTCGCTCCCTATAACTCTACACCTACAACACGTACCCATACTACACCTCTGCCTTTCAGGGAATGCGGGCGTGATGTTATGTTATATACTTTTATTTGTTTTGCTAGCTTTTGTCAGCGGCTGCGTCCGCTTGGAGGTCGAAAATATCTGGTTAAATCGTATCATACGAGTTTATCCAGGTTATTATAACTAGTTGAGTACTACTAATACTAGGTAACTACTAAGTAATGTCGAGAGCCGATTTTCGATCGACCCGCACGGTTATTAGTTAGCCGCACGCCCACTCTAAATGCAGTGTGAGCTTTTATAATTTAGAAGAGAAATAAAAGAAGTAAAATTTATGGTTAAGGTTGGTCCGTTTGTTTTTTTTGTTTTGGGTAGGATATCAACAAATGAACTCTCCCACTCTGGGTGGAGCGGAAGGGCGTGTCCGACTTTTACTGTCTTAAACCCACCCGTGTTCCTTCAGTTACCTATGCCAGGGCCACGGTAACTTTTTCGAACAAATCCGCGACCCTTGCAGGCATCCTAGCGGACTACAATTTTGGTGATATCTCTTTGAAGCACGCGTGGAACACAACGCGCCAGGTCCCGTGGCTGGGAGTCTGCAATTATTACTGCTTCGCAGAAGGAGGTGACGGCTCCATTAGCCCTCTCGTTCTGTACCATGGCTTGGACTAGGGTCGGTCGCGAATAGTCTCCACAAGGACACGGCGATGCTCAGCCTAGGCAGGGTACACCTCCAGCATTAGCTCCACCGTGTCCTCCAGGGGATCCACACAGTGGTAACTTCCGGGCGTTTCCTCACGCCTTATCCTGAATAGGAACCTCCCGAAACCGCCGTGTCCGGTGAGGACCTGCGTAAGCCGGAAGGTGAGAACGCCGTGGCGCCTCTGTAGCCACTTCTTGTGGACTAATTTTTATTTTCATACATTATCATAAGCAGTTGCAATGCAAAGTATTTAGAGAGTAACTATGCAGACATGTAATAAAAATGAACATTATCAATATGGTTAACCCAGTCAAGGAGAAAACACTCAAATCATATTGTTAAGATAAAATGCCATAAAAGTTTCAATTAGCTGTTGATGTTTCATGTAAGTAGGTACTTAGTAGCCATTTCGAATTGTAATTCAATAACTTATTCAAATTAAATAAAAAAATATTTTGGACATGAGTAAAAATCAGTTTTAAGAGGCTGTATTATGTGATTTTGCAGTTAAAATACTGTATTTCCAAAAATAATTTAATCTGTAGATTTAATTATGATCTAATAGATGAGCTACTTTTTATTATTAAATTTTTATTGATCGACCTCAAACGGCGTGTAATGTGAATTTTACTGTAAGAGGTTTAGAAGAATATCACATATTTTCGAATAGTTTTGATGTCTACACCATACGAAACAATTACAATATATTAATGTGAAAGTTTTCTATACAATGTTAATGTTTTCTATACACCTTTCACCACTTTCATATAAATATATTTTTGATGTTGTTTCTGTAAGTATGTATTATACGTAGCCATTTCAAATTATAATTCAATTACTTGATCAAGTTAAATACAATAATTACAATGTTTTTAGTACAAAAGTGGAAAATCTACCAGTGGTATTTATTTACTTTAGTCATCATAGGCCCGTATTACAGACCCTAACTCAAGACTCAAGCAGACTTTGATTGGTTGAAGCTAGTTTTAAGAAACGTTTGAGTCTTTTTTTTTTTTGGATGGGAATTCATCAAATGACTTCTCCTGCTCTGGGCGGAGCGGGAGGGCATGTCAGACTTTTACTGACTAAAACCCACCCGTGTTCCTTCAGTTGCCCATATGCCAGGGTCACGGTATCTCTCTCGAACAATCTCGCGACCCTGGCAGAATGCTTGAGTCTTGAGTGAGGTTCTGTAATATGGGACCTAGTTAACCCACTTTGGATTTGAATATGTACAGAATCATCCCATATTCATGTCAGATTGAGTGCACTCGTTTGATGGACTTCATCATTTACTAAAAATCATTAACATTACAGAAGTAATGTTAATGATTTTTAGTAAATGATGAAGAATAGAATGATTTTAGTAATTTAATTAAAATAATCATAAGACAATAGACACATAAAACTAAATTAACTTTTCCTGAGAACTTAGGAAATAAATTTAGATGACCATAGCTGTTTTTAAATAGACAGGAAACTGAATAACAAATATTGAAAAATGAGATTTTTAAAAAAAGAATAAACTGCATTTAGTGTGAGAGTTTTTGTGTCTCTCATTTATCAATGTAGTGATTGACTTGAAACAGTATTTTGATTTATCTGTAATGCTGATTATTTATTTAAAACACCTATCATCACAGGCTTGCCTAATACAATATAGTAGCACAATAGTGTAGTTGTACTAGTGTAGAGTAGTTTAATTATGGCACACAAAGATCCTCTCACTCTACAGTAACAATTGTTGTAGGTTTTGTTGTGAGAAACTCATAAATACTAGCTCCTGCCTGCGACTTCATCCATGTAATAGAACTAGTAAATGCAAAAAGAATTTACCAAATCTGGCTGGTAGCTCCAGAGATTAGTGCGTTCAAACAATAAACAAATAAAATTGTCAATTAATTAAGAAAATAGGTGTATATGGTATCTCGTCATCTATAATAAATGAGCATAGAAATTTCAAGGTTTGTTTGTATTCAGTGAATAACAAAATATGTTATACATTCGGCTATAATGTTATTGAAGCCATACCAACCTAAGTTAATACCAAGTTACTTATATCAGATTGGGTATAAATAGAAAGTTGTTTTTCTTACCAACATAGCATCCTAATTCTGTCAGCTTGGCCTTGATGGCCGACTGAAAGTAAAATATTAATAATCAATACACTCATCATCCATAAATGTCATAAATTCGTGTCAACAAATGCGGAACAAGCCCATTCCTGTAAGCATCACATTAATTTACGGTGTTTTTTACTTAGTATGTTTTTAGGATGCAATATTTAATAAATATCAAACAAATACTGCATCAGTCTTCCGAAATATTAGTTTTAGGTTAAATATTGCTGTATTTCCAGCTATTTACCCGCATTTTTTGACCAATTTCGCTGCCGACGACATCCATTTTTATTTATATTTTACAGTAACACTACACTAAATTAATGAAATGCACACTACTAGCTCTATTTATTTAAGTTAAATAACACTAATTATAAATAAACTTTATTGCATATTTATTGTAGAAATAATTATTTAAGCATTCACTCTTGAACAAAATTTTTTCGTTTTTGACACTTGACTTGACGTTTTTACAATTGTCATTTTGAGGTGTTCTGTTCTACGGTCTGTTTACAGTATGAGTTAATACAGTACATACTAATTCCATGGTAATACCCTAGTAGAATAGTTACAAAAAAGAAGGAGTGAAGATGCCAATTTATTCAAATACTGAATTATTGTTTCAGAGTCTTGCCGGTAAATATCATAAAAACACAATTCCCAAATACCTTCACTCATCGTGGCCTCAGGTCCTTTAACCTTTCTAAGCATATCTGCAATTACGCCATTAACTACTTGTGTAGTTCTCGATGCCTTTAAGAAGCGATAAGCCTTCTTTGTCAAAACTCAAAAGTCCTAGAAAAAATACTAAACCGTGCGCTTAAATTGTTCTTGGATGAATTCAAAATTTTGGCCAAAACCCAACATTGTTTCTGCTTTGATGTTTCAACTGAAGGTGCAAGGATGGACCTTACAAACGCAGTCGTAAAAAACATAGACGCAAAAAATTGCTGTATTTGTTGATTTTTAGACTTATCCAAGGCATTTGACAGAGTAGGTATCTATCCCAATTTTATCAGGAAAGTTAGAAAAGCTCGGAAAATGAGGTATCACTCATAACATCGTTTCTGATTACATTAATAACAGAAAGTAAAGAGTTAAAATAGATGAACATATGAGTGAGAGTTAACTGGACTCTATTCTGTTCCTGCTGTAAATAATACCTCTGGTCAATGAAACACACCCGCACGCAAACACAACTAAACGCATACTTGTGCTCATGCTCACAAGTGCTATAAATTATGCTAAGATAATTGACATGATCTCCCAAATGCTCAAAGCTTGAGGACTGACGCACAAAGTACGTACAAGCGTTACTATAAGTATCAGTTTCAGTACCTTATGCAAGCCCGGGAAATTCAATTTTTTTTTTGCGTTTTCTGCAATTTGCATAGTTATGTGTCAGGTTATATCTTGTTTAAAATATTATTCGGGACCGTAACACACATGGCATTGCTGAATTACAATCAATTTAATCATCAATTAAACCCTTTATGTTAATTAAATTCCATTGAATAACTATTTTATAAAACACCACACACGTCGTCCGCGACTTCATCCGCGTGACTCACAGGAACTGTGCATTATTTCGGGATAAAAGTAGCCTGTGTTACTCAGCGGTGAAAGAACTTTTAAAATCAATATTGTAGAATTGAGTTTATTCATCTATATTTCCATACTTCCATACTATCCATACTAACATTATTCTATTCAATTTTTTATGAAATGGCAAGTAAAGCCGATGTCGACTATACTGCCAATGTCTGAAGCAAAGAGTACTCTACGATATTGGTCTGAAGTGAGTTGGAGAAACAAGTGTGCATAACATAATATATTATAATAAAAATAAAAATAAAAAACAACTGAAGACACAAGTGAAATTCTTCGATTGATACAGTTGACACACAGTGTAGATCTTGATGGGTTAGTACGGGACTGAAACAAACAGACAATAAATATAAATAAAGAAATTGTTAAAACGTAAAATATAGGTAGGTACGTGTACCACACCCACACAGACAGATTAACTTATAATTTTATGTCATTGTGACGGATGACACAGTAATGCCCCCTTTTTTTTTTTTTTTTCAGGATGGGAAATCACCAAATGACTTCTCCCACTCTGGGCGGAGCGGGAGGGCGTGTCAGACTTTTACTGACTAAAACCCACCCGTGTTCCATCAGTTGCCCATGTGCCAGGGTCACGGTATCTCTTTCGAACAATCACGCGACCCCGGCAGGCATCGGTCCTAGTAGACCCCTACACTGCTGCTGACATCTCTTTGAGGCGCGCGTGGAACACTGCGCGCCGTCGACCCGAGCCTGGTCCTTACCGGGCGGCGAGCTACCCATTGCTCGCCACCCGCAAGCTCGCGCCTACGGTGGCCGGGAGTCCGCAATCGACTCCCGATGCCCGGGGCGTCTCCTCCTGCGGCGGCTAGGGGCGTGAGGGCGCAAAGACTGCCACTCCCTCACGCGCCCCGCCTCCTCCTTTGCGAGCATTACTGCTTCGCAGAAGGAGGTGACGGCTTCCCATTCCCTCTCGCTCCGTACCATGGCTCGCACCAGGGCCGGACGCGAGAGGTCGCCGCCGCCGATCGCCTCCACGAGGACACGGCGGTGCTCCGCCCAGGCAGGGCACACCTCCACCGTATGCTCCACCGTGTCCTCCAGACGATCCTCGCAATGGAAACACCCGGACGTATCCTCCCGCTTTATCCTGAACAGGAACCCACAGAAGCACCCATGCCCGGTGAGAACCTGCGTCAGGCGGAAGGTGAGGACGCCGTGGCGCCTCTCTATCCACTTCTCAAAGAGGGGACTTACCGCCGCAATTGTGGCGTGCCCCCTTAATAGTAATGCCCCCTTACCTCGAGAATACGTTTACCTCGGGCAAACTCTGCAGTTTGGTAAGAACAACCTTGAGAAGGAGGCTAACAGGAGAATTCAGCTGGGCTGGGCAGCATTTGCGAAGCTTCGTCGAGTCTTCTCGTCGCGTATTCCACAGAGCTTAAAGACGAAAGTCTTCAACCAGTGCGTCCTACCTGTTATGACCTACGGAGCCGAAACGTGGACACTCACGGTACGGCTGGTCCATAAATTTAAAGTCGCTCAGCGAGCTATGGAACGAGCTATGCTTGGAGTATCTCTGAGGGACAGAATCTGGAATGAGGTGATCCGGCAGAGAACCAAAGTTGTCGACATAGCTCATAGGATTAGCAAGCTGAAGTGGCAATGGGCCGGCCATATTAGCCGTCGAACCGATGACCGTTGGGGTAGACGTGTTCTTGAGTGGAGACCGCGAATCGGCAAACGTAAGGTAGGACGCCCTCAGGCTAGGTGGAGCGACGATTTTCGCAGGGTGGCTGGTAGCAGCTGGATGAGAGTTGCCGAAAATCGAGCTGAATGGCGTGCAATTGGGGAGGCCTATGTCCAGCAGTGGACTGCTATAGGCTGATGATGATGATGATGATGTGACGGATGAAGGACATCAGCGCCACAAGCAGAATATACAGGGTGATTGGAAGATGGGTGCAAAGCTTTAAAGCGAAGATAGTACAGACAATTTAGAACCATTTAAGCCATGGTTGTCTTAGACGAAGTCTTACCAAATATTTTTAACCAAATTTTTAAGTTTTTTTTCGGAAATTCTCAAAATTTAATGTAAACTGCATAATTATGGCCAAACTGAATGATAAATGAATTCATTTTTTATTTATTTAATTAAAGTAATGTGTAAGCAATCAAGCAAAACATGTTTTAGGCTTCTGTGTCATTAGACATTTTTTTTACAGACATTTAAAGCTCAGAAAAAATAAAAAAATTGTACAATACGTCTTTTAAACCATATTAAAAAAAAACGGAGGGTGCTTTTTTTGTTCAAACCTTTTTGAAGACATGCTTGATAATCGCTCTTTCTTTTGAGGTATCATTTATGCGGATATCTTACAAATTATTGAAGTTAGGGCCTACAAACCAATTTGAGGGAGAATTTTTTTATTTTAGGCAGACTAATTAAAACAACATTTGAATTAAAATTATTTATTTTTCATGTTCTAAATCACGGCCGTGATTCCTAATACAAGCACGGCCCCGTCTTCTAACTTCTGTAGTCGTTATTTTCAACATCATCTCCTGCTTCATTGTCTCAAACGCTGCATTTATTCTTTGTATCAATTCTTCTCTAGTGTTTATTTCTATGTTGTTATACACCAGTTCCTTGGCCCGGCCCCACACGAACAAGTCCAACGGGGTCAGATCTGGGGAGCGAGCGGGCCAAGGGATGGGTCCATCCCTGCCGATCCAGCTATCAGGAAAGCAATTGTTGAGGTGTTCCCTTACATTTAAAGTCCAATGCGCTGGACAGCCGTCTTGCTGAAAGATGACTGTTCGGTCTCTTTCGAAGATCGGGACACCTGATTCCTCTACCAGCAGTGGTAAATCAATTTGCAGAAATTGCAAATAATTTTCGCCATTCAATGGATCAGGCAAAAAGTGGGGCCCAATCAATGTTCTGCCAATTATTCCAGCCCATACATTCACAGAGAATTTCATCTGAAATGACACCTGCTTCTTAAAATGTGGATTGTTGTCTGCGTCGGCCCATTCATGGATGTTGTGAAAGTTTGTAATACCTTCCCTTGAAAATTTAATTTCATCCGTCCACAAGATTGATTTCAGAAACCACGCATCTTCGATGTCTCTGTTGAGGAGGAAACGGCAGAACTGAATTCTTCTTTGAGGATCTTGCTCTACTAGACCTTGCACACTCCTGCCTTGGAACGGATACTTATCATTTTGGTGCATTGTATGCCACACCTTCCATTGAGAAATGTTTAAATTTCGAGCTACTGCTCTAGTACTGGTAGTAGGATCCGCTTGAAATGCTGCTAAAATGTCTTCGTCGACGGCAGTTTCGTGTCTGCCCGGGTTGACTCCAGGTTCCACGCGGTGAAACCCATCTTGGGCAAGACGACGAAACGTGTTGTAAAACAATCGGACATTCGGTATCCTGCGATTCGGATAGCGCTCTTGATACATCCGTCGCGCCAAAGATCCATTGCCGTCTGCTCTACCGTACATAAATACGATATCCGCATATTCTTGATTGGCAAAAGTAGCCATAGTCACTTAACAATTAAGAAAATCGGCGTAGGAGCGCACTAAATGTCAACTCAACACAATTAAGTCAAAAATCAACACGTGCAGGAGCGCGAGGCTGGACACGGCGAAACAAAAAATTTCAAAACTAACGCAAACAACACGTGCAGGAACGCAAACTGAACACGGTAAATTGTGAATCAACATGACAACGTCCACTCACAAGAGCAGTAGTTTGACTAATAAGTAAAAGATGTAACGGCTTCATCACAGACCGACTGACCCTGACTAAAGAAAAACGACTTTGTTGCCTCAGTAACTAAGACCATTTTGCTGTAAAAACCAACTCTTATCGCTTTTTGCTATTCATTGGGCGTTCTACCTGGAAATGCCGTCGCACCGCGCTCGGTGGCCATTGTTTAGAGAATCCCCTCAATGGGTTCCCCTCAATTGGTTCCTACATGTGCCAAACATTCTTAGAATTGAACAATGTTATCATTTCGAGCACATAAAGTATTCTTTTAAGCAAAAATGTTGTGTTTTGTTAGACTGCCTAAAATTTAAAATTTCTCCCTCGAATTGGTTTGTAGGTCCTAATTTCAATAATTTGTAAGATATCCGCATAAATGATACCTCAAAAGAAAGAGCGATTATCAAGCATGTCTTCAAAAAGGTTTGAACAAAAAAAGCACCCTCCGTTTTTTTTTAAATAAGGTTTAAAAGACGTATTGTACAATTTTTTTATTTTTTCTGAGCTTTAAATATCTGTAAAAAAAAATGTCTAATGACACAGAAGCCTAAAACATGTTTTGTTTGGTTGCTTACACATTACTTTAATTAAATAAATAAAAAAGTAATTCATTTATCATTCAATTTGGCCATAATTATGCAGTTTACATTAAATTTTGAGAATTTCCGAAAAAAAAACTTAAAAATTTGGTAAGACTTCGTCTAAGACAACCATGGCTTAAATGGTTCTAAATTGTCTATACTATCTTCACCTTAAAGCTTTGCACCCATCTTCCAATCACCTTGTACTTATACTTTATACTATACTACATACTATACTAATATTATAAATGCAAAAGTAACTCTGTCTGTCTGTCTGTCGGTCTGTCGGTCTGTCTGTCTGTCTGTCTGTCTGTCTCACTTTCCTGCTAAAACTACTGAACCGATTTAAATTACATTTGGTACACAGATAGTTTAGAGCCTGGGAAAGGACATAGGCTACTTTCGGGATAATTTCCGACCTCCACGCGGGCGAAGCCGCTGGCAAAAGCTAGTTACTATATACCTATGGCGCGGCATTTTTCTTACTTTTAGCTCTGTATACGCGTCGTAACTTCTAAACGAAAGGTCTGATTCGAATAATTTAAAGAGTAATTAACGTGTGTATAATCAACCTCGATTATGAAATCATTTATTTGGATAAGGATAAATATCATGATACAAATGTCATGTCCTTACGATTCTACCCGTGTTTTGACTAACTCATTTGAAGAAAATGCGAATAGTGTAACCTAACTGTAATAGTTGAACATACAGCCTCGCGAACTTTTTTTATAGGTATAGCTTGGCAAAAAAGAGTCTGTCGTGGTAACCATTGGAACTAAAATATATTTTTGATGGCAACACTGCTTTGTTTATCATCAACAAGTAGCTAATCTGTCATCGTGTTATGTTCCCAGTTGTATTTTACTTATTTCTAATTAACTATCAGTTATTAATGCTTTTGTACATATAAAAAATTCATAAAACAATAAGGAGTAGTGGTGTGAGCTGTGATATACCAAGTTTTCGTAAGAAAGGAGATGTTTCAAAATGGGCCAGGTCTGTGTACACTAACTCAAAAAAAAGAGAAAAATCCGTGGAATTCGGGAAAAATACAGATAATTCAATCAAACGTATACTGTTGTGGTAGTTAATTGATATTTATCAATTATTTTTATGGATTTTCAACATGGCGCACAGTGGAACGAATGTATGGGAGCGGTTGGACGTAGACATGTCCGAAAAATAAGAGTAAAATTATGACAAACTAATGATGCCATCTTATTCGATTACTTAATGCCTTCATAAATTGTGGTGATGAATTTCTTCATAACTCCCATATTTCGGGAGTAATTTGAGAAAATGTGAAATTTTACTATGAAAATGAGTGTATCGAGCTCTCTCCCTCCTGATTCCGGGCTTGTTTCAAGTAGCGGTCTCTAATATCGTAATGCTATTACTAAGAGCTATATTTAATACTAAGACACATAGTGCGCCAAATGTGCACTTTCTGGAATAAAAGGAAATGAAAATTTAAAAAAAAAAACGTTTTTTCCCCATTTGTATTTACTTTAAACCGCAGACAGACTTATTAAGAGGTCTATAAATATATTATATATATACAGAAATATATATTAACAAAAATATTCACAAGAACTGATGAGAGTATGACTTTTAAGTAAGTTGATAATAAATTACCTAGTTTCATTAAAAGTACAATAAATAATTAAGATGTAAGCTCTAATTTACTAAGTTACACATTTTAAAACAATAACATCATTTAATTATCTTCGTCATCATCATCATCATCAATTAATTCAAATTCAGAATCGATGTCCGCTAAATCATTTATGTTAACAAATTCGATATCACTTTTCTCAGAATCCGTAAGCTCATAAAATTCCTTAAAAGAAGATTTTTTTACAAACTTATTTCCTTTTGGACGGATACTTGTAACAAGTGGATCAGAAGACAGTAAAAGATTGTGCATAATATCTTCATTGCATGAGATACTGCTATGCTTTCGAGAATGCCCCTCTCTATATTTTCTAAAATCTTTATTTCTAGCCTCAGATGCCTCTTCGGATAGAAAACCAATGGGCACAATTGACATGTTCTGAACTATGTCTGGCCCATGCATTAAAATTTTATGAAGTGAAGAAGGCATATAATACCATGGGTATAACTCCACGTAAAGCTTAGCAGTATCAAAGCAGAACTCTCGGAATTTAGTTACGTTGATCTTCTCTCCTGATGAAATACACTGCAAGATCACACAGATTTTTCTTAAAAGCATAGCATCTATTCCGGTCAGTTCAGCAGATTTAGTGTAGTTTTCAAAAAATCTCCTTGCCGAGTTGCCATTGTTGGTGGATCCACTGCCTTGTTTCACAACATCGAGAAGTAAGCCCGTTTCTCTTCTTACAGCCTCTTGAACTCTTTTCTTCCTGTCATCAACTTGCCTTTTTGCTATATCACCCCTTACTTGCCATGATTTTATGTCTAATTTGTAGGAAATGTGTAATAAGCATTCCATTGAGCGAATCCAAGCGTGAAGGGTGCTTAAGCTATATTTATACATGTCCTCGTTTGCGTGTTTATCTTTGATTAACTCTAAATTATTCATTTCTTTAGGACAAGCCTTGCATATGTCACACACTGAAGCTGCTGTATTGGATATAATGGAATGAATTTTACCATCAATCATTGTCAACAGCAGTTGGTGTTTGACACTAATTCCATCAGTGATGGTGGATGGAGTTAAGGCTTCAATCTCTGCTTCGATTTCAGCCATCTCTCTCTGCACATTTTCTTTGGTTTCCTTTATAAACTTAAACAATATTGGCCGGCAAAATGAAGTGGAAGATGGTCGCTCGTTTTCCTAAATTGTTACACCTTTTGAGACGAGCCGCAGTGGTACAAGACTAATCATAAAATTACTAGCAAGATCGATTTGCTCATCTTCACTCGTCCTTTGATGATAAATGCTTTGGCTAGATGATCCGTCAAAACCCCATTTGCTGGTCAATACGAGCTGTTGATTGGGATCAACAGGGGTTTCTAACGACCTAATAAGTCTTCTTGAGGTTAAATCCATCAAGGCTTGTAATTTGATTTTTGCAGAGCTCTCTGTAACTGTGAGATCTTCTTTGGCCGGATAGCACTTAATTTTTTCTTTAACCAACATGTAGTAACTCGGGTATTGAAGAGCTCCTTCTTGAGTGTTGAAATCCCGAAGAGTGTTATAGCGCCATTTCGATAAGTTCATCGATACATAAAGAGCCAATGCCTTCAAAGGGGATATTTCCCGTACCTGAATTGATTTACCTTCAATGAAGGCTTTGATTTTTGAGGCCTCTTCTGGATTCTCCGTCAAGTATTTCATAACATAAGCTGTATCGCTTTGTCCTGCCTTTTGAAGCGCCCTTTCGGCCGAAAACATAATTTCAGCGCTGCTACTGCTGCATGAAAGACTATCTTCAGTGCGTCTTCTTTTTTGCCGGTTACTAAGGTCCTCAAAAGATTTACGAGGACTAGGATGTGTACAAGTTGAAGCATCAGATTTAGCAGGAGAAATTATGGGCTCGATGACGTCACTTATATTTTCTGTAGAAGGTTCCATATTTTCATTCTGTAATTCCGGCCATTGAATTGCAGCCTGTAGCCAAATCTCATGTTTCTTCCGAAACTTATCTGTGCTTCTTCCAGACTGTGTCCATTTTGCATAAATGCGGTAGCAAAATCGACGACACCAGTCTTTTAAACTTGTTTCAGCACTTTCACATAACTGAACACAACTGTTATCTTTTAAAACACTGAACAAATAGTTAAAGTCGCGTAAATCTTTATGTGCGCGTGCGCATAAAGCAACTTGAATATCAAGATTTGTATTAAAATTTGGAAAATACATTGCGAGATTAGCTTGGATACAACGAGGTGTAAATCAACACTGATTTTAAAGTTACTAATAGTGACTTATTTATATAAAATCCAGGTATCCCAGGTATCCTTTGTTAAATATTGCAAGGTAATTAGTTATTGTGATAATTAGTAAATGATGCATGCTAAATTAGTGTATTAAGAGCCATTTAGTAATTAAATAATAGCAATGTTCTTATCAGTAATCATTAGTGCATCAGTTTTATATGTAAACCTTAAGTCCCTAATTATATATCCTAATTAGCTTATATCTTCTCTAATTGGCTGCTCAGAAATGTTATTGTAATAAGGTAAACCTTTAGAAAAACGGTTTTAATCAACAAAATAAACAAAAAATAAAAAAATTGTGTTATAAAATAAACATCACTCTTTATCCCAGAAAGTGCACATTTGGCGCACTATGTGTCTGAGTATTAAATATAGCTCTTAGTATTAGCATTATGATATTAGAGACCGCTACTTGAAACAAGCCCGGAATCAGGAGGGAGAGAGCTCGATACACTCATTTTCATAGTAAAATTTCACATTTTCTCAAATTACTCCCGAAATATGGGAGTTATGAAGAAATTCATCACCACAAGTTATGAAGGCATTAAGTAATCGAATAAGATGGCATCATTAGTTTGGCATAATTTTACTCTTTTTTTTCGGACATGTCTACGTCCAACCGCTCCCATACATTCGTTCCACTGTGTGGCGTCTCACTGATTTAGTTAAAAACAATGACAGTAAACCATAGATCGACCATTGATCATAGAAAGAGAACTGTCAGCTGTCATAACAGTGTCAGCAGTCACTCGTATTGTAAGGACTTCGATTTTCTCGTGTGGTTTGGACTGCGTTGTTTCGATATAAAATCAACTGATTCATCATTTCATCGTCAGGTAAACAATTTACTTTTCAATTACAATTGTACACATACCATAATTTCCACGTGCCAAGATATTTTTGTACTATCATTGCGTTCTTATGTGCAGTCCTAATTCAGAGAAATAATTCGACTCGCTTGGCTTACCTACATACAGATAAAAGTTAGGCCTTCTGTAGTTGGGACTGCAATTTGTGGCCACGATCGTACCTAGGCACATCAGTATTAGACCTAGCTAATATTATTATACTTACGACAATAATTTGTTTTAGGTGATATGAAAATGGTGTCCTGTGCTTTATGTTCTTCTGTTATTAATGAAGATGGCCAATATATATTATACATTTGGTAATATGGGTCCTGA
Organism: Aporophyla lueneburgensis; assembly: GCA_932294355.1. Classification (NCBI taxonomy): domain Eukaryota; kingdom Metazoa; phylum Arthropoda; class Insecta; order Lepidoptera; family Noctuidae; genus Aporophyla; species Aporophyla lueneburgensis. Next base: position 19,917,438 of record OW028745.1, on the reverse strand, counting down.
CATCATTTCTATAATTGAAAACGATCTTCGCCATGAGGTGAGAACTCCAATTGTTTAGAATTACTGTTTTTTATATGGACCGAATTTGAAATAATAACACAATTAATATTCCTTTTTAGGTGGATGAAAATGGTACCATGTGTGCAAATTGTTTTGCGAACATAATGCAGAAAATGTCTGTTCTTGTTCCGGCTGACACAGTGATATATCACATGAAGACGTCTTCTCCTCATCATGAAGAGTATGAGCTTGTGATACAAATGTTTGTGTATGGTGTCGACGCTCTTTACATATGAGGCGTGCTCACGCCCTTCCAGATGGCCCTAAAGGAACCTGATCTCTGAGAGAATTTCACCAAGAGACATAAGTATTAGGTTGTTGACATTGACTTGATGACACTCGAGGGGTCCACAGGATAAATAAATAATTGATATTTTATTTAATAGTTATTATTGTCATTAGTTAATACAGTAATTTTGTTATAGATACTGGATGGTAGCCTAGTATGTTATTCATGTTGTGTTCGAGCAAGAAGCATTCTGACAAGATGAAGTCATTAGTGAAGAGCTTCCTCAGCAGTTTTGAATACTTGTGTATGGTGCTTTTGCTCTCTTAGCTGAAGACGGAGGCACTCAATACCAGAAGGACCTGAGTGGAATGAAATTATCACAAGAATTTATCCCAGAGAGGTAGAATCTCATCTTTTTTTTTTGAGGTTTATTTATAGTTAGCATTACTACTGAATTAATTGATTATAGATAAATGATTAATAATATTATTTTTTTTGTTTGCCCAGATTCCATCAGGTGGACTTGTATGTTCTGCATGCTGGGTCTCTGCACGCAGAAATGTGCAAAGAGCTGCAAACATTGATGAGCTCACCTTCCAGAGTTAGATATTTTTCCTGAAATGACAATGTCAAATCTAATAATATTTGCGTTGGGCATTTATCAAATAAAACAAAGTTATTATGGCGAACATGTGAGACAACGTGGGTCATTTCAGGTAGAAATATCTGAGCACCTGGAAATAGTATCACAAGCGACCTCATCCCAACAGAACCCAGTATTAAGTAGGGGTTGTATAAAGTCTCGCCATCATTCAGTGAGAACTTATTACACATACATACTGATGGCGAGACAAGGAACAAGATGGGATGAAAAAATAATTAGTTATTACTACAGCTGTATCTCTGGACAGCGAACAGTAGGTTGCTGTGCGCATGACCATTGTTTGGTTTTTGGATTGGGCTCGGCATCCGGCGACTATTGCAGCACCAGCTTCATTTCTGGATGACATATTAGTGAGAGAAGATTTATAAAATGAATAAATAGTAAATAAATGGATATAAAACATAAACTGCTGTTTTATTTAGTAGGTACCTACATGTCTTAGTTTACATTAGTAATATATTTGTGTACCTACACATGGTATACTTGAAGTCTACTTTTACTCTCTTTTGTAGATAGTTGAAATCAAAAGATCGCTACATTACTTCTGTCGAAGTACTCCTCAAATACTGCGATATGGATTATGGTTAGGTTTTATTTTTATGGTTAGTCAATTAGGCAATAAAAAATCATTGAGAATAATCCAGATTTGTCAACGCACCGGGGAGGGTCTTTATTTATTTACATTCATCATAGAGAATCACCAGGTACGTTAGGACTTTCACAGAGAGAGTACAGCACGGCCGATTTATCTTGGCGAGACCGAACTTCGCGAAGAAGGCTGCGCAGTAACATTTTTAGGAACCAAAGGTGACATGAGGCGAAGTGAGAGAACATGCGCGAAAGTTCGTAGCGCTTATGTTTAGACTGCAAGAGATTTCGGCCCTAGTGACACAATCGCTATCGTCGCTTGGTCCCATACTACTGTAGTCTCTGCTTGGTCCGTATTACATTTTCACATCTGCTCATATGGTACCGTCTTTTGTTTAGTATTCCATATTTACAACCACTAAGTCGGGGGTCAACCTTCAACCTCCACAGAAATAAACATGTCAAACGTCATTAATCAATCAAAATGACAGCTTACCGCCATGACAGGTTTTTGTTGTGTGTTGCAATTTCAACTGTAATTTCCTGTGTTTACCAGCAAACCAAGCCATTTTAAAGTAATTGGACAGTTGAGAACTGTTTTAAATGAATTTCCCTATTTTTTAGTATAGTGTACAAGGACCTGGCCCAGGCTCCATACATTTTGGAACATCTCCTTTGGCGGAATCTGAAGCGGAACAAATTTTGTGTCTCCGATTGACAATGTTTTCGAAAGAACTGCCGACACGACAGGTATTTATCCAAGAAATCTATCTTTTAGTCATTACCATCATTGTTTTTCCATTCTAATAATAAGTTTTATCGATATTATAAGTTTCAAGCCATTTTATTGTTTTATTTACTAAGTAGATTATTGAGGTTATATTTTCTAGTTTGACAAATCGCGTGTACGTTGACTCTTGATGTTTGATACTTGAAATTGAAAAATGTGAATTGAAAAAACATGGAATTAATATGATTGTCTTTATATTTTTTTTCAAGGTAAATCTCACAGTACAATTAGAATTGTTAATTATTTTTAAAACAAAGAGAATTGTTAATGAAGGGGAAAAAAATTAAAGATTTTTTCTACACCTGGAGAAACACCAAAACAGTTGGCGGAAGAAAGAATTAGACGATTTTGATCTGTGTGCAGTTAGACAAAAACTTCAACACTTTAGAGAAACAGGCAAGTATTTTTTTTTAATGCTACTATCGCATACCACAATTAAAAAAAGTATAATTTATATATATTATTTTTCAGTTGCCTATTCTACATAATACCTATAGTTTGAGGAGACGGGTTGTAATGGAAGCCGTTAACGTCTAAGAAAGATTTTTACACTATTTAGATTTCATAAATAAGAAATGTAAAACTGACACATCAATGTTAATGAAAAAAATCTATCATAGCACCGAAAAGGAATACACGAATGATGTTATGTCACGTTTTTCTTTATAAATAAAATCTAAATTTTAGCGTGTTATTTTATTTTCATTGTCATGTGAATAGTGATAATGTTATGTACCCCACATAGACATACTTGACGCAACTTGAACAGTTAACTAATGTTAACTGTTCAAGTTTATTCGATATTGCCCGTACCTTTCGAATGCGACATGTTATAGGTACTCTCTGACTTCCGATTAGTTACCGATAATAGGCAGCTGTAAGTCGTCTTCTTGTCGACTATAAGCTGTCAGCATTAACAGGATTCGATCAGTATCATTAATGTCAAAGATACAGGCATACCAACCATCGAATGGTTGTGAATACCGTAGATGGTGGCCGCAAATGCGATTGCTGAACATTATGTCTTGTGTATCGGGTTTAATCGGCAATCCCTGAGTGTAATTTAATTAATTTTTATAGTGAATAAGTTTACATTATGTTATTATGATGGCACTCTTTGATAAAAGGTTATTCCAGCGAAATAATGCGCAATCTACTAAATACAATGAAAGTAAAAGACTGTGTGCCTTTCAAGTCTTGAAATCTTGACTGATGAGAATTTCCGGGACCTCGTGTTTGTGGATTAAAACAACAAGTATCTTATCGCTTTTAGTCCTAGTATACAGGGTGGCCATACCTACTAAGCAGGCGCCCTCATTTTTTCCAGACTCTTTTCTGCCAAGCTGTAATGATGAGTACTATAAACACGTAGTACATTATTATATTATGTACCATCAATAGTTTTAGCAGCGTACGCCAAAGAATGACTTTATAGGAATTTTTTTTATACCTCTTTTTCCCCTTCTGGGGGGAGCGGAAAGGCGTGTCTTGTATGGGCGAGATTTTTCGATACCTTGGGTTACATACTGTTATTTTCGTAAGGATCTCTATTTTTTTTTAAACAAAATATAGCTTTAGGTGTTGCTGACAATGTAGCTTTCTAATGATAAAAATAATTACACTACTGAACCTGGTTTTGAGGTTCAACAATGCAATTTTTTTTTACTGAACCAATTGTATTCTTTTTTTAAATCGATTCAGTAATTTTCGAGTTTATCCATTACAATCAGTCAAATCTTTCCTCTTTACAGAATGTAAGTGTAAACACCGTTATCCTTGAAACCAGTGATTTGGTTTCGTTAATTGAACGTGAAATCAATGAAAAAAAAAACCTTTTTTTTAAAGAAAATCTTCATTGACCCACAAGAACATTTCACCCATATGCGCAAGGGCAACAAATTAGTTATTTTAAAATTATAACAATCGTTAATTATATTAACTAATCGGTATATTAAATAAAATTATATGTTCCGTTGTTATATGTTGTAAATATTAGAGATTTTGTTGTTATATCATCTATTACTTACCCGCCTACCACGGACGGTATTTTCGCAGTGGCTTATCAATAATCTCAATAACATTTTCATTTTGTTTGCGGACGAAGCAGTGTTTACGAGGGCGGGGATTTACAATGTTCATAATGAACTTTACTGGAGCTAGGTAAATGAACACCGAATACATGAAAATAATTTTCAACATCGATTTTCCGTAAACGTGTGGGCGGGAATGTTGGACGGAACCCATTTTGAACACGTGTTGAGGTTGATGTAGGTCGGTAAGTGTAGATTTTATTCAATCAGTGTAAATTTAATTTAATTTTTAATTGAACTGTACATAAAATTGTGATTAACTCTTTAAATACGCCAAAAGTATGTACCTACCTCTTGGTTTGGTTTATTAAAAAAAAAAATGTTTTCAAATCATTTAGAATCCAAAGCCATTTCGAATCAAATTTACATTTAGACTCGTCACGCAAAATCTAAGGTAGGTATTTGTGCCTGTCCTAAGCCAGGAAGATGGGAAAGTTACATCACAGGTAATGTGTATTTATGTGTTGTTTGGGTGGCAGGACGACCAGCGATCGTTGTAGTGATTACGTCACTAATGCGCATATCCATGAATTTGCGGGCGGTGTGGGATAAAATCCGTTCTAAACCTTTTTAGGAAAATATTTTATTTTTTAACTCGCTTTGTTATTTTATATTTAAGTCAAATTGCCCATGGGTTAAGTGACAACGGTGTTTACCCTTACATCCTGTACCTATAATATTAGTTTAGGTTGTTACTCACCTTAAGGCGAAAAACGTTATAATTAAACACATCAGTTTAATTCATTGTATAACCTTTATTTTTCCAACAACCTTTGATATTTTGAATTCTTACATTATAGGTACACGGTAATAATAACAAAATAATAAATAACGAATCAAACAGTATTATTTACACAATAATTTATTTTTCAAAAAATCCCTTACATAATATGGCATAATTATTTGGTAAATTACATACATTCTTATAAGTTTATTTGATACAAAATACTGTTTATTCTTATAAATAAAAATCATACGTAATTTGGTCGTGGAATAAAATGAGGTTATATTTATTTAAAACTTTATACATCTTTGGCCACGAAATAACATGGAATGTAGTTCTCTAGACTAAACTATTTAAATTAGCAGTTTTATCTGTAAAACGTGCAAATCATTGTCAATAATAATTTAAGAAACTTATATAATACGGAATGTAGGATTAAAGAAAATACAGAATGCCCAGTATAATTAAATAGTTTTACAATTAGAGTTTTCATGCAAAATCACGACACTAGTTGGCGCCACTTTCACAAAAGGTCCTCCAATATGGCCTAGTAAATTATAATGACGTTTATGATTCGTTTCATTCAGAAAATTCAAGCACTTTTATACTTTTGACAGGTGCCCGAACCTAAGGTGTCATTGCTACCTTGACAAACGTCATTGTAGAAAACCCTCATTTAAAGTGTATGTTTAGGCACAATGGTATACATTCTACAATATTATTATTACAAAGTCGGTCATTTCGGTACTTTCGGTTCCTTTTTAGCGCTTACTGAGATATACTAGACATGCAGTATTATATAGCATACAACCTCTCAACAACTGCAGTATCTTTACTGTAACTTATCTATACCTATCTATCGATTTAGAGTATTTTGGAAGACCGGAAACCTATCTAGCTACTATATTATAATATGACCTTATAACTAGAAGTCACCTTATTTACATTTTAATATTATGTCGATAATCGTTTAGGTACTTGTCGCTCATTATAGGACGGATATTGAGTGATATTAAGTATTACTTATTATTTTAATAATTAAGAAAATTAAAACAAAAGAGAGCATCTTTCCCTGCAGCTTTTTAACAAAGTTATCGAGCTATACAATACATAGGTCAATTTTTAGATACATGTTTTAAAAAATATTTGTCATTCACAATGACACAATCGAGTTGACTAAATTAACGTATTTTTGTCTGAAGAACTTAAATAATTTATGTAAAAAATATACATAGGTACACCTACTATAAGATCATTAACTGAATACTGTAGTGGTAGGTGCTAGGTAATAAAAATCATACAAAATGCAAAAAAAAATATTTGGTATAAGTCTTGCAATATCTTTGGTACGTCATATCAATGAGCGACAAGTCGCTATACATTGGTTTGTCTATCACTTCGTAAATCGTCAATCTGGAATCGAGTGACTTTGGGCCCTAAGCTCAGCTGGGACCCCATCCTTGGAGGTCGGATTGGGGGTCCAGTAGATTTTGAACTAATGCTGTGTTGCGATCCCATCATTTGAGGTCGAATGTGTTGTTCAGATTTTGCGTCAATACTTTGTTGTGATCCTAATTTTTGTCCAGGGAGTCGTTGTCCAATTTTGGGCCCAAAGCTGATGGTCTCAGTGGCTAGCCCAATGCCTTGAGTGGGGCCAGCACTGTGAGAACTTGGGGATCTGGAGCTTATCTTCCGCCAGGGCCGGCAGGGGCCAGGTTGCCCCGAGGGTCGACTCTCGACTCCCCCAGTGACACTTGGCTGAGCGCCGTTTGCGTGTTGTTGTAGCTGTACCCGTGACGCTCGTTCCATTTCTCTAAAAAGAATAAAGGACTAGTTAATTGTTGAATAGGGTTTAACAGAGAGCTTGGCAAGCTGTAGAGATTGAGAAGAATCGGCTGAAGGTAAGATAAAATGAATTTTAATGATGGTGGGTGTTGTCAGTGTTGTGATTGTGATCTTGATGAAGCATATTATCTAGTCATGTTAAAAATATCGCGTTGGAATTTTATTGCGTGCTGCATTTTCAATTCTCGATGTTGAACCGAGCATTGAGATTCAAACAGAGTGCATCCCAGTATGGCAAAAAAAATGTTGAATTTCAATTTTAGGAGCTGTGCTGTGCGTTGAAGATGTAGTGCACGAAAAAAACGCACTGCGATATTCTTACGTATGTACTTCGAACGTGTAGGTACTAACAAATAAGTTGACGTCAACATGCAATTAATGAGACTATGAATGAATATGATACAATGCGCTGCATGGTCATAGTTGGGCTACAAACACATATTAATTTCTTTTAAATCCACGGGACTTATCGCAATCATTCTAATAAGTAATTTTAATTTTAAAAGTTCTACCTGATACATTATTTACATATCTACTATGTACGCTCCAGGTTCACTAAATACCCGTGAAAAAGCGATTGCAGTCCTAGTTAGTATTTACATAATCGATTCAAATAATAAAACACCAAACACCAAAGCCCAGAAGCGTCACCGTTGCCAATAGCGCGTTGCATCGAATGATACCTTCACGGTTTGACATATGAGGCGAGAGCCGACGTGCGTTCCGTTTTCCTGACGGCTTGGCATGCGACCGGCGAGGACTGATACGCACCGCTGGTGAGGCCCGATAGTCTGGCCAGGGGGCAGCACAGAGCGGCCGCGTACGCTGCGCGGTACTGAGCGTTCATTATCACGTAGATGATCGGGTTTACGCATGCGCTCGCGTACAGCAGAAGGTAGCCCGTGATGTGGAATACTGGAAAAAGAAAAAAAGGGTATTATTTCAAATCCTATTGATTTCAAAAGCTCAAGACTTGCTCATTATTGCTATTGATTTTTAGCAGGTCATTGTAGGACCAATAGCCCGTTTAATACTGTACATTGGCTTTTCCTAAACCTAGATAGTCTATCAACATAGGTAGAGATTGACTAATTTGAAAGTGCACTCCCCTCCATTAAACTCTTAAGAAACAATTAAATGTGAATGCAACACACAGTAGAGTGATTTCTACTGCTCTGTTCCATAGCAAAATTGTCTCAATGCTACAAGCAAAGACTATTCCGAATCTTATTCTCACAACATTCTGTAGCGTAAGCCTCAGGAACACTAAATTATTTGAAAAGTCACAAACAATATTTAACACAATCATGAAAACAATAATTTAGTTGCGTCAAAAACGTTAACACTTACCAGGGTAATGCACATGATTGTCAGCCACCTTCGCAATAGTGATGGGCAGGTAACAGACAAGGAAAGACAGGAAGATGGCTAACACCATCTTGGTGATCCTCCACTCATTTCGCCTCGCCTTCGTCTCTCTATTGTCTTTGATTGTAGACCTCTTGTCTGTGCTGTTGTTCAGCGTGCCAGGACTCGTATGCTGGGACCTTTGGTGCTCCCGCATTCGTTGTTCTGAACTGAAAACATATTTTTTTGTGTAAATAATGATATTGGCTCGCTCCCTATTGCATTGGTCTTAAAGAAAACTGGTGATATGACGGTGTACTATAGGTATACCTCTGGCAAACCATTCAGGGAAACAAGGCACTATGTCAGGTGTTACGTAATGATATTGAGTTTTTTCAAAGGTCTTGTATTGTTATACTGCTTAGTAAACACTGCCAATATCTTTTTAAATTTAGGTTCAGTCCATTACCCATTACTCGCGACCACAGGCTAAGTCTCTTCGTTGGAAGTAGTCATGAGGTGGGTCATCTACCTACCTTTCTTAAAAACTTAGTTCTTTGAAGGTTGTTTGGAAGCGTTTATTTTGATAAAAAGGTTCATTGTAATTATTTGATGGGCAAATTATTTGATGGTAAATGAAGCACAAACTGACTGAGTGCTTCATAGTGAGTTATTTAAAAAACTTATGAGCATTATCATATCTACGGCCGTAACAGGAGGAGCAAATGTTTCCAGATAAAGAACAGTTTTTCGTTCCCCTTTATTAGAATGTATGAGGGTTAGTGCGTAAGACTGTAATGTCATATCACATTCATACAAGAAAGTTATGACGCCAAAGTGTAAATGGGATTTGTCGCTTGAGGCTAAGTTATGTTGAGCAAAAGATTCATCCTATATCATCAAGACATTTAGTTCATTATTTCTCGTTGTTGCTAGTCAAGCTTAAATATTTTTTTCTGAAACGGCTGCCTTTACTAGCTTTTGTTTAACCTAACTTTTTGCCAAAAATAACTCTGTCAAAAATATATTGAAGAAGAATAGGTAAGCACTAGGCTTTTTAGCTAGGCTAGGAGTTTTATTTATTATTTCTCTCTGCCTTCTGGCATGAATAACTTTTGTAAATGTTTACCTAACTTTTCTTAACAAAATTATTTTTTATTAAAAAAGTGCAACTGTAGAGAAGGTTAGTACTAGGTTTTCATAGTTCATATGGAGGTGTATTTATTTACTTTCACACTTAGTTGCGGTACGTGCTATCCACTCGTTTAGAGATATTTCCTGTTCGTGCAGTTTAATGTTTTGTTCAATTATTAATTGTTTAATATTGTCTCTCACAAATACATAAACTTAAATATAGTAGGTTTACGACTTCGTGATACGTATAGACGATTTTAATATTAGGTCTTTACCTATGAAATTGCCGTTCTGCAGTACTGGCCATTTCAAATCAAAATAATTTTTGTTTGTCTAAGAATTCTAATTTCAAATTAATTTTATTTTAAAAACATGGAATTCTTTTTCCAAAAGTAGTCATTTGTTTATTGATTAGTGTTACATTTTCATCGCATTTCAATCTTTTTCGTCATCATCACGTTAAAAATTCGAGTAATTATGGAATATGAGGACCGTCGTGGCAGCAACGCGGCACAAGCGGCATGCAACATCAACGACGTTTACGGAGCTAACACTACAAACCAACGCACCACCTGTTATTGGTTTGCTCGCTTCCGTTCTGGAAATTTCGACCTGAAAATTGAACCTCGCGGTCGTCCGAAGACTTTGGTCGACAATGACGAATTAAAGGCGATTGTGGAAGCTGATGATACACAATCTACGGCTGAATTAGCAGCAGCTTTCGACGTTAGCGTCAAAACGATATTGGTCCATTTGCGTCAAATTGGCAAGGTAAAAAAGCTTGACAAACGGGTGCCCCACGAACTCAATGATCGCCAGCGCGAAGTACGCGTCGAGACGTGCCTTGCACTGCTCTACAGACACACAAATGAAGGAATTTTGAACCGCATTGTTACCTGCGATGAAAAATGGATTCTGTTTGATAACCGCAAGCGCTCAGCAAGTTGGTTGGATCCTGGTTCAGCACCTAAACAATGCCCTAAACGAAAACTTACCCCTAGAAAAGTGATGGTCACTGTTTGCTGGTCTAGCGCCGGTGTGATTCATCACAGCTTCTTACCAAACGGGGTAAGCATTACTGCAGATGTGTACTGTGAAGAACTGAACTCAATGATGGAGAAGCTGGCACATCTCCAACCAGCATTGGTCAATCGCTCGTCTCCGCTGCTCCTGCACGACAACGCGCGACCTCATACTGCACAGCAGACGGTCTCTAAGTTGCAAGAACTGGGGTTGGAAGCTCTCCGTCATCCGCCGTACTCACCAGACCTTCCGCCTACAGACTACTACTTTTCCCAGAATTTGGATAACTTCTTGGCGGGAAAAAAATTCATTGCCCGAGAGGGCAGTACAAAATGCCTTTGAAGAATTTGTTGCCTCCAGTCCAGCTGATTTTTTTAAGAAGGGCATCAATAAACTGCCACTGCGTTGGCAAAGATGCATTGATTGCATGGGTGATTATCTCGATTAATACAAATAAAAAATACATGAAAAAAATTCGTTTCATACAAAACGGCATTTTCATAGGTAAAGACCTATTATTAGCAGAAACGTGATGGATTCATCATCGAAGTACGTGCTGTTAACTAAAAGTAGCTATAGATTTTAGAGATCTAAAGAAGTTTATTACAAATACATTTTGTGGACCTAATAAGTTTCGAACTACTTAATAATATGTTTTTCTCACTAGGTTCGTTACTATGTAGATACTAGAACCACTTAATTAATGGACCTACTTGCTAAGGAGTTAAAAATATCCGAAAGAATCCCCAAGTAGACTGCAGGTTGAGGAACTGTAGAATCTAAGTTGGTTAGAGACCTCCATTTCTCTATTTTTGCTTATAGGTATAGGTAAACAAAAGAACAAACTGTAAAACAAAAGAATGTTACCTGTGCACCACCCAGAAGATCCTGGCATAGCAGATGAAGATAAGTAGAGCTGGTACAATGAAGGCGATGACGAAGAGGGCAGTCTTGGCTGAGCGCCCGTTGTCATCAGGCATTATTGAGCAAGTTCCCAATTCTGGGTCATAGTCGAATTTACCTGGGTGAAAGGGTTTTTAATGTTAGCTAATATTTTGTGAGCCCATGTTGAAAATACTTCAAAACTTATACGTTTATGTTCTTTTTCAGAAACATTTTGGTGACGGGTTAAGATGACTGGTATGATGACAATAATCCTCCTAGTGAGGGGGAAAACGCCAGCGTAGCCTGCTAATGACATGTAAATGATATGTGCTCTGTGTGGCGCTGGACGTCAAGAATAGCGCCATCACATTTCTTCCTCACGTGGGTGTCGTAAAAGGCGACTATTACTAGAGAATGGGCAGCATCGTTCTCAATGGATTTTACCACCATACTGCGATCGCCGACCCGCCTTTCAAGCGTGGCGTGGTGTGATGAGATGATGATAATGACTTACCCCATACTCCAACAAGGGTGGGTATCTGCATGCCGTACGAGAACATCCACGAGAACACGATCATGATTGCTATGTTGTGTTTGCGGTACACACGAGCGTACCAGCTGTGGTGGGCAATCATTATGTACCTGAGGAATCAAAAGAATGCGTTACAAATTTTGCATGTAGAGAAATTGGAGTCAATGTAAATGCAAAAATAGTTTTGAAACCAAAAATATGTTGTAATGAGGGTTAAATCACAATTTAGGACAAATTTTACAAAGTTCACAACAGGTTTGACTCTAGAATTGATATTACTGAAACATATTTTAAGCTGAGAAGCAACGAAAACTGCAAAAGAAAATTCGGTACTTTCCAAATTACTCATAATACTTTCCTATCGATCTGATTAGCGATAGATTCAATAGGTATCTAATAATATCGGAAGACGTCTGATAAAATGAAATAGTAGTGGTTAATACATACACTTGTACATCATGGGCATGGCTTCGCTTTGCTGACTATTTAATCGCAGTGACACGAAGTCAAATAATTTAACCATTATGTCGTCATATTTTCAACGACTGCATGTGAAATGACACGTGCACCTCCCAGTCAATGGACTTAATCATGTTAAGGCATGTCAGTACCACATTACAGATGAAGACAATTTCCAAACTTTCTGTTTCCTTTCGTACGGGCGATTTTTTATTGCACTCTGGATTTTCAATGCAACAAACTTATCGAATGGGCTCTTTTGAATTCTAAATGCTCGGCTCAGTATAGAGGGTTGAAAATCGTACGCACGTACGTTTGAAGGCTCACCTATTTTAGTCCCTTATTTATAAACTTTACCGGCTATACTATTTATAGTGTTGATTAATGGACATTGTTAAGTAAAAGGCCGGACCACACGCGATGTATCCGTCGACCTCTATGAGTTACATTACAGACAATAGCGTGTCAGAATTTGCATTGGGGATAACTGTCCGGAAATAATGTGCAATGTATTTGTGTCTAGCAGTTAAAAACGTTTAATTATAAATGACAAAGTCGTTGTCGTGTTGGTCTTGTTCAATTAGCATGATAATGTGCCGAAACACCTCAAGTTTTCTCAACTGTCATAGATTTAAGTTTTTGCCCTTATGGCCTTAAAGGTTTTGGTTCTTATTTCAGCTTGGGACTAATATTTTCATAGTGTATATTGTGTTATTTGCTTCTAGTATGTGGTGTTATAGGTCTATAGGACAATTTAATTACTCAGTGTAATGTATGGTTCCGGGTGTTGTGGGTTTGTGCAGATAAGAATAAAATTGATACCTATACGTATTTCCAATTTAGCTCATTATCTTTTTGATTTTGAAATGAATATATGAAGGCCTTTTATATTAGGAATGGCAGAAAACAATAAATAACCAAGTGAGTACTCGTCAACTATGAATGGAATATGAAGTATAATCGACCAGTGACCAAGTTCTGGTCAAAGAATTCAATTTATCCTTCTACCGTTTCCTTCTCTGTATCTACACATGGCATTATTGCCGTAACTAATATCAATTCTCTCAGCGACCCACCAAGTATGGGTTGTTAATGCGATTAGTCTATTATGACAATGTACTCACAAGGCCAAACGTGACTTGAATTCGGATCTGCTTCGTTACGAATTTAGAAATGTCTTCAGTTGGACAATATCTTCGATAGATACTAACGTGACCGTTATACGTGAGAAGGAAAATGTTGGTGATGAAAGGGAAAATTGTTTGATAGCCTACTTCTCTATAGGTCAAGGCAGAGTATGTGTAAAGTTTGAGAACCATTATTTTAGTATTACCGAAATAGCTGGCTTACAAATGGAGTGTGTCAAAATTAAAAGACATTTATTCAAACTAGGCTGAGAGTCAGCACTTTTTAAAGTTAAAATTACATAAGACAGTCCCCCTAAACGACCGCCCTGCACCTTTTCCTAGTGCTTTTGGTAGAAAGAAGAAGTGGCGTAGCAAACTTTTCAGCAGCACAGCTGTCTATTCTATTGTTTGGAAGGATGTGCATGGGAAAGCAAAAAGTGACACATTTTTCTCGCACTTTCCACTCGGTACTCGAATTCTTGTCCAAGTAGTCAAAAGTATGACACAAATTTCTACCATGTCCGATTCAGCTTTGCGTTGTCTGTATCAGATTTCTAGTAACAATCTTTAACTTAGTTTGTCGCCAGGGTCACCTACTGTAGCTAACTAAGTTTTAAACTGACTTATTATCCTAAACGCGACTCTATAAAGATCTTAAATCTTTTCTAACAAGAAAAATCTAAAAATCCACGTTCTATTTACAAAGTTTCGCTAACAGCAAATTCTTAAGCAAATTCTTACGTGTTCCGAATACCCATTCAGTTCGTTAAACACAATACCTCCCACGAGGACTTACCTGTTCAAGGTTATGAGGGCGATGCTCAGGAGGGAAACGCCTACGTTCCCGTACCTGAGGAATGGGACCAGCTTGCATAGTGCGCCCCCGTGAGACCAGGTCCTCGTCCAGAATCCAGATATGGCGAAAGGGAGCACTATAGCGCAGAACAGGAAGTCGGCTATGCAAAGACTGGAATGGAATTATAATTAGTTAGTAGTTATTAACATTGATTAACAGTAATCTGCCTCTAAAAATGTAGGGTCTGGTTAAAATGGGTACATACATGCTTCGTAGGAAATTCCATTCAGGACGAAAACAATTGAGCATCGCCTAATATGTCACTTACCGACCCGATCGTCAGCTTCTAAACATGGCTTTTCCAGTTACAAGCCCATTTTTTTAATGCACTGGAATGGCAGCTATACCATACCATTTAGGGGTCAAACCACATGACAAATTGTGCAAATTAATGACGTTGTTTGTATTGTGTAATAATGATTTCAGGATACTTTAAATAGCATACATACTTGGATTTAAATTATACCTATATCTACCTAGTTTTGATGAATGTTGTTGGATATACAAAGCGTATTGTCAATGCGTATTGAGGGCCATGAATAAAGCGGAAACATTTCTGGGGCATGCGAAAATATTGAGTTACCTATTTGGATGTCAAACGGGTTTAGAGAAGGTCATTCATTGCACGGTTTTGTGAACTGCTAAATCGTTTTATTGCATGTTAGAGTAAAAACGGATGCATGTACCGAAGGACCAGTGGGGTAATTGCTTAATAAGTCAGAAAAAAATAACCGATTATTGCTTTTTCCTTTAGCTCTATTTCGTGCATGCGTCATGAATGGTTTTACCCTTAATGCAGGTTATATTTTACGTTGAATATTGCTCGTAGTCGACATGAGTAGTGGTGGCCCAGCGGTAACGGCCGCGATTTACGAGTTATAGTTCGTGGGTTCGAAACCAAGCAGGCAAGTTACTTTGTGTAAATTATTTCATCACCACTGCTCTAACAAACGGTGAAGTTTGTGTGAGTCATAGTGAGGAACCCGGCATATCTTGGAAACGAAAATTCGAAGACATATATTTTCTGTCCATCAGCGCCGAGCCCGTGTGGTGGATTACGGCCCACTCCCTCTCACACACTTCTATCAGAGAAGGCCAGTGGCCCAGACGTGGAAATAACAATATAGGCTGATTATACATATACAGGATGTCAGTGTAAACACCGTTATCCTTGAAACCAGTGATTTGGTTTCGTTAAGAGAACGTAAAAACAATGAAAAAAAAAACAACTTTTTTTTTAAAGAAAATCTGCATTTTTCCACAAGAACATTTCACCCTATGCGCGAGGGCAACAAACTTCGGGAACCACGCCGCGTTGCACGACGCCGACGCACGGGTCACGACCCCAGTCCCCAGTCAGTCAGCTGTCAGTCTCGCTAGCGATCGCACGTAACGCCGCGTCGTAGCGTCGCTCATTTCTCGCGCGTGAATTGAGTGTGTTACAATGTCTTACACAAATGAACAGTGAACCGAAATAGTTCGGCTTTACGCCATTGCGGGTAATAATCTGAACGGGGCGCGTAGGATGTGCAGAATTGTTCCCTGGACAACCTGTGCCAAACCGTGAAACGATGTTGGCGGCGACACAAAGACTACGTACCTACGGCCAGTTCACTGTGTCGGCGGTTCAATTTTCAATGTTTCCCACTGGACACTATGGATAATTCTCCTCATCGATCGTCAACATCCATATCATTTCAGCCGGTCCAAGAACTAAATGATAAAGATCGCATACAACGGATGATATTTTCGCAGTGGCTTGTCAATAACCTCGATAACATTTCCATTTTGTTTACGGACGAGGCAATGTTTACGAGGGCGGGGATTTACAATGTTCATAATGAACATTACTGGAGCCAGGTAAATGAACACCGAATACAGGAAAATAATTTTCAACATCGTTTTTCCGTAAACGGAAATGATGATGGACGGAACCCATTTTGAACACGTGTTGAGGTTAATGTACGTCGGTAATTGTTGATATTTTATTCAATCAGTGTGAATTTAATTTAATTTTCAATTGAACTGTACATAAAATTGTGATTAACTATTTAAATACGCCAAAAGTACCTACCCAATGGTTTGGTTTATTAAAAAAAAAAAAATGTTTTCAAATCATTTACAATCCAAAGCCATTTTGAATCAAATTTACATTTAGACTCGTCACGCAAAACCTAAGGTAGGTAGGTATTTGTCCTAAGCCAGGAAAAGTATGATGGAAAAGTTACATCACAGGTAATGTGTATTTATGTGTTGTTTGGGTGCCAGGACGGCCGGCGATCGTTGTGGTGATTAAGTCACTCATGCGCATATCCATGAATTTGCGGGCGGTGTGGGATAAAATCCGTTCTAAACCTTTTTAGGAAAATATTTTTTAAATTTTTTATTTTTTTAACTCGCTCTGTTATTTTATATTTAAGTCAAATTACCCATGGGTTAAGTGACAACGGTGTTTACCCTTACATCCTGTATATGGCCCGTATTATCCACAGAATCAGCGAGGTAAACACGTAAGATACTAAACAGTAGCAATGACATTAATTTCGACAGTTCAACAACATTCATTGTGTTATTTACGTTCACAAGCAAACGAATTTTTCAAACATATGAAGCAATGGATACGAAAGGAGGAGGGTAAAGATTAGAACATTTTTCGCCTATCATAGTCATGAAAATTCAAAGTGTTTATTGACGTCATATTATTGTGTTTATGTGAAGTTTAGGTATCGACCTTGACATCTATTCAAAAATAGTAAGAAAAAAATAGCAAGTCATGTAAAAAAAAAATCATCAAACTTGGCAAATTCATTGAAGTTCTGTTATTTTAAGCACTTTTTCTAACTTTCATTAAAAAATAAACTGTTAAGCGCTTTGTGCACCAAAACAAATGTATACTAGTTAAAAAGCCTATTTAATGTAGTATTTGAGAGACTAAAAAATATTTGGTGCATAAAGCGCTTAACAGTTTATTTTTTCAGTGTCAATAAATACTTTGAATTTTCATGACTATGATAGGCGGAAAATGTTCTAACCTTTACCCTCCTCCTTTCCTTCAAAATCCCTCGGATTGTATAAGAAAGTGTGTTACGCAATTGGAGTGTAGGATTTGTAAATGATTATCACGAAGTAATCATTTCGATACCTAAACTTCACATAAACACAATAATATGACGTCAATAAATACTTTGAATTTTCATGACTATGATAGGCGAAAAATGTTCTAATCTTTACCCTCCTCCTTTCCTTCAAAATCCCTCGGATTGTATAAGAAAGTGTGTTACGCAATTGGAGTGTAGGATTTGTAAATGATTATCACGAAGTAATCATTTCGATACCTAAACTTCACATAAACACAATAATATGACGTCAATAAATACTTTGAATTTTCATGACTATGATAGGCGAAAAATGTTCTAATCTTTACCCTCCTCCTTTCCTTCAAAACCCCTCGGATTGTATAAGAAAGTGTGTTACGCAATTGGAGTGTAGGATTTGTAAATGATTACTTCGTGATAGTTATCATGACAGATTTGACTAGTACAATGCAGACAAAGCCATGGTCCGGAGGCTGTCACTTGAACTTTGATAGCGATCCTTATAAGGATTAGGATGTTGATAGATGAGCTCCTAAAAGGTTATTATGTATCGATAACCTTAGGGGTGAAACATCGATCAAGATAGGGCAAGCAATTGAAGGGTTTTTGTGAAGAAGGCCTTTAGGGGATCATGGGCTAAATAACTACCCGTTTTTAGGAATAAATGGATATCTCTTTATATCCATCGCTGCTTTACTAGCCGTTCAATTACATTGTATAAAACTTGTTCATATGAATAAATGGTTGTTTGTTTTATGGGAAAAATCATGTTGTTGTTTTTGAATTGGTAGGTACACATATGCAGAGAATAATGTGTTATGCATAATATAATTATAATGGCGTAAATCTCATTGTTGCATTGATTAAAGTAGGTACTACATTGATATTTATATTTCCTTGTAGTTGTTGCATATTTATTTACAATAAACATATATTTTACGTGATTTTAATATGGAACATTGATGTGAAACATAACTTTGATTGATATGTCTGTGAATTTTTCAATTGCTGTCAAAGTACGAAGTATTTGACGAAGTAAACATTCACTTCCACTAAATTGGTGCAAAAATCATCATAATCTGCCTAGCCTTTTCTCAACTATAGTAGCATCAGCTTCCAATCTAACCGGATGCAGCTGAATACCAGTATTTTGCATGGAGTGACTGCCTACCTGACCTCCACAACCTAGCCATTGGGTAATACGATACACCTTGGTAAGACTGGTTGTCAGAAGAAGAAAATGATATTTAGAAAACATCCAACAATTTTATAGAAACACAACTTAAACTGAACAAAAATATTGAAGAACAAGAACTAGGGTGAAACTCCGGGAAATATGTTTTTACGCCGCTAAACCGACACAAAGTTTACCGTATAAGTAAAAGTTATAGATAAAATTAGTTTCCAACTTTCCACCTCACAAATTCGAGGATTAAATTGAATTTCTGAGGAACAACAGTAAAACATTTTGTGGTGGCTCCAGCAAATTATTGCTGGAAAACTATTAACTTTGATTAGGTACGATTAAAGTACGTTTTAATGTTTGTCTAGAAACTTTAATGAGGTTTATTTAAAGCGTTTAGTTTACGATTCGACTGAATAATTTTACTTCGAATGGCACTTTATAATTTTAGGTTTCCGGCGTATAACTGCAAAGCGGTTCGAAATATTACGGAACAAAATCATCGTTTACTCTTGATTAATGATCGGGTGTGAACGAATCATCTATTTAATTAAACTAAAAGCATAAAATAGTAACAAAATGTAAGTGATATACAACGCAGAGTTACAGGGATATCGACTTGCAATTTGGTTACCATCTATTCAGGACATGCTTCTAAACCCACTGCGTTAAAATTTTACATCGCTTATTAAATCATGTATGTTCTAGGTCTAGAATCATCTACTGAATTAATGGTTACAGTATGTAATAATGTATTTGACTGAAAGGATCAAAAACGTACCTGATAATAAAAGCAGCAGCAACATTCCTCACTTTGGGACACTTCAGCAACGCGACAACCGTGAGGAGGTTACCAAACAACCCAACCACCATTATCGTCCCAGTCACCACAGCAGCAAAGGTCAGCAAACCCGGCGAAAACCTGGAAAAGAACCAAATAATTTCATTCAACCAGCAGTAAAAAATATAAGGGTGGTCAGACATTTTAGGAGGCCAATCGTATTCTGAACAGGACGTAATGGCTTGCACTAATCTCTTTTCAATAATGATATATTATCGATATTGTTGATAACAGGCATTATAACACAGATAAAGTGAGTCAACAAAAAGTTTGAAAAAGCTTCAGCTATCGTGATAAGATGTAGTTTCAACACGTGTCTGTCTCTCATGAAGTCTTGGCACGTGTAAAAGCGCGGCGTGTTCTAGTTTTTTTTTACATTAAAGTTACATATAATTTGTGCATACAATTATTATGCTATGAAACTTATTTCTTTTTTGGTATACCATGTGGTTATGCAGCAGCGTCTTCTAATACGATCTACACAAGCAGCCAACTGCGTGTAAAGATTTTTGACCCTTACTGCACACGCACGTAATAAAATTGCGGTGGGATTTGGTTACGTCTATGTGTACGTGGACTTCCCAAAATATTTTGAAATATAGATGAAAGGTGTTAGTAGGAGTATAACTTTTAACTAACTAACTAGATTTTGCCTGCGCTATCGCCCGCGTGAAGATCAGAAATTATAATACGCTAACCTACTACCGGGATAAAAGAACCTAAGTATGTGTTAATCCATATTATAAACTATCTGTATGCCAAATCCATTCAGCCGATTATACGTGACTCCCACTGGTTCTTTAGCTAGAATTTTTGTAGAACTATCTTGTAATTGACAGCCTATGCAAAGAACGATAACCAAAAACATTACACTCCTAATATTTGACGTGAGCAGTGAGAAATTTGACCACAGTCACTTTGTGAGCGAGATGCAAAGCAGCAAAACATCTTCAGAAGACTTTTATTTGCCACGGATTTAGTTCTCAGCTGTTTCCCTCCCGTTACAACACTAAATTGATCACGTAATATTCATAACAGATAGTAACCGGGTTATGCGGTGTAGTGGACGATATCCTGCTCAGTTATAATAATGGGAGTGTCACACAGGATGTATCGCGCGATGCTTTGACAGACTTGTTTGACGAATGACTTGCAGCGCGTGGAATGAGGAAGGGGCTCATGATATCAGTAGGAATACATAGATATATTGTTCTAAAGGCTCATGCCTCAATGAAAATGGCAGCACGAGTCGTTCGCAAGTTAAGTTGCGCTTGTCAGGGTCGATTCGTGTAAAAGTAACCATCCTTTACAGAGATGCAATTATCGAGAATGCATGCATGATGATATTTGCATTTTATCGAGAATGCATGCATGATCGGATAGCATAACCCAATGGTCGCGTCTGTCATTCGTAGATCTTTCACTTGTTATGGGCAGTCAGAAGCCCAACATTTTGACATCCAAACTTATCAATGGGTTTTTCTGTTTCGTAGCAACTGGTTGGGGAGGTAATATACGCAGTGGATCTATGTAAAATTGACTGAACTGATATTCAGCTACATTTAGTTAAAGTGGAAACCAGCTCTAACGTAGGCAGTTTTCTCAACTACCTACTATCGTTGAGACTTTAGTACCTACTAACAAATGTTGTATCATAATTATAGGGCTTAGATACGGCAGTTTGCTAAAGTTCGCCTTATCGGTACAGCTTTATGAACCAAATTTTCTGAAAAAGTTTTTTTTTTGTGGCCAAAGAGAGGTACAGAGGTGGTCCTAATGACTCACAAGATTAGATAAGATACAAAATATTTTTTAAAGTTTTTCCCGCAAAATCCAAGGAATGTCGGAGAAGTTTGCAAGTTCAACGGTATCTAGTCTATAAACTATTTGGCAGTTTTGTAAAAGGTAACATCTAACATTTAACTTGCGGTGAAAAGTTTGGCCTCAAAGAATTTCGGAGTTGGAAGGGACAAGTTAAAAGAAAGACGTAAAGTTTGACAAAGATCTAGAGTAACATTTTCGTAGTTCTTCTAAACTTTTTTGATTAGTAGAAAAAGAGGAAGATTCAGTATGGTGTCATTTACGTTGCTTGATAAAATCTAACTAAGATGCAACAGAAAACAGGTTTCTATGATGAAATAATGCAACTCATTACGAAATAGAGTTATAGGGTACGCGTAATTAGTTTCTTCTTCATAATCTTTCTATTTTATACTCTAACCCTAGTCGATTTAATATTTTTGCACAAATTCTAGTAAAACTCGAAAGCCTCCTGAAACTGCTACGGAACTAAATATCTAGTGTATTTTTTCAGTATTTTTGTATTTCATATACGAGCATTTTTTACAGTGGACATATGTGGGCTCACACCTTTTTTTTTTTTTTTTTTTTTTTTTTTTTCAGGATGGGAAATCATCAAATGAATTCTCCCGCTCTGGGGGGAGCGGGAGGGCATGTCAGACGTTTACTGACTAAAACCCTCCCGTGTTCCATCAGTTGCCCATGTGCCAGGGTCACGGTATCTCTTTCGAACAATCACGCGACCCCGGCAGGCATCGGTCCTAGTAGACCCCTACACTGCTGCTGACATCTCTTTGAGGCGCGCGTGGAACACTGCGCGCCGTCGACCCGAGCCTGGTCCTTACCGGGCGGCGAGCTACCCATTGCTCGCCACCCGCAAGCTCGCGCCTACGGTGGCCGGGAGTCCGCTATTGACTCCCGACGCCCGGGGCGTCTCCTCCTGCGGCGGCTAGGGACGTGAGGGCGCAGAGACTGCCACTCCCTCACGCGCCCCGCCTCCTCCTTCGCGAGCATTACTGCTTCGCAGAAGGAGGTGACGGCTTCCCATTCCCTCTCGCTCCGTACCATGGCTCGCACCAGGGCCGGACGCGAGAGGTCGCCGCCGCCGATCGCCTCCACGAGGACACGGCGGTGCTCCGCCCAGGCAGGGCACACCTCCACCGTATGCTCCACCGTGTCCTCCAGACGATCCTCGCAATGGAAACACCCGGACGTATCCTCCCGCTTTATCCTGAACAGGAACCCACCGAAGCACCCATGCCCGGTGAGAACCTGCGTCAGGCGGAAGGTGAGGACGCCGTGGCGCCTCTCTATCCACTCCTCAAAGAGGGGACTTACCGCCGCAATTGTGGCGTGCCCAGCACTGGGTTGCGACAATCGTACCCGCCATGTCGCCATGAGATCACACCGGAGCTCTGTCCGCCGTGCCGCGATTTGTCGCGGCAGCGGAGTTTCGCCCCGGCGTTTCGCCTCCTCGCGCCACTCCCACATGTGCGCGAGGACTGGGCTCTCATCTATGCTCATTGTATGGAACTAGGAATCGATAGACATAATTAATAATGGCATTTCATTGACAAACCAGATGCTGTCTGTTAATTTTCTCCATCAATCCTTGAGAGAGAGGCAACATTCCATTTATTAGCAATAAAAGAAGTATTAGAAATAATATTCAGATTTAGGGTCTTATATTGGACGCCGTTTTCTATAAAACTCCACATCTGTCCTATGATATATCCTTTATTCTCCAAGTTTATAGTCGGGGAGCTCAGTACCGGATATCTTTTATGCCACAGCTTTATTTTGTTCCGTCTTTTGTGCAAATAAACAAGAGAGTCACCTTTCACTTCCGGGTTATTAAAACATTATTAAAAAGCATTTTAATTTGAGGTTAATTTTGTAAGCTCCGAAAATTAATTAGGTTAGGAATACGAGTCTTTCTCAACGGTTCGATGAATTCCTTTAGTTTGCTTCCGTTTTCGTCTAGACTAAAGCTAATATTAATATTATGGATAAGGGTTTACTTGTAAAAACTTTCATCAATAAACCTGAAAAGCTGAGCTGCCTGTGCCAACAATATTTTTTTTTCTTACCAAGATTGATATTGGTAAAATTAAATATGGTAGTTATCAGGCAACTAGACTACAGAAAGTGTAGTGTGTGAGTGTGTGTAGTGTAGTGTGTGTAGGGTAGTTTAGTGCGTGTGTATTGTGTTACTGTTCATGTCAAACAAGTTTAAATCAAAACAAATCTGTGAAAATAAGTAGAAAAGATTAACCAGCCGATGTGACAATGAGTTGATCACGTCTATACCTCGAAGTACTCAAATCAATAGATTGTGACGTAAACAATCTACATTAGAAAAATGACTTATATGAAAGTAGGTAGTCCTACTTTCATATACCTAAGTCATTTTTAATCTGGATAATTATAAATGTCACTTGTATGCCTTTTCAGTATTTTCCCGTCGAAAGAAAATGCATTGTAGTTTAGGCCGAAACTGACACAATTCTTTTTGTTTTATATATATATTTTTCTTTGGTAAAAATAAAAAAAATGCAATGTTAATCTTTTGGCTATCGATACTTCAATCATTTAAACTTAAATCACACGAGATTTGGCAAAGGGAAACCTGCATTTTTTCATTTATAAATTAACTTCATGCGAGTCGCCTATAGAAAAAATAATTATATTTAGAGTGGCGATTCACTCGATTCAGGGTGAGTAAATTCGTGGGAATCGACTGATAAGCTGAGAATGTATTTTTCTATCATTGACATGACTTCGATCAAGTAGATTAAGGATTCGAATCAAAACTAGATCGCTCAAATAGGTAGGTACGATTGCATACATGTAGTTTGATTAAAAATCTTAATACTTTTACTACTGCGAGTGAAAAGAAAACGTATTTTTGAAGTAAGCCCCGAAATATATGTGGAAAAATTACATAAATAGATTAACAGCAGTGGTGGCCCAGTGGTAATAGCCCCGACTTACGAGTTCTAGATAGTGGTTTAGAAACCAGGCAGGCGCTTTATTTTATGTAAATATTTACTTCTCCACGACTCTCAAAACGGTGAAGAAATACATCGTGAGGAAACAGGCATGTGTTATATATATCCAAAAATTCAAAGACATGTGACATCTAATGAGAATGACATGAAAATTCGAAGACATGTGACATGAATAAGACCACAACATAATTTTGTTGACGTAAAAGTTGCTCGACTTTCAAATTAAAATTAAAAGAATTTTTACTAACGTACACCATCAAAAAGTCTTTGAAAATGTTCGAGCTGACATATCTGCCATTTGAAACAAATTATATTATCAATTTTACCAATTTTATTATTTATTTTATTTATTTTCTGTTTAAATTTTAATTTCAATCAGATTTAATTTTTCATTTGTCAACTATATTTACGTTTGTTGTTAAGAAGACCAACGCAGTCAATCATTTTTATCATATAGGTAGGTATTATATATTTTTAGATTTTTTAATTTAATGTAAGTAATAAGCTGGTTTTTTTTATTAATCGACAGACAATACACATTCACATACTTGTACGCCACAAAAACTTATTTGATTAAGTTTTATTTTAATGATATAATGCCAATAAACACATTTTTCTTTCTTTTTTTCTTTGTGGTCTTTTTAATCCGGCTGGTTTTGGTGCGCTCAAATAAGAACGAGTACTACTATTGATCAGTGCGTTACAAGATATAGATTTCTTACTTGGATAGTTCGCTGGGTGCTGCGCTGGCTTCGTCTGTAAAGTTCATAATGTCGTCTGCCATTTTGTATCTGAAACAATAGATGATATCGTATTAACTCACAAAAAAATCCAAAAACAAAAACAATATCCACAACTTTTTTTACACAAATTAATTCAATAACCGTTTATTAACAAGGTTGAAATCAGCGCTTTAGAACGTCAAATTATGACAATTATAACGCCTGCCCTTTACCACTTCCAAGTATGTGTTGTCTACCTATTTAATAATGCGTGAAGCGAAAACGTTGTAGTTAGGGGCTGTCCATTAATCACATGATGTTTTTTTTTGGCTTTTTTGAACCCCCCCCCTCCCCATTGGTGGTACATGGTGAGGTTTAGGACTACCGCCCCCCCCCATCACGTGTATTTTTAGTAACTACAAAGAATCTTTTTTTTTATAAAATGCGGGTATAAGTATCATCTAATCTATATATATAAAAATGAATCCCTATTTCCCTTGGTCATGCCATCACGCGTGAACGGCTGGACCGATTTCACTTTTTTCTTTTTTATTGTGTTTGTTATTGTCAGGAGAAGGTTCTTATGAAAGAAAAACACAACAAAAAAAAAAAGTGAAATCGGTCCAGCCGTTCACGCGTGATGGCGTGACCAAGGGAAATAGGGATTCATTTTTGTATATGTATATAGATACCAATTCGAATTAAATAGTTATCGTTAAGGCAGGACAACGTCTGTCGGGTCAGCTAGTTTTATTATAAAAATAAATACACTTGATATATTACTACACCCCCTCCCCCTTTGTGATATTTCATGATTTTTTATGGACTCCTCCACCCCCTTTCGAGCCTCACGTGATTAATGGACAGCCCCTTACTTACGAAAATTACCCCCTTACTTATTACAAATACCGTAGACCTTAATCTCTGTGGTATCTATTTCTATTATTCTTTGCAACAAGTCCTCCTGGGGTTACCGAAACAATGCGCCATGACCCTCAATTAAGACCAAGTAAATGTATAGCCTCGTGACGCATGACTCATTCATTAAGCTGACAAACGACTGTTTCGGAGTAATGGCTGAGCGCACCGTGATTCCGGATTGTTTTGGTTAAACCTTTAAGCTGAAATTGATAA
Organism: Aporophyla lueneburgensis; assembly: GCA_932294355.1. Classification (NCBI taxonomy): domain Eukaryota; kingdom Metazoa; phylum Arthropoda; class Insecta; order Lepidoptera; family Noctuidae; genus Aporophyla; species Aporophyla lueneburgensis. Next base: position 19,891,299 of record OW028745.1, on the reverse strand, counting down.
CTTGGAATGTATGAGGCAATGAAGGCAAGTGCCAAAATATTTTCTTGTTAATAACATTGCAATGACGTGTATCAGGAAACCATAGAATAGATTGATGGTTTGTGTGAGGATATCAGAGAAATGAGGGTTACGATTTAGAAACAAACTGCCTCATTAGTAAATGTGAGATTATTTGGCGGCTCTAGAGCGTGTTCCACAACATTTTTTTTTGCCGAGCATCTGTATTTGTTTCCTTAATTTAAAAAAAGTTGTATTTTTTTAGGTTAGGAACGAGCCTAAATATATTTGAACTGCCGAACTATTTACATAACTGCCTTTTTAAACAGTTTCGGCTCCCGCGCGGATGGTCTCAGTTCTAACCGGACTTATAGGTATTACTTAAACAATTCTAGGTTTTTAACGTAAATATTTAACCTAACAAACTAATTAGTGTCTAAATTAACACAGTAGGTAATTAGGTATGTTTTAAAATTTATTTAAAAAAAAAACATATAGACAAAAAAGGTGGTGTGACGGGTTCAGCTGACCCTCTAGAACCCCCAAACAGTCTCATATTCTTTTAGCGAGGCAGCACGTTTCTCAACCCAACCCGAAATGGGAGTGAATGATACCGTGACGATTGATAGGAAAGAATGGAAGAAGAAAAGGTGTTTTATCGTCGACAAGTAACAAGGGACAGCGGCAAGAAGATGACCTACATCGTGAATCATGTTTTAGGCTGATCAAGCCACTCGACCTTAAAACACACAACTAACCATCAAGCAAAACCAACAGAGTTAATACCTATATGATATCTCTCACGCAAATCATATGAAATATCGTCTCATATCGTGTTGAATGGCGCTCCTAACGTGAACTGAGGTCAAGCCGAGCCCAGCAAGCCATCAAGCGTGCACAGACATTGTTCCATCCGAACAGGCAGGAATATATAGAGGACAAAACACCATAAACATTGGACTGAAGATAAATTGATACATCCGTCATGATTACATGAGTCAGTCCAATTAATCAGTACAGCGCAAAAAAGGTGGAAAAGAGGATGAGCTCAGTTTGATTTGGCTCAGACTGGAGGTCAGACTGACAATCCTGTTAGCTTAAGGTTGAATGTCACTGCATTCGAATGGAAATTACTACTTCCTTTTTCGGAACAGCTGCGGCACGTAATTTCAACCGGTCATGTCTCGATCCCGTGGGAATATTGGGTTAAAAGTATGTCCTAATTCAGGTCATGGTCTTGCTATGTGCATTTCATCTGAACCCATTGATCTGTTTTAGCGTCAAAGCAAACAAACACATATGAATAAAAACGTTCCTCTTTATAATGTTAGTTAAGAAAAACAGAATCTTTAGACGCACTTAGCCGAGGTCCCTACAGTCAGTGCCCTGCATTATCTGACCCCTCGTACACAGAATAAATGAGGAAGAAGGGTCAGGTAATGCAGGGCACTAACTGTACCTTACAAGGGGTGCCGTTAGCGGCCAGTTTTTTTAAGCCCAAGGTCTTAATTTATTGAGACACAAGTAAACCCGGTTAAGACGCTGACAACCTCCTACGTTGACCAAAGAGATTCCATTTAAAAAAATCTCATAGTGTCGGTAAAACCATTCAATGGCCTTTTAAAACTGAAATGAGTGAGTTAACCCATAACCCATATAGTAGGTTTGTATTGGAGTGCTAACATCATTATTGCTTTAAACTTTAATATAAGACTGCTAATATAGTTAGTGTTGCCACAAATGGCTATGTGAAACCTACAAAGCTGATCGGTTGATTTGTCACATTACGTATATAAGCAGCTACATACAAACGGTATGTAGATACCTATGCATCATCATGTCTAATCGTAGTAAATGGATACATATTAAACGAAAGACGTCAGTTTAATTAGCCGCCTATTTGTAGTCATCTAGGTAATACCTATTTAACTACACATACATTCCAGTTACACTTGATTTCAATCATCGGAATCTATACTAATATTATAAAGCTGAAGAGTTTGTTTGTTTGTTTGATTGAACGCGCTAATCTCAGGAACTGGTCCGAATTGAAAAATTATTTTTGTGTTGGGTAGCTTATTTATCGAGAAAGGCTATAGGCTATATAACATCGCGCTACAACCAAGAGGAGCGGAGCAGTAATAAAAAATGTTGCAAAAACGGGGGAAATCGCACGGGTAGGCGATTCGACGCGACGGGAAGGGTCGGGGGAACAAGAAATTTTAAAGGATGTCTCTTTGACCGTTGATTCATCATCATTTTCTTCTGCCTTTTCTCAACTATGTAGGAGTTGGCTTCCAGTCTAGCCGAATGCAGCTGAATACCATTACTTTATATGGAGTCAGTGCCTTTCACATGGAGCGTCTGTTTATCCTCCACAACCCAGATACTGGGTTATACAAAACCCTTTGATAAGTCTAATTGTCAGAATATTGGGCTTCTGATTGCCCGCTACGATGGTCAAAGATCTACAAATGACATCCGGGATCAATGGCTTAATATGCTTTGAGGCACGGAGTGGTCTCTATCTCGATCGATCGTTGCGGCTGTTATCAATAAGCCACACCCTGTGAAAGGAAGATAAGTCAACATTTCAGCCACAAGACTTCCACTGCTGACCATAGGTCTCCCCCAATTTGGGGGGCTTTGCCGTAATCGCCAAGCTTGGCAAGCAGGGTTTGCAATCGCAGTGTGGTGGTAAAATGTAAAGAGAACGCTGCTGCCCATTCTTGAGTAAGTCCCTAAGTCACATTCTACTACGCCCATGTGAAGAAATGGGGTGGTGTTATTTACTTCCGGCGCCACACGAACCAAAGACTGAAAGGATTGATAAGTATGATTATGTAATCGAGAATGTCTGTAATTAACTTCATTCATACATGTATCAATCAACATCCTTTGACAATGCAGTTGTAGTGTATTTTATACACTAGAAAATTACAATGGTTATACTGGTCGACTCATATGTTTCTCTGCGGAGGTCATGGTATATTGTAATAAAGGAATACATGTATCCAGGTTTGTAGGTACAATCACGAGCATAAATATATTACTAAAATAATATTACAGAAATAAGTATTTATTTGTTGAAAATATTAAATCTATTTAAAATTCTTACAACCTTAAATTAGACCTTATAAGTAATTGGCAAGACACAAAATTTGTGCAACTGGGCTTAAACTAGGAGGACTCCTGTGATATAAGCACCAGTTAATTCCGTCATCACCCTGATCGAGCCGCCGTTACAAGTATGATGCGGTACAAAATTAAGTATAAGTGAGCATATCTTATCCCATAATCATCAGCCTATAATATTCCCACTGCTGGGACACAGGCCTCCTCTCGGTGAAAAGAGCATATTTTTATTAATGAATAAATTACTATCGTGCGTGTATGTGTGTGATGTATGTGTATGATTGTGGAGTGAGGTGTGATTTATTCGAAAGAGATACCGTGGCCCTGGCATATAGGCAACTGAAGAAATACTGAAATTTGTCAGTAAAAGTCTTACACGCCTTCCCGCTCCGCCCAGAGCAATAGACGTCATTTGATGACCCAAAAAAAAAAACGTGTGGTTTATTGGATATTTTCTATCACAACAAGGTATCACATGAGTTTAACAGAGTAGGACAGCATGTAATATGTCTTTCTGAAGCCGATGCAACATTATATAATATTTTGACGTTGCTTGTCTCGTCAGTTAGTTTTGGGCTTCTTTCGATGTCATATCTTTGTGCTACCACGAAAATCAAAAAAATCTAAATCAAAAGTCATTTATTCAAACTAGGCTGAGAGTCAGCACTTTTTGAACGTCAAAGTTACACAAGACAGTCCCCCCAAAACGCCCGCCCTTCGACACTTCCTAGTGCTTCAGCTGGGAAGAAGAAGTGGCGGAACAAACTCCCCAGCAGCACAGCTGTCTGTTAAGTTAGAAGAACTTGATTCTATACAATATTGTGTAAGTAATTAATATTATAAAACAAAACATACATTATTCACCATATGTCAGCTAGCACACGCCAATATATCACCAACAAAACATTGAAAACTAAACTCTAGCTGAAATAAATAATAAAACAAAATCGTAAACAGAACTTAAAACGTAAATAAAGCCTCCAGACATAAAGGGAGTGCCCGCTTACATATTCAACTATGCAAAATGATACATATACATACAGCTAAGTGGAAGTTACAATAGTTAAACTAGGACCTCCGGAGTAAAATAAAATAACAGTTAATACAAGTAACAATAACAAAAACCATGGTCAGCAAGACGGCCAATCGTCTGGAGGATACGGTGGAGCATACGGTGGAGGTGTGCCCTGCCTGGGCGGGGCACCGCCGTGTCCTCGTGGAGGCGATCGGCGGCGGCGACCTCTCTCGTCCGGCCCTGGTGCGAGCCATGGTACGGAGCGAGAGGGAATGGGAAGCCGTCACCTCCTTCTGCGAAGCAGTAATGCTCGCGAAGGAGGAGGCGGGGCGCGTGAGGGAGTGGCAGTCTCTGCGCCCTAACGTCCCTAGCCACCGCAGGAGGAGACGCCCCGGGCGTCGGGAGTCGATAGCGGACTCCCGGCCACCGTAGGCGCGAGCTTGCGGGTGGCGAGCAATGGGTAGCTCGCCGCCCGGTAAGGACCAAGCTCGGGTCGACGGCGCGTAGTGTTCTACGCGCGCCTCAAAGAGATGTCAGCAGCAGTGTAGGGGTCGCAGCACCCGTTCACGAGCATAACGCAAAGGTCAGCCATTACCCCCCTCGCCATATTTGATGGAAGGTGGTAACCCGACCCCCGACGCTACCGCAAGTAGTGACATCTAAGGGAGCATGACGAACTTGCTGCCGGTTGGTCGGTTGGCAAGAATATTATGAACAGCTGACGAGGTCACTAGCTAACTGCATGTTGCAATACAACTCGTTTAAAATCATTGTAATGAGTAGATTATGTCCACAGCAAATTAAATTAAAATAAAATAAAAATAAATTAACAAAATCAGTTAAAGAAAAAATAAAATTATATGAACTACCCATATAAACTGTCGGTAGGAAAGCGAATTCTGGATTGAAAGAACATAAACATTGTCTTGAGTTAATCACAGCGACCAACTATTCCTATCGTTTAAGTAGTCGTTGATAGAATAGTATGCCTTTGAACAAAGGTTGGATTTTACTTTAGCTTTAAACTCATTAAACTGCAAATCTAGCAAAGCAGAGGGAAGCTTGTTATAAAAGGTAATACCAAGACCAACAAAAGAATTATGAACCTTATGAAGCCGGTGAAAGGGAGCTCGTAGTTTGTCCTTATTTCTAGTATTAATATTATGAAAATCACTGTTTTTAGTGTACAAGTGTATATTTTGCCTAATATATAAGATGTTGGCGAAGATGAATTGTGATGCCACCGTAAGAATACCAATATCTTTAAACAAATCTCTCAGAGAAAGTCTAGCACCTAGTTGGTAAATCGCTCGAACAGCTCGTTTTTGAAGAACAAAAATATTTTGAATGTCTGCGGCTTTGCCCCACAGCAGAATGCCGTAGGACATTATGCTATGAAAATAACTAAAATAGACTAATCGAGCTGTATCAACGTCCGTGTACTGTCTAACTTTCCTTACGGCGTACGCGGCCGAACTGAGCCTTCCCGCTAGGCTTGATATATGTGATCCCCACTGAAGTTTGGCGTCTACTGTTATGCCCAAAAAAACTGCCGAGTGTACGGTTTCAAGCACCTCATTATCTAAAACGATATTGGGTCCCAGATTCCTAACATTCGATAAGGCGAACTTTATACATTTAGTTTTCTTATCATTAAGAACTAGGTTATTTTTGGTAAACCAATCCGTAGCCATTGAGAGCGCGTTATTCACGTCGTCGAAATCATTTCTATTCCTGTCTACTTTAAAGATAAGTGAGGTATCATCAGCAAATAGTACAATGTCACAGATATTTTTTAAATAGAATGGTAAGTCATTTATATACACTAAGAATAAGAATGGACCCAGTATTAAGCCTTGAGGTACATCTAACTGAACTCGTAGCCCGGAAGATTTTACACCATTGATATCTACACATTGGTGCCTATTTTGCAAATAAGAACTTATGACATTGAGAGCTTCGTTTTGAACACCATAATGACGTAGTTTACGCAAAAGTGTGTCATGGTGAACGCAATCAAAAGCTTTGGAGAGATCACAGAAAACTCCGATAGCATTTTGCGAGTTCTCCCATGCGTTGAAAATGTGTTTCAGCAGAGCAACACCCGCATCTGTTGTCGAACGACCTTTTGTAAAGCCATATTGCTCATTATGAAGGAGGCTATTTAAATTAAAATCTCTTAGTAATTGCTTGAGTATTAACTTTTCAAATATTTTACTAAATGCAGGTAAGATAGAAATGGGCCTAAAATTGCCAACGTTATTTTTATTACCTGTTTTAAATAATGGTATGACTTTACTACTCTTCATGAGGTCAGGAAAAGATCCTGAATCAACACATTTATTAAAAATTACAGCTAGATAAGGGGCTACGATGTCTATTATATTACTTAACAGTTTAATGGAGATGCCCCAGTAATCTCCAGTGTTTTTTGACTTAAGTGTCTTAAAAATATTAACCACGTCATGAGGCGTTACATGTTCGAAACTAAATAGGCGACTACATCTGGGGACGCTACTATGCAAAAGGTTTTCAGCTTTAGACGGGGACGAATTTAAGGAGCAAGTCGTAATTATAGGTATGTTGGCAAAAAACTCATTAAATGCCTCAGCTACGTCGGCAGCTTCATTAACCAACTTGTTGTTAATCATAATCTCTAGTTGTTTTTCCTGTTTAACCGATTTACCCGTTTCATTATTAATAATTTTCCAAGTGGGTTTTATTTTATTACTGGATTTTTTTATGGTGTCGCTTAAAAATTTAGATTTAGCGAAAGCACAGATTTTTTTAAATAACTTTGAATAATTTCTGACATGCTCTAGAAAAGGAGTATCAAATCTGTATTTTTTCAAACCATATAACTCGTATAGTCTCGCTCTACTTTTATAAATACCTGGAGTAGCCCATTGGTTGAAGCTAACAGAGGTGCTATTAATGTCAATAGTTTTGGTCTTAAAAGTAGATTGGTATTCTTTTTGCACCATATCAAAAAGGGCTCCATAGATTTCATTAGGATTCTCGTGTTCTACTATAGATGGTGTAATCCTATGAGCAATATTATTTTTACCCAGATACTGGGTTATACAAAACCCTTTGATAAGTCTAATTGTCAGAATATTGGGCTTCTGATTGCCCGCTACGATGGTCAAAGATCTACAAATGACATCCGGGATCAATGGCTTAATATGCTTTGAGGCACGGAGTGGTCTCTATCTCGATCGATCGTTGCGGCTGTTATCAATAAGCCACACCCTGTGAAAGGAAGATAAGTCAACATTTCAGCCACAAGACTTCCACTGCTGACCATAGGTCTCCCCCAATTTGGGGGGCTTTGCCGTAATCGCCAAGCTTGGCAAGCAGGGTTTGCAATCGCAGTGTGGTGGTAAAATGTAAAGAGAACGCTGCTGCCCATTCTTGAGTAAGTCCCTAAGTCACATTCTACTACGCCCATGTGAAGAAATGGGGTGGTGTTATTTACTTCCGGCGCCACACGAACCAAAGACTGAAAGGATTGATAAGTATGATTATGTAATCGAGAATGTCTGTAATTAACTTCATTCATACATGTATCAATCAACATCCTTTGACAATGCAGTTGTAGTGTATTTTATACACTAGAAAATTACAATGGTTATACTGGTCGACTCATATGTTTCTCTGCGGAGGTCATGGTATATTGTAATAAAGGAATACATGTATCCAGGTTTGTAGGTACAATCACGAGCATAAATATATTACTAAAATAATATTACAGAAATAAGTATTTATTTGTTGAAAATATTAAATCTATTTAAAATTCTTACAACCTTAAATTAGACCTTATAAGTAATTGGCAAGACACAAAATTTGTGCAACTGGGCTTAAACTAGGAGGACTCCTGTGATATAAGCACCAGTTAATTCCGTCATCACCCTGATCGAGCCGCCGTTACAAGTATGATGCGGTACAAAATTAAGTATAAGTGAGCATATCTTATCCCATAATCATCAGCCTATAATATTCCCACTGCTGGGACACAGGCCTCCTCTCGGTGAAAAGAGCATATTTTTATTAATGAATAAATTACTATCGTGCGTGTATGTGTGTGATGTATGTGTATGATTGTGGAGTGAGGTGTGATTTATTCGAAAGAGATACCGTGGCCCTGGCATATAGGCAACTGAAGAAATACTGAAATTTGTCAGTAAAAGTCTTACACGCCTTCCCGCTCCGCCCAGAGCAATAGACGTCATTTGATGACCCAAAAAAAAAAACGTGTGGTTTATTGGATATTTTCTATCACAACAAGGTATCACATGAGTTTAACAGAGTAGGACAGCATGTAATATGTCTTTCTGAAGCCGATGCAACATTATATAATATTTTGACGTTGCTTGTCTCGTCAGTTAGTTTTGGGCTTCTTTCGATGTCATATCTTTGTGCTACCACGAAAATCAAAAAAATCTAAATCAAAAGTCATTTATTCAAACTAGGCTGAGAGTCAGCACTTTTTGAACGTCAAAGTTACACAAGACAGTCCCCCCAAAACGCCCGCCCTTCGACACTTCCTAGTGCTTCAGCTGGGAAGAAGAAGTGGCGGAACAAACTCCCCAGCAGCACAGCTGTCTGTTAAGTTAGAAGAACTTGATTCTATACAATATTGTGTAAGTAATTAATATTATAAAACAAAACATACATTATTCACCATATGTCAGCTAGCACACGCCAATATATCACCAACAAAACATTGAAAACTAAACTCTAGCTGAAATAAATAATAAAACAAAATCGTAAACAGAACTTAAAACGTAAATAAAGCCTCCAGACATAAAGGGAGTGCCCGCTTACATATTCAACTATGCAAAATGATACATATACATACAGCTAAGTGGAAGTTACAATAGTTAAACTAGGACCTCCGGAGTAAAATAAAATAACAGTTAATACAAGTAACAATAACAAAAACCATGGTCAGCAAGACGGCCAATCGTCTGGAGGATACGGTGGAGCATACGGTGGAGGTGTGCCCTGCCTGGGCGGGGCACCGCCGTGTCCTCGTGGAGGCGATCGGCGGCGGCGACCTCTCTCGTCCGGCCCTGGTGCGAGCCATGGTACGGAGCGAGAGGGAATGGGAAGCCGTCACCTCCTTCTGCGAAGCAGTAATGCTCGCGAAGGAGGAGGCGGGGCGCGTGAGGGAGTGGCAGTCTCTGCGCCCTAACGTCCCTAGCCACCGCAGGAGGAGACGCCCCGGGCGTCGGGAGTCGATAGCGGACTCCCGGCCACCGTAGGCGCGAGCTTGCGGGTGGCGAGCAATGGGTAGCTCGCCGCCCGGTAAGGACCAAGCTCGGGTCGACGGCGCGTAGTGTTCTACGCGCGCCTCAAAGAGATGTCAGCAGCAGTGTAGGGGTCGCAGCACCCGTTCACGAGCATAACGCAAAGGTCAGCCATTACCCCCCTCGCCATATTTGATGGAAGGTGGTAACCCGACCCCCGACGCTACCGCAAGTAGTGACATCTAAGGGAGCATGACGAACTTGCTGCCGGTTGGTCGGTTGGCAAGAATATTATGAACAGCTGACGAGGTCACTAGCTAACTGCATGTTGCAATACAACTCGTTTAAAATCATTGTAATGAGTAGATTATGTCCACAGCAAATTAAATTAAAATAAAATAAAAATAAATTAACAAAATCAGTTAAAGAAAAAATAAAATTATATGAACTACCCATATAAACTGTCGGTAGGAAAGCGAATTCTGGATTGAAAGAACATAAACATTGTCTTGAGTTAATCACAGCGACCAACTATTCCTATCGTTTAAGTAGTCGTTGATAGAATAGTATGCCTTTGAACAAAGGTTGGATTTTACTTTAGCTTTAAACTCATTAAACTGCAAATCTAGCAAAGCAGAGGGAAGCTTGTTATAAAAGGTAATACCAAGACCAACAAAAGAATTATGAACCTTATGAAGCCGGTGAAAGGGAGCTCGTAGTTTGTCCTTATTTCTAGTATTAATATTATGAAAATCACTGTTTTTAGTGTACAAGTGTATATTTTGCCTAATATATAAGATGTTGGCGAAGATGAATTGTGATGCCACCGTAAGAATACCAATATCTTTAAACAAATCTCTCAGAGAAAGTCTAGCACCTAGTTGGTAAATCGCTCGAACAGCTCGTTTTTGAAGAACAAAAATATTTTGAATGTCTGCGGCTTTGCCCCACAGCAGAATGCCGTAGGACATTATGCTATGAAAATAACTAAAATAGACTAATCGAGCTGTATCAACGTCCGTGTACTGTCTAACTTTCCTTACGGCGTACGCGGCCGAACTGAGCCTTCCCGCTAGGCTTGATATATGTGATCCCCACTGAAGTTTGGCGTCTACTGTTATGCCCAAAAAAACTGCCGAGTGTACGGTTTCAAGCACCTCATTATCTAAAACGATATTGGGTCCCAGATTCCTAACATTCGATAAGGCGAACTTTATACATTTAGTTTTCTTATCATTAAGAACTAGGTTATTTTTGGTAAACCAATCCGTAGCCATTGAGAGCGCGTTATTCACGTCGTCGAAATCATTTCTATTCCTGTCTACTTTAAAGATAAGTGAGGTATCATCAGCAAATAGTACAATGTCACAGATATTTTTTAAATAGAATGGTAAGTCATTTATATACACTAAGAATAAGAATGGACCCAGTATTAAGCCTTGAGGTACATCTAACTGAACTCGTAGCCCGGAAGATTTTACACCATTGATATCTACACATTGGTGCCTATTTTGCAAATAAGAACTTATGACATTGAGAGCTTCGTTTTGAACACCATAATGACGTAGTTTACGCAAAAGTGTGTCATGGTGAACGCAATCAAAAGCTTTGGAGAGATCACAGAAAACTCCGATAGCATTTTGCGAGTTCTCCCATGCGTTGAAAATGTGTTTCAGCAGAGCAACACCCGCATCTGTTGTCGAACGACCTTTTGTAAAGCCATATTGCTCATTATGAAGGAGGCTATTTAAATTAAAATCTCTTAGTAATTGCTTGAGTATTAACTTTTCAAATATTTTACTAAATGCAGGTAAGATAGAAATGGGCCTAAAATTGCCAACGTTATTTTTATTACCTGTTTTAAATAATGGTATGACTTTACTACTCTTCATGAGGTCAGGAAAAGATCCTGAATCAACACATTTATTAAAAATTACAGCTAGATAAGGGGCTACGATGTCTATTATATTACTTAACAGTTTAATGGAGATGCCCCAGTAATCTCCAGTGTTTTTTGACTTAAGTGTCTTAAAAATATTAACCACGTCATGAGGCGTTACATGTTCGAAACTAAATAGGCGACTACATCTGGGGACGCTACTATGCAAAAGGTTTTCAGCTTTAGACGGGGACGAATTTAAGGAGCAAGTCGTAATTATAGGTATGTTGGCAAAAAACTCATTAAATGCCTCAGCTACGTCGGCAGCTTCATTAACCAACTTGTTGTTAATCATAATCTCTAGTTGTTTTTCCTGTTTAACCGATTTACCCGTTTCATTATTAATAATTTTCCAAGTGGGTTTTATTTTATTACTGGATTTTTTTATGGTGTCGCTTAAAAATTTAGATTTAGCGAAAGCACAGATTTTTTTAAATAACTTTGAATAATTTCTGACATGCTCTAGAAAAGGAGTATCAAATCTGTATTTTTTCAAACCATATAACTCGTATAGTCTCGCTCTACTTTTATAAATACCTGGAGTAGCCCATTGGTTGAAGCTAACAGAGGTGCTATTAATGTCAATAGTTTTGGTCTTAAAAGTAGATTGGTATTCTTTTTGCACCATATCAAAAAGGGCTCCATAGATTTCATTAGGATTCTCGTGTTCTACTATAGATGGTGTAATCCTATGAGCAATATTATTTTTAAATTTGTTGCAACGACTAACTGTATAGAGCCTGCATTCTATTTTATGCGGCTTTTTTAGTAATGGCAAAGGGAAGCTGGCTAATAATACACAGTGGTCAGACGTTAAGTCACTTAACACTAACTTATTATTGGCATCACAATCAGTAAATATATTATCAAGACAAGTCGAAGACGATGCTGTGATCCTAGTAGGTTCGAAAAACAAATTTATTAAATTAAATGACTTAAACAGATTGAGCAGTCTAATACTTAATGGAGTAACATCTAAAATATTAATATTAAAATCTCCACATAAAATTATACATTTATTAATTGATTTTAATTTATTGAGTGAGTCCTCCATGACCGACTCGAAACGAATAAAATCCCCAGAGGGTGGACGATAGACGCATATTATGACGTAACGCTCTAGTTCAACACAAGACAACTCAATAGTGCGCTCGATGGAAAGATTAACTAAATCAACAACGTTCAGTTGTTTACATTTCAACTTGTTTGAAACAAGAACTAATGATCCACCGCGTATAGCACTTTTTCTCACAAATGCACTTTGAACAGTGAAAAAATCATCATTCATAAACACTATTTCATGTTCTTTCAACCAGTGTTCAGTCAAACATAATACCTGAACATCATAGTTTTCAATAAATAAACTTAACTCTAGCTCTTTGCCGGAGAGACCCTGCATATTTTGATGTACAACATTCAACACATGCGGCTTACCCGTTGTCGCATCTAACAGTTTAAACTACTAGGTGTATCAAAAGTGGCGTTAGTACCACTACTAACAGTAATCGATGGTACGCTACAGGTACCAGTGTCACGGTGTAAATTGTATGCTAAAAGATTAGCAATTTGTCTCCTACAACTAGGTGGTAAATACAAAGTATAATTTGTTCGTTTGTAATCAGTAATAAATTGATTACAATCAAAAAATGAAATAGCGTCACTGTGACAACTAGTCCTATTATAAATTAGCATATTTAAATAATAAATGTGCCTGTTTTGCTCATCAGACAAGTATCGTGAATAAGGCAAGGCACAGAAAATGAATTTACAATTGTTAGTCTCATTGAGAAGTAACATCAAATCGACACATTGAATTATTTCTTTTTGTCGAATATTTAAACTATCCCCATATAATAATATTACAGTTGAACCAGGGTTTATTTTTGACAATTAAATTTTACGTAATAATTGGCTAATACTGGCACTGGGTGAACAATTATTGATTACATATTGTTGTGAACACTGATTAAATGTGCTACCATAAGCTTGACCAAATTTGTCAGAAAAAATATAAGTAGTGTTAATATGGCTATTATCATCAGTAATACAGCTATTTACAGGCTGAGTTGTTGAGGGTGTGGGTGTATCAGGTTGAGGCTGAGATGCCGTGGAGCAAGTGCAGTTAAAAGAGAGGTTATTTGTCAGAGACTCATACCTCTCTGCATTGCACTTGACCAGGTCTGCCAACTCACAGGCTTCCTGCATGCGCTTACTCAGGTCTTGTTGAGTAGCCTCATATTTACTGAAGATATCCTTTAGTGCAAATTCCCTAACAAACAATTCATCCCGAAGGTGCTGAGTGTCAGTGTCATATAAAGAATTACATAATTTCAAATCACTATAACACTTCTTCAATTCTTGTATTAAATTTAAATTTTTTTGCCTAAGTTTTGTGTTTAATTTATTAACTTTTTGGCATTTCAATGTTTTCTGATATTTTCTAATTAGTCTATTAATTTTAATATATTTTTTTAACTTATTGTGGCTAGTAAACAATTTGTTTTTAGAAAAGGTATCATCAGTTAAATCTATTGTTACAATTGGCTCAACACATGTAGGTTTGGACCTGCTACAAACCAACTCATCATAGAGACTGCTGGTGATCGCAGACTCTTCACCGGCTTTGAGAGTTTCCAAATGGGTTATTGTGTTGTGGGCCCTGCTTAATTCCAGTTCCAGTTCTGATATCTGTCTCAAAGCCAGTTCGTAGGTGTCACTACAATGCTGGTAATTTGACACTAGTTGTTGTTTGACAAAGGTGTTGATGCTGGTCAAGTATGTCCATATGCTGTACATGTAGTTCAGCCAATTGATTCTTCAGCTCAGTGTTCTTTTTATTAATTAGCTCAATTTCGACCTCACTGTCTTCCCTTTCCTGTATCAGCTCCTCCTGTTCCTGTTCCACGTGTATATAAATACCTTTCTCAAATAATCACATATGATATTTGCCGTTATCTTGACAGCAGATATTAATGGATGATTCATGAAGGCAGATATTTTTACCAACCTGTCCATAGTTACATATTTAAGTTCGCGACTGTACTTATGCAAGTACAGTAATGCATATTATGCCATTATCTAGTCACTGTGAAGGTAAACTTCGTATATAATGTTGTGGAGGCCTCTATCTTTGTCCACTGACCTTTCTATGTTGGTCGGCATATGACATTTACATACACACGTACATAAACTCACGCCTTTTTCCCATGGGGGTAGGCAGAATCTATGGTACACCACCTGCTACAATCCATAGCTCCTTTTGCCTCGTTTAGGTTCATACAGTTGGTCATACACACACGCCGGTTGCGAGTACTACGCACCTGATTTTTCTGAAGAACATCACCAATAAGGTCACTATTATGTCCACATATAATTATACTCTATTTACTTACAAGGAAAGAAAGTACATTTTCATCATACTCTATTACGTTTTGATCAAAATTGGTTTCACTTAAACTTTTGCTACTACCTAAAGTCTTGAAATTGAGGTTTCTTGGAGTGCCTGTAGTAGTTAATCCAATCGAGAATAGAAAGATAACCTACAAAGACATTGTAGTAATTGACACATTTTATTGAAGGAGCTTTCATTTCATTATTTTATACAAAGAGTACCTAGACAGTGGCCACTTTCGTTAATCGATACATACTTGGTTTGTAACATTCTGGCTTTAAATTTTATCAATGTTCGAAAAAATGTTGATGCCAATGTACCAAAATCTTTTCGAACATTCTTAAACATAATTCTATGATTACGCTGTTTTTTGGACGTAACGTTCGGGCTGTCAGAATTACGTAATGTCCAGGCGCTATTTCAATTCTAGTATGCACAACCACATAACAAACTATATATGTCCAGTATAAGCTGACATTGGCTTTAGCTAGCTAGGCTTTGTGTGCATCGGCTCCCATTGCACAAAAAGCCTATAAAATACAAGGTCAGCTAAGACTGGAAATAAATATTTAGCGTTAAATGTCGTCGTGTATACAAATTAGCCGTTTTCCATTCGAACATTCACAAAAGGTTTGTACTGTGCCCTCTTCGCGTTACGGTAAACCAAAATGTAAATACAAAGTCTCAAGTTCCTAATCAGTACTTCCTTATCAGCCCTTTCTTCGCTAACAAAAGTTTAAATAAAAAAACATTTATCCACGCCCAAAGAAACGAAACCAAAATGGCGTCTAATTAGCGCCAGCTTAGCGTCGCCGTCGCCGGCGCATACGCTACAATTGTTTGAATTGCCCCGGCGCCAATTTGGACCACTTAACGCACACGCTGAAGATAATGCACTCATTGAGACTTTGGAAAGAATCGTGTTAAACATTTCTGTGTTTTATATTTTATGGCGTAGGTAGGTAGTCTAGGATCCTCTATGTGAAGCTATATTTAGACTAAGGGTCGGTTCACATCTGACGGAAGATGTGTCGCGAATTATCGGTCGTGTAACACCAGAACAGACAATTATATGAGAAAACATTCATTCCCATCATGATTCTGTGGGTATGTATCAAGAGCCAAGACGCCAGTCAAGAATTAGTTCATAAAAGATTCAGAAAAAAATCGGAGAGTTGAATAACGGGACTATCATAACGCGTTCCCGATAAGAATTGTTATATCCGACCATTTCGATGAATGAAATAATAGCAACTTACTGAACTTAGCTGAAGAAAGAAACGTATACCTACCTATAAACATAAATATCTTTCATTTCCTATCCTTCAGTCAGCTGTTGAAAGAATTCCACTAGATCCTATTACTGGAAATGTCGATACCAACCCGGAAATAATTGAATAAAAACGGAGATCAAATCACGTCGAATTATTTGTACAAAAATCAAAAATATCTTCAGAGTGAATTTGTTTTGCTTTTGTTTGTAATATAAGAAAGCCTGTATTTCTGCGGTTTCAGGGCAATGGTCTAAGTAAAGCTGTTTTTCTTTTACAGCAAGTTTTGTGATTCCATTGTAGGCTTATTTTTTATTGGGTCAATAATATTTCCTTTCAAGCAGACTGAATTGTTATGGAAAATTCTTAGGTGATTTTTATTTTTTAAGACTTTACTATGTCAGCAGAAATAGCAATAGTACATTTTTGCCGGAAATTGTGAAGAACAGTTAAATTTTTGTCTTTATGGAAAAATTTGCTTCTCGGAGCCGAAATTACGGACATTTCGTAAACTAGAAATTGGACGATACGATTGTGCTCTACTGGCTATAGGCAGTTCATAAAGGAGGAACAAATAAAAGTCTGACAAATCAATCCTACCAAAGGGTTATCGTGTTACTCAGACACTGGGTTGTGGAGGTCAGATGGCGGATGGGCAGTCGTTCTATGTAAAATACTAGTATTTATCCGCATCCGATTGGACTGGGAGCCAATCTCAACATAAAAAGGCGAGAAAAGACGCGCCTTTTCTTAATTTGGAATTTAAAAAAAGAGTTGTTTGAAATAAACAAAGCACGCCTTCAGTATATCCAAATTGTTAATCATAAAATTTTAGAAAGCTTTCAGCATTAAAAATATTTTACGAAAGTCTATCCTCGGGGGGAAGATTAGCAAAATATTTGAAAATAAGAGGCTGGTTAAAACAAAGCCTCAAAGTAAAGATTAAAAAGAAAAGCCAGAGAAACAAAACACAAAAAAAATATGTCAGAAACAAAAAGCATCTGTGTAAAGAACATCTTGACTAGTCCACTGTGGTAATTGATTAAATCTCCTAAGTTTTCCGTGAGCTAAAATTTCCACGTGAGGCAAGACACAGAATAGAGTAGTGCAGAAGGTCGACTCTATGCAACGAGCGAAAAGGCATGGACACATAGACACGGCGAGTGTGGGACATTGATGGACCTATCGTTAATACAGTCATAATAATACAGTCAATACAGTCATAATAAATTAGCTTGCGAAATTCCACAGATGCGATGATATCCAATATCTCATTGTCAGTACTGTAAAACAAAAAACAAAACTGCACCTTATGAGGTACCTATATGAAAAGAAGTCATCAAATCATATTTTGGAGTATTACATAACATAACTCCTTGTTTCCGCGAAGGGTTTGGCAGAGTAACCTATAGTACACCCACATTTTGCCATTCATGTTTAAGTCACATATAACAGGGGGCGAGCCTATTACCAGGCACAAATCCAGACTCCGGGCTGTTACTGCGAAATTCCAGATAGAAAACTCAATAACACTTACTCAAGCTGGGAACCGAATTCAACACCTCTATTTGACACTGTTCATGTACACACGGTACACATCAAGCTATACATTTCCAGTTTAAGCTGACCTCTCATTATACGGAAATCCTATACAATGTGAGATCAGTTTATACTGTAAATGCTTCGCTTGCTTAGCTTGCAATGTAGCCGTGCGTACGTGCGTCTGTTTTTGCCTTCTGTGTCGTCTTTTAAGTGGGCAAAAGCTTCACTTACTCGATACGACTTATTTAGATACTCCTCTGAGAGCTATTTCTACAGGACGAGGAACTTGAACCCCGCGACGAGGAGTCAAGTTTAAAAACTACCTGAGCTAATGGATTATAATGTGGCTTTATCAGCGGAATGTTCTACTATTTGAACTTGCGTGGGTTTCACTGGAACTGAATTGAATTGAAGCAGGAATTTAGTCTAAATTAGGGTAATTTAAAGATTTAGAAGACGGAATGCAAGGAACTTTTACGTGGCAAATGAGAATG
The DNA here is from genome assembly GCA_932294355.1 of Aporophyla lueneburgensis. Classification (NCBI taxonomy): domain Eukaryota; kingdom Metazoa; phylum Arthropoda; class Insecta; order Lepidoptera; family Noctuidae; genus Aporophyla; species Aporophyla lueneburgensis. The sequence continues at coordinate 19,873,263 of OW028745.1, read as the reverse complement.
TTAATTTTAGTGACAGAATTGCCTTCTGTTTTGCCTTTGCTTAGCATATAATATTCTAACTGCTGGGACACAAGCCTCCTCTCGGTGTATCTACGAATTTTTTGTGGTTCTGGGACATGCCAGTTTCCTCACGATGTTTTCCTTCGAGGTTTTGAGAGTAAAGCAAAATAAAGCGCCTGTCTCGATTCGAACCTTCAACCTACAACGCATAAGTCGGGGCCGCTACCACTAGGCCACCACTGCTCAAATGTGAGCATCTGCACATTTGCTTCTATATTGCGTAACGTTACGAGTAATAATATGTAAACACATAGCCAAATTCAAAAGCGATTTTCTCTTTAAATAACGATTGAAACTTTGAGAGAAGCCAAATTTCGTAATAAAAAATTGTGGGTTCCAAAATACTATCTTCGTCATAAAATAAAATTACAATCAGTACAATAGGAGAAAATCCCTTTTAAAAGTTGGCAAGTGTATACATATTCGTGCTCGTGACTGTACATGACTGTAAATCGGTAATACCGAATTTTCTGTATGGAAAGTCAGAACTATGGTCAGTGATATAATTTTTACGATCCGTGAAGCGAACATTTTGTACCACTTTTTAAGAAAATTACGCGGATAGAGAAAGAGTGCAGAAAGCTAATACTTTTTTGATATAAATACATGATAAATACATTAAACTTTAAATGAATTATAGTCGAATTTCGACTACTACGCGACCACCAGTCTTAATAAATTCAGACCCGAGTATAAATACATTTTGTACTATCTATACAAATAAAAACAACTGAAGAGTCTGTTTGTAATTTCAAATTAACGGCTTTTCACTAAATGCATATGAAAGTAAATACGGTACTTACACCAAAAAAACATTTTTTAAACTTTTGTCTGTCTGTCTGTCTATTTGTTCCGGCTAATCTCTGAAATGGCTGGACCAATTTTGACGAGACTTTTATTGGCAGGTAGCTTATGTAATAAGGAGTAACATAGGCTTTTATTTTAGAAAAAGTCTTTTATTTTAGAAAAATACTTGCGTTAATTTCCGACATCCACGGGGGCGAAGCCGCGAGCAAAAGCTCGTATTAAATATGAATGAATATATGTTACATCAAACTACCCTACAGGGACCATTTTGCTCAACTTTATGATAATTCCGTGAGTTTTTTACATACGGTAATGGAGACGGAAACTGCCGAATGTTTTGGGACCACAGAGTCCCCGAACAATATCTACCTGCAATTGCGTCGTTTCAGTGCCTACCCCTCTTCTGTACGTTTATCTTATTACTCAGAAAATTCCAGGACACACAGCCTCTTTTGGCACAATGTTCACGGTCATAGAATTTTTTGTTCCCTTATTTAGGCGTGTTTTTATACTGTCGTTGAAAGTTTTTTGAATGTTGTAATGAGTGTCCTGTTTTGTCTCAAATAAGTTGCCTTTTACTTTTATCTTTATGGGTCGTAATTTCATATTACAGTACATGTTTCATATAAAATACTAGGTTAGGATAATTGCCTCTACACACCAGCACCCCTAGCCAAGTCGATAATCTGCAATCGTTAACGCTAGTCGCTCAACGTTAAGTCACGTGGTTAGAACAAACGAACAGAAAATTCGTAGCCAAATTCACATCGTTCAAAATGATAGAATGATTTTTTATCGTTTCTACAATGTTCAACGCTAAATCCTTTGTTATAAGGTGTCGTTTTTCTAAAGACATTGTAGAACGAGCGGCCGATTTAGGCGCTTCAACATGGCTACCAACTTATTGTTTTCTACAATTGCTAACACTGAGGCGTTACCGATTGTAGAACGGTAAACGTTTGTGACTTGGCTAGGGGGGCTGATTTCTCGCTGTTCTCTTTCTTAGAAAGTTTCTATCAAGGATACATACATACATAATTAGCCCAAAATATTCCCGCTGTTGGGACACAGGCCTCCTCTCGGTGCGAGGAAGTCGGCCGAAATATACCACGCGGGCTCTATGCGGGTAGGTAGGTTTCACATATCTTCGAATATTCGGTTCTAGGACATGCCGGTTTCCTCACGATGCTTTCCGTTACTATTTTGAGAGCAGTGGTGAGGAAATAATTTACACATAGTAAAGCGCCTGTCTGGGTTCAAACCTGCGACTTACAAAACTCATAAGTCGCAACCATCACCGCTGGGTCACCTCTGCTCAAGGATACCTATGTAGTTAGAATTTGACTATATTCTATATATTTGACCTTCAAATCAAATACAGCAAAACTGACTGCTTTGACCTACAAACAAAACTTTAAACTTAAATAGGTGCTTAGAAGTAGCACTATACAACATTAATTTTTGTTTATGCGAAACCCGAAACACGGGTCTAGTATTTTTATGTAAAGAATCTATGAAAAAAATTTCAAAACTGTATCATTAATAATCACAAAGTTATAAGCTTGATAAGTTACCTGGTTGACCACGCAAAAACATATGCAGATCACCACAAACAGCTAGTGTACGTACCATCTCCGTGTAATGGACGTTTGAATACGAGAAAGACATGATAATTTTAAAATCGAAACAAAACACTAAGGCCCGCGACTTGGAAGCGTAATTAAATATTTTTGGTACAAAATATAACATGGTGTAAAAATTATTGGAATCGATTCAGTTACTGATTCTGAACAAACTATATTCAGGTTTCGCATATACTAAAAATAATCTTGTATAAGTCAAAGTTGAAGTCGAAGTTTAAAAGGCTGCTTTGAGATCAAACTTTCATTTATTGCGATAGAAAGCAAGTTTGCAGGAAACTCGAGGACAGGTTTCTGTTTAATCGAAAACACTAATAATTTATTTTATAGCGATATTATATGAATGAGCTTCGAATCTATATACAAACTACATCATCATCATCATTTCAGCCGAAAGACGTCCACTGTTGGACATAGGCCGCCCCCACGCTCCGCCAAAACTACATGTTAATGAATAAAATGGGATTGTCTGTGTGTAATTTCAAAATAATAACTAACTTTTTACTAAATGAATATGAAATTTTAAACGATATTTATAACAAAAACTATTTTAAATTGTTGTCTGTGTGTTTGTTCTGGCTAATTTTCAAAACGGCTGGACCTGTTTTAACAAGACTTTCACTGTGGATAGTTGATTTTATAAGCAGTAATATAGCCTTTTCCTCGGAAGCTCCTGTAGGATAATTTTCGACATCCACGAGGGAGAAGCCGTGGACGGCAGCTAGTTATTTAACAATATTGTGAAACTAAAGCTTAGTAGATCTAAAGCAATTTAAACGTTTGGTATTTAACAGCCATTTTTTTAGCAGTAAATTAATTACTTGAAATAAAAGTAGACAGATACTATAAGTAAGTATATTTTCGTTCTTCTATTATAAGTATGAAAAATATAATTATTTTTAGCCCTCCGTTAGGTTACTAATAAATTAGGGTCAGTTGAGCCATAACAGTAATAGCCTGGAAAGAAAATTATATTACCCATAAAAATAATATTACTTTGGTATCAGGAACATATTTCTATGTAGACATCTGACAATTATCTGGATTTGGAACTGGACCAAAATGATTTCAACCAAAAACCTTATCCTTTGTTTGAAAACATAATAGAAATATGCTTTTGGAAGTTATATGGGGCTATTACTACTTAAATATAACTCAGCAGTCATAGCAGTTCTTCCCGTGGGTGTCGTAGAAGGCGACTAAGGGACTTACTAGAGAATGGGCAGCAGCTTTCTCTATGCATTTTACCACCATACTGCGATCGCCAACCCGCCTGCCAAGCATGGCGATTATGGCAAAGCCCCCCAAATTGGGGGAGGCTTAAGTCCAGCAGTGGACGTCCTACGGCTGAAATGATGATGATGATGAGTCATAGCAGTGGTCGTGGGTTCGAACTTAGACTCTTGTGTAAATAATTTTAACACCCCTGCTCTCAAAAAGATAATGGAAACCGGCATGTCCTAGAGCCAAAAATTTGAAGACATGTGACATGTACCAACCCGCACTGGGCCCGCGTGGTAGATTACAGTCCACTCCTTCTCACCCTGAGGAGATCTGTGTCCCAGCAGTGGGAATAATATAGGCTGATTATACTAAACATAACTCGCGAAATGTGGGTAATATGCCGCTTCTGCCTATCCTTTCGGAGAATACAGCCGTGAGTTTGTGCTGTACCTAATGTATTTGTAAGTATCTTAAAGAAATCATTACAGAATTTAAACATTGAAAGCTCAAAGTTACACATAAAGTAGGTACTAACATTAATTTGCATATCTCACAAGAGGAAAGGGCAATGTTACATTCATCTGCTAATGATACGTAGGCGTTCGTTAGAAATTCAATTGTCTTAATGAAATCCGGTACAGAGGAGCTTGAGTAAGGCGGGGAAATTAGCAAGAGACGTCTTGGTAAAGATTGTGACATTATATAAGCAATAGACACTTTGATTACACCTAACTACGTGACATCACTTAATACAGCTGCGGCATCACTGAAAATGAAATTAGGAAAGTGTAAGTAATTTCCTAATTTCATTTTATACATAGACCAAAATCCAATGAAGTTTTATGGAGCTAAAACTAAATTTTAATGAAACTTAGTGATTTATTTCCCCACAGATATAACTGCAAATCAAATCAAAATAGTTTTATTTCACATAAACCTACTTATGATTCGTCAGAAGCTAGGTGCGCGGTTCTTTGTTGATTCCTATAGAGAAGAGCCACCAAGAAACTCCAGGGTCATTCTTTTAAAAATAATTGGTGTTTACAATGGTTTCAAATTATATTGTTAATAGGTATGGGAGGACGGTGTAGGCCTGTCAACAAGTAGGTACCAGCAAGTGCAACTAACTAAGCTATCTCTCACGGACGCAGTGTTCCATCTAGGTACGCTAAGAGAAGTTTTCCTAACTTAAGCCTGCGGTTTCGCCCGCCTGGAGGTCGGAAAGTATCCCATGGGAATGTTAAACTAGAAGAAAAAAGATTCTTTGCCCTAACCCAGGTTATGGTCTCTTCGAAAGCCTTCCATCTAAATCCGTCCAGTCATTACGGCGGGAATATGTAACGAACGTATGTCTGTTACATTTAAGTCCAAAGTCGTGTTGAAAACTGTCAAGTATTGGACACGACTTTTGCTTTTATTTAAAGCACTTAGGCTCCAAAGTATCAATTCTGATCTTATAACACTGCTCATACCCTTTTATGTCATCACTCACTTTATAGCTTTAATTTAAATACCCACGAGATCCCGTTGCACCGACAATTAACCAATTTAGCGCGACAATAAGTGGATAATGTCCATTGTCCAATGGAGGAAGCGCCTACGCATATAAGTCGTTCTTTTAAAAAACGATTTCAGTATGATGGTTCAAGATCGCGAACAGCAGTGGCATGTAGTTTACTCTGCGTAATTTCTTCACCACTGTTCTTGAAACTCTAATCTCCGGTACGGCTGGACTTATTTCGATGGGACATTTACTGGAAGATAGCTGATATTATAGGAAGTAACATAGGGTAGCCCATGCTGTTGTCTCGGTAGCTCATGAAATAATTTCCGATTTCCACATGGGTGAAGCCGTGTGCACCGCTAGTTATTAATAAAATATGTAGATATGCCATCTGCAAATTATTTTATTTTAATATATTTGCAAGCATATCTATTTCAATTACAATAGTCAACGACAGAGTGCGTATAGGTGTCGTGTCAGTGATAATGATTGCATTAGTACCAATTTGTCGGTCGTTGTCCGCCACCTACACTGATCACAGATAATGTCCCCTCTGTTATGAATCAGGCAATCAAGTAATCTTTGATTTATGAGTGTAGGAAGAGATCCGTTACGGGCACGCTTCGTGTCATCCGTCCCCGGATTTACATTTAGGACCGTGGGCTTGGCAAAATGGAATTGTTTTCTTCCTGGGGTTCCCGATTGGTCGCTAAAGGTAATACGACGTGAGGCTGTCTATTTGTGGTTGGAAAGTTAAATTGTTATCTATTATAATTCCAAGATATTTAATCGAGGTAGACTTTTGGAGAACGGGATAGGAGCAGGTGTTAGAATTTGTGTCAATGCAAGAGTGCGCTTTAATATTGAAATGGGATAGCAATTTATTGGAGTTGTTAGTGAGGGAGAAAGCTAAATACTTAGTTTTATCGACATTAGGGGTAAGGACATCATTTTTAGCTATGCCAGGACCGTATCAAAACCTTTTTGTGCATAATTGTAGACATCAGCCCATGAGTCCGCTGTGAAAAGTAGTGCCGTGTCATCAGCAAAAGAAATGATTTTACCATGGTGTAGTTGTAAGCTACAGAGATCATTAATGTAGGCAAGGAAAAGGGAGGATCACACTTCCCTGAGGCACACCAAAAGTAATAGGTAGATCATCACTAATATAGTTTCCTATTTTAATACTCTAGAATCTGTCAGACAAATAGTCTCGGAAGAGTTTTAATGGTAGACCCCTGATTCCCATGTTTTCCTCTCTCACTCCGGGTGCTTAGTTTTAAGAATTTCTTATTGGAAAAAGCTACACTTATTTTTCAATGATCATCATCTGCTTAGCCCTTTCCCAAGTATGTTGGGGTTGGCTTCCAGTCCAATCGGATGCAGGTGAATACCCGTTGGTAAGACTGGTTGTCAGATTTTCGGGCTTCTGACGACCCGTAACGACTGTCAAAGTTCTACAAATGACAGCTGGGACCAACGGCGTAACATGCTTTCTGAAGCACGGCCCTCAGTGCCTCAGAAAGCATGTGAACTTCGAGGTTCCGTTTTGATGACCCTTTTGTGATTGAGCACCGCTTTTGTTACCGCTTTTTGCAAAAAGTATTTAGTGATATTAAAGAACCAGTTGTGGATGTACGCTTGCGACCAGTTTATGAATGTTACGGTAATTGGACCATGGAAGTGTGTATGTGGTGGAATGAGTTTTTGAAGACTTATTTGTATGGTCCTTCGAATGTTGGGAAATCTACTTTTATATTTAGAATCTTTGATTGGACGTGTGAACATGAAGTATGTATTTTATCCTGGGGTGGGTAAATTTTTAATGCAAGGGTTTCGGGATGGTTTTCACAAAGTTATTTTATTTGAAGGCCCCTGTCTTGGTATGTAAAGTTGGTCATCCATCCACAGACCAACCACGGTAAGTGTAGCTTAACCTGATCGATCGATGTCTGTTTCTGCTATTACTTATTACTTAGGTATTTTTCAATGATAACGAACATTGTTAAATTATGTAAGTCTTTAGATTACGAGTAATTCCCATTAGCATGGAAACTTTGATTTTATTTTCCTTATGATAAATAATTATAATAGTTTAACCACAATGGAGTTATTTTTTAAATAAAGCAGGAATAATATAGAATTAATGTTCTATGTAATTAATTATTGTATTACAAATACGAAGAAAAATCCAATTTTTTGACGTTAGTGACATAATTATTGGTGTAAACTATTAGTTTTATTAAACGGACAAGGCTTATAATTGTCATTTTCTCTTGATCAATTTTCTGTTGTCCTTTGGTAATTACATACAAATGCCAGTCTCATTGCATTGCAAAATGCGCTTTAGTCGACGTCACAATATAACGCACTTCATCAGATGTGAATCGAACTGTAACAGCTATCTAGAGAGTTGCATTAAAAATCTGCTGTTTATAACACGATTTTTTCCAGACACAGACAGAATTTATTGTTCAGCTAATTAGTCATGGGGTATGTCGAACTGATGAAAGCTCGTCACGAAATCACGACAGCCATTCGTGAATCTCACAAGTAATGGGTGTCATTTTTACTTTCATTTCTTTGATCTAAATCTTTGTAGAAAACAAAAACGAATTAAAACCGCATAACTATCGCCGTCAGTAGGTAATGCAAGAAGGTAAAGAGGGGTAATTACGTAATACACAATCAGTAGGAATCACTTTCATTTTTACACGCTTTATGTTAGCTTCACTTGTATCTTAGTATGTTTGTTTGTAACCGACTCCTTATAGCGCGATTTTGACCCACTTTATACGAACAGATTTCATTCAAACTTTACACACCTGTCAAAGACCGATGACAATGCAATAATTTCATAAAGTGCCATTATCCTTGCCAGGGTTACCAGGACAGCAAAAAAACTGTCTTCTAAAACTACGCTGATATACATCACAAACTACGCTGACATACGTCTCAAAATTCAAAACACCCTTAAAAATAGAAAATAAATAATAGTTAAAAAAAAACGAAAAAGCACGCTTTCACTGCTTTTTCAGGTATTTTTTATTGATCAGGCACCCCACGCTTTTTCCATTATTTTCTACTTTTTAATTTGGTTTTCTATGAACGCGTGTATTTATTTTTGATAGTTCCACAACATTCATTGCGTTGTTTACGTTGTTAAACAGGCAACTTTCGAACATTTGAAAGAATGGATGACAATATCCTTCAAAATGATACGAACATATGAAAGAAGCTATTCCAAGCTTCAAAATAATTTATTCGTATTGTGACTGATAGTGTTTTTCGCAATTAGGGTGCAGGTAAAAGGGTAAATCACAAAATGTATTTTATTAAATCAAACATCAAAATCAGGATAACATTATGGGGAAACGAGCATGTTGGTACTAGGATCAAACATTAGAAGACATGTGCCATCTATCAAACCGCACTGGGTCCGCATGGTGGATATCGGCCCACTCCCTCTCACTGGGAGAAGGCCTGTGTCCCAGCAGTGGGAATATTATAGACTGATGCAGGTAACGGCTTGTTAGTATTCATAGATTATAAAGGAAAAATATTTGAGTTTTTGTTGGTTTGTTACGTTTTCAGGTTAATACGGCTGAATGGATTTGGATGAAATTTGGCACATAGGTAGATCATGTTATCCCGGTATACCAACAATGGTAGACTAATACGGGTGAAAGCGCGGGGTGTGGTTGCACCCTGCGGTTTACCCGTGTTAGTGTATTTATATTTTCGCCTTAATTGTTTTTTCTTCATACAAATATACTCTTAATAAATAGGTACCTATGAAAGTAGAGTATTTTTCACTTTTAAACATTAGGCAACTTACCTCTGCAGGTTAAGCATTTTACGCTTTTAAACATTAGTTAGGTACTCCTTTTTAACCGACTTCAAAAAAAGGAAGAGGTTATCAATTCGACTGTATTTTTTTTTTGTTACCTCATAACTTTTGACTGGGTGAACCGATTTCGATGATTCTTTTTTTTATTTGAAAGCTGGTGCTTTTCGAATGTTCCCATTTTAATTTGATTCCATTCGGACAATGAGATCCATGTGAAATCCATATAAGTCTTAAATTTGCATTAAGGATTTACGGTGACAAATGAACGAATAACGCGATTAGATTAGTGCGAGGTATCTACCATAACTAAAAAGTTAAAAATAAATGCTTTTTACAAAAAAAAAAAATAACAACCGACTTCCTAAAAAAAAACACTACAAAGTGAAAAATAACTTTAATTTCGGAAGTCGGTGGCAAAAAACCTTAAATACAGATTCTAAGACACCGACTTTCGAAACTAAAGTTATTTTTCACTTTGTAGTGTTTTTTTAGGAAGTCGGTCGTTATTATTTTTTCTCTTCTAAAGTAAAAATCTGCTCGCCTATTGTATACTAAACCACTTTGAAACAACGAACATAACTTTAAGGTTTTATTTTATATTTTAAAGAAAAGTTCTTGCATTCATTAAAAGAATATGAAAAATGTAATAACTCACCCTTAGGTGAGTCAAAAGCTTAGAAAAAAGAAATGCAAATTTTTAGTCTTTTGTGGCGAAAACTTCAGTTAACTTGTGCCTTCGCTGACATGTTAACATAATTTAAAAGAACATTTTACATAGTACCTAACATAAAGACTTTAAACCGGTTTATGTATGTATGTACATGTGTTATGCTAAGCTATTTTAATAAGCCTCACATATATGTATGGACATTATATAAAGTTGAATAAAAAAGTTACCTACTTAAAATAAGGATTTGTAATATATACAGGGTCAAATTTAAATAGCTAGCGAAACTTCAGAGGCGTTTTTTACATAGATGCACTTATTTGATGATTTGGAGGTCAACGACCGCTTTTTGTGTTGTAATTTGAATTATGAGAAGAATTGTTTTCTTTTTTTTTTATTGTGTCAGCGAGATATCGATACCAATCACGTCTATCAAGTTTACACTTAAAAAAAAAACTGATATTTTAATGAACTATACTAACTACGGTCAGCAGCCCCAAAAATGACAAAAACATCATTTCATTTTTGTTTTATCATATTCAATCACGTCTGCAGAGTTTAGCTAGCTAACTTAATTTGACCCTGTTTTATGTAACAACATTGAAATTGTAAATATTACATACACAACAAATGTAGGTACCTATCCACTTGAACATTAATTAATACTTAGATTTAAATATTAATATTTGATTCGCGGTAAGTCCCTAGGCAATAGCGTGACTAATTGTTGGGTAGGACTATACATAATGAGCAAGAGGACTATACATAATGGGTAGGTATCTACTAATCATATCCGTAAAGTTTGGATGAATCACCATCATGACCTTAAAATATTTGAAAGTGTTTCCGTCATAGGCTGTAGTTAAGTACGATTTATACTTATGCATTACATGGGTTTGATTTTCATTGTAAAGGAATATCATCATTCTGATGAAAATTTTTGATCTTGGTAACATAATGTGATCGCGTGCTTCTAGAAAAAAAAAAAAAAAACTAATAATTTAATCTAAGTTTGTAGTTATCTAAACTTGATTGACTGGCAGAAGAGACATTATATCTACTTACTTTATATATTTAAATACATATTTTGCTAATTGCACGTAATAATAAAATTGAATTAGATATTTATTTTCCTTTATTGTGAGAGCAGTTGTAGTCCAGTGGAATCGGTCGCGTGTTACGAGAATTAGATCGTAGAGTCAAATCCTGAGAGGCGCTACTTTGTGTATTTAATTTCATCACCACTACTCTCAAAACGGTGAAGGAAAACATCGTGAGGAAATTGCCATGTGTTGTAACCGAAAATTCGAAGACGTTTGACATCTACCAACCCGCACTGAGCCCGCGTGATTGATTAAAGCCCACTCCCTCTCATAGAGAGAAGTCCTGTGTTCCAGCAGTGGGAAGAATATAGGCTCCGTATTACGGTTGCCACCTTTTTTTCTTGCAATTAAAGTACAGACGCCAACACATCAAGCTACTACAATCTGTCAGATTTCTTTGATAGATTTTCGACTTTATTTCTAGAGCATTAGGTTTAAGGTTCATTGGGAAAAATTGACAGTTTCGGGTAGCTTGACCTGGTGGCGTCTGTACATTTGTTTATTATAGGTAAGATAAAAAAAGTACATAGTATAAAAATAAAGTACGATTAATTTCTTTATTATTATATTTAAAAACATCGTTTTTATTGCTTTTTGCAGTTTGTATCACATACATTTCGAAAAAGTACTTACAACTAAACTTTACAAAATCCCAAAGAAATCCAATCCTGCAAAATAAAGTTTTTTCGTGTACTTTATTGTTCTCATAATATAGTATAGAGTACAATTATGTGAAATAACGTACAATACTTTATTATAAAGTACGGGTGGCAACCCTACTCCGTATGTAAGTATTGTGGTACTACAAATACGGTACGTACCGGTCGACAAAAATAGCGCACGTATCAAATGAAAAATAATCTTAACAAACTAAGATAATTAAAAATTGACAAAAATGTCGAAGTGACGAGTTGCCGGTGACTCACTGACTCAATGGCCGCTACCTGAGACGAGAGAATGCGCCTGAGTCAGCTAACTGATTCATACCAACATTGGGAAACTGACGTTCACGATTTGCATGTTAACTTGAGAACTTGAAACTGGTTTAAGTAAATGTAATGTGTTGGTTTAAGTTTCGTGTCCATAACAGAATGTGAAAAGATAAGTTGATAATCCTACTAATATTATAGATATTACTACTAACTGTGAAAGTTTGTGAGTACGGATGTTTGTTACTCTTTCACGTCAAAACGACTAATCGGATTTAGATGAAATTTGACTCACAGATACTTTATAACCTGAATTAACATTTAAGGTACTTTTTATTCCGGTAGTACGCGGGCGAAGCCACTGGCAAAAACTAGTTCTTAACATAAAGTTAACTTTATATTACTTTGATTTAATAGACAAATGCACGTAATCGATCAAGATCCAGTTCAGGTGGTCGACCTGACCTCTGCTTATCCTCAACGCTGTAGTCTCCCGAACGAAATCTAACAAACCGCTTCTTGCATGGTGCTGCGCTGAGAGCATCGCTACCGAATACAGTCACTATGTTTCGACGTGCTTATTGCATATTGTATCTCCATCGAAACTTCAGTCATTTTTAGATTACTGAAATTGTATTCCGCTCTCAGATTAACTAAAGTAGTACATCGAAGTATGCCCTATAACTACCCTTTCCCCTACCACGAACCGAAAAGTTCTAGAAAAAAATGAGATACTTCACGAAAAAAGCTCAATGCTTTTTAGTCTAGGTAATTAGTAGGTGGTTTAAATGGTCCTCATTTTTGTCTTCCTATAGGTAGACAAGCAGATAATATACCAGACATTTTTTTTGGAAAAAGTTTTATTTTTAACTTTTTAGTTATGGTAGACATCCCGCACTAATCTAATCGCGTTATTCGTTCATTTGTTGCGCAAATACTTAATGCAAGACTTATATGGTTTTCACATGGATCCCATTGACAGAATAGAACAAAATTAAAATGGGCATGATTCTTTTTTATTTGAAAGCACCAGCCTTCAAATAAAAAAAGAATCATCCAAATCGGTTCACCCAGTCAAAAGTTATGAGGTAACAAACATAAAAAAATACAGTAGAATTGATAACCTCCTACTTTATTTGAAGTCAGTTAAAAAGAAGAAAAAAAAAAACTAAGCTTTCCTTTATTTAATACCTAGTAAAAAAAAGAATGGTAATTTTTTCCAATGTATTCATTCAATGTCACTGAACAAATCCAAAGTTAGCAAACCGATGTTATCAAGTCAAAACAACTTCGAAGATCAAAAAAACAAGATCCGGATAACCATCAAACATCTTTTTCCTTGACCGAGTTTCACTGCCAAAGAGGTTACGAGATCCCTTCGATACCCAAGGGATGTCATTCCAAAAAGTTCCGTAAATAGACGAAACGTTGGTCACTTTCCATTATTGTTATACCTACCTTTTTCTTTTTTATTTTATGTAGGGACTAGCTTCTGTCCTCGACTTTGTACCCCTTTGCATCGCATCGCCTGGCCACACTAATATCTCATTTGTGCTTAGCATTCTTTCTGACTTTTTGCTTGTTTGCTCGTCCCCTATGGATCCTAGCATGCATGTAAAATATCTTATAGCCGTTCGCAAGACTATTTTTAGATTTGATAGCCTATCTATCAAATCTAAAAATAGTTTTTGAAATCGGACTAGTAATTCCCGAGATAAGAGCATTCAAACAAACAAACTCTTCAGCTTTATTATTAGTAAAGATATCTTTAAGACGGTAACGGACGGACGGACGGACGGACGGGACGGTTTGACGGTATTGGGAAAACGAGATAAATTAACTCTTTCACTGCCCATAAAGTAGACACAATAGTTAAATAATCAACCTGAACCATATGTGGTTCATGGGACAGGGAATGGGTTAAATGTCGTATATGTACATTTACAAAGGACAGTAAAATACTAAAGGGGTAGCAAATGTGTGAAATTTATTGCAGGTGTGTTAGGGTGATAAGACTTTTAAGGTCATGAGAGAATTTATGATGATGACTCCGACTCCCATGTTAACCATCCAAACATTAGGTATGTATATTATGCTGATGTCGATTTGGGTGTTACAGTTAATGAGGTACATTGTAAGTACCTATATGAGTTACTAGCAGCACTTCACCTGCGATTTCGGAAGCATGAAATTTCAACCCACCGCATCCCATTTGTTTGTTTATTTGGTTGAACGCGCTAATCTCAGGAACTACTGGTCCAAAATGTTTTTTTTTGTGTTGGGTAACCTATTTATTCAGGAAGGCTATCCTACTATCCTACTAATATTATAAATCCTACTTATATTATAAATGTGAAAGTTTGTATGTATGGATGTATGGATATATGGATGTGTGGATGTTTGTTACTCTTTCACGCAAAAACTACTGAACAGATTTGGATGAAATTTGGAACACAGTTAGTTTATAACACAGTTAGTTTTTTGTCCCGGTATTACGTTCCCGCGGGATATTTACCGACCTCCACGCGGGCGAAGCCGCTAGCAAAAGCTAGTATGCTATATAACAGCACGCTACAATCAAAAGGAGCGGAGCAGCAATGAAAAATGGACAAAAACTGGCAGACAATACGATGCGACGGGAAGGGTCATGGGAGCAAAAATTTGACGCGGCAAAAGTCGCGGGCAGAAGCTAGTTTGCCTATAAACTTATTCAAAAATTGGGCTATAAAATGCAAAAAGATTTTTTCAAATACTCTTAATGATAGTTCCCTCCATACAAACCTCTTTATAATATTAGTATAGATGACTATTGACAGACGGAATCAGTAACTTGACGTACTTTCTGAGTCACGGACGGGTCTTGACATCTAATAGATGCACGTCCACCCACGAACTGATTATGGCAAGCCTGTTTTGTTCCGGGGTGAAGAATCCTCATAAATGTCCTACACCAGGTGATATCTGTTAGACTTTTACTGACTAAAAATCTCCCCGGTGTTCCAGTCCCACACTTGGACCGATGATCATGGGAACTTGTGCACCTTCCGCAATCCCCAACCACGGCAAGCCTTTTTTTTAACGTGGGAATGCTCTTGCATACTGCACTACCACGGGGAGATAGTGCAGTTATGTGGAACTCCAACCCACTAAAACTCCATGGTGTCCTCCTGTGCCGCTTATGGCGGGAACACGGGCACACGTAATTCTTCCGCGAACCCGCCGCGGCTGTCCGTCTGGGGAAAAAGGTACCCCCATTTACGGCGCGCCAGAACACACATAGCACGCCGTGACTACCCCGGGGACCAATAAGCATATGGGTGGCAGACGTCCCCGAACTACGGGAAGCCTAGCTTAACCTTCGATCGACCCATGCGGCTGTTATCATATAGCTCGAGCTCTAAGTTCCCCTAAGCCATTCAGTAGATAAATGAACAACAGCAAACCAGGTCAAGATGCCAAATATGTCCTTAAACGATGTCTCGATCATACATTAAGCAGCCGTTCCCGCACAAT
Source organism: Aporophyla lueneburgensis (assembly GCA_932294355.1). Lineage (NCBI taxonomy): Eukaryota > Metazoa > Arthropoda > Insecta > Lepidoptera > Noctuidae > Aporophyla > Aporophyla lueneburgensis. Next base: position 19,857,966 of record OW028745.1, on the reverse strand, counting down.
ACTAGGAGATATAATCGACCTCAAATCGATTCGTATAGCATTGCGATTAACCTAAATCGAGAATCGAGAACTAAGGCGACTATATCCATTACTCATGTTACAATTGATTCGATTTCTCGAGTTTATATTATGAGATGGTAATGTGGTATTTATTAGATTGTCTTTCTTTTGATTGATGGAATCTTATTTTTGGCGCTGTACCATAATATTACGCTTGTATTCCCCGAAGAGGTAGGCAGAGGTTTAGGGGTGCGTCTCATAACGTATAAAGTCATTTGGTCTAATTTCATTTTATTATCGTTCATAAGATATAACCAACGTGAGATATACCAACTGTTGATATAATTTCTTTCCATATAACATTTATTTATTCTAAAACTTAATTATTATAACGTTGTTTGATATAACGTTTATGTAATCGAAAATCATTAGGTCTAACGTTTAACATATATAAAGAACTTCATTATGGTTTTTTTTTTCTGGATGGGAAATCATCAAATAACCTCCAGAAGTTGACTATATCTCCTCGTCCATGTAAGATCTGGGTGCCCCAAGGGTTTTTTTTTGTGTGGGAAATCATCAAATGACGTCTCCCGCTCAAGGGTGGAGCGGACGGGCATGTCAGACTTTTACTGACTAAAACCCACCCGTGTTCCTTCAGCTGTCCATGTGCCAGGGTCACGGTATCTCTTTCGAACAATCACGCAACCCCGGCAGGATTATGGTTAACACCCCGACTCGGATAGGTTAGGTTAGAAGGCTAAGGCGGGAGCGAAGCGGAGCGGAGCTCCCGCCTTAGCCTTCGTGGTTATTTTTTTTTAAACCACCCAGAAATAGGAGCCCCGCCAAGCGAGGCTCCGTCGACCTATCTTAGCGCAGGTGGTAATCAGTTACTAGTTATGTTTAATATCTACTTAGGTTAGTATTCATATTAGACCGAATAAGTTTTATATGTTTTGAGTGGTATGTCAAACGATGTTATATTTAATGTATGTTATGCTTATAAAAATTAGTTATTTTAAAATTATATCAATCGTTCATTATATTAACTAATCGCTATATTAAATAAAATTATAGGTTCCGTTGTTATTAGAGAATTTGTTGTTATATCATCTATTACTTACCCGAGGTTTAGGTAACTATAGTACCTACCTACATTTGCCCAGTCATGTTCAAGTCTCATGTAATGGGGGGCGAGTCTATTGCCATCAACCACGAACATATCCAAACTCCAGGCTGCTACTAAGAAATTCCAGATGGATAAAACCCGATTTCACTTTACCCAACCCGCCAATCGAACCCAGAACCTCTATACTAAGCAGTAGCGGTTATGACCATAGACCAACGAGGCTGTCAAAACGATAGTAAACAACATGCCCCAGCTGGATCCGAGGTATCCACAGTATAGGCCGGTTAAGAAGCTGATAACCTAGGTTGACTGCGATATTCCATTAATTACAAATAAAAATTGATGTTTTGCGGTAGGAAGCTTTTACCAAATAAACATTAATTTGTACAAAACCACATCGGTATAGCACAGGGTGAGTGCTCAAATTAATATTAGATGTATCTTTATTAATAAATCCTAAAAGGTTCGCACTCTAATACCGCTGTTACCCACCAACTACTCAGCAGTTTTCACTTTTCAGGTTTTCGCTTTTATGAAAATTTTCTTTAAATTAAATCATTGTTGTTGGTACTAACAAGTGCAATAAGCTTATCGTTAATCCTCTGTTAAGTAAAACAAGTAGTTTATTTTGTTTAAATTAGTTAATTACATAGATACATTATTTAATTAAATGTTTAGGTAGCGTTGCGTAGTAAGTGAATATTTGTATTAAGATAAGAAAATAAATGATAGTCAGATAGTCAGTGTCTATGATGTAATTTAGAGTTTGCTTCTACAAAAATGAGAAGACAGAATGTGGGTGTAAAAAAGTAATAAAAATATTCAAAGTAAAATATGCGAGAATGGCAAGTTGAGTAGGTAAATAGGTAAGTAAAAATGTATGTACAAAAAAACTTAGCTTAGGTTAAAACAGTGTTCGTTTAATAAAGATGGGTATGTCTATTACATATAATTCATTTCCCTGGCCTTCGAACTAGGAATAAATAACGGGATTGTAGCTTTATATTTTGACAATTCAACAAAATTCATTCCATTATTTACAATGTTGACAGCAAATGATTTTTTTCAAACATATGAAGCAATGGAAAATAGATAGATAAGAATGTTTTAGCTTCTCGCAAAAGACTTCTACCTAAGTAGCTAACTTCTTAAAATAAGTAAGTCTTCAAATACCTAAGTCATAATAGATCAACCGTTCAAAATGGCCCAAAAGAACAAGTGCACCAAGACGAATGTGAAAAGAAAGTAAGTACACTATTCCATCAGTCTTTAATACATTTTCTCTTTTCTAACTTATTGCTATATACTTGACAGACTGATACCTTTCCTTTGCTCCATTTCCACGCTTCTTAACCCAACATATATCTTGCAACAAACCATTAGATAGTGCGCATGACAACATACTACGACAAAAATGCGATCTTCATAACCTTTATTTCAATTGCAGCAAGGTTAAAATTGCAGTGTCTCAGCTACTCTTATGCAATTTGTACAATCGCTCTTACAAATACTCGACAAATTCCGGGAAATAGTTTTCATGCCATCGTAAAGCTTATTGCTGTTGAAGTAAGAGTGATTATGCTGTGATATGTTTAAGTTGTTGTGGTTAATATGTGTGGTAATTGTTGTGGAATGGCATCAGCATCGTAAATGAGGGAATTAAGTGACGTGGAAACGTAGTCGAGTGGTGACGGGTAGTAGTTCTGATACTTGTTGACTGTCATTCCTAGGTTACAGTGATTGATGAATGTTGGTGTCTTCACAAGGTAAACAAATGAATTATGTAACTACATCTTTTATAGTTTTTTTTTTAGGTATTTACAAGGCAGATGTGAGTGGAAACACCGGGATGGAACGCCCTAGGGGGACATATAGTGACCTTATTGGTGATGTTCTTCAGAAAGGTCAGGTGCGTAGTACTCGCAACCGGCGTGTGTGTATGACCAATTGTATGAGCCTTAAAGAGGCAAAAGGAGTGTGTAGAGATCGTAGCAGGTGGCGTTCCGTGGTTTTTGCCTACTCCCATGGGAAAAAGGCGTGATTGTATGTATGTATCTTTTGTAGTTAACACCTATAGTTCCTAAAAGAGAGAGAACTTTTCTAATTATTTAAGAGTCAAAAAGGTGGAACATTTCATAATTTAATTTCAATCTGGTGGTACCACAAGTTCCATGTCTTCCAAAGTTTCTGACAACGAACTGAACAAGTATTCCTAAAAAAAATTGCGGCAAAGGAACTGTACGTAGTCTTATGAAAAAGGTATATAGACTCATTTACCCACGTACATTTTACATTACACATAAAGGTTATATTTTCTTAAGTATAAGTATAGTTATACTTCAGAAATTGTAACCTTAGGTACCTACATCTCGTTACTTTTTACTTTGTTATTTATTACTATGTAGTTATTAGTTCAGTCCAGTATTAAGATAACAGTAGATAGAGAGATTTTCCTAGATTTATGTTCAAGAAGCGTTCACTGTCGCTAGCATTTTCCAACTTTATCGGAGGGAGGGATACATAGTTTGTTTGGATTACACTACACTTTGATTTTCTTTGGTCAGTAAAAAATAACTCTGTAAACACCTACTTTGTATACTGAGCCTGATGAAAACCTATTGCCTGTTGATGTCTATGTATATTTAACAGAGAGGAACAATCGACATTTCAATCTAATGCTGAACTGTACAGAAACATACAAAAAGCAGATAGACAGGCTCTACTTACTCTATTTAAGATTAAATCATAATAGTAAAATGATTAATAAAAATTTAAATGAAAGTAAATTGATGAAAACAAGATTTAACACCATAGACGCAAGTATATAGTTATTCTGCAAACAATAGAAGTAGCACTATATTGTTTTTTAGCTTTTGCCAGCGGCTTGTACATTTAAACGTTCCTCTTGAATCACTCTGTCATTGATGAAAACCGCATTAAAATGCATTGCGCAGTTTAAATAACCTAAGCGTACAGACGCGGGAAGCGACTTTGTTTTATCATATCATATCATCATCGTCATACCACCCGTAAGACGTCCACTGCTGGACATATGCCTCTTTCGGGCCAATTTGGAAGGCTTTGCCTTAATCTTCACGCTTGGCAGGCGGGTTGGCAATCGCAGTATGGCGGCAAAAGGCATAGGGAACGCTGCTGCCCATTTTCTAGAAATAGTCTAGTCGACAAGTTGAAAATGGTACAAAATAGAGATACTGCTCTTAAAATTATGTGCGATAGCTCATTGGATCCGAAATGACGTCTAGAAAAATGTGCCAAAAGCGTGTATTAGCACATAAAAAATTGCAAAAGTTATATAGAATTAAAGATGAAAAAAAAGGCATTTAGTTTTTTGCCAATATTTCATAAACTGTTAAAATTTAAGAAATTTAAAAAAAGATTCTGAAAGAGAAGGAAATTTCCAATAAAAAACTTTGACTCCCGGACTCTATCTCTATTATTTATAATTTTAATTTAACGCTGAAAATAGGTCTGCGCGCGACATTTTTAGGTTGAGCGCGCGGCGTTAAAAGCGAGTTCGGCACATAAATTAATTTATTTAAGTCATTGAATACTTTTTTTTTAATTTGAAAAAAATGTGGTGTATTCTGAATACTATAAATAATTTATTCCCGTAGGAAATTTTACTAAAAGTAAATTTTTCAACAAGTTAAACAATTGTTAACTAAAAAATTTTTTTCGGACTTCCGTCTTAATTGTAAGTGAAAAAAAATGTTTAAATAATTGTCGTAAAAAAATTTCGCTTCGTAGAGCCTTTTTTACATACATACTTAACAAGATCGTGCCATAAAAGTGATAGAGTCTGGGAGTCAAAGTTTTTTATTGGAAAGTTCCTTCTCTTTCAGAATCTTTTTTCTAAATTTCTTAAATATTAACAGTTTATGAAATATTGGCAAAAAATTAAATGCCATTTTTTTTCATCTTTAATTGTTTATAACTTTTGGAATTTTTTATGTGCTAATACACGCTTTTGGCACATTTTTCTACGTCATTCCGGATCCAATGAGCTATCGCACATAATTTTAAGAGCAGTATCTCTATTTTGTACCATTTTCAACTTGTCGACTAGACTAAAAGTCCCTTAGTCGCCTTTTACGGCACCCACGGGAAGAAACGAGGTTATGCTATTCTTTACGTCCGGTATCACAGGGACTATTATACTATGTAAAGATTATTTGTCCATCATTACTTACACTTACACCAGTTTAAAATTAGCAAGAAATGTCAGAAGGCAATATGTACAAAAAACATTCTTATGATTACGCAAAGCAATTTCGGTAAATCAGAAGAAAAATCAAGAAAACTGTTAAAGGCTAGCAATACGTGAAGCAACCCTATCCCATCACTAGGTCATCGTTTCCACACACACGATCAAAGAATATTCGGAATACATTAATAACTTGAAGTTACCTCATCCGTTACAAAGTTGAACCGCTCACTAGCGCCGCTCAAATACGGATTTGCACTGATTCTTCTACATAAAAACAAGACTTGTTTACACCTGCTCATAGTCTTAAGTAGTCGGCTAAGTTGGGAAAGTCACAATTCTCTTATTTTGTTTTGAAGGTAAGAAAATTTGGATACTGGAAAACCGATTTACGATGTTAATGGTGGTTTAAAGAAGCGCTATGAGTGGATACAACATCATCTGTCTAGCTATTATACTATTTTATATAGAGCGACTGCCTGTCTGACTTCCACATGGTAATAGTATACCCCTTTGTAAGACTGATAGTAAGACTTTCGGGTTTCTTACGACTGTTAGAGATCTACGAATGACAGCCGGGACCAACGGCTTGACGTACTTTCCGAGGCACGGAGGTGTCTGATGGTTTCTTGACCGTGGCAAGCACAGTTTAGCCAGATCGATCGATCCATGCGGCTGTTTTTAATGAGTCACGAGCCACATAAGATGACTAAACATAATCTGCGTATGTAGTCCTGGTTCTTCTTCTTATCACTAGCGTTACAATTTTACTGGCCCAAAACTTCGCCATTTCCATGTCGTTAAAATGCAGCAAAAGTGACTTTTGTGCTGGCACCGCTAACGCCTGGGAAAATCCCAGTTAATAGATTACCCAAATAACGTCACACACTCATCATCTGCCTGGCTACGATACCCCTTGATAAGACTGGTTGTCAGACTTTCGGGCTTATATCACATACTACCAATCTGAATCTTAATCATTTTGAAAGATATTGCAAATTCAAAAAGAATTTGTGCTCCACAATGTAAATAACGTAACTAATGTTATTGAACAGGTTGAATTGTCCAAATTAAAGCCATAGCTACCGTTAGTATTTCACGCTATTGCCCCGCTGATTCCATTAATAATACGATCAAAAAACAACGTAAAATGTAACTTGTAGTTAAGGTAAAACCATTTATGACGCATACTCGAAATCGAGCTTTAAGGAAAGAAAAAATAATGATTCATCCATTGACCACTCGAGTCCATTCACGAATATGTATGTTTCTTGTACTCGTAATCGATGAGCAATCGTGTCTACACGTGTTTCGAGTATTCATCGAGTAAGTAGAGTTACGTAACTGTCAAATTTTCCCAATCAATCTTGAACCTTATACTTTAGCGCTACAGTTGAAAACCTATTAAAGATTTTTGACAGATTGTAGTAGCTTTTTGTGCTGGCATCTGTACTTGTAATCGATGAGCAATCGTGTCTACACGTGATTCGAGTAATCATCGAGTCAACAGAGTTACGTTAACTGGTTGATATTTGTTTAAGATGTTATCTTCAATTTACTATGTCTATCACTACTCGTTTTTGCGTGACGTATGCAATGTGAGACATGTGTGTTGTGGGCAAACGTCATTATTGGTATCCCGGGCAAGATGAGACTGGCACAAGAGCATAGGGATTCTCACAGGAAAAGAGAGGCCTATCCCAGCTGTGGCCGAAGTCGGGCTGTGGGTGATGAGGCATGGTATATCTGCAGTACAGTTATGAAATTAGGTATTATCATTTTCATCAAATTTTAACGTTTTTGCAAAAGTGTCCCACATTTCTGTCGAGAACTTGAGAATAACCTTAATTTATTGTCGTATTAGTACGAGTTAGACCAACTCCTCTTTGTCTATTGTGACTTTATGGTATTTTTAACCGACTTAAAAAAAACAATGTAGTTGAGGAGGTTCTCAATTCGGTTAAATTGTTTTTTTTATATCTAGAACTATCTGCAACCGCTACTGTCATTATCTAGTATTTATATCTATACCCGTAAGTCGTGGCCTTTCCTTGCCTCCTCACTTTCTAAATTTATTCTAAAAAGGAGCAGTTTCTATGTCATCTGTACGTAATTTGTACGTATGTTCCTCGATATTTCCATCATTTGTAAACCGAATTGGTTATTTTGAAAATTCTCTGTAGATTTGCTAGAGGAAACTTGTACGGCCCATATAAATTTTACTAACGAATTAGCTTAAAAAAAACGTTTTTAATCCAGTTGGTTTGTGTTGATGATGTTATGAAAACTTTCTTTGGTGTGGTGTAATTGGGTAGGTGCCTGGTAAACAAAATTACGAGAAAAAGGACTCCTATACAACTTAGAAGTTCCAAAACAAATACTTAGTTCGGTATACCATCGAAAAAATTACTAAACCGACTTAATTTTACAGATACGTAACGAGTTAGTTAACTAACCGGCTGATAGTTTGTATAATGAAGTGGGTTTAACGGCGTGAGTAACCAGCTCAGTGCGGGTCAGTTCACTGTTAATTGTGCATTACAACTGATGCACGCTACCATGGTAATTAGCTGGTGATGAATGTATGAGATGCATGCCTTGTATGCAAGATAGCAAACACATTGACGCATAACCATACACATATCATGGATACGGTACGTACTTTTCAAATCTTATAAATTTTCGTTGATTGCAAAAAAAAAATAGCTCTGTCATTCATTATGACCGCGTAGATATTGCACTTTAAACAGACGAAAGGTTTGTACGTTAGTCGGAGCAGAACCATTTGGAGACATTATATATGGTTTCAGTTTCTCGCGTTTATGTTCCTGTCACCCAAGTATAGAAAACTAATTCATGTCTCCAAATTGTGTCTATCCAAACGGAATCTAAGCTCTAATGTAATTACGTAGCCAGGGTTACAAATGACAGGGCTATCTTAGGATCCACAAAATACGCACTTTTATGGAAGTTATGGGCTTCAATCAGTAAAATTACAAGAAAGAAAGAAAAATGTGTTTGTGACATTATATCATAAAAAAAAGCCTTAAAAATAAAATCAACAAAACCAGAAAAAAACAAATATAATAATGCCAAAAGGGCCTCAGTTCAGTATAATGTCGGTAATAAAGATTAAGTTATATTTCACTAAGTAAAATCTAGAAAGGTGTATGCTAGACAGGGTTCTAGCAGAAGTAACGATCAATAAGATATCATGTCATAAATTGAAACAAATACCTAAAGGATCATTCATATATCAATAGTTACAGGTCAGTATATCCAAATCTCCTATGTCCTTTGCAACTTTCACAGGCTGAAGCGTGGATTATATGTAGCTGATAAGAATCATCTGAAGGTCCTATTACCCCCTTCAACTATGTGACAGCCGTACTTACCAAAATCGAAGGATGACAGGCGAACGTTTCTATCTTGTTTGTAATACCGTCAAAGTGTTTTGGCTAGGATCGAACAGTAATAGATTGATTACCACTTGTCAAGCCGTCGCCCACAAACAAACATTGTTGATAGAGGCTCTTGGTGCGTGGGAAGACGAGCAGCCGACGGTTCTATCTTTAATACAATGTTTTTTTTCGACGGACCGAAAAATATTCAATCTATCTGCCTAGTCTTTTCTAAACTATGTGTGTTGGGGTCGGCTGCCAGTTAAATGCAGCTACCAGTATTTTAAGGGACTTACTAGAGAATAGGCAGCAGCGTTCTCTATGCATTTTACCACCATACTGCGATCGCCAACCCGCCTGCCAAGCGTGGCGATTATGGCAAAGCCCCCCAAATTGGGGGAGGCTTAAGTCCAGCAGTGGACGTCTTACGGCTGAAATGATGACCAGTACTTTACATGCAGCCACTGCCTATTGTTTCCACAACCCAGTAACTGGGTGATACGGTAGGTACTAGTAGCATAAATACCGAAAAATATTCAATGTAAATAAAATAATATGATACGTTCTCATATATAAAATGATATAATCTCACGAAGAAGATTTCAAAATTGACCACTGATCTTTGCCGGTTTAAGAAGAAAAACACACAGTTAGTGGGAAATCTGAAGTTGACTTGCCTTAACCACGTAAGATTTTGCAATTGCAGGACAAATTTATTGGCATGTGACATTCTTGCAATTATGTCGTATGATGGTTTTATTTGAAATAATTAATGAGGCAATAGGGTCAGTTTTATGTTTTCTATGGCACGTAAAGTTTCCCACTGTAGCTACTACTCCTGTAAAGACTTTCTAGGTTTCAATGGTTTTTTGATACGAAACTATCGTTCCCGAACTTTACATGTTAGGGAATGCAATCAATTTGTCCAAAAACTTCGCAAATTAACGATATCTAATTCATATCCGAATTTCTAGATGTATTGCGATTTCGGGTTCAGAGAACTCTCCACAATCATAAGAGATTTTATCATATTTTTTTTTATCCCAAAATAAACAAGCTTATCAATCAAAAAGGCGCCACACCTCGGTCTGTCGCTTCGCTAACATGTTCGTAAAATTTGATGGATATACCAAAGTTCCCTAACTTTGGTATATCCATCAATGTTATTTAATCACACGTCCACGAATATACGGCAAACTTTTTATATGAACATACATTATTTCGGGACATAACTAAGTTTAGAAGTCCGTGGGTGGGTGATTATCTATACAAGATCTGTGCTTCGGAAAGTACGTTACGCCGCTGGTTTCAGCTGTTATTTTGTGGATCTTGAAAGTCGTTGCAATTCGTCAGAAGCCTGAAAGTCTCCAAGGCGTATCGTGTTACCCAGTCACACAGTTGTGGAAGGCAGGAAGGCTGTCGCTCCATGTAAAACTAGTATAGATAGTTCAAACCATGAAGACACGCCCCACTCTTTGACAATTGTACTAAGAGCGGTTAAAAACAAAGGAAAGGGGCGCAGTGGGGCGCGTCATCGTGGATTGAACTATCTGAATTTAGCTGCATCTGGTAAAACTGGGACCCGACCCTAACATATTTACGAAAAGGCTCGGCGGCTGCCTAGCCATGTCCTAACTATATACGATGTATTCCTATTATAATGACCTAAGGTTAGAAATAGACAATTCAGGACCATGACCAACTTCTACTTTCAACATAACATTATATGTATTATAACGCTTGCATTGAAGGGTTACGAAAGCAGGTTAAGAACATATCTAAACTCATTTTTTTCATTTATATTTGAACATTCAAACATACACACAGGGCACAAATCTGTAGGTACTAATCGGGCTGATTAATTCTTAACGGAAAGACACAAAAACTTTTATTTGGCCCAGGGACAGTGGTCTCGAACGTCATAGAGCGAGATCGGTAGAATTGCCAGCTAAAAACGGTAAATCGGTAAATGACAAAAAAAAAAAGACAATCAAATTCGTTTATTTATTTAAAAAAACTTACAGACTAATTTATAACAATCATACTTAAGTAACGAAGTCTCGAACCTACCGAAAAATCGGAAGGTTCGAGAGTTATCGATCTATTCCCTTTATGCTTATTAACCTACTGACATTCAAGAGAGGATTTTTGAATTCAACAGCTGTAGCTTTATTTTTAGCTGTATTTTCCTTTACAGACTTGAAGAATTTTGACGTTCCATATAGGCAGGTAAGTAAGTTAAGCGTCTTTCGTTGAAAATAGTCAATATCGGTTTAATCTTCCTCACAGAAGGAAACTTGTGTTCATTCAGCCCAAATAAACCCTTGCTATCTTCAAATATGATACATGCTTATAGAGATTATCTAGTATTGAATACCATCACGAAACGCTGTGATGTCCCACTAAATATTAAATATACTCGTGGACTCGACTGTTTATTATCAAAATATTCGGAACTTCAAAATTAATCCTACGCATATATCAAAAGACAATATTTACTGGGATTTAATACAACATTTATATACGGCAAATATACTAAAGTAACAAAAATATAGTAGGTAGTACTTAGCGTATTTATTTTATTTAACAGCTCCATGTTTTAAAACAAATGAAACGATACAGTATCAAGGATAATAAAACTAATTGCCACTGACCTATTCATTGTACAAACGCCAGCACATTGAGCTACTACAATCTGCCAAATTTCTTTTATAGATTTTCAACTTTATCGCTAAAGCATTAGCTTCAAGGTTGATTGGGAGAATTTGACAGTTTCGGGTACCTTGATGTGTAGCCATCTGTACTGATACATGGGTATTACAATAGCAGTAGGGGCTTCTAGGTAAGTAATAACTGCCGCACGTGTCGATCGATCAGGTTAGGCTACGCTTGCCACAGTTTTCCCGAGGATGGGTAATCTTTAACATACAAAGCCCCCTCCGTGGATCAGATAGCTCGTTTAGCCGCTGGTCCTGTCTTAAGTTCGTGGATCGTTGCTAGTCGTTATGGGTCGTCAAAAGCCCGAAAGTCTGACAACCAGTCTCAAAGGCCAAAGGGGTATCGTATTACGCAACAACTAGGTTATGGAGGCCAGATAGGCAGTCACGCCATATGCTAGACTGGAAATGCCAACATAGCTGGCAAAACCCTACATGATGATGAGTATCTAGTACGTAGTTAAATACTTGACTATTATGTCATTTACAACCGTATTATCTATACTATAATATACTATAATCTATACTAATATTATAAAGCTGAAGAGTTTGTTTGTTTGTTTGATTGAACGCGCTAATCTCAGAAACTACTAGTCCGAATTGAAAAAATATTTTTGTGTTGTATAGCCTATTTATTGAGAAACGCTATATAACAGCTATATAACATCACGCTACAATGAAAAGGAGCGGAGCAGCAACGAAAAATGAACGAAAACTGGCAGGCAATTCGATGCGACGGGAAAGGTCAGAGGCGAAAAATTTGACGCGGTCGAAGGCGCGGGCAGAAGCTAGTGTACATAATATGTAGGTTAACCTAGTGAGTGGCTAGTCAGTGGATTGACCGCATGTAAAACCACTGTGTCCATTTTACAAAAACAATAACTACCCACTTTTAAGTTTGACGTCTTTTGTGAGTCATTATGAATTTTACATAATTGTTAATAACAGTTTAGTCAGTTTATTAGTATATCTGTTCGAATTTTGAATCTATAACTATTCGGGAAATCCCAAAACATAAACAGGGATAGCTGTTTATGTTTTGGGATTTCCCGAATAGTAATGGATTCAAAATTCGAACAGATATACTAATAAACTGACCACACTTAATTCCCGCTAGCACCACCAATCACTGAAACGCTAAACAATTATTTAAAATTTCATTCTGTCTGTGTCATCTTCAAACGATGGAAAGAGACAGAACAATGTTTTGAACAGGTTTAGCGCTATAAATAATTAGTGAGTTTGCGGTGCAAGCAGCACCCTAATTATGTAACAGAATCTGAACCATTTTGAAAAATATTGCTAATCCATTGCTGCATTATGTTCGAATAATTTGCCTGCTCAACAACGTGATATCGCAATGAATGTTGTTGAAATGTCAGAATGAAAGCCACTCCTGTTGTTAGTGCGTTACGCAATTATCCCATGATCTGGTCTAAGTGTGGTCAGTTTATGAGTAACTAGCTTTTACCTACGACTTCGTCCGCGTAAATGTCGGTTATCGCGGACAAAGACAAAGTCGCGGAATAAAAAGTAGCCTATGTTTTTTATGGGGTTCAAACTTACCCCGTACCAAATTTCATCAAAATCGGTTCAGTGTCAAAGCGTCTCAGACAGACAGAGTTACTTTCGCATTTATAATATTAGTATAGATAGAAGCATAGATATAGATATTCAAGTTTTGTACAGTTTCTGACTTAAGAGTGAGTACGGATAAAGAAGAAATTTGCCATAACCTACATAAAATTTCAAAAGGTAGTTGAATTTCGGACACAGATCATGGACAGGGACAGGATAGGAAAAACATTAAGTGGCTACTTAGGTGCTTAGGCAATGCAACCTAGAGAAAATAGGTCTCGGGCACACCATGTAAGGGCAGGTATGCACCACACGTGTAGGACATTAAAATTCACAACGCTGTTCAAAATCCGTGCTGCGGAGTGGAGGACTTATTTGAATATCATGTTTAAGGTTTCCAAATACATTATGTATACGCAAAGGAAAAACTAAAAAAGTTTAAAACAAATACTGAGCTGTGGTATTGATTTGGGATCTGTTGCCGTATTAAATGATTAGCTTTGATATGAATATTGACCTTATATATGTTTTAGTTTATTTTTCTGATATTAATTGTCGTACAAACAGTGGCAAATTGTCGTTTAGAGTAGTGGTGGCTCAGTGGTACGACTTGTTGGTCGTAAGTTCAAACCCAATCAGGCGCTTTACTTTGTGAAACTTATTTCATCACCACAACTTTAAAAATTGTGAAGAAAAACAGTGTGAGGAAACCGGCTTAAGCTAGAACCAAAAATTCGAAGACGTGATATCTACCAAACTGCACTGGTGCGCGGTGTGGTGGATTACGGCCCACTCTCTCTCACTGAGTGGAGGCCTGAGTCCCAGCAGTGACAGCATTATAGGTTTATTACGGATTACTTAATACAAACAAAATCAACCTAGAACCCAAAATTCGAAGGCCAAGAAGATATTTGTAACGCTAACCCGCACTGGGGTCGTGTGGTGGATTGCGGCCCACTCCCTCTCACCGACAAGAGACCTGTATCTCAGTGAGAAAATCTAGAATGTTCTGATCATGATGATGATGAATTTTCGTACTTATAAGGTAAAACATAATAACATAAATTATAGACGCAGTACGGTTCCAAGATTTATTCATTTATAGTTAATTAAAACAGTACAACACCAATTACATTAATTAACATAGAACCAGATGATAGGTTGACAATACTAATATAAATTTAAACAATTATGTAAATTCAAAACTAATATAGAACAGTGGACTCCCTTGCATACTTTCTCTCACAGAACACCAGACATATACGCATAATTTTATTCCATTCATCAACAAACACATCACATTCAGGGTTGGCAGTCAGAAGGGCATTAAGCATCTTTAATGTACGACAGAGAGGGATTCGGCTCTGGCTACAGTCTTAGATGGCAGTTGCGCAAAAAGATTGTGCCGGCGGTTTTGACGGTGTCCGATGTATGTATCGGGCACATATAACCGGCAGAAAAGGCTATAGAGCTCTGCACCCCTAGCTAAGTTGATTATCTGCAATCGTTAACGCCAGTCAAAAACTAATCAAATGTATGGGAATGAAATCATCTCAACGTTAAGTCACGTGGTTAGAACAACCGAATAGAAAATTCTTAGTCAACTTCACATCGTTCAAAATGATAGAATGAATTGTTATCGTTTCTATAATGTTCAACTCTACATCCTTTGTTAAAATGTCGTTTTTTTAAAGACATTGTAGAACGAGCGGCCGACTCAGGCGCGTCAACATGGCTACCAACTTATCGTTTTCTACAATTGCTGACACCGAGGCGTTACCGATTGAAGAACGGAATTCGACACGAAACGGTTTTAACTTGGCTAGGGGGGCTGGGCAGTCGATACGACAAGATGTGCCTGTGGCGTGTCTTATGGTAAGGGTTTTATATTTCGTCCGAAAACCTTTTACCTATGTGTCTTGTAGTAAGTAACGATTTTCAATTCATAAGAAAACCTTTTAATTTGAAAGAAATGAAAATGCAAATACTTGTAAAAAATCTTCCGTCAGCGAATTTCACGTTTCCAAATTAAGTTCGGGATATGTAAATTGTTTCACACCCAAGGGAACACACAGTGCTTACTTCAATAATTGTAAGTACGAGCTTCAATAACTTTTAACTTGAGTGCTTTTCTAAATGGTGCGTTAAGTTATTCTCTTTGCAGACGTTGATTCTCTTGTAGATTTGAGGGAGCCGAGCTTAACGAATCTGAGTATTATTTTGCTTATGTTATTTTGTTCCATTCCATTCATTCACGCTTTTGGTGAATTATGTATAGTCTGTGTCAGATGTGAAAAAATAAAAGTCGTTGACACCCGCCTTCCAATGTATTCAAATATTTCAAAACGATACGAAAAAAATGTAAAGAAAGTGTAGCTAGCACGGTCATAACGGCAATTTGAAGACATTGGTAGGCAGGTGTCAACGACTTTTATTTTTTTCACATCTGGCACAGACTATAGTTTAGAGAGAGAGACTCGCACAGACCACGGTAGCAAAGCACGGCGCAAAAGGAAGAAGCATTATCAGCAGCGGGTGGAACAAGGCTGCCGATGGATCACTATTCGAGATTTACATTCATTCAATATCTTTATTTTGTTAATTCCAGGCTTTAATTATAACGCTAATAATCATCAGATTAATGAGTGTTTAAGGTAGTTCGCGAAATTCACATTATCTTACTTTTTTTGCAATTGGCAGGTCAGTGTCAGGCTGTTTGCCTGTATACCTCGAAAGGCAGAAAACGTAAACAATTGAATTTACGGGTTATCCCTATGTCTATTCAAAGACTGTTATATGCCATTTATTTACGGTAAGCTCAATAATGAGATAGATTTATTGCCACTGACCAGGAACAGATGCAAAAATCAACTTTTAAAATTTCTGACAAGAATGGACTATGAAAGCACGGAGAAATTCATTGACACATGAGCACAACATACACATTCATTCACACAAATACATAAAGGTCGATTTGGACAAGACGAGTGAATGCCTATAGGGTAGGAGTAATCTCTCGTGGGTTTATTCAAGCCTAGGGGAAGCCTAGGGTTGACAGGGAGTGCTCTCATATACGTGATCTAATTGTCCACGTCTCCCCAAACCCATCCTACTAACTCATTCATCACACACTCACATCATACACGTACATAATACACTACACACGTCTTTTAAAAACATTTTAGTTAACCACTCATTTAACTTGCTAATTTATTGCTAAGGAATAGCATTTGGTTATTGTTATTGTTCCAACCAACATTACATATATGCCTCCCTACTATGATGTAATAGTGTAAGACGAAGGAGACTAGCCTCCACGACACAGGGAATCCTAGTGTGGAGGCTAGTGCTATTTCAATTTGTACATAGCATTTCTTGAACAATAAAGCTTTTATTTATTTATTTTATTTATTTATGTAAAAGTGTCTGGAAGATACGAAGCGTCAAACTTGATACCTTGGTGATCTTTTTCATGATGTTTGATGGCAGGAGTCGTGCAATTCCTTCTTTTTTGTCTAATGAATACCCTAGTATTATTTTAGAGAAAAGCTAGTATGTGACCTAAGATCACAAAGATAATTATACAATAATGTGTTATTACATCCATTAGAAATCCAAATGTATTTTGGGGCATCCCAATTATAATTTACTAACCTCGTTGGCTAATTCGTCACTGGCCCAAATTCTGGTCCCTAGAGTTCAAAGGGCTATATCAAAACTATGATGGATAACATCAGCTTCTACAGTTTGTAATTAATATCAGTTAAGTTTGTTTGTGTAGCTATGGAAGCGAGCTACATGTATCCGGAACGATGCCAGTCATTTTGGCCAATTTCTGATGGATAAGTGCCACGTCAATTTTGACTATCTTAGCTGTTATAATTTCAAGAAAGATGGTGAGTTTGCCTATTCAGTATAAGTAAAAATTTATGACAGAAACATAACAACGCGTCTATAATACATAGGTAATCACAGATGTATGTTACCAGTATATTACATTAGATTTTTTGTACAATCAACATTCAAGAGCCACTAGTTGTATATTTTTAATTTCCTATGTTGACATTTATTTCATAGAATGCTGGTTACGTGCTCACACACACGAGCGGCACGCGTGAACGGCAGGGACAACTGCAAGCCTCGACTTATCTCCACGGCAGCCACTGCAAGCCTCGACTTATCTCCACGGCTCCACGGCAGCGTCTACAATATGCCGCTAATGTAATTGAGTACGGTGCTCAAATGCACGAGACGCGTTGATGCGTTGTCGAAAGCAGTCAACGCTCGTCGACGGTTGCAGTTGCCTCTGCCGTTCGTTTTACATTACATACTCACCTGTAGTTGGCGACTGTATAAGTAAAAGGCTAATTCTTACCACTAGTTATAATTTATTGTAGGTACATAGAGGCTATTGATAAACCTTTTTTAATTAATATTAAAACAAATAAACATTGAGTTTACAAAATCTGTTCAAATGTAGCGAAACACAATATGAACAGGTCTGGTGCATAAATTCGATGCAATGCATTGTAAACGTCTGGGTTCTAGGACAGATAAAAATGTATTATAAGAACAAGTTTATTTTGTTTATATGGAGCAATTGTATCATTCCTGGCCTACAGAAGGGAATGATTGGGACTCGAGATATGTCTCCAGTTTGGGATTGTTTCTGCTCTAAATATGCAAAACTGTTGAGATTGTATTTTATATCCCTATAATTTAAAGTCCCGTAATAAACGACGGCGTGTTTCCTATTTACTCTTATAAACAGAAGTATTGGAAAAAAGGTTTTCTAGTGTTAATTAGCGTTATGGTTGATTTGGTTCACTGGGTCGTTTCATTAATATGTGGGCTGATGTTTGATTGAGCATTTACTGGAAGCTTTTAGTGTGGTCAGCCGACTGGAAATATTAGTAGAAAGCATTGACGTATGCGCATGTATTCAATTATATACCTAATTTGTTATTTGATGTATTAGGAAAATAAATTTGAATGAATGTTATGACAACACACATTGTGGTTGAAAGATATAAACATATTTTTTTTTTTAGTTGTATTAAATTCATTTGTGGTTATCCTTTTCAAGTTGGTAGGTGGTCTGGGTGGAAAATATATTGTAGATATATAAAGCCCTATTTGATTTAGAAATAACTGATCGGCGTAAGTTAACAAGAGCTGTAGGTTGTGGGATCGAACTCAGACAAGCGCTTTATTTTGTGTAAATTATTTCATCATCACTGCTCTCGTAACGGTGTAGGAAAACATCGTGAGGAAACCGACATGTCCTAACACCAAAACTTCGGAGACATGTTACATCCACCAACTGGTACTCGGCTCCTGTGGTGTATTACGGCCCACTGTCTCTTACCGTGAGACGGCTTTGTTATGTGTTACTTAACACAAACAAAATAAAAACAAATGAACTGCAGGAATAAAATATATTCCACTTTAAATGTAACAGGCCGGTGACCTGCTTACCTTGTTATTTTTAATGCCCCATTCTTTCTCCAATAACACAATCAGTGGTAACAATAACTAAAATATAAAAACCCTAAAATGGTCTACCAAGAGAGAAATGGATGAATAAAATTTTATATCATTTAAAATTTTACAGGCCGGTGACCTGCGTACCCCATTATTTTTTATGCCCCTTTTTTGTCTAACCCAATCAGTGGTAACAATTATTTCAATACAAGAACCCCAAAATGGTATATCAAATGAGATTACACAATTTGATTCCTTGTTAGGCATCAGTTGGACTATGGACGCTGTAATGGATGGCTAAGCGACAATTAAACGTAATTGGTATCATTGTGGGGGGAGCAATGCGGGCATTTTACATTGGGTCTTACAGTTCGAGCTATGGACCGTAATCATATTGTGTGTTATTATTTTAAAGTTTAATTTTATACAGGGTAACGTTAACATTTTTAATGACCATAAAGAACGTAAGTAACGACTAATAACTAATCCTTACAGCTAGGTATATGTATTTATTGTTATGTAAATATAATTAATTATTTGTTTAAAATGTCGAAATAATAGCTTTCAGCTTTTATTACTAGCGATATGCCCCTGCTTCGCGCTTTTATGTCTTTATAAAAGATCTTGATTTCTATTTTCAACCGACGAAAAAAAACGGAGGAGGTTATCAATTCGACACGTATATTTTTTTTTTCTTTTTTTTTATGTATGACCACGCATAACTTTTTACATAGTGGTCCGATTGTGACAATTCTTCTTCTATTGGAAAGGGTATACTCCTAAGGTGGTCCCATATCAATTTGGAAAACAAAATCGAACCCTAAGGGTCGGAAAACAGGGGATGATTGATTGTTCACTCACTGATTGTAATGTATAAACACGCATAATTTTATACAGAGTAGTCCGATTTTGATAATTCTTTTTGTGTTGGATAGGGTATACCTTGCCAAGTATTATTAATACATTAAAGCCACAAGAAAATATAAAATAAAAACTTTTTAACAAAAAATTAAACTCGCCGAAAAACTGAAAAGCATAAAATAATACTTAAACCTTAAAATTTTGAGTCGGCGCTGAAAAATCAATGAACAAGGATCAAAGCGCCGACTCATAATTTTAAGGTTAAGTATTATTTTATGCTTTTCAGTTTTTCGGCGAGTTTAATTTTTATATCTAAGTTTAATATGAATGTTATACATATAAATAAATAATAAATGAATTCTCTAAATGTTGATACAAAATCGCATCAAAATCCGTTCCGTATTTTCGGAGGACAACGCGTAGGCGTACGCTTGCGTAAGGTAGGTAAGTTCTCTTAGATAAAACTGATATAATGTCTATTTAAATGAAATAATAACCTATCTAAAATAGTTTTCCTTGAATTTAACTCAAGTGTATTTGTATCATCCCGCCTGAATTCCCCAACAGATAGGCAGAGGTGTACCTATAATCATTTCACTCACAATTCCTTAGTTATTTCGAAGTCCCACATGAGATGGGGCAAGCCTATTCGACATATTCCGTATGAAAAAAATAGGACACTTTTCTCCACCCGGATATCGAACTCAGGCCCCCATTCTCAGCAGTAGCGTTCACTAGAACAATGAGGCAGTCGAGGCACATTTGTTTTCCTTAAAATACTGGTATTACTGAAAGTAATATTATCTATCTATACTAATATTATAAACCTGAAGAGTTTGTTTGTTTGGATGAACGCGCTAATCTCAGGAACTACTGATTCAAATTCAAAAACTATTTTTGTGTTAAGTAGTCCATCTATCTAAAAAGGGTATAGGCCATATAATATCACGCTACGGTCAAAAAGAGCGGAGCAGCAAACGAAAAATGGACGAAAACTGGCAGGCAATTCGATGCGACGGGAAGGGGAGCAAAAATTTGACGCAGACGAAGTCGCGAACAGAAACTGGTAAGTTAATATAGCTTTCAAAAGCTGTATAAGACATAAATATGATAAATTGATAACAGATAAGTATTTAACTGAGAAATACACTGTCAACTGTGTCGATACGACGAAACGATAAGGTTTAGTAAATAACATCGATTTGCTGATTCAAGACTCGCTAGTGCTGTATTCCTGTCGATACTCTAATCATGATTACTTACAAGTTTTCACAGGATTTCTCACGTGTCCATCTGGCAGCGTAGGGGGTGAGGAAGATACGGGCAGAGGAAACTGAGGCTTCCAGTGCTGGCTTGGCAAGAAAAAATTAAGAAATGTTTACACGGGGCTAACACTGGCGGCAGAGTAACCAGTGAACAGGGCTTCGTGTAAATCTGCCTTTAAGTAATTGACTGCTTACAAGCGAATTGCATAGAGTCAGATGCACTGTACATACTAAGTACGGCGAAACACCGCACACATGATTGATGTCCAAACTATCGATATCTTAGCACGATATATCAACTCATCACTCAAGTCAAACAGTAAGTGTACCAGAGGTCGTTAATCCCACAAAAAAAAAAAAATACATTTTTTATTTTTTTTTTATTTTATCGTCTTTAAATATCGAATAAAAAATTCGTCTGCGAATTTTCCTTGGCTAATTTAGACAAACATCAAACTCACGTTGTTAATTAAGGTAAACATTTTGCCCAACACTAGAACTGTCAAAAGCATTAAAAAATGGGACAACATCTAATATTATTTTGTCGGGTTGACGAACCACAGCGGATAAGGAATGAGTAATCAATAAGGATATCCATTCTTGTGGCAAACAGTGAAAGCGCTTGTGAATTCTAATGAAAGGTGATGTCATTGGTGGTAGTCTAATTGAAGATAAAATTGGTTTAATTGTCATCGAAACACATGCAAGTTAAAAGGTATAAGTAAGTTTAAATCGACTAAAAAACCAAAACAGATCTAATTACAGAACAAAAAAAAAAAAAACAATGAAACTGTCAAATATGTGCCCAATCATTCAATCTGCCTAGCATTTTCGCAAATATCTTGGGGTCGGGTTCCAGTCATACCGGGTCATGCAGCGACTGCCTATCTGTCCTCAAAAACTCGGTAACTGGGTAGCGCGATACTCCTTGGTAAGGTTGGTTGTCAGACTTTTGTGCTTCTGACTACCCTTTACGACTGTCAAAGATCTACGAATGACAGTCGGGACCAAACCGAGGCATGGTGGTAATGGATGGTCCAAAACCAACAAACAAGAAACCCTGGCAATCATCGCATACTCATTGATAGACCTGCACCCTAATTGCGAAACGCACAATTTATCAGAATCTGAATGGGATTGAAGATTATTTCTAAACCATGGCGTCATTTGTTCGAATAAGTTGTCAGCTCAGCAACGTAAATAACGCAATGAATGTTGTTTAACTATGAATATTAAACCAATTCCTACCGATAAATAGTTCCGCAATTACCCCTCTGACTTGACTGTTATTATTTAGCCACAATTTCACCTTAAAAGGAATCTCGATATATGTATACATATAATTGGTACCGCCATGATGCACATGTTGAGGATTGCATGGTGATTCTCGTTATTGGAAAGTGGAACGAATTTAGTCATGTTTAAGTTACTAATTTGGTTGGATCATTCCAACATTTGTTTTGTATGTAACCTGTAGCTTCCATTTCAACGGAATGTGTTTTTGTGATGCGTAAAATATGAAGCTGAGTATTTCTTTTAAGTACCTATATTTCTCCTTCTCATTTCAACGTTCTTGTTACAGATTTTAGTAATACAATTTGCATTTAATAGTTTTCGTAGCTTGTTTTATTTGTCTTTTGAATGCTACCTTATTGTAGCTATACTGGCCTACTAAGCACAAAAAAGCGGTATCTCAAAAAAATCTTAAAGTAGATTTTTTTAGCGCTATATTGTTTAAAACATATGATAAAAGCCTTTTAGAAAGATTTCTCTATCTCATCATATGAATTAATACAATTTAAAAATTGAAAACTGTTAAAAGAAGTCGTCACTTTTGTCAGTTTATAGATAGCTTTAAAAATACGCATCTAGTATTTTTTAAAGCTATCCGATGGCATTAAAATCAACTTTATGATTTTTTTGAGATACCGCTTTTGCGCTTAGCAGGGCAGTATAGATATTGGAACAGGTTCCGTTGCAACAAGGTAACTTGTGCCTCTTCATTATCTTCCTGCCCTTGTCCATTGTTACTTGGGGTCGGCACAACAGGCTTTCTGCTTAATCATTGACTTCCTTCTCTTTCATATTATGCCTCACACTAGACTTCCATATTTTCTTTAGCCTTCCTTTTATACGTATACCTACTATATATATTATACCAGATACTTATATCGTAATGTTATAAAGAGATAAAAGAATATCATTCATTTTATACCCTAAAATTAATGTGTCGGCCAAAAAAAATGAAAAACTGATTCCTTATGGGAAATGATATTTTGAACATTTTTTAATATTAAAACGAAAGTTTTAGTATATTCACGCTTAAATAGCAGTGAAAGGGTCCATTGTATATCCTCGTAGGAATGGTAAAAATGTTGTTTTTTTCTGGCTCGCACTTTAATTTTTGGGTAGGTATGTAAGGGGTAATTTTCGGAACTACTGATACGATTTTGAAAATCCTTCCACTAAAGTGAATTTTCACTATTACCAAGTATCACAGGATATACTTTAAGTTAAAAAGAAAAACACTCAGACGAACTCACGGCCAGAAAGTAGTAATAAATAACCAGGTAAGTTACGTAATGTCCCAAGAATGTACCGCAACAAATCGCAATTGCAAAGTAACCATGGCCATTTTTACTTACTTGTACAGTTATGCAAATGAAACGACGTCTTTATTAAAAACAATGCCTTACGTCTGACTCACATTTATGGAAAATGGCGTCTTTGTACATAATCGTGTGTCAAGTAGGAACTCATGATACAAACCACACACGAAGTATTAGTATATAAACAAGGACATAGTGAAGTTTATACTATCATGTTTAAAAGGTGAAATAAACGTCGGCCTGTTTTGATATCAAACGGTGGCTATGTTTACGATAACGGTGCTTCTACCCGGCAATATTTTAACTGCAAACTTGATGGATTATGTCACGGTAATTTGAACTTTGTTGTGTATGAGATAAGGAATGACGTAGGATTTCAATGTGGTTGGGAAGGTTTCTATTAGTATTATTGCTGAGTTAACGATGTAAGGTAAAATGTTGGTCATTGTCGCGAAAGCAGCACATTCTTATGTATTTTGTTATAGGGTGATATCCTACATTGACTTGCAAACTACATATAATATTTTTTATGGCATGACATCTCGCTGGTCAACCTATGAGGTTGTCGGCTGCTTAACCGAACTTGCCTGTGGCTACCTTAATAAATTAAGGCCTCCCGCCATGGCTTAAAACTAGAGCGACTATTCACTAAGGGCACCCTCTGTGGGGTACAGACCTTGGCTTAGGGCATCGCTACTAGTAGAGGGCAGCAAGGGACTGGCTGGATCTGAATGAGCAAACTGTTATCATGAATTTCGCACAATATGATGATTTGACTTAGTCAGTCCATATTCACGCACCGACCGCGACGGGTTACCATCTTTATTGTCATTCATGGATAATTGACAGTCGTTACGGGTCGTCAGAAGCCCGATAGTCTGACAACCAGTCTTGCCATGGAGTACCGTGTAACCTATTTACTGACCCACCCAGTAACCCAGTAACTGATTGTGGATGTCAGATAGGCAACTGCTTGATGTAAAATACTGGTAATTAATTGCAATCGGTTAGACTGGAACCCGACCCCAAAAATATTCGGGAAAAGTATAGGCAAATTATGATAGTGTTAAAATAGAATATATAACTTTATATAGCGGCATCTACACTGCCATATGTGAACTACGCATGACACTTACGTCATGCAAAATCCTGCATCGCGCAAGCAGAGTCTACTGCGCAACTAGCGTTTATACAACGTCCCGACATTAATCAATCGTCGGGCAGTTGCCCACCAGACACGACTCCTGCCTGGGTACTCCCTTTTCTTTCGAGGTTGAGTGAACTCCAAAACACCCCAAATCCATTTCCTAGTTCATTTCTGAATATTCTGTTACCGATAGTTGTATTGCTTATGAATCTCACCCATTCGTTCCACCTGCTGAACATCTCGCAACTGGATACGAATTGCCTTGGCTTTCATTGAAGTCTTTAAATAGACTCCGGACTCAGGTAGGCCGGAGTAAAGAAAACCTGTACAGGTGGAGATTCATAGACGACTCAGCTCTGGAGTGTAAATGTGGTGCTGTCCCACAAACGATGAGGCACTTGATATCTTGTCCAGCATGTACTGTTGTTTGTACGCCACAGGAGTTGATGGACGCTACTGAAATGCTAAGCTCGTAGCCAAATTCTGGGCTAACTCTATTTAGTTTGCTATCGACACGCCAAGACGAAGAAGAAGACCCAATTCCTGGAAACCACATATTCAAACGGTCCTCAGCGAAGAGAACAGAGGTGTAGTGTCCATTATAATATTGTATTAGTCACTGAATGCCTTCCACTCGGCGTGTTCACGGTTCGCTGGTTTTATTCATACCGAACAGACGAACGTGATAGATAATGTCAATCGATTCTCACAGCAATAATGTTGAGTACCTATTCTGTATTATTTAAAGAATTTGTATTTTGTCATTCGGTGAAGTCATGGTTCCGTTGACATAGGTCTCCCCCAATTTCGGGGGAGGATTGCCATAATTGCCGCACTTGGCAGGCGGGTTGGGGATAACAGTATGGTGGTAAGGTGCATAGAGAAAGCTGCTGCCAATTCTCTAGTAAGTCCCTTAGTCGCCTCTTACGATACGTACAGGAAGAAATGGGGTGCTGCTTTTCTTTAAGTCCGGTACCACAGGGACAATTTCCTGGACAGATTTTTTTAAAACAGATTTCCTTCTTCTAGTAAGAGTTCCTTGGAAATTTAATTCAAAGGATACTAAGCACAACATTCCAATGAGCAATTGATCCTACTTCCTATGAAGTTACAAAATTCGAAACCCATAGAAGTTATACAATTCTTAAAAGAGAAGAAAAATAAGTAAACAACATAACATGTTATTCTTTGACTTGGAAATGAGCAGAGTACGTTTTTCTTTATAAACACAAGTACGAGTATGTTTACATAAGCACAGCCTTCAGGTAAATTGTAAAATGTTATGACTTCGTAAAGAAGCGACCAAGTGTGAGTTCGACTCGCACGAGAAGGATTCCGTACCATCGGACAATAATATGTCACATTACATTTAGTTTAAATACCTCCATCTATACAAATAAATAAAACTGAAGTGTCTGTTTGTAATTTCAAATTAACAGCTTTTCACTAAATACATATGAAAGTAAATACGGTACTTAAGAGTACACCAAAACATCATTTTTTTAAACTTTTGTCTGTCTGTCTGTTTGTTCCAGCTAATCTCTGAAATGGCTGGACCGATTTTGACGGGACTTTTATTAACAGATAGCTGTTGTAATAAGGAGTAATTTAGGCTACTTTTATTTATGAAAAATATCTGCGTTAATTTCCGACATCCACGTGGGCGAAGCCGCGGGCAAAAGCTAGTCTTTCATAAAATTATACACGTTTTTGAATGTCGACCCCCGCGAGATCCTTTTTTTTTCATTATTTGTTATTATAGTTGCCATAGTAGAGTATTAGTGCATAGTTTGTAGAAACAATTATTTACCAATTTCGATTGAAAAGATACACACCCTATGACAGGTCGATAGACGGACAGCGGAGCCTTAGTATTAACCCAAAAAGTGCCGAATGAACCTCGTTAGCACTTTTTGGGTACGGAACCCTTAAAAGTGTCGTTTTATCCCCAAAGCGCGGATCAAAGGTCAATTTTGTAAACGGAGCTACGCTACGAAACTTTTGTCATTACGTTTCGAGGCAAAGTCAGAACCCAAGTGACTCAAAGTTAAACCGGTTTAGACTTATCGGTATATAATTAATTACATATTATGAATAAACATTTCGATGAATCAACACTATGCGTCCGACCTCCAATACTGAATATTTCTGTCGAGATTCAATTCAAAATCATATTTATAGACGATAGATTTAAGTGCAAGTCGCTTTACGTTAATAATGTTTGTTATGTTATGAGAAATATGGGGTCCACCCTTTATGGCAGAATTTTTTGCGTCATAATATTATTTTGCATAACAGCGGATAGCATAAACTTCATTTCGCAGAAAGTTGTTTGGCATACACTCATTTATCATACATTCACAACGCATAATTTTATAAGTCAGAATCATCATTAGGCATAAATTTTATGTCCATAATAATGAAAAAGGAGAACCATCGTATCGTAGAAAGTTCGCAGTTAGAATCGTCTCTTGGCATAATTTCATATCGATAGTCATTAAAAGGCAGAACTATCATATCTCAGAAACTTTTCAGTTAGAATCATCTTTTGGCATACATTTCATATTCATAATCATTGAAACACTCATCTATTACGTTACAGAAAAATCATAATTAGCACGCTGCATGCAGACATGCAAACAAGCATACACCATGCATGCATCATGCAAGCAAGCATGCAGCATGCAAGCAAGCATGCAGCATGCATGCAAGCAAGCTCACAGCATGCAGGCAAGCATGCAACATGCAGCATGCATACTTTCTGTCACGGCTACGGCACTGCGTGGCTCCGGCGGTCCCACGCGAGCTCATCGACGCAGATGGTTTTACGCTCACCACCGTGGCTTCGGCTTGCTGGCCAGCATCAGCCGCGGCGGCGTGCGTCAAAATCACCTGCTCCTCAGCTCGCGGGCCGCCTCGCCCCTCCGCGCCTACGCGGGGTTAAATTACACTCTAGGGGTAGGGCAGACAAGACTACGTGGAGTCGGTTCTGCAGCGATTCGTTTCTGTCAATAACTTTTGTAGCACAACATAATATACATATACTGACTTTTTGAGACATTATTTGAAATTTTAATCAAAGGCTAAAATGCAATATTATAGAAATGACAATATGCCTAACAAAATTATTGTAAACCAAATTCTGCCATCTTCATAGTATGCCAAATGAAATTATACCAAATAATCGTCGCTCTAAATAAATGTTATGCTAAACGAAATTATGCGAAATTTTTAGTCTGCCAAAGGTCAAAAAAAAAAAATCTGTCATCTTAAAAGTATGCCAGCGTAAAGTAGGACATATAAACATTCGGCCAAATAATGATTATGCTAAACATTTTTTATGCCTTACAAATATTCGTTTAAAGAAGATTATGCCAAGTGTGTTATTCCAAATAAAATTCGGAGCATCAAGTTTCTGCCAGATAGAGGGAACCCAGAAATATGAGCACACTAAGAAAATAAGACAGAGTCATGCTTACACTTCGTTGTTCAATTTGTTCCATAGTATAATTTCGTAGGTCCGGGACTAGTAAATCGAGTCTCCATATATGTCCATGTAAGGTAAGAAGGCTAATAAACATGAAAAGAGACTAGCCATAATTTTAGTGTCATCATTGTTCCAACTATGAATTCGCAACCGTTTAAATAATAATTTTAATAATAAACCCGCAGGGCAGCATGTGGCGTGCTGTTGGCAGTAGCGACCCCACGGACCCTATCTCCCGGGAGAATTCTTGTTCCTCGTCTCTGGCTTGCCTTTATTGGCCGGCTGGAGTGAACACTGAAGAGGTTCAGAGCTCCCACCTCATTCTTGCCTTTATTGGCTGGCTTGAGTGGAGATTCGCAAGAGCAAATGTGCTCGGGGAAAGGAAGTATTCCAGTAAGTGCTCGTAGGGATCTTGACCATCTTCCGGGCTCTGGGATTGTTCTGAAAGCCGTGGAATACCTCTCCACTTCTCAAGCACCTCAGGAAGTGTTGCCCCCTTGTCACTGCGTCACTATGTGCCAGCGACGGTTTCCAGGGGCCCATTATTGAGTGTGCAAGTCACCCCCTGCCATTTAATCCATGTTTATACAAAACATTGATGCGGCAGGGGCTATAGGCCTTCCATAGTTACCAGTCCATTTTAGCCTTCCAAATACATAGTCCAACATCTTGGTTTCCATATCTTGCAATAGTCCAACAGCAACCGGAGGTTGTCCTTGGGTGCACTTGCACAGTGCATACGGGGATAATCGTTGGTTAGTGCCTCACGTCATTTAAATTTTCTAAGGGGCCTCTGCAAGTTGGCTTCGGCCCCTGGCACGCCTTCCAAAAGACCGGGATCCTAGGGTCCCGAGATATGTTAACATATTAAAAAAAAAAATATCTTAGGACAACCAACACAACGTTGTCTGATCCCAAACTAGGTAGAGCCTGTACTATGGCAACCAGACAACTGATAAATGCTGTAGAACAATAAAGTAATAATAATAAAGAAACAGTGGCTCGATTAGTACAGGAGAGTATGCTGTAGAGAAAAACGAGTTCTTGACACCTGCCAGTGTGACAATTCAAGCAACTAATAAAGATTAAATTCGCAAAACACGTATTCATTTGTATGAAACTGACAGGTGTCCAGAACGCTTTCTCCCTCGAAGTACGGTTGGACTGGTAGATAAAGATAATATTAATAAAATAAAAGCAGTCATTTATATAAATAAAGCTTATCTATTACCCGGTAGTTCAACTTTGTGACAACATTATTATATTTTTAATAATTTTAATAAAGTAACAGATAATGTTTGAAGAGTTCTTGGTCACATTGTCCTTAAACTAAACTATGGCTGTGGGCGCTAACAATATACAGTGGACAAGATAACTTTTGGGGTCAAATTAAACATTAATTATATCGAACGCTTCTACAGTAACGTAAATAAAATGTCATTTATCGTAATTAGTCACACAATTTATATCATTATAAGGTCTTGACCTTGAATGAGCTATGTGCATTGTTGCACGGTGCTGAGGGCTAGACTAATTGAATATTATTTATGCGAGTCATAACTCCGCCTTAAATAGAATTTCTTCGTGGCAGGTTTCTATATTTAGGTAAATACGGGTGGCCTGGACGTTTCTTGTAGTCGAATATATGACTAACTGGCTTTTGCCCGCGGCTTCGACCGCGTCAAATTTTTGCTCCCCTGACCCTTCCCGTCGCATTGAATTGCCTGCCATTTTTCGTACCTTTTTCGTTGCTGCTCCGCTCCTTTTGATTGTAGCGTGATGTTATATAGCCTATAGCCTTTCTTGATAAATAGGCTACCCGACACAAAAATATTTTTTAGTAGTTCCTGAGATTACCGCGTTCAAACAAACAAACTCTTCAGCTTTATAATATTAGTAAAGTATAGATTAATTTCCGGGGGCTCGTGGCTAAATAATAACAGCGACACGAGTTGATCACACGTTAAGCTACGCTTGCCGCGGTCGACTCGTGGACGTATTCGATTGGTATGGTTGGTTTGTGAATGGTGGACCATACTTTACATCGAAACCTCTCTGAACATCCTCTCGTGACCGTGCCTCAGAAAGCACGTTAAGCTGTTGGTGCCGGCTGTTATGCGGAAATCTTTGACCGTTGTTACGGGTAGTCACAAGCCCAAAAGTATTGCAACCCAAAGGGTATCGTGTTACCCAGAAATTGGATTGTGGAGGTCAGATAGGCGCTCCATGTAAAATACTGCACCAAAAGCTGACCCGAACATAGCTGGAAAAGGGCTGGCAGATTGTTTGATTGGACTGTTCTTAAATTGTTCATCGCAACGTTTATATTCAAGAAGTTGATTGACTCTCTCTCCCCTATTACATGGGACTTGAACATAACAGGCAGAATGTGGACATAGGTACGGCTCGGGTAGTCAGAACCCCGAAAATCTTACAACTAGTCTTTTTTTTTGATGGTGGGAAATCATCAAATGACTTCTCCCGCTCTAGAGTGGAGCGGAAGGGCGTGTCAGACTTTTACTGACTAAAACCCACCCGTGTTTCTTCAGTTGCCCATATGTCAGGGCCACGGTAACTCTTTCGAACAGATCTCGCGACCCTGGTCAGAACCAGTCTTACTAAGGATATCGTGTTACTCAGGAACTAGGTTGTGGAGGTTTATATTCGACAAGTTGATTGCTCTCTCTCCCCTATTACATGGGACTTGAACGGGTGAACTATAACGGGCAGAATGTGGACCTGGGTCTACCCTACCCTTCAGGGAAACAAGACGCGATGTTATGTTATTTCCTTATTTTAATCCAACAAAAAAGAGTTATAGTTACTGTATAATTTCAGCTTATCATAATCTAAGTATCATTAAGCTTGTAATCCGTTTTGGAGTAGGCAAATTAAGTATCCGTTATCACGAACGCTTCATGTAACAGCTGATCGGTATTGCGCCATCAATTATGACGGAGAAATTAATGATGCGGGCTTTGTTTAAATTGTTCGTGAAAAACAAGCGGAAAGTGAAAATTGTTTTGAAGCGCTGAAAAATTGGTTCGGCCTTTTTGTAATTTTGGTGTGTGTTTTCAAATAATGTTTTAACGAATTACCTAACATCGAATTTTATACTTTTGCACAAAATACCTGACTATCTACGGTAAAACCTAATTGAAATATCAAATGAAAAAAGCGAAATTTGAATGATTTTCTAAAAACATATTGATGCGTCTAATGATGGACGCTATGTTCAATTAATGAATATCTAAAAAAGCTTTTTAAGCTTCTAATAATACACCCTTTTTGTAATTACGTTCGGCTCTTTTTAAGTTTCTGGCCTTATCTCTCTGTTACTAGATCTTACTAATATTATAATAAGTATAGGTAAATGTGAATGTTTGGATGTTCAAATGTTTGGATGTTGGTTAATAAATCCCGCAAAAACGGCCGAATAGATAGGATGAAAAGTGGCACAAAGAACTTGGATTAACACGTAATATCATACTTTTTATTCTGGCAGTATCTCGCCGTGATGGGTAAGGTAGTTAGAACTGTTAATTGTGCGCGATCTGAGCGAGCGAAGCGAGCGCTACATCCAAGATGGTCGCAGTTGCTAGGCTCGTCGTTTCAGCCGTAAGACGTCCACTGCTGGACATAGGCCTCCCCCAATTTGGGGGGCTTTGCCATAATCGCCACGCTTGGCAGGCGGGTTGGCGATCGCAGTATGATGGTAAAATGCATAGAGAACGCTGCTGCCCATTCTCTAGTAAGTCCCCTAGTCGCCTTTTACGACACCCACGGGAAGAAATGGGGTGGTGTTATTCTTTACGTCCGGCACCACACGGTTGCTAGGCTATTTATGGTAAAAACAATTTATTTCATACTAAGAAATTCCAAAAAAAAACAGGTCTGAACAAATACACATAATATCAAAGAATAGCTAAACTGTGTGTAAATCAATGTTATCGATGCCCAAAGATACTATATTGGGGCAAAGCCGAAACTGCTTCCGCAATATAAATAATAAACAGATGCACATTACTTATATTTATATCTAGTCGTATTTTTATCGGGAATTGATGCGTAAATATACGAAAAATATAACGCCAGGAAAGAATAAATTTCGAGTCGGTTATGCTTATGAATCAAGTAAAGGGAAATAGAGATGATTTGTATTCATGGCGAATGTGCGTATTTAAAATTGTTGGTCCTTTTTTTTTGTGGGTGGGAAATCATCAAATGACGTATCCCGCTCTGGGCGTAGCAGGACGGCGTGTCAGACTTTTACTGACTAAAGCCCACCCGTGTTCCTTCAATTGGCTATATGCCAGGCCACGGTAACACTTTCGAACAAATGTCGCGACCCTGGCAGGACATTGTTGGTCCTAAGCTCCGAAAACACTGAAAGAGACACGTTGATGGCAAATTGAATACCAATAGACTAGATAGGAAAATTGCGTAACACACTCTCAATATCGTTCTAAATGTTGTCGGCCGTAAAGAACAGTACGATCCCATTTCTTCCCGCGGTTGTCGTAGAAGACGACTAAGGGAGTTACTAGAGAATGGGCAGCAGCGTTCTCTAAGCATTTTACCACCTTACTGCGATCGCCAACCCACCTGCCAAGCGTGGCGATTGCGGCAAACACGTCCCTTTGGGTGAGGCCTATGTCCAGCAGTGAACGTCTTTAGGTTGAAATGATGATAGTGATGATAATAATGTCGTTAATAACTGAATCATTTTGATCAATATTGCTAATCCATTGCTTTATATGTTCAAAAAATGTGTCTGCTCGACAAAGAAAATAACGCAATGAATGTGGTTAAACTGTCACAATTAAAGCCATTCCTACTGTTAGGGTCTTACGTAATTAGCCTTTTGGATGCTTTTCAACACACATAATGTTATGTATGTTATGTGTATGTGTCAGTATATGGCTGAGATGATCCCGGATGTATGACTAAAACCCTCTAGATTTAAGATAGAAAATAGCTCCGAAAATGCAAAAGCCGTGTCGATGACTTTACTTCTTATCCTAGTGACCTAATTCCTTTTTTTCGTATTAAAGGTACGAAGAAACGTCAAACGATATCTTGAATATAATTCTTCTGCCCTCAATCCGTTTCGGCGTGAGAATATCTGCAGCTGTCACTTTGAGTACTTGCTTTCATGAACACAACGGGTTCAACGAACTTTATTCTATGACTAGACTATTACACAGGGACAAATTAAATTAGCTAGCAAAACTCACTAGACGTGCGTGACTGGTTTCTATATACAAACACAAATACTTAAAACAATTAAGAAATGTGTTTGTTTCTGGGGTCAAAAGCCGCTATTATATTTGTTACCAGGAAAAAATCAGGTTTTTTAAACTGCAAAGACATACCCTGCTCACACAAACTTTACAGATGTGGTATCTGTAAAGTTTACAAGTAACAGAGTACAATAAAAATGATTATCACTATAAAAACGATTATAAAGTGATATTTCAAGTAAAGTTTCGTCTGGTTGTGGAATCCAAAATTTTTTTTTTTGGATTCCACAACCAGACGAAACACAAATAAAGTATATTTTTAAATGATCATTTTAAATACAGGTAACAATACCTATCACGTCATCGGAGTTTAGCTAGTTAATTTAATTTGATAATAAAATTGCATCTGACTAAGTGAAGTATTAAAGTTTGTATGTTTGTATTTCCATTACTCTTCAACGGTTGTACGAATTTACATTAAACTTGGCACACAGGTAGACTATAAGCTAGATTAAAACATAGCCATTTTAATCCAGATAAACGTAGAAATTTCCCTAGGATGCAAGAGGGACCGTAAGCAACATCTAGTTTAAACTGGTTTTGCGCAATACTACGGACAATAAGTAATTAAAACTAAATATTATGAACAAAACAACAGTGCACATGTGCAAATAATATGCTAAACTGAAAATGAACATGCCCAATTTTCGTAGAACAAGAGCTTCTGCATTGTTGCTAAGCTATAATCCTGCTCAGAATACACTGGAGAGTATTTAACACCCTCATTTCAACTAAGTGGGGCTCTTCTGATCACTTTGCATGCACCACGTGCAATATTCAGATGTAATGCCGTTTCACATTGAACAGCGATACGCGGCGATTCATTTTAATTTTATTATTGAGAATTATGGCTTTTAAAATGAAAAATAAAAAGGATTGGAGGCTACAAATTGATTAAATATTGATGCAGTTAGTGAAGAAGTTTTGTTTTTGTGAATATCAATCTGTTTGATGCGTTTCGTGTAGTGAATATCATAATTGCTAGTAAGTATGCATAAATTGGGGTAAGGGCAGAAACATGTCGAATGCGTGCCAAAAACTAATTAAGCCTTAGTTTTTTCTTGAACATTTCTGACGCCGGTGAAGCAGTAGTAATGCCTTCTCTCAGAATAATAAGTGCACTTTGGCTTGCAGTGGTAATAGGCTGGAATTATAATAATGAAATCCTATAAAACGGTCGACAACGCATAGTCTCGTATGTAAATGCCTTTATAGCTATCGCAATTCTGAATAGAGCTTTTAAAGTGAAATTAGCTAATAGCTTCAATGGTACTGAACGCTCGCCTGACGACGAATAATTAATGTTATTCTAAGTACTAATTACTGTTCGATATTTGCATAATTAATAGTTTTAAGTAGTTCTACGAACACCTGACGCTCAAAAAAAGTTAGGTTTCAGTCCTGCCCTAGGGAGTTTTGAAGATATTATTAAAAATATGGTATGTAGATTTCGAATCTAAAGAAAACAGAATATAATAATAATAGGTATTTACCTATGAAAATGCCGTTTTGTATGAAAAAAATTAAACTAATTTTTTTCATGTATTTTTTATTTGTATTAGTCGAAATAGTCACCCATGCAATCAATGCATCTTTGCCAACGCAGTGGCAGTTAATTGATGCCCTTCTTAAAAAAATCAGCTGGACGGGAGGCAACAAATTCTTCAAAGGCATTTTGTACTGCCTCACGGGTATTGAATTTTTTTCCCGCCAAGAAGTTATCCAAATTCTGGAAAAAGTAGTAGTCTGTAGGCGCAAGGTCTGGTGAGTAGAGTAGGGCGGATGACGAAGAGCTTCCAACCCCAGTTCTTGCAACTTGGAGACCGTCTGCTGTGCAGTATGAGGTCGCGCGTTGTCGTGCAGGAGCAGCGGAGACGTGCGATTGACCAATGCTGAACCAGGATCCAACCAACTTGCTGAGCGCTTGCGGTTATCAAACAGAATCCATTTTTCATCATAGGTAACAATGCGGTTCAAAATTCCTTCATTTGTGTGTCTGTTGAGCAGTGCAAGGCACGTCTCGACGCGTACTTCGCGCTGGCGATCATTGAGTTCGTGGGGCACTCATTTGTCAAGCTTTTTTACCTTGCCAATTAGACGCAAATGGACCAATATTGTTTTGACGCTAACGTCGAAAGCTGCTGCTAATTCAGCCGTAGATTGTGTATCATCAGCTTCAACAATCGCCTTTAATTCGTCATTGTCGATCAAAGTCTTCGAACGACCGCGAGGTTCATTTTTCAGGTTGAAATTTCCAGAACGGAAGCGAGCAAACCAATAACAGGTGGTGCGTAGGTTTGTAGTGTTAGCTCGGTAAACGTCGTTGATGTTGCGTGCCGCTTGTGCCGCGTTGCTGCCACGACGGTACTCATATTCCATAATTACTCGAATTTTTAACGTATCCATGATGACGAAAAAGCTTGAAATGCGATGAAAATGTAACACTAATCAATAAACAAATGACTACTTTTAGAAAAAAAATTCCATGTTTTTAAAATAAAATTAATTTGAAATTAGAATTCTTAGACAAACAAAAATAATTTTGATTTGAAATGGCCAGTACTGCAGAACGGCAAATTCATAGGTAAAGACCTAATATATAAGATGATTGATAAATGAGTAATGAGTAGATCGAAATTAATATTTTGAATTAGATAATATCTTCGTTAACCATATTTGTTATTTATTAAAATATATGTGACTTGAATTATTTATATCTGACCCCTGCTTTACTAAGTTACAAGCAAGACTAAATTAGAAGAGTTACAGTCGATAAATTTCAATGTCATAAAATAAAAAAAAATATGAAATGGTATGAACGGTGGAATTTTATGGTAGGTCCTAGTGTTAGCATACACAATAATCGACTATTTAATTTATATTTTTAAGTGAGTTGCCAATATTTTATCGTTTTTATTTATTGCAAAACGTAGTAAAACAGCGCGTTTTATTCATTTTATTCCCAGCTACAGCCGTCAAAGTGGAAGCAAGTTACAATTTAACGTGGTGAAAATCAATAAAGTGATTTGTACAATTATTAGAGTAATTCTTACACTTCTTATTCTTACATATTCTTACACTAAGTACCACATAAAAGACAATGTGTTACATTTCGTGGTAAAGATATTAAATAATACTTTTAGAGAACACCTACCTATTACTATTCCAGACATGAGTACACAGACAATACTCAATTTAGTATACCTTTAATAAAACGTGGTTTGACCTACATACCGACTAAATAAACAGCCGACAATGTATACAGTTGTTAAATTTGTTCTAACACCTCTAGGTAGAACAATGTCGTCTGAAATAATGCTATTATGAAAGTACATTGTCGTCATCATTGTATAACATTACTGTTTTGAAACTATTTGTCTTGGTTTGTAAGTAGCGATCGATTTCGCTATGCGGGTTATGCTAAGTTTGGTGTATAATCAGCTTATAATTTCCTACTGCTGACACAAGCGGTGGCCTCCTCTCATATTCCTAACTTTATTTGCGTTCCATAATGTTAAAAGTTCTTTCAAATGGCTTAAAGCTAATGTACAATTACGCACCCTGTAGGGCACAGCAAAAGTATTACAACTAATTCTAAAAAAAATAGAATAAGAATTTACATAACAATTACAAATTTTAAAATAATCGGAGAGAGGGAGTAGGCCGTCATTTACCCCGCGGGCTCAGTGCGGGTTGATAGATGTCACATGTTTTCGATTATTGGTTTCTTCACGACGTATTCCTTCACCGTTTTGAGAACAGTGGTCATGAAATAATGTATACAAACCTTTTTGGGTTCGAACCTAAGACTTACATACAACTCGTATGTCGCGATCGTTACCACTACTGCTCTCCTTAGCTTAGGTTTATACGATTAGAAAATCTAATATACAGAATAAACAGGTCTTTTGGACTTTATAAGTATAGATTCCTAGCATAATATAGGTAACACTATTGCAATGAAAAGAAAAGCTTATTACTTACTTCTTGATTACTTTTCAACCGACGAAAAAAAACGGAGGAGGTTATCAATTCGACGCGTATATATTTTTTTTTTTTTTTATGTGTGGCCACGCATAACTTTTTACATAGTGGCCTGATTGTGACAATTCTTCTTCTATTGGAAAGGGTATACTCCCAAGGTGGTCCCATATTAATTTGGTAAACAAAATCGAACCCTAAGGGTCGGAAAACAGGGGATGATTGATTGTTCACTCACTGATTGTAATGTATAAACACGCATAACTTTATACAGAGTAGTCCGATTTTGATAATTCTTTTTGTTTTGGATAGTGTATATCTTGCCAAGTATTATTAGTACATTAAAGCCACAAAAAATATAAAATAAAAACTTTTTAACAAAAAATTAAACCGCCGAAAAACTGAAAAGCATAAAATAATACTTAAACCTTAAAATTTTGAGTCGGCGCTGAAAAATCAATGAACAAGGATCACTCAAAGCGCCGACTCATAATTTTAAGGTTTAAGTATTATTTTATGCTTTTCAGTTTTTCGGCGGTTTAATTTTTTGTTAAAAAGTTTTTAATAATATTGTTTAAACGAAGTACAACAATGAAAGCCACTGACGTTCACAGAGTAGAAGGCAATAGACAATATTATGAAAAACGCGCGAAGTTTACGATAGCCTATATCAATATTTTAGCACATTTCGATTAAAGAAACGTAGCAAGCAAGTTTACTGCATATGTTTGGTCAAGTTCAGTCATATAGTAGTCAGTTTATAGTCACTTAAGCAGTGAACACTGATATAAAGTTGATCGTGATCACAGCTGTTAATGTTTGTGTCACCATTTATATTCGAGTTAGCCAACTCTAGACAAATAGTTCGAAAGATATATTGGCATGAGAGTTGGCTCTGATTCCAACAACAATTTCTAAACATTTAATCACTGGGATTTTATAGCTTTCAAAATTAAATTACGTGGATAATTGGGTAGACATTTTTTATGAGTTCCGCACACCGTGGACATTAAAGAGCTATTTTGAAGGGATTAATTATTTATGGTCGAGCGTAAGATTCGTTTCAAGGAAACGTTTGAACGCGGGACGTCCTACGTCGCCCTTTCTAAGAAGTTATTAATGGTTTTACACATAACCCTCTGGATTTATACTTTGCTCATGACTAAATATTACTCTCAGAGTTTCCTGTTATTTTGTTTTTGATGTAGGTAAATACAAATAAGCGTCACTCACTGTATTACATAGGAACGTTGATATATTTTAAAATACGCGCGACATTCGTTTCATTGGTTTAGACTACGCCTAATCAAAGTTTTGTGGTGAGACTGGCGAGTTTAAAATAAACTATACGGGATTTATAATTACTAATAAATATTATTAAACTTACAACTAATAATAAACACTGACAATAAACATGTTTGATAGTAGGAATTTAAAGTACGTAAGCAAACATGTGACGAATCTGACGATATCAGACAGTGGCGGCGGCGGCAGATCCAACCAAAATTAATACCAAAGTGGTACAAGGTTGGACGAAATTGTCAATTTGTGTCAAAACAAAAAACAGTAGGTAGGTAGTATTGTATCCAAAACGAACTGAGATTAAAAGAAAGATAACCTTGATTGTATAATTAATAAATATCATTGAATTACTACAAGATAGTAAATACACAGAAAATAAACTTCTGCATCTTCACACAAGTAACATTTATTTTTGCGTAAAACGTGGCGATTAAAAAAATATTGTTTTTATAATTTGTTACTGTGGAAGGGAAGCGAGGCTTATCATGTATAGAAAGATACAGCAAATGATGGCCTTCGTTCAACATAGAGACAACGGTTCAACGAAGACAAAAAAGTAACTGTAGTACTTACTATTGCATAACAAAGACATTAAATAAAATAATAACGAGGAATATTTGTCCGTTCGCCTGGATGAAAATTCGGGATTACCACAAAAAGAGATAACCGAATTTGGATGAAATTAGGCACACAGATAGTTTATAGTCTGTATTAACATAGGGTACGAATACAAGTTTTTATCCAAGTACTACGTTCCTGTGAGAAAAATTCAGACATCCGCGCGGGCGATACCTCTAGCAAAAGCTAGAAAAACAATAAAGAAAAGAATGATCAACGTAGATACCGGTGACAATAATGTTGAATTTCATGCATTAAACAATACATTGTACGAAACCAATATCCCATTTGTTTTAAATGGTAATGAAAATGAAGATAGGACGTATACAAAATAGGAATGAACGACTGTCATAACATGGACATGTCTACTCATCGTTTACTGTGACGACGGACATCCGATCGAACATGTTTGTTTTATCTTCCAACCAAAGGATATCCTAACGTTAGGATATTTTAGGAAACGTTCTTGTTATTGTTGGGCAAAAAGGTAAATGTTTAAGCCGGTTCATTGGTTTTACTGGTATTATGGTTTTAAATTATTTTTGGGCTAATGGTGATCGATCAGGTTAAACTACGCTTGCTGCGGCTGGTTCGTATAGATGGGTGACCATGTTTACATACCAAGACCCCTCCTTGCCTTGAAAATGTTAAACCGTTGGGCCCGGCAGTCATTTGTGGATCTTTGACAGTCGTTATGGATCGTCAGAAACCCGAAAATCTGATAACCAGTCTTATTAACAAGTAACCCTACCCTAAGTAACTGTCACCCACCGAACAGAATGAAACTTTGCACATCGATATAACATTAAAAAATATTGAACCCTTGTTTTTTATTTTCCGGTATCCACTTTTACCTAAGGCCTTTGGCCTAAGTCCAGCAGTGGACGTCTTACGGCTGAAATGTATGTATGTGTGTATGTATCCACTTTTTAGGGGTAGGAACCACCCCTAATAACCCCTAAGTAGGCAAATACCCACGTAACTCTGAGTAGAGTGAGTTTATTCGACTGCTTTTCAATCAGAACATTACGATCTTGACCACAGATAGGTTAAACTACCTTAACCCTAATATGACTTATCCCCATAAACCGTTACAACCCTTATCAACCTAGGGGGTGGTTTCTACCCCTAAAAAGTGGATTTCGGAAAAATAAAAAAACACGGGTTCAATATTTTTTAGTGTTATATTGATGTGCAAAATTTCATTCTGATCGGTGGGTGACAGTTGGGTAGGGTTACGTTGTAAGTGGTATCGTATTATTCAGTGATTGGGTTGTGGAGATCGGAGTGGTACTCGCTCCATGTAAAATACTGGTAGGTATTCCGCTGTATCTGGTTAGACTGGAAGCCGACCCTAACATAGTTGGGAAAAGACTAGGCAGGTGCTACTGCTGTTTTACATTATTTATCAACCATCATCGTGCTCCCATTTAGCTATCGGTTTTGTGTTTACTACTTAAATACAAGTTTCATTTAAGTGAAAGGGTTTACTTCAAGATGTTCCTCAATAAGTTTTCTACTAGATACAGCCTGGGTCCTGAGATACAAGTACTTACATAAAGTTTGGTTTTTGATTCCTAGATAGTAATCTGCCTTTTTAAGCCTGTGTGTGTTTGCTTTTTACTATAGAAGTTTGACATTACATCTGTCAAATCTTCATAATTAGTTCAGAAGGCCAATTTTCGTAATTAAAAACGTTCAAATTCGAATGACAGTCTTATTTCGTCGAAAATCAAATGTCAAAAATTTGTCAAAAACTTATAGAAACTTGAGGTATTTTTGACAGATTGAGACTGAGATCACACTGAATGTTAATAAAATTACCAGAATGTACACAAACTACTCTGGTTACTTATCTCTTTTGGTTAAGTTAAAACTTAAGTAACTAGGGTCAACGCATATTATAACTTATCTGTTTTGCTGATCGTACAATCATGTTTAGTGAATGTTTTAAAACTCACGTGGTTGTCAGTATAAGAAACAACAACATATAAAAATAATACTTGTTTGATGTTTTGTTGTCTTCAATAGTCTAACTTTATATTTTTTAAATTCCAGACTTTCGAACTACGAAGTCTATTGTTCGTTTGTTTGAATGTCGAATGTTATGTTATTGTGTAGAATGCTTGACAAAGCATTAATGTTGTTATAAATCTACAATGGAAGTGTTTTAATTCGTCAATCAAACTCATTTTTCAAGCGACGAAAAAAAACGGAAGAGGTTATCAATTCGACGCGTATATTTTTTTTTATGATCATCATCATCATCATCATCATCATCAGCCTATAATGTTCCCACTGCTGGGACACAGGTCTCCTCTCGGTGAGAGGGAGTGGGCCATAATCCACCACGCGGGCCCAGTGCGGGTTGGTAGATGTCACATGTCTTCGAATTTTTGGTTCGAAGACATGCCGGTTTCCTCACGATGTTTTCCTTCACCGTTTTGAGAGCAGTGGCGATGAAATAATTTACACAAAGTTATGCGCCTGCTTGGGTTTGAACTCACGACCTACTACTCGTAAGTCGCGACCGTTACCACTGGGCCACCACTGCTCCAAATATTTTTATGATTAATTATAAATTTTTTGATGGAATTGTATAGAATACTTATTACGGAATTAACATCCCAGACCGCACATAAAAAAAAGTTGAATAATCATTATCACTTTTTGTGTATGAAATAATCATAAACATTTTTTTTCTATCAATAAAAAGTACATAAGTAATTCTTTCATAAAAAATGTGGGTAGTACTCACCAATTAGCTGCAAATAGAAATAAACGAATAATCCAATGTCAATTTGAGTTGGTCGACTCAATTCCGGGCCAGAATCGCTTGATTTCTTTGAACACGCATATCAGGGTGTAATAAAATATTGTCACAAAAATAATCCTTGTAACGTATTTAAACGTTTCTGTCATCACAAAACTTGGTTATCAAAATAACTTTCACTATAACAGTCACGAAAAATTATTGTTCGATAAAAATATGTTCGCGCCAATTTATTTTATTTATCAGCACAGGCGTGCGTCGTCTACGGCACCATATGTCACACTGACATAACGACGGTAGCACAATGCGCTGGCGCACGCATTGTCAATAAAGTTGTACATATTTCTTTTTGCCATTTAACTAAGCAAAACTCAACTCTCTTGCTCAGGCTTAAAGGTCTAAATAGAAACCAACCATGCAATTAAGTTACGCGAGTAAACGGGACAGCATGACTCATTCTTCGGTTCACAGCTGGCTGCGTCATTCATAATTGGTTCTCAGTATAATTTCGCTGTTATGACGTCACGTTAAGGCCTAAATTCGACTGATTTCTGCAATACTTTATTGTAGTCTCACAATGGTTGATGTTCTATTTTTTTTTTGTAGCGGTGTGAATGCATATCCTGATGTTGTGAGTTAAAATTAATGTCTAGTCTTGGAGCCGGTAATTGCAAAATGAATGATAAATGAAAATATCCGTACCGAAATGATCAAGGACACCAAATTACACGGTATGTTAATTGATAATGGTAAAAAACAACGATTAGTAGGTGTACCTACTGTCATTTATAAATTACTAGCTTTTGCCAGCGGCTTCGCCCGCGTGGAGGTCGGAAATTATCCCGCGGGAATATACTACCGGGATAAAAAGTAGCCTATGTCCTTTCTCAGGCTCTAAACTATCTGTGTACCTAATTTCATTTAAATCGGTTCTGTAGTTTTAGCAGGAGAGCGAGACAGACAGACAGACAGAGTTACTTTTGCATCTTATACTATAATAATATTATACAGTATACTATAATAATTATAATCAATACTAATATTA
The DNA here is from genome assembly GCA_932294355.1 of Aporophyla lueneburgensis. Classification (NCBI taxonomy): domain Eukaryota; kingdom Metazoa; phylum Arthropoda; class Insecta; order Lepidoptera; family Noctuidae; genus Aporophyla; species Aporophyla lueneburgensis. The sequence continues at coordinate 19,815,041 of OW028745.1, read as the reverse complement.
TAAAGCTGAAGAGTTTGTTTGTTTGTTTGTTTGATTGAACGCGCTAATCTCAGGAACTCCTGGTCTGAATTGAAAAATTCTTTTTGTGTTGGGTAGCCTATTTATCGCGGAAGGCTATAGGCTATATAACATCACGCTGCAATCAAGAGGATCGGAGCGGTAATGAAAAATGTTGCAAAAAACGGGGAAAATCGCACGGGTAGGCGATTCGACGCGACGGGAAGGGTCGGGGGAACAAGAAATTTAACGCGGACGAAGTCGCGGGCAGAAGCTAGTTTATAATATTAATGTGGATAGTGTGGATAACGTAGTTAGGTACCCACTACATTAACTCGCGCTTTTTTCCTACGGGTTACCTATGCAGAAACTACAGAAAGCTATCTTCTAAGATAACACATACTCCTTTTGCTTCGGTTACGTTCATTCATTTGGTCATACACGTATGCCGATTGCGAGTAGGTACAAACTAGGCACCTGCACTGAATGTTGTTGAACTGTTAAATTGAAAGAGTTAAGTATGTTATCGCGTAACTTACTCCTGTAATCTTTCTGAAAATTGCGTATTACCATTGCGTACACTTCCTGGTGGCGTTTCCACTCACATCAAGATCTACCTTATTTCAACTATGATGGTGTTGACTTTTACTCTGTATGCAGTCTGTCCGGATGCAGCTGACTGAATACTAATATTTTACATGGATCGTCTGCCCACTTGACCTCCGCAACGGTTATTGGGTAAGACTGGTTGTCAGCGTGTCGGATTTCTGACGACCCGTAACGACTGTCAAAGATCCACGCATTTATTTGATTTTAATACGTCCGTGGGAACGTGCTTAACTTATTGCTATTTAACATAACAACGAGCCTGTATTTCCCATATGTCCCGAATATATGGGAAATACAGGCTCGTTGTTCAGGCAGTGGTCTACCTGCCAGGGTCGCGAGATTGTTCAAACGAGATACCGTGGCCCTAGCAGTTACCCGTATAACTGAAGGAACACGGGTGGGTTTTAGTCAGTAAAAGTCTGACATTCCGCTCCACCCTCCCACTCCGCAAAGAGCGGGAGAAGTCATTTGATGATAGCCCATCCAAAAAAAAAGGCAGTGACGTACCTATAATACACACACATTTCACTAGTTACGTTTAAGTCCTATGTAATAGGCAGCGCGATTACCTATTAATTAGCGTTTATTAGTCTATACTTTTGTCTACAATTACAACTAGCTACAATATCTAATTAGATAAGCAGTAAAATTACACGGCAGCTTACCGTTTCGAACTATATTATAAAGTGTTATACGAACTCTCAGTGGTCATTAAGTATCACTCAACGACCCTCTAAATTACCCTGAAGGTGTAATTACACTGGTAATTAAAATGAAATGTCGTTTAGGGCCGCACGTTAAAAATTAATTTATGCTTTGCGGGTAAATCAGGATTTAATGAGAAAGACCTTTTGTTGGGTGAAGATAGAAATACCTGTGCTTATAGGGTTACTTGCTGAAAATGTTCAATTGTAAGCGGTGTCAGTTGACGTTTGTTTTAAAATGAAATTTAATGTTAACGTGTAAAAGCGTAGCTTTAAATTCGTCCCTAAATAAAAATAATTCCGATCCAGCGCTTCCGAGTGCCCTTAGCGAGTAGTCTTTCTAGTTTTAAGTTTTCAAACCAAGAACGACATGTTGGCCTGCGAGATGAGAATCCCAAAAAAAGGTGTTTATGTGTTTTTAAACCAATTTACAGGAATGTTTTAGTTATTTTATTTAGTACTCAATAGCTATAGCGTTTATAATTGATATTCTTACTGATATAAACATTCCATTTACAAGAATAATATAATAGGTAAATATAATTTATCAGTTTGATGAAATTATGACGTGGGAAAGTGGTGATTGAAGCTGTAAATCTGAATCCAGTCAATTTCACTCATGAAAAGTAGTATCGTCAAATTGCTTCTTGAAATTCGCTTTTAGACGGTAAAAATTTTACGATGTATTTCTATTTTTGCAAAAAAACTTCAGAGCTGCATTTCACCACGAAATCGGAGAAAAGACTGTCGTGCTTTGAATTTTTTTATCAGTGTCAGTGTTTTTGCACAAAAACGAAAGTACACAAAATTAATTTTAAAAAGTTTCAAGTAAAGTAGGTTTCTAAGACTTATTTAACGCTTTCACTGTGAAAAAGTTATCAGATCTTATGTAGAGCCTAGCGGCGACGTCTCGCGTCCGGCCCTGGTGCGAGCCATGGTACGGAGCGAGAGGGCATGGAAAGCCGTCACCTCCTTCTGCGAAGTTTTAGTCAGTAAAGGTCTGACACGCCCTCCCGCTCCACCCAGAGTCATATTATGATTTCCCATCCAAAAAAAAGACCCTAATTCTACAAACCTTGCATCTTGGTCCAAATGTACAGCTTAGCCGATTCGCAACCGTCGCTCAGACAAACTCATACTCAAAACATTGAATTGTCAAAGAGCCGGTCTAACAGAATGTTGAAGCTAGTTCTCCATTACAAAATGTAGATCTCAGTGGAGAAGAACGCGCAAGAAACTGCAAAGACACTACTATGGGTTTTATGGTGATAAATTAAATCACTGAACTTTAATGTTGTTTTAAACAATGGCTCAATGGAATGGCTATGCCATACATTTCGACGAAGATATAGGTAAGGTCTGTAGTGATGTGTTTTAAGGTCGATGCTATGAGAATTTAATGAAACATTTCGATAAAATGTAGGTAGTGTCCCTGCTGCTATTTTTTGGCTCATTTTGGCGGGGGTATTAATGTGCCCCCAGATATTTAATTAGCGTACACCATTTCTACACTGCCCCCAGATATAATAAACGAAACTGTTTCTGCCAGCCAAAGATTACATAAACGAGCTAAAACTAACTACGTATATGCTCAGTTTCGCTTTGATTTATGTAATAGTGTAATTTACTGATGTTATATTAAAGTACGTAATATTCATTACATTTATCATTCATTAGGTTCTGCTCGCGACTTCGTCCGCGTCAAATTTTCGCTCCCCTTCCTGTCGCTTCGAATTGCCAGCCAGTTTTCGTAAATTTTTCGTTTGCTGCTCCGCTCCTTTTGACCGTAGCGTGGTGTTATATAACCTTCCTTAATAAATGGGCTACCCAACACAAAAAGATTTTTTCAATTCTGACCAGTAGTTCCTGAGATTAGTGCGTTCAATCAAACAAACAAACAAACTATTCAGCTTTATAATATTAGTATAGATAAATAGATTTGTATCGAAAACACTGGAAGTGGAAATGGTGAAGTTTTAAAGGATATTGCCTCAATTTTTTTGGAAAAAATGTCTGAAATGAGCGAATGAATGAATGTTGATGAAAAGTCAATATGGAAACCATTGCTACTATTAGTAAGTTATGTCGCGATTACCAAGCAGGTAAACTTCTCAAGACCGATCTAAATTACTGAATAAGAATAAATATATCAATCCCTAAAATAGATCCTAGTGATGGTGCAATTGCTGACATCCATGGTGATAATTTCTATGCCATTCTCGTTTAAGCACTTGGTGAATAGTATGCTTATGCGCAGCAAATACTGCGTTACCGTGCTTTGGGTGGCAGATCTAAGTGATAAGCCTCAGTCCAGGAATGTCCCACAAACAATGCGGCACTTGAACAATGCAGACCAGTTTAAAAAAATACTGACAGAAAAAGCCTACTATGGTGTGAATGATTTTTTAAATGATAAATCGATCTTGAGAAATTGACTTATATTATTATTTAATTATTTATTTTGTGTCGCATGCGTATTGACCTAATGTTTTAAATCTAATCATATTGTTTAATGTTAATAATCTATTTTTATTGTTATTCTTTTTATTTTAAATCTTATTGTCTTTCAACTAAATTTGTACACCAGCCATGGTCAAACATGTTGAGCCACAACCAGCCACTTTGTAACAACCATACTATACCATGTACACCTCCTTCTGCGAAGCAGTAATGCTCGCGAAGGAGGAGGCGGGGCGCGTGAGGGAGTGGCAGTCTCTGCGTCCTCACGTCCCTAGCCGCCGCAGGAGGAGACGCCCCGGGCGTCGGGAGTCGATAGCGGACTCCCGGCCACCGTAGGCGCGAGCTTGCGGGCGGCAAGCAATGGGTAGCTCACCGCTGGGTAATGACCAAGCTCGGGTTGACGGCGCGTAGTGTTCCACGTGCGCCTCAAAGAGATGTCAGCAGCAGTGTAGGGGTCTACTAGGACCTATGCCTGCCGGGTTCACGTGATTGTTCGAAAGAGATACCGTGACCCTGGCACATGGGCAACTGATGGAACACGGGTGGGTTTTAGTCAGTAAAAGTCTGACACCCCTCCCGCTCCGCCCAGAGCGGGAGAAGTCATTTGATGATTTCCCATCCTGAAAAAAAAAAACTATACCATGTGCACATGTTTTTGCAAATAAATAAATCTGAATCTGAACCTGAATCTTGATATCCTGTCTAGCGTGTCCTGTTGTTTCCACGCTACAGGGCATGATGGACGCTACTGAAAATGCTAAGCTTGTAGCTAAATTCTGGGTCTATTTGGATTGCTATCGACACTCTAAGAAGAAGACGAAAAATGCCTAAAATTTCATTTATTTTATACATTCTCAAATGAGCAAATAACAAACTGGCGTGGAACATGGGTGTTTTCTCGCACGCTTCAAATTAACTTCGGTACGCAAAACTTTAGAATTCACACCGTTAAACCTTAATATAGCTGTGAAATATTCCGTCGGGCTATTCGACACAAGTAATTGATTAAAATATTCGAATTTCAAATGAACATTCACGAGCATTTCACTATTTAGTCACAGTTGACAACTCTTCTGTAAGTTGCAGTAGAAGTTACTCGAAACGTTGCTTGAACTCACGCAAATTGAATCGTTTCGAAATTGTCAGACTGAATTGAATTTCAGTTAATTAACAACTTACGAATTTATGTGTAAGGAATTCTGGCTATCTAAATTTGTTGGTACCTATAGAATTTTGAATGATCATCATTTCAACCGCAACACGTCCACGGCTGGACAAGGGCCAAGCCCCGTCACTTCGACTGGTTTTGTGCTTCCCGTATCTAGTCAGTTCCTGTGGCTTTCACAAGATCATTGGTCTATCTTGTGGGAGGCCTTGCCACTCTACATCTTCCGGTACGCGGTCGTCCCTCCAGAACCTTTCGGCCATCTGTTCTGCGAGCGATGTGTCCTGCCACTGAACTTAATCCTTAATTTCAATTTCACCTGAAGCTCATTGTTGCTAGTATTTAAATACTGCCCGATGCAAAGAATAGCACAATCATATTTCTTCCCGTGGGTGTCGTAAAAGGTGATGAAGGAACTCACTAGAGAATGGGCAGCAGCGTTCTCTTTGCATTATACCACCATACTACCATCGCCAACTCGCTTGCGAAGAGTGGCGATGATGGCAAACCCTCACCTTTGGGGGAGGCCCATGTCCGGCAGTGGTGACGATGATAACCACTAGGTTATCGGTTTAAACTCTTATTTCAAGTGAATATACTAACTACGGTCAATAGCCCCCACAAAAAAAGTAATCATGAAATCAATTATCGTACAGTGAATCAGAATCTCTTTTAAAGGTAATTTTGTAACACACCATTACATACCCACAGTCACTCACACAAACACGCCCGCGCACACAGACACACTCTCTCTCCCTTGCTTTTACACACACTCTTACACATAGTGCACATTGCTATCAAATTTTCCTCTATACTATTGTACTACTTTATTGTTTTTAATTTTATTGTTTTAGTTTTGTTTATTTTACGTTTCACCTCTCTAAGGTAACCACTCATGGACTTCACGAGACAGGCTCGACCTAGTGTGGAGTTCATAAGCAAAATGCTCCTTATGCGTCTTAGTCTTTTTATTCATGTTAACCTAGCTATTAATTTACTTAGATCATAAGGAAATGTAAAGCTCTGTTTTTGGAAGAATAAACATTAAACAATTTATTTGTTGTTTTATAATGTTTAGACTTCGATACCCATCAACTGTGCAGAGTTTTGCTAGCCTATTTAATTTAACCCTGTACAGAATAAAATATAAAACTTTCGACTCAAAACTCGTTTGAATTTACGTTACGTTGACGTCGCGCTTTCGGCCTCCGTTGTCGGCATAACTCGTGGGTTAGCACTAACGCGATAACGTGAGCTATTATATCATCCTTCACTGCAGTTTATCTTCATTCAAATGACATTTTACTAGCTTCAGTAGCTAGTCACAATTCCACAGAAATTCAAATTCTCTCGCATAAAGGTAGCTAATATTCCTTACAATGTTAATATGTGTTGGTTTTATTCTTGGTAAGTGATATTTTATGGAGGTATAAAGTGTAAACGGTACTATAAAACAATGCACCAGCGAACAAAATGAAGCTATGTATCCAATATTGTTGAACATCGACAATATTACTGTGGTTCGCAGAACATAGTTCTTATACACCGTGAAAATTTAGTCGTCTTACAACGGCAGCCCACTTCATGTAACCAATGACTACTACACATCCATAAGAAAAAAAATTACATATGATGACGCAGAACTTAGTTTTAAATTGATATTTTGTCTCTTGGATAATGGAGATGGAATGATCTAGTCAATTAGTGCATGTTCTCTACCGTATGACACGTAAACATTATTAACCGAATGTTTCATAATTCTAATGCATTATTTATTTTTCATAGAATATAGGTATTATCTTAATTAATGATAACAATTTTTAATCACGCCTAGAGGTATATTATGTCGGATACATTGAGTGGACAACCTTTGTAAGACGACTAAAATGTCACAGTATATGTATATATAATTGGTGCACACACTAAATGAGTACCCAACTTGATGGAGCTAGGCTCGTGTGGAAAGAGTGATGTTTTTAAACGATGAAAGTACCTATAAGTAGGTATTACATAATCAGTCTATAATATTCTCACTGGTGGGACACAGACCTTATCGTGTGGGATATATCTACCATACGGGCCCAGTGCGGGTTTGTAGATGTTACATGCCTTCGAAGTTTTGTTTCTCGGACATGCTGGTGTTCTCACGATGTTTTTTTTTACTGATGAAATTATTAACATGAAGTATAACGCATGCCTGAGTTCAAACCCACGATTTACAAGAAGCCATTATCACTGGGCCAGCATAGCTCTCTGTTACTCCTAAGATGTTAATATTTCAGAAATAAAATTCAAGTACCAACACTCAGCCACCAGCGTTCAGTAGTAACTGCCTCGTTGGTCTAGTGGTAGTAAGCGCTACTGCTGAGCATGAGGTCCTGGGTTCGATTCCCAGGTCGGGCAAAGTGTTATTGGGTTTTTCCATCTGGAATTTCTTAGTAGCAGCCTGGAGTCTGGATTTGTGCCCAGTTGATGGCAATAGGCTCGCCCCCTATTACATGTGACTTAAACATAACAGGCGAAATGTGAGTGTACTATAGGTACACCTCTGCCTAACCCTTCGGGGAAACAAGGCGTGATGTTATGTTTATGTATGTGATGTGTAAAATTCAAGTTTGTTGTTTTCTGAGATAGTTTCGCTGTCTTAGAACATATGCGCATGTTACAACAGGGATATCATACTTTGCTATATTAACGTATTCTATCTTTATAGCTTTCGTTTCTTCGATTTCGCTCTTTGTTTATTCTGAAATGGAGAGATACGACTAAGATTTTAATATGACTTTTTATTCGATATCGGAACGGTCGTTACATTATTTAATTCTTCCATTCTTGCACTAGATTGACTTCTGACCAATACTGGGTACTTTTGACAGATACCTGCTTGGTAATCGGTTCCAAAGTATTGATGCTAAAAATACAAGGTATCGAGTAAGAACTTGTATTTACTTGCATAGTTTCATTATTATTGTAAGTGACTGCCCTGTAGAATTTGAAATAAACGGGTTTGACCCACAAATCTTATGAATCTGAGTTTCAATGTAAAAGCCACAATTTGGGGAACCTGAAACATAAAATTTTCCACATTTTTACACACAATTCAAGTTCGTGACATTACTGTCATGCTTATCGCAGCCTTCCGAAACTTCCCGAGATGGTCCCAAGCGTGACATCTCATGATTTATGAGACGGTAACTTTTCAAGGTCGATGTTTTTGTGAGTTTACTGAAAAAATTCAACTCTTTGGTAAATATTTTAAAACTGAAGGACGTTTTTTAACCCCCACGGAAAAAAAGGTATTATAAGTTTAATACAATACAATCCTTTATTTCAGGCAAATTAGGCCCATAAAGACACAATAAATAAATAATATAAAACAATAACTATAAACTAATACAAGTAAGTAGTAGTAGTTATAAGTTTAATGTGTGTATCTATGTGTCTATGAAATCGTAGCTCCCCAACGGCTGAGCTGATTTAGATGTTTCTTGTTTTGTCTGAAAAGTGACTCAATTGAGAGTGTTAAAGATTATCAGTTTTTTTTTCTAGATTATGAAGGGATGTGAGCCTCTTGCACAAGTCTTATCAAGTTCAAGTCACATTGGTATTCTAGATCTTATTCTTCTTAAAGGCAGATAGTGATCAGGGTCCGATGATGGAACAAACAGGAATGAGGATACATTGGTAAGTAACGAGCTTCATTGTGGAAAACATATGTTAATCTGCGCAGATTTAAGCGAGGCATGAGTCAGTCGTAGCGTGTCTATTATTGTTATATAAAGTTTAAAAGAGATACCGTTTGTGAAAACGAAAGTGTTAATAAAAGCTGCACTGTGGAGTCTGTGGTTCAAGAAATAGCCAACGATCGATATTTGAGGATATTTAAGTCGAAACTGACACATAAAATTTGAAATGTTTAAAGACATCTAAAGAATAAATAATTATATAGATCCATCGGTTAATTTCCGTACATTTGTTATTTCCTAGATTGGAGTCGTTAAATCTTCAGTTTCTTTACGCTGCGCGCTGGAGGGAAATGAGACGTTATTTCTCCAGACAATTTTTTTTTATTTTCGTTATATATATATATATATATGTATGTATGTATATATTTATGTATTTGTATGTATTATTTTCCGAAATATCTATCCCTATGTTGCACCTGTCATGTTTTGTCTCTGCATCACCCTAAGGTTGACTGGTAGAAAATGCCTCAGGCATTAAATCCGCCTTTGTACAGTATTTTTTACGTGTGCATAAAGTTTTAATAAATAAATAAATAAAGGACAGTCATATTTCTAGGACGTCATAAGCCGTGCTTGTTTCCGCTGAAGACAAAGAGAGGTTCGTGTTTCGCCAAATGGGACAAAAAATAAAATGAGCACCTATTGATTATTTTCTCCATCGCTCGGCGTCTACAAGTGAAAACGTCTGACCATTAAATGCACTGATAAACTGAAAACATGGAAGACAAGGTGAAAATGAACTCTATACTGAATCGATCCAACGACGTTGGTTTTCAGCACGATACATTTTTTGATAATTCGGTAGGCGAGTGAAAGCACTCGCCTAACGAATAATAAAAAATAAAAAAATAAAAAATGAGCAAATTAAGTTTCATTTAGGTTCCGTGTGGTGTCGGACGTATCTAAAGAATAACACCACCCCATTTCTTCCCGTGGATGTCGTAAGATTCGTCGTCGACTAAGGGACTTACTAAAGAATAGACAGCAGCGTTCTCTATGCATTTTACCACCATATTGCGATCGCCAACTTGCCTGCCAAGCATGGCGATTATGGCAAACCCCCCAAGTTGGGGGAGACCAATTTTCAGCAGTGAACATATTTCAGTTGAAGTGATGATGATGATTATGAGATTAACGTTCGTGTAATTTTATCGGTGTCGTGTGAACGAGGAATGAAACGCTCTCATTCACTCAGGTGACGTTTATTTGAGGTCTCCGGAAAGGACGAAATTCGCGAGTGGTTTTTTGTTTTGTTTCATGACAAATCCTATAATTTTTCAAACAACTGGAAATGGTGATGATGCGTGGAGAGTTCGATAAAGAATTATAATTTCCGTGTGCGAATTCAAAGGTTTAATTTACGGTCAGGTGAATCCATTTGATATCTGAAACAACTCGTAAATAATGTGTGATGTCAAGCATGAAGCATGGTGGCGTTATTTTATTGAGTTGAGTTAAACTTTTATCGGAATTTGAGCTGGTGATAAATATGATATAACGGCGGTAAATAATGAGTATCGACGGTAATGCGAGAGTTAACAAATATGGAAATTGTGAGTACTTACGTTCGACCTCAAAATTTGGTCAGTACTTAATCATTTTCGTGCTCTACCGGTTTCATCATTTCTTAGCACTTCTTTCCTACTTTTAACCTTCCACTTCGATTGCTCTTCTGCATTTCTTATGGTGACTCCATTGGTACGCATGACATTGGTCAAAATTTAATGTGGCATCTTATTTTATCCAGTCTGTCATCATAACTAAATACCTATGGCATGTTTTGGTTCTTTTGTAACATCACAAACATGCGTTTATCTGCTGCCTTCATCTGTCAAGTTTTTCCCAAATGTGTTGGGGTCGACTTCCAATCAAACCAAATACAGCTAAATACCAGTATTTTACATGGTACAACTGGCTATCTGACCTCCACAACCAGTAACTGGGTAATACGGTAGACCTCGGTAAGACTGGTTGTCAGACTTTCTGGCTTCCCGTAACAACTGCCAAAGAGCCACGATTGACAGCCGGGATCAACGGATTAACGTGCTATCCGAGGCACAAGACCTCTCGTCTTGGTATGTAATATCTTTACCGATCCACGTACCAACCGCGGCAAGCGTAGCTTAACTTGATAGATCAGTTCTTGTGTCTGTTATTGTGTAGCCACAAGCTCTGTGCACAAGCTGCCTTCATTACAAATAAAAATGCCAGAAAGCACCATTATCAAGAGACATCAGAGAGACAATATAACGAAGTTCAAGGCCTTAAACTTTACGACCTCTCCAATATCGAATGCAGTCTCCTTCGACTTTTATGAGAGAACTTAATTATTATTAAATTTCTGCACTCACCTGAAGTTTCCCAAATTTATCACTTTACTGACAGACTACTTTAGCACATTCATTTATAACGTGCTGAATTTATGTCTGTGACGCTCCAAAGCAATCCTTTTGTCAGCATAATGCTGTGTGCTCTTGTGAACATTATTTACGAATGCATCGTAATAAAAAAAGCGAAACATGAGCATAGTCGTAATTATCTTAAATACTTTATTGTTGCATTTTATGGGGTGATAAAATAAAATTTAACGGGGCAACGTCCAAAATGCACTATGTTATTAACATTTATTTGGTTTTATTTTACTGTTGTACGGTTAGTAAAACATTATTGCTGTCAGCGACTGCACATATTAGTTTTTCGCTTCGTGCACAAATTGAATTTTGATGTCAGTCTGTTTATCCATTTTATATGTACTACCCTCTATCTACATGTAGATATATATAGGTTTATCCTATGTTTATATTCATGGCCAGAATGAGTGTTCTAATTTACACAAACGCCATAAAACGAACATTTAACACGTAGATATGCACAAAAATACACAATTCTGACTTTCTAGTAATGTTATGAAATTGATTTTCTTCATCACCCCATCGTCTATTGCATTTTGAGTAATGAGGTGGCACTGCCTGGCACTGTATGTTTCATAGATAAAAAAAAATATTTTCATACTAGGTAATGACGTCCTTAGAATGCACTTAAAGCACTGAATATGACTGAATGCTACCTTTAGGATCTCTGTAGAGACCAACAAGAAATCGATAAGATTTTTTTTTTATATTCACTGAAATAACTGCATATTAGTCTTTAGTACCTTCCTATATAGGCATAGAAGTAAGTAACAAACCTAAACCGTAGTTAAATTAATCAACTGAAAATAGTATTTAGACTATGAAGTAGTTAAATTATTACTAATTCAAATATTATAATTACATTCGTTCGTATCATTGTAAAAAGGAATAGTGCCCAAAACGCTAGCACCATTGCCACGTTCTATGGCAATGCTGATTCATTGGCCAAAAAATAGGCCAGCTTTCTGCTCACGTGAAGGGTGGACCAACTGCTTGGTAATGGCTCGGAAACCAAAGTGGGCACTCAGACCCCAATAGCCCTAGTTTTAACCCCTAACGGCTCAAACATATACCTAAATTCCAATAAGTTTAGAATATTTGCGCCGTTTGACATTTTCCGCACCTGCTGCACGTGTCGATTAGGACACTTAACCGTCGACGAAAAACATTTGAATACTTCTGGATGCAATAAAGGAAGAGAAATGATTTTCTTCGACCAGCACAAAGGCTATGCAAACTAGGGTGACGACCGAATAGAAACCTACGCAAAAATGAACACAAATAGGCAGAGGGGTGGCGTATAATTAAAACAAATTAATCTTAGCTTTTCCAAATCAAAGGAAAAGAAATTGGGCAGTCCACATTGTTAAATGTCATTGAACTTTGCCAGCCTAAATCACAGAGAAGGTACTATTTCAATAGTACTAATTCAGGCTGTTTGGCTTAGAATTGGTCATCTGTTTTGAACGGCGTTTTTTCTTTGATACCTATTTTAATATTTCTTTTCAAAGAGCTTTAGTTTGGGGTCCGAAATTATTTGGGAGTCAGAATAAAATTGGGTTTCTATATTTAAATAAATACAGATATTAAATTCATTGAAATTTGTTTGTGTATGCCCCGAAAAAAACAGAAATGAAGAATCTCGTGTGTATTTTCTGGACCAAATGCATAACAAGAGTTAAAAAAAAAAATGGTTTTGTGGAGATTGGACCCATGGTGCTCTAATATAAACTAATTCAATCCGAGTTTCTGGAACTATTGAATCAATACAAATTGTAAATATTGTTGCAAGACGTTTCCTGTTTTGATTTCTATTTGAAGAAAGGACTTTCATTACACCAACCTCAAAAGACATGCGGAGTTTAAAAGTAGGTATAATTATGAGAACCATTATCAATAGCTAGTAAGTTTCTCAAGCTTACAGATTCTTACATCACCAGAGAAGCAGTTACCGTATTTTAAAAATCATTTCATCCTAATCTTAGTTTCAATCCGTCAAAATATATCTAATTGTCCTAAGTTTTAGACATGAATTATCACTGACATTACGGGAATTGGTTGTCTGATCTTTAGAAAACTTGAAATGTAAAGCGAACGAAACAAGTTCATCTCTTCCTGCAGTTCCATTTGTTTACTATAAACTAGGTCCGAGATCCTGGCTTCTAAATAGTGTAGTTATGAGCGACATGAGGTCCCCGAGCAGGGAGCCACATCCTCATTAGGATGAAGGGGGCTGAGCAAATGGCGTGTAACACATCGTGCCAAGGTGACATGCATTCAATGAGTGAGAAACACTGTGACACCGTTTGTTGAAGGAAGTTGGTTGGATGATTGGTGTAATATTATGATTAGTACTTTCAATGGTGAAGGGTGTTTATTTCTATACGTAGGTTTTACATAAACACTTTTTTACACATCAATAATTTCTGAAAAGTAGATGAGGTTGGTGTTTCCTATTCAATTTTTCGGGGTGTAAGGGGGAGCACACAACAACCGGACTGCCCCAAAGTCAACCTCACCTGCACGCGGTACACCCTGCCACTGACAGACGAGACGCTGGCGACCGGCTTATGGCGGTATAACCATCCAACAAGCCAATCTAAATCCTCTAGAGCGATGGCGGGCAGCAGCGTCATCGCTGCGAAAGGATTGGCTCTGCGGTAACCAACCCATGTGGGTTGGTTACCCAGTGTGGTGACTGCGGACATTAAACCTCACCATGGATAAAGTGCTAAAACAATGGTCCCCCGCTCCCGGTGGTCCCGCTATTCCTGGTCAAGGTAGCGGTCACGGTAACGGCGGGACGGGGGGTGCGAAAAATCTTTTGGACGCCCCCCAGCTAGATGGACCGACGACCTTAGGAAAGTGGCTGGGGCAGACTGGATGCGGAAGGCGGAGGACAGGGTGTTGTAGCTTAATACCCTTGGACCCTTGGACCCCTGTGGCAACACTACAGCTAACAGCTGATTTAAATTTGTCCTCGTAATTTTAATCTTAATTATTATTTTTTATTGTTTTTATAGCCTATTTCCAATTATTCATCTAGTGCATAGGATAATAAAGTGTATTTCGTGTTAGATTCTTATAACAATTGTAAAATAAGTTTAAATATTTCAAAGTAAATCGGTGACAGTTGCCGGCAGAAGCGAACTTTTGCATTGTCATCTTGATATCAGGTACAATACTTTGTATTTTACGTGCTGTTAGCTTGTTTGCGTTCTCTTGTTTTACCAACTATAACATTGTTCACTTTTAATACGGCTACTAATGCCAGTGAACTTTATACGTAAGCATAACTTTACTTTGGTTTGGTGACAGAACTCCTTCCTAACTAAATTTCATTTTTCACTTAGGGGAAGTACGTCCAAAATGACATACGGTTTTGTTTTTTAATCATATATTTTTAATTAACATAGTTACAATCACTGTTTAGGTTGAATAATCATCTTTGGTTCATAAGTTTTAACCTACGTAAACTCATAATTGAATAGGACCCATATAAAAAATATAATTTAAATTAATCGAAGCCTCTAAGAAAATTCATTTTGTCCATATAGTACGGACAAAATGACATACATAATGAAAACGAAAATTATGAAGTACATATTTCACAAAACATTAAATATGAGCCCAAAGAGAACAATTGTTGCACCGTAGCCATCACTCGTTGGGCTTGGAACGGGAAAAGAGGTGGTTACAATAAACGCATGCGCAGTCATCACCATCACCGTTCGACACAGCTGGAAATATTCTACATTCGAGTCCTCAGCGTAATGAGTCTTCTGTACTTGGGTTCACCTCTTTTCTGACTGCTTTTAAGGATCGTTATCGTAGTTCGATTCAACATTGAAAACCTCATCATTGAATAAAGGTATGTCGTTTTGCCCCGAATGTAAGTATAACGACATACTGCCCCACAGGTTATCTAAACACTAATTAAGTCATAATTACTATAAACACGAGATTTATAAATAAATACTTTTAAGTAATGCAGCATAATGCTACACTTTTTGAATTTACTACAAAAGATGTAATAGAAACCACGAGAAACTGATCAAAAACAGGACTAAATCAATAAAAATAAAAAACTTTTATGCGCACAAAACGCTTTCCTGCAAGTAACTTCGGCGTGACTAAGTGAATGGCGGTATAAACTTAACAGGTATTCCACCATGGCCGGCGTCACATAATGATATGCCAACTGCAGGATTATAACCCGCCAATTTCGAAAAAAGCCCGGTGTGTCATTTTGTCCGTCTATGTCATTTTGGCCGTACTTCATCTACAATAATCATTTCTTAGACTGCTGGCTCAACTACCTTCTCACTTTCCATTTCTTGTCGCTTCCTTATTAGTTTTCATCATGATCATGACTCGCAGCGCCCGTGCTCGCCTCGAAGAGTTAAAACTCAATCAGGCTTTGAGTGAATTACAGGCGTCAAAGAAGTTCTGTGACCAACTCAGTAAGGAAATAGATGACAATGAAAGGGTGCTCTTTGAAGCCCATGAAAAGAATAGGAAGTTGAAAATTGAAATGGCTCAGATATATACTCAATTCACTGATGCCATAGAAGAACGCGATAGACTTCAACTTGTTGTGGACGGATTCAGCCAGTGTAGCATAGAGTATGAACAAGCTCTTAGTCATAAGCATTTACTACAACAGCAGCTACATGAGGCTCATAGTCAAATAACAGAATTACAGACTACAAATCATAACATCACCGCCTCGCTGAATCAAAGTCTATTCAATGAGTTGATGCCGATTGCTCCCTCAATGGTTTCCACCATAAACCCCTCTTACACTATAGATTTGACAGGTGATAATGATTCAAAGTCATGTAACTCAATGAGGGTAGAAACCAGTAAAAATAAACTTAAAAAATATATAAAAATGAATAAATACATTGTCAAAACAAAAAAGTTAGTTAAAAAACATAAATTCTTCATCAAAAATGTTAAACTCAATAGAGAAAGACTAAACTTACTTAAAATATTAGATATGTATTCTTTAAATTTGGAAGAAAGTAATAGGAGGTATAACATTGACACAGAGTGCTTACAATCTGAACTTGATCACCTACAAGAGAAACTTAGTTCAATGACCAACGAATATAATACCTCAGAAGATCTTATGAGGGAATATGTGTTGGCAATGAATGAGCTGGTAAACTCGCAAACAACCAACTGTGAGTAGTGACAAAAATCATCAAATTTACCTACACCAGAACATTAATTGACAACTTGCAACACCAACCTACTGCAACCCTGTGTTGATTTTACATCTCCTGTTACTAATAGTTCCAATAAACAGTGTAAGCAAATTGTAAAAAGTGATGTAGTGTTATTTTGCGATGAAATTGGAAAAGAATTAGGCAACTTGTTGACAGATGAATGTCCAGGTCTATCAATAATAAATTACTGTATGCCGTTGTTCCTTATTTAATATTATGAAGGAAATTATTAAATGTAATTTTAACCAGGACACCACATTATTAATTTTTATGGGTAATAGGGGAAATTTGAACAAAGGGGAATTGCTCCAATACTATCAAACATTGAGTAATCTAAGTTTAAGAAAAAAATTATTATTTACATTCCCATATAGTAACAGTTTGCCACAGGAGGAAAATAGATTAAGATTTGAAATCAACATGACATTGCACAATTTGACATTAAATAATAATTTGTTTCATTTAGTTGATACTAACAATTATGTTAGCAATAATTGGTATTTGACAAAAGATAGGTATAGTAGTATTAGGTATTATCTTTCTAACTTTCATAAAAGACAGATAGCTGTGTCGCTATCATATTTTTTATCTATTTCAGCCAAGAATTTGGCTAAAAAACTACTTTCTTTTGAGCAATGCAATGACATGTTGAACCGTTCTGCCAATAATTTGGTAACAATTGAAGACATTGATTTTAATTTAAATTAGAAATTAAGACAATAGAGGCCACCTCTAGCAAAAATGTATGTATGGCAAATGTATGTGTAAAAGACTTACATAGTATCAACCTGGTGCATCAAAATATTCAAGGATTTTTGAACAAAAATTTGGAAGTAGATTTATTCATGAATTGTAAAAATATAGGTATTCTTTGTATGACAGAACATTGGCTTAAAAGCCACCAGTTCATGTTCAGTTTTAATAATCATCAGGTTGGTAGTTAGTTCAGCAGAGTAAATGCCATACATGGTGGCTCACAAATTTTAGTACATAACCAGCTAAAATTTAAAGACCGTAAGGATATTGTGAGCCTCTCTGTTGAGCGGACAGTAGAAATTGCCTGTATATAATTGGAGCAGATTATTGTATTAAGTGTGTACAGACCACCTTCAGGATTGTATGACTGCTTTGAACAGGGCATGGATGAAGTATTACACAAGATTAGTAACTCAAACAAGTCTATTATTGTTTGCGGGGATTTTAATGTTAATTTATTGGAAAACTCAGGTTCTTGTAGTAAAATAATAAGTCTATTTCAGTCCTACAATCTTGTAAACCTGTTTATGGAGCCCACAAGAATAACCCCTACTAGTGCCACATGCCTTGATAATATTTATACTGATGTTATACCAAGCCACAAAGAAATTATTAATTTACTAGATTCTGATCATTGCGGGCAACAGATTACTATTCAAAATCAAAACAAAAATGTGAGTAAAAAAGATATCACTGTAAACCCCAAAACTGCAGTTCGTCTAAGAAGCCTTTAAAGTTAAACTAATTCAGAAATTGCCACTTTTATCTATTAATGGTGGTCCCAATAATTTATATGATGATTTTTTTAAGATATATTGTAATGATTTTAATTCCACTTTTATTCCCCGGACTATCTCAGTTAACAGTAACGTATCTTTCAGTGATTGGGCTACCATTGGTATTCATAAAAGTAGAACACGGCTTTATGAGCTGTACAATGAAAGGATTTTTGTCAACACTGCTGAATTTAATTTGTATGTTAGAAATTATTCGAAATTATTTAAAAAAGTTTGTTGGATGGCCAAGTCGCGTTACTTGAGTTCAAAGATTAAAAACAGTAATAATGTTATTAAAACGACTTGGAATATTATTAATAGTGAAACGGGAAGGTCTAGTAAACGAAATAATGACTACAGCCTGTCTATCAATGACAACATAGTAAAATCAGACTCACAAGTCGCGGCGGCTTTTGAAAATTTCTTTTCAGATATTCCTGTTTCAACTACAAAATCCCTAAACTCATCACCTTCTGTTGCCGAGTCTTTGCTTATTGAAAATGTTAATGTTTGCGATTCGGAATTTCATTTTGAACATATTACTTGTAAAGATATAATTGAAACCTTCCGCACTTTAAATGTAAAAAAGACTGCAGATCTGTGGGGTAACTCTGTAGAAGTCGCCAAGTCTATTATTGACATTGTACCACCTACTTTAGCTCTTATATTTAATAATTGTATCGACTGTGTGGAGTTTCCTGACCTTATGAAGAATAGTAAAATAATACCTTTATTTAAATCTGGTAGTAAATCAGACTCCTCTAACTATAGACCTATTTCAGTACTACCTACCTTCAGTAAAATTTTTGAGAAATTAATTTTAGACCAATTGCAACGATTTTTTAATAAACATAAATTATTACATACCAAACAGTTCGGTTTCACAAGGGGTCGTTCAACTACCGATGCCGGTGTTGAACTCCTAGGGCATATTTATAATGCATGGGAAGATAAATGCGATGCTTTGGGCATCTTTTGTGATTTATCTAAAGCATTCGATTGCGTTCTTCATGAAACTTTAATCAGGAAACTCCGCCACTACGGGATCCGGAACAGCGCTCTGGATCTTCTTACTTCATATTTGCGTAATAGAATTCAGAGTGTCGATGTCAATGGAAAAAGGTCTCCCGGATCTATCGTAACAATGGGCGTCCCACAGGGCTCAATTCTTGGTCCTTTTTTGTTTCTTATTTATATTAATGACTTGCCTTACCTCATTAAAGATAATCATAATATAGTTTTGTTTGCGGATGACACCTCACTTTTGTTTAAACTTAAACGGCAGCAGCTGGTTACTGACGATGTTAATAGCGCGATCTCAAAAGTAGTTCACTGGTTCAATGTAAATAATTTGCTTCTTAATGAAAAAAAAACCAAATGTGTGTTGGTGAAGGGCGAAGAATTGAATCCTGAAGATAGCACTGTATTCTTGGGCCTAAGACACCCAGACGCCTTGAGGCTTGGGTCTTGGACACTCAGAGAGAAATTTAAATAAATTAATATAATGACTGTGCCTTCACAGTATATTTTTGAAAATCTTTTATATGCCCATAAGAATATTAAATTGTTTAAAAAATACAGTGATATCCATAGTATAAATACTAGGAACAAACACAAATTTGTTGTACCTTCAACAAGGCTCAAGAAAATAGGTGGCTCATTCAGATGTCAATGTATACGCTTTTATAATAAACTTCCAAGCCATGTTCAAGATCTAAGTCTCAATAAATTTAAATCATTCATTAATCGTAAGTTGTGCCAGAAAGCCTTTTACACTGTTAAAGATTATATTGAGGACAAAAAAGCTTGGGATTAAGCTGCTCCAATTTTTATTTTTAAATTATTATTGTACTGAATGATATTTTATTTTTATTTTTATAATTAATTACTTTCCTTTTTTTTATTAATTATTTATTGGGAATATACACTTTGACATTTTGATTATTGCTTATACACTTTGACATTTTGATTATTGCTTAACTGTGACATGAATATATACTCTGAGGAGTATACTATTATTATTATTTTAATAATTTTGAATGTGAGGACTATGTAGATGTTTGTTTTTTTTATATATATCCCTCTTACTCATTTCATTTTAATGATAATCTGGCAGTTTGAGTACTTAATGCGGCCTACCAAAATGTCCTTTCTTTGGTATTGTTCGTCGAATCGTTGTGCTCCTTATGTTCTGAGTTGAGCTGAAAGATTACTGACAAATGCGTGCATTGACTGGACAGGTCCACTCAATCTGTATGGTTCTTTCCTCAAAAGACCATTTCAGACACCTCCATGTACATGATCCTCAAATGATCAGACAGCGACTATCTCCTGATTTTATATACACATTGACATTGATGAATTTTACCTATACAATGACATTAATATTTACTTTTAAAGTATTGTATTGTGTTAATTATTGTAAATGTGAAGATTAAGTGGGTGTTATTTTTTTTTCTCTAGGTTCCTTTTCTTCTCATTTATTTTTTATCACAGTCTGGCAGTTTGAGTAATTTATGCGACCTACACAAATGTCCTTTCTTTGGTATTGTTCGTCGAATCACTGACCTCCTTAAGTTCTGAGTTGAGCTGCATGATTACTGACAAATGCGTGCACTGATTGGACAGGTCCACTCAATCTGTGTGGTTCTTTCCTTAAAAGACCACTTCAGACACCAATCCACATGGTCTTCACATGATCTAACCAAATTATGTCTGGACTTTAAAAGAGACTGTGACCTCTGAGTTTGTTTCGGCCTTTCTTCTCAGAGTAGTCAGATAGGAAACGCCGACCTCATCTAGTTTTAAAAATATGATTGACGTGTAAAAGTGTTTGTACAAACCTACTTGCAAAAATAAAGTCATTTATCATTTATCAATATGGGAGAGGCCTATGTCCAGCAGTGGACTGCGATAGGCTGAGTTGATGATTCAATTTTAAAGTCCTCGGATATAAAAGAACCATGGCGGGATTTATTTTTCGCATACTGGATTGTCTACTCACTGCCTAGCGCCTAAGATTGAAAATCAAAAAGTGTGCTTTTTTGACGCGTTGCTGGGAGGTACTCTACTGAATTTCCAGTATTTGGTTCAACACTGAGACTTGAAAATTCAGTGTGCTACAAAATCCTGACTGCGAGGAACATGTGAATTAGTGTCTGAAATTATCTTCTATGGAGAGATTATTAGTAGAGCAAAAGATGCCTAGATATAGATTTTAGAACGATTCACAAGCACGTTTTTTCATTTAAAACCTGAGTTCGGGAAAAGATGTGTGTGAGATGTCGCGGTTCGCATATTACATCAGCTATTATTGTGGTATTTGTTTAAAAAGAAGCCATTTTGACAGAACGCTTGTAATATCTAGAGATAAATTATATTGTTTCAAGTAGTAGAGTAACCTATGATTTAGCTACTGCTATTATCTTTATATTTTTTTTAAACTTCTCGTAAACAAAAAGGTACGAAGGCGGCTTTCCAATTATTCTTCTACTAGCTTCTTAGCCCGCGACTTCGTCCGCGTCTTTTTGCTCCCGTGACCCTTCCCGTCGCACCGAATTGCCTGCCAGTTTTAATTCAAAATGAACATCGTTACTGCTCCGCCCCTTTTTATTGTAGCGTAATACTATATAGCCTATAACCTTCCTCAATAAATAGGCTACCCAACACAAAAATAATTGTTCAATTCGGACCAGTAGTTCCTGAGATTAGCGCGTTCAATCAAACAAACAAACTCATCAGCTTTATAATATTAGTAAGTATAGATTATTTGTATTTTTCGCTTAAAGGCTTATTCAGACCGGCGCGACGCGACAGCGCGACGCGATTCTTGTAGAACAATTTCCATGAAGTTCACATAAAAATTGTTCTACGAGTGTCGCGTCGCGTTGCCGCGTCGCGCCGGTTTGTAGGAGGCTTAAAGGATGTAAAATATCCAAGACAGTTAATTAACAAAATTTTATGAGGTCCTGCTTGCCTGCGCTCCTACGGTTATAACTGTTATTATCTCCACGAGCATTCAAAACTTTATTAAGTGTTAGTAATTTCAACCCACGGAATTTGCTATATTTGTTACTACAAGCCCCACAATTATGTACTAGTGCATTTAATTTCAGGACTTGTGACAAAGTAATGACGGCCGAACTGGTAGATCGATTATATTAAGGTACTTTTGTCCCGGTTTATCCGTCAATGAGTCAGCATCTTTACATACCAAGACCCCTCGTTGCCTCGAAAAGCACGTTACGCTGTTGGTCCCGGATATCATGCGTCGATATATGACAATCGTTACGGGTCGTCAGTAGCCTGAAAGTCTAACAACCAGTCTACAAACAAGGGGTATTGTATTACCCAGTAACTGGGTTGTGGAAGTTAGATAGGCAGTCATCATCGTCGTCCTCATTTCTACTGAATAACGCCCAATGCTGAATATAGACCTCCCCTCATTTAGGGGACTTGGCTATCATTGCCATACTTGGCAGGTGGGTTGGCGATCGCGGTATGGTGGTAAAATGCATAAAGAACGCTGCTATCCTAGGTGACAGCTAAAGGCGACTAAGAGACTTACTAGAGAATTGTAGTAAGTCTCTTAGTCGCCTTTTACGACAACCAACGGGAAGAAATGTCATGATGATATTCTTAACGTTTAGCACCACAAGGAGCGATAGGCTGTTGGTCCATGTAAAATACTGGTACTCAGCTCCATCAGGTTTGACTGGATGCTGACCACAACATAGTTAGGAAAGGGCTAAGCAGATGATAATTAATACCTACTTGATTATAACCGGAATTAAGGTCATACCCTTTGTACTATGAACGACTTATTTTGTGTACCTATTGCATTAATACAAAGGGACTTGTTAAAAGTAAGCGTGAATTGCTATCTACCTATACAAGATTATTTTTAGTATATGCGAAACCTGAATATAGTTTGTTCAGAATCAGTAACTGAATCGATTCCAGTATTTTTTACACCATGTTATATTTTGTACCAAAAATATTTAATTACGCTTCCAAGTCGCGGGCCTTAGTGTTTTGTTTCGATTTTAAAATTATCATGTCTTTCTCGTATTTAAACGTCCATTACACGGAGATGGTACGTACACTAGCTGTTTGTGGTGATCTGCATTTGTTTTTGCGTGGACAACCAGGTAACTTATCAAGCTTATAACTTTGTGATTATTAATGATACAGTTTTGAAATTTTTTTCACAGATTCTTTACATAAAAATACTAGACCCGTGTTTCGGGTTTCGCATAAACAAAAATTAATGTTGTATAATGACCGGCTGACAAGATTACACCTTTAAAGGCTTACGTTGACTGGGACGAGAGGCATCGCAATGCCACATCAGCATAATCAGCCTACAATGTGCCCACTGCTGGGACACAGGCCTTTGTGAGAGGGATTGGGTCATAATCAACCACGCGGGCCCAGTGCGGTTTGTTAGACGTGACATGTTTTTGAATTAGGACATTTCGGTTTCCTCACAATGTTTTCCTTCGCCGTTTTGACAGCAGTAGTGATGAAGTAATTTACACAAATTAAAGCGCCTGCTTGGGTTTGAACTCAAGGCGTCATGCAGAAGCTAATAAGGACTGGGCTAGGGCAAAGTAGATTGCTTGACGTCACCCACGATGACCACTCATGAAATAAATTACATAAAGAAAAGCCCAGAGTTGTAGGTCGTTACCACTGGGCCACTACTGCTCTCAACTCTATGTCCGTTTCCACCGCGCGGCCAACTCTTAAAATTTGATGAAATTTTGCCAGGAATTAGTTGTAATTTGTTACAAAACACACCTCTTTTCCTGAATTTGTTTCAAGAAAAACTAAGACGCTACGACCAAAAACAGTTGGCCGCTAGAACCGCCACTTCTACGGCAATTATTTTTAAAATAATTATAAAATTGAAATAATTACCTGTAAAAAATGTGTTTACATTCTGTGTCTTACATTAGTTTCAGTTAATTTATAAATGTTATGGTAGTTTAACTATTAAAAAAAAAATCTTTTGTTGACTTATATTACTTGATTTTTGCCTGTATGCTGATTTTGAATAAAGAAATTTTTATCGATTTGTGAATTTGACTTTTATAAAGTATCTATGCTATAGGATGTCTTAAAGAGTTTCACCCTAAAAAATTAAGATAGACTACAGAACATTCCAATAATGGTGATTCAGTCTCACTTTATTATGAAAATTTATGGTCACTCTACTCTAATACAGTTTCATGATACTATATTTTAGTGAATATCTCCTAAAATGTAAAGCCTGTAGTTATATTCCGCACATTTATGCAAACTAGGATACGATACCTGTCGATTAGTACTAGAACTAAGCTTGAACCTACTATTAATATCGAAATAAACGCCATTGTATTTTAGGCATATTGCCGTCCGCGCGGCCAACTAAAATCGACTGTAAAAAAGCATTGAACCTATTTTCTAGTATTTTTCTTGTTTATTTGCTGCAACAAATTAGCAACTAATTGTCCATACACATTAGCCACTATTAATTTGATTTTACGGTGAGATACGTACCTACATTTAACCTGAAAACTAAATATAGCATAACTTTTTGTATATTTAAGTTTTGATGATTTTTATTTTTGTAACAAATACAACAAATTAAGACCTTTCTTTTGATGTATCATTCGCTTATCTGCATTATTTAGTTTCTGTGTAATCACGGGCGATCACTACGGCAAGTGGCGGTTCTAGCGGCCAACTGTTTTTGGTCGTAGCGTCTTAGTTTTTCTTGTAACAAATTCAGGAAAAGAGGTGTGTTTTGTAACAAATTACAACTAATTCCTGGCAAAATTTCATCAAATTTTAAGAGTTGGCCGCGCGGTGGAAACGGACATTGAACTCTCTGTGCAAAAGTTTTCCATCGCCACTTTTGTGCATTTTCTATGAACCAACGCACAGTACAAGTGGACCGCACCGTAGTTTTTAATACGCTTTTAAGAAATCAAAATCAAAAAATCAAAAAAGTAGAAAATAATGTAAAAAAGCGTGGGGTGCTTGATATCAATTATAATACCTCAAAAACACCCCACGCTTTTCTCCATTATTTATTTTCTGTGAAAGTACGTTCTGCTGCGGCAGTGTCCAATGTGCGCTTGGCTTTAAAGGTCGGACCCAAAATTGTTTGCGAAAATGGACATTGTCGTCCACCCAATACAAACCGAGACGATGCTCGCAAAAGGATTGGTGGGCACCTACTGGGATATTGCTTCATATCTATGCAAATTATGGGTTTCCCGAAATTGCAGCTCAGTTAATTTGGTTAAATATTAAGGATTAAGAATGAATAAACATGTTTTGTGAGCAATTTGTTTAATTACTTTTCTCGGAGATTTTAATTTAAATTACATCTCTCGTTATTGTATTGGGTACTAGCTTTTGTCAGCG
Source organism: Aporophyla lueneburgensis (assembly GCA_932294355.1). NCBI lineage: Eukaryota > Metazoa > Arthropoda > Insecta > Lepidoptera > Noctuidae > Aporophyla > Aporophyla lueneburgensis. The sequence continues at coordinate 19,789,767 of OW028745.1, read as the reverse complement.
GCTTCGCCCGCGTAGGGTCGAAAAATATCCCACGTGATTGAACTGTCGGGATAAAAAGTTCTATTGCAAGTTATAAACTACCTGTGTGCCAAATTTCATCCAAATCTGTTCAGCGGTTTTTGTGATATTCAGTAACAAACATGCAAACACACAAGCTTTGACATTTAACATTTTTGCAGGATGAGCACGTTGTATGGTTAAATTCAGTAGCTCTTTACATGAAAAGTCCTTCCAATGTAAAAGATGTTTCCCAAAAGATTTCAAAAAGAGTTCCATGTATCTGAAAAGAAAAACTGCAAAATTGCATACGTCAGCATCGTCGAGACTATTTCTAGGTCTACTTTTAAGGATAGTTTAAGGTCGTATAAATGTGGATAAACATTCCTTAGTGATCATATTGAAGGTTTAATGGTTCGACTACACAGGACTCACAGGACTCCGGCCATATCAAATGGGTAAAAAAGCTGTTCTTTGGGCACTTTCAAATCAGTTACGATTGGGACGAAAGAGGTTCCCAATTCAATGAGCTGATTTTTTTATGGAGATAGGCCTTGAAGGTTATTTAGCTGTTGAACTAAATGGTAAAGCCATTTATTTGGGTTCGATTCCCGGCGATTATGTATTAGGCAAATTGTATCGTAACTTTTCTCTTCATACAATTTTGTTCGATGAAAATAAGAAGACTTTGGTATTCAAATAAATTGTGTGTAGTAACAGAAATCCAGCCGATAATCCTGGACTTGGAATGAAAATGCTAACCAACCAGCCTTTGATAATAGTCCATGGTCATCATCTTTTCAGTCAAAAGTCGACCACTGCTGGACATACGCCTTCCCCAAGCTCCGCTACTTCGTCCGTTATGTGCTTCCAGCTTCCTGTTGCCTTCACAAGGTTACCGGTCCACCTTGTGGTAGGCCTTCCGGTAAGCGGTCGCCACTTCAAAACCATTCGGCCCTATCGGCCATCTATTCTGCGACCAATGTGCCCTGCCAATTGCCACTTAAGTTTAGCAATTCTTCGGGCTATGTTAATCTGGTTCGCCTGCGACTCTCTTCATTCCTAATTCAATCACGTAGAGAAACTCCAAGTATAATCCTCTCCATGATTGTCTGATGGTCCATTATCGTACAAATTAAAAACTAAACATTTTTATTATGTTTAAAATATGACTTACAACAGCAAATCTTTCTTGAAAACGATAAATACCAGTTGTGACATTCACAATTTCGGTGCAGCAAGTTTTTATTTCAGAAGCGAATTGTGAGCTATCCTGACGAGACGAGGTAAATGTTCAAATTTTTTATTTGTTAAAGTATTATTAAATTGTTTCAATCATAAACTGAATATCGTGCATTATAGTGTTTAGTACTTATTTCTAACAAAAAAAATATCTGTTCGAAAGTGTCACCTTTTCACGAACCGACCAAACACCGACGAGCACGCACGACGCTCATTGCTTTGCTACAACTTGATTTTCCAAACAAACCAGCGAATGTTTGTTACGCAGATAAAGTGCTATACTTTACTGTTTTTGACGGTTCTGAAAGAGATTTCCTTCCGTCCTTCCTGCTGTGGCTGATCTACATCTCACACTCGCTCTTCTACACTCAAACATATGTACATTTATACCCTACATTCATACACTCTAACATATGTACATTCATTCAGGACACTACAAATACCTAGTTTCGTATGAACCATTAGTTCATTATTATTTTTGACTTTCAACAATTTTTTTCTAATCTTCTTGGTTCCTTTAATTAAGTTCTCAAAATGATCGTCTTTCAACCGTTTACTCCCGTAATACAGGCTTTATAAAAACCTTATTTCAGGCACCAATCTCTTACAATGTTGAAATATAATATTAGTCAAAAATATTGTTAATTTTTAAGAATACCAATATTGTGAAGAGGTAATAAATAAATGAATTGAATTGACTTAAGTACTTCGTTTTTTGTTAGCGTTCTTTTCGTTCATATCCTACGGGCCATAGCATGATGTTCCTTTGTCAAAAATTGGCCTATTAAAAGCAAGAAGAATTTTACAAATCCGACTCGTAGTTCCATAAATTACCCTATATACATTCTTACAACAACAAGAAAAACACCTTTTTATAATATTGGTATAGATTTTATCAAGCCTGCAGATCCAACATTTCAATGAAGAGTAAACACAAAATAAAAAGGAATGTTACAGGTTATTCTTTGAGATAAATGCTCCCTTGCTGACATTACCGTGAGTATTTCTTCAATTGCCGTGTCGAGCATACGCATTAACGTTACATTGCATGCAAATGGTTTTTAAATTGTTCTTCAGTTTGTATTGTAAAATTCGTAAGAACATTACTCTTGATGAAATTGGCTGTATCTACCCGATACATACATATTATAGATAAATAGAACATAATTTAATGTACCTACGTACACCAAAATTACTACACAGCAGCTGAAACAATCTGCCCTGTTTCCTCGTATTTTTCTGTACAATAAGCACCTCGTTACTATGATTCAGACTTCTTCTCGAAAGAAAGAAGTACCAGTCCATGAAATGCCATGATGGGATTCTAATCAAATTAGGAACCTACTTATCGTTTTCAAGTGTTACTTTGGCAATAGTGATAATTGCGCCTTTTGCTCTCGCAATTAGGCACGATGCGACAAGCTTTTTTCTACTTCGTGATATTTTTTCTAGCAAAATCGTGTCGCCCTGTTTGCAGAACCGTTTTTTCCTAATATCGCTCGGTAAAAACCCAAACCAAGCACTATGTATAGTTTTTCGATGTTCGAATACCTCGGAGAGATTTTGATTCACGACATTTTTTTCTTAGATTAGTCCTATACTGCCCCACTGCCGGGCAAAGGCCTCCTTCAATTCCTTCTAGAAATTCGTCTACCGCGTCAGCTGGAAACAGCCCTCGTGGTACACATCCATCTCGCCACCGCTTTTTGGACTGATGGCAGCGGCTCCGTTTATCTTGAGGCACCTATTGTGTGGAGAGAGAGCTCAGCGGTTTTCCTGCTTGCATTGCTTCGTCAAATGGGTTTGGCCGAGTCATATCAGCATGGCTGACCAGACCCGCCCAATCTAATTTGAGCTTGCTAGTCTTCTTGCCTACATCTAGTATAAGTTATCGTTTTAGACCGCAACGTAGTATTCCGAATTGTATGCTGTCTTTTCATACTTGGCTGCGTTCCATCGCTCTATGACAAAGTCAAAAGGGATCTTTGGCAACTCGGTGAACGACCAAGTCTTGTAGGATTCACGACATTAGCATTTTTATTTAAAAAACTGAAATGAGTCTCCATTTCAGTTATGTAAATAAAAATGCTAGAAAATGTAGGAGGTTCAGTGATTCAGATTTCGATTCCGAAATTCCGATTAAGAATCGGACGCATATTAGTTGTCAGTACCAAGTGTGTGGTGGCTAATAAATTCAAAGTCAATTAGTACGCCCATTTGGTGTTCAAAACATTTGATCAAAAGGAGAAAAGCCTTTACTCAATACGCAAAACTTTAATTAACCAAAGAACTTCAAAATTATTTCTTAACCCATCGTTAGAACTTTATGGTTTTAAGAAAGTCCTTACTTATACTTACTTCTAAGACAGTTAATCGTACTGCGTATGTCTTAATTGCCTGTTAATTACCATACATACGATTAACAGCCATAACAAGCCAAAGTTCAGAGCAATTACAAAAAGTTGGTTGGCTTAAATGACTTAGTATAGTAGGTTACGAAAGGGACTTAAACTGGAAGCTTAATTTACTGCCACGGGATCTGACAGTGTGTTTTCACATAATAGACGTACCTACCTCTGTGTATTAAGACAAATTAAGAGCCTAGAAACAATTTAATTATTGGAATAGCTGAGTGTCATAGAAGCTTCCTACGCCATACAATACCTACTTATCCACGTACCTGTGTAGTTCAAATTCTGTACGGTATTCCCATTTCCCCGAGATTCCACAGATTATTCCAGTCTGCGGGTTTCCATTATTGCTGTTACCATTAATAACCTACTTCAAAGCAGCAGTGGCCTAGTGGTAACAGCGCCGACTTACGAGATCCAAGTTTCGAACCTAGTAAGGCACTTCAATTTGAGTAAATTATTTTATGACCACCGCTCTTAAAATATTGTGAGGAAACTAGCCTGTCCTAGAACCAAACAATTCGAAGACAAGTGATATATACCAACCCAGATTAGACTCGCGGCGCGTGGTGGATTATGGCCCAGTCCCTCTTACCGCGAAGAGGCCTGTCTCCAAGCAATGGGAACATTATAGGCTGAACATGCTAACAACCTGCACAAAGATAATCTTATTGCCGTACGGACTATTCATTTTGTTATAAATATAAACATTGTGCAAAATTAATAGACAGAAACACCAGAATCCTTCAAAGCACAAAGTAAATAAAATCAAAAGAAAAGTGCTGCGTTACTCACAGAAGTCGGAAAAGTTGTAGTATGTTCTACAAAGTGTAACAAAAAGGTTGCACTACAGTGAAACTGACACTCGCATGTTGACAAAACTTGTTGCCAACATGAAACTGGAACAAGTTAAAATGTACCAAAAGGTGCAGGTTGTATAAAATTTAGTTGCTTTAGTAAAGTTTGGTCCAGGATTTATAGATATTTTTTTCTACTTTTAATCTATGTTGTCTCATGGCAGGGCAAAGACCACCCTCCCCTATCCTTCTCTTTGCCATCGTTCTGTCTTGAGCTAGTTTGGACTAATCCTGTATATAGGCTTAAAAGCTCGTCCTACAATCGTCACTTGTTAGTGGCAAAGGTTAAGATTTAGCATTTTTTTTTAATCTGTTACACTTTGAGTTAGTTGCCGCCATGTTGTGCAGTGCTCATGAATCAATCTAAATATATAAAAGGCAAACCTGACTGACTCATCTATCAATGCACAGCCGAAACTACTAAACGGATTTCGCTGAAATTTGGCATACAGATAGGTGTAATAATGTAGGCATCCGCTAAGAAAGGATTTTTGAAAATTCGCTTCCTGAGGGGTGAAAATGGGGTTAACATTTTGTATGGAAGTCCGTCATTTTTAGAGCTAGAAGCCTGAAGCTTTGTTTTTTGGTTAACGATTAGAAATAAACAGTTATATGTCCTAGGATTTTTGAAAATTCAACCCCTAAGGGGAAGAAAAAGGGCTTGAAAATTTGTACGGGGAAACAAGATTAGTTAAACTATTTTATACCAAACTTCACAGGAGTGCTTCTATCAATAAATGAGTAAACAAGTGTTTCAGGCTCTTTCAGAATTCAACCCCTAAAAGGTGACAAATTCTGAAAATCAACATGGGTATCGTTTTTATGGTTTATCGGGTCGCTGATTACGAAAACAACAACTATATCACAAATATTGCACATAAACATAAAACAAAATAGTTATAATTGGACATGTGCAATGGGAAACTGTATAAGTACCAAGAATGCCCTTGATCCCGAATGATCTTACCTTTGAATTCAAATGAATACAGTTTCCCCTCAAAGTCTGCTTTGCAATGACCATAAACAAATCACAAGGGCAGACATAAAATTTGCGGGTATAACTTGAGAGAAAACTGTTTTTCACATGGGAAATTCTATGTGGCTTGCTCCCGCGTAAGCTCGCCCAGTAGTCTGGTATTTTGGCACACAGTAATCGATTAGCAAAAAATGTGGTGTATTAAGAAGTTTTGTAGTTTACTAGCTTTTGGCCGCGACTTTGTTCGTGCTTCCTTTCTTAGCGCTTGCCTACGCTACATTACGCTACGATATAACCGAACTCCACGGACGAAGTCGCGGGAAAAAGCTAGTATACATATATCTAGGTAAGAGGGGCTTGTCGCTAAATAATGACAGCCGATCGAGTCGATCGAAGCCTTAAGCTATTCTTCTTCCTGTCAGTTCGCAGATGTGTGACCTTCCATTATAAATGGAGACCACTAGAAAAGTACTTTAAGCTGTTAGCCTCGGATGCCATACGTAGATATTTGGCAGTCGTACCGTATAGTCAGAATCTCAAATATCTGGCATTCAGTATTATCAGTATTTGGGTTGTGGAGTCCATATAGACAGTCACATCATGTAAGATTGAGCTTCATCTCCTTACACTGGAAGACAACCCTAACATAGTAGGGTAGAAGCTTGCCAGATTGTTAGAAATTTTTTATATATATAATTCTACTGTACGTGTGTATGTCACTGAACTCCTCCTAAACGGCTGGACCGATTTGAATGCATTTTTTTGTATGCGTTTGGGTGGCACCCTGGATGGCTTAGATTCACTATTGGACCCGGTAAGTGGCGCTGCTATCGAGTTCTAGGAAACAGGACAAAGTCTGTACGGTCAGCTAGTTTAAGTATAAATGAGCAAAAACAACAATCTTTTGTTTTTCACAAAACTCAACAGATAAGGGCTTCGTTCTTCTAGTTCAGTTTTGATTACCATTCTCAAATAGGTCAAAGAATAAGTTGAGGAAATAGGAATATTAGTTGATTTGTTCCGCTTTACTTATTGGTTTGAAATGTAATACTTAATGTTGAATGTAAGATTTCCTTTACGGTTGCAGGTAGTCCATTTTAAATTAATATTGGTCTTCAGGAATGCTTCCATCAAATTGTCGGGTAGGTAATTTAATTTATTTCGATTTGATAAATACTTCTTTCGTTATAATTATTTTGATACTACGTATAATAATTTGTTCGTTTGTTTTGTTTGCAGTTAGAAAAAATATCATTTCAGCCTAAAGATGTCCACGGCTGGATAATAGTTCTCCCCCAGAAGGTTTGGCATAATCGCCGCGCTTGGCAGGCCGGTTCGTGATCGCATTATGGTGAAATTATAAATATTGTGTGCAAAGGACTTGGTACTACTTCCGCCTAACCCTTTGAGGAAAACAGGCGTTATGGTTTTTTTTAGGTATACTATCTATGTTTTACTCACACAAAACTATTTGCTACTTCGATAAAATGTCGCATTCAGTATGGTCGAGCTTTAAAGCAATCAAATTTCAAAGCGCAGCAAGTTACATGCTTTTAATTAACTGCTCTTTTATGAAGCTTATGACGCAGGTTGCCATGGTAACGGGTTTTCATCTTGTAGGACTTCTACCGTAAATTGAATTGCTTCGATATGAAATTAACTTTTGGTTTGTTCCTGCGGAGTCCAGACCTCCATTAATAAATTATGCTGTTGATTTCTATGTAGATATAGCTTTTGCCACTGTATGTGAAAAGCACAGAACCGGTCGATGTGGTGGTTCTTAGGGGACGCTTATGTCCAGCAGTAGATGTTTTTCAGCTGAAATTAAATGATGATAGCTACTGTGCTCTCACACTAATATTTTAATATTGTATTGTTTTTAAATTCAATGCCTTTCCACACACATCTATGCAATATTGATCTGCTGACATGCTGACAACATAATTTTTATACAGGTTATTCCAGTTCGTAGCTGTATTTTAGGGAGAAATCGAATTCATTTTGTTAAGATACTCGGCCTCAAATAGCAATTAGGTCCATCATTAAGGTATTTACAACACATACGTTTCTACAATGCATGCATGGTTACGATGAGTTTACCTTGTGCGCACAGGGCACTACAACTTATTTTATGCCAATTTTAGTGCTTAGAAACGTACAAATTGAAATCGGAATCTCATTTCAGTGGTAACCAATGTCAAAAGTTTGTCAAAATTGAATGTACATTAGAGCTATTTTTTACACGCTTTATATTAGCTTCACTTGTGTTTAATGTTTGTTTGTAACCGACTCCTTATAGCGCGATTTTGACTCACTTTAAACGACCAGATTTTATTCAAACTTTGCACACCTATCAAAGACCGATGACAATGCAATAATTTCATAAATTTACGCCATTATCCTTGCCAGGGTTACCAGGACAGCAAAAAAACTGTCTTCGAAAACTACGCTGACATACGTCACAAACTACGCTGGGTGTTTCGAATTTTGAGACGTATGTCAACGTCTCAAAATTCGAAAGACCCTAAAAAATAGAAAATAAATAATAGTAAAAAAAAAAACTAAATGGAAAATGGGAAAAAAGCGTGGGGTGCCTGATCAATAAAAAATACCTTAAAAAGCACCCCACGCTTTTTTCCCATTATTTTCTACTTTTTAGTTTGGTTTTCTATGGATGCGTATTTTTTAGTTTTTTTTTTAACTATTATTTTACATTTTGATACTGAAATTAGAATGTCACGTTCTTAAAATTAGGTACCTACGTGTTTTTTAAATTTATCTACAGAACAAAGACAAATAGGTACCTAATATGGTTAGTAAACTTAACCTGCACTGCTATATAATAAATGCGAATCCCTGTTACAAGATAAACACTAATGGAAAGCTTGCAGCAGCGATTCATAAACAAGCAGATTAGTCTGGCCGTGATATACCGCTGTATAATGTTGGGGCTAACACGCACCCGGCGCACCAGGGAGGCGCAGACTTTACACATTGTCGATAGAAGTAGTCATCTTTGATAATTATAGAAGCGGAACAACCCTATCAACACCCGGAACTCATTATATTCAACGTGAAGGTCGCTGCACGATTTTTGAGTGTTTCCTCAGATCTGTGACTTATTGCTTAACATTAAAGGATAGGCGTTAGGTACTGAAGTCAATACAAACACAAACCAATTTATTTCCCAAGAATTATGAGATTCATAGGTCCGGCAGATAAAGGCGGTTCCAATATTTTCTATTTCTTGTCATGAATATTGGGCAAAGGTTGGAATTATTGCTTTTGACCCAATATTTTACTTGTGCTTCGGAAATCATAGAACCTTCATCGCTTCGCTCCAATGATCTGTGTGAATAAAAACTGGTATTTCTTGCTTATTGGTTTCAGAAGAAGGAGAAAAGTAAAGGAAAAGTAAAATTAGTCCTATAATATTATAAACACGAAAGTTTGTATGTATGGATGTATAGATGTATGGATGTTTGTTCCTCTTTCATGTAAAAACTACCAACCCGATTTAGATGAAATTTGGCACACAGATAGTTTATAACTTGGAGTAAAACATAGGGTATTTTTTATTCCTGTAGTATGTTCCCGCGGGATAATTTCCGACCTACACGCAGGTGAAGCCGCTGGCAAAAGCTAGTCGTTTTTAAAAGCGTCGAAGGTGAAAAACAGGGTTTTTTGGTGTAGTTTAGGAGCCTATTTCTAGCAGTAGACAGTGATAGGCTTTTTTTTCTAGGTGGTTAATCGTCAAATGACGTCTCCCGCTTTTGGGCGAAGCGGGGAGGGCGTGTCAGATTTACTGACTAAAACCCACCCGTGTTCTTTCAGTTGCCCATGTGCCAGGACCACGGTACCTCTTTCGAACAAATTTACCTAGCGATCCTGGCAGAGTGATAGGCTCTGTTGATGAAATATATTTCTTAAAAAACTGTTTTGTGATTTAGGCGATTTCTTCGTTACAGCTAGTAGTGAACTTGGCGGCTGTGGTGACTTGGGATCACCATATTTCAAGGTCTTGAGGTTCGGTTTCGTTGTGGAAGTTCTGCTTTCACCTTGATTTTTATGGTGTACGACTGTACCAAAAGAGATAAGACAAGTAATCAAGGTATTCGAATATAATGTAGTTGAAGTTTACTATTCGAAAACAACCATCGGTTTCTTAGTAAACATCAACAATATCGGATGACCCTGGTTTACTTATCTCTTTTGGTGACTGTATTTATAATACATAAATACATAATAAAGAGTATTCTTTAATACTTTTTAAAGATTTCTCTTTGGGAGATAAGAAGTTAGGAACCATTTATTAGTGATCTTCTGCCTATATTGGGTCCATCTCACTTAGGGTGAGCGTAAAATTGTTTTCTGCTTAAATTTGCTTATTGTGTAGGTACGGTCAACCCCAAAAAAGCAATTTCCATAGACAATAAACCATTTTATAGCAACGACCTTTATTCCTTAGCATCGTATCCATGTATGTATATCTACAGAACAAAGTGGGGCTGACTGTACCAATGACATGAAAATTTCATTTCATTACCTACCCACATATTTTAATGGTTTGAATAGAATTACGTAGTTACGCCAAAAATATTCGGCCAATTAGTGCTAGCGGAAAGTGAAAGACCTCTAGTCGTCACAGATGTAGTTGACGAGTTCATACATGCTTCAATTATTTTGTTGTAAAAGTAAAATCTCAAAAATGTCGACCGTATCAAAAATTGAAAATCGTGCAGTCATAGAGTTTTTAACAAAAGAAGGACTCCACAATAAATTAAGAAAAGATTAGAAGGTGTGTACGGGAATGCTGCGCCTTCATACTCAACTGTGAAATAGTGGTCAAAAGGTTTCGCTTGGAGTACGAGTTCCTAGAGGATGAAGAGCGTCCGGGTTGACCGGCCGATTCGATCACTTCGGAAAACATTTCTATTCTATTGTGGAACAAATAGTCCTTAGTGATCGCCGTTTGAAGGTAAAGGAAATATCTGCAATGTCTAATCTTTCCAAAACAATTGTCCGTCGGATTCTTCATGAACATCTGGGAATGAATAAAGTTAGTGCGCGATGGGTTCCCAAACATATATCGGCGATTCAGCGACAGCGTCGTGTTGAGTGTGCACGGTCATTTTTGGCGCTGTGTGAGGCGAGTCCCACAGAAGTTTTGAGGTCCATTGTAACGAGAGATGAAGCAATGGTTCTCAAATTTTATCCCCTGTCAAAAATGGAATCGATGGAATGGCGTAGACCAGAGGCCTTGAGACCCTGTAAAGGCAAAGGTGAAAAAGTCGAAAAGAAAAATTATGGCTACAGTTTTCTGGGACTGCAAAGGAATATTGTTACTAGATTTTAAAGAACCTAACACCACTATAAATGCGACATATTATTCTACACTTCTAATCAGTCTCAGGCAAAAAATTCGTGTGAAACGTAGAGGAATGCTCAGTAAAGGAGTGCGCCTGTTGCACGACAATGCGCCCGTGCATACTGCGGATGTAGTCCAAGTGGCATTAAAGATCTTGGCATCGAACAACTTGATCATCCACCTTATAGCCCATATATGGCCCCATCGGACTATTATCTATTTCGTGACCCTTAAAAAAAAACCTTGCGTTGACGCCGTTTTAGCACGATGATGACTTGAAAGCTGCAGTGACAGATTTTTTCGACTCCAAGGATACGGCTTATTTTTATAAAGGCATAGAGCTGCTTATCGTGTTATACTAAGTGTATTGAAATAGGCGGTGGTTACTTAGAAAAATAAATTATTTTCATTGATCCATCTTCTGGTTTTTCTACTCAGGCCGAGAACTTTTGGCGCTACCTACGTATGTTGTGATGCAATATTACTTCTGATCTATAAATACTCTTGTGATAATTCTAGGGAACTGAAACTCTATTTGCCGTATTTGACCGTGTATGTTCAATACAATACAACAGAGTAGGCAGTGTATTCTGGTATGAAGCATAAGCCTTCGTACCCACGTAATTTTTATAAGGCACTGGATTTTAAACCCACTACTTAGCGCACAGAGCTGAAAATCGAACAGTACATTTTTTATTGCACTGGGATGCAATCACTTGGATTCTCATTGCTCGGTGTAGCTTACTGAGAGTTGCAAATTCAGTATAAAAGTCGTCGCGTTAAAAATCCGCCCGAGCTACTTCGACTTATTTGATCAAAATTTCAAAATCCTCAAGAAATACCTACTTGTCATGTCTGTCTCAACTCTGATTGATTTAATATAAAGTTTAATTCAATTTTCTCAGAAATAGAAGTTATTGAATAGAGGAGGAAAATTCCAATGTAAATATCATAACTATCTAAAGTAATATATATTTGTAAAGTAATATTGAAAAGAGGTAAAAACTTTATATTTGTAAAAGAGTAATCTCTCGAAATACAGATACTATTACAAAAATATTTCACCGATAAATATAATAGGCACTATAGGATATTTTTCTTTGAGCAGTGGATTGAACCCAGAACTGGAGCTTTACGTTGTGTAAATAATTTCATAACTACTTCTCTCAAAATGGTGTAAAAAAATATCGTGAGGAACAATATCCTACAACTAAAATATTGAAAACATGTGAGATCTACCAAACCGCACTGGACTCGCGTGGTAGATTACAGTCCACTTCCTCTCGAAGCGAGGAGGCCAGTGTCGCAGCACTGGAAATATTACTGGCTGATTATGTATGTTTTTTACACGTAGGCAAAGTAGAGGGCAGCACCTATATAAGGTGTATCTATTCATACACGAAATATTATAAGGGGTACACCTGTAGGTGGTAAAGAAGCTATAGAAGCAAAAAGAAAATTTTTATCTAAGCGTTTTTGAATTTTCGTAATTATTATAATTTTAATACTACTTGAGACGTTTTGCATAAAACCTTTACTCCAAATTCTATGAATGGCCCGCCTGACGCTGTGAGGGCGATGACTGGACGGCACGAGCATGGCTGCGGTGTCTCGGGCCGTAAAAAATAAGAAGGAGCCAGTATTTCTTATGTGCGTCAAATAATTCATAAATATTAAATTTAAAAAAAACCCTTAGAAAAATTTTTTTTTCGTTGCTATAGCTTCTTTACCACCTACAGGTGTACCTCTTAAAATATTTCGTGTATGAATAGATACACCTTATATACCCTAGATACGTTTTTTTTTTTTTAATCTGTCCACAGTCCACGAAATAACTGTTGACATTGACGTAAACGTCTTCGATTTTTCCGATCATCTAAATAATTGCAAAACCTGTTCTACAGCGTAATATCTGAATCATTGAAACAAAATCATTTTGTACAAATTAAGAGGACTTCTGAATAACCATATTAAATTACTTTTAGACATACAGCGTGTTTCAGAAATGTGTGGTTATAGTTGAGGGTGTGGTATAGCTCAGATATTGAACGATCTGCAATGGGACAAACCTCTTAATTACAAAAAAAAAATATTAATCAGCCGAGAGCTTAAGAGGCGAATAAAGTACTTACTAAGAATGGGCAGCAGCGTTCTCTATGCATTTTACCACCATACTGCGATCGCTAACCCGCCTGCCAAGCGTAGTGACATAGACCTTCTCCAACTATAGTTGCCATGCCAGCAGTGGACATCTATCAGCTTGAATGATGATGATGACAACGATATTGGTTCCATAGAGAAAGTTGTTCAGTTTGATGTTCGCTACCACATTCTCAAAATATGACCACACTTTTCTAACACATGCTGTATATCAAATAAAGTCATCATCTCATTCGGCAAAGTTTATTGACCGATTTATAAAATCAAATAACGTTTCTTCAATGTTTTGTAGAAAATAATAAGATTTAAGGACGTTATTAAATGTTCACTGCGTGGGCATATAAGCCGACTGTATTGAAAACAGATCATAATAAGCCAATAAACAACAAATACATTATGAATTTCTGGAATCAAATTATTTAAGACGTGGAGGGTTATTCATCTTAAAATACAATCGTAGGTATTGTTTATTTGGAATAAAAATTGAATTAACTCAAAAATGAAATAACAATGTACTTATACCAAATTATGGAATATAGTAAAATAAAATTAAACATCGCAACTTGATGGAAACTATAAACTAAAATATGACGTAGAAAAAATCCTCTGGATCGCTGTCGATATTCGAAAATCCAATTTCCTGATTTAATATTAATCGCAAGAGTTTCATATATTTGCCTTTTAGTTGTATCTTAGTACGACGCGGCCACTTCAAGCCAGCGCTTTTCGCTCATAGGATTTCTTCATCAATATACGTGCTCTTTTTAACACGTGCACGAGTGGTGACATAATCTGGACATAAGGCTTGTCACAGCGGGTAATAATAACCGTAATAACCTATGACCATTAATCAAGTCTGAATTGAAGTTTAAATGGAAATATCGTTAAATGATGATTACTACAGCAATAATAATGAATATTGTTTGTTAAATTTTTCACACCTCTACTAATGCTGTATGTTTATTCGCAAACCACAGCTTGACAGACATTCCATACAAATACTCGTAAGAAATATTAACCATTGGTATTTATTTGTTCAATTATGTTAAGCAAGACTCTAAATATTATTATTTTTATAATCTTTATCTACAATTTTAATATTTATTTTATTCTCAAAATTGTAACCGTATATCCAAGTGAAATAATATTGAATAATAGTTGTTAAATTGACTTTTGATGGTTGGCGCCAACTGTCATCAACGTGCGCAACCTCACTTGGGAACATGCCAGTTGAGTTTGAACATTCGCAGAGTGCTGACGTATTTGGTGTTTTAGAAATAGTGTGGCAAAAGTATACTATTGGAATTAAATGAATATAACCTGCACTTGGCTTTATTTACAACATAGTAGTTTACAGTACTAACTTACAAATAATAAACCACCACACATTTGAATAACCTTTTAATCAAACTTATATTGGCCTAGGCCTGTTGGTCTAGTAGTTAGTGACCCTGACTGCTATGCCGGAGGTCGTGGGTTCGATTCCCACCCAGGACAAATGTTTGTGTGATGAGCACGATCATTTGTTCTGTGTCTGGGTGTAATTTATCTATAATATGTATGTATTTAGAAATATATAAGTATGTTTATCAGTTGTCTAGTACCCATAACACAAGCTCTGCTTAGCTTGGGACTAGATGGCGTTGTGTGATAGTTGTGGAATATTTATTTATTTATTTATTTTATTTATTTGAATAATAAAAGAAAGCTCGCATAATAATTATTATGAAGAGAAGAATCTAGATAGCACGACCAGGGCAGCGTACACAGCCATGGTAATACCCACCACTACCACAATTTTTCCAGCTGGATGTTCAGAGATACAACGTTCATCTTTACAAACTCCATACCTGTTGATAAAAGAAAAGGTAAACCATAGAAATATATCATCATAATCAGCCTATATTGTTCCCACTGCTGGGACATAGGCCTCCTCTCGGTGAGTAGGAGTAGGCCATAACGTACCACGCAGGCCAGTGTGGGTTGACAGATGTCACATGTCTTAGAATTTTTGCTGCTAGGCCATGCCAGTTTTTTCACGATGTTTTCCTTCACCATTTTGAGAGCAGTGGTGATGAAATAATTTACTTAAAGTAAAGCGCCTGTCTAGGTTCGAACCCAAAAATTACAAATCGTAAGTCGGGGCCAATACCACTGCTCTCTACCGTTGTACTATATGTGATAATTTAATCGTCACCCTGTATAATAATTACTGTCTGTTTCATTTGATAACAGTTTGAATCAACCTCAATTCGTAACTTAAAAAGTATCAAAATAAATTTAAAAAAATTGTTCGCGCGTTAACTGACCCCAATGGCCCACGGCTAGAATGTTTATTGTTCCGTCCCGTTCGACTTGTTTAATCTGTGCGTCTAACGGAGCGTACCGAACGGAGTGACATCTGTCACTTGTCAGTTTGATTTTTCTCTTTGGTTTGGTCTTTAAAAATGTCGGTCGAATTTGCTTGTGCGACCCTGTTGTAAATTAAATCCTTTGGAATCGGACGGTTTTGTGGACAATTTGTCGTGACCTAATTGTTTTGTGTGTAACCAACCCCTTTTGACGAAATAATACGGGTTTAGTTTGGATATATCTTTTGTTTGATTGAAATAGTTCGAGGTTAGTGACAGTGATTGAACCGCGTGCTGGAACCAATCTCTGGCGTATTGCAGCGGCCGGTATCCTGGAATGTCCACTGACAGCGTCACTACACAATACAATATACACTCATTTACATACATAAATCCAGGTAGGCTCCAGAGCCAGTGTTCTTCAACCAGGTGAGTCTTTTGAATATTGTATTGATCAGCTCCGCGCACGGCAGACAGTTCGCTCACCACTCTTGCTCCAGGGCCCCACCATCACGTTTCCACTGCGCTATTAAAATCCTATGGTCCTGGCCCTGGCCTGGCGTCGAACATTTATTGTTATTATTTATTTGAATTGTGTATGTTTAAAATACGTATGTGATTTTACTGAATATGATAGGTCGTAACCAAATGTTTTTTACTGACTAAAACCCACCCGTGTTCCTTCAACTGCCTATATACCAAGCCCATGGTACCTCTTTCGAACAAATCTCGTGACCTTAACCTAATGGTTGCCTTGTATTGTAGTTAATTATTATTTTCTTTTCAAATGACTTAAGCCGCGTCCTAGCTAAATACTATCGTCTTGAACACATGGTCGTTACGTGAGTACGGGATCGTTGCACTCTGTTATACGAATCGAACGTAGTCGCTTTATTTCGTAATTAATACGGAATATTAAGTTCATATTTAGATAACCAATTTTAGCGATTCTATCCACAGTATTTTTAGATAAATCTGAAAATCCAAGTAAAACAAAAAGTAGACTTTTCAGGTATACGGTACGTCATTGTTGTAGCTAAACAGCAAACATTAATTATTTACTTAAATTCATGTAACAAACATTTGTAAAATTACTTTTGGGAGCGCTACGAGCGCTACGAGTTGTGTAGCACAATGCTACGCCCCGCTACGACGCCTACGCGAAATGGAATCATTTGTATGCTACTAATGAGTACGAGTAAATGTATTATTGCGTCATTCAAACTTAAGGCACTACAGCTATTGAAAACAATGAAAAAATTGCGCGGCTCTATTACTGACATTTCATTTAATAGTATTTTTTTCTCCTTCTCACGAAAGTGAGCCCTAAGGAAGGTTTTTTAGGCTTTTTCCTTAGACACTTGTCCCACAGACGACGATCAAAGACAAGCGAGCGGAGCTAACAAGTAAAACCTGTTGGCGATCACTGAGCAGCGAGTGTGCAACGGGACGATGGATTACTCGCTACGGTATGCGAATGTACCAAGCGTAAGTATCTCAGCGAGTGTTTTACCCAAGCGAGTTGCGCTGACCACTCTCTTTATTTGCTCTTGTTGCTGCGACAAATGAGTACTCGCCAGTGGTGTGTACATTCAGCGATCATTTATAAATATATCTCTTTTACCTACAAGGGACCTTCAATCTTTTGTACGTGTCTTGGCGAGAAAATTGTTGATGCTAGTCGCTTTCTCGTCGGCGGTGGCATAGTTGCCTGAAGGTGTGAAATAGGGGTGGAAGAAAAAAACACAAATATTCTTGTAATACCAGACATTCTTTTGCAAATAATCTGATTGATTAAGTCTTAACTGCTTTGAATAATGTGAAACATACTAATAAAAATAACCTCCCTGTTTTTATTTATATGCCGTTAAGGCAAAACATAGTTGTGCTATAATTTTATGTAACATCTTGCATGCTATGAGTGTGTTTACTTATATTTTGGACAAATAAATAATCTATTCTATTATATTCCAAAAAAAATGCCTATCCATAAATATACCACCGTGAATTTACCGTGTATAAATGATGTGACAAAATGCATAAACCACGTAGCAAAAGGATTTATATTTTACTTTGGTGCCTGTTATAGCATACTCTTAAATGATAAATGATTTTATTTCTGTAAATAAAACCTACTTAAATGATGTGACAAAACGCATAAAGCATGGACCAGAAGGATTAATTATATTTAACTTTGGTGACGATTATGGCAAACCCTTAAATGATATAAGCAGTGTGATTCTTTAACCATCTCACCGTGAAAACTTAGGTGAAGTGAGGGTGGAGTGAGCTGTCATTCCAAGTAATGCCAAGGATTGACAACATTGACAGCTCACTCTAAGCTCACTTCACCTAAGTGTTCACGGTGACATTTTTACAGAATCGATCGGCAGATTTTATTTCTGTAAGTAGGTACAAACACTTTTACAAGTCAATCATATTTTTTTAAGCTAGATTAGATAGGCGATTTCTATCTACCTACTCTGAGAAGAAAGGTCAAAACAAACTCAGAGGTCACAGTCTCCTTAAAAGTCCAGAAATAATCTTGGCCACGACGGTCCTGGTATTGCGTCAAAGCAACATAATATTTAACTATTGTGTGATGTCCTGTATCGTCACAGCATTATTCACCACGTAATTTCAACAAGTAGGTACTAAGTCCATAAAATCCGGTTAAACATAAAGGAGGTTTACGAGTGACAAGTTAATCTCACTCATTTTGTAAAACAGTATACGTGACATGCTCAGGTTCACCGTACAATTTCCTCATACCTACACTTATATAATAAAGCTGAAGAGTTTATTTGTTTGAACGCAATAACCTCTGGAAGTAAGTACCAAAACCGCTAAGCGAAAACGGAGTAATAGCGCGGGCGATGCGATGCAACGCGGTTGGTTGAGTGCCAAAATTTTAGGAAGACGAAGCCGTGGGCAGAAGCTGGTTATTTATATTTTTATTATAATTGGATCACGTATTTAATGAAAACAAAGCCTCTGTAATTGCTGAAACAATGTTATTCATGCATAGAATATTTTATATTTTATCCATTTGATAATCCCAGATATGAAATCTGGGATTATTTTCAATATAGAAAGCTTTATAAAAAATTTGGGGTACTTTTACAAGGTAACAGAATACAGAAATAAGCCAATACTAGTCATACTCCGATTTTTTTTTATTCGAGAAACTCAATCTGTATATTAATAAAATATTAATTACGATTTAATGTTAATACAGCAGATAATTAAAAAATCTTATTCAAGGTTCCGAAAATTGTTCAGCTATCCTACTCGGTAAACTAAGGTCTACCAAATGGTATGCTCTCCCTTGCATAAGGCAAGCATTTTGAGCAATGGCCATTTTGCGTAAATAATTTCAGCTGTACGAAGTCCACTCTAGCCCTCCGTCATTTTGGGGGGCTTTTCCATTATCACCATCCTTGGTACACTGGTTGGCGATCGCAGTATGGTGGTAAAATGCATAGAGAACGCTGCTGACAATTCTTCGGGGTAGCTTGTACTAGTATGAAAATGGTATAAAAATAAACAAAAGTCTATAAATAAATTCTAAGGTATCAAACACAGTGAAAATCGTCAATGAAAATATAATGAAATCAAAACATACGTGTTCAAAATATTATATTATTCGATCTTGTGTATCTCCGGAACTGAAAATCCTAATATGTAACACAGGATGTTTCTAAATTCATGTCATGTAGATTATTTAAAACCACGTTATCTTGTGGTGCCAATGTTATGCTTGATTATTGTTCAAGTAAATTACCGTATTTTAATCACTAGACAATTTTCAACACTACGTGTTACTAATAACGCTGTGGTGGCAGTAATGGCGCAATTGGGAAAAATCATTGTTGCTGAGCTTAACATTTAAAAAATCTAAAGTCATTTATTCAAATTAGGCTGAGAATCAGGAATTTTTTGAACGTCAAAATTACACTAGACAGTCCCGCCAAAACGCCCACCCTTCGCCACTTCCTAATGCTTTCGCTGGGAAGAAGAAGTGGCGCAACAAATTCCCCAGTAGCACAGCTGTCTGTTCAGTTCGAAGAACAATAATAGTTTAATTTCCCTGACATGTATATTTTAGAGCCACGAATAAATCAATTGGTGATAATAAAACACGTCAAATCATCAGACAGCTCGTAGTCCTATCTATATACATAAATAAATATGAATGTTGCTAAGCGCATAACTCGAGACGGGCTCGACCAATTCGGCTAAAAAATTTTTGTATGTTCCTTAAGGCCCACGGAAGGTTTCAATAAAAAATAAAAACAAATGGACGTAAATTATCAACGTTAGTATTACTTTTGACAGAACGAAGTTTGTCCGGGCAGCTAGTTGTTGAATATAATTCAATCCTTGGTAAGATTTTTGAAGAGAAAACATTTATGTAGGCATGTTGAGCGATTATTGGTATGTTAGTTGTTATCTACCAAGCCTTTTTCCAACCATGTTTGGGGTCGGCTTCTCTGTCTTACTAGATGCCGCTGAATAACGGGAGCGATTGCTTATTTAAACACAACCCAGCAGCGGGGTAACACGACACCCGATGGCAAGATTGGATGTTGGACTTTCAGGCTTCCTACAACCCGTAACGACTGTTAAACATCTAGGAATGACAGCAGGGACCAACAGCTTAACGTGCGTCACCGACATGCGTATGTTAACAGCATATCTGTAGCTATCAGTGTGACGAATCTGCCAGGGTCGCGAGCTGGTTCGAAAGAGATACCGTGACCCTGGTACATGGGCAACTGAAGGAAGATGGGTGGGTTTTAGTCAGTAAAAGTCTCACACGCCCTCCCGCTCCGCCTAGAGCGGGAGAAGTTATTTGATGATTTCCCACAAAAAAAAAAAAACAATGACGAATTGCGCTTGGCTAGTAGTGAAAGCATTTCATCATTTTAAGGTTGTAGTTCAATCGGCAGTTCCAATGATTATCTTTTTTTTTTTTTTAATATGTGCCATCAAAACTGAAATAATTGAAAAAGCCAATTATTTTTAAAAGAGTAACCATGGAGTTTCTTGCCGGCTCTTCTTCATAGGAATCGACCATTTGGAACCGTGCACTTTGTTTCTGACATTTCATAAGTGACTATTTTTATGATTTGATTTGATTGAAAACTCCACACGAAATCAGAAACATTCTGTATAAGACAGTAATACCGTGGTTACGTGGGTGTAGTATTACATAACAGTATTAAGGATTTCAGGTGTATCGGCAGCAGATAATGTACTTCCGTAACGCTTATTATTATCTTAATATCATGTTACGTGGAAATAGCAGTGACATTTATCTCAAGTAATTTAATTTTGTAAATACATAGGAATTGGATTGGAACAACTCAAGTCGCGGAAGGTAACTCTTTTCGTCCTTAATTGCATTATAGAATTAATATTTATTTGAGCCTTCTGAAGAACATCGCCAATAAGAAAGATCTGGTGCGTAGTACTTGCAACCGGAGTGCATGTACGCCAAGATGTATGAACACAAACGAGGAAAAAGAAGTATGAAAGAATGGGAAAAAGCTGTGAGTTTATGAATATATGTATTATAATATTTGTTTGCTTTAAACGTGGTATACAAAGTTGTTTTAAAATTTGTTGTTTTATAGAGCATCCATGTTTAACTTATACAATAGTATGCAAATATTATTAGTTATATTATTTTTTTAACACATCAATAATTTTTATAATGCTGTAAAATAATATTAGTTTTTGACCATTCATGTATATTTTTCAAATTTAAGATCAGCCAAGTGCGATAAGTACACGAAGGGCTCCGCACCATAGCTCAATATTATCCGTTTCTTGTATGGGAAGCCCCAATTTGTTTACACTATTTGCTTTTTTGCTATCGCGGCCATGGTAGGCCAGAGTCTATGCAAATTTCAAGTATCTACCTATTACGGCCCATAAGATACAGCCTAAAAACAGACGGAAAAACGTGCGGACAGCGGAGACTTAGTAATAAGGTCCCGTTGATACTCTTTGGGTACGGAACCATAAAAAAAATTACAAACGACTTCCAAAAAAAAACACTACAAAGTGAAAAATAACTTTAATTTTGGAAGTCAGTGTCTAGGATCTGTAATTAAGGTATTTTTGACACCGACTTCCGAAATTAAAGTTATTTTTCACTTTGTAGTGTTTTTTTAGGAAGTCGGTTGTAATTTTTTTATAAAAAGTTTTTATTTTTAACTTTTTAGTTATGGTAGATACCCCGCACTAATCTAATCGCGTTATTCGTTCATTTGTCGCGCAAATACTTAATGCAAATTTAAGACTTACACATACATGGCTTTCACATGGACCCCATTGTCCAAATGGAACCAAATTCAAAAGGGATCATTCGGGAAGCACCAGCTTTTAAATAAAAAAGAATCATCAAAATCGGTTCACCCAGTCAAAAGTTATGAGGTACCAAACATAAAAAAATTAAAAATACAGTCGAATTGATAACCTCCTCCTTTTTTTGAAGTTGGTTAAAAAGTAGGAGAGACATCGATTAGTAGTAATTGTGGGCTCTCTTGTCTACTTGATAGTACTGACGTGCAAAATAACTTTATTTATGACCCGATTAGTAACTCAAAAATTACCTATTGTTTCTGGTTGTTTCGTTAAGGAACTTATTAGAGAATGGGCAACAGAATTCTCTATGCAATTAAAAACAATACTGCGATCGCCAATCTACCTGCCAAGCGTTGCGATTATAGCAAACCACCCCCATTTGGTGGACGCCTATGTCCAGCAGTAGACCTCATTGATTGAAATAATGATGACGATTTTTGGTTGAAAAGCAACGCATTTATTTTTTTAACCGTTCTGTTGATGTATGACTACATTGTACCCAAAAATATACCATCAAATATGTAATTTCATTATTAGAGTACTTATAGTAAGAAAGAAACCTTCAAGAGAAATTCTACAAGGTAAATGAAATAATAATTCTACTACATCTTCATAAAAGCAAATAAATAAATATCAAGCAAAACTGGAACAAGGTGATTACATAAATATTCTTGAGTAAGTAAGAAAGCGAGAGACATCTAATTGAGTCTATAAGTCTAATTTGTAAGAAATAAGTCAAAACAACACTTGTACCGGTAATTCAATATTAACCTAGTTTCTAAGTAATTGTTCTATCAAATAACATGATTAAATACTAACTTCTGCGTTCGTATGGAAGTTATAAGAGACAACAATATCTAAACTAATATAATAAGTCCACTTTTGCGCGGACGTAAAATTATCACGGTGGCGGCGGCGCAGCGGCGCGGCGGTGGGGGCGCGCACTGCAGGCTTCGCATGACGCTTTCTGTTTCTACGAAGAATAGACACGGCTCTTTCTATACAAAGTGACGATAAAAAAAAACATACTAAAAACAAAAAATTCTGAGTCGAATAATATAAAAAAGCGAATTGCATAAAAATACAGTTGACTCATTCTACTTTGCTGTCGTCATTCTGTCTACATGAAACGTAATTTTTGTCTTCTTCTGTCGTCAAGATGGTATTTGTGGAAAGCATGCTGTTCTCCAACGCAATGCGCAACGCGTCAAGAGTAAAAAATGGTATAGAATTTAGCGCCTGCTTGGTTTAGCACTAACTTCTGAGTTGGTTGATATTTGGTTGATTGGTTGGTTGTCGTTTGGTTGTTGGTTTACGACCGCTGATTTATAAAGGCTATATTGATTTACACAATTAATTACAATTAGGAAATGGTGAACCTAATCTAAATTAGCACTAAGATGGCTTGATGTGAGTTACGCGATTGTTGGTCGGACACGTACTGGCTGGTAATAGCTGCGATACACGCATTTATGGAAATGCATGCAGGCAAAAGTGCTGAGTGGTTGCAAATATTGCACCTAACAAATGGACAGTGTATTTTTCAATGCGCTGAGATGCACTCTGCTAAATTACCACTCTGCAATTAGCACTCTGTTTAGTATTTTTATTATATTGTTTTAAAATTGTTTTTGACATTGTACTTTAAAATTGTTTGACATCATAATTATATAATTTTTGAACTGTCTAGTAGTATTTTAACACTGTTTCGATATTATAGTTAAAACTGTTAGGCACTATATTTTGAATAACTTGGAATGTTAATTAATAATTCATATTTCTTATAATTTTATGTAAATTGCATGTATATTCAAAACACTGTAAATTGTTCACGAATAAATGAAATGAAAAAACGAAATGTTGAATTCTCAATGCTCGGTTCAACATTGAGTGTTGAAAATCCGCGATAAAATCACGCTGCGAATCTTTTACGTCCATATGAACGTCAATATAGTCTTCTACAAACATAATACATTCAAAAAAAAACTTGTTAGATTTTTTTGCAGTTGTTAGCCCAATTCTTGAGCGAGGTTACATAACGTGTTCCTACAGATATCCCTTAACTCTGGGGTATTAATTAGAACATGTCAAAGAATCTACTGGCATATGAATATTTCTTTTCTTTATAATTTTTCTTACAAAATAATTCGACGTCACAATTTTTTTATATTTTTTTTTGCCAAATAAAGTATCACTTAAGATGATACTTTATTCACATTACAATCTAGCCTATGAGCTAATAAGTAATTTAAACATAACTTAAACTGCTAAGAATTGTTTAAATTAAACAGCTTGAACGTCAAAACAAAATTAAAAGTTCCCTGACCCACACCATAAGTCTGCAAACATTTTTAGAACTACATCTATTTGGTTTTTTCGCCCACAGTGAAATCCTATACGAAACCCACACAGCCTCTACCAAATTACTCTGCCGCCTCTGCCTTGTTGTTTTATAAACACAAAACTTTTTCTAAAAGTAGATTCCTTAGATTGCATTGTCGGAAATAAATTAAGGCATTGCCCAAATGTAATCGCTAGGGCATCGTAAATTGCTCTTACACTCTTCGGCTTTTTGTCGCACAGTACCTACAATATGCCTTTTATTGATACATTTTACTGAGCCAAAGAACTACTTATAGCCTTAGAGCCAGATAAAAATTAAGTATCCTGTCAAATGTTCAAAGAAAAGACTCATTCAAAAATATTCACAAAGATAAAAAAAAGACATTTTTGGACGCTTAATCCTAAAATGTTCAGCGTAAACTATAATCCCACCAAAAACATTCTGTAAAAAACTAGCCAAGTCTCGATGAAGCTGCTTGTTTATCTCTAAAAAGTAATGAAATCTAGACAAAGTCGTGCCAAGTCTAAGGTTCCTTACTGTGATTTCTTTATTATTATAGTTAATGTTGTGTGACTTGGCCGTTGAACATTCTTTATACGTTAGTGGGTACAAGTCAATTTTGTTTACACGTAATGTTATATCTGTTGTAACTACCTATGTTTGTTAAGCGAGATAAAAGCCCATACTGGTATTGGTAATTGGACGCTAGTCTAGTGTCTCATTTTAGGCTGTTGTTGATTGTGCAACACATGCATTCAGCATTGACAAAGCTTTTTTTTTTTTTTTTCAGGAAGGGAAATCATCAAATGACTTCTCCCGCTCTGGGCGGAGCGGGAGGGCGTGTCAGACTTTTACTGACTAAAACCCACCCGGGTTCCATCAGTTGCCCATGTGCCAGGGTCACGGTATCTCTTTCGAACAATCACGCGACTTCGAACAATCACGCGACAGCATTGACAATGCTGACTTCTGTTCTCTTCTTTTTGGAGCGTCAAATCGACCACAAGAATGTTCAACGGCCAAGTTACACAACATTAACTATAATAATAAAGAAATCACAGTAAGGAACCTTAGACTTGGCACGACTTTGTCTAGATTTCATTACTTTTTAGAGATAAACAAGCAGCTTCATCGAGACTTGGCTAGTTTTTTACAGAATGTTTTTGGTGGGATTTCACTTCTTTTTGTAGAAACGTGGGCATATTGATTTATTTTAGAGGTTCTCAAATAGGGGCCTGAAAATGCGGCGAAATGGTTCCAGTAAAGGATGGTACGGCAGTGTTTGCTTCGCACTCGACTTGGCGGGGGCACTGCCGTGCCCCCCGATATTGTATGTATATAATGATGATAAAGGGATGTTAACCCACTAAAGAAATACATAAAAATATTTCGCAACGCCCTGCAATTATTTTATGATATAGTGAAATTTAACATTTCATTTTCCAAGAAGGGTTGTCCCATGTAATCGGAGGAGAGCCTATTGCCATCAACCGAGTTCAAATCCAGACTGCGAGATGCTACTGAGAAATTCCAGATTGAAAAACACAATAACACTTTTCCCGGCCTGGCAATCGAAACCAAGACCTCATTTGGAGCAGTAATGCTTGCTACTACTAGACCAAAGAATTACCTTAATAACAAAGCGGCCAGCGCACAGCAGCTGGTAGCGAGTATGGAGTAAACTGCAACTAGTGTGACGATCTCAATCAACGCCCTTATAACTCCTTCGATGATATTGTATGTAAGCTTTATAACGGCGATCAGAGACCCGATGATCGGGTCCATTTACCACGACGATCGGGTTCATTTCTATTACCTTCTGAAATAAATTTACGGGCAATTAATTATTTATCGAGGTGTAAAGCGAATTTGTAACGGTATCCGAAATTTTCGTGAAGGTATGATGTATTTTCGGATTCGTGTATCCGATGGATTATATATGGATATAAGCGGATTTCTGCGGCCTACCAATATATTAATACTAGCTTCTGCCCGCGACTTTGTCCGCGTCAAATTTTTGCTCCCCTGACCCTTCCCGTCACATCGAATTGCCTGCCAGTTGTCGTTAATGTTTCGTTGCTGCTCCGCTCCTTTTGATTGTAGCGGGATGTTATATAGCCCTTCCTCAATAAATAGGTTACCCAACATAAAAATATTTTTTTCAATTCGTACCAGTAGTTCCTGAGATTACCTACCGCGGTCAACCAAGCAAACTCTTCAGCTTTATAATATTAGTATAGATTGGTAGGCCGCAGTAATCCGCTGGATGAGGGAAGCACAAAACCGGTCGAAGTGGTGGAGCTTGGGGGAGGCCTATGTCCAGCAGTGGACGTCTTTCGGCTGAAATGATAATGATAAATATATTATTGAGTGGACCGGAAAGCATTAGAGAGAACACTCATCCAAAACTGATTCATAGGTGACTAATGTACTACTAGGTGTCCGAAGACAGGTACAGTGTAGTTGAAGAGATAAATGCCGTGATTGATAGGTAGCTACTGATCAGTAAAATGTAGTATGTATGTATGTTGATGATAGCACAAACATTGCGACGTGAATTCTTGTGAAGTAATCTCTTAGTTCACCCACAGAATTCACAACAATTTTGATTTGTATAATTAAACTAGGTAGGTACTTTCAAGAACATACTGTAACAACTGTAATGCTTTACATAAATGTAAATAATAAAACACAATTTGGAAACATACTTACCTTACCTAATACCTCTGGATTTCCACTCGAAGCAAAAATGATTTACAAGTTCTACTTATTAAAACAGTCGGTTAGAAAATTACCACGTAAATCACGAACTACACCTCTAGTTCGTGATTTACGTGATATTTTATACATTCAACAGGGTACTTAGAAAGGACCTAAATATTCAAAATAGGCTTGACACAACTTAACATAGCTTATTGAGTTCTGTCATAAATTATTGTCTTTAGCGTTTAACATGGAGTTTGGAGCAAAGAAGTATTATCTAGCATGTTGACTATTTAACATAAAATGGGACTTGTATTTAAATGGTTTCCTTTAACGTTGGTTTTGTATTGTTTCCCGCGATTTTACATAATTTTAACTTAAAATGTTCATCATAAATTAAGAATGTACTGCTGGCCGTAGTAAAAACGAGTATTCTAAAGTTTTGGTTCAGTTACTATGCAGGTAGAGTGCTATACAGAGCTTTTACCTTGCCACATTGTATGACATTTAACTGTCCCTTCACAGTTATTTTACCTCTGATCGCAGTAACCCAACAGCAACCTTATCGTTACGAGAATAAAGATCACTGTGAATTTGAGACTTCTGATTGGCAGCAACCTAAACGCAAGCTTATTGTACCGACCAGAAAGATCACTTTGGTTTTAACAGTGATACGTATTCAGAGCTAGCAACAAAATCATGAACTTCTTACGCTCTTCGCACGCCATCTAGGACAAACCACCCTCTGTGAGAGACAAACTATGGGAAGAGAAACATCCACCACCTTTCCGACTTCGTTAAACCGCAGGAACATTTGCCTGCCGGGCTAGATCTGCAGTAGCCTATTTGGACAACTCTCAATCGGTTGCGTTTCCAAGTAGGTCGCTGTACACATAATATTTGTCAAAGTGGGGGATTACGGACTCATACAACCCAGTGCGAGTGCGGTACGTCTGATCAGACCATGCCCCACTTGTTAGAGTGTCCCAAGTGCCCATTTACCTGCACCTCAGATGATCTCAAAAATGCCACTGATGCAGCAATAAACGTGGCAACCTACTGGGCTCAAACAATCCTACTTATAATATTATACATGTGAAAGTTTATGAGTATGGATGTATAGATGTATGTTTGTTACTCTTTCACGCAAAAACAATTGATCGGATTTAGATAAAATTTATCACACAGATAGTTTTGTAACATGGATTAACACAGAGTACTTTTTATCCCGGTAGTACGTTCCCGCGGGATGAATTCTGACCTCCGCGCGGGCGAAGCCGCTGGCAATAGCTAGCGTAGTATAAAGTTTACGAGTACACTCTCCACGAAAAGAAGAAGAGGTAAACTAAGTGTGAACGGACCATAAACAATTTTGTGAAATTGTCAGTGTCATTGTTCACAGAAGAAGAAAGATGGCGGCGCTACTTAAAATTTTTACGAGCCAAAATTTCTTGTCATTTTCAAATACATTCTAGCTTTTGCCAGCGGCTTCGTCCGCGTTTTATACGTATAAACCTTCCTCTTGAATCATTCTATCTATTAAAAAAACCGCATCAAAATCCGTTGCACAGTTTTAAAGATCTAAGCATACATAGGGACAGACAGAGGGAAGTAACATAACATAACATAAAATTAGATTTATTTTCTCATCACAAATGTTGCAGGTTGGTACATAAAGTGCTTAAACTAATTAAAAAATATATAATAACATTTGTAGAGACTGGTGCCCGAAGAAGGTATTGAATACCTATGTTACGGGTCACCAGGCCCCCCAATTCTTACAGTTAGACTTTGTATAGTATTAGATTAAGACAAGTATGAGCTATTTAGCTCATACTTGTCTGTGTTGTGTGATGGAGTTTTCACTGTTTATTTTGTGATATAAAAGAAATATATATTAAAAAAAAAAACAATTAAAAACGATTAAATAATGGATATGATTATGAGATTAATGTGTATCTACGAGTGTATGCCAGTGAGTAAGCGTAAGTGAGTGTAAGTAGGTGAGTTGTGTGAGTGAGAGTACGTGGGTGAGTGTGAGTTTGTGTGGGTAGTATTGTGTAGATAGCAAAGGTTTACGAGTGTTTGAGGATATGAAAGGGGGGTTGATGTGGTGGAAGAGATGTAGGTTAGCGGATTGGAATCAGCAGACTTTCAGTTTCGTGATAATCCAGAGTTTTCAGCCATTGAGATAAAGTTTGTTTGCAGATTGACTTACGAAGAGAGTATATTGATAGCGTTGAATTCATTTTGATATACAGGTATCCTCCAAGAAAACAGTAAAATCTTTGAGAGAGACTGGTGAGAAAGAAGTTAGTAAGAGAGACATTACCGTTTCTACGTTTATTCTTCATGAGATTTGGGTCGTATTTTATTTGTGTATGTTTTCTAATAAATGTAGTAAGTATAAAAACCTTCCTCTTGAATCGCTCTATCTATTAAAAAAAACCGCATCAAAATCCGTTGCACAGTTTTAAAGATCTAAGCATACATAGGGACAGACAGAGGGAAGTGACTTTGTTTTATACTATGTAGTGATAAAAACAGTGTTTAATAAATATGTATCTGGTAAAAAAAACCGAAAGGTTATATTTCTTCCACATTAAGTTCATTTCATTTTGTATACGTCACAACAACAGTACGGGTCTCTAGCCAATCAGCAGGGCTGTTTTTCAAGGGATCAGTACGACGAGTTACCAAAAGAGATAAGTAACCAGGGTCGTCGTTGAAGTTTAGTATGAAATCGATGGATTTTTCGAATGAAATTTAATTTGATAAATTCTATGACCCCATGGTTACTTATCTGTTTTGGTGACCGTACATGCTAGTTCTTATCAGAATCACTATTACAATTTCACAATATGAGGAGGTTATACTGTACATCAGTGGTAACATTAACACTATATATTTTTTTTTTATTGACGTAAAAGAAGTAGTACACCAAATTATCTATATGTTTCTGACTCCTGCGCTAGTTTTAATTCTTTTGCAGGAGCCACTGTCCTCCCGTAATATTAAGAGAGTTTTATTACAACTTAAAAGATGTTTTAAAAAACAAAAGAGAATTTATCCATCAAAAAAAAAAATATATATCTATACATAAACCCAGAACGAATAATAAAATACCATGAAAAGCATCCTTATTGCTACGACATTTTATTTCTCTTCCACAAAGGCTCCTTAAAAATTACATTTGTATAAAATAGTAATCTGCATTAGAAAAACCTATCACACAGATTACCAGCCCCAAACAAAGGAAGAAAAGGCATACAAATAAATGCATAATGGCTCCGTGAATGTCAAATTGCTGCCACTCGTGAAAAATAGATTAGGTCTGAATCAAACTTAATCCCCCCACCCCCTCTCTGTTTTCGTCGAGGGTTCAAAAGAAGGCGCGAGAGAATTAACGGCGTAGGAGTTATCAATACCCTTCACATATTGATGGCACTTTAATGCCTTGTAAATCGACTCGAAAAGAATGGCGGCGATATACGAAACGTCCTAAATATTACGGCGGTAAGGGAAAAAAGATTTCAAAACGGATTCTGAGAGCATTCGATGGTAATGGATAATTTATAGACACGCATTAGGAGCGGTGAATTGAGATATTGTGTAAGTTCACGCGTATTTTCTTTGCCTGAAATATTAACCGAGTTTAGTAAGTTTTGAATATCTTTATGCTTGATTTCTCTCGTTGAAAGTATTATAAATACTTATCGAAGTAGCCGAGGCTATGCTTATTTTGCCGAATAAAATTCAGTGGGTTTCAGTGGGTTTCATAATAAATGGCAGTCAATAATCCACCTTAATCTGACTAGCTTTTGCCCACGGCTTCACCCGCATGGAGGTCGGGAATCATCCCACGAAAACGTACTACCGGCATAAAAAGTATCTCAAGGGTTAATGCAGATCGTAAATGACGTATGTGCCACATTACATCCCAATCCGAACAGCCGTTTTTGCGTGATTTACCAACACACATACAAACGTTGTATAGTAGAATTTAAGTTAGGTAACCTGTTCATAAGTTTTTTTGCCAACTTTAAGGGATACAAAGGATAATTTGAAGTAAGGTCTCTGAAGAAAACGCAAATATAGCTAAAAGTTCCTTTGAAATATCGTGTAGACACAACTGGTGATCGTTAACCCCAAATAAATTATCCTACAAAACATAAAATTATGCGAAAACATTTTAAAATTCTAAAAGGGTAGAATTACATTAAAAATTCTATCAAAGTCTTCAAAGTATAATTTTTAAACAATCAACGAGCTAATTATACTTTTTTAACATCACAACAGAACTTTTTATTAAAATTGCAGATTTTTAAAAGTTATTACCGAAGTCTGAAAATCGAAACTAGTCAAAGCAAAGATGTAATCTACATAATGAATAAACAATAAGTTTGAGAGGTTGCATTAAAAGTTATAAATAAAATGACCGTAGTTCTGCTTGATTAAAACATCACTAAATGGGATGTAGTAACAGAAAGGGAACATCAACAACATGACGGGGTCGGCCAATTCCAATTTAATCGAATGCAGCAAAATACGAGTTTAATTACGTTTAAAGCTCCGTTACGGACACCGTAATGACGCAGTTTACACAAAAGCGTGTCATGATACATGCAATCAAAGGCTTTGGTGAGATCACAGAAACCTCCAATAACATTTTGCGAGTTTTCCCATGCATTAAAAATGTGTTTCAAAAGACCAACACCTGCATTTGTAGTTGAACGTCGTTTTGTAAAGCCATATTGGTCATTATGAAGGAGGCTTGTTAAAATGTCTTAGTAACTGCTTGCTATAACATTACAAATGTTTTGGTAAATTCAGTTAAGATAGAAATAGGCCTGAAATTACAAAAATCATTTTTATACCCGATTTAAATAATGGTGATGACTTTGCTACTCTTCGTGAGGTCAGAAAAAGTTACGGCATCAACACATTTATTAAAATAAACAGCAAGATTGCGGGCTACTATGTCTATTATATTACTTAACTAGCTTCTGCCAGCGACTTCGTCCGTCTCAAATTTTTGCTCCTCTGACCCTTCCCGTCTCATCGAATTGCCTGCCAGTTTTCGTCCATTTTTCGTTGCTGCTCCGCTCCTTTTGATCGTTACATGATGTTATATAGCTTTTCTCAATAAATAGGCTATCCCGTATCCTTAAATATAATCGTGCTTCTAAAATAATTAATCCGAATCGTTTCACTGTAAACGATAAACTTGTAACAGTTTACCGTTTACACGCTCAAGAATCATGAAAAAAAATACAATACGTGCCAAAAAATACGGGAGTCAGAAGTAATTACCATGTAGACATAATATGCAAGGACATTAGTTCATTTTTTTCAGGACAGTTGCCGTTTTGCGATTTGGCTTTCAAGAAATACATACACACTATACAAATAAATAAAATTGAAGTGTCTGTTTGTTATGTATTTAACAGTTTTTTAATAAATATATGTTATGAAAGTGTAAGTAAGGTACGGTAAGGTCATAAAACAAAACAAAAAATAATATAGTCTGCCTGCCAGCTTGCTCCGGCTAATCACCGATGGGAGATTCACTGGCAGATAGCTGATGTTCTAAAGAGTAGACTACAATTTATCCCAATAATAATAATAATATCTTAGGACAACCAACACACCGCTATCTGATCCCAAACTAGGCAGAGCCTGTACTATGGTAACCAGACAACTGATAAATTCAAATTCAAAATTCAAATTCAAATAATTTTATTTTATCTTAACAAACAATGACATAGAAGCTTAAGAACTATATGACACTAGTTTGTGAGAGACTGGTGTCTGCACTAGGAAAACCTGTATAGCAGATCACCAGGGTCCCACCACACGGTATATTAACATTTACAGTTATTTGCTCAAATGTGAAGGGATAGTGTATAATACAAATATCAGTGAACAATGAACAAATTAAAAACAATAAGTAAAAAATAAAAAAATAAGTCGTAAAAACTAGCGAGATTCACTATTTAGGATGAGTTAGTAATTCCTCAGTTGCTTTATAATCTACATTTTGGAGCCATTCAACTAGAGTACTCTTACATCCCTTTTTAGTGAAGTGATAAATTTTTGTAATGCGATTTATTTTATTATATAAGTGGGAACCTAAGAAAGTAAAAAATCTTTGAGAGAAGCTCGTTCTTAGACCTTTAGTAGTAATGCATACGGAGTATTTTCTGCATTTTCCTGATATAGAGAGGGGGTCAAATATTAAGGAGGAGTGCTTCTTGAGAACAGTGTATAAAATAAAAAGTTGCCTTAGGGATAAGACTTTGAAGTGTTTGTAAAGATCTGCGGTAGGAAATAAATATGGCAGAAAACAAGCCACCTTAAGTACCACCCGTTGGGCTCTTTCCAATTTTAGCATGTTCGATTTTGGAGCACCACCCCGTGAAGTTATGTAGTATGTCAGAAGAGACTCACACATTGCATAATATACACACCTAATAACTTCTGCGTTAGCTACGTGTCGTAGATTTTTAAAAAGAAAGATTAGTTTGCGAATTCGCGACGTGAGGCTGTCTATTTGTGGCTGGAAAGTTAAATTGTTATCTATTATAATTTAAAGATATTTAATCGAGGTAGACTTTTGGAGAACGTGACAGGAGCAGGTGTTAGAATTTGTGTCAATGCAAGAGTGCGCTTTAATATGGAAATGGGATAGCAATTCATTGGATTTGTTAGTGAGGGAGAAAGCTAAATACTTAGTTTTATCGACATTAGGGGTAAGGACATTATTTTTTAGCCATGCCAGGACCGTATCAAAACCTTTTTGTGCATAATTGTAGACATCAGCCCATGAGTCCGCTGTGAAAAGTAGTGCCGTGTCATCGGCAAAAGAAATGATTTTACCATGGTGTAGTTGTAAGCTACAGAGATCATTAATGTAGGCAAGGAACAGGGAGGGCCCGATCACACTTCCCTGAGGCACACCAAAAGTAACAGGTAGATCATCACTAATATTAGCAGTTACCTATTTTAACCCTCTGGAATCTGTCAGACAAATAGTCTCTGAAGAGTTTTAATAGTAGACCCCTGATTCCCATGTTTTCCAGTTTGTTTAGCAGGTTGGGTACAGAGACTGTGTCAAACGCTTTGGCCAGGTCAAGGAATATGACAATTGCCTTCTTTTTACTATCAAGACCGTGAACGAGATGATCTGTCAGCTCATGAACACAAGCGTCAGCACAAGATTTTCCAGCCCTGAACCCAAATTGACACTGTGAAATAAGGTTATTGCGTTCAAGGTATCCGGTAAGTCTGCTGTTCATGAGGCGTTCTAATAATTTAGAAATAGTGGATAGAATGGAGATCGGTTGGTAGTTGTTGACGCAGCCTCTGGCCCCAGCCTTGTGGATAGGATGTACGAGTGATCTTTTTAAGGGTAAAGGAAATATGCCTGTGTAAAATGCTAGATTAAATAGATGGGTAAGTGGGGGGACCCAGTAGTTCTTGAAATGCTTAAGGAATCGAGCAGGAATGGGGTCGATACTTTCAGAACAGGTGTTTTTAAGGTTAATAGGTAATAGGTAATAGGTAGAACGGGCTGGTTTCCGCAACTCCACGTCTGAGCGCGTATTTTGCGTACGGGTGGGAAATCGGTTATTCGATCCACCCCAGCTCCTCGAGAAAGGCCAGCAACGCCTTGATGTTGCTGACTATCTCACGTAGGGTACCTGGGTTACCGAAGTACTTGGCCCTGTATGTGGCGATCGCCGGGCAGTTTAGAAGCACGTGCGCTGCTGTCTCGTCGTCCTCAATGCAGGCCCTGCACAGCGGACTGTCTGTAGCTCCTATGACAAATAGATGTTTATTAAACGACCCTGTTTTTAAGGTTACAAATAAGGGAATCTACCTCCTTTTCTTCTGTAGGCAGAAGTGCCATTGAACGCGGATGAGGGACTGTAAAACTGGTAGGAGTAGGTACGTGACTATTTAATATTTTCTCCGCGAGTGATTTACCAATATTGGAAAAAAAGTAGTTTACCTCATTGACAGACTTCTGGGGGTTTTCAACTTGTATGAGTTCATGGGCAGAAGGCTTAGGTTTATCAGTGTCGGTGATTCTTCTAATAACTTTCCAAAGCTTTTTGCTTTTATGTTTCGCGCTTCTAATTTTCTCTTTCTCGTATTCCTGTCTAATTTTTTTCAATAAGTCATTACAAAAAACTTTTTAACAAAAAATTTAACCGCCGAAAAACTGAAAACCATAAAATAATACTAACCTTAAAATTTTGAGTCGGCGCTGAAAAATCAATGAACAAGGATCACTCAAAGCGCCGACTCATAATTTTAAGGTTTAAGTATTATTTTATGCTTTTTAGTTTTTCGGCGGTTTAATTTTTTGTTAAAAAGTTTTTATTTTATATTTTTTTGTGGCTTTAATGTACTAATAACACATGGAATGGTATACCCTATCCAACACAAAAAGAATTATCAAAATCGGACTACTCTGTATAAAGTTATGCGTGTTTATACATTACAATCAGTGAGTGAACAATCAATCATCCCCTGTTTTCCGACACTTAAGGTTCGATTTTGTTTTCCAAATTGATATGGGACCACTGGGAGTATACCCTTTCCAATAGAAGAAGAATTGTCACAATCGGACCACTATGTAAAAAGTTATGCGTGGTCATACATAAAAAAAAATTAAAAAAAATATACGCGTCGAATTGATAACCTCCTCCGTTTTTTTTCGTCGGTTGAAAAATTACGGTATTTTTTGTGTGTGTTTTGTAATGATTCGTCATTTGGACACTTTTCCAGTTTTTTTGTGAAGGTTGTCTCTATTTATTGAACATCTCAGTAGTCCTGGAGTGATCCAGGGCTTGATAATACGGCGACGATTACTAACAGGGATAACCTTAGTGTGAAGAGAAATAACATTGGTTAAAGTATCTATCAGATAACTAGCTGCTAGATTGGCGTCACTCATAGCGTACATAGGGGAAACGTCCAATGCCTTCATAGTTTCATCTAAGCCACAATAGTCGATTACTTTTGAATTTCTTTGGGTGCATAGGCCGAATTGACAAATTCAGAAAAAGGGAGGCACTATCATGGTCTGTCACTGAGGAATGCGTTACGAAACAAAGCGCGTTCCTGTTGGTTTTTAAGATTATATGGTCAACACAGGTACGTCCATGGGTAGGAAAGTTGTTGGCTGGTAGTAGGCCGTCAAATTAAGGTAACTGTGAGATTGAGAGCCGGCATTCGTTTCCGTAATATCAATATTGATGTCACCAACCAACACGATATTTTTAGTAGACGAGTATGTTAAGAGGAGATCATTTAAGGAGTTCAAAAAACCAGTGATATTTTTTTGCCCAGAAGGACGGTAAACTGCTATTATAACAGTGTCATCATTTATTTTCACTAAGAGACATTTTGCATCAAGCAGCAAAGGTTCTTCAACAGATAATTTTATCCTAGAATTATGATAAATCACCACTCCTTCGTTTTAGGTAGAGTTGTTAGAGGTAGAGTGTGACGTATAGTTGTGAAGAGACGAAATGACCTGGGTGCATGGTAGCCAACATTCTGTCAAGATAATGAGGTCCCAATCTATATTACTCCTACTGAACAAAGTTTGGAATGCGGGTAGGTTGCGTCTTATGCTTTTAATGTTTTGATGAATGAATGAGACATACTGTTTAGGATTAAGAATATGGGTAGAGATGTCTTCAGCGTTACATAGATGAGATTGTGCAACTGAAACCGCATCCAAAATGGAGGTTACTTCGTCGACACTAACGAATATAAATAATGGTGTTCAGGTAGGTTGAGAATAGCACAACGTCATTGGAAGGAACAGAGTTAGGGGGGGTACGTGGGAAAAAGTAAATAAATTTATAAAACATTCTGGTAATTATGGAAGTTGACAACTTGGAACATAACAAATCTAGGAAAAACTTTGCATGTAAGTGTGTTTGGAAAAGGAAAATATTGTTTACAATCATTAAAAACTTGAATTTGGGAGGAGTTATTACAAACAAAAACCATGTCAGGGGAATCATAAAAGTTTATTAAAGAAGCGCTACAGCCTCGAGGCACTTAATATGCTTTGCCGGCATTTATTCTTCCTTCCGGACCAGGATACGCCCATCTCGAATCCAAATAAATTTGTAGGCTTTTTCTTTGGCGACCTTCCGAACAGCAGCATGAATTTCCTTATTTGAGGGAGATAGATGCTCCGATACAAATACTGGACATTTTTCACCCCCATAACCAAGATGATGAGAGTTCAACTTGTTATCGCTGTGGGCTTTGTTGAACTTCGTAACTGAAGTCAAGAAACCGTCACGAATGCCTGTATTCTTAAGCCGGACAATGATCGATCTAGGTCGATTATTTGTCGTACCCATTTTCCTAACTCTGTTTGCAGAAAGCACATCATGTTCTTGCATAGTATTAGAGACGACATTGGATAGTTGCACGACTGTTTTAATTAGGTTTTCGCTATTATTTTCGGGAATTCCATTAATCTCAACATTCCCCTGTTGGGTAAACTGCTCTAATGCATTTTGTCTAGACGATAATTCCTGGACAGATTTCCGCAAGTTATCGTTTTCTCTTTCCAAACCCTTAACTTTATCTTTGTTGACGGTAAACTCAGCGCTAAAACGATCAAACTCATCGCTCATAAATTGAACTGATTTAGCCAGTCCTGGGAAAATAGATGTTCATTAATTTTGGATAGCTCTAAGGTAACGCAGTTTTTGATGGTGGTGGCTATCTCGTCAGATAAAGCTTTATGAATCTCGACACGGATCGTTTCAATAATTTCCGCAGTAAAGGAGGTATCGGAGTGGATGAATTGCTCCAAAGGTTGTTGTTCTTGGGGTGAGTTGGTTGGACGAGAACGTTTGAACCTTGAAGAAATAATTTTCTCCGAATCTTGGTCCTGGGACAGCGAGCTTTCAACCATGTCTAAATCCGGTTCGATAACAGCGGGTTTTGGGGTACTTGCGTTCGGTGGCGTGCGTACGACTTTAGGCATTTTTAACCGACTGAATAACATAAAAAATAAAAAGTAATAATAATAATAAAGTAAAAAATAAATAAAACAATTTAAAAAAAAAGAAGCAAATAAATAGTGTGTTGCGTGACTTGGATTCGAACCGACTCTGTCTTGTGTGCGTTCTCTTTCTTGGAGTGCTTAGACCTCGGCACCAAATACACGTTAACTAACGCTGTTAAAAAACTAGTGTGATTAGTACAACACTGTGCGTCTGCTGATGGGTGTGATTAACTAATGACTCCAAAGGTCACTTGTTTTGTTTGTCACCAACACAAATGGCAAAAAGTGAATCTTCGTTTATAGTTTACAAAACTGATTTTAGCAGTTATAAAATTAGAAATTCCTCATAGATTTAACACAGATTGATCACTGAGTTATGGACATTGATTTACACGGAATAAAGTTCGTTCACTATACCTTTTTACTAGTAATTATAATTAAAGTTGCACAGAACAACAAACATAGGTAGGTTCTTTCAACTACCGTCGGCGGAACTGGATAAATATACTTATATATTTCTAAAAACATACATATTATAGATAAATTAGACCCAGACACAGAACAAATGATTGTGCTCATCACACAAATATTTGTCCTGGGTGGGAATCGAACCCACGACCTCAGTTTTAACAGTCAGGGTCATTAACCACTAGACTAATAGGCCATTCAAATATATAGGACGCTCTCGTGATATAATATCCACTATCCACGCGGGCACAGCTAGTTTTCAACGAATTTAATAAAAAATAAAATATAAGTCATCTAATCAAACTTTAATAGATTATATTTTTGACATTTAAAAATTAACGTCACAATCAAAACGCACTCCCAACTTATCTCGAACATGGTTTTCTAGAACGGCCAAAGCCAAACTGTCGTCGAGGGTCATCTGTGGTGATTCTTTCAGACCTAGAAATAAATAACAAATAATTATAAGGTTTTTTATAAACTTTAAACGTGAAAGTTAATTCTAGTCGATCACATTGACCATTAGGCAGGATATTTGTCAAATGTGGTTATGCACCCAGTTCCTAGAGCAACCAGAAGATCAGGGGGTCTAAAAAGGCCACATTAAGCAATACCGCTAAAACCAATTCATATTGTGAATTCCCAGCAATACCTTAGCAATTCCTCTAACTTTCGTAAAATGGTGACCTAAATTAGCAATATCATACTCAATGCAATTCGTATCCGAATCATATTTGGTGTAAATGTTGCAGCATGAAAAAAATAAAGACCGTAATTTTACCGGTAAATATTTCTTTGAAGATTTAATAAATATAAGTGATTATTTCTAACTGTTGAAATGTTATTTAATTACAGTATGCATAAAAATTATAAGAATGTCACAAATAAGCCCTGAAAAGGG
This sequence comes from Aporophyla lueneburgensis, assembly GCA_932294355.1. Taxonomy (NCBI): domain Eukaryota; kingdom Metazoa; phylum Arthropoda; class Insecta; order Lepidoptera; family Noctuidae; genus Aporophyla; species Aporophyla lueneburgensis. The sequence continues at coordinate 19,750,564 of OW028745.1, read as the reverse complement.
AAACTAGAAACAATAAAAACTTTATAAGCTGGCAACGAATACATAAAAGTTTTCTCTTCAGATATGTGTACGTCATAATTACTCTGTGGTCATAATATAATCTGTGGTTACATCAACAAAATAAAACTTAAATGATTTCATGTAAATTGGGTCATTTTTAATACAGAGTAAGTAAATACTGGTTTATCTTGAATCAATATATAATTGTATCATTGTGCAAAGGTATTTAATTGGACGTAATAATTTGTAGACATAGAATGGCGTGCAGCTGGTCCGAGACACAATCGAAGAACATTCTGCTCGAGCTCGTCTTTCTGCATTGATAATGGGAGTTCTGTCGTTGTTGAACCCTTTATCGAGATCACTGCAGTGTCTAGTTCTGGCGAGACTCGTGTGCCAGCACTAAGCTCTACCCCGGCCGATGTTACAACAGCGGCTTTGACTCGTGGAACTCAGCAATCAAGATACCGAAGTGAGTGGAGTTTTCTAACCCTACAGCTATTTTTATTGCGACTAAGATTTATGATGACGATCCCTCTGGCTCGACATAAAATTGAGTACCCACTATCGTTAACATTCATGAAATATATAACGAAATAAAAAGAGGAAAATAAACTATATTTTACCATTTAACTAAACAATAACTAAAGAAGCTATTGGGCTCCAAGTCTACTATTATTGCCAACCTGTCATCACTGTTGTTCTTAGGGTGTCTTAAACAATATTATTATTTTCAATTTCATTTTATTTAGCAGTTATGTTAATTATTGACTGATGATTTGACTTTCTTAAAAACCACACATTTTCTTTTTTAGCCTGGTGGAGTTGTTCCAAGCAGTCATCGTTTGCCTCTGCAGCTCCGTGACTAGCATCAACACAAAATATTCATAGAAAAATAAACTGATTAACTATAGTGTTTATGTTAGTTTCATTATTTGATTATTGCTAGATTTTTACACAGTACAACATGAGAATTGTATTAAAATAATTTAATGTTGTGTATTGTTTTATTTAAATAAAAAAATAATAGATATAAAGATAAAATGTATGTCCTATTTTATAGATACACACTACCTAATAAAATTGGAGTGAAAGTAAAGTAATATAAGGCCTATGTCCCCCGTAGGTTATAGATTTTTATTAGGGTTCTGTAACCAAAGAGTAACCAGGATGGGACCCTATAACTAAGCCTCCGCTGTCCATTGGTCTGTCCATCTGTCTGTCTGTGAACGGGCTGTATGATGTGGAAAATAAATATACCTACGTATTTCCTCTGGAAATGTTTATTACTTACCTGGTGCAAATTACAAAAATAAGCTAGGTGTGAATAGTCTGTACTTTTGAATAATTCTTTTTTTCAACTGGGACAAGTGTTACGAGTTATATGATAAATGATTTTATTTCTGTTAGTAACACAACATAACATAACATCACGCCTTGTTTCCCCGAAGGGTTAGGCAGAGGTGAACCTATAGAACACCCACGTTTCGCCTGTTATGTCTGTTAGTAGGTTTGTACAAACACTTTTACATGTCAATGATATTTTTTTAAACTAGATGAGTTCGGCGTTTCCTAAGTGACTACTCTGAGAAGAAAGTTACTGGTACCTACAGCTATCACACTGTTTTATACACTAACTTGGTGTTTCATATAGTGTACGCCCTTGGTAACCTGTGGTATGATCCAGATGCATAAGTACTAAGTGGATCTACTCAGTGCCTGTGAAATATGATTGTAGTAATTTGTAACATTCACAAGAGTAGATTTAATGAAGATGAGAAGTTTTAATGAAGCAGTTCTAAATGGACACTACGTCCATTTAGATCTGCTTCATTAAAACTTCATTACTATTCTTGAAGGTAGGTTGTATGTTTATTTCATGTAAGTTGGATCGTTTTAAATACAGAGTAAGTAAATACTTATTCATCTTAAATCAATATTTAATCGTTAATCGTTGTATATAAGTATATGTTGTGTTGTGTATATGGTGTGCGCCCATATTAGCCTGTTGTGTGATCCAGATGCTTTTTTTTTTTTTTTTTTTTTTTTTTTTTCAGGATGGGAAATCATCAAATGACTTCTCCCGCTCTGGGCGGAGCAGGGGGGCGTGTCAGACTTTTACTGACTAAAACCCACCCGTGTTCCATCAGTTGCCCATGTGCCAGGGTCACGGTATCTCTTTCGAACAATCACGCGACCCCGGCAGGCATCGGTCCTAGTAGACCCCTACACTGCTGCTGACATCTCTTTGAGGCGCGCGTGGAACACTGCGCGCCGTCGACCCGAGCTTGGTCCTTACCGGGCGGCGAGCTACCCATTGCTCGCCACCCGCAAGCTCGCGCCTACGGTGGCCGGGAGTCCGCTATTGACTCCCGACGCCCGGGGCGTCTCCTCCTGCGGCGGCTAGGGACGTGAGGGCGCAGAGACTGCCACTCCCTCACGCGCCCCGCCTCCTCCTTCGCGAGCATTACTGCTTCGCAGAAGGAGGTGACGGCTTCCCATTCCCTCTCGCTCCGTACCATGGCTCGCACCAGGGCCGGACGCGAGAGGTCGCCGCCGCCGATCGCCTCCACGAGGACACGGCGGTGCTCCGCCCAAGCAGGGCACACCTCCACCGTATGCTCCACCGTGTCCTCCAGACGATCCTCGCAATGGAAACACCCGGGCGTATCCTCCCGCTTTATCCTGAACAGGAACCCACCGAAGCACCCATGCCCGGTGAGAACCTGCGTCAGGCGGAAGGTGAGGACGCCGTGACGCCTCTCTATCCACTCCTCAAAGAGGGGACTTACCGCCGCAATTGTGGCGTGCCCAGCACTGGGTTGCGACAATCGTACCCGCCATGTCGCCATGAGATCACACCGGAGCTCTGTCCGCCGTGCCGCGATTTGTCGCGGCAGCGGAGTTTCGCCCCGGCGTTTCGCCTCCTCGCGCCACTCCCACATGTGCGCGAGGACCTTTGCCTCCAGATCCCATGGCGGCACTCCGGCAAGGAGGCTCGCCGCCTCGCAAGAGACCGTGCGGTATCCCCGAATTAACCGGATGGCCATGACCCTCTGGGCCGCAAACAACCGGCGCGCTGGGCGCAGCCTCAGTGAGGGCGCCCACACCGGTGCCCCGTAGAGGGCCATGGACCGCACGATCCCCGTATGATCCAGATGCTTAAGTACTAATTGGATCTACTCAGTGCCTAAAATATGAAAAGATTGTAATAATTTGCAACATTCACAACACTAGATGGTAGTCATCATCATCATCTCAGCCGCAAGACGTCCACTGCTGGACATAGGCCTCCCCCTATTTGGGGGGCTTTGCCATAATCGCCACGCTTGGCAAGCGGGTTGGCGATCGCAGTATGATGGTAAAATGCATAGAGAACGCTGCTGCCCATTCTCTAGTAAATCCCTTAATCGCCTTTTACGACACCCACGGGAAGAAATGGGGTGATGCTATTCTTTATGTCCGGCACCACACGGGACAGATGGTAGTGTCTATTTGGAACTAGCTTTAAACTGACTACTTCATTACTATTCTTGAAGGTAGGTAGTACTTATGCCAGCGCGGCAGTACGCATGTACGGCTCCAGCTCATGGACCTTATCACGACATATATTTTGCCTATATAACCCAAAAAAACCTGGAGGACCACATTTGAAACGCTGTGTCCATTTTTCGAAGTGCCACAATTCGTTGATGACTTAAAATGGACTACATATCACGAGCGTGCTCAAGAAAATTTTCTTAAGGCCTAAATTTGCCACTATTACGATATTTTTTCACAAAATCCCAAATATGATTTGTAAAATGATCCTCTTGACTAACTTCTTATGATTCTGCTATTTGACATTAAACTTCAATAGAGCAATTCATATTAAGTGTACCATTTTACGAATCTCCATACAAAACTGTCAAATAGATGAATTGTGTTTAACGAATTGTACGCAGAACATATTATGAATTGTCAGTTTGTGACCATTTTACGAATTATAATATGATTCATAATATTTTCCTATTATGATTCCACCAAAGTGGCCTTTTTAGACCCCCAGATAACTAGTCGCTTCATGTAAAATGTTGATAGTCAGCTACATTTTTTGACGTGACAACGTCTTATAAATTGGTTTGCCGGGTGACACTTCAAGAAACTGCGTTACGCTCCGCTCACGTTATGCGCTCACAATGAGAGCGAGTGAGAGGCACGCGTCCCTTCCACTCGGGCATGGTTAGCCCGCCTAAGAGCGAGAGAGACAGACACTATACGAATGAATATTCACATTAAAATTATTTTACCACTCAAAGTCGTTGTCACGTAAAATTTTCGCCCGTATACCGACTTTACAGGCAACCAATTTTTTTTTTGGATGGGAAATCATCAAATGACTTCTCCCGCTCTAGGCGGAGCGGGAGGGCGTGTCAGACTTTTACTGACTAAAGCCCACCCGTTTTCCTTCAGTTGCCTATGTGCCAGGGTCACGGTATCTCTTTCGAACAATCTCGCGACCCTGGCAGGTTCAGCTACATCTGGTTATATTCAAAGCATTAACCAACATAGTTGAGAAAAGGCTAGGATGATGATTTGGCAAATTCAGGCCAGAAAATGAGAAAAATAAACCCACCTACTCTGATACAATTAGCAACTTGAACTGCCTCGTATGCCAGACCCGCACTGTTCTCGTAATTGTACGGAATTTTCGATGTGTGTAGCTTGAACTCTTTCATCTTTCCATTGCTGCAAATCATTTTGTGTGGGAAGTGAAATGGCGGCTCCAACTAGAAATAAAAGAATATTGTTAAAATTAACCTACTTGGTTCGTCGTCATTTCAGCGAAAGACGTCCACTGCTGTACAAAGATCTCCCCCAATTTGGGGTATTTAAGAGTATACAGAACGCTACTGCCCATTCTCTAGTAACTCCGTTAGTGGTCTCTTTTGACACCCATGAAAATAAATCAGATGGTGTTATCCTTTATGTCCAGTACCACACAGAACTTACTTGGTTATGTTGTACCAGTTAATGCTAGCTTAAAACTTATTTTTAGACTTCCTATTATTTTTATGTTAAAGCAACTGTTTAGGAGATCCATTTTGAAAGCCAGTACCTATATTTTAATAATATTGTCTCTATAATCATATAACATTAAGGTACATACGAGTATACCGGATGACATTTTTTACCGTCTCAACCTTCATATGGTGTGTTGAATGAAAAGGATTCATCGTAGGTGACTAAAGGAGCGCGGGAATGCGTGTGCGGCTCGTCCGCCTGGGAAAGATCAATGAGGCCGCCTACCGGCGGACTTCAAAGGGTAGGACCACGCTACGAAATCATTGATACATGCCGCGCATTGAGTAGGGTGCGCATTATTTGAGTTTCGATTGATTTTAATTGTTTTTTTTTCCAAATTTCTGTTTTTGTTTTTCTAGTATGAAAATTTTACTTTAAATGTGAAGTATTTATTGCTGGATCAATTTCATTACATGTTATTCAATAATAAAAATTTCTATGCCAAAGGCTTCTACTCCGTTCATCTATTACACCCATTTCTTTTCAAGACGTTAAAAATTGTCACCCGGTATAAATGGCCTATAATGTTCTCACTGCAGAGACTTAGACTTCCTCTTCACATTAACTGCCATGGTTACCTAAAACCAGAAAAAGTAAGAAAATGTACTTAGTGTTATTTCACTTTAAATCGATTATTTAATCCTTATATACATAATTTCAGATTTGGTATGTGTTGTCGACCGTGTGGTACCGTGTGGTGCCGGACATAAAGAATAGCATCACCCCATTTCTTCCCGTGGGTGTCGTAAAAGGCGACTACGGGAATTTCTAGAGAATGGGCAGCAGCGTTCTCTATGCATTTTACCACCATACTGCGATCGCCAATTCGCCTGCCAAGCGTGGCGATTATGGCAAAGCCCCCCAAATTGGGGGAGGCCTGTGTCCAGCAGTGAACGTATTACGGCTGAAATGATGATGATGATGATGATGTGTTGTCGGTCATATAGTCCGACAAGGCGTGAATGGAACAAAAAGTGTCGGACACATAGTCGACATGGCAGTTAGCGTGTTAAGAAAATGAGTGAGCCGTTTGTCTACCACGGGGCGTATTGCGGGTTAGTGTATGTGACTCGTCCGACTTTTGAAGTCGATTCATCTTTTTCAGGCATATAAGCATGATCGGCATACTAACAACGTTCGCACTGCTTTGACACATGCCTTTTCTCTATGAAAAGGACTAGACTTTCGATCACGCAGGCCCAATGCGGGTCAGTGAATGTCATATGTCATCGAATTTGGTGGTCGATATACCGATTTCCTTAACATGATTTTGTTTACCGTTCCGAGAGCAGAGGTGAAATAAATTGCACCAAGTAGCTGTCTGGATTCAAAGACTTCGAAGTCAGCACCGTTACCACTGGGCCACCACCGCTCTCACCGTTTTTATGGCATCGGTAAGAAGAAGAATACACCCAAAATGCTTTTTTAGAACTCACTGAAACGTCGTACTATAAAATGCGATCAACTTTAGTTTTAGCTTAAAACTCTGAGCCACTTATTGCGTTAATAGCTTTATTGTAAATTGTGTAAAGTTCTTAATACAAAAATAACAACTTAGCTCCGGACTACGTGGTTAGTTTTGTATAACGAACGACTCTAATAACTTTTGGGTTCTTAATTCAAAAACTGGCTTTGTGGTTTAAACCTGATCTGAATTAAACTTTGTTATAAGGAGGATTGGTAAGGTTTACCGTAATGCGTCCTTTTGTTCCATACACCGTTGCTTTGTTGATTAGTTCCAACTGTGTGTGGATATTCAGCACAGCTCGCTTACCGCCCTCATACTCCAAGACAATCGTTTCCGCATAGTCTACACCGTCTTCGTTTAAGTTGCCGATAACTTCGATTTTGATTGGGCTTTCTTTGAATATTAATTGTGATAGCTGCAGTGCGTACACCCCAATGTCTAGAACTGCACTGCCACCATATTGCTTTTTACTGAAAATAAAAAAATATACAAGGTTGGTTCAAACAGATTTGTCAGTCATGGTATTATAGGGTGTCTTATCACTACAAAATCATTAAGCTTGAATATGTTAAATAAAAAACAATCTATATATAAATAAAAACATATGATTTATTAAGTTTATTTTACACTAGCAGTTCGCCCGCGATTTCGTCCGTGTGAAATTAATATCTCTAGCTCATTTTATAATATAATTATATAATATCTCTCTCTAGCTCATGTTACTCCAGAATAACGTACCTTTACATAACTGAAATATTTTTTTTTATCGGTTCAGTAGTTTCTGAATTTATCCATTACAGCGATTTATGAGCAATCAAAATCTTTTAATAATATTTTGTGTGGATACAAATTTTAGTCTGTATTTTAAATTATTTTAATAATATTTTATATTTTTAAAGTAGTAATAGGCCGGAATTCCTTGAAGAATTAACAAAAGATTTGCTTATAATCAGTAGAAAATCACTAACTTAACCCTTTCAGTCTCACAGAAGAATCCAAAGTTGACTTCCAAAAACTTCACTTCTCCAATGTCTCCATTTTCTATCTCTTTCTGCATTTCTTCGTACGCAGGACAGAAACGAGACCACACTGCTTCCATGAGGAACAGCTCCTTCTTGTTAGCTAGGTCTATTAGGAGCCTGGCCTGATGCGCATTCATGCATAAAGGTTTCTCACATAACACATGTTTTCCATTCATCAAGTACAGTTCGGCAAGATCGTAGTGAGTTGGATTCAAAGCACCGATATACACCACATCTGGAACAGAAAATAAACTTTCAGTAAAAAAAAAATGACAACTTTTATTTAGGTTTCTACTGAAGAGCAGCCCTCGGTTCACACGGTTTATACGACTTGATACAGAATAAAAGAAAAAACTTAGTCTCTAGTCTTAGGATGTGTATTTTTTGCCACCGACTTCCGAAATTAAAATTATTTTTCACTTTATAGTGTTTTTAAGGAAATCGGTTGTTATTTTTTTTGAAAAAGTTCCTATTTTAACTTTTTATTTCTACATCGCACAAATTCGGCAAAACAGGAATAGTGTTTGGTTTTCTCATGGATACTATTGTCAGATTTGGACCATATTGAAATGGAACCAGCTTTCAAATAGTAATAAAAAAAACATCAAAATCTGTTCACCTAGTTAAAAGTTCTGAGGTAACAAACACAAAAAAAGAAATACAGACGAATTGAGAACCTCCTCCTTTTTTTGAAGTCGGTTAAAAATAAGTTTATTTGCGACAGACAAGACGAAAAGAGACAAAAAAAAAGAAAAAGCTCTGGGAAAACAAAACGTCACATCCGCGCAAAGCCTGGATTGCTCAACATAATGCTGTGACCCTATGCGAGACAGAGCCCCAGCGCTGGTTTTCAGTGACAGCCAGGTATCAAGGCAGGCAGCGGGCGACATCAAGGTATCTTTATTATGTGTAAGTTTAATATTAAAATGTATCATCTAAATATATAAAGGTAATCCTGACTGATTCATCTTGTTGAAATTTGGCATAGGTACGGATAGTTAAAATGACGTAGGCATCCGCTAAGAAAGGATTTTTGAAAATTCTCCCCTAAGGGTGTGAAAATGGGGTTATCATTTTGTTTGGAAGTCCGTCATTATTAGAGCTCGATTAGAAATAAACAATTATGTGTCCTAGCCTCCTGAGTCCTAGGGTATGATATTGTGGTTTATTGCATTGATTTTTGCATCATTGTATATTCTCATGATATAGATGGAAGGAAAAATAAAATAAAAATTATCACACTATGTAAAACTGAATTTTTGTGATGTCCTATATTTAGGACATCAGTTTCATACAACTATGATCATGAATTTTTGATGTACTTAATTTAGGATATTCGTTTCTTATATCAAATGAAACAAGTCATACTTAAAAATATATTTAATTGAAAAATCACTCTTTGCTCAGTAATTGAGACATTTAAAACGTAAACTATTATTGTTTTGGTTTTTAATCACAACAAAGGCTTATCTTTACAAAATATTTGAAAGAAAAACAAAAATTAAATACAAATATCAAAAACTTAACATAACTTTCTTTACGAAATAATTGTTGTTAACTAAACTTTAATCAGTCTCACAATTTCACATAGTCATCTTAAAATAATATTTATTCTGAATCGGAATATGGAATTGAGCAAAACAATTCCTAGAACTACACAAACATAAGTAGACGCGACAGAAACGGCACTTGGCTGTAGTTTTCTTATTGCAGCTTTCCTTGCGACATCTCTGTTGTTTTTTTGTAAATTGTGGCATATGCCGTGCATGTGCATTGGATGTTCTCTTTTGTAGTGTTGGCAAGGGATTTATTGTAATTTGCCTACTTTTTTTGCTGGCTTGGTAGATCTAAATGTTCATCACATGACTCCTCTTCAGCTAAGGATACTGAGTTTTCCTCTACCAATTTAAAGCCCAACTTTAACTTGTACTCACGTAACTGATGTATTTTATGCAAGGATTCATTCTGAAGCTTACGTTGCTCACGATATATAATCCAAGAGTTTGACACAGCAATGTCAATCATATGAAAAATAAACCTGATAGTCCACTTACGAGTTCGCACCCGTATCGGGCAAACCGCTATCATTCTGTCCGCCAAATCAACGCCACCCATATTGGCGTTGTACATTTTGATGACTTCTGGGCGTGGAACTTGAACATATCGTAGTAATTTTGTTCCAACGCTTACATGTATCAACTTTTTCGTCAGTTAAACAAGTTGACATCAGTAAACAGCTTTATTGTCTAATCATTTCGTAACAGCAATTTTCCCATCTTGCGAAGCACGAACCTCGGTAGTTCCAGGGCTCTGTTTGGAGAACTCATTGTTGGGTGTAATTTATCTATAATATGTATGTATTTAGAAACATATAAGTATGTTTATCAGTTGTCTGATTGCCATAGTACAGGCTCTGCCTAGTTTGGGATCAGATAACGGTGTGTTGGTTGTCCTAAGATATTTATTATTGTCAGGTGTCATGACACAGTCGCGAGGTACACGATTCTTCATAAGTCCCAGTAGCATTGAAACCACGACGGGCTAATTCTTGCATCAACTTCATAGATTCAAGTAGCGATCAAAGTATAAATAGTGACCCGGAAGCGTATTTACGTTTCCGCGTTCATTAGGAGGCAGTACTGCCTTGAAACACGCACGGGTTTGTCGCACTAACTGCCTTTAACATTATGCGAAACGAAGGGATCCCAAAACAAACTAATGCGACTGGCGAAGTGGCGAGACGCGAGCGAGCGCAGTTTACGCGCCAACTTCATGGTTAAGTTCCATGCATTGCCTTGAACACGTGTTTAGAAGAACAGTTAGCGTTGCAAACCCGTGCGCGATTGGAGGACGCGTGCCCTGAATGGAACACGAGTTTGTAAAGGCAGTTGGTGCGACAAACCCGTGCGTCTTTCAAGGCAGTAGTTACTGCCTCCTAATGAACATGGAAACGAAGAACAGTTGGCGTGGCAAACCCGTGCGCGATCGGAGGACGAGTACCCTGAATGGAACACGAGTTTGTAAAGGCAATTAGCGCAACAAACCCGTGCGTGTTTCAAGGCAGTACTGCCTCCTAATGAACACGGAAACGTAAATACGCGACCCGGAACTCATGACGTTGTCAAGTACAAAATAGCAGACTCTCCTAAACTGAAACCATCATAACCTGGAAACGTCGTTGGTCCCTCGTAAACCTTCATGTCACAAATACATCCGTTAGGATTGGCCAAAACAAATACTTTTAATCCGACAAGATTGGGCTTATTAGGGCAGTACTGCCTAATGCCACACTGACCTGAGAATGGTATAATCATCTCGTCTATCGAGAGATGCTCAAACTTTTGTTGAACGTGACATCCTTCACAGATACGATCAAACAGAGGTCTTACTTTCCAGATTTTGTCGATTTTACGCCGACTGTCTGGGACATCGTTATCAAAGACAACCTTCAACCTGGTTTTAATAAAAAAAATCTGTCACGGGTCATATTATCTGTCACAATTGGAAGTCGCCAAGCTTTCTTCCAATACATTTTGATTTTCGGATAGCCAATAGTGGTCATGATGATGTTAATACCAAAGAATAACTTCAATTCCCTCAATGTGAACCCTAGATTCTTTCGAGTCTTCATCATATCCGTTTGGTTTGTTGCTGTTACAATTTTCTCTAAAATGTTGTCATCTATGTAATCTTCAAAATATTGAAACATTTCAAAATTACTAAAATCTCTTTGGACATAATTAGGACAGAGTAATTTGTGTATAGTTGGACTAAACCCTCCTGTCCATGTATTAGTTGTTTGATTGTTACCTTGCACAAACCTACCCCGTACTCGCATCGAACGCCCCCCACCCCTTGCACCTCTGCGTGAAGATTGCCCTCTTCTTACTCTGGACTCCCGACGCCCTCGAAGCAATGAAGATGAAGAAAGTGGTGGTGTTGATAACAATCGATCATCATCAAGTAGATGAATTGATTCTTCTGAATCGGAGCTATTATAGCCATTACAATTAGAATTGGGCCGTACTTCAGGTGGCTCATATAGGTCGTCATCATCAGAAGCACTAAAATCACCCTCATTTCTGTCTAGCTCGTCAAGAATTTGATCTTCATATAAAAGTGAAACAAAAAAGTTACCCATATTTAAAAACGAGCGTTCTAAACTTATATCCAAACTGACAACATTACACACACAGGAACCTCATGTACTAAAATAAGAACATTGATAAAAATCGGTCATGGAGTTAGGTTATTTGAGTAAATCGGTGAAATAATTGTGAGTGATTACTGTACAAACATTAGTTAACCTGTACAAACTTCCAAAAACTAACAGATTGCAAAAAAAAATATATCATTCAATTGGATTAACTTACCCCGTCGACCCGGCGCACGCGGCACTCGTTGTTGCGACGCCATGATCGGTTTGACAGAAGGGACTGAGTGAGGAGATCCTTTTTTAAATGAACTAAAAATGACAACGTTTCGTTTCATGTAAAAAACTTGATGCTAAACTCGTGCACTTCGGCTAAATATTTCATTTATTTATTTATTTAACACTTTAAGCACATAAATGTACAGAGGTGGACTTAAGTCATAAGTCATTTATTCATTTGTTTAACATAGGTACATTTATGATGATATTTAAATAAAAAATAAAAAGTGCGCTATGTCATGCCATTGGGCGTACAAATGCTTTTGATGATGTATCAAGCCATCCAAATCTCAATGATAAAATAACTACAATAAGCTTGAACAATAAAACAATAATAAAGAATTGCATTAAACACAATACAAAATAATTAATAATAAATGGCAATTGAAATTATAGTTAACACATTGCATGTCAACACACAGAATAAGTCCAAATACAATACTAATGTCAATATAAAATACCTACGTCAATATGAAATAATAATTTCAATATACACAAAACATATCAAGGAAAACAGTAAATTTATTTTATTGATATGTTAAAGTTCTATTATTAAATTTTTGTCCGTTAAAAATTCCGAAATACTGTAATATGCTTTGTTTACCAGTAAGTATTTTAGCCGTTTCTTAAATAATCTCAAATTTAACTCTTTGAGTGACCGTGGTAAATGGTTAAATATGACTGGCGCCATGCAAAATACACTTTTATACATTAAAGCTGTGTGGGACCTTCTTACGCATAAGCTATTGATATCCCGTCGACTTCGGTTATTAATGTCAGTCATTTTTTTAAACAATTTCGGGTTGGTCTTGACAAATACAGCAACTTCAAAAATATATAAGGAGGGAAGAATCAATATTCTGTATTTGATAAACAATGGTTTACATGTATCTATTGTCCTGATACACTTTTTCTGTGATTTAAAGATTATTTCCCTATTGGTTGAATTCCCCCAAAATATAACACCATATCTCAATAGTGAGCCTACTAAGCCATGATATGCAGTGACTAAAGCGTCCACACTCATCTAGAAACTCCACACTCGTCCTAAAAACTTAGAAGTGTTTACTTGGCTTATGGGTTGGTTGTCATAATAGATATTCATGCTTGTGTTTGAACGTTGGCTAAACATCGTCAATTTCGTCTTAACAATATTTATTTTTAGATTATTATTATCTAACCATTGTACTATGGAGGTTATAGTCTGAGTAATTTCGTCGTTATAGTTTTGCGCGTTATTGCTACTAATAGTCACAGTGCTGTCATCGGCACATAATGACATAGGGTGATTTGTGACTTTCGGCATATCATTTATATAGATAATAAATAAGGGAGGTCCTAAAACACTACCCTGAGGTACGCCACAGTGCTGTCATCGGCAAATAATGACATAGGGTGATTTGTGACTTTCGGCATATCATTTATATAGATAATAAATAAGGGAAGTCCTAAAACACTACCCTGAGGTACGCCATATGTGATTGTACGCTGATCAGACTTGTAGATTCGTTGACATTTTGTTTTAAGATCTATTTCAGATATTTCAACGCACTGTGTCCTGTTCTTTAAATAAGATTCTATTAAATTCAAGATATTTCCTCTGATGTATTTGTTAATGATATTTCCTCTAATGCCATAGGCATTTTCTACCAGTCAACCTAAATATTTTATTTTATTGGTTATTCCAAATTTAGAACTTCAGTACTCAGGAAGCTAGGGTTTTTGAAAATTCAACTCCTAAGGGGGTAAAAAGGGCTTGAAAGTTTGTATGGGGAAACAACATTAGTTAAACTATTTTATCCGAAACTTAACAGAAGTTTTCCTATCAATAAATGAGTAAACAAATATTTCAGACTCTTTCAGAATTCAACCCCCAAAAAGGTGGAAAAGGGGTGAAAAATTCCGAAAATCAACATGGGTATCGTTTGTATGGTTTATCGGATCGCTGATTGCGAAAAAAACAACTATTTCACAAAAATTGCACAAAAGCATAAAACAAAACAGTTATAACTGGATATGCGAAAGGGGAAACTGTATTTGTACCAAGAATTCCCTTGATCCCGAATGATCTTCCCTTTAAATTCAAACGAATACAGTTTCCCCTCAAAGTCTGCTTTGTAATGACCATAAACAAATCACAAAGGCAACATTAAAATTTGCGGGTATAGACTTGAGACAAAACTGTTTATCACACGGGCAATTCTATGTGGCTTGCTCCCGCGTAAGCTCGCCCAATAGTCTGATAATTTCGGCACACAGTAATAGATTAGCAAAAAATGTGGTGTATAAAGAAGTTTTGTAGTTTACTAGCTTTTGGCCGCTACTTTCTCCGTGCAATTCTATTTCCTTTCTTAGTACTCGCCTATGCTACGTTACGCCACGATATGACCAAACTCCACGCGGACGAAGTCGTGAGCAAAAGCTAGTCCACATACAATTTCCAGCCTAAATTCTCCAAATGATGGTTAATACCGCATCAAAACCCGCTGCATATCTTAGAAGAAAATCGTAGTAACAGAGAAGAAAGGCAACTATAATTTATTTCCCTACTAATATTATAAACTAGCTGACCTAGCGAACTTCGTATCGCCTCAGAATCAATAAATGTTGTTGTTTGACAACCTGGTACTTTTATTTATTTATTTAAGGAAAAACAAACAGTAACACAATAAGAGATAGACATATTATCTTAAATATTACATTTTGAACGATTATGTTACCCACAACGTTTTCCACAGATTACAGTGCAAAGTATTTAAAACTAGCTGATAGCACAGATACAATGCCTAAACAATAGCCATTAACCTAGAACTCTAGATATGGATTTTGAAATTTATAAAAGTAAAAGTAAGAAAAAGTAAGTTTGTGTGCATACATGATTTTATTATATTTATACAAAATTAAATTATATTGCGCTATTTCAAACTACTTTGATACTTTAGGGTTGCTCGGATTTGCTTCTTAAATGCATTTTTACTGAGGAAAAGAATGTCGATTGAGTTAAATTCACCGTTATATGTCTCAACCAAACGATGAAGTGGTGACCGCGAGCCAGCGTTGGATTTACAGAGGCTAGTAGCAAAAAGACGTCGAGTGCGTACCTCACGTACATGAACTGTTCGAGGAACCAGGTAACACAGACTCCTAACTAAGCCCGGACAATCAAAATGATTGCGGCACACATTGAACAGAGTCATAACTTCCAGAAGTTTCCATCTAGACTGTAAGGTCAGAAAATCATACTTTTTAAGAAGTAAGTGGTATGACATTTTATTCCGATAACATCTAAAATTCATAGCTCAAAGGTATTTACGTTGTACTCGTTCCAGCCTTTCACTATATTTCACGTAAAAAAGGATTCCAAATAGGTACAGCAAACTCCAACTGTGGCCTGATTATTGATTTGTATAAGTACAAAAAGGTGGAAGGTCGACGAAAATCTCTGGAAGATATCATTACGAAACCAAACAAGTAGTAGGCTTTGTTAACATTTTTTTCTATATGAGCATCTAGATGGAGTTTCGAATCTAGCAGAACACCAAGATCGCGGAGAAAACTTACTTTACTAATTGGCATATTGGCAAGACGATAGTTGAAGTCAGTAATATTTTCTTTTTGGTAAATATTATAACATGACACTTTGGAAGACTAAAGTAAAGCTTATTGGAAGAGCAGTAACTAGAGTAACGGTCTAAATCCTGCTGGAAGCTAAAACAATCGACTTTATCAGAAATAATTTTGTAGACCTTTAAATCGTCCGCGTACAGAAGAAATTTTGAATTTTGAAAGCAGTCTTTTATGTCATTAATGTATAAGATAAATAATAAAGGACCTAGAATGGAACCTTGTGGTACACCGGAAATGACCCGAAAAGAGCCAGAATCAAGTCCATTATTAACAACCACCTTTTGTGTTCTGTTGGTTATGTAAGATATAAACCACCGTAAAAGGTCCCCTCTGATACCATTGTAAGCAATTTTATTAAGTAGTAGTGGGTGGTCAAGTTTATCGAAAGCCTTCTGAAAATCTGTATGCACCGCATCAACCTGCTGTCTATTATCAAGACTGTCAAACAGTTGGGATCACCAAGCAAGCTATAATCACGTGATGACGTGATGATCACGTCAGCAAGTTATGATCACCTGGTACTTCGAAAGAATAAAACATTTTGTATGTCGGCTTTAGCGTTTAAAGTACCAGGTGATTTTACCTAACAAGGGTATATGTCAGCTAAAAAAATGCTTCATGCTTTCAAAGTACCAGGTTTTCATAACTGGGTAAGAGTTTGCTAAACATAGGAGTGTAAGGTAGAAAACGCTTAATGCCTTTGAAGTACCAGGTGCTCATAACTTGGTAGGAGGAGGTCGACTAAGCTACCCAGGTTAGTCGACCTCCTACCGAGTTACGATTTCCATGTATCAGGTAGAAAACGCACGCTTTTGAGGTACCAGGTGATCATAGCTCGGTAGGAGCTTACTAAACATAGGAGTAAATCTCAACACATTGATGCATATAATGTGTTGGGATCTATGTGGAAAAATCTATGTAACAAACGAGTAGAACATTATTTTTTTTGTAACCTTAACTTTTAAACTCCATTTCTCGAACATAGTTTTTCAGAATCTCAACTTTGGATGTCTGTTACAAAATAAGTTGGTATCAGGATTTTTTTTTGTAATCAGCATAATAAAGGATCTCTTCTTGATACTGGTACCTTTATGCGCGGAACGCCACAAATTAATGTCTAGTAGGTAACTGAATATTTGCACTAAGTATATGGAATTGAGCTGAAGCTGTGTAGGCTTTCTACTTGTATACAGTATGTATTATCAGCGATACCTGTAGCGTTTCTGCCTATTATATTTCTGCATATATCACACAATACACGGCCTTGCACACTCCTATGGAGAATATTTGGTATTGTTATTTGTTTAACGCAACAAATTAATGTTATTCTTTGATAGTCATTGATATAATTGGAATATTTCTCTGGGTTTCTTCTTCCCTTATCTAGACACGCGGTAGCGTGTCAAGCCAAGTTCAAGTTAACCTATCTTGCACAGACTTGGTATTTGACTTAGGTCTAGAAGTCCAAACTCAAAGTTCACCAAAGAGCAATGGAGCGCAGTATAGTAGGCGTTAAATTAACGAATCGTGTCCGAAACACAATACTGCGCCCCAAAACATAGATGAAGTGGCTCAAAAAGCTGCTCAACTTAAATGGGACTGGGCAGGACACGTCTGCCGGACAAATGATGGGCCCAAGTAGCGAAAAACAGGTGCCCTGAGACAGTAAGGATGGGGTCGTGGCAGACCATGTAGGATATGGCGGGACGAGTTGTATAGGTTCCCTCAAAGCTGAAAGGTGAACGCGTGAGCTCGCGAAAAATGGAAGGAGTGGAGTGAGGCCTTAGCCCAGGAGTAGAACACTGGAGGCTAGTAATAATAATAAACTATCTTAAGTGCATGTCAATGAAGTACGTGTAAGTAACGCAGTGTAAATAAGTACATACTAGTGCAAGTCATTGAAACGTATATAGCACTGATAAAACTACTCGACCTAGTTATGACAAGGTTGAGTAGTATATTCTATGGCATGCTATAGAATCAAATATAATACAAAAATTACACAAATAAAGATGTTAAGTACATCACGCATTTAATCCCCGAAAGATAAGACAGAGGTGTATCAATAAGTACAACCACATTTCACCAGTTATGATAAAGCCCTTTGCAAAGGGGGCGAGTCTACTGTCATCATGCGGACACAAATCTAGACTACGGGTTGTTAAGCTGAGTTCCCACGGTGCGTGATTCTGTGCATCATCACGCACAGCCGACGGCCTCGGACGGCAGACAGGGCTCTTTCAAGCTGGCTTCCCACGGTGCGTGATATCGCGGACTGACGCGGACCATCTCGCATGACACACCGTGGGAAGGGTCTCGTCCGTGGTAGCACAGGACGTCTGTCGGACCGCGTCGTACAAGCTTGGATCGCGTCGCACCGCAACTTTGAAGTTACCGCCTCGCGACGGATACCGGCGCACCGCCACAGACGTCCTGTGCTACCACGGACAAGACCCTTCCCACGGTGTGTCGTGCGAGATGGTCCGCGTCCGTCCGCGATATCACGCACCGTGGGAAGCCAGCTTTACTGTGAATTTCCAGTTGGATAACCCCTATACCACTTTGGCCGACTTGGGAGTCAAACTCTTACGGTTACCGCATGCTTAGCAGTAGCGCTTGCGATTTCGGCTTGGGATTTCAATGCAAACTACCGATGGCCTCCATAATCTCGCAATCTATCCTTGTTTGGAAAACTTAATCATAAACAAAATGTATAACCACCATCTAATATCAATTGCAAACTATCATCACTAGTCTACAATGTTCCCACTGCTGGGACACAGGTGACAGGCCTCCTCTCGGTGAGAGGGAGAGGGCCATAATCCACTATGCGAGCCCAGTGCGGGTTGGTAGACGTCAGATGTCTTCGAATTTTTAGTTCTAAGACATGCCGATTTCCTCACGATGTTTTCCTTCACCGTTTTGAGAGCAGCGGCGAAACTATACCGGATGACATTTTTTACCGCCTCGACCTTCATATGGTGTGCTGTGTAACTAGAATAAAAGGCACTAGATTCATCGCAGGTGACTAAAGGAGCGCGGGACGCGGGCGGACGGGGATGCGTGTGCGGCTCGTCCGCCTGCGAAAGATCAATGAGGCCGCATGTCAGCTGGCTTCAAAGGGTAGGACCGCGCTACGAAATCATTGATACATGCCGCGCATTGAGTAGGGTGCGTATGATTTGAGTTTCGATAGATTTTAATCGATTTTTTTCCAAATATTTCTGTTTTTGTTGTTCTAGTATGAAAATGTTACTTTAATTGTGTAGTATTTATTACTAGATTAATTTCGTTACATGTTATTTAAAAATAAAAATAGTAAAAATTTCTATGCCAAAGGCTTGTACTCTGTTCACCTATAACACCAAATTTTTTCAAGGCGTTATATAATTTTTGTTTAATTTAAATATATAACATAAATTAAAGTCACTTTCAAGTCTGTCCGTGTGACCAAATTTTGATGCGGTTTTTATAATTATTTAGAGAACTGATTCCGAAAGGTTTATCCTTTTCAACCAACGAAAAAAACGGAGGAGGTTATCAATTCGACGCGTATATTATTATTATTATTATTTTTTCTCTATGACCACGCATAACTTTTTACATAGTGGTCCGATTGTGACAATTCTTCTTCTATTGGAAAGGGTATACTCCCAAGGTGGTCGCATATAAATTTAGAAAACAAAATCGAACCCTAAGGGTCGGAAAACAGGGGATGATTGATTGTTCACTCACTGATTGTAATGTATAAACACGCATAACTTTATACAGAGTAGTCCGATTTTGATAATTCTTTTTGTGTTGGATAGGGTATACCTTGCCAAGTATTATTAGTACATTAAAGCCACAAAAATTAAACCGCCGAAAAACTGAAAAGCATAAAATAATAAAACTTAAAATTATGAGTCGGCGCTTTGAGTGATCCTTGTTCATTGATTTTTCAGCGCCGACTCAAAATTCTAAGGTTTATTATTTTATGCTTTTCAGTTTTTCGGCGGTTTAATTTTTTGTTAAAAAGTTTTTATTTTATATTTTTTTGTTAAAAAGTTTTTTTACAAAATACAGTCATCATACTAATAATGCGATTGATGGCCAAGTGGTCAAAATTCAGCCATAATTCATCTGAAACTTTATCTATTTCTAATGCAGTAATATATGGAATACTAGCTGACCGTACAGACGTTGTCCTGTTTCCTAGAACTCGATAGCAGCGCCACCTACTGGGTCCAATAGTGAATCTAAATTCATTCAAATCGGTCCAGCCGTTTAGGAGGAGTTCAGTGATATACACACGTATAGTAGAATTATATATATCGAGGGTATAGTGCTCAAACCCAATAAGTACGAAATTGTCAATTTCGTACTTATTGGGTTTTAACTTTACCCTACTAATGACTAGTGCTCTTTTCCCGCAAATATTACAAATAAAAATATAAAGGAAGAATGCGTTGTTCACTAGTGAGCAGGCAGGTGCTCAAGCCCAATAAGTACGAAATTGTCAATTTCGTACTTATTGGGCTTGAGCACCATACCTTCGATATAACAGTTACATTACAAGCCCTGCCTGCTCACTAGTGAACAACGCATTGAGCACTACACCCTCGATATAAACATAAGTTTTCTGCACTCCTTCTCCATAAAAACTCTAACTGTTTAACCAAATGTCATACTCCTCCGTTCACGTAATTTTCGTAAAAAGGAGTACAAAAGTTATTGTTGCACGTATTTATTATTTAAATTCAAAAGTAAGTGTCTGTATGTTGCCTAAACCACAAAAGGCTTACCATTTTCGATAAAATTGATGGCAACATGGAGAATGACATTGGTTATTTTCATCCCTATAGCTCGTTTCCGTGGAACGATTTCCGACATACACGCGGACAAAGCCGTGGGCAGAAAGCTTAGGAGCACTAACCGCGTACCGAAAAACGAAGCATTGCAAGGCCTCCTACAACGTGTACAGATGACCTGGTGAAGGCCGCAGGAATCCACTGGGTGTGGGCAGCATAGAACCGACAGAACTAGCGATGCTTGTGGGAGGTCTTTATCGAACAGCGTCTTACGGCTAAAATAATCATGTTAAAAGATGAAAAAGTTAGAGCAAAGTTCATTACAACATACCAATTTCTGAACTCTTAGCCATTTCCTCATAAGAACCGAATGCTTTCTTTATCTTATGTAGTTTTGCAAACTCCTCAGCCTTTTTCTTATCCCTAGCTGCAATTGCGACAATCTCTTGATATCCTTTATCGGGATAAGAGTTAACTGCGTTAACAAAGTCGCTGCAAATCTTGCCCGCGGACACAATACCCCAGCGGATGATCATCTATAAAAAATAATATAGATTAAAAAATAATTGCCTTTATTCAAAATTATTTAAGGTCAAAACAACATGTCTTTGATCTTCCATACTTCTCTATTAGTTATCACCTCGGTAGTCATTACCTTTCTAGCCACATCATTATCTACCACGTACAGTCTTTTCATCGTTTTACTATCAAAACTTTGTTCACGACATTGTCCTCAGAATATATCCAGAATAAGAAATTGTAAATGATTTTTTGTTTGCTTCGTAATGTTCAATGCACAAAAAGCTATATTATTTGTTTTTGAGGATAGATGAAAGAGTGAGTACAAGTACAAGTAGTCAAGCATTCTTGTAAAAAATTTGGCAGTATCCTGTGATACTGCCAAATTTTTTCTTTATGTCGGCTAATCAATCGATAACACAGACCCACAAAAAAAAATGTACTTGTTATTAAACCACATGGTCTTTACGTATTTTTAGCTGCCGAATCTGGACACAGAATTAACCCTACACCCTCCAGTTTTTCTCCAGGACCAAAAAAACTCTTGAATTTTGCAGTAATGATCAGTCTCACAAAAAAAATGAACTACATGGTCTTTACGTATTTTGAGCTACCGAATCTGGATCTGGACACAGAATTAACCCTACATCCTCCAGTTTTTCTCCAGGAGCAGAAAACGCTTGAACTCTACCGTAATGATAATATTAAAAAGAAAAGATTTTTTTTCAGGTTTTTTATCAGACTTCCTGTCCTTTTTAGGGCTTTTTGTCATCATTTTCTATGTCATTCATTTTCATTTTATATGTTATATTATAAGGTAATGTAAACGTAAAGTTACTATGATTATTCAAATTTTCTTTTTAATATTATCATTACTGCAAAATTCAAGAGTTTTTTTTTTGCTCCTGGAGAAAAACTGGAGGGTGTAGGGTTAATTTTGTGTCCAGAATCGGATTCGGCAGCTCAAAATACGTAAAGACCATGTGGTTTAATAACAAGTACAATTTTTTTTTTTGTGGGGCTGTGTTATCGAAAGAAAATCACTTTATTGCTAAATAAGTGGAACTCTTCGTATCTTGATCTTTTTTAAACCTATTTTATCCAGGTTGCTGATTCGAGAAGCAAATCATATTTTATAAATGCCGTAGGTGTGTGTTTTGAAAATCGGAAACCTATAAGTATAAATTGGTCATTTCATATTTATAAAGTGTGGTAGGTACTAGCAAATGCTTACCTTTTAAATTTTACTGGACTGATTTAGCACGCTGTAACTGTCGCTTCTAAGCACTTGTGAACAATTACACAAGAATGAGTCAAACTAGTTTTTATATGTACTTAAACTATCAGCATCAAGTACCCACTTAACTATCTAATGAGTACCTACATATATCTCGAGTAGCGATACCAACAATGATACGATAAAACTCCAAGTAGATTCGATATTAGTACTTATGGACTCTTTAGCATAATCGTAGCAGTAATGGTCCCGACTTACGAGGTGATGGTAATGAGTTCAAACCCAGGCTTAACTTTGCGTAAATAATTACATCAACACTGCTGTCAAACGGTCAAGGATAATCTCGTGACGAAACCGAATGTTCGAAGACATGTGATATCTACCAGCCCGCATTGGTCCTGTGGTTTAGCCTACTCCCTTTCACCGACAGGAGGCCTGTCCCAGTACTGGGAACATTATAGGCTGATGATGATATCTTGGTGCCCTCCATCACAGCGCACTACCATAAACACCGATTGGTAACCGGAATTGGGAACCGGAAAAAATTGGAAACCATTTTCGGTTTAAAAGTAACTGACAGCTATGTTCCAACATATAAAACAAATAATTTGTTGACATTTCCGTGCCTTTACATTTTAGAACTTGCTCTCTTTGTTAAATGTAATCAACATCTATTTTTAAGGGGAGGCAGAGCGAAATCATTCAAAACAGTCGTCACTGTTAAAGTAACACAATCAATACTTTTACCACAATTTCCATAAAAAATATTTAATAAACACCGTAATGAATGTGTTAACCGATTATAGTTGGCAAAAACTAAAAATATTGTATAGTTTAATAAACAAAAATTCGTAAAGTTGAACAAAAATCTTAAAAAAGCATGCTCGGGTTTAGTTGAATTTTGGTAGTAAACTGTTAAATTTTTTCACTAACTTGAATTCATATTAATTCCTTGTTATCATACTACAATTTATTGTTTTTACATTTTCAAAATGTCACTTATTTATTTTATTATTAATTTTTGTTTTGAGTCCCACCCTGTTTTGAGTCAAACGCAACCGTACACGAGTCGAAAATTCAGTCGTCCACGAGAGCTCGGAGAGTGGTCACGTCGCATAGTGGAGCGGCGCGCCGGTAACGATAATTCGCGATCTATTGTGTACGTATAGGTTGCCGCAAAGAGTGAAATAGGGTAAGTCACATTTGTGTTTTTTTGAGTATGACTTATATTTAGTAGTAGGCATAACTAAATTTTACTTTTTGTTGTTTTTTTTTCTGCTTCTTTTTCTTTTTCTTCACTATAACATTTTTCTTAAATATTTGTTTTAGTAAATATGGGAAAGCGTAAGGACAGCTATTGTAAGAAAAAGTTGGCGCTCATTTCTGTAAAAAAAGCCATTATCATAAAATGTACGTATTTATATTTTATGGTATTAGTTCCAGTTATTTTTGTTTTTCTCTAACATTCGATATGAGTGTCGTGGCTTTTGGGGGTGGCGTTTGCAAATCGATATGGGTGTCGTGTAATGTGTTTTGGCGGGTGGCAATTGCAAATCTGGCATTCATTTTAAAATTCAATACTCTATATATTATATTTACCTATGATTTACCACATTTACTAGATTTTCGCATACCACATTTACCTATGATTTTCACATGTTTTTGTAAAGGGTTTCTATAACATTAGGTAATTATACATTTTTTATCACAGACTGATTTTATTATTACAATACCTACCACTTATTACAATACCTACCTTACAAAGTAGGTAGGCAGGGTAGATGGGTATCCTGCCTACCTACTTACCGAGTAAAATTCCCGGGCGTGCAAGTAAAATTCATAATACCAAAATTTCATAGCAATCGGATGAGTAGTAACTGATAATGTAGGTAATTTCCTATATTATACTATATTTATACCTACATTATCCGCTCTATAAACTACAAACGTTAATTTTTATACAATACAGATTATTAGATTTAATTTCTGGATTTATGTAGGTACCTACATAAATCCAGCAGTCAGCAGCGCAGTCTTAAGTTTATCGGAAAGCAGACATCGAGATGTAACTTTGCGATCTCAATACCAAAACCTGTTACGCACAGGTAGATACAGGACTGCTTTGTTGCGGAAAAGTTTTTTGATATGGCACCGACGATCTTTAACCACATTCCTAATTCCATAAAAAAGGAACCAGTAACAATTTTCAAAACAGACTAACTTTACTTCTTTTAGATAAATCTTACTACTCCGTATCCGCTTTCCTAGGTGATAAATTTTAGTCGTAAATATATCAATGTTTGATACTTACTTTGATGTTTGAACTGCATGAATATTTGCATGCCAAAGTGTTAGAAAGTAGTGGTAGGATTCCTTAAATCACATAATGTGTAAATACCTACAGGCTGAACAAATACAATAATATGTTCTGTTCTATTCTATTCGAATGCTCGGTTGTACTACGTGAGCTCGACAAATGAATGTCCGAATAACACTTGTGCGACAAAACTGTAGTACGACTCACCATAGTTCGAATGCACGTTTGAGCGACACACTCGAGCTCACATAGTACACTAGGTTAGGTTAGGTTAAAATTGTGACCTCCTACGCACGAGCCGAGCGAGCGAAGCGAGTGGTGCCGCGGCAGCGGCCGGCGAGTGCTAGAAACGACTAGATTCTGTGTGTCGCACAAGCGTGCATTCGAACTATGGTGAGTCGCAGTATAGTTTTGTCGCACAAGTGTTATTCGCACATCCATTTGTCGAGATCACGTAGTACACTCCGAATACTCACATCAAAAATTAAAAATCGTTTCCCAGTAATTATTTTTTGACAAAAATGTTGCGTTTCTGGCGAAGCATGTGTGGTGTGACTATGAATGATAGGCTAAGGAAAGATGTGATAAGGCAACAGTGTTTTAAAGAAGATGTACTGAAAACAAATTGCAAAGAGTAGGCTTAGATGGTTTGAACATTTTGTGAGGATTAAAGGGCGACTGGGTGGAAACGGTGGGTGGGGACGCCCTCGGAGGACATTATAGTGCTCACACCGGCGTGCGTGTAGCACATTTGAGAGCGTTAACGAAATAAAATGAGTATGTGAGGATCGAAGCAGCTGGCATTAGTAGTTTCTGCCTAGCTCAATGGGAAGACGCCTGGGTACGTATATTATTTAGTTCGATATGCTGAATGCGAAAATTTGTTTCATGATGATTCTTTTTACACTATTTGACTGATGCATTTATTTCTATTCCTATAAGGTTCTTCTTTAAGAAACGATGTATAAAATACAACAAGCGCTCTAATGTACCATTAATCCTATTTGAACTTGGTTTTTGGCGACATCCCAGCACTAATTTTGTGTTATTTGGCGAAGGATACCCGCTGAACTCGTTTCAATGGCATTTTAATGCCAGATCCATCCAGATCCAATAAAATATATTATATCAAATGGTCAAGTCATGTTTGTTATATCACTACTTGAAACCCACTACTCTAATGAGTATATGTTGGCGCCAACATAAATTTATTAAATATGTATAGGTATGTGTACTACTAAATAAATAATATTTAAAAAAACGAGTAGGTATACCTTTTCCACAGTTTGAACAATGTTAACCGATGCAGGTACAATTATGTGGTAGAATTATCCTCTTTTGCCAATATTCTGAATTAAGCGTAGGTACCTAATTGATTCTTAACCTTTCAATGCCCCTGCTTATATTCTTGCTTGGTTAGAAAAATAAACTTTCACAAAGTTGCATTGTTGAGTAATGCATTTTTTAATGTAATGTTTGGGAAATTCATTGATAGGCGAGCTGATAACCATCTAATACTAAGTAAAATAGAAGGGCCTTATCTTAACATTGTATTGACATAGAAGTTTGATATTTTCCCTGCTCCAAGGAGTATTTGATATTCATTTAGTTTGATACCTCCATGCATTCTTGAGAAAAAGGTATGCGGACAACAGAGTGATCCTATAAGGCGCTGTCCTATTGCCATCGCTCGCGCGATGGTGCGATGCGATTTCATCGTGCGATGAAACCGATCGCGCTATGAGAAAACGTATGTCCTATTACCATCGCTCGTGCGATGATGCGATATAATTTCATCGTGCGATGAAACCGATGCGCGCGACGAGTTTTTTCCTCTGCGAACACTCTCGAATTGGCTCTTAGCAAAGATGTACAGTTTCTGCTGTCGAGCAATATTTCTTATTAACCTCTAAGTCCCTGAGGTACCACATTTGGTACGTAAACAATCGTTTTTAATTGTGCCTGTAATTACGGTAATTGACCACATAATATACTGTATAAAAACCGCCGTCGAGCGAACCGAGCGCACACCGTGGTGCCCCTTCGCTTGCCCCCCCCTCCCACCCCGCATGGTCGCGCGAGCCGGCGAGCGCTATTCGGACATTCAGTACTGACGGACGGACAGATCAGTATGTTTGATCGGACGATCGTACGATCAATACGATGCGTCGATCATCGCGCGACGAAAATCAAACAATTTGGTCGCATCGCATGATCGCACGACCAGCAATGGGACATTCAGTAGATATCGGTACGTTTGAACGCACGGTCTCACGATCATTTTGGTCGGACGGACGCATGATCGCACGAGCGATGGCAATAGGTCAGCGCCTTAGAGTTCATTTTATGCCAACTGCCAACTGAACCCTTAAAAACACGGAATAATAAAATGTAAATGATTTAGGTTTTCGGTATCCAAAGGATTCTAATGGGGACCCATATCTGATGTAGGTCATCACCTTTCATTTTACGTATTCGGTTAACTCCCCAATTTTAGTCAATGTTTTTGGAGTTTACATCTATTTATTATTTATTAGATTCTTAAGGTAATAATCGTTTAGTGGGAACCAATTGGTGGTCCTATTAGCCCATGTGTCATCTGACATCCGGCAGATATTTCCGGCCCAGTCACACTTAAGCTGAGCAGCTTTCTGGGTAACGTCTGTGACCTTGGTTTTGGCGCGCAGTGTTGTGTTCCTTATATGGTCTGAAGTTGAACATCCAGGATATTGCGCTCCATAGTTTGCTGGCAAACTTCGATTTTGGACGTCTGCTGAAGTGTTAAAGATCAGGTTTGAGCAACTTATGTTAAAATGGAAAGAATACACATGTCCATAATTCTCCGTTTGACATATAGTGGTAGATCTCTTTTCAGAAGATCTTTCACTGACCAATATCTCTATCTCTATACCCTCCACCAGGCGCTCTCGGTGCGTCTGGCAACTTTTTGTCTTTTTTTTTTTTTTTTTTTTTTTTTTTTTTTTTCAGGATGGGAAATCATCAAATGACTTCTCCCGCTCTGGGCGGAGCGGGAGGGCGTGTCAGACTTTTACTGACTAAAACCCACCCGTGTTCCATCAGTTGCCCATGTGCCAGGGTCACGGTATCTCTTTCGAACAATCACGCGACCCCGGCAGACCACGCGACCCCGGCAGATCACGCGACCCCGGCAGACAACTTTTTGTCTTACCGTCTCTAAAAGAAGACTATATGGCACAGATATATAGAGTTTTGGATATATATAATCTCGTCACCACCAATATATATTCTCTTTTTTATGCTGCTTGTCATGAGTTCTTCTTTGTATTTCTTAATTAGTATGTAAATAAAAAATAAACACATAGAGGCTTACTCGTATTTATGATAAATAATGCTAGTGAGAAAAAAACATTAAACGAAGGCGTGAGTCAAAACCTTAATACAAATAAACCAAACTCAATAAAAATACTGACTTCTTTTTATGAGCGATTGCATAAAAAAATTACTTGAAAAGGATTTGTGTACGTTTTCATCCGATCTTCAAAAACGGACTTTAGAAAAACAATTGCATGAGAAATATAGCATAGTTAACCAAAAGTCTAGTTCTGTTGAATAGTCACCCTTAATCTAGGATAACCCTAAAATCGTAAGGGGCCGATTAATTCTTAATTAATTGCCCAACAGATTGGGCGTGAAATTACAAGGTCTAATCTTTAGTTCTAACATCTTAATTAAAACTGTATCCGCAAATGAAT
This sequence comes from Aporophyla lueneburgensis, assembly GCA_932294355.1. Classification (NCBI taxonomy): domain Eukaryota; kingdom Metazoa; phylum Arthropoda; class Insecta; order Lepidoptera; family Noctuidae; genus Aporophyla; species Aporophyla lueneburgensis. The sequence goes on along the minus strand of OW028745.1, from coordinate 19,722,354 downwards.
AGCTTCTAATGTGATAAGTTATATCAAGTTATCGGGAATTGAGGATAATTCGCCAAACTACGTTACTCTGTAAATATCATGTTCATAACATATGTATACGAACATGATACAACTAGAATTTCATTAAGTACTCAATTTGAAAATGGAAATATAAATTGGCATTCGCATGAACGTTTTCTGATCCATTTGTTGACGTCAGGGTATATAATTATGTTCTGTGGCTAACATTTTCGTCATATCGTATATAATTTTGGCAAAGACCATAAACATCTTTGAGGTGCGGTCTATTTATATAAGGAATCACAAATCTTAAGTAACAATCATTTTACTGTGTCAACACTTCGAAACCGAATTTTCTTTATTCTTTCCAAACACAAGCTTGATTTAATCCATAGGTCAAGTTCTTCTATTAAGTTGATGTGATTCGAATGGACGGGCTGCCAGCTCACGTAAGTCCCGGGTGTCAAAATGGACCTTTTTCATCACAAACTCAATACCGCCCCTAGTAACAAAACTTTATATCCTCTCGTTATAATAAAAATCTAATTTTCTTCCTCATGCTTTGAGGGGTAACGATCTGACAAATCTGTTTTTAAATGGAGCATCAATTTCATCTTTTTTTGGCTACCTGAAATACAAAGAGGCTATATAATGCTCATGTCTTTGTAAAACTTTCCACCTAAGTGCACATTGTGGAATGCAATAAATATATTGTTTAAATACATATTTTTAGGAAGCATAGCATTGCTGAACATGATTCACCAACAAATTATCTTAGACGACAGTTGACGATCATATTTAGGTACTTCTATAGAGAAAAACAGTATTTTCTTGATAACACTTATATTCCGTGGTTCATAGCTAAAAAAATATAGGCGCATAGGTCGGCCTTCAAGGTTAAGCAACACTTGCCAAGGTCGGTCCGTGGATGGGTGACCATACATCGTCGAACCCTCCGTTCCTCGGAACATATGCAAATTAGTCCTGACTGTCCTTTGTAAATCACCTACAGTGACCGACAGTCGAGACCTATAGTTAAAAGCTCGAAAGTCATACAATTACTCTCACCAAGTCGTATCGTTTAGCCCAGTAACTGCGTTGTAGCGGCCAGATAGGCTGTCGCACATTGGGGACAGAATGTTCAAAACCACCTCAAACTATAACTAAATTAAACCATTTTTGCACAAAAATGTTTGAAATTAAATTCCAAAGACACTCACGAAGCCCGTTTTGCGAAATTAGGTTGTAATTTTTTTTTTTTAAATACATATGATTTGAATATAAAAAAAATATTTTTATTTATATTATGACTGATTTTATATTATACTCTAGTGATCATGATATTTTTTCCTGATACGAAATAAACAATGAATATATTAGAGGGTTTATCGTGTTGCAAATTGTTTATTTGTAGAATGTTTTGCAAAATTAAGTTATTTAAACAATTTGGTTAAACAAATTTTTGCAAGATTATTTTGTTTTAAAGTTTGTTTAAATTTAAAGGTTTTTTTTTATGCACAAAAATAAAGTACATCGTAAACGTATATTTGCACTTCCATACAAGTGCTAGTTGAAATGCGTGACTGAAAGGGTTAAGGAACAGGGTAAAACTCGCTTTACCTTGGTTTTAGTGGGTTATGAAGTTTTTAGATTTAAGGAATATTAGAAATCCGGCTTCGTTAGTCTCTTTAGAATTTAATTACAAACATTTCTGTCCAAAAATTGTCTCATTTGGTTTTGGTTTGGTAAATACTGGTATACAGCTGCATCCGATTAGAGTGGAACTCAACCCCAATATATTTGAGAAAAGACAAGGCAGATTGATTTTATTTCATAATCAAACGACGACTGACTCTGCACAACATTTTTCCCACTCGGAAAACCGTTATTTTAAAGTGACGCTAAAGTAAAAAAATAGATTAATTCGCAAAAATGAAAATATATTGCAAAGTTTTTACAACAGGACTGCCTCGTTGGTCTAGTTGTAGCAAGCGCTACTGCTGAGCATGAAATCCTGGGTTCGATTCCCAGGTCGGGCAAAGTGTTATTGGGTTTTTCCATCTGGAATTTCTCAGTAGCAGCCCGGAGTCCGGATTTGTGCCCGGTTGATGGCAATAGGCTCACCCCCTATTACATGGGACTTAAACATAACAGGCGAAATGCGGGTGTACTATAAGTACACCTCTGCCTAACCCTTCGGGAAAACAAGGCGTGATGTTATGTTATGTTATTTATTATGTTTTCACAACAAATAGTTATTTTAAATTAAAGTGCTTCGATAGTGTTGTCATAATTCGGTAGCAAAATATACATTAAAAAAAAATCCTTTGATTTAAAGTCATATGATTCAAATGGTTCTCTATTGTATGACCTAACTTTTTTATCCATAGTCTAAAGAGGCATAATATTTTTTGTCCTAATCATCATTTGTCCGAATGATAACTTGCCCGAACTAAATGTCACATAATATCACATGCCATAAAATTGAAATTCTTAAATAAAATATGCCCTAAATCGGTTTGTCATAAATATTACAATCAATAATATACAAAATACTTAAAACTGTTTTCAATAAAACTTATAAGTTCTAAATTCTAATTTTTGTAAGTTTATTTATCCTAATAATATTTTTAAAACAAAGTATATGTTCATTAAGACCTTTATTATTTTATCAAATCCAACTGATATTAGGTCTTTACCTATAAAATTGCCGTTCTGCAGTACTGGCCATTTCAAATCAAAATAATTTTTGTTTGTCTAAGAATTCTAATTTCAAATTAATTTTATTTTAAAAACATGGAATTCTTTTTCCAAAAGTAGTCATTTGTTTATTGATTAGTGTTACATTTTCATCGCATTTCAATCTTTTTCGTCATCATGGATACGTTAAAAATTCGAGTAATTATGGAATATGAGTACCGTCGTGGCAGCAACGCGGCACAAGTGGCACGCAACATCAACGACGTTTACGGAGCTAACACTACAAACCAACGCACCACCTGTTATTGGTTTGCTCGCTTCCGTTCTGGAAATTTCGACCTGAAAAATGACCCTCGCGGTCGTCCGAAGACTTTGGCCGACAATGACGAATTAAAGGCAATTGTGGAAGCTGATGATACACAATCTACGGCTGAATAAGCAGCAGAACCTTCGACGTTAGCGTCAAAACAATATTGGTCCATTTGCGTCAAATTGGCAAGGTAAAAAAGCTTGACAAATGGGTGCCCCACGAATTCAAAGATCGCGAGCGCGAAGTACCTACGCGTCGAGACGTGCCTTGCACTGCTCAACAGACACACTAATGAAGGAATTTTGAACCGCATTGTTACCTGCGATGAAAAATGGAATCTGTTTGATAACCGCAAGCGCTCAGCAAGTTGGTTGGATCCTGGTTCAGCACCTAAACAATGCCCTAAACGAAAACTTACCCCTAGAAAAGTGATGGTCACTGTTTGGTAGTCTAGCGCCGGTGTGATTCATAACAGCTTCTTACCAAACGGGGTGAGCATTACTGTTGATGTGTACTGTGAAGAACTGAACTCAATGATGGAGAAGCTGGCACATCTCCAACCAGCATTGGTCAATCGCTCGTCTCCGCTGCTCCTGCACGACAACGCGCGACCTCATACTGCACAGCAGACGGTCTCCAAGTTGGAAGAACTGGGGTTGGAAGCTTTCCGTCATCCGCCCTACTCACCAGACCTTGCGCCTACAGACTACTACTTTTTCCAGAATTTGGATAACTTCTTGGCGGGAAAAAAATTCAATACCCGAGAGGCAGTACGAAATGCCTTTGAAGAATTTGTTGCCTCCCGTCCAGCTGATTTTTTTAAGAAGGGCATCAATAAACTGCCACTGCGTTGGCAAAGATGCATTGATTGCATGGGTGATTATTTCGATTAATACAAATAAAATACATGAAAAAAATTCGTTTATTTTTTTTCATACAAAAGGGCATTTTCATTTCCTATTACAATACATAAATAGTAAAGATGCAAAGCATTATGGCATTTATCAAGGCCTGGTATGGCGCTGCATGTATTATCATATCACTCAATAAAACATGTGTAAACATGTTTACCGTGTGGTGCCGGACGTAAAGAATCACACCACCTCATTTCTTCTCGAGGGTGTCGTAAGAGGCGACTAAAGGACTTACTAGGGAGTGGGCAGCAGCGTTCTCTATGCATTTTACCACCAAACTGTGATCGCCAAGCCGCCTGCCAAGCGTGGCGATTATGGCAAATCCCCCCAAAAAATGTAACGGTCAAATTGGCTGTGTATGGGGGAGGCCCATGTCCAGCAGTGGACTTCTTACGGCTGAAATGATGAAAACATGTGATTGTGAGCATGTGCCTTTATTTATGTGCATCTGGATTGAGGGCCCGTTTTTTGAACCCTTGCGTACCGAAATAAGATTTATAGGGAAATTAGTTAAAAATAGTAAAAACTTAAAGCAAAGGGTCATAAATTTCTTAAACGTGAATTAAAACTGTTATGATGAAATAACTTGGGCCCTCAATCCAGACGCGTGCATAAAGTGGCATAGCCTAAATCTCAGTAAGTACTATCTCTGGGTTAATAATTTTTGTTTAAGAATTTAGTTAAGACTTTTTTAAATATTTTAAGAGATTCCCAAATCTGTAAAATATAACATTACCGATTTATGGCGGCATATCTAGGGCCCTCACTTCATTATTGTTTGTACTGAGGAATCTGCAAAACATGAATATATCTGAAAAAATACATAAATACGACTTTAACATGTTTTACTTACATACCTATGTGAATTAGTTAAAAAGAAATAAGGACACAAAACTTAATTGTTAAGAAGTAAATGAAAGTCGAATTTTACTAAAAAGTCTGAACTGAGAGCCCAATATTTTCGACTTTATTGACTAGGCTCAACCTCTTAGATTAACGCAAATTAGAATAAAAGTTTTAACTATTTCTTAATTAAATTGTAACATATCGTTCGTTCTTCTAAATGTCATACTTTAAGAGAAAATTGATTTTCAATTTGTTGTAAGAGAGTTTGATTTGTAGGGTGACCATAATGTTCAAAGAACCTGTACATTTTGTAAAGTGCATTCGGCAAGTCATAATTTGCTAAAAGTACTATATACCTACTAATTACAATTTGGTTTTCCTTATTTTTAATGTAATTTATATTTATGTGATGTTACTCTTTAAGGTGAGTATGAGCCAAGTTGCCTAAAGCAAATTGATGTGAAGTAAATAGTTCTTTTTATAATTATACCGATTGTGTTTTATTTATCACAATGAATTTGTTTGATCTGGTGCTACAGTGATCCATAGATACGATGACTACTTACATGTATAACATACTACTAGTCGGTTAGTTTGCCTTTCATTTCATGCAAACACGGTTGAAGCTAAATAAATGATCTAGTTTTATTTATTTTTATAGAAATTACATTAAAAATAAGGAAAACCAAATTGTAATTAGTAGATATATAGTACTTTTAGCTGCAAATATGATGACTTTCCGAATGCACTTTACAAAATGGACAGGTACTTTATGGTCACCCTACAAATAATTCTCTTACAAAAAATTGAAGATCAATTTTCTCTTAAAGTATGACATTTAGAAGAACGAACGATATGTTACAATTTAATTAAGAAATAGTTAAAACTTTTATTCTAATTTGCGTTAATCTATGAGGTTGAGCCTAGTCAAGAAAGCCGAAGATATTGGGCTCTCAGTTCAGACTTTTTAGTAAAATTCGACTTTCATTTACTTCTTAACAATTAAGTTTTGTGTCCTTATTTCTTTTTAACTAATTCACATAGGTATGTAAGTAAAACATGTTAAAGTCGTATTAATGTATTTCTTCAGATATATTCATGTTTTGCAGATTCCTCAGTACAAACAATAATGAAGTGAGGGCCCTAGATATGCCGCCATAAATCGGTAATGTTATATTTATTTTACAGATTTGGGAATTTCTTAAAATATTTAAGAAATTCTTAACTAAATTCTTAAACAAAAATTATTAACCCAGATATAGTACTTACTGAGATTTAGGCTATGCCACTTTATGCACGCGTCTGGATTGAGGGCCCAAGTTATTTCATCATAACAGTTTTAATTCACGTTTAAGAAATTTATGACCTTTTGCTTTAAGTTTTTACTATTTTTAACTAATTTCCCTATAAATCTTATTTCGGTACGCAAGGATTCAAAAAATGGGCCCTCAATCCAGATGCACATCCTTTATTTCCCTCTAAGAAGCATGCAAACAAGCATACACCATGCATGCTAGCAAACAACATACAATCGAGCATGCAAGCAAGCATGCAGCATGCAAGCGAGCATGCATGCAAGCAGGCAAGCAGCATGCAATCGAGCATGCAAGCAAGCATGCAGCAGGCAATCGAGCATGCAAGCAAGCATGCAGCAGGCATGGTTTCTGTCACGGCTCCGGCGCTGCGGGGCTCCGGCGGTCCCACGCGAGCTTATCATCGCAGACGGTGTAACAGCATTACAACTACCTGCTCCTCAGCTCGCGGGCCGCCTCGCCCCTTCGCGCCTACGCGATTCTAAATTATACTCTAGGGGTAGGGCAGACAAGACTACGTGGAGTCGGATTTACAGCGATTCGTTTCTGTCACAAAAACCTGACTTGTAGCAATTTTTTACTACTAACAATTTTATTATAAATAAACATTCGACATAATACACTTTGTACAATAAAATACTTCGGACATATGACTATAACATGCAAAATTAGAAGACTTAATGATTATAGTATTTGATATTATGACAGAATAGTTTAAGAAGCAAAGATAATTAGGATAAACAAAATTTAGATTTTTTTAATATTATGGTTACTGACGTTTATAGCTAACGTGTTATGGGTAATGATTTTTGGACAAACGATTTTAGAAGAAGAAAGGGAGTACCGATTCAAATCGGTTCTCTATTGTGTGACCTAACTTTTTTATCCATAATCTAAAGAGACATAATGTTTTTTGTCCTAATCATCATTTGTCCGAATGATAAATTGCCCGAACTAAATGTCACATAATATCACATGCCATAAAATTGAAATCCCTAAATACAGTATGCCCTAAATTTGTTTGTCATAAATATTACTATCAATAATATACAAAAGGCTTAAAACTATTTTCAATAAAAGTTATAAGTTCTAAATTCAAATTGTTGTATGTTTATTATTTATCCTAATAATATTTTAAAACAAAGTATTACAAAATTCATTAAGAACTTGATTTTGATTGATTATGGCATTTTTCAAGGACTGGCATGGCGCTGCATGTATTATTATATCACCCAATAAAACAGGTGATTGTGAATATGTGGTTTTATTCCCGCTAAGAAGCATGCAAACAAGCATACACCATGCATGCAAGCAAACAACATGCAATCGAGCATGCAAGCAAGCATGCATCATGTAGCATGCAAGCGAGCATGCATGCAAGCAGGCAAGCAGCATGCAATCGTGCATACAAGCAAGCATGCAGCAGGCATGGTTTCTGTCACGGCTCCGGCGCTGCAGGGCTCCGGCGGTCCCATGCGAGCTTTATCGTCGCAGACGGTTTAACGATCACCACCGCCGCTTCGTCTTGCTGGCCGGCAAAGCCGGCCAGCCTCAGCTGCGGCGGCGAGCATTACAACCACCTGCTCCTCAGCTCGCGGGCCGCCTCGCCCCTCCGCGCCTACGCGATTCTAAATTACACTCTAGGGGTAGGGCAGACAAGACTACGTGGAGTCGGATTTACAGTGATTCGGTTCTGTCACTGAAACCTAACTTGTAGATTTTTTTTACTACTAACAATTTTATTATATCATGAACATTCGGCAATATACACTTTATATAATAAAATACTTAGGACATATGACTTTATAACATGCAAAATTAGGAGACTTAATGATTATTGTATTTGATATTATGACACAATAGTTTTAGAAGCAAAGATAATTATGTAAAACAAAATTTATATTTTTTGAATATTATGGTTTCTGACGTTTATAGCTAACGTGTTATGGAAAATGATTTTCGGACAAACGATTTTAGGAGAAGAAAGGGAGCCCCATTCAAATCATGTCACTTCAAAGGAACTTTTCATAACATAGGCACGAAAATTACGAAAATGTGTCCCTTTTACTTACATGTATAGTAAAATAGCGTAGTGAGTGAGTGGGTAAACATAGACTAGGTACTGATAAGTTTCCACATACGAGAGACCATAGGTAGTATCCTGCTGAAACTCAGAGGGCCATCGCACCACCTTCGGAGTTCGTCCCACACTTTGTTTGTGAGTCATATTAATTAGATACGTGGTCTGCAGTCTACAAATCTAGTTACTGCTGTTTCTTCAACAAATATTGACATGAACGCAAATAAATAAATACTACTGTAGTAGAACACAGGGAGACTTTGGATCAAAATCTAATATCTGGTCTAAAAATGTTTGACGAAAATATAAACAAATCACAAAAACGTATCTGTAGATGCCAATTTGTAGTGTCATTTACAAAAAGAGAGGTATGATTTGACTTTTTGAAAGTGGAATCTCGATATTCTAATTTTAAATCATTTTACAGAGGTTTTTCAGTGTGAAAATTGGGGTTAATTTTATAACCTCAATTTTGATTAACGATTTTTCAATACTTCTAACAATGTTATTCATACAATAATCGTTGGGAAAAGAAGTGACAGTTACAGTTGAATATTATATGTAGGTACTACTCCAAAAAATACTGAACAATGTGTTGCTTATGAATTCTCCGGGTTCCGTTGTCTATTGTATAAATAATAGCTTACCACTCGATATCCTTGATTTGATTTCCTAGATTTTTCGTTATATTATCTACAAATATCTAAAGAATCAATCAATACAAGGTGACTAAGAAAAAATATTTACAAGGCAGATTTAAGTGGAAACGGCGGAGGAGACGGCCTAAAAGGATAGTGACTTGATTGATGATGCTCGTTAGAAAAACCAGATGTTTGACCGTAAACGAAGCAAAAGGTGCAGCAGGTCACTTTTTGTTGTTTCTGCCTTCGCACGAAGAAAGAATGAGTTTATGCATGTTTGAATATTATACCTAATCGACTTACGATACCTAAATGACAACACAATGATAGCTACACCCCACAAACCTTGCCACATAAAGATAAAAATTCCAACCATCCAAGGAAATTTTGTTCAAAAAACACTCGACCGCAAAAAGGCAAGTCCAACTCACTTTGCGGAAAAAATGTTTTACTTAGTAAAAGGATCTTAATAGAAATCCGGCCGTTTAAACTTTAAACGAACCTTACTTCACGAACTAATCCAAACTACAAACTTTGTGAAAAACCTCCAACACATACCTACTAAATTGCTTTGAGGGAAGAGAAGTCAATAAAACAGGATATTCCCTTTTGTTTAGTCTCTCCCACCATGAATTAAAGATTAAGTCCGAGTTGCGCACGGCAAAGTTCTTCAAGTTAATCAATTAAGTAGCTACTTTCATCCTAATTCACCCCATTCAAAGTTTGAATGAGACTTGGGTATTTTTTTTTTATTGTGAACTTAGTGATTATCTTATTAACCTACCTACTTTACTAACTAATCTTGTCACCTCTTCCTAAAATTAAGGTTAATTGATTTTTATTTGCAATAAAAAAAAATCTGAAGAAAATATCTAAAACAGTCGATAAATAAAATAATACAGTGTTAATATGGCAAATAGAGATTAAGAAAAAAAAAATGTGGGGTCGGGGACAGGAACGAAGTGCTTTTCTGCTCCGAACTCCGAATGTATCGTCGTTTACTCTATCTTTAACGTACTTAAATGTTATTTTTATTTCACTTATCCACGTCAACACCCTTGAAAACCATGAATATAACACCCATGATGACACCCAAAACGCCCGCCCTTCGACACTTCCTAGTGCTTTAGCTGGAAAGAAGAAGTGGCGGAACAAGGTCCCCAGCAGCACAGCGAAGTTGATTCTGCACAATATTGTGTAAGTAATTAATATTATAAAACAAAACATACATTAAAAATCAAAACATACATTAAAATAGTTTTGATATTTTTTGCTACCGCCATCTTGGATTTTCATTTTGTAGCTCGCAATTGACACACTTTATGAATAATTTGTTAATATTCACAGCTGCCATCTTGCATTTTCATTTTAAGTTCGCGTTTAGCTTCACCATCCTCGAAAACTATGAAAATTAAACCCATAATTTCAACTAAAAGACGTCCACTGCTGGGAGGTTTCCCCCAATTTGGAGGGGTCTGCCATAATAGCCACGCCTGGGATGCATCTGCGATGTTTACTCAAGTTAACTTCTCACAGAGTAGATAGCTTATAAGTAGTAGTACAGAAAATAATGCATCTCTTCTCACCAGATTGCGGGTCAGTAGCAACAGCCTCTTGAGAGTTATTGCTGATACGCATGACGAAAATCCCCCTAATGAAGCATCTTATAAACGCCACCCTGGCTGTAGTAAAATATCAAAAATAAATAAAATCTGAGTAAACATTTATGCACTTCGTTGGCCACACATCGCTAAATCATAATTATATTTATGAGGAATATTCAAAGGCATAAACGTTCAAAGGGGGTGGGCAAATACAAACAGCTCCATAAAAAGTTCGCTTGCGTCGGCTTTGCGGTTTGTGAGTCAATTTTCCCCTAAAATAAGTACCTATAGATATTTTATTAGGGATTTCTCTTTAGCAGCCCGGAGTCCGGATTTATGCCTGATTGATAGCAATACGGACGCCCTTTGTTACACGGGACTTAAACCGACGACGCAGCTCTATATGTCCCGTCTACATTACACCACGAAGGTTGAGGAGATCGTGGAGTATGTACAATTGTACATACGAGTGAAAACCAACTGGACCTTGAGGGTTGAGAAGTTGGAACCGCGCTACAACAAGAACTTCAAATCTTTCGTGGTGCGAGTTCCAACTCATCAAATCGAGACCTTTCTCAAGGAAGAGTTTTGGCCGAAGGGTGTCGTGTATCGGCGATTCCGCGGAAAGCTACGCGACACCACGCAGCGCAACACGACGCCGTCACTTCGTGTACAATAGTTATGTTTACATTGTTTTTAATTGTATTTATGTTAGTCTGTAAGGTATTTATGATATGGGTCTTTGTAGCCCGAAATAAATTGATTTGATTTTGATTTAAACATAACTGGTGAAATGTGAATGTCCCCACTATAAGTAAACTTCTGCCCATCCCTTCGGGGAAACAGGGCGTGAAGTTGTACTAAGTTATATTTTATTAAAAGCTCTCTGAATTTTGGCTCAGAGCCAATTGCAATTGTGAAGAAAGTGGTAGGTAAGCAAATATGCTTTATCATGCAAATTGAAGTTCACACAAAATTTTGTGTTTGATTATATATTAACAGAATCCATTCGCGTGAAATTTCCTGTTTTGACAAAATAAAATAATAATATTGTATCCTATAGCATCGCATCGCCCCGCCTGCGATATGAACTCGTTTTCGTATAGCGATTGTTCACTGCCAGACCAGAGCCCCGACCATAAGATTTCAATTATTATGTGGAAGCGTGATAATCGTGGGCCCTGGGTCAAGAAGTGGCTAGCGAAACTAGTCCGCCGTACGCGGAGCAGAACAATCAAATCAAACACTTACAAATACAACAAAAGAACTTACCTGTGGTAGACGAACACCTGCTCTGGTGCCTACCTGGAGTTATGTATGTAAGTGAGTGTATATGTATCGTGTAGTGACACTGTAAATGAGTTTTCCAGGTTACCATCCGCTGCAACAAGGCTGGAGGCGATCACAGCATGCGGTTCCAATAGCTTCACTTTCACTTAACCTTCAAACTAACACAGGTATTTCCAACAAACAAAACCCGTATTATTACGTCAAGGGGGGCTTATTTACAATCAATACAATTGGGTCATGACCTTTTGTCCACCAAAACGACCGGTTCTAAGGGATTAATTTACAAAAGATCGCGAGATTCAACACGGCGACCTGCTCTTTCAAGCGCCAAATCCAAGAGAAGCGTCAAAGTCAAACTGTCAAGTCAGATGTCATTCCGTTCGGGCGCGTTCCGAAGGCGCATAGAGTAACTAATCGAACGGTCCGAAACATCTACCACCCCCGGACGGGCCTTCCCGTCCGCTAATCACTTGGCAATCTTGACAAGGTTGCGTTTTATCAGTCCACTTGACGCGCTGCTGGAGGATGTGCAAATACTCCTAGCTCCGACCCTTCCAAAAACTCTGAGCGAGCTGCTGCACCAACTGGAACCGCGATAGCCAATTTTGGCTCACATCGACAAAAGGGTGCTCCGGCAGGGCGACAAGTGGCTGTCAAATCAAAAAATGGCCCGGGGTCAGGGCCTCCAAGACGTTCAGGTCCGAAGACAGCGGGCACAATGGACGCGAGTTCAATACAGCTTCAAAACGGCAAAATACCGTAGCTAACTCCTTAAAGGTGAGAACGATGTCTCCCAACAATCTGCGCCAGAGTCCCTGTGCCGCTTTCACCGCGGCCTCAAAAATACCCCCCCAATGGGGGCAGGCTGGCGGATCAAACAATAACAAACAACAAACAACCAAACAACAACAACAACCAACAACCAAACAACAACAACAACAACAATTTAACCAAATGGCCCTCCTTAGGCAACAAAAGGTGGTGACGGGCCCCATAAGGAAGGCTAGAGTGCCTCAACCGTCAACCAAACAACAAAAGACCCGTATCGTCCAAAAAAGGGGTTCAACTTACTAACGGCTCCCGACAATATCCAAAACTCTCGCTGCAGAATGGCCAACAGCGCATTGCAACCGGCATGCGAGTTCTTAATGTGACGATCAGTCACCAACAATTCAACAATTTGTCGAGGAGCTGTATCGACTCAACAAAACTCAGGGTCCTTTGTTCCAACAGCGAGCACCTTGAGCCCGGGCAAAGGACCCGACATCAAGACTGGCGATCGAGGCCAATCATCCTCGGGATGAGTCAGCCAGTCTGGTCCCCACCATAGGGGGTGAGCAATCAAGCGGGGTGCCATGCACCCACGTGAGGCCACGGCGCCTATGTTCAAATCTCCAGGCACGTGCCTCCAAATCAAAGGCGTTTCAGAATTTTGAATCTGGGACACTCGGTTCGCAACAAAGACCTCCAAAGAGTGGACGGACGTCTTCAACCAACACAAAACAATTTGACTGTCCGTCCAGGCGTAAGAAACCCGAATGTCTACAGTTCCACCCAAAGTGTGAGCAACGTGGTTCAATAGACGCACAAGAAGCGCCGCCCCTGACAATTCTAACTTAGGGATGGTCAGTGCCATCCGGAGGGGGGCCACCTTCTATTCTATTTTTTATAATGGCAAGCAAAGCCGATGTCGACTATTCTGCCAATGTCTAAAGTGAATTGAAATAGCAAGTGTGCGTGTTTAAAAAAATAAAAAAAATATATAAAAAAGTTTATAATCTTCGATGATACAGTTGGGCTTTATGTTGATCTTGTGGGGTTAGTATTGGACTGAAACAAACAAAGAAATATAGGTAAATTACATAAATATTATAATTGTTAGAACATTAAATATAAATATACCATATCCACACAGATTGGGAAAAGAATCATAATTTTATATTATTGTGGCGGATGAAAATCATCAGCGCCAAAAGCAGTTCAGGAGAGGAATAAGTTAGAAGGGAGGGGAAATTAATCGGAAGAGGGATCTTAAGTTTAGTGAGACGGTTATACAAATCTAGAGGTGGGACGTTGTTAGAGCATTCAAAGAATATGTGCTCAAGGGTGCCCTCCGCCAGTCCGCACTCGCAGAGAGAGGAGTCGCGGACACGGATTTTGTGTAAAAAGACGGGAGTGCAACAAAAACCTAAGCGGATTCTACATATAACAGATATGACAGTTTTGGATACTTTTTTGTAACCGGAGAACCATGGTTTTGGTTTAATGGTCGGTTGTACTGCATAGAAAAACCTGCCTCTCTTCTTGCTTGAAATATTCCACTGCTCCTGCCAGGAACACTGTAGATTTAATTTTGGAAGGGACAATAGATCATAACCCTGATGAGTGTTATATGTGAGGTCTGCCGTTAAAGATGAGCAAGCATCTTTAGCCAAGGCGTCAACACATTCGTTACCCCTAATGCCACAGTGATTAGGTATCCAAACCAGCTGAACATCTTTTTGATTACTAGCACAGGACATTAAAGATTTTTTAATTTTTAAAATAAGGGAGCTTTGTAGTTTACTTTTAAAGGGACTTTGAGTCAAAGCTTGCAAACTGCTAAGGGAATCTGTAAATATGACGGCTTTCTGAATATTATGGTGGGACTCAATAAAGAGACTAGCTTCCAATATAGCCACACACTCACCAGTGAATACAGAAGATTCCTTAGGGCATTTAAATTGTAAGATAATTTTGGAGCTTTGGAAATAGACCGCAGCACCAGTGTTATTAAGATCGGAAAGTTTCGAAGCATCCGTAAAAAATAATTGAAAACCATTCCATCGCTCGCCCACCACCGCATTGAAAGCCGAATTCGCTGATGGGGATTTTTTTGATATACCAGTATCAAAGAAAATTTTTGGGATATAATTTAAAACTTCATAAGAGAAATTAAAAAGGGGTAATCTGGGGAGTTGGATGATCGGGCATGCTAAATTTAGGAGTAGCCGATAAGATTTTAGGATTAAAGGGATTTCTTTGTTTTTCCAGTAATTTGAGCTTCTGCATAAGGCATCTAACTCGTTCAGTCTTCCTATAAGAGGATGACAGGATCTAGCTATTAGTCTAGACACAAAACGGGAGGCCAGATATTGCCGCCTGAGGGCAAGAGGGGGTTCAGCGCATTCGACTTGCAACGCGTTAACGGGAGAGGACTTCATACAACCTGAGATGATCCGAAGGCATTTGGACTGGACTCTGTCCAGCCCAGCCAAAGCACCTTTGTTACAAGGACCCAGGAGATATGTTCCATAATCCAAAATACTGCGAACTAAGGCATTGTACACTAATTTCATGGTGAAGGGGTGAGCGCCCCACCAAACACCCGCAAGGACTTTTAAAATTGAGATAACCCTTTCACGTTTCTGGATAAGATGATTTATATGATGTTTACCAGTTAATTTTGAATCGAGAATAACGCCCAAAAATTTTACTTTACTAGCTATAGGAATGTCGTGGCCTGAAATATTTATAGCAATATGAGGGATGAGTCTTTTTCGAGAGAAAATTACTGCCGAACTTTTCGGTGCCGACAGCGATAGCCCATGGCTTAAAAGCCATTGATTCAAAGAATCCAGAGAGAGGCACAAAGATGACGCACTGTCATCTATGGAAGGATCTGTCACATACAGAACAATGTCATCGGCATATTGTAAAATCTGGCAATTGTTATTTAGGCAGGACCCAATATCAGCCGTATAGAGATTGTAGAGTATGGGACTGAGAACATAACCTTGAGGAAGACCCTTCCATACGACCCTCTCATCAAACTCCTCACCCTGGACTCTCAGAACCAATGAACGGGACAACAGGAGCTCGCATATGCATCGTATCATCTTGGCCGGTAGACTCAGCTGTTGCAGTTTTTGCCTGAGTACGGGAAGAAGTACATTGTCATACGCAGAGGAGATGTCGAGGAATGCGGCAACAACGGATTCGTTTCTAGAAAAGGCTAAGCGGATATCCGTAACTAATATACCAATGCTATCCATTGTACTAAGCCCTTTCCTGAAACCAAATTGATGATTCGGCAGTAAGTCTCTCGATTCGACTAACCACTCAAGACGATTTTTAATTAGGTGCTCCAGTAACTTGGCTAGGACTGAAGACAAAGCAATTGGCCTAAGGCCATTCGGGTCATCTGCATGTTTTCCTGGTTTCAGTAGAGGAATAATAATCTGTAACTTCCACTAATCTGGAACCCAACCGTGAATATAACAATAATTTAAGATATTTAAAAAGAAGATTTTAGCTTTTTCGCCAGAATGGGTTATAAATGAATATGGTATGCCATCAATACCAGGAGCTGAGTCCCGGACATGTTTGAGCACCACATTCAATTCCTCCAAACTAAATGGTCTATCAAAGGGATCCTCTGTTACAATATCTAAGGGTGCATTTACACATTCGGATGAAAATGGAACATAAGATGATGCTATTTTGTCAAAAAAATGTTCAGCAGTTTCCCTAGTGATGGGTGAAGAGATTGATGGGGAACATCCACGTCTAAATCTATTAATATTTTTCCAGACAATTGAAATTGGAGTAGAGGGAGATAGGGAAGTGCAAAACTTAATCCAACCCGTACGTTTCTTCTTACGAAGAAAACGTTTCGATCTGGCATTGATCTGTAAATATGCCAATAGATTCTCGGTATTCATATTCCCATTATAACATATTTTCGCCTCATTTCTATCCCTGATTGCTGAAGTGCACTCTGGACCCCACCACGGAGGTGAAGGAACTTTGTCACGGGCACAGTTTTTCAATGGAAAGCAGGAGTCTGCACTGGAGGTGATGGCCGTAACAAAACCCTCATAACATCTCTTGGCATGGCAGTGACCAGAAGGATTTGATAAATTTGAATTTAAATTTGGAAGTACGTCTATTTTGTCCTCTAATAATGAAGTACATTTTGTCCAGTCTGGTTTGGACAGGTTATATTTCAAAAGTGGAGGGGAAGTTTTCTCAAAAAAAGTTTTATTAAGCAAGGATATAACGATAGGGTAATGATCACTACCATGCGACAAGGTTGTACATTCCCAGGAGGTTCACGCTGCTAGCTCAACTGAACAAAAGGTTAAGTCAACGCAACTATTTTGTTGACCAGGAACAGGTCTGCGTGTTGGGCATCCATTATTTAAAATGCAGAGATTCAAATCGTCCAGGATCTCAACCAGAGCTGAGCCAAAAGTATCACAGCGTTCAGATCCCCATCTGTAATGGTGGCAGTTGAAATCGCCCATAACCAGTATCGGACCATGAACTTTGGAAAAAATCTCTTTTAAAATTATTAAATGAGCATGATGAGGATGTGCAATATAAATGGAGAACACTGTGATACCTTCAACCGTCCCTGCGGCAATGCTCATATCTCCTGTAAGTGAAGGTAAAGTATGAGGCGAAAATGGGACCCGGTTGTTGACCAAGAGAGCTGACCCTCCATAGCCATCCGATCTGTCACATCTGAATATATTGAAATGGGGAACACGGAAGCTAAGACTTGGAGTAAGCCAAGTCTCAGCTATAGAACAAGCCAAAGGCTTGTATTTATTTAATAGGAATGTGAGGTCGTGCTTTTTATGCCACACGCTCCTCACATTCCACTGTAGGAAAATTTGGCGAGACGCCATTTCTAATATCTAAAAGAAGTGTTATAAGGTGGTCGGCAACGTTGGACGGTGATTGAGTGTTAGTAGTAGAAGAAGAAATAACGATAGGTAAAAGTTTCATGAGTAGTTCAACAATAGAAGAGGTACTATTATTGGAAGTGTCATTTTTGTTGAGAGCGCAGCCGTTAGGCTGTGAAAGTTGGGGGGAACTAATAATCTGCTGATGAGCAACTTTGTCATAAGACGGGGAGAGAGGGGCATGAGATTTAGGCTTCAGGTGTACTGTCTTTCGATATGACTGCGACATCGGAGTTTTAGCAACATTCGCATAGTTGCGAGAAGGTGTTGGAATTAATTTGTTGGCTTCGGCATAAGGCATGGATTTTTCAGCCATAATGGTCTTAATGGCTTTCTGTCTACCATGCTCGGGGCATGACTTGCTGTTAACGAAGTGATTACCCGAACATAGAATACAGAAGGCCTCGCCCTCAGAAATGGTGCAACCATCACCTGGGTGATCGTGGCCACATTTACTGCAGCGTGGTTTAGACCTACATACATTAGCCACATGTCCAAATCTACAACATTTGCGACATTGTATGGTGGGATATATATATTGCTCAACAGGAAGGGAAGTGTAACAACAAAAGATTCTCTTAGGGAGGACTTGTCCATCGAATGTAATGACACAGGTTTCAGTTGCTTTCCATTCATTTTCTCCGTCTCAGTGGCAACGCCAGAGTTGTCCACAAACCAACACTCATCCTCCAAAAATTGGATGAGGTCACCAAATGGGGGGAGATGTGTAACACTATCCCCACCATACTTTTGCTCGAAACGAGCCCTCAAATCGGCAGGAAGCCGTTGCAGCACAACATGCCCCAAAGGGTAAGACCATTGGTCCACCGGCAAGTCCAATCGCTTTAAAGCGTTGGTCGCTACCACCAACGGGTTCAACAGGTCAGTATGCAATGCTGACAAACTAGTAATGACCGGTAACCCCAAAATCAATTCAATATGAACGTCAGCCAAACAACGCTCATTTTGGTACCGCTGGGTGAGTAGTCCCAAAGCGGTAGGGTAGGCTGAGTCAGTCAACGACAGATGCTGTACCAAGGCTCGGGCCTTACCTTCCAGGACAGACAACAAATAGGCCAACTTTTGGGCGGGTCTGAGGTCCGAGCGTGCATCAACCAAACTTGCAGGCAATCTACTCAATAGTCCGGGACCTGAAACAACCGAGGTCTCCGGCTTGACCTGGACAGGTGTCCGGCACTGCAATATTTCCATTTGTATGCCATTGCACAAACAAACAAATCAAATAAACCAAATAATTAAATAATCAAATAACAAAGTTCAATCAATCAATTACAAAATAACTACAAGCAAACAATCAAACTACCAAACTGTTAGTCAATAACTAAAGAAATAACAATATATTGGTTTCAATTCAATTCAACAACAAACTTTTATTTTAATTCAAAACCAATGTCAACGTTCAAAAAATTCTACTTCAAATTCAATTCAAATTCAAATTCAAATCCAATTCCAAATGTTAAGTTCACAAACCACTGTGTCAATGGTACAACAACAATAAACCTTTATTCCAATTTAAAACAATGTTAATGCTCAAAAATGCCAATTTCAAATATTAATCCTCACAAACAACCATGTCAATGGTACAAAACTCAATATTTCAATGTCTTCCTGACATTTAATACAACAGAGGTCAAATAACAACAACAAGAGGTTATAACATAGCTCAATCTAACCAACTCTGTTAGCATATGCAAACCCGGTTGACCCCGGCAATATGAGTTACTCGACTCAATAAATTCAAACAAATTATTTCAAATAAACAAGCAATCATAGTTATCAAATATTTACAGCGTATTACTACTTCCCTTATAGAGACTGCCAAGTAATTAGCCTACTGTAAATTACCAATTTGTTGGTTATATGTCTTATAACCACGCTCTGCTACCAAAAATGTTCACTGCCAGACCAGAGCCCCGACCATAGGATTTCAATTATTATGTGGAAGCGTGATAATCGTGGGCCCTGGGTCAAGAAGTGGCTAGCGAAACTAGTCCGCCGTACGCGGAGCAGAACAATCAAATCAAACACTTACAAATACAACAAAAGAACTTACCTGTGGTAGACGAACACCTGCTCTGGTGCCTACCTGGAGTTATGTATGTAAGTGAGTGTATATGTATCGTGTAGTGACATTGTAAATGAGTTTTCCAGGTTACCATCCGCTGCAACAAGGCTGGAGGCGATCACAGCATGCGGTTCCAATATCTTCACTTTCACTTAACCTTCAAACTAACACAGGTATTTCCAACAAACAAAACCCGTATTATTACGTCAAGGGGGGCTTATTTACAATCAATACAATTGGGTCATGACCTTTTGTCCACCATAACGACCGGTTCTAAGGGATTAATTTACAAAAGATCGCGAGATTCAACACGGCGACGTGCTGTTTCAAGCGCCAAATCCAAGAGAAGCGTCAAAGTCAAACTGTCAAGTCAGATGTCATTCCGTTCGGGCGCGTTCCGAAGGCGCATAGAGTAACTAATCGAACGGTCCGAAACAGCGATCTTTCTGACTATTTTCTTTGTGCTCGGATCGGTTGTCGCATAATTGTAAATCATCTTTACATGTTCTTCCAGAAGTAGTTTAAGAGATTAGCGCGTTTAAACAAGCAAAAAAAAAACAACAACTCTTGGTAAGGTATAGATAACCTTTAAAATAAAGTCGCTTTTCGTGTCTGTCTATATATTTGTCGTTGGAAGGTGTATGAATAAGTATAATAAATGCATATGTTAAACTTACCCATATAACCCGTGTACCGTGTGGTGCCGGACGTAAAGAATAACACTACCCCATTTCTTCCCGTGTGTGTCGTAAAAGGCGACTAAGGGACTTACTAGAGAATGGGCAGCAGCGTTCTCTATGCATTTTACCACTATACTGCGATCGCCAACCCACCTGCCAAGCGTGGCGATTATTGCAAAGCCCCCCAAATTGGGGGAGGCCTAAGTCCAGCACTGGACGTCTTATGGCTGAAATGATGATGATGATGATGACCCATATATCCCCGCTAATATTATAAATGTGAATGTAAGTTTATTTGTTACGCTTTCACGCGAAAACTGCTTAACCGATCATCATGAAACTTTGTACACATATTCTTGGAGGTATTAGAAGTAAGATAGGACACGAAACATAAAAAAAATGTTTGTCAAAAAATCTCAAAAACTAGCTACTTCAACGCTATCTAGCAATGAAGTTATAAAAAAAGGTTTGTCGCGGACGAAGTCGCGGGCAGAAAGCTAGTAGGTAATAAATAAACAAATTTTTTTGACAAACCAAAAATACCGTCGAGCCAGGGGCGTGTTACTATTAAATAAATAATTGGTAGTAATAAAACGAAATGTGGGTGTTTCTGCCTACCTCTGAGAGAACATAAGCCTGACGTTATTTCAAGTTAAATGGAAAGGTATCAAAGTTTAATATGTACGCAACAATGTAACTCCATAATACATGTATATCACCTACGCTAAAATTCTTGTATTATAGTAACACTGAAAATGAGTCCATATAACCTGCTTATTATGATAGTAATTAAAATAACACCTCTTCCAAAGGGACTCAGTTTCATTATGATGAATTACACTCATACGTGGTAGTTTTCAAGTAAACCCTCTGGGACCAAATGTTATAATAGATAAGGGTCACCGATATTAACTTAAACTTAATTTCATATTACCTGGTAGGTCACGTTGGTAGTATAACTTTGTATGTTATATATAATTACTAATATCTGGATGACCGAGCTTTGCTCGGTATTTTTTGGTAAATTGTGTTTAAAATAATAAGTTTATGTTCAAGTTGATTATCGATAAAGTTGGTCATTGAAAACACGAACAAAACGACATTTTATAAAAATGAATCCTAGCTAGATCGATTTATCGCCCCCGAAACCCCCTGTATACTCATTTTCATGAAAATCGTTGAAGCCGTTTCAGAGATTCAGATTATTTATATACATATATACAAGAATTGCTCGTTTAAAGATATAAGATATTATTTAGCTATAAGTTCTGTGTGTCTCGCTTCTAATATCACTTGCGATATGTTGGTGTTACTCCATTGTCTAATTCTTTGGGAATCCAAGCGTCAAATCATGTTCACCACAATTTATGAATATGGGTATCAGACGCCAATTAATCAATCTAGCCTTTTCCTAACTGTATTGAGGTCGCCTTCCATTCTTACCAGTTTTAACTGAATAGGTACTAATAATTTACATGGAGCGACTACTTTTCTGAGCTTCACCACCATCAACTCAGTTACTATGAAACTCGTTGCCCGTGGGTAAGACTGGATGTCAGAGTTTTCTGACTACCCGTAAAAACTATCAAATAGTATAATTTTAATCATAATATATATCTAAGAATGAGAGCCAGAACCAACGGTTTAACGTGCTTTCCAAAGGTCTTGATATCGATATATATATATGAGAGGGTCACCCATCCACAAAACGTCCGCAACAAGCGTGACTTAACCCTAATGAACTCGGTTCTCTTCCCTCTCTTCTTCCCTGATGTCAAACTTCCTAGATAAATGATGACAACGTTCCACTTGTCTGCTAAAAGTTATTACAAAGTCCGCCCACCTTCCATAAATAATTACTCATCTATAGCCAATTTTCCTAAAAGCACAATTTGCTAAATTATTTAAATTTAGATCGACCAGAGGCCTATTAAGGAATTTCCTTCCTTATTAACTCAGAAAACAGGCTATTTTTTCCTATCAAATGGGCACCGATGACGGGATCAATATTAGACATTATGTAATGTGTAAGCTAATTTTATTTACGTCTGGAATCCAGAACCTTCCTCTTAAGGAACTAAAAGGAAGTACAATGTATTATTTGACTGAAGTGATAGCCCAGTGGTAACAGCCCCGAAGTATGTGATGTTGGTAATGGGTTCGAACTCTGGCAGGCACATTACTTTGTGTAATTTATTTAAATACCACTGCTTTCGAATCGATATAGGAAAACATGACAACAAAGAAACTGTGTCTTTTTTTGATAATTTTCACTTGTTAGACTTATTATCAAGCATTATTTATTTCAAATTTTAAGTTTAGAAGTAGTTATGTAACTATTTGAAATAAATTATTTGACTTTTGTGGTCGACGATAGTACGTACAATTGTCTAGAATAATAGCATTGGCTCCAAATATAAAACTGACTAGGTAATGAAAAACAAAATTCACAGATCTCTTCGTCAGATAGGATTTTGAAATACGTATTATTAGGTGAAATGGAAGTTTATAATAATTTGTTATTTATATATAGGTCTGACAGAATCACCATGCATGACTCACAGCGACAGTTTCACTTAAGTCGTTCTGGAATCCAAAGTTCTTGACAAGTTGGGTGCGTCTTTTGATTGCGATCTAATTTATTCAAAGAAAAAAGAAATGTTGCAAATAATTATTCATTAACATTTGCTTACATTACTTATTTAACTTAAATATTTTCTTTTGTAGACAATTCGCAATATAAGTCACCTTAAAAAAAAACGAATGCCCTTTTACGTTATATCGTACACAATTAAAACAATTAAGGATTCTGATATTTTACTTAAGCAATACCTTTTGCTATTATTACACTATTATTTCATGTCTAAGAATGATTACGACTCTTTAAAGCCAAAACGCATGTATTTTTATTCAGAAATTGGATTCGAATTTATTATTTTAGAAGCACTATGATATGATTGTTTCCTATTCAAAATATTGAACCAGTCAACCAAAACAGACAAAGATATATCACTTCAAACACAAATAAATTATTGGAGGAACATAAATTTCAACTAAAACGTTCATTCGATATAAATCCTGTATCGAAGAACTAATCCGGTACAGTACAATATAGCTTGTTGTGGTAAATAGCGGAGATTAAGTCCTTTTCAAAATGGCGACGGGCCGGAAGTGAGGCCTGCTTAGTGTTATTACCCCAGTTACTCATGATTTCGAGATAAATAAGGTTTAGTATAATGATAGTACAGTATTAAAGCAAATTGCAAATAGTATACGGCTCCGTTCTGAGCCTCGAGTGACTTTGGAAACGACTTACATCAAGAGACGCGTCATCTGTAAGTTTCGGTCGAATATGATTTTTCGTGGAGTTTGGAAATTACCCTATCATTATAAAATTTAGGCAATGTGTTTTATTCTGATGTATTTAATTTTACTGTAAGGTTTCATCAACATACGTTCGGTAGTTATCGATTTTTTTCGTGAACGTGAAACACCCATTCAATATTTAAAAAAATGCGTTATTTACATAAACAAGTAGGATAAATTATATTGCTTGGAGATGGTGCGTTTTTTTAGTTTTCAATTAGCTAGGTACCTAGTTACTTACATAATATCAATGCTTCGTAAACACTGCACTTATCATAAAGGTTGAATAAAGCCATGCCCAACTAATTGCAAAAAATATGCAGTTAATCCGAAGAACCTGGTGTAATTTTACTTCACGTCAAAGCAATACGAAGCAACAATGTAGCAATTCAGCATACAAATATGATAAACAAAGGGTTAAAACATAAACTAATCATATCACTGTTCCAAAAATCACACATCTATATGTCACCGTCAAATTGTAAATACCGTTAGATTATAATCTAACTAACGAGATTATATTATAATCTGACGGTTCAAAATCTATCGGCAAATTACAATATCGCTAGTTAGATTGTAATCTGACGGTATTTATAATACAACTAGCTGACCCGACAAACGTTGTTTTGCCAGGTGAAAAAGATTGAAATTTTAGAGTCATATGTATTTTTCAATGCCAAACCATAATAAAATAAAAATATTTGGGGGTGGGTCACCCTTATCATTTAGGGGTATGAAAAATAGATGTCGGCCGATTCTCAGATCTACCCGATATCCATACAAAATTTCATAAAAATCGGTCTAGCCGTTTCGGAGAGGTTTGGTAACAAAGACTGAAACACGAGAATTTTATATATTAGAATTTCACGTTGACATATACAATACATACCTCACCGTGCTTCTGAAAGCACGTTCATCCGTTGGTCCTGGCTGTCATTCCTAGATCTTTGACAGTTATTACGGCTCGTCAGAGACCCGAAAGTCTAACAATTTTATTAGTCTTACCAAAGAGTATCGTATAACTCAGACACTGAATGTTGGAGGACAGATAGGTAGTCACTGCATGTAAAATACAACTTATCCTGTTTGACTGGAAGCCAACCTTGGTTTTGGCTTAATGACATTCATAGTTAGAAAAAATATAGGCTGGATTGATTGAGTTTAGTGCTAATTTATTCAGAATTAAAATGAAATATACTTACATATGTATAAATTAGAACTAATATCCAATAAACAAGTAAGAATGTTATTTTATCCTTACTTATATAAAACTATTAATAAACTAAAATATATGGTGTCGAAAAAAATCAATAATATTGCTGTCGGCTGGTAATGTTCCCAAGAGAATATTACTACGTTTAGTTTTGTTTAAAACTTTTACTTATTTTCCACAAAAGTTTTATTGAACCACCTTTATGGATATTACTTTCCGCTTCATTGTCATTTACTTCATCAGTTTGTCATTTCTGGAACCATCGGCACGAAATGTCCATGGCAATCAAATCAATTTTGAAACAGTCTTAGAGGTATTCGAGTATTTCCCAAGATCGAACAGTGATAAAACACGATTAATGTTTAAGTTATAAGTCTACACATGATTTGATTTTGACCTTTCCAGATTCAATTCCCTTTTTTCGATGGACAGAATAAATATAGAGTACTACGAGTTTGGTCCTATTCGGACAAGTGACATAAGATCTGAAATAATCTTATACCTTTAAACGAGCTTTTCTTGTATATATATATGTATATATATAATCTGAATCTCGGAAACGGCTCCAACGATTTTCATGAAATTTAGTATGCAGGGGGTTTTGGGGGCGATAAATCGATCTAGCTAGGATTCATTTTTATAAAATGTCGTTTTATTCGTGTATTCAATGACCAACTTTATCGATAATCAACTTGAACATAAACTTATTATTTTAAACACAATTTACCAAAAAATACCGAGCAAAGCTCGGTCATCCAGATATTGTATACTAGACTAAGTAACAAACATCCAAACTTACACATTTAAAATATTGAGTACTTACTAAAACTTCTCCCGCAACTTCATCCGCATGAAAATAGCTCCTGTTATTCCGGAATAATATAGCTTTTCGTAAAGAATTTTTCAAATTGGTAAGTAGTTTTTAAATAAATCGTTTTAATACCTCTTCTCATACATCGATATCGAGGGAAGAATACAAGTGTTCAAAGTTTTCCTCTTGATGTGCATGCTTTGCTTTTTATTATTTCATTCAGAGACCAGTATTTTCTTCAGCCTCGCAACAAATTTTATGTAGAAGTAATGTTTATTTTTCTGCACAACAATGTAATCTGCAAGTGCCTTTCCTGGCAGGAAGACATTCCATCGAAATTGCTTTGCATAAGTTAAAGTAGAAGGACTCCTACTATGTAAGTAAAACCTACTTACAACATAACAAATAGCTGTGCAATCTTCTCGCAGAGAACACTGCAGTACGTTTTTACTGTAGCACATTTCCGAGTGCAATTTTTGGACCGAGAACATATTCAAACACAAATGAGTTCATATAAGGAGGCTGTATTATTTATACCGCAACAAGCACCGCAAACATATTGTACAATGTTGCCGCAGCAATAAATGAAACCGTATTCAAGTATACCTACCATAGGAGAATAATTCGGGAAACATTTTGTGATACAGAGTATTTTATTTTATTGTAAAGGAGGCTTTAAAATTTATATAATTATGCGGTGCTTGAGCTAATCATTATAAAAAATGCTTAATTTTTGTAAATAACTAAAATTCGTTGTTAAATATTAATTAAAAAAAACATTTTCCTCATGCATTGAAGGCCCTTAGTGTGGAGTTTATAACCTGATACCAATAACAGGCGTAAGGTCAAACCACAGAACAACGTGGGTCAAACTCATGTCAAACTCCTAAGACATTAAATGTCAGATTAATATCTGGGATTTCAAAACAAATTTTACATGATCGTGTGAAAAAATGGTAAAAATATGATAACACCGGAGAGAAAACTAAGTAATAGTAAATTCTTTTTACAATTTATTTACTTTTAGTGAAGGATGAGAGGAACTAAGCAAGGCCTTTAAAGTATTACAGTTGTTCCTTTATCACGTATCTCATATATTATTACGTGAAGCAAATCTTTATACCTCTTTTTACGAAAACTAATTAGACGGAGAAGTATGATATTTGGCACCGTTAAAGTTAATATGAAGAAAGAGTGCAGAAAGCAGAAGAATATTTTTGATTGAAATGAATTGTGGTCGAATTTTCACCACTAGTATTTATAAACGGCTGTTGCCGTACTTGCCGTGACTTTGAGCAATTTGTGGCAAAGTTTTAAGAGGTATACCTAAATATCCAGGATCAAATGTAGCCTATGTACCTCTTCAAGTTATAGGCGACCTAATTGTCAAACTAAACGACTTGTTCAGAGATTTAGGCGTGAAAGACAGTCAAAAATCATTTATTTCGTATTTCTAACTACTTAGATTATTGCAAAATGCCGCAAACTCACAAGTTTATGACGAAATAACGATTTGTGTCACAAAATATTATTAACGCAATACATGTTAGTCCCCACACGTTGTCCCAACTTAATAAAAGCGAGGTAATGAATTTCGAGAACAGACGAGAAAAGTCACGTACAAGATATTTGGGTCAAGGCGTCCGTAGCCGATATTATTCTGAATATTTTAATGATATTTTCCCCTTATAATATATGGGAGAATGGAGGCTAATCGTATTATTAAATAGCTTCGGGCCGCGTCTTCACCGGCCAGAAATTTCTTAATTTAACATTAAATTTAACCTATAGTATCGTACTACCCACCGTCAATATAGCTTAGTTTTCTCTTAACGTTCTTTCTGATTTTTTCTCTTTTTAGGCTCGGTTCCTATAAACAAAAAAACCGGCCAAGTGCGAGTCGGACTCGCGCACCGAGGGTTCCGTACAAACCTGTAGGTATTCTCGGTTTAAAAATATATTTTTTTTATATTTTTATATTTTAGTTGATTGAATGTAAGGTAAATTGCGGTTTACGATTTATGACGTTTTAAAAAAAAACTACTCACTCGATCTCGTTCAAACCAATTTTCGGTGGTAGTTTACATGATAATGTACATCATATATTTTTTTTAGTTTTATCATTCTCTTATTTTAGAAGTTACGGGGGGGGGGACACACATTTTACCACTTTGGAAGTGTCTCTCGCGCAAACTATTCAGTTTAGAAAAAAATGATGTTAGAAACCTCATTACCATTTTTGAAGACCTATTAATAGATACCCCACACGTATGGGTTTGATGAAAAAAAACATTTTTGAGTTTCAGTTCTATGTATGGGGAACCCCAAAATTTATTGTTTTTTTTCTACTTTAGTGTGAAAATCTTAATGCGGTTCACAGAATACATCTACTTACCAAGTTTCAACAGCATAGCCCTTATAGTTTCGGAATAAAATGGCTGTGACATACGGACGGACGGACAGACAGACAGACAGACAGACAGACATGACGAATCTATAAGGGTTCCGTTTTTTGCCATTTGGCAACGGAACCCTAAAAAACCATTGCTGTTATCAAAATCGAGCCAAACCGAACAAAAAAATAACGTTTGTTGTATGGAAGCCCCTGGAATATTCTGGCTTCGTACTTACGTCGTGAAAATTAGTTTGATTTAAATCCCCAAAAATATTTCTCAATTCAAGATAATTCTATAAATAAGATCAGAAGGATCTGAGAGCAGTTGTGGCCCATTACCACTGGTAATGGTCGTCACTAAAGAGCCAGGTCGTTTCAGAACAGAAGAGCCTCCACCATTTTAGACTGACCAAATGCATGCACTTACATAAACGAAAATCTCTCGATGTTCTTCAGGCAGTATGTCGATGACGCGAACTCTTAAGATTCTCTCCTACCAAAAATCACTGAAGGTTTTGTAGTTTTCAATTTAAAAGTGCAATTATACTGCTGGTTTGTAAAAAAATAATGACGAACCGTTCTTGAAGCTCGAAAATCATTTTTAATACCAACAGATTTCTTATTCACCCCGTTCTAACTCCAGATGTCAAATTGCGACACGGAATTACGAAATTCCCGATCAATTGTCCGAATAATACCGGATTTACTGAAGGAAAGTGACGTTATCAATTAACCAAATGGTTCGTTAAACGGAACATTGAAATAGCTAAGATTACAATGTCAAAGCAACTTCGGGAACCCCTAAATTCGACGAAACTTTTCAATGCCACGACCTTCCCGAGGATCCAGATTGATGAATAGTTCAGTTGAAGTAAATACGCCAATAAAATTCATCAATCAAACTGCCTATCCCAATTATGTTGGGGTCGGGGTACAGTCTAACCGGCTGCAGCTCAAGCTGAATACTATTTTATTTAGAGTGACTACCTATCACAGTACAGTTACTACGTATTGCGATACCACTTGGCAAGACCGGTGGTCAGACTTTTCGGCTTCTGATAACCCACAATAACTATCAAAGACCTATGAATAATAGCCGGGACCAACAGCTTAACGTGCTTCCCGAAGCACAGAGGGTTCTCAGTATTGAATGCTTCTCGAACCGACCGCGGCAAGCGTATTAACAACCTTCGGTCTCCCGTTGTTATCATTTAGCCACGAGGTCCTTACGCAAATAATTAATACCGTCGAAAAAGGGATTTAAACGGACTTCACAAAGGTCTTACGAAATGTATTTTGTTGCACTTGCGCCCTTTCCAAACCCATCTACAACTTTTATCAAATTATACTTCTGTTAGACAGTTATTTGAAACATCGGATAAATTTTCCGATTATTGCACCCCCCTGTTGTAAATATATGTTTTGTTGTATTATGACCAACATTAAAAAGTTGCGAAGTATGTTTATTACAGCCGAAGGATCGGAAAAACAAAATCTATACTTATTTTAATAATACTATAAGGCTGAAGAGTTTGTTTGTTTGAACGCGGTAATCTCAGGAACTACTAGTCCGAATTCAAAAATTATTTTTGTGTTGGGTGGCCTATTTATCAAGGAAGGTTATAGGTTATAAAACATTACGCTATAACTAATAGAAGCGGAGCAGCAATGAAAAATGTTGCAAAAACGGGGAAAATCGCACGGGCAGGCGATTCGATGCGACGGGAAGGGTCGGGGGAACACGAAATTTAACGCGGACGAAGTCGCAGGCAGAAGCTAGTTATTAATAAGATTGATTAGAATTAATGAACGCTACGAATATTTATTCCACTTCGAGGTATATGGAATGAATATTGTTACAAAGGACAATGCCCACATACTAGAACAACCGTGGCCCACAGTGAACACTTACAAATAGTGTAAGGAATCATAGTATAAGGTGTTATGAGCACCTTCTAGTACTTATCAGTTCAGAAAATAAGTCGCCATTTGGAAATAAAACAGTTTTTAATTTTTTATAATTTTTCATTTTTTCACAAGCACTGACTTATTTTATACACTTACAATGACTTTTGAATGGTATTAACACAGTCATTGTTCATTTCAAAGTTACTTACTCATTTTAACCTTTTGAATAATAGTCACCTTCCAAGTTTAAACAGTCTGGGGGAGTACACACAAAACCCATATATTAAACCTAGAAAGATCCCAGCGAGCAGTTCTCAAAGTAATGCACAAAAAGAACTTTCAGTATCCAACGGAGCAGCTATATAAGGATTGTATGGTTTTAACTTTATATCAGGAGAGTTCTGCTTATAAGCCACAAAGGCTCAACGTATGGCCCGGTAAGACTGAAAAACAAACGCAGAAACGACCTAGTATTTGACCTGAAACCATGTAAAACAGAATTCTTCAGAAGAGCTATACGGGTCCATATCTATATAACAAAATAAGTAAAAATTCTCAGCTACATTACTTACCAATATGTAAACTAAAACTTACCATAAATGACTTCCTTCTCTCTCAAAATTATGGAAATACCGAAAAACTTCTAGAAAGTATAAAATAATAAAATAAAGTCACACAACCCCATTCATACACCCGAACACATACATACACATACAAACAAATACACCACACCCCACACTACACATACATCATTTTGTAATGTTTACCTTTACAAATATTTACTTTTGCACCGCACCATATATTTTATTTATTAATCAATCAATACTTATCATTTGTCCCAAACAACATCCCCCCCCCCCCCCCCCAACAATACAAAAGCTATGTAATGAAATAATGCTGATGTCACGTCAGTACATATACGTGTATATGACCATCTTTACAAACCAAGACCCTTCCGTGCCTCAGAAAGCATGTTAAGCCGTTGGTCCCGGCTGTCTTTTCTAGATCTTAGACAGTCGTTACGGGTCGTCAGAACCCCGAAAGTCTGTCAGACTTTCATTCAGATCAGTCTTATCAAGAGGTATTGTATTACCTAGTAACTGGGTTGTGGAGGTCAGACAGGCAGTCACTCCATGTAAACTACTGGTATTCAGCTGCACCCGGTTAGACTGGAAGCCGACCCCAACATAATTGGGAAAAGGCTAGGCAGATAATGATGAGCTGTAGGATTTTGTTACTTTCTCAATAAAGTAAAAGTATTTAGGTATTTAAAAATATCTTTTTTTACTTATTTAATACTAGCTTTTGCCAGCAGCTTCACCCGCCTATTATACGTATAAACCTTCCTCTTGAATCACTCTGTCTATTAAAAAAAAACTGCATTAAAATTCGTTGCGTAGTTTTAAAGATCTAAACATAGGGACAGACAGAGGGAAGCGACTTTGTTTTATATTGTGTAGTGAAGTTAAATCACTATAAGCTTGCTATTGTTATTATCATAGTTTTCTAAAGGTATTGTTTAATGTAGGTGAGTAATATAATACTTACCAGTTGTGGATGAACCCATTGCTATACAATATATATTTATGAGTTGATGAGAGCGTAAGTGCCTCATATCCATTATTCAATTCGCACAGCGAACCTTGCTTGCGCCGGTTAATCCACGCGACGTGTTCGGGACAGCATAGTTACTCAGGTCCGAATTCGCGCCGAATTAATCATTAGTAAAAGCGGAACTCCGGCAGTCCAAATGCATGCGAGGGTCATCATATGCAGCCAGCAGTTTTCACATTCACACTAGGGTCGTCATTCAAAGTGGAGCCACGATCCAAGTTCGTGCAAGGATTGTCATTCTGGTGATATTGATCGGAGTCCATTGTCATAAAAAAGCTCACAAAAGAACATAAACTATATTTTATATCTTTAACTATTTCTTAACTGGGTGTCAAATGTCAATTTCATCATCTGTCATAGAATAATGCTGCCATATTTTGAAATATAATCGATTACGTGCATCGATTATTGATCTTGAACAATTTAATTTTATCTAATTACGGCAAAGCCATAAACAATACAATGATATTACCATTCCATGTTTATGTATGTTTGGACTATAAGATATCTGGTTTGAGATGTTTATGAACATAATTGTTTTGTCTTAAACTGGAGTTAGTTAGTTACGTTCACAGAAACTAAAATGGCCGTCATGATTATGACGGCGTGCCGTATGATTACAATGCACGCCTTTGAGCACACGGATTGATTTTTATAATTATTAATTAATCCGTAATCGATTAGACGTATTCAATATAAGACTCGAAATTAAATTGACAATATACTAGCAACCCTAAACTTTGCCTGACAGTCATACTCTCAGTGATAATAATACGTTAAATTACTTATTTATTGCTTATAATGACGGCGACTTAGTTAGAGATAGAAGTTAAACGGATAATTCCTGTTTTAAAAAAATATATTTTTTAATTATCCTTCGAAATGTGTTCGGTTTGGGCCATGAATAGGCATTGACCTTTGTTGTGTACCGTGTGGTGCCGGACGTAAAGAATAACACCACCCCATTTCTTCCCGTGGGTGTCGTAGAAGGCGACTAAGGGACTTACTAGAGAATGGGCAGCAGCGTTCTCTATGCATTTTACCACCATACTGCGATCGCCAACCCGCCTGCCAAGCGTGGCGATTATGGCAAAGCCCCCCAAATTGGGGGAGGCCTAAGTCCAGCAGTGGACGTCTTACGGCTGAAATGATGATGATGATGATTGTTACAAAGGGTTTCACCGTCGATTGAAGTCACGGAATACGGTAGAAATGGAGGCCTTTGCCCAAGAGTGGGTCAGCGCAAAAAAAAGAAGGGAGAAAGGAAGGACCACCTTTATTTGTTAACCACCTGCAGAAACAATTATTGTAATTATATTTTCATATAGCCACGAGATGAGAATTAATTATGTTAATTGTTCTAATCTGCTGGGCGTACCACTTCATAAATTTGAAAAATTTGTCCGCTCAGCAACGAAAATAATGGAGTGAATATTGTTGAACTGGCCTTTTTGGCGCAACCGTGAGGCACACTATAATGCTACACTTTTTAGGGTTCCGTTGCCAAATGGCAAAAAACGGAACCCTTATAGATTCGTCATGTCTGTCTGTCTGTCTGTCTGTCTGTCTGTCCGTGTATGTCACAGCCATTTTTTTCCGAAACTATAAGAGCTATGTTGTTGAAACTTGGTAAGTAGATGTATTCTGTAAACCGCATTAAGATTTTCACACAAAAATAGAAAAAAAAAACAATAAATTTTGGGGTTCCCCATACATAGAACTGAAACTCAAAAAAAATTTTTTCATCGTACCCATACGTGTGGGATATCTATGGATAGGTCTTTAAAAATGATATTGAGGTTTCTAATATCATTTTTTTCTAAACTGTATAGTTTGCGCGAGAGACACTCCCAAAGTGGTAAAATGTGTGTCCCCCCCCTGTAACTTCTAAAATAAGAGAATGATAAAACTAAAAAAAATATATGATGTACATTGCTATATAAACTTCCAACGAAAATTGGTTTGAACAAGATCTAGTAAGTAGTTTTTTTTTTTATACGTCATAAATCGTAAACCGCAATTTACCTTTCATTCAATCAACTCAAATATAAAAATTAAAAAAATAGGATTTAATTTCATAAACACAAGCCTTATGCATAAACCGTGAATACCTACAGGTTTGTACGGAACCCTCGGTGCGCGAGTCCGACTCGCACTTGGCCGGTTTTTTATTTTATTTTTTACTCTTTCCTACTGTATAACTATTATGTGCCTTTCAACTGTGCTAAATAAATGTATTTTCTTTCTTTCTCTCAAAAGGAAAGCCATTCCTATCGTTGTATGTTACGCAAGTACTCCGCTGGCCACATGATGTGTAGTTTCAGCTAAAGTAATTTATCTTCCCTTCCATAAATACATCTTCTTTTCAAAAGACTATCTTTGTCAGAATGACGGAGCGCTCTTAGTGGCATGAAAGGTGATTTTCCATTTTTCTTGTCGGCTAGACTTCATTTATTTCCTAGGGTACTTTTAGAAAACAAAAAACAAAATCTAGGATGGATTTATCAAGGGATGGGACAGTATTTTATTCTTGACAAATTCCATTTAAATTAATATCCTCTCTTAGCATAATCAACCTATAAAATGTGCTACTGCTTTGAAACAGGCCATCTCTCTGCAATAGGGTATGGGCTCTAATTTATCACGTAGGCCCAGTGCGGGTTAAAAGATTTTATTTTTGCAAATAAGTTTGTACAAACACTTTAACAAGTCAATCATATTTTTAAAACCAGATGATGTCGGCGTTTTCTACATGATTACTCTGAAAACTAAGGCCGAAACGAACTTTAGTAAAGTACGGACAATTTTGGTCACACCATGTAGAGACCATGTAGTTTGATGTCTGAAATGGTTTTTTGAGGAAAGAACCACGTAGATTGAGTGAACCTGTCCAGTCAGTGCACGCATTTGTCACTCATCGTGTAGCTGAACTCAGAACTTAAGAAGTTTAACGATTAGACGAACAATACCAAAGAAAAGACATTTGTGTAAGCCGCATAAATTACTCAAACTGCTAGATAATGATTACAACTTACTTGAGAAATAAATAAACAAAAGAAATGCTCACATTATGTAGTTTTCACATGCACAATACAAATGCGGACGTTATAATTATTATACCTATTCAGAATTAAATATTAGTACCAAAATAAGTACGTACACATTTACGTAGTTAACGTACGTAGTTATTTATTTTTAGTTTAAAACGTATTGCAAATAACAAAAACCTCAACTTGACTTAGATATGCAATTGGCTCAAGAATCAAACGAAGTCCATGACAAATAAAAAAAAAGCTAGTTCAAGCTATGCATTTCTGGGCACGCCACAATTGCGGCGATAAGTCCCCTCTTTGAGGAGTGGATAGAGAGGCGCCACGGCGTCCTCACCTTCCGCCTGACGCAGGTTCTCACCGGGCATGGGTGCTTCGGTGGGTTCCTGTTCAGGATAAAGCGGGAGGATACGTCCGGGTGTTTCCATTGCGAGGATCGTCTGGAGGACACGGTGGAGCATACGGTGGAGGTGTGCCCTGCCTGGGCGGAGCACCACCGTGTCCTCGTAGAGGCGATCGGCGGCAGCGACCTCTCGCGTCCGGCCCTGGTGCGAGCCATGGTACGGAGCGAGAGGGAATGGGAAGCCGTCACCTCCTTCTGCGAAGCAGTAATGCTCGCGAAGGAGGAGGTGGGGCGCGTGAGGGAGTGGTAGTCTCTGCGCCCTCACGTCCCTAGCCGCCGCAGGAGGAGACGCCCCGGGCGTCGGGAGTCCATAGCGGACTCCCGGCCACCGTAGGCGCGGGCTTGCGGGTGGCGAGCAATGGGTAGCTCGCCGCCCGGTAAGGACCAAGCTCGGGTCGACGGCGCGCAGTGTTCCACGCGCGCCTCAAAGAGATGTCAGCAGCAGTGTAGGAGTCTACTAGGACCGATGCCTGCCGGGGTCGCGTGATTGTTCGAAAGAGATACCGTGACCCTGGCACATGGGCAACTGATGGAACACGGGTGGGTTTTAGTCAGTAAAAGTCTGACACGCCCTCCCGCTCCACCCTGAGCGGGAGAAGTCATTTGATGATTTCCCATCCTGAAAAAAAAAAAAGCTATGCATTTCTAATAAAAACACAACTGAAAAGAACAATTTCCTTCGTTTTGTATTCAGAAATCGCTCTGCACAATCATAGTGGTTGCATAGAGAAAATGCCAAATAGTTGAACTGTCCACAAAGCTAGGTACGTGACTAGTTCGCGGCCTGACGGATTACGTATCAAAATAAGGTTTGCGAACTTAAATCATAGCAAATATTTGAACGGGATTTGTTTCAAAAATTCATCGATCACCACCAATGTAGCTTATAGATGAGATAATAATACATACATCAACAAACTCACGCATTTTCAAGATGGCGCTAGGCAGAAACTAAAGAACGTCACCGTCGACATGCGTCAACTGCGGTACCACGATACTGACATATTACTTTTACTTCGTTTATGTTTATAAATCTGGTTTTTTGTTTTTTTTTTTGTTTAGCCTGTACTCTCCAACTGCTGGGCAAAGGCCTCACACAGAAAGCGGTGGCGAGACGACGTAGATGTGTACCGCGACGTCTGGTTTGAGGTGGCGCAGGACACGAGCTCCGGGAAGAAATCATTAAAAAAAATATATTATATTGAACTGCTTTTGCCAGCGTCTTCACCCACGTAATATACATATAAACCTCCCTCTTGAATCAGTCTCTATCTATTAGTGAAAATCGCATTAAAAATCCGTTGCGGAGTTTAAAATATCTAAGCGTACAAACGCGGGAAGCGTCTTTGTTTAATACTATGTAAAGAAGATGACGTAAAATTGTTGTATTTTGTTTAATCATTTTTTTTTTTTTAAGAAGAACGGTATTTACTATTTGGAATTAAATATCCTATTTTTCAGAAAATCGTGATGTTATTTACGGGAACACCCAAATATTTTATTCCGAATTTCGATGTTCCGATTTTCAAAAGTCCGAATTTCATAATACCTAAAAATTATAATATCTATTATTAAAAATCACGAAATGTATTATACCGAAAGTCATAAATGCGATTTGTTAGTTTCCGATTTTCATACGTTCGAAGAATCAAATGCTCGAAGGGTTCTCGGTCCGAAAAACGACATTCCGATTTTCAATACTTCGAATAAACTAAAAGTCAACATTTTGTTCTACAAAATTTTGTAACAGAAACGAATCGCTGCAAAACTGACTTCACGCAGTCTTGTCTGCCCTACCCCTAAAGTGTTATTTAAGCCCGCGTAGGCGCGGATGGGTGCTGGAGCTGGTGGTTTGAAGGCCCGCCGCCGCGGCTGAGGCTGGCCGGCATAGCCGGCCAGCAAGTCGAAGCTGCGGTGGTGAGCGTTAAAACCATTTGCACGCGTGGGGCCACCCAAACCCCGCAGCGCCGGAGCCGTGACAGAAACAATGCTTGCCTGCTTACTTGCTGCATTCTTGCTTGCATCTTTTTTATTTTACCTCCTCATACTAAACATAATATTATACTGTTAATTTGCTTTTCCATAGATTTTGTTGATTTCGTGAGAACCCAAATCTATACTAATATTATAAAGCTGAAGAGTTTGTTTGTTTGAACGCGGTAATCTCAGGAACTACCGATCCGAATTGAAAAAAAAAATGTGTTGGGTAGCCCATTTATTGAGAAAGGCTATAGGCTATATAACATCACGCTACGATCAAAAGGAGTGGAGCAGCAACGACAAATGGCCGAAAACAGGCAGGCAATTCGATGCGACGGGCAGGGTCAGGGCAGCAAAAATTTGACGCGGACGAAGTCGCGGGCAGAAGCTAGTGTATGGTATAAGTATAACTGATTATTTAAACGATTTCAGGGTTGCCGCGTAATAAAATTTGTTCAAAAGCATCATTTAGTCATCACTAGAATGACTCTTTTTCAGGTTAAGGATTAAATAAAGATACAATAAAGATACTTCTCTCTGACAAGCAATTTGTGTTTATTTGTCTTGCTGTTCGGTTTTACAACGCGTTTTAATTTCGGAATTGTATTAATCGATATTATAATAATCGGAATTCGTATTTTTGATGTTTCGAATTATCAATAAGTCGGACTTTTTGCTATTCGATCTATTGAAACTCGGTATTTTGAGAATAGTAATTATGAACGTTAGGAATATTGAAATTTCAGAATTATAAAAATAGGAGTAATGATAAGTTGGAGTTGTTATAGGTAGTCGGAATTTTGAATCATTCGGAATTATGAAAATCGGTATTTTGAAATTCGTATTTGTGACTGTCGGAATAAAGTTTTTCGTATTTATGTAGTGTACCCATTATTTACGAAACTATGTCATTTAACTTTTTCAGGAACAGAACTTTTATAAAGCTAATCATTATTGAAATTCACTCAATTTTCCAAACACGAGGTAATAATCAAATGATGGTAGGGACTTTCGAAAACTTTTAATGGAAAGCTAAGCAAGCAGTAGCACGCATCCAGCGTGTCAGCTGAAATGAAAAAGTTAAATTGTACTACGCCAATCAGAATGGATCACGAAATGTGGGATTGACAAATCAATATTACAGACTGAGTTTGGCCGTCAAATTATGTTTTCCGTTATTCTGTTTTCCAAACAGAAAAATAGTTTTCAGGTGTCGATCGAAGT
Organism: Aporophyla lueneburgensis; assembly: GCA_932294355.1. Lineage (NCBI taxonomy): Eukaryota > Metazoa > Arthropoda > Insecta > Lepidoptera > Noctuidae > Aporophyla > Aporophyla lueneburgensis. Next base: position 19,684,194 of record OW028745.1, on the reverse strand, counting down.
TTAAGCTACGCTTGCCGAGGTTGGCCCGTGGATGGGTGACCATTCATTACATGTTGAGAATCCTCCGTGCGTCGAAAACACGAATAACAGTTGGTCCTGGATGCGATTTATAGATTTTAGATAGTCGTTATGGGTGAAATCAGAAACCCTAAAATCTTACAGTCAGTCTTCCTAAGGGGTATCGAGTAGCTTAGTAACTGGGTACTGGTCAGATAGGAAGTGACTCCATGTAAAGTCCTAATCTCAGTTGAAACCGGTTAGATGGGAAGTTAACTCTAACATAATAGGATAGAGGCGACGCAGATGATGATAATTCTGTTTACCTAAAAAAGCAAGCAGTAGCACTTTTTTTTTTTTTTCAGGATGGGAATTCATCAAATGACTTCTCCCGCTCTGGGCGGAGCGGGAGGGCGTGTCAGACTTTTACTAACTAAAACCCACCCGTGTTCCATCAGTTGCCCATGTGCCAGGGTCACGGTATCTCTTTCGAACAATCACGCGACCCCGGCAGGCATCGGTCCTAGTAGACTCCTTCACTGCTGCTGACATCTCTTTGAGGCGCGCGTGGAACACTGCGCGCCGTCGACCCGAGCTTGGTCCTTACCGGGCGGCGAGCTACCCATTGCTCGCCACCCGCAAGCTGGCGCCTACGGTGGCCGGGAGTCCGCTATGGACTCCCGACGCCCGGGGCGTCTCCTCCTGCGGCGGCTAGGGACGTGAGGGCGCAGTGACTGCCACTCCCTCACACGCCCTACCTCCTCCTTCGCGAGCATTACTGCTTCGCAGAAGGAGGTGACAGCTTCCCATTCCCTCTCGCTCCGTACCATGGCTCGCACCAGGGCCGGACACGAGAGGTCGCCGCCGCCGATCGCCTCCACGAGAACACGGCGGTGCTCCGCCCAGGCAGGGCACACCTCCACCGTATGCTCCACCGTGTCCTCCAGACGATCCTCACAATGGAAACACCCGGGCGTATCCTCCCGCTTTATCCTGAACAGGAACCCACCGAAGCACCCATGCCCGGTGAGAACCTGCGTCAGGCGGAAGGTGAGGACGCCGTGGCGCCCTCTATCCACTCCTCAAAGAGGGGACTTACCGCCGCAATTGTGGCGTGCCCTGCGCTGGGTTGCGACAATCGTACCCGCCATGTCGCCATGAGATCACACCGGAGCTCATTCCGCCGTGCCGCGATTTGTCGCGGCAACGGAGTTTCGCCCCGGCGTTTCGCCTCCTCGCGCCACTCCCACATGTGCGCGAGGACCTTTGCCTCCAGATCCCATGGCGGCACTCCGGCAAGGAGGCTCGCCGCCTCGCACGAGATCGTGCGGTATCCTCGGATTAGCCGGATGGCCATGACCCTCTGGGCTGCACTCAACCGGCGCGCTGGGCGCAGCCTCAATGAGGGCGCCCACACCGGCGCCCCGTAGAGGGCCATGGACCGCACGACCCCCGTGTAGAGCCTCCGGCAGGAGGCGTTTGGACCCCCCAGATTGGGCAGGAGCCGCTTTAATGCAGCCCCAGCCCACTCCAGTCTGGGAGCCAAACGTCGGAAATGCTCAACGAAGTTCCACCGGCTGTCGAGGACAAGTTCCAGGTACTTCATCGTCGACTCGACGCCGATGTGAACCCCTCCTACCGTGAGTTGGGAACCCGCAGGTGGCGCGTTCCGAGGACCATGAAAACCAATGGCCTCGGACTTGTGCAATGCCACCTCGAGTCCCAATTGCCGGATCCTATCGACGATTGTCGCAACTCCGCGTGTCATAATTTCGGCCGCCGCCTCGTACGACCTCCCGTGCGCAAGGACAAGCGTGTCGTCAGCGTAGCAAACTACGCTGACGCCGCTAGGGAGGTCGGCGCGCAGCACCCAGTCGTAACCGATGACCCACAGATGCGGCCCCAGGACTGATCCCTGTGGGACACCGCACGACATCTCTCGCCGGTTCCACTCTCCCTGGTGACCGGGGTAGATAACGGCCCTATCCGTCAGATAGGCCTCAGGTAGGTCGGCATCCGGTGATACCGGAGTGCCTCCCTAATGCAACTCCAGGGCAGGGTGTTCAAGGCATTGGCGATGTCTAGAGACACCGCCAAGACGACCCCACCCCGGGCCACTGCATCCCCCGTCGTGAGGGCTCGCACGCGGATGAGAGCGCCCCTTGCGGAAGCCGTACTGGCCGTCCGACAAGTTCGGCCCCTCCCGCACCAGCCACCCGACGAGGCGGTCTGCAATCACTCTTTCAAAGAGCTTGCCCACCTCGTCGAGCAGCACGATGGGCCGGTAAGCGGACGGAGAGTCCGCTGGGCGCCCAGGCTTCTTAATGAGGACCAGTTTCCCCGTCTTCTAACGAAGTGGGAACTGGCCCCTCTCCAAGCATGCGCTTAGGAGTCCCCTGAGTCGAGGCCCGAGAGCCTCTAAGGCCAGGACCCATGCTTTGCCAGGCAAGCCGTCGGGTCCTGGGGCGGTATTCTTGGCATTAAGCCTTCGTACCGCCACCCTCATCTCTACCTCGGTCACTTCTGGAGCACCGTCGTCGTCGTCAGTTATGTGGTCCGCCTCGGGCACCGCAGGAGGCGGAGCCATGGGTGGGGGACTATTTTCCCCTCGCGAAGGAAACAGAGCGCTCACCACTCCTTCCACGAGTTGGGGCCGGAGACTCTGAGTCAGCGGAGGAGCCCATGGGCGGAGTTTCTCCCGGACGGCCTTGTAGGGCCGTCCCCATGGGTCCCTGTTCAGAGTCTCCAGTGACTCCTTGCAGGCCAGTCCTCTGGCCCGCAGGATCTCCTCTTGGAGGGCGGTCTTCGCCGCTCTGTACCCCTCGTATAGCTCCGCCTGAATGGCTTCCGTATCCGGAGGTCGGATACGGAGCCTGCGGTGCCTGGTGTACCGGCGTCGTGCCGCAACGCACGCTTCACGCAACGCTGTCAGGTGCGGCGACCACCAGTACACCTGGCACCAAGCCCGTCCTGGCTGGACTCGGGGCATAGCCACGTCACAGATCTCGGACATGGCCTCCCGGAACCACTTGGCCTCGTCGTTGGTGTCAGCAGGCCTGTCCGGTGGTGACACCCAGGCCTGCACGATCGAGGCTTCCCGGAGAAGCTCCCGGTCCAGCTTCTTCAGCGCCCACCGCGGACCACTCGGGGTCTGCCGGATCGGCGCGCTCGAGGTCTGGGCGGAGACGTCAAATCGGATGTACCGATGGTCGGAATACGTCTCCACCCCCTCCATGACGCGCCAATCAATGACCTGCGGTGACAGAGCGGGGCTGGCGAACGAAATGTCCACCACTGAGTCGCCCCGCATCCGTGCACACGTAGGTACAGAACCCCGATTTAGGACAACCAGGCCTGTCTCCAGAGCCCAGTCCTCCACCATCCTGCCCCGTGTGTCCGTATACCGGGAACCCCAAGCCAGATTCTTGGCGTTGAAGTCCCCGAGTACGAGCACGGGGAGGGGACGAAACCCGACGACGACGACTCTCAACTCCGCAAGGGAGTTGTGGAACTCGGCGAGAGTTCGGCTCGGGGAGAGGTATACTCCCACCACTACAATCTCCCCGAACCGTGCTGCTACGCAACCCCGTCCCCTCTTGACGGCCTTGAGGGTCGGAGTTCCGGCGGCGGCCAACGAAATGAGGGTCACTGAGCCGCTCAGGTCCTCCACCCAGTCATCCCTGGGCGGGACAAAGTACGGCTCAGCGACCACAGCGATGTTAATCGACCACTGCGCCATGCTCTGGAGTAACAGATCCTGAGCGGAGGCGCAGTGGTTGATATTCGCTTGGAGGAGGCGCAATGGAGTACCTATTATTGACACTCCATTGCAGCCCCCTCCTGAGCCCCCTGTGAGGGCCCTGCCGTGGTGGTGCCGGCAACGACAGTGGTCGAGGCAGCAGCGGCGGCGGCAGTGACGGCTGTGGCGGAGGGCTTGCCCTTGTCCCTGGCCTTGGCGGATGAGGCGCAGGCCTTACTCCCAGCCCGGTGTTCGGCCGGCTTGCCAGCCGCCGCACATGCATAGCAGTGCGGCGTGGCATTGCACGAGCCGGCCTTGTGACCGGGCTGACCGCAACGGAAGCAATGACCGCTGTGGTCCACCTCTGAGGTGCATTTCACGTATACGTGGTGGCCAGTCTGGCATCGGAAGCACCTCAGAGGTCTCGGCTCCAGCAGTTTTACCTGCGCCGACACCCAGCCCACCAGGAGCCTTCGGCCCTCCGCGGTTATTTTCTGAGCCGCCGACACGGGGCAGCTGACCGTTATGGTGCTCATCCCCGTGCTGTCAGGACGGATGGTGCCTGCCCTCACTTGATCGGCAGAGCACCCCCCCCGTCCTAACAATGGCGGCTACCACTTCCGCCTCCGTCACGCAGTCGTCCAGACCCAGGATGCGCATGTCAGCGCACTTGGTGGGCCTGGACACTCGGGCCTCGTCCGCGTCTAAGGACACTCTCAGCTTATCGGCCAGAGCGTCAGCAGCCGGGCCACTGGCCGCACCGGGGACCTCCAGCATGCGGGCTCCAGTCAAGGTGACCTTCACCCGGAGACCGTTGGAGATGCCGATCTCCTGGAGGTCCACTGCCGCCTTGGCTTTGGAGAACAGGTCGCGATAGGTCACGCCCTTCTTTTCCGCTTCCGGCTGTAGCGTGATCACTACAGCTGCGGACTTCGGGGCGCGGAGCCTAGCCGCGACGCTGTTCTTTTTGCGCCGCTGCTGCCTCTTTTTATTTCTGGCCGCCCTTTCAGCCTTGCTTGCCTTCTTCTTCTCCCCAACCACTTGCATTCGGCGTTGGCAGGGGGAGATTTAGAAGGTGGGGGTGGCATTGGCGGCCCTCTCGCCACCTGCGCTGGGGGGGCCCTAGCAGGTGCCTGCTTGGGCCGGCCTTTGGGCTGCCCCGGCCCTTTGGCTGGAGCAAACGCGGCAGTGGCATACGTCGCCGCTTTCGGCCGGCCCGAGGCTGTCTTCGGCTGGGCCGAGGCTGCCTTCGGCTGGCCCGAGGTCGCCTTCGGCTGACCCGAAGCTGCCCCAGGCTGGCCCGAAACCGGCCAGCTTGCCGCCAGCAGGGGGCGCAGGACCACGGCCTCCAGAGCAGAAAACCTGCTCTGGAAGACAGCGAGCTCCTTCCGCACCAGGGTCAGCACCTGGTTCTCGGTAGGCAGGAGCCCGCCCTGCCCATGCCGCGCTTCCCCCTGCGATGCCTCTTGGGGGGCGGCTCCTCGGAGACCGGCCAGGTCCGCTCGGAGCTCCTAATTCTCCTTTCGGAGGAGCTCCATGGCGGCAGTCACGCGGGCGACCTCCGCCCGCAGTTCTGCCACCCCATCCACCACCACCGGAGGCCCAGAGCGAAAGGCCTTCGCTGCCGCCACGATGGTTTTCGTGGCAGCAGATATGGCCTTGTCTTTCGACCTCTGGAGCCTCTTTAAGGTCGCCGCCTTGATGGACGTGGCCACGACCTCCGCGAACCTGCCCATTTCCTCGGAGTAGGCGGCAGCGTCCGACTCGCCACCGGAGGACTCTGAGGGGGCCCTACTGCTGGTCCCTCCAGAGGGATGCCCCTCCGTGGCGAGCCTCTCCCCTCCTTGGGTCAGCTCGGCTGAGCCTGCTCGGCTCGGCTCACTGGCCTCCTTGGTGGGGAGTTCTCGGCCGGCGCCCCCCTCATGGAGCCCACCACGCCGTGGCAGTAGCACTTCTGCTAAGATTGTAAATTATCTTTTATTGTCCAGAATTTCACTTTCTTTCTCGTAGGGTAAAGTTTTACTTTTGTAAGTATGAAATTAAACCTTCAGATGAGTGTATCAACTCACCCCATGGGGTTATCGTTCACCAGGAGTCAAACCAACGAAAGTAGTAGGTAATCGAAGCGGTTACGCACAGTACAATACACTGCGGCGACGCTTAGGCGCTGCAGTTGATATTTGTGCATACGCCATATGTGTACGTTGGCCTGGAAAGACCAACCATTCTTAATATTCTGATCATCTCTCTTGACCTTTATCCATTGGAATCAATGACACCAATCAATGTTAGGATTACTTTTAATGAGAAAATGGCTAGGAATCCGATGGTGTCTAGAACTCTAATATAAAAAGGTGCTAATGGATAACTGTGTGCGCTGTGGGTTCAGATTTCAGATGTTTTGCGATATAATGGAGGTTTTGTGTTCAGGCTGTGGATTAAAACGATTAATCAAGCCAATGATTCGACACTTCTCTCTGATTGCGTGTGGATTAAGGGGTTCGGATACTGCGAGCTGTGCGGTAAAATTTTACTGCCAGATGATGTCCCCAGTTTTATTATGGCCGTTGAGATGTCTGGGAAAGCTGAATAAAATCAGCTAGGTAGTAAACGAATGATATTATTTACACACAAAGTTCTACGTTTCTACGTTTGACTATAACTTCATATTATGGTGGTATTTAGAACCAGATACCAGTGATATTCTTGTATGCAAACAGCAATAAAAGAATACTCTATAAGGGTACTTAAACAGGTACGTTTACACTAAAATAATATCATAGATTTTGGATAGAATGTGCATTCACTCGTCTGTTCTCAGCCGATATTTTTTGTTCGCTTACTATGGTTTCCACCAAAATACTTGAATGCCAATGAAATGTATACCTCTACATGTCTGAAAACCATTTCAAGACTATTTTTTAGTATTTTTGTATCTTACTAGCGACCCTCTCCTGCTTTGCACGATTTTTTCGACTTGACAAAACTTTATTTACTAAGAAAAAATCAACCAATTTCCACAAAAAAAAAAACCCTACAAAGCAACAAAACAACTGAAGTTTAAGTATTTTTTTCAATTTGTAGTTCATTTTCAAGTCAGTAGTTTAAAAAAAAAAATATTATTTATTAAAGATTTTCACTTTTTAGTTGTGTTTTCTACACTACACAAATTCGTATTCTTTTTATTTCGTACCTTCACTTACTAAGTAAACAATACTGAGAGAAAATTATTTTGGCATCATCATCATACACAAGTGCAAAAAAAAAACATATTTTGAAGCTAACTCAAAAACGACCAATCAGAACTTGACCTTTATATGGAACCATTCCCTATAACTTTTTCAAACAAATTAAGATTTTTCAAATCGGAATAAATGACGGAATACGGAAAGTAACAAAAGTTTAAAAAAAATTAAACACACAACAAAAACTCTTAAGTAATAAATAATAATAAATAATAAATATCTTAGGACAACCAACACAACGTTATCTGATCCCAAACTAGGCAGAGCCTGTACTATGGCAACCAGACAACTGATAAACATACTTATATGTTTCTAAATACATACTTATTATAGATAAATTACACCCAGACACAGAACAAATGATCGTGCTCATCACACAAAGATTTGTCCTGGGTGGGAATCGAACGCACGACCTCAGTCTTAGGAGTCAGGGTCACTAACCACTAGACTAACAGGCCAGTCGAAGTCGAAGTCGTTTAAATACCTCTAAATCTACTTTATGCCGTACTATTTATATATAAATAAAGATTTAATGAGTCTCCATCTGTGCGGTGTTCCTAATACATGAAATGCGGAGTAATTAATTATACGGTTCGCTATTCGCTAATGTTCTCAGATGTTTACCGAAAATTCTGTTTGAATATAACGTAAACTAAAACATTTAAAATTAATGAATAATTTAATATGTATTTTGTAACTCGTCTCAATCGTCTTAAGGTTTCATGTTACCTACTTACGCTTTAAAGCGTATAAGACTCTCCCAAAAAGCCTGAGAAGTAGATAAATTTGCTACATTGTTCGTAAGTAGTTTCATCATCACCATTATATCAGCCGTAAGATGTCCACGGCTGCAGATAATTCTCCCTTAATTTGGGGGTTTTACCATAATCGCCATGTTGGCGGTATGGTGATAAAAAGCATAGAGAACGCTGCTCCCCATTTCTAGTAAGTCCCATAGTCGCCTTTTTTGACACCCACGAAAACAAATGGGGTGGTGTTATTCTTTACGTCCAGCCCCACATGGAACCTGTTAGTTATTTCGTGTGAGTAGTTCATTGAGGAAATATGAGGTCAAATAATTGTATTATCTTAATCTAAGTAAGACATCAAAAAACCTGATGCCGAATATAGTATATATATATGCAATTAGTATTAAAACAGCACACCATGCTTACCTACACTGCTGACAATACTAACGAGAGACGGAATGATATAGTATGTATAACAAATGCAACCTCAAAACATGTCTTTGTCATACAAAGATTAAGAAAAGATTAAGATTATTTGAAAGATTCTATACATTTTTAGGCCCATTTCTGTACAATAGATTAAATAGAAAACTAAGTATCTATAAATTTAATTACTACAGCTGTAAAAAACATATACTTCAATATTTACTAACCATAGATTATGCACAGACGGAAGATTTACTAGTTGTCTGCAAATAAAACCGCTAACATGCTATTTTACTTTTGTTACCTATATTTTAATATTAGTTATTACTACACATTGTTAATTTATTACTTTAAGAATTTGTGCTTTTTGTAGCCTGAAACACAGGTTCTACCTAGTTCAGGCAAATTAGCAAATCTGCTCTATTTTAATTGTTTAAGGTTTTTATTGTAAATGTGTCCCTTTTTTTATTAATAAACAATTTACATAACATAACATCACGCCTTGTTTCCCCGAAGGGTTGGGCAGAGGTGTACCTATAGTACACCCACATTTCGCCTGTTTTGTTTTAAGTCCCATATAATAGGGGGCGAGCCTATTGCCATCAACCGGGCACAAATCCAGACTCCAGGCTGCTACTGAGAAATTCCAGATGGAAAAACCCAATAACACTTTGCCCGACCTGGGAATCGAACCCAGGACCTCAAGTTCAGCAGTAGCGCTTGCTACCACTAGACCAACGAGGCAGACAAACAATTTATTTATAGTAACGAATTCGGTAGAACTATTACAGATCTCTAAGAACAATCTGATTTGCATGCTTGACTTATGATATGTCGTGGGTAGAAAATGAATAGGAGTGTATTTTGAAATGATTTAATTTAACTGGCTGTCCAGCTGTATAATGTTACAGTGAAATGGTGGTACCGCGTTGTGATGGTAGACACCGTAGCATTATCTGCCATATTCTGACAATGTCCCAGGAGTGGTAACATTACAATGCACTGCTAAATACACTGCTGGGACAAAGGCTGGTTACATGTCTTCGAATTTTCGGTTCTAGGGCATGCCGGTTTCGTCACCCTATTTTCCATCACCGCTTTGAGAGCAGGGGTGATGAAATAATTTACAGAAAGTTAAGTGCTTGTCTGGCTTCGAACCTTCGACGTACAACTCGTCGGCCGTTACCACTGGGCCACCACTGTGCTTACTGCCTGCTTTGACTGCCTCGTTGCTCAATTGGTAGCAAGCGCTACTGCTGAGCATGAGGTCCTGGGTTCGATTCCCAGGTTGGACAAAGTGTTATTGGGTTTTTCCATCTGGAATTTCTCAGTAGTAGCCCGGAGTCTGGATTTGTGCCCGGTTGATGGCAATAGGCTCGCCCCCTATTACATGGGACTTAAACATAACAGGCGAAATGTGAGTGTACTATAGGTACACCTCTGCCCAACCCATTGAGGAAACAAGGCGTGATGTTATGTGATATTGCTAATCCATTACTTCAGATTATAGCTCAAGAATCCTCATAGTTTAAGCCCAGTTGCCCATGTTTTGTATCGTGCCACTGGGTCCACCCTTTATGGCAGAATTTTTTTCGTCATAATATTATTTTGCATAACAGCGGATGGCATAAACTTCATTCCGCAGAAAATCGTTTGGCATACACTCATTTATCATACATTCACAACGCATAATTTTATAAGTCAGAATCATCTTTAGGCATAAATTTTATTCCATAATAATTAAAAAGTAGAACCATCATATCGCAGAAAGTTCGCAGTCAGAATCGTCTCTTGGCATAATTTCATATCGATAGTTATTAAAAGGCAGAACTATCATATCCCAGAAACTTTAAACTTAGAATCATTTTTGGCATACATTTCATATCGAAGAAGCATGCAGCATGCAAACAAGCATGCAGCATGCAAGCAAGCATACAGCAAGCATACAAGCAAGCATGCAGCATGCAAGCAAGCTTACAGCATGCAGGCGAGCATGCAACATGCAGCATGCATGATTTCTGTCACGGCTTCGGCGCTGCGGGGCTCCGGCGGTCCCACGCGAGCTCATCGTTGCTGCTCCTCAGCTCGCGGGCCGCCTTGCCACTCCGCGCCTACGCGGGCTTAAATTACACTCTAGGGGTAGGGCAGACAAGACTACGTGGAGTCGGTTCTGCAGCGATTCGTTTCTGTCAATAATTTTTGTAGCACAACATATACTGACTTTTTGAGACACTATTTCATTTTATTTAAGGTTAAAAACTTTTTACAAAAAAAACAACCGACTTCCTTAAAAAAAACACTACAAAGTCAAAAATAACTTTAATTTCGAAAGTCGGTGTCTTAGGCTCTGTATTTAAGGTTTTTGCCACCGACTTCCGAAATTAAAGTTATTTTTGACTTTGTAGTGTTTTTTTTAAGGAAGTCGGTTGTTTTTTTTGTAAAAAGTTTTTATTTTTTAACTTTTTAGTTGTGGTAGATACTCCGTACTAATCTAATCGCGTTATGCGTACATTTGTCGCGCAAATACGTAATGAATTTTAAGACTTATATGGTTTTCACATGGACCCCATTGTCCAAATAAAACCAAATTAAAATGGGACCATTAAGAAAGCACCAGCTTCCAAATAAAAAAAGAATCATCAAAATCGGTTTACCCAGTCAAAAGTTATGAGGTAACAAACATACGGTATTCGTTCATTTGTCGCGCAAATACTTAATGTAAATTTAAGACTTATATGGTTTTCACATGGACCCCATTGTCCGAATGAAACCAAATTTAAATGGGACCATTCGGGAAGCACTAGCTTTCAAACTAAAAAAGAATCATCGAAATCGGTTCACCCAGTCAAAAGTTATGAGGTAACAAACATAAAAAAAAAAAATAAAAAAAAAAAAAATACAGACGAATTGATAACCTCCTCCTTTTTTTGAAGTCGGTTAAAAATGCAATTTAATAGAAATGAAAATATGCCTAACAAAATTGTTCTAAATGAAATTCTGCCATCTTCATAGTAAGCCAAGTGAAATTATGCCAAATAATCATTGCTCTAAATAAATGTTATGCTAAACGAAATTATGCGGAATTTTAAGTCTGCCAAAGGTAATTATGCGAAATAAAATTCTGCCATCTTAAAAGTATGTCAGCGTAAAGTCGAGCATATAAACATTCGGCCAAACAATGATTATGCTAAACGTTTTTTATGCCTTACAAATATTCGTTTAAATAAGATTATGCCAAGTGTGTTATGCCAAATAAAATTCGGAGCATCAAGTTTCTGCCAGATAGAGGGAACCCCGTGCCACTTACCTATACAGGGCGTCCCACGGATATGCCACATGGAGGGAAAGTACCTTGATTATTGTAGATGGAACATTTTACTGAAAGAAGACATTATTTCAATTTAAAAAACAATTTGAACTGCATTCATAAATTTTTAAATAATTGCATGGTTGAACCGGGAATCGAACCCGTTACACGAAAAAAATAATCACCCTGTAGTTTTATCATACCGATCGAAAGGCTTCATCATAAGAATTATTTTGTGCTAAATAACATAGTGTCAAAAATAAAAGGAAGACCATGAATTTTAACATTTTTGATACAAAATTAATCAATTTATCAAAAGCTCAAAATGAGTCCCTTCCTGTTGAACACAAAGTCGCACTCTTTTGATTATTTCGCTCCCTGTCAATTTTTGATCTTGTTGTGGTGGATATTTTTATATTATTTTTTACTAGCTTTTGCCAGCGGCTTCGCCCGCGTGGACGTCGGAAATTATCCCGGGGGAACATACTACCGGAATAAAACGTAGCCTATGTCCTTTCTCAGGCTCTAAACTATCTGTGTACATTTTTAGCAGGAAAGCGAGACAGACAGACAGAGTTACTTTTGCATTTATAATATTAGTGTGGATGTGGATAATCAGCCAGCCGCATTGCGACGGACAAAATAATTTACGCAACTTTCGGCTCAGGATACGGCTCGATTTGTTGCATACAACCTGGACCAAGTACCTACTAATTACGTATCTCTTTATCATTTTATCATGCACTTAAATTATACTAGGGAAATGATGCGTACTTCTCAAGTGGGTACATTTATTAGTAATAGGTACTTATGATAATGTCAGTTGTATGTTCTTACGTCAATGTCAGCTATTAATTTTTCTGAACAAAATTTCACATCGAATGTTAAAATTCATGATCTTCCTTTTATTTTTGACCCTATGTTATTTAGTAAAAAATAATCCTTATGATAAAGCCTTTCGATCGGTATGATAAAACTATAGGGTGATTATTTTTCTCGTGTAACGGGTTCGATTCCCGGGTTAACCATGCAATTATTTAAATATCTATGAATGCAGTTTAAGTTATTTTTTTAAATTGAAATAATGTCTTCTTTCAGTAAAATGTTCCATCTACAATATTCAAGGTACTTTCCCCCCATGTGGCATATCCGTGGGACGCCCTGTATAGTCTAATTTAAGGCACAAGAATTGTAAAGAGGTTTGTCTTGAACAAATTAATCATCTGATGACGATGATCTATTTGTTCAGGACAAACCTCTTATTATCATATGTTGGAAAATTTGTCAGCTCAAGAACATAAATAAGGCACTGAATATTGTAGAGCTGTCAAAGGAATACCATTGCTACTGTTATTATTTCACGCGATATTCTCGTGTGTTTATTAGAAGCGCAACCTCGCAACGGGTAATTATTACGGTAGGTAGGGTCTGTCCCACAAACAATGCGGCACTTAATAATTTTGTGCAGCATGTCCTGCTGTCTGCACGTTTCAGGAGTTGTCGGACGCTTCTGAAAGTGCTAAGCTCGTAGCCAAATTCTGGGCTGACTATATTTAGATTGCTATCGACACGCTAAGAAGAAGAAGGGTACTAGGGTACTCGTAATCTGTAAACTCTTGTTTCCACAAAAATATTTAGAGCACGTTTATGGATCTTAAATCATATATAATGTGTGAGTGTAACCTGGATACAGGTTTATTCCTAGTTCAGGTAGAATACAATTCTCATATCTTCAATTCTATTATGGAAATAACATAACATCACACCTTATTTCCCGAAGGGCTGGGTAGAGATGTACCTACAGTAGACTCATATTTCGCCAGTTATATTGTAAGTCCCATGTAATAGGGGGCGTGCCTATTGCCATCAACCAGGCAAAAATCCAGAGTCCAGGCTACAACTGAAAATTTATATATACGAAAACCTGATATCACTATGCCCGACGTGGGAATCGAACCCAGGACCTCATGCTCAGTAACAGCGCTTGCGACCACTAGATCAATGAGGCAGTCAAAGCTAATATAATAGGTCTTTACCTATGAAATTGCCGTTCTGCAGTACTGGCCATTTCAAATCAAAATAATTTTTGTTTGTCTAAGAATTCTAATTTCAAATTAATTTTATTTTAAAAACATGGAATTCTTTTTCCAAAAGTAGTCATTTGTTTATTGATTAGTGTTACATTTTCATCGCATTTCAATCTTTTTCGTCATCATGGATACGTTAAAAATTCGAGTAATTATGGAATATGAGTACCGTCGTGGCAGCAACGCGGTACAAGCGGCACGCAACATCAACGACGTTTACGGAGCTAACACTACAAACCAACGCACCACCTGTAATTGGTTTGCTCGCTTCCGTTCTGGAAATTTCGACCTGAAAAATGAACCTCGCGGTCGTCCGAAGACTTTGGTCGACAATGACGAATTAAAGGCGATTGTAGAAGCTGATGATACACAATCTACGGCTGAATTAGCAGCAGCCTTTGACGTTAGCGTTAAAACAATATTGGTCCATTTGCGTCAAATTGGCAAGGTAAAAAAGCTTGACAAATGGGTGCCCCACCAACTCAATGATCGCCAGCGCGAAGTACGCGTCGAGATGTGCCTTGCACTGCTCAACAGACACACAAACGAAGGAATTTTGAACCGCATTGTGTGTTACTTGCGATGAAAAATGGATTCTGTTTGATAACCGCAAGCGCTCAGCAAGTTGGTTGGATCCTGGTTCAGCACCTAAACAATGCCCTAAACGAAAACTTACCCCTAGAAAAGTGATGGTCACTGTTTGGTGGTCTAGCGCCGGTGTGATTCATCACAGCTTCTTACCAAACGGGGTGAGCATTACTGCAGATGTGTACTGTGAAGAACTGACCTCAATGATGGAGAAGCTGGCACATCTCCAACCAGCACTGGTCAATCGCTCGTCTCCGCTGCTCCTGCACGAAAACGCGCGACCTCATACTGCACAGTAGACGGTCTCCAAGTTGCAAGAACTGGGGTTGGAAGCTCTCCGTCATCCGCTCTACTCACCAGACCTTGCGCCTACAGATTACTACTTTTTCCAGAATTTGGATAACTTCTTGGCGGGAAAAAAATTCAATACCCGAGAGGCAGTACAAAATGCCTTTGAAGAATTTGTTGCCTCCCGTCCAGCTGATTTTTTTAAGAAGGGCATCAATAAACTGCCACTGCGTTGGCAAAGATGCATTGATTGCATGGGTGATTATTTCGATTAATACAAATAAAAAATACCTACATGAAAAAAATTCGTTTAATTTTTTTCATACAAAACTGCATTTTCATAGGTAAAGACCTATTATAAAGTTCTCGTGTCCCAGTGTTTGTTACCAAACTCCTCCGAAACGGCTGAACCGATTTTTATGAAATTTTGTGTGCATATCGGGTAGGTCTGAGAATCGGCCAACATCTATTTTTCATACCCTAAATGATAACGGTGACCCAACCCTAAAAATTAAAATAATAATTGTCATTTTTTTTTCTATTATTGTTTTATTATGATTTGGCATTGAAAAATACATACAACTCTAAATTTTCACTCTTTTTCACCCGGCAAAACAACGTTTGTCGGGTCAGCTAGTTTCAGTCTATAAATCATAGTGTACCAGGCTTCTTCATAAAATAATCCGCAAGTTGTTGATCCACAACTTGCTTGAATACCTATTGCTTACTTAGTATTCAAGTTGAGTCTTTAAAAGAAACTTATTCTTTGAACTATAATATTATTGTTCTCCCAAACAAACAATAGTTTATCAAAACGGAGTTTAAAAGTGTCATTGTAAGCTGCAACCGAGTTTGAAAGTTTCAAAAGTAGGTACACTCAGATCGAGTGCAATTTAAAACTTTGTACTGTATCATGAAATCGTGCAGTTTCAGCCGGAACAAACTTATTAAACGTTTTGTAAAGTTCGTCCTGAATATAATAATATTGTCCCCATTATTTATAAATATCTGGATAACCGAGCTTTGCTCGGTATTTTTTGGTAAATTATGTTTAAAATAATAAGTTTATGTTCAAGTTGATTATCGATAAAGTTGGTCATTGAAAACACGAATAAAACGACATTTTATAAAAATGAATCCTAGCTAGATCGATTCATCGCCTCCGAAAACCCCAGTATACTAAATTTCATGAAAATCGTTGGGGCCGTTTCCGAGATTCAGATTATATATATATATCTATATATATACAGGAATTGCTCGTTTAAAGATATAAGATATTTATTACTGGGTATAGTATTTCATCTCTATTAACAATAAATATTGTACGTATTTACTTATTTTAGCTTGGTAATGACTGGTAAGTTAAGATATCTATCGGCAACAATTTAGTCTACATTCTTCGGATTTCATCACGCACATGATTTTTCAACCCTCAGGGTTGAACCGAACATTGAGTATCTAGAGTGCAGCGCGTCGATAAACCCACAATGGTGCCGATTCTGTTGTACACGAATTAAACTAACTAAACTATCTCTAAAATTCCTTACTTTTGGCTATGAGAATTGTAACGCTATTCTGCAAGGAAAAATCTCTAAATTTAAAAATTATTTTGACACGACTAAAATCGAATTTGACAATCTCGACTCAGCGTGGTATTTTTTTTTCTTTTGGTTTCGCAACGTTGTACTTGTGTGTGCATTGCGTAGAATGAATTTTTTGAGAGACGAAGGCGCGTGCTGGGGGGGCAGCCTCAACGTGTTTTATATGGAATTTTTCACTTTTGTTTGAAATATATAAAAAAAATATTACCCACGTGTTGAGATTTAAATGTGCCGGGGTATACTAAGAGGGGCCGAAAATTTCATTATTTTTGCGATAGGACACGCCATTTTCAAGACATAAGCAAAAAGAAAATAAAAAATACAGAACTGTTTTTGCACGTGAAGGCGAGGCGTTGTTGAGAATTTTAGTTCATGACCACTAGTTTTATTCCACACCTTTTTAATCGCGATTAAAAATAGTCAGATTTAGTTAAAATAAATTATTATAGTCAAAATTTTTGGTGAAAACCGGCAAACTCAGAATAGCAAAATTGACATTTTCACTAAACTAATAACTCAGTGCAATCTTAGTGCTGTCAAACTAAAATATAGTTAAGTTGTGTCACTTTAGTCTATTTCAGAATAGGAAATCGTCGTTTGACAGGATTAAACCAAATTTTAGTGATTTTTAGTTTAGTTTAGAGAATTTTGTGACAACAGAATCGGCACCAATGTTCGATTTTTAACATTTGGTGCAGTACACTTTGTAAACAAGCTTATTACAAATTAGAGGATTACATCCAAGATAAGAATGCTTGGAAACATGCTGGTCTCGCTCCATAGGACAGTCTTAGAGTTTATCAAATTGGTTGCTAACTTAATTGTATTAGATTTATTTTTCTCCTATGACACTGATTTACATTCTATGATTACTATAACTCATACACTGATTTGTAACTTGTAAAATATTAGGAAATTTTTATTTTTGCCTTTGCAATGTTTGTAAGTATGTGGGCACCATGTATCTATCATATAATTAATTTATCTCTCTTTGCTTCTTTTTAAATTTTTTACTTGTTGTGGTATGGTAATTTTATTTTAGGTGCATTGTCTTCACATATAATTATATAAATATTGTATACAAATATTGAAAACATTTTAAAAGAGTAACGGTAGAGTTTCTTGCCCATTCTTCTCCATACGAATCTACCTTTTGGAAGGGGCAACTAGAATCAATTCTATTTTCATATAACTGTAGACGTTCAAAAGTGCCTTTTTGGGCCTATTTGAAATAAATGCTTTGACTTTGACTTTGGTGCTAAGCATTCCAAATTTAACTTTGTAGTGTTTTTTTTTTTAGGAAGTCGGTTGTTATTTTTTTGTAAAATGGTTTTATTTTTAAATTTTTTGTATTTTTAGTTATGGTAGATACCTCGCACTAATCTAATCGCGTTATTTGTTCACTAGCTTCTGCCCGCGACTTCGTCCGCGTTAAATTTCTTGTTCCTCGACCCTTCCCGTCGCGTCGAGTCGCCTACCCGTGCGATTTTCCCCGTTTTTGCAACTATTTTCATTACTGCGCCGCTCCTCTTAGTTGTAGCGTGATATTATATAGCCTATAGCCTTTCTCGAAAAATAGGCTACCCAACACAAAAAGTTTTTTTCAATTCGGACCAGTAGTTCCTGAGATTAGCGCGTTCAATCAAACAAACAAACTCTTCAGCTTTATAATATTATTATATTATATATTATAAATATTATATATAGTATAGATAGATTTGTCGTGCAAATATTTAATGCAAATTTAAGGCTTATATTGGTTTTTGACATAAATTCCATTGTCCGCATGGAACCAAATTAAAATGGGACCATTCGGGAAGCACCAGCTTTCAAATAAAAAAAGAATCATCAAAATCGGTTCACCCAGTCAATGAGGTAACAAACATGAAAAAAAAACAGTCGAATTGATAACCTCCTCCTTTTTTTGAAGTCGGTTAAACATCACTACAAAGTAAAAAATAACTTTAATTTTCGAACTCGGTGGCAAAAAAACCTTAATGACAGATCCTAAGACACCGACTTCCGAAATTAAAGTTATTTTCCACTTTGTAGTGTTTTTTTTTAAGAAGTCGGTTGTTATTTTTTTTTTTCATAAAGCAAACCGGTATTGTTTAGAAAAAAGCGTTGACTCTAGCTTATTGCCTAGTCTTATTGCCTTAAAATAAGGTTTTATTTCCTTTGGTGCAATCAGCGGTCAGTAGATATGGCGGAAAACGTAACTTTTGAAAAAAAAACCTTTATTAAAATTACTTAAATCGGTTCAGTACTCAACTATGAACAAACTACTTTCAGAACGTACGCTTAATCTGTTGCACCATGTATAAACTACAAAAACCCTTTTTTAAATGACATCTCGCAGGTCAATTTTTGAGTTAGTCGGCTGCTTAACCGGACTTGTCTGTGGCTAAGGCTTCCAGCCAGAGCACAAAAAACTTAAAACTAGGGCGAGTACTTGCTAAAGGCAACCTCTGTGGGATGCGGACATCGGCTTAGAGCTTTGCTGGTAGAAGGCAGCAAGGGATAGACTGGATCGGAATGACTACAGAACGCTACCGTCTAGGATCCTTATATACTACTTTTTCCTGGAAAGAAGAGAAAAAAAAAAGACGGAACAACGTAGGTTTATGTCTTCTTTGCGTAAGTAGTTTGTTAGTCATCTTCCAACTAGGACTTTGATTCTTCTGACTTGTCATCACTATTTATGCCACATATTCTGATGCGCGCGGATCTTCGTGGTCTCTCGTCACAGACATTGTTTTACTTCAGCGCCTTAGAAGCCGAAAGACGACTGCTGGATAGGTCTCCAAGCATCGTCCCTTGGACCGGCCAATTTTCTGAGATTCTTGAATTCGATGATCACCTTGCACTGATGTATTGTGGGAGACCTTCCAACGCTTTCGAAGATCTTTGATTCTGCAATAGTCCTGTTAAACAAGTCTAAACTTAGACTCCGAGTTTTGGAAAAGATTAAAAACTCCACACAAAAAGGAAACAATCAACTTCAAAAAACAAAGCGAAAGACTTCAAAATATTTTTAATAAAGTCCCCTCTTTCTTTTGAAGTCGGTTTCTTTCAATCTGTATTTTAGTTTTTGGCCACCGTGATTTCTAAAATAAAGTTAATTTATCATTGTAGTTTATCTTCGGACGTCGGTTATTAAAAAAAAAAACAGCTTTAAGGCCACCCCTCACCAATTTGTATACCACTACTTGCTGTGTAAACAATAGTGTATGGAAGTATTAAAATAGGACATCATTAAGGTATACAAAGTGGATTAAAAACGTATTATCAAAGTAAACGAAATCAGACAGATGAATTGAGAATTCTCCTCCTTTTTGAAGTCGGTTAATAAAACGCCAAGTTATTGGTTCGAAACAAAAAAAAAAAAGTCTGTTTGCATACCTAATTTACGTGGGCCGAACAGAAATGAGAGCACGTACAAAACGGGGGAAAAATATTCGCAGATAAAATTGAACAAACAATACGAAGGTCG
Source organism: Aporophyla lueneburgensis (assembly GCA_932294355.1). Taxonomy (NCBI): domain Eukaryota; kingdom Metazoa; phylum Arthropoda; class Insecta; order Lepidoptera; family Noctuidae; genus Aporophyla; species Aporophyla lueneburgensis. The sequence goes on along the minus strand of OW028745.1, from coordinate 19,664,674 downwards.
ATTCCCTTTTGCATAGGATCAACTGAAAATATTTGATGGATTCGACTTTTTATTTGAGTGATTTAGTATCCGTAGATGTACGTACCTACCTATTCAGATAGGAACTTGATAGGATAGCAGCAATTTAACGAAATATTACACATTAAAAAAGTGACTTCAAATCAAAAGCCATGGAGTCATGTGGAGTCTCCTAATACAGGCATTGATTGCTTAAAAGGAGGCTCCAATCACGTCTAAACGTAATGTAAATGCTAATTGTGACCAATACATTATTTTGAACTTTATTTTGTGTTTGTATTAATTCAAACTACACAGATAATTAGCACTAAATATGATCATCAAAATAACATTACACAGTCCCGCAAATCGCCCACCCTTCACTTCTTCCTAGTGTTTTGGCTTGGAAGAAAAAGCGGCGCAACAAACTCTCCAACAGCAGAGCTGTCTGTTAACTTGAAAATCATTAACGCAACCCTTCAAAATGAAGACATTATCCAACACATTCTACTCCTTATAATAACATTGTGGAATGTTTGTCAAAATTAAGCCACAACATTAACGCCACGCCCTAAACTGACACTTCACGTTCCCACGTTGTTCAACATAATAGGAAAGGCCTATAAAAGCAATTTGCTTGCAAGTGGCTACGCAAGCGTTTTCAAAGTACAAGCGGTAAAACTTTTAAGTATACTGGCAAGAACAAACCGTCAATAGGCAGTCACGTGGCCAAAAAATTCGAATGAGAAAACTGGCCAAATAGTTGACAGGTAAAAGAAGTGTCTTAGAAGATCCAATTACAGAAATTAAAACCATCATCATTTCTGCTGAAAGACATCCACTGCTGGACATCGGATTCCCCAAATTTGGGGGAGCTTGCCATAATCGCCACGCTTGGCAGGCGGGCTGTCGATCGAATTATGGTAAGCACCATAATGCGATCGACAACCCACTCCGTTCACCCGACAACGTTCCTCAAAAAAATGACAATGGAGCTTCCATTATCGCGATACACCTTAGGCTCTTGGGTCTATCCACATCCACACTAATATTATAAATGCAAAAGTAACTCTGTCTGTCTGTTTGTCTCGCTTTCCTGCTAAAACTACTGAACTGATTTAAATTAAATTTGGTACACAGATAGTTTAGAGCCCGAGAAAGGGCATAAGCTACTTTTTATCCCGGTAGTATGTTCCCGCGGGATAATTTCCGACCTCCACGCGGGCGAAGCCGCTGGCAAAAGCTAGTTTACAATAAGTATAAAATCTAGAGACTATTAACACTACTGCTATCATAAATCATAATCAGCCTACACTGTTCCCACTGTTGGGACCCAGGCCTCCTCTCGGTGAGAGGGCGTAGGCCGTAATCTACCACGCGGGCCCAGTGCGGGTTGGTGGAAGTCACTTGTCTTCGAATTTTTGGTTCTAGGACATGTCGGTTTCCTCACGATGTTTTCCTTCACCGTTTTGAGAGCAGTGGTGATGAATTTTTTTACACACGCCCGGGTTCGAACCTGCGACTTACAACTTGTAGGTCAAGGCCGTTACCACTGGGTCCTCTGGGTACTCTTGGGTATATTTAAGTATAAAATCTAGAGATTATTAACATTACTGCTAGCTGTATACTAATCTCTTTCACCGTCAGTACTCGAAAGAGGTTGACGCCTTATAACGAGATGACTCGCGGTTAAATATTAGCACAAAGGCGATGCCGACGGCCCTTCGTTCTCCGCGGTTTGTTCACGCCTTTAGTACTACGTAGCTACGATTCGAAAGAACGTTCGCAAACAATGAACCATGGGGATTTGTATGCGGTCGTTGGCATACTGCTGATAAGAACACGTATTGTTTTCTGATATTTTTTGTAAGATCGCCCATTTAATTGTTTGGTTTCGTATTTTCTATTCAGATTTGTTTGATGAAAGACTTTGTATGCAGGTCATTAAACTACGAGATCATATATAACTACGGTCAAATCTTGAATATATTTCTTCTGTTGACTGTCTCCTTGGTGTAGAAGTTAGAAGCACTATTGCTGATCATGATGTACTGGGTTCGATTTCCAAGTCGGAAAAATTCTAATTGGGTTTTCATCTGCACGATTGGTGACAAATTCGGGCACTGATTGGACAGGTCCACTCAATTTGTGTGATTCTTCCCTCAAAAGACTATTTCAGTCACCAATATACATGAGTTTTATATGTTGTATACCAAGATTTTGTCTGGACTTTAAAAGAGACTGTGACCTCTGAGTTTGTTTCGGCCTTTCTTCTCAAAGTAATCAGTTAGGAAACGCCGACCTCATCTAGTTTGAAAAAAATATGATTGTCGGGTAAAAGTGTTTGTAAAAATCTACTTACAGAAATAAAATCATTTATCATCAGGATTTTTTCTCCGTAGCAGTCTGGATTCTAGATTTGTGCCCGATTGATGGTAATTAATAGGTTAGCAATATATGGGACTTAAACATAGCTGACGAAGTGAGGGTGACTATAATAGGTCACTACTGCTAACTCATCAGGGGAACAGGCGTAATGGTATGTTATATTTCTTTCGTCTGACTTTTGTGTTCAACTTTACGTAGTTTACTCGTAACATAAACCCATCAAACAACAGTAATGCGTGTCACATGATAAATTGCAACACACTGACATTGGCACTGACATTTAACAGTGGCTTAGCTATGGCCCTATCTGTTACTGCTCATATACTTCATAATAGAACGTACTACCGGGATAAAAATTATGTGTCAATCCAGGTTATATAAACTATCGCGTGCCCATCTTAATCCGATCAGCAGTTTTTGCGTGAAAGAGTAACAAACATCCATACACACAAACTTTCACATTTATAATATTAGTAGGATATAAAAAATAGAGCCTCTTGGAATTCTGTTTGTTTATACGTGTAAGGTTAGGTTAGGTACCCACTAAAAGCACAACAAACGTAACGTTGACGTGTATTAGCGCGTTAAACGGCCTAAGTACGGGTTGGTAGTATCAAATGTCTTGAGAGTTTTGGTTCTACGACATGCCAGTTTTCTCATGTTTTGAGAGCAGTGGAGTTGAAACAATGTATACAAAGTAAACAGACGAACCTGCACCTACTACACGTAAATCGCGGCCATAGATACTACTGAGTTACCAAAGCTCTTCAACCTGATGCAACTAAATACTACGATTTATATCAAGACTGGAGATTCATTGATGACTCCGCCCTAGAGTGTGAATGTGGTGCTGTCCCACAAACGATGAGGCACTTGATATCTTGTCCAGCGTGTCCTGTTGTTTGCACGCCACAGGAGTTGATGGACACTACTGAAAATGCTAAGCTCGTAGCCAAATTCTGGGTGAACTATATTTAGATTGCTATCGACACGCTAAGAAGAAGATATCAAGACTACATGGATTGACTATATGTCCTCCAAAACCCAGTTATTTGCTGGCGACTACAATTATCTGTACCAATATTATAAAGAGGTAGTTTGTAAGTTTGAATGTAGGGAATAATCTCTTGCACTAGTAGTCCTATTTGCAAAAATCTTTTTGCATTTGATAGCAAAAATATAAGGAAATCATATAAGCTATTTAATATCACGCTAAAAGGAGGAAGAAAATCGTCAAATGATGTGTGTGATGAGCACAATAATTTGTTCTGTGTCTGGATGTAATTTATCTATAATATGTATGTATTTAGAAATATATAAGTATATTTATCAGTTGTCTGGTTACCATAGTACAGGCTCTGCCTAGTTTGGGATCAGATATCAGTGTGTTGGTTGTCCTGAGATATTTATTTTTATTATATATTTTATGTTAAAACAAGAAATTTCACTCTAATGAAATCGTGAGGAAAAATTGTTATAACTAATAATAAAAGTTATTACAGTTTATTGAGAACTAGCGACCCGCCCCTGACTCGCCACGGTTTTTGTGACTTGACAAAACACCGAGATTTCCTTATTGTATATACGAGTAAGTTTTATATTAATATTTATAGCATTAGATAATTATTTCTTACTGTGTTTTGTATATTTTATTAAATAAGTTCAATCCCAATCTATGAGCTATCTATGAGCATAATAGATCATTTGTGTATGAAACTGCATATAGCTAGGTATTTGAACACTCGGGTGAAACTATTAAAAACCTCACTTAAGGGTTTTTTTTTTTTCAGGGTGGGAAATCATCAAATGACTTCTCCCGCTCTGGGCGGAGCGGGAGGGCGTGTCAGACTTTTACTGACTAAAACCCACCCGTGTTCCATCAGTTGCCCATGTGCCAAGGTCACGGTATCTCCTTCGAACAATCACGCGACCCCGGCAAGCATCGGTCCTAGTAGACCTCACCTCACCTCACCTACTAAAACTGACCTCACTTAAGGGTCAGTTTTTGAACATACTCAGATTTTTTATACCTCTCATTATGTAAGTTTCATAATGAACCCATAAGACAAACCACTATACAGTACCGTTAAGTAAAATTTATAATTTTATAGATTGAAAGATAAACCGTCACTAAACGAATAAAAACCCAAACAGATTGACGATGGTACTATTTCTGATTAATCATTCAAATAAAAAATATTTGTTGCAAGTCAACGATATATGTAGGGAAACAACTTAAAAGCTTACCACAACAAATTGAAAGCTTTGTAAACTTTTTATTCAAATATTTAAATAAAACCATTCAGTTTTTGGGTGTACAGCTACTGAATAATGTTTAAGTAGGCTAACGCCCACGGCAGCTTTGCGCAGAAACCTGATGCTCGAAAGCTTTGAATTTTTATTTACATTACTCTCGCGTGAAATCAATTCCGCTTGCTTGCTTTAATAAAAATGTTTTATGTTTTCTTCCAAACGGGATTATAAGGTAAACGTAGGTATTGGTACCGATTCCCTTGTTCACAAACTAAACTAAATTTAAGTTCAGTGCATCTCTTTCTTTGTATTTCATTAAGAAAAGGACAAAAGAAAATTTTTAGTTTAGTCCTTTCAAATTAATCAGCGCCTGTCACTACTCCATACAAGTTTAGACGTGATTAAAAACTTGCCTACTAAAATTACGTCAATTTACGTCAAGCGCTGATTAATTTGACAGGACTAAACTAAAATTTAGCTTCTGTCCTTTCCTTAATGAAATAGAAAGAAAAAGATGCACTGAACTTAAATTTTGTTTAGTTTGTGAACAAGGGAATCGGCACCATTGTGTTAACTTGAGGGGTTACGGAAAGAAAGACAAATTTATTCAGTTCACAACAAGCATACAAAATATTTGATAACTCGAATAGTTAAAAGAAAATATGTAGATCAGAAAAAAACAAGCCCATAAAATCCTGGTTTCCTGAATGCCAATTTACTTAGATGCACACCAAAAATATATTACAAACTAAATCAAACTGAAATCATGGCACTCACGTCCACAAGGAGGGAAACTCGTTTATCTATACTAATATTATAAAGAGGAAAAATTTGTATTTTTGTGTGTTTGTTTGTTTGTTTGTAATGGATAAACTCAAAAACTACTGGACTGATTTAAAAAATTCTTTCTGCAAATAACATAGGCTATATTTTATTTTAGAAAAAATAGGGGTCCGTAAGATATTTGGGTTTTTCGGACCCAAGGTGTAAAAAATCATCCAAAAAAGATCCTTATTAATATGTCTTCGAAGTACCAGGTTGTCATAACTTGGTAGGAGCTCACCTAACATGGGTGTGTGATAGCTAGAAAACGCTTTATGTCTTTGAAGTACCAGGTTGGCATAACCTGGTAGGAGCTCACCTAACATGGGTGTGTGGTAGCTAGAAAACGCTTTATGTCTTCGAAGTACCAGGTTGGTATAACTTGGTAGGAGCTCACCTAACATGGGTGTGTGGTAGCTAGAAAACGCTTTATGCCTTTAAAGTACCTACCAGGTTGTCATAACTTAGTTTAACATGGGTATATGGTACTTGGTGCTCTTTGCTTTGTGTTGGTGGGATCTGATAAGTTAACACAACATTTATTGATTCTGAGGCGTTACGAAGTTCGCTGGGTCAGCTAGTGGGTATATATCCCATGTATACGTTTTTACAACCAACTTCCCATTGATATCCGAAAATTAGCCATTAAACGATTTAAGATATACGAGATAAATTTTACTCAATGCACAAACTGTGACTATGATTCACAGTTTGTGCACTGGGTAAAGTTTGATTCGTATTTAATATCTCGATTTAAAAATACCCCTAAGTTTATTTAGCCATATCTTCTTAAGGGTAGTCAAATAAGAAATGTTAACTTCATCTACGTTAATTTTATTTATCGTTTAAAAGTGATTCTTATATTCTACTCACAGATAAACACTTACATTTTTTAAGGCCAGGAAATTTTGTCTTATTGTGGACTTGCCGCAAAATTGTTTAGCGATTAGTTGAGGTGGCGTGTATTGCTTTACTGTATACGTAGGCACTAGGCCGCCTGTTCTTGTCAGAAAAACGCGGGTTTCTTTTAGGTATATACTTTACTTAGTTTCTTAATAATTTCGGGACACACATTAAAATGTATAAATAAATAAATAAATATCTTAGGACAATCAACACACCGTTATCTGATCCCAAACTAGGCAGAGCCTGTACTATGGTAACCAGACAACTGATAAATATACTTATATATTTCTAAATACATACATATTATAGATAAATTACACCCAGACACAGAACAAATGATTGTGCTCATCACACAAAGATTTGTCCTGGGTGGGAATCGAACCCACGACCTCAGTCTTTGTAGTCAGGGTCACTAACCACTAGACTAACAGGCCAGTCAATGTAATTGACATTGGTGATTTTTCGAGGTAAGCACTGTTTATATGCCTATATCCAATGCAAGCCACTGGTTGAGCTTCAGTTTGTGATCTCATGCTTGATTGTCTGCTGTACACATAGCTCCTGTGGCTGAATCCTACTAATCTTAATCATCTAACCTAACCTTTTCCGAACTATGTTGGGTTCGGCTTCCAGTCTGACAGTATGCAGCTGAATATCAATAATTTATATGGAGCGACAGCCTTTTTGACCTCCACAAAGCAATTACTCGGCAATATGATGCCACTTGGTAAGACTGGTGGTCAGACTTTGTTACTTCTGACAACCCGCTGCGACCACTGTGTCTGTTGATATGTAAAGATGGTAACCCATCCACGGAACTACCGCAGAAAGCGTAGTTTAACCTGATCAATCGACCCGTGCCACATTCTACTTAACCACAGGCAGAATCCTACCAATATTAGGCAATAATCTAATCTCACAAATACATCATATGAGTATTATTGACGAAAAGTTACATAATATAGGTTAAAGATGAGACTCTCATTCAAAGGAAACTTTAGATAATATCTAATCAGACATATCAGCGTGGGTAGGTTTCTCTGAATACAACTATATTTAGCAGGGTCTGTTTGATAATTATATGTATAACAAAGTAGACAGGAATCAATAACACACATATTACCTACTAGCTCTTGGCCCCGGCATCAACCGCGTGGTTTTCTCAAAATATTCCTCGGGAACATACTTGGGCCTCCTCCAAGGACCGCCACTTCGACCGGATCTGTGTTCCTCGAATCCAGCGGATTCCCTTTTTTTAACGCGTACTGTTAATTATTTTACTCGTGCACTCGTATTTCGTCAGTTATGTTTAAGACCCATTTATTAGGAACCAAAACTATTGCCATGAATCAGGTACAAATCCAGAATCCTGAAAGCAGCATATTCAGCCTATAAAGTTTCCATTTTTGGGAGATAGGCCTCTTTTCAGTTGGACATAATCCACCACGCTGGCCCAGTGCGGGTTGAAATCCTGGCTAGTATTGAAAACGCCCTGACCATTGCTCAACCTGGTAGTTGAATCCAAGAACTCAAGCTCTGAAGTCGCACTTGCGTCCACTAGGTAAACAACCTATGAAATAATCCTTTCAGGACCTCCTAGAAAGATGCACAAAGACCAATACACTGATCGCAGATACAGTCACAGCTCATAAAACTGTACCTACAGTCATACTCTTTTTCATACCAATGTGAATATAACGAGTTTTCAGTAAAAAGTTGTTGCGAGAAACTCAGTTCACTTATTTGTTTGCCAGCCAGCAATATGAAAGTTCCAAGTTTCAGTCAAAAACTAAGCATGAAATTGGTATTCCAGTTTCGTTTGATATTTCTATTCGAACAAATATTAAACATACAAACTTGGGAAATATGGTATTCGAAGAATTAACTTTTAATACGAATTCCTAAACGATATACACCGTGACATTTTAGTCGTCTTACAAATGTTGTCCACTCAATGTATCCGGCATAATATACCTCTAGGCGTGATTAAAAATTGTTAACATTAATTAAGATAATAGGTACTAAGAATAATATAAATAATGTTTACGTATCATACGGTGGACAACATACCTACCCAGTGCACGAGTCGACTAGATCATTCCATCTTTATTTTCCATGAGACAAAATGTCAAATTTCAAACTATGTCATGCCTCATTATAATGAATAATGTTTTTATTTTTTAGTTATTCAAATGTTCATTTTTTTTTCTTATGGATGTGTAGTAGTCATTCGTTACATGAAGCTTGTAAGACAATTAAAATATCACGGCGTATAGCAAACAGCCGAGTAGGAAAATAATACCTATAATTATTGTAGGCAATTGGATTTTTCCATCAGGACTTCTCCAATCGGGGCGAAACTCCGCTGCCACAAATCGCGGCACGGCGGACAGAGCTCCAGTGTGATCTCATGGCGACATGGCGGGTACGATTATCGCAACCCAGTGCTGGGCACGCCACAATTGCGGTGGTAAGTCCCCTCTTTGAGGAGTGGATAGAGAGGCGTCACGGCGTCCTCACCTTCCGCCTGACGCAGGTTCTCACCGGGCATGGGTGCTTCGGTGGGTTCCTGTTCAGGATAAAGCGGGAGGATACGTCCGGGTGTTTCCATTGCGAGGATCGTCTGGAGGACACGGTGGAACATACGGTGGAGGTGTGCCCTGCCTGGGCGGAGCACCGCCGTGTCCTCGTGGAGGCGATCGGCGGCGGCGACCTCTCGCGTCCGGCCCTGGTGCGAGCCATGGTACGGAGCGAGAGGGAATGGCAAGCCATCACCTCCTTCTGTGAAGCAGTAATGCTCGCGAAGGAGGAGGCGGGGCGCGTGAGGGAGTGGCAGTCTCTGCGCCCTCACGTCCCTAGCCACCGCAGGAGGAGACGCCCCGGGCGTCGGGAGTCGATTGCGGACTCCCGGCCACCGTAGGCGCGAGCTTGCGGGTGGCGAGCAATAGGTAGCTCGCCACCCGGTAAGGACCAGGCTCGGGTCGACGGCGCGTAGTGTTCCACGCGCGCCTCAAAGAGATATCAGCAGCAGTGTAGGGGTCTACTAGGACCGATGCCTGCCGGGGTCGCGTGATTGTTCGAAAGAGATACCGTGACCCTGGCACATGGGCAACTGATGGAACACGGGTGGGTTTTAGTCAGTAAAAGTCTGACACGCCCTCCCGCTCCGCCCAGAGCGGGAGAAGTCATTTGATGATTTGCCATCCTGAAAAAAAAAAGGACTTCTCCAATAGCAGCCAGTCTAGATAAGTGCCCGGTTAATAGCAAGACATGTGACATCTAGCAACCCGCACTGGGCCCGCGTGGAAGACAGTAAGCTCTATTACTAAAAAGGCCAGTGTCCCAGAAGGGAGAACATTGCCTGATTTTGGAGCAATAAATTCGCCATTACTTATGATTTAACCATTATTGATAGTTTGCTATAGGTATACCTCTACCTCCTACATTCGTGTGGTGTCCGACGTAAAGAATAGCATCACCGCATTTCTTCCAGTGGGTGTCGTAAAAGGCGACTAAGGGACTTGCTAGAAAATGGGCAGCAGCGTGCTCTATGCATCTTATCACCATACTGCGAGTACTGCGACCGCCAACCCGCCTGTCAAGCGTGGCAATTATGGCAAAGCCCCCCCAAATTGGGGAGGCCTATGTTCAGCGGTGGACGTCTTACGGTTGAAATGATAACCATGAATGATACCTCTACCTGCCCCTCGGAGAATGGGTAAACGCGTAATGTTATTTATAAACTCAAAAGCCTTAAATGTAACACTTAAACTGGCTTAATAAGTCAAATTAATAATGAATTTGTTGTTATTATGAAACAAAACACTGAAAGGAATTTGACTGACGAGATTTCCCTACGACTACGTATTTATTAAAGTGCCCTTTCACAGCTAGCAGGAATTTTAATGAAATAACGCAAAATATGTTCCTTAATATTATTGTGGTATATTAGAATCCGTACTTAATATTATAAATTAGAAAATAATTCTTAGGTTTATTAATTTTATGTGTTTTTCCATTTCACCACACATAAACCACTGAATTGATTTCGATAAAATTTGTCATGGAGTTAGATGGCATGTAGGAAAGGTCATGGGTCTTTTGTTCCCTTTAGCATGTTTCCTTGGGAAAATTTCTGACATCCACGTGGTTAAAGCTGCGGGCAGATGCTACCATACATACAGATATAGACTTGTTATTTCCCTTATTCCTTCTATGATGTGAAAATGTGACCTTTTTGCTACAATTATACACCCCATAAGACCTAGTCAACAATCTCATTTTATTTTATAAATACTCGTACAAGCTTTTATTTAACTTGCTATGTTTCTATGTATGTGTGTTCGGTATGAAAATTGGAAGCTAAATTAGAACCACTTCCCGATGTTGAACTGGGCTCAAAGGGGTACAAATGTATCTTTGGTGACGATACAATAATATGGTACCAGAGAGCTGTTCTGAAGATGGAGCTGGAAGATGGCCGTAGGAACTTATGAAGTAAACAAGAAGAATCTATCGAGTTTGGGCTCATTTATATTGTCTTGGTGAGTATTTCTTTATTGTATTAGCTAAGCTATTAAAGCATTTTGGGAAATTTCACAGAATTCTTTTGGTCTTCATTATTATTCAATTTGGCTGGATAAGACTGTTTGTCAGACTTTTTGGCTATCCGAAAGAGCCGACAAAGGTCTACGAATGACAGCCAGGACCCGAGGCACGGCAGGGGAATGAATGGATACCAATCACCGAACTAATCGTGGCGAGCGTTAATCTTCGATTTACCTGTACGACTTTATTATCAAGCCATGCGGCTTTCGGCAATGTTGGTAAGTACCTTATTACACGAATCTGACTTGCTCTTTTAAACCTGAGGTGGAAATACACAACATTATGACTATGGGGCATAGAAATTACAGCTACGGTAATCATAAAATTAATCAAAATCATAACAACGTTCCGACGTCGGGGATACAATTATCAAAGATTTGCTAACCAATAAACACCGTCGGTTATTTATAAACAATTCGGTTCAGAGTGATGTTTTGTGAAACAACACGATTCTACAAGAACGTGATCTGAGAGCTGTTATTTCAAATCATTTAAATAATCGATGACGACACTCTTACACCTCGCTTACACCCGTAAATACAAGTTCTAATACTTGTTTTTGACAAGGCTTGTAAAACATAACAATACATCATTGCATCAAGACTATAATCTTCGAATAGTTAGGCAGAGGTCCCCAGAACGAACCTACGAAACGGAACTAGCAAAATATGGATATATTCAATAGGTAAAAACCCACAATTTGCTAGTTACGTTTAAGTTCCATGTAACAGGGGGCGAGTTTATTGCCAACCGAGTACAAATCCAGACTCTGGACTGCTACTGAGAAATTACTGATGAAATCCCAATAACAGTTAGTTAAACCTGGGAATACCCCAACAAAATCATGCTCAGCATTGTTAAATTTTATCATTTTTGTTTTCCACAAGTCTTTATGAGTTGATTTAGGTGTAAACAAGTAGACAACATTGTGTTGAGTTTTGCGAACATAAATGTATGAATCAACTGATTTTTATACGTGTTTAGGGTTGGTCATACATATATTAAAAGTTGTTCATAATGACGAGTACAATGACCGCTTCTGAGGATTAATGATCAAAATTTTTGGTTTTTACAGTGTTTGGTGAGCCATGTCTAAAGAGTAAAAATCCTTTGAATTTATTTACGCGTTGGAGGTGCAGTGTTAGGACATTCTGGCTCCTCATTGATTTGAGTTTGTGCTTCGTTACTTTTGAGCAGCATGGCATACGTCCATTGTATGCCATGCTGCTCAAAAGTAAACTAAAACTCCAGTTTACTCTCTAGAAACACGAAGGCTGCCACATAGCATCCACTTTCAACCGACAAATGACATCACTGAATGTTTATGAAAGAAATTATGTATTTTCTTAGAGAGTGTTTCTTAAAACCGTAAAGTCCAACCTCACTGCTATCATTCTCATGGCAGGTGTCACTTATGGCGGCTCCCGCCGTTCTATACAGGAAATTATGGCTATAAGCTACACTAACACAAAATATGACGATCGGGACCTTAAAGTGAACATTTATAATTAAAGTTACCCAGTAATTGCTGTAATCTTTTATTAAAATTCGGGACATTTCAACTCCTTCACAATTACTATTACTTATCTGACATCCGTGAGTGCTATAAAGGGATCAAAGTTAGGAAAGCTAAAATTTGTAGCCGTCGTTTTATTTAAATGAGGCCAGTTCAGATTTGGATGAGGATTTTACTAAGCCAAGGATGGGTGCCTGGATATGAAAAATAATTTTACAATTTCAATAATGTTGATGTAAGTAATCTCTATAATATTTACAGTAGTGGTGTCAGTTTGACATTAACTGCCAATTTGACCATTGAAACTGAACATATTAAGCACATCTAAACTTCGTTCAAGAGCTGTCAGTGTCAATATTCCAGAAGAACAATGACGCTGACAACTCTTGAACCCGGTTTAGATGTGTTGATCGCGTTCAGTTTCCGCCTGTCACACACCATCAATCGTTGACGTTGACGTTGACCCATCTACATAGTAAAGGTTCTATGTGATTTGTTTGCGCGTCGTTGGTCTAGCGGTCGTAAGGACTAATACTGAGATATAAGGTCCTGGGTTCGTTTCTCAGGTAGGACAGTGTTATTGGGTTCTACTATCTGGAATTTTGTCTGGGTTAGTAACAATAAGCTCGCCCCCTATTACACGGGACTTTAACATAACTGGCGAAATTACTATAGATATAACTCTGCCAAACTCTTCGAAGAATAGTTTAAATTTCCTCCTACAAATAAGAAAATTTTGATTAAATACCTGTCACGCAACAGCTCGCAGTGGTATCGGATCGGGCTTAGTGGTATCGGGTCTGACTTGCTGAGTTTGAGGTCATGGGTACGATCCAGGCAGGCGCTTTACTTTTTGTAAATTATTTCATTACCACTGCTGTCAAAACGCTGAAAAAAATCACAATGATTTTATTAAGTCACATGTCTTCGAATATAGGTTTTAACCAATATTCGAAGACATGTGACATCTACCAACCCGTGCTGGGCCCGCGCGGAGGGTTACAGTCTGCTCTCTTTCACCGAGGGGATTTCTGTGTTCCAGCAGTGAGAATATTATAAGGTGCTTATGACTTGCCAATTTAATATAACTAGCATAAGAATGTAATTTGTGGAGATCATAAAATATTATTTATAGCTTCTGCCGCGACTTCGTACGCGTCAAATTTTTGCTCCCCTGACCCTGCCCGTCCCTTCGAATAGTTTGCCAGTTTTCGTTGCTGCTCCACTCCTTTTGATCGTAGTGTGATGTTATATAGCCTTCCTCAATAAATAGGCTACCCAACACAATAAGATTTTTTCAGTTCGGACCAGTAGTTCCTGAGATTATCTCGTTCAACCAAACAAACAAACAAACTCTTCAGCTTTATAATATGAGTATAAATGTGATAAGTAGCACTTATGTTTGGTGGACTGTGTACCTTATAAACAAATGTTGAATGGCTTCGTCTAAAGCGTGAAACCGAAAACACCTCGAAAGTTCATTCTAACTATTCCCCAGACGAAAAGGTTAAAAAACCGTACAATAGACCAGGGATTTTTCTTTATTTCGTGAACCAATTATGACTACAACCCACGCAAATTGCGGGATTCAATGACTCTGCCAAATAATAACCAACGGAGATAATTTGAAACTGGAATAAAGATTTAAGTATGTAATGGGAATCTTTCTATCTTAGATCATTATCATTGTTTCGAAAAACAGAAGAAATATTTAAGAAAAATATTATCAGGATACAAAGTATTATTTTTGTTAATCCAGGTTATAAACTACGTTTGTGCCAAATTTTATGCAAATCCGTTAAGCCATTTTTGCGTGAATCTATACTTATCTATACTTAATATTATAAAGCTGAAGAGTTTGTTTGTTTGGTTGAACGCGCTAATCTCAGGAACTGGGTCATTTTTACAAAAACTGTACATCGTGTTTCGGACGTGTCCCACCACTTTAGTATTTTTTTAAATGAAAAATAACTGCGTTTTAGAAAAACAACACTTAAAATTAGGATCTTTGGTTAGTTTTTTGCAGTATTGTTTAATGTTGCTGTTAAAAAACACCCTCATATTACCTTAATTTTCAAAAATGTTGATAGGAGGTCCCCATTTTAGCGCTGTCCTACTACCAGTTTCAGTAAAATAACGTAACTTTAATGTATTTTGTTGACTTATATATAATAAAGTGTGTGTTTTTTTGGAAAGTATAGTTATGCACAATTTGTTGTACAATCACAAAAATAGCCTAACTTCCCACAAAACATTTATATAATTTTATTTCAGTGAGGATACAATTCGGTTAAAGTGGAAAATTCCCTTCCGAAACCGTAATTTTTGCGAGATAATGCAAACAAAACGACCATTAATTAATATTTATATTCGGCCGTCAAAATTTTTAATACATTCAACGGGTCCCGACAAGTAATTCTGCATTTTTGACGGCGACCGGCAGACTAACAACACACACCTCAGTAGTGGTCCGATTTTGATCTTCCAGAGCCGCAACCAATTTCAAGGTAAGTTTACAAGTTTCTTTCTTGCAAATAATTTTAAATACTATATTAGCTTTCAGTGAATTTAATTTGCTTGAAAGCTTGTTGAATTGATGTGTAAGGTTGAAATAATTAAAACAAAAGAGTTTCAGGTAAGGGTTCCGATACTTCCGTTCCGTAACCAAAACGCAGGTAACGTAGAAATGGAATTGAAAAGTTTCTGAATGGAATTCTTAGGAAGATGATACATTATATTAAACATACCTAAATTAATTTTTTACATTCTAACGCCAGTTTTGTCAACAATAGTCAACTATAACTTGTAACTATGTATTAATGATTTTGTTTATTGGTGATGTCGAAACTGCCGCAGGACACAAGCCTCGTGCCACCATTAAAAACAAATTTTACTATAGGATAGACTCTGAAATTGCAATAAAAAATTTCCTTCATTTTTTTAATGACTCCTTACTAAAATTTGGTCATGCTAAGAGCATTCAGTTACATCAATTTTACTTGAAATATCTATATTAGAAGAGAAGATTTGAAAATATAAATAAAATGATTTCATATGTTTGTTAATGTGCAATGGTCTTAAGGATTCTATTCCGTTATAGGAACAGTCTATTCCGTGACTGTCCTATTTTATATTTTGTCTAAAATATTATTTTTAGAGCGAAATGCTATCTAATTGTTAGTAGATTTTGTAATTTAGAGTGTAATAATTTGATGAATGTAATTAAAAAAAGAGTTCCTATCTTGTGTCCTTATTGAGAAACATACTGAAAAGTATTTAACTAATTGAGTACAAAGAGTAACGTAATGGAAATTTAAATGATGATTATGTATATTTGCTAGTGTTAATTTTATTTTTATCTATTTTATATTGAAGTACAAAAGATCGTTAACGAATTATACTAGTTGATTAAATCCAAACGAGTTTTATTTTATTATTAAATCCAAAAGTTATTAGTTGCGGAATGGAATTAATTTTGTTCCCCAGGTTCAGTTAATTAGTTGTATTTCAGTAAATAACCCTGATTAAGAGGTTCTATTAGTATTTTCAAATAGCGAAAAGACTATTCATTGTAAATATAATAATAAAAACCATTTACAATGAAAAAAAATAAAAACGGCATATTTTCAACAGTGTACAGATTTTCTGAAAATGACCCAACTACTAGTCCAAATTGAAAAATTATTTTTGTGATGAGTAGCCAAATTATTTAGAAAGGCTATATAACATCACGCCACACTCAAAAAAAGCGGAGCAGCAACGAAAAATGGACGGAAACTGGCAGGCAATTCTATGCGACGGGAAGGGTCAGGGGAGCAAAAATTTGACGCGGACGAAGTCGCGGGCAGAAGCTAGTGAGTAATAAACATCTAAAAATAGTAACAACCATTCTAACCAAGGGGTATCATATTACAGTATATAGATTTTGGAGGTCATTACATGCAGTCACTCCATGTATAATACTATTACCCAGCTGCATCCGGTAAGACTGGAAGCCGGAAGCCGACTCCATTAAGGTTGGGAAAAAGGTAGGCAGATTGAGATAATAATAATCTTTGTACAGAAAAGTAGCTTCTTTTTTGCATACTATCTTATTCTTAAAAATGTAACAAAAAAAGATGTGGGCGTTTAATTTGTATCGGGGCATAATCGGTTTAGCATTATCCATTCATACAATTTAATTTTTCTGTTTTCTATCATAATCTTGTCTTATTTATATCTAAAAATTTAGGTGTTATCCGTGGTTATAAGTCTTTTTATTTAAGTGATTTTTTCTTAATCGTTTTTTGGTGTGATTTTAATACTCAAAAGACCGTTTCATACACCAATCTACATACATCATGGTCTGATCATGGTCATCCGATGATCTGACAATGATTATGTCTGGACTTTAGAAGAGAATGTGACTGTGTGTGTTACTCAGAGTATATCAAATAGGAAATTACCTTATCTAGTTTTCAAATATGATTGACGTGTAAAACCACGCGTATAAACTTACAAAAATAAAACTTTACTATTTATCTTTAGTATTACTGTCAAACTGGGTATCTTTATTTATAAACAGTATAAACTAGCTTCTGCCCGTGACTTCGTCCGCGTCAAATTTTGCTCCTGCGACCCTTCCCGTCACGTATTTGCATTCTGTACAAGGCCAAAACGCAACCATAGGAATCTGCTCGCGTATACTTTGTAATGCAATTTTTAAACTTGTGATTACAATGTGTACACGAATTTTGCGTACTACTTGTATATAGTTTGTAACGTAGACGCGCACGTGCATCTTTCCAATTTATACAAGGCCAGAATGCCATCATAGGAATTTGGTAGGACTTCTGATTGCCGGGCTTCGATTTAAAGGGTGTTAGGCGGGAGGAGGGGGGAGGTGTAGAGCCTCTCCTGTGAAGGAAAAGTTTCGAAACGCCCCCTTTTGAGTTTTCTTTTTAAATATTGTAACCTAACTTTCAAATTTTCGTGTATCGACATCGATTTAAAGGTCGGAAGAGGTGTGGGGTTGATGAATAAAATGAAGGGGAAGTAGCAACGCTCGACAGAACACTTAGCTGACAAGGCACGTCAACAGAATCAAGGCATTTCCATAGGAGGTCACAGTTTTAACCTAACCTAACCTCTCCAAACCATGTCGATTCTAGCACTCGCCGGCCGCTACCGCGGCACAGCTCGCTTCGCTCGCTCGGCTCGTGCGTAGGAGGTCGCAGTTTTAACCTAACCTAATCTAAACTCCCCAAACCATGTCGTTTCTGACACTTGCCGGCTTTCGTTTATACCTACAGGATTAGTTTGCATGCGGAGTAGCACTGTATATTATGGAACAATTTAGTTACTTTGGCCACTACAAAGTATACACGAGTATTTGTGTACTACTCTTGTATAGATTGGAAAACCTTGATTAAAAAGTGATTTCCAATCTAAACGCGACTAGTTTCACACCCTTGCGTTCTAGCCTTGTACAGAATGGAAATTCGCCTTCCCGTCGCATCGAATTGCCTGCCAGTTTTCGAACACTTTTCGTCGATGCTCCGCTCTTTTTTACGGTAGCGTTATGTTATATAGCCTATAGCCTTTCTCAGTAAATAAGCTATTCAACAAAAAAGAACTTTTAAATTCGGACCAGTCGTTCCTGAGATTAGCGCGTTCAACCAAACATACAAACAAACTCTTTAGCTTTATAATATTAGTATAGATTAAAGTCGTTTCTGCCACAGACTACTTTTATTCTATGTTTACTAAAGTACTGTACTTTTCCAATTAATAGCCGTAATGTGTTTTGTATGTATTTTCGCTGGAAAGTCAGCCGATCTGTAATCCTATGCTTGTCACAGTTGTGCCACAGAGTGCCTCAGACACTTTAGACATTGTGAGGCACGAATAATGAAGTCACGTTATAAATGTTAATTATATTACAATATCGATCTATTTAGGTAATTGATTACTTATTTATTTCTATAACTGCCCGTGACTTTGTACTGGCCCCCATTAGAATATCAGCTCTGCGACACTTTTTTAAATGTCGCAGCATCATGCTGAGATAGAAGCCTTTTGGCCTCGCACAGGACTTTTTGTTTCTTTACTTTCTTAAAATATTTTTATTCTTAATTTTTTTTACGATTGTGTGTGGTTAGTATTTTATCTTCCTGTGCGAGTCACAATAGGCTTTTTTTCTTTTTCGGGTCTGTCCGTGTGACGGCGTTGTTCTTCTAAACTGCACAATGGATTTTGATGCGTTTTAACCAATATTTAGAGAATGATTTCTGGGAGGTTAATAAACATATGTCGCATCCGGCAATTGAAGTTGGCAACAAAACAAGGCACGCCACCTAGCGGCAACTGTCAGAACTAGAGTTGGCGCGCTTTGACAGAGTCGGGCGTTTCCGGTCGGTTACGAGGTTAAGGAGAACGCGCCAAGTCGGGGCATTCTTAACCTGGTGATCGAGCAGTGAACACGCTTCGGAACTGTCCTACGTTTTGTTGAACCACTTTATTTTAATAGTAGTTGATTGTAGAAGTAATTAAAGTGTGAAGTGTTTATTGGCCTAAGTAATTGTTATTTATTTGCACGATACCCACATAAACGCACCTAATGGCTGATCGTAGCTCAAAACCATCCTGATGATTCCACACATATATTAAACTTCCATATGCAATTGAATAAAGCAATTTCGATATTTTGTCGACTCTTAAAAACGTGCAAATCAAGGGCACCCGCCATTGCTTTGCACGTTTACTACGTTACGTTACGTTACGTTTACTTGCTTTGCGCTCACCGTTAAATAATAAAGGGGCTCAAAAGTAATAAGAAAGTTGAATTTTGTAGAAAATGTCAATTAATTAATTCCCACGACGAACCTAAATACGATTATTTAAATTTCAACAGAAGTTAGACTGTCCCTGGTTAATTTAATTATGAAATCACGACCCTGTAAAATTAAATCTTTGTATCGATTTGAAACACCGGGGACCGTCTTGACAGAAATTTATAGAAGTTTCAGTCTCTTGGATATAGATAGACTAGAGACTAGATATTTCAGTACCCGAACATATATGAGTTAAGGATTTTGGAGCAAGATCTAACAACTACTTATTCATAGGAAATTAGTCTTTAAATCTACTAACTAAGGGACAAAGTACTACGAACTAAATATTTCGCAGTCCTCTGTCCCGCGATTAAAGAACTGCGGAGGCGGCGGGATCAATGATATTATTGTGTCGAATTACTCAAGTAAAGATTAAGCAATACAATTTAATGAATGTTGTTTTCATAGTAATCTGTACTGCATTCAAATACAAAAACTTGAGTAATGTCTAGTCACTAACATTGCTTAAAATTATGCAAGAATCTAAACTGTAGTTAGCGTTGTGTCGACTCAAACTTTTTGACTGAATACCTAAACGAATAACTTTTGACGTCTGCGATAGCGTCTGGTTGGATATACGAAATACAAAATGGCACCTACTACGCAAACCCACGTTTACTGTATAGAACAGTGATATCGAGTTTCAGGCTATTAAACGCTTAGGACCGAGTGGCGCCCGGTCACAAGATACTGTTGCACTTGTTTGTTTTCCTTTGCTTATTGAGATATTATATAACCTAATAAACAAGGACTTGTATGGGCAACTACAATATTAGATTTGTATTGTTTTATGAGCAAGAAATATTTCTGAGTGTTTGCAAACACCGATTTGGGTGTCACTCTAAGGGCGCACGGGCAGTCTCTGTTTGAAACATCGTTATAATAGTCAGGTTGAAAAAAATAGCACGCAGTACCTAATAAGTATATGCGCGCCTTTATGGCAGGACGTGCAATCGTGGGATCGGTTGCACTTGGTGATAGGGCCACTTGTATGGCTGGCTGATACCAGTCGGTGGTGCGTCGAATGTCAACTTCTTTTTTCCAGGTCCCGACCTTGGTTGCAGTAGGAACAGTGGGGTTTTAGTCCTCCGTTCCCCCCAGATGGAGGATATCCATGAAATGTCCACATATAAATAAAACGGACAGTCCCTGTTAAGCATAACAACTACTCCTTCAGCATCTTGTACCTCAGTCGCTCAGCATAGGTTGAAATTTAGAAGGTTTCAGTTTCCTACACCCATTTTTTGGCATTTTGGAGTATTTTTATCGTCATCAAGGTTATCTGAATAAAAACAGTGTCAACGAGTGGCAATATTAGGCTCGATCCTCCAACAACCCTTGCCCGTGAGCTATTGGATCGGACCCTTAAATTAGATATGTCCTATGTATTTTGGACAATCATCTTGTCAGACTGTCCGAGGTGCCACCACTTAAGCTATCCTATTTATATAAGTGCGTATGTTTCACTCTCCAAACGGCTGGACGGATTTGAATAACATTTGGCACATGAGTAGGCTATGTAAGGACATTGGCTACTTTTCATCCAAGATCGCAGACAAAGTCGCGGGCAACAGCAAAGCCAAAGCATTTATTTCAAGTAGGCACATAAAAGGCACTTTTAAACGTCAACATTTACATTAAAATGGAATTGAATCTAGTCGCCTCTGCCAAAAGGTAGCTAGACAGTTAGTTCTCAATATTATGTTAAAAGGCGATAAGAGAGAATTTACCCAAGCCACGATCGTAAAACCTGTGGTAGGTATCTCCCATCCTAAGGGAAACAAAATTCAAGAATATTTTAGGCTACCACAAATGTAACTAAATAAACTCTGAAAATCTAGTCTGGTTCTTATAAGTCGTTGTCTCCCTATCCCATGCTCTCTGCGGCATTATCAAAGTAAATATTTAAATTATTGAAAGTAAATGTCAGATTTTTGTACCTTTTTTGTTTTGAATTTTGTATATCTCGCAAGGTAGTTCGAGCAATACTGGTACAATTTGACCACAGACTTTGACAATAATCGTATTTTTAAAAATATTGAAACGTCATCTCTATGCTTGCAGATCTTCAAAGAGTGCCTCATCATTTTCATTATATTGGGTTCCTAT
This sequence comes from Aporophyla lueneburgensis, assembly GCA_932294355.1. Classification (NCBI taxonomy): domain Eukaryota; kingdom Metazoa; phylum Arthropoda; class Insecta; order Lepidoptera; family Noctuidae; genus Aporophyla; species Aporophyla lueneburgensis. Next base: position 19,643,203 of record OW028745.1, on the reverse strand, counting down.
AATAATTCTTCGGTGCTCTTGTTTTCCTACTATTTCTTTTAATATTTTTTTTTAATAGTATGTTTAAATTGTGTCTGATTGATGGCAATAGGCTCGCTCCTTATTACATGGGACTTAAACATGGTTGGTCAGTTGTGGGTGTAACTACTTATAGGTACACCTCTGACCATCACTTCGAGGAAATAAAGCGTGATGTTATTGTTATGTTAATAACTAGCTTCTGCCCGCGACTTCGTCCGCGTCAAATTTTTGCTCCCCTGACCCTTCCCGTCGCATCGATTTGCCTGCTCGTTGCTGCTCGCTCCTTTTGAGTTATAGTGAGTCAATCTTAAAAGATAGACATATGCTCTCGCGGACTTTTTTTTAGAACTTTTTAAAAGGAACAATTCCGTCGTACATGATTTTTGCGTTACTTTAACCGTTTACGCAGCGCACGCAACGGAAACTCTCAAAAGGAATAAATATTCCCCGTTTTTGCAACATTTTTCATTACTGCTCCGCTCCTCTTAGTTGTAGCGTGATGTTATATAGCCTATAGCCTCCCTCGATAAATAGGCTACCCAACACAAAAAGGATTTTTCAATTCGGACCAGTAGTTCCTGAGATTAGCGCGTTCAATCAAACAAACAAACAAACAAACAAACTCTTCAGCTTTATAATATTAGTATAGAAGTATAGATTACTGGCAAAATTTGCGCACACTATAGGTGCACCTCTTCCTATTCCTTCGGGGACTCCAGATATGATGTTAAGTTTTTATGTAGAAGGTATTTACTAGAACCTATTTACATGGTCTTTACATAATGTGACCAAGATTATGCCTGGTGTTTAAAAAAGACTGACCTCTGTGTTTGTTTCGGCCATTCTTCTCAGATAATAATCGCCGATTTCATCTAGCTAAAAAAAATATCATCGAAGTGTAAAAGTGTTTTTCAAACCTACTCACAGAAATAAGTCATTTATCATTTATTTCTCTCGAATCGTTTATTTGTACGTTCAGCAATCTCGAAGATAACAGCCAAAAGAATCACCTGAGTCAATCCGACAGTCTATTAAATAAATCAATAGTTTTATAAACACAAAAACTTTTTGAGTGTGTCGTGAGTAACGACCATCACTTTTATTTTTTTCCTCTCTACCATAAAACTATTTCGCGAAAACGAACTATAAACTTTAGTCATAAATTTACCAAAGTTACCACATAAATCTGGCTTCAATCAAACTTAGGTCCTAGTTTAGGCATCGAGTATGAGCTGAGGTTACACTTCCAAATTAAGAAGCGGTAAATCATATAAAGTCTGGTTTCCTGTGACAACTCCATGTGACATGTCATTGTCAGGTGCTGTTCGGCTGCTTACTGATCTGTTTATTTTGATGTGTGTTCCTAGTTTGATTACTAGTATTAATTTGTTTGTTTGCTCCCTTTGGCGTTTCAACCTTTCTTAGGTTGTTCACCGTGCCTCATACGTAAAATCACCTATTATAAAATAAATATTTGGAATAATCAATTCAATAGAAAGTAAATCGTAATTATATTCAAAGGGTCATTAAATTAGCTGTTAATAGTTTCCCTATTAACAACAAACATGTTTTTATCATTCGAACTTTGTTTAAAACTTTAAATGAGGTCGATATTATGTATATTTTATTAAGGGAACCAAACGCCTTATGTTATGGTTTTAGGAAATTCGTAAATATTATGTAACTTCTACTAAAAATCACCAAAACAGCTGACGGATCTTCTTCTAGTCATCGAATGATGACTTTTTTTGTTTCTTTAGTGTTCGATATCGATAGCCAACACGACCCTGTATATTCTCAAACTACATCATTTTTTAAATTGAAGGCATTCACATAATTCTAAATTCAAAGTATTGGTACCTACTTAGGTTTATAAACCAGAAACATAACCGTATTAAACAATCTCGAATGGAACAATAGTCTATCACAAATCGCTGACAATAAAAACAATTACAAAATAACCAATAAAAGACATCCAACTCCATTACAAACCCAAAGAAAGGACTCTTCGACAGCCATTTCAATTTAAATGTAAACGTCAACAACTTAAAATGTCTGGCGAACTAATCATTTAAATTGAAGTACGATTAGATTGTTTACGTTGCAAATGAACGGACGTACAAACTCGGTGTCTACATAAAAAGGTCTCCAGAATTAGCCGCCTACCGAATAATAATTAGCCTTTGGACCATCTGCATACATTTTAAAAGCGAAACACGTCGGCGGAACTTGAAATTTCTATGGCTATTCGCCAGAGGAAATGGCGAATACAGTTAGACTAGCAAGATGATTGATTACGTATTGCGAATTATTTATAGGTACAGTCAACCGCATGCGGTAACACACTTGAACTCTGTTCTCTCACTACGAACACTGTTGTCACCTGCTACGAAACCAAAGACATTCGGCTGCCCTAAATCCAAACTCAGTAAATTAGAGTTTCAAATGAAATTTTCAAGGGGCCAAAAAGTAAAATGTGATTTACTAGTAAATTTTGTGTTCTTCTTGTACTTTATATAAAAAGTATTCAGTATATTTCGATACAATGAACATGCGATGCGTTGAACTCTCGAAGAAACAAACATTCGATATTTTGAACACTTGTTGTATTGAGTGTGCGATATATTGAATGTTCGATTTATTAGCCTTTCGATATTATGAACGTTCGACTATTTAGACATTCGATTTATAGTGTTCGATTATTTGGTATTCGATTATTCGGCATTCGATTCGGCGTAGTACACCCCGCGAAAACAGCTTATCATCATCAGCTTATGTTCTCACTGCTGGGATACAGGCCTACTCTCTGTGAGAGGAAGTGAGCTGTTTTCCACCATTGGTGCAGTGCGGGTTGGTAGATGTCACATGACTTCGAATTTTTAGTTCTAGAACATTTCCGGTTTCCCCTCTATGTTTTCTTTCACCGTTTTGAGAGCAGTAGTGATGAAATAATTTACACAGTGTGAATTATTTCTCGTTCTCACCGAGAGGACATCTCCCACTATTGGGGCATCCATGTGCCCCAACAGTGGGAGCAATATTGGTTGATTATGATGGTTCACTTACTAGTTTAGGCGGGATTAAAATCTCCGTTATTTTTATTGTATTAATAATTTTGTAGAACATACCTACTATGAAAATAAAGACAATACCTACCAAAAAACCTTTCTTTTATTTGTCCCTTATTGAGTTTTGACATGGGACAGCCATATTGTCAATGGCAAATTGGTGGGATAGACGTGTGGTCGACTGTACCATTTCTTTATGTGTATTGTAATGTGATGTCGGGCGGTTGTTGGTCGGTAATTTTGGCTTGATTTGGTAGAGTATCGTTTGAGTCGCCCTTTTACGGATGCTTTAGGCTCGTCTTGAGTCATGCGCATATTTCGGGGTAATCTGGCTGGTTCAAGAGTCGCTATGTCTACCGATAAATGGCTGAGTTTATTGCTATTTGTATTACCTAACTATTAATTTATTTTCCGTCGTTTCAAATTTGTTACTTCAAGTTAGCTATATGAACATAATTCAGCATTGCGTAATTTAAGCACGCCCTTTATGCCAGGAGTGTTTTATTCTGTTTACGTTGTTGGGTTTCATGATCAATTTATGCAAAAAAAAAGTAAATCATTTCGTCACTACTGCTCTCAAAGCGGTGAAGGAAAACATGATGTCGAAACTGGTAGATACGTCATAGAAACAAAAATTTGACGATATGTAACATCTTTAAATCCGCATTGGACCCGCGTCATGGATTATGGCCCACTCTCTCTAAAAGAGAAGAAGCCTGTGTCCTATCCTTGCAGTGGAAACATTATAGGTAAGCCGTTTTTGATTATATCATTTATGAGAAATTCATCCAGTGTATATGCATTTGTATCGTATTACAAAGCACAACTAGTTTTTCCCCTAATCTAATAAGAAACACACGTACCCTTACAAGGAAAAAATTAAATGCAATCAATAAGAACCCATAAGAAAGTAATTTTATTACTAACATAAAAATAATGTATTATCCCGCTCCAAAATGATCCTTTCATCCCATCACGGAGCTTTGCAATAACTGTATCATCATTGTTGGATGGCAACATTTTCCTTATAGGTAGGTATGCCTATAAGGAAAACATACCGAGCATATTTTTTAGGTGGGTAGAGACCCACCTAAAAAATAATATGCTCAGTCCAACAAAAGTTCACATCCAACATGACATTTTAAACCCTTCGAATTAAAATTAGCAAAGTATATAAATGATTTTATTTCTGTAAGAATTATATATTTTTTTAAACTAGCTAAAGTCGGCGTTTCCTAACTGACTACTCTGAGAAGAAAGGCCGAAACAAACTCAGAGGTTACAGTCTCTTATAAAGTCTGGACATATTTAATCTTGGTCACATCATGTGAAGACCATGTACCATGTGCATTCTAATTCCGATAAATCATCATTTGCACTTGTGATTAAAATATTTTAGAAATAGTTTATCTTTAGGCACTATAATTGTATGGAAATTTTATACTCTTTGCTAAATGTGCTCTTTTTGTAATCGTTTTTATTAAATAAATTATATTAGTAATTATTTTTTTATTATTAAAATGTAGATTGGTGACTGAAATGGTCTTTTGAGGAAAGAACCACACAGATTGAGTGGACCTGTCCAGTTAGTGCAAGCCTTAGTCACTAATCGTTCAGCTCAACTCGGAACTTAAGGAACTCAACGATTCGGCGAACAATACCAAAGAAAAGACATTTGGGTAGGCCGCATAAACTACTCAAAGTAATTAATGATAGCAGTGTAGGTGTTAATTTAAATACAAACAGTTTCTGGTGTTTTTGCTATTTAAATTCAATCCATCTTGTTATAAATATTAGTCGAATAACATAGCAAATTGGTGGAATCAAAACTTAAAACAGAATTAAATTCGTCTGTATGAACAAGGGACAAACCTCTAACAACATGAAGACGTTTCCATTCCTTATCCAATCAAAGAAAAGTCAACGTACTCATCGTAAATAAACTACTTTCTAATTAAAAAGACTAACAATTCAACCCTCTCCATGAGCACGTAAAGGTTGAAGTCGTTGAAATAAAGCCGCGTTTGCATGAGGAGAGTTCTTCGAACTCAAGCAGGCGATTGACGTAAGAGGATAATAAATGAGAAATGTCACAAATTCACAATATACTCACCGTAAAAAAATATGGCAGCGTCAGTGTAAAAAATTGCTGTTTATGTTAAAGCAATAAATAATTGACTACAGACACTGACTGGGTGCGGAAGGCGGAGGACAGGGTGTTATGGCGCAACATGACAGAGACCTATGTGCAGCAGAGGACTGCGATAAACTGTGTCGATTAATACACAATAGCTCTTTAAAAGGTATTAGACACACACACACACACACCACACAAGTAAAAGTCTAACACCCGCTCCGCCCAGAGCTGGAGAAGTCATTTGATGATTTCCCATCCAAGAAAAAAAACACACACACATTTATTTTTGTTGTTTAAAAGAGAGTTGTGTTGTTTAAAACAGCTATGTTTTCTGATCCATTCGTTTAAATGTTCATTAGAATCTTTTGGAATGGAATAGACAATTCCATTTCAATAATTGTAACCATGACTGCACTGACAATCGCATTTCCACAAAATCGTCTGACGGACTCATCACTCGCTTTTTAACGGTCGAGTAACTCTATGCATATAAACGCGGCTTTAAGTCCGTCTTTAAACCCTCTGTTTGCTTATTGGTAGACACTAGTATGCCGTCGTCACGTTTCGCGTCGGTTCCTAGTTTTTAATTTAATCCAACTGTGCCTCGGGGAGACATTTGCGTTGAGACATCTTTAATTTTTAAAGTACAACTTTAAATTACAAAATCAAATGAGTTTTTGACGGCTTTAGATTCTGCGAGTTGATTCGCGGGAGAATCAAATTGCGGGTTGGAAAATTAAATGAGTAACTATACAAATAAATGGAAAAACAAAAGGGCATTTAGACGTCGAAGAAAGATGTTCACTCCTTGATATAGGCCTTCCCTAAGCAGCACCACTTCGACCGGTTCCGTGCTTATAGTTGTGTATATATTTTTTTTTCTTTGTTATTTAAAGGTTGCCCAATGGTAACGGCCTCGAGTTACGTGTTGCACCCTGACAGGCGGTTAACTATGCGTTAGTTATTTTATCACCACTGCTCTCAAAATGATAAAAGAACACATTGTGTGGAAACCGGAATGTCATAAGAACCAAAAAATCGAAGGCTTGTGACATCTACCAACCCGCACACTAGACCCACATGACCTCACAGAGAGGAGGCCTCAGTCCCAGCAGTTGGAATGTTCCCACTGCTGGGACTAAGGCCTCTTCTCTATGAAGACAATCTCTGGTGTAAGTAGGCCTCCACCAATTTCAGGGGCTTTGCAATAACACGCTTGGCAAGCGGGTTGGCAATCGCAGTATCGTCGTAAAATACAAAGAAATCGCTGCTGCCTATTCTCTAGTCGCCTGCCAAACGTGACGAATATGGCGAACCCCCCAAATTCCGGGAGGCCTACATAGGCCTCCCGGAATTGCTGGACATCCAGCAGTAGGCAGTTAATTTTAGGGGTAATAGACGCCTTATAAATTCTGAAGAAAATTATAATACCTGACTGAAATTTACTAACAAATACTAGATATGATACTGTGTACTTATTGTAACTAAAGCACACAGGAAGACGCGAACTAAACAACAAAGGTATAAAACGGGCGACCGAGCGGAAATACGGGTCACAGGCCATATTGGAAACAAAACCATGTCGTAGTTTTTTTCATTAGTTTTTACACAACTACGGAAAAAGGAGAATAATTAATTTAAAACTCTATTGTGTGTGTTCATATGTGTACGTATTTTGTGTGTGTAACTTAGGTACCTGCAAAGTTACTTATTGAACTTATTACCCCAACGATATTTAGGATATACTCAAATAATAAAATAGCCGATCTTTTTTTCTTTCTCATATTTTTCACTTCTTTTTTCTTTATTCCGAATAATGCCAGCAATTCTCAGAAACAGAAACGAGTGTTATTCTAGCCCAATTTGAGGTCTTCCAAACGACTACTTATTTCTCTAACGTTCTGACCTATTTATAAAGAAGTCCTGTAGCTGCAAAGAAATTGGTTACGTAATGCTACACCACCGGTTTCATTATATTATTATCTCATCCAGAAGAAACAAATTATAAACATATTATAATGTTCTGGACCATTATAATATGTTTACTAAAGAAAATCTCAAATATAAATTCGTCGTAGCCTAATATGGTTCATAACTCAGCGCAAAAATAGTTTTCATCACAATACAAACCTAGTTTCAAAGAATTTGCATTTTTTTAACGTCAAAGTTACATAAGACAGAACCCCGAAATGCCCACCCTTTACCACTTCCTAGTGCTTTAGATAAGAAGAAGAAGTGGTGCAATAAATTCACTAACAGCACAGCTGTGTGTTCAGTTAGATAAACTTGATTCTATATTGATGAAAAGTAATTAACATTACGAGATACATAATATTAAATTAAAACATTTACCATATATATATATTAGCTAGCCATGCCAATATACCAACAAATACAATAAAAACTATACTCAAGCAAACAAAATGGTTTCAATTTATCATTACAGGAACCGAGTGCTATCTATACTTTGTCAAGGGGATGTCTAGGAAATAGAAAATAAGACAAGATTGAATGCTTGTCCTATTTCACGCCCGTATGACTCGAGTACGGGTTCGCATTAACATTCCACGATGTAATTCCGTGTTGACCTAATTTCGAGACAGTTCCGTCAACTTTGATACAGTAGGAGTAAACTTTGCTTATTGTATACTGACTTATTTAAGTATACTGAACTGGGTTACTACTACTTGCTTAACTCACTAACGCGTTATAAAATTATAATTAAATCCAATTCATTTCTATAAGACTATTTCGGGCACTTTCGGATTGTGTTGAGTCAAGAGTTATTTCAGTTATTCGAAAAGACAGTTTTCGTTATAGCCGTGATGGCCCAGTGGTATCAACCCCGACTTACGAGTTGTAGGTCACGGGTTCGAACCCAGGCAGACGCTTTACTTTGTGTCAATAATTTCAACACCACTGCTCTCAAAACGGTGAGGAAACCGGCATGTCCTAGAACCAAAAATTTAAAGACATGCGACATCTACCAACCCGCACTGGGCTCGTGTGGTAGATTAAGGCCTACTCCCTCTCACCGAGAAGAGGCCTGTGTACCAGTAGTGCAGCAGTGGGAACAAAATAAGCTGAGAATGGTGGGCAGAAGTTTGGAGCTGGTACTGAGAAATGTATGATTGAAAAACACTGCCTGACCTAGGAATTTAACCCAGGACCTCACACTCAGCAAAATAGTAGTAAAATAGTCCTTATCTACAACATTAATTTTTGTTTATGCGAAACCCGAAACACGGGTCTAGTATTTTTGTGTAAAGAATCTATGAAAAAAATTTCAAAACTGTATCATTAATAATCACGAAGTTATAAGCTTGATAAGTTACCTGGTTGTCCACGCAAAAACATATGCAGATCACCACAAACAGCTAGTGTACGTACCATCTCCGTGTAATGGACGTTTGAATACGAGAAAGACATGATAATTTTAAAATTGAAACAAAACAGCGCGGCCCGCGACTTGGAAGCGTAATTAAATATTTTTGGTACAAAATATAACATGGTGTAAAAATTATTGGAATCGATTCAGTTACTGATTCTGAACAAACTATATTCAGGTTTCGCATATACTAAAAATAATCTTGTATATATTAACCGGTTGAATGCCGCTAATTACAGATACAATTAAAAACCATTGTGTCTATACCAAATGTGGTATCTCAGGGACTTAGAGGTTAATAATACGTGAAGCGAAAACTTTGGATCCCTTTTTAGGGTTCCGTTGCCAAATGGCAAAAAACGGAACCCTTATAGATTCGTCATGTCTGTCTGTCTGTCTGTCCGTCTGTCTGTCTGTCTGTCTGTCCGTCCGTCCGTATGTCACAGCCAGTTTTCTCCGAAACTATAAGAGCTACGCTGTTGAAACTTGTTAAGTAGATGTATTCTGTAAAGCGCATTAAGATTTTTACGCTAAAATAGAAAAAAAGTTATAAATTTTGGGGTTCCCCATACTTAGAACTGAAACTCAAAATTGTTTTTTTCATCAAACCCATACGTGTGGGGTATCTATGAATAGGTCTTCAAAATTTTTATTGAGGTTTCTAATATCATTTTTTTCTAAACTGAATAGTTTGCGCGAGAGATGCTTCCAAAGTGGTAAAATGTGTGTCCCCCGCCCCCCCCGTAACTTCTAAAATAAGAGAATGATAAAACTCAAAAAAATATATGTAGTACCTACATAACCATGTAAACTTCCACCGAAAATTGGTTTGAACGAGATCCAGTAAGTAATTATTTTTTAATACGTCATAAATCGTAAACCGCAATTTACCTTTCATTCAATCAACTCAAATATAAAAATAAAAATAAAAAAAAAACATTTTATTTCATAAGCATAAACCTTATTTATAAACCGAGGATACCCACAGGTTTGTACGGAACCCTCGGTGCGCGAGTCCGACTCGCACTTAGCCGGTTTTTACGAAAATTGGGCGGACGGAGGAGTATGAAATTTCGCACACTTATAGTTTATACAGAGAAGAAGTGACGAATGCTAATATTTTTTTATAATTATGCGTAAAAATACATTATTTTCTATTCATTACCGTGTATTTAATACACACATGCATAGAGAATATCTGTCTTCAATATTTTGCGTCAAGTGTCAAGTATAACCATAGGTAATAAATTAATTTTATAGATATATAACCTATTTCATTTTTAAAATCTATGATCATATCTATTTATTATAATATGTATTTTTTCATTTAATAATGTATTTCTATTCAAATGAAGTACCGTCGAATTTCGATTAATGGGCGATCACTAGTAAAGATAAATATATGTATATATTTTTGGTAATAGAGTAGAACGCCGCCTATCCGAACGCCGACTATCCGAACGCCGATTAACCGAATAGATCGCCAATTATCCGAATCGGTCCTAAGCGTGTATGCTTTGTGTATGTACCTCTATTATTGTTGTGAATTTTTATACTTTGTATTTTTGTTAAGGCCTGATGGGGTGCAACTTACTCTGATCGAGATATTCAAGTGAGCGTTATTGTAGAACTGTGTTTGTTAAACTTAATAAAGTTTATTTTATGTGTGACAGGTCGTTTTTTTTATTTTCAGTGTATGTCCGATTATCCGAATCGACCCCGGTCCCAATTAATTCGGATAATCGGCGTTCTACTGTAGTAGCACACCGTATAAAACCGTTTAATTAAGCCACTTCATTCCGACGACATTTTAGACAAGATAAACAATATTCAACATTTAAAATAACCAGTTCCAGTAAATCCATCCTCCATTCAGTCGACTAGACAAATTGCTTACTATAAGTAAACTATCTTCCCTATTATCAGTCTTTTCTATAGCTCTCGAGATAAAAGGGGGATAAAAGCTGAAACAGCATGTTAGTGAAAGGTGAAAATTGGACCCGCATGGTACGTACACATTGTTTACGTTGCTATGCGTCCATTTATCGAAACGGCAATCTAATCGAAAAGGTAAAATGTCGACTGTCGATATACCATTTTGATAGTCACTTGTTTATGTCTTGAAAAAATATTTTTCTTGGAATCGGTTTGATCTCCGGTCAATAACAGTGTTTTAATTGATTTTGTACGAGTTTCTTGTTTCCAGGAGTTCGTTAATACTTGTAGTGAACTATAATTACAAACGCTTTCACAAAACAATAATCTAGGTAGAGTCTAGAGAAGCATAGGTACTATTTCTATAAAGTCGACCAACCAACATATCTTGAGAGATCTCAAATATTCAGCCGAAAGACGTCCACTGCTGGACTCAGGCCTCCCCCACTCTGGTGGGGTTTGCCATAATCGCCACGCTTGGCAGGCGGGTTGGCGATCGTAGTATGGTGGTACAATGCGTAGAAAACGCTGCTGCCCTTTCTCTAGTAAGTCCTTTAGTCGGCTTTTACGACACCCACGGGAAGAAATGGGATGGTGCTATTTTTCACATTCGGCACCACGCAGAACCAAATAAAGGTATGTACTCTTTAAAACAAAAACGCTATTTTCCATGAATGTTTATAATTTACATTATGTAGAATGAAACACCTTATCTAATGAGTTTTAGAATGAATAAATTTATAACCTAGCTTGACCGTAAACAACATTAAAACTTAAAAGTTTGTAACAATATTACCGTTCTGCTATTCCTTATAAGCCCACTCTTGAACATAAAACGATTCAAATGACCCAAGTTTAAATACAGGAAAACAATCAATAGTTTAAAACTAATTCGTAGATTAGTAGCAGGTTCGTTGCCCCGATACCTGTGAAGTGCGAAATCAGATTGCTTTTGTGTTTTTTTTTTGTGTTTATTTATCGTAAAAGTCATCCACAACATCAGACGACTAAATATAAATAAGTAGTAAAAGTACTACCCTCTAATTGCGTAACATACAATTAACAAGAATCTGAATCATTTTGAAGGCTATTGATAATCCACTATTTCATATCTTGAGAAAAAAAAATAAGGGTTAAGTGGACAAAGATGTTATCTAACATAATCAAAAAATCCGAATTTTTCATGTTAACACATTTGCAAATCTGAAATTTATCCTTGATTTACAGTTAACACCTTTGCTAGCGTCTGTAACTATGTAACGAATTGTAATTGGTGTGTTTTAAATCCATGAATCGATTTATTATCAGTTAAAAGTTATGTTCATGCAAAAGAGTCGGATTTTTTTATTTTGTCAGATAACACCTTTGTCCACTTAACCCTTCAATTGCCTGCTTGGCATCGTAAACAACGCCATGAATGTGGTGAAATTAAAGCGATTCCTGCTGATAGTATATTACGCAATTACCCCTCTGATATACATTGCCACACAATAGGCATAACGTCCTCTATCGCCTGCATGGAGGCTGAGGAAATCGTTACGCATGTGCTTTTACAATCCATAGGCGTCACCCATATTAGGACAGAAACCCTCACGACACCTAGATCTTACACAGATATCTTAGGACAACCAACACACTGTTATCTGATCCCAAACTAGGCAAAGCCTGTACAATGGCAACCAGACAACTGATAAATATACCTACTTATATATTTCTAAATACATACATATTATAGAAAAATTGACACAATTGAGACTCAGAACAAATGGTTGTGCCCATCACACAAAGAATTGTCCTGAGTGGGAATCGAACCCACGACCTCAGTCTTAGCAGTCAGGGTCACTAACCACTAGACTAACAGGCCAGTCAAATGATGTTCTGAAGATGAGATGTCCGGAACAGACCAGAAGACATAATCAACTTCTTCACAATGGTCCACCTGACGGACTAAATACAGAAACCAAACGCTCTAACATAACGCAACATGCATAAAAATAGCCTCTCCAAAACACCAACAAAATCTTACACGATCAGTAATGTAGTTTCATCAAAGGACGTTGTATATTTACAGCGTGGGAGGACGCCCCAGATGCCATAGGAATCTTTTGTGACCTCTCCAAGGCATTTTACTGCATTAATCACGGAACGTTGCTCTTAAAACGTGGGCATTAAGGACTAGGTAAACTTGCGCGCAGTCTAGTAAAATCTTATTTAAATGATACACAGCAAAAAGTTCATATCAATAGTCTTTCCAAAAGAATTTATTAAGCCGTCCTTATTCACCTTGGTTTTTTGTGCTGGAAGATATTAATTCGATTGCGTTACGAAGTCTACTTATGGAATTTGAACAGCATGACCAACACATTTAGCAAACTGGCACCATTAAAAAAATGTTGAAGGAGCTTACCTAACATATATAAAAATATTTAAATACCATTTAAACATTTGTCAATTATTTTCAAGCTCAAATTGATAGGCATTTCATTGCAGAGACAATAATTTAAACTTTTTCTATCCTTTCTTAACGCAATTAAAGTTGTCCCTGTAATTGTACCTCCGATCCCTTCGGCCTTACCAAAGGACTGAGAGCACTTAACGTCGAGACCTCATCCCTCCGGAGTTGATTGACCCCGCGCGAGCCTGCGTTTGATAAAAACGCCGGGAGGCCTTGCCATGTGCTTGTATTTTCAGAGTGACTGAAGGAAAGCGCCAGTCGGCAACGAGCCGTCGCTGGGGACGCACGTGTCCGCGCCAGCCTCTGAAAGCTCCGCGCCGCGTAAATAACTTCGATACATAATACGAAAAAATCTAGACTCACTTTTTTGATGTTGAAAATAATTTGCGGTGAAAAATTTATGTTTTAAATTAAATATTCATTGTGAAAGAAGTTAAACTTTTAAAGTACTTACTTCGACTTGAAACTTTTTGTGCGTTTGGAAGAGACTGCCGTTTAGACATTAACTTTGTCTTCGCTCTCAATTATCGTTGAAATCTGAACTTGTAATTATACGCAGTGAATTGGACTATACTCTCGGCCGCATCTGTAAACGCGCTCGATGAAATGTAAACGATAATGTGAGGACATAATAATGAATGTTTTGTTGATATACTTTGAAAACAATTGCTCGTGCGTGTAGTGGTGATTCAATTTTATGCTTTGACTGGCGGTTTCCTGCGACGAGAACGAACGGAAGTCGATGATACGAAAACCGTGTAAAGTCAGTTGGAAATAGCAGTTTGGTTCATCAACAGAACGGTAACTAACATTTGTTTAACATGTTTATTACGGCAACAATTCCCATTATGGGTGGACGTACAATGTTTCTGACCACCTTATACATGCATACGTAGGTGCAGTTGAAATCAAAACAAACTTCAGTTACATGTTTGGTGTTTGAATTTCTTGAAACCTATTTTTGCATTGCATTTCGTTACGTCACGAAACTGAACTGACTTGAACATATGACGTTGCGTCGGAGTTTGTTCAATAATTGGAATTCCTTCCACGTTCGCAATGGGAATTCGATTAGACATAATATTTTGTTACAAGTTTATGACACGAAAGCGTATCCAACCGTACCTACTTATTCGTTGAATATTTAGAGATAAGTCGTGTACGTGATCGGCGTTTTATTATTTTTGATAACGAAAAATTTATTTATGTTTTGTTATGGAAGGACACACAATTCCTGCCGGCGTAGCATGACCAATTCTATATCTGTTCTACCAAGAACAAATAAAGTTCCTTATGTATTTTAATTCCGTAAAAAAAATTCTATCTCATCAGAAAAATAGTCATCATACTTGACATCGTACTCTTGTCGACTGAAGAATAGAAACATCTCTTCTTTTCAGTTTTACACAATTTTTCTACAATACAATCTATCATTTTATCTTTTCTTCCGTCGACAAATTCCGTTTCTAGGCGGTCATGCTACGCGTGCTGTTCGTCCAAAATTTATGACGAAGTGGCAAATCTTTTGCCATAAATATTTGGGTTTACATTTTACGGTCTCGTATACACGGTGTTAATAAAAAGTTTCATTACCGACTTGGTACAACAGCTACGTATTTTATACATTTCGATTGTTATTTTGGTATGAAAAATCTATGATAATTTATAAAAGTTCTGTGTTTCATACATCATATAATAAAGGTACGAATCTCTTTGTCTATGGGGTCATTAAAACGATTATGCCCCTACAACGTTTTGTATTTTATAGATGTTATAATCATCATCATTATCAATTTTATGGCTATTGTACCGTCCTCTCCGACTCGAACAGAAGTCTATTTATGGGAGCCATTACTTTTTAGGGCAGATCCCATCTTCATCAGTATTACGTTGTTGTACTTATTTATGTTTGATTCGTATCGCTGCTCTCGGCTTTTGTTTATCTTAGTTTCTCACGTTATTCAGAACTCGTGATTTAATAACGAAACACATCGAGTTTTTAAATTACTTAAGTATTTTTGCAGTTGTTTATTTAAAAATAGCGTCATGAATTCGTATACGCTTTTTCAGTCAAATCTTAGTGACTATTATTTTATAAATGATAAATCGTGTATTTTTCATGTATAGAAGTAAGGTGTTATTATATATATATAGGTTTAAAGAATTAGAGAGTTGAACTTACTTCTATTAGAAATTTAAATTTATTTCACGTCGTTAATAGTTGTCCGTCGAAAATTTTAATAGTTGCTACGCGTAAGTCAGACGCCCAAAAGTCTGACATGCAGTCTTACCAAAGGATATCTTGATACCCATAACCGTGGTTGTGGAAGTAAGATAGGTAGTTACTCCATGTAAAAGTTAAATTTGGAAAACCCCTGACAAAAAAAAAAAACTTTTAAAAATAAAAAAAATATACGTATTGGCCCTTTAAGTTTAATAAGAAGTTTTAAGTAATAATTTGATCAAAGGATCGTTGAGTCGAAACGGTTAAACCGATTTTGATAGAAATCGTCTAAGAACTACCATTAGAAAGCCTAATTTTAAATAAAAAATATCATACTACCCAAATCGGTTCGGTTAAGAGCTACGGTACCACAGACAGAGACACACACACACACACAGCGATTAAACTTATAACAACCCTCTTTTTGCGTCGGGGGTTACAAATACTAATATTCAGTTGTATCTACTGAGACTGGAAACCGACCTCTATACAGTTGGGGAAAGGTTAGGTACATTGATTGGTTCTGTTTAAAGCCTCCTACAAACCGGCGCGACGCGGCAGCGCGACGCGACACTCTTAGAACAATTTTTATGTGAACTTCATGGAAATTGTTCTACAAGAATCGCGTCGCGCTGTCGCGTCGCGCCGGTCTGAATAAGCCTTAATAGCAGATATAATCTTTCTACAAGAGGGACCCGCATACCTACAATAATACAGTGCGATATCAAAACAAGATACACCAAGAATGATTTCTCAATATTGTATAATCACTAGATATAGTTTACTGTATCGTAAGACGTAAAACATGCCTGTTAAATTGTTTAAACAAATACAGAGAGTAGATCATCATGTTGGCACATTCATTTGCGTATCATGATCTTTGTCACGCCTACAAATTAGAATACGCGTATTATGTCATACGGAAGACGTAGGAGTAATAAATTTGTCAGGATGGTGGACCTATTTGTATTATTAATTTTATAAAGTAGGCCTGCACCCGAATTGCGTTTGACTATCAAGTAGGATATTGCTAACCATTGCTTAATATGTTCGTAAAATTTCTCTGCTCAGCAAGGTAAATAATGCAATGAATGTTATAACTGTCATAATAAAAGCCAGTCTTACTGTTAGAGTGATACGCAATTACCTTTAAGATTTCTATAAAATTATAACTAATGAATCGTGAATACTAGACTGTATTCATGAAGAGATTAGTAAAGTTGGAGTACGTTTTATTTGATAACAAAAAAAAAAAACGTACTTTTGTCTGAAAACATTGAAAACCCATTAATTTAATGAATTTTACAATAGCAATATTATACAGCGTGTGTCACATAGAGGTTATTTTTCAACCGACGAAAAAAAACGGAGGAGGTTATCAATTCGACGCGTATATTTTTTTTTTTTTTTATGTATGACCACGCATAACTTTTTACATAGTGGTCCGATTGTGACAATTCTTCTTCTATTGGAAAGGGTATACTCCCAAGGTGGTCCCATATAAATTTGGAAAACAAAATCGAACCCTAAGGGTCGGAAAACAGGGGATGATTGATTGTTCACTCACTGATTGTAATGTATAACCACGCATAACTTTATACAGAGTAGTCCGATTTTGATAATTATTTTTGTGTTGCATAGGGTATACCTTGCCAAGTATTATTAGTAAATTAAAGCCCCGAAAAAAATATAAAATAAAAACTTTTTAACAAAAAATTAAACCGCCGAAAAACTGAAAAGCATAAAATAATAAACCTTAAAATTTTGAGTCGGCGCTGAAAAATCAATGAACAAGGATCACTCAAAGCGCCAACTCATAATTTTAAGGTTTATTATTTTATGCTTTTCAGTTTTTCGGCGGTTTAATTTTTTGTTAAAAAGTTTTTTACCAAACTGAAAACTTTTTTTGGACCAACATCGTAAATGCGAAAAAATAATCACCGATCTCAACATTTAGATCAAATAAAACTAGACAAAGAGATCGTTCATCTTTAAATCTTTTCTTCCTTATTTTTATTAAATCCCGGAAGCTGTGTTATACAAGGGTCAAAGTTTACAACATTTTTAATTTAAATATGGGCCTCAACGCGCTGTATTAAAATGTAGCCGTGTCTGTTACGGAAAAGTTTTCTTGGTTAAATTTTATTATTAAACGGACATCCGAAAAAATGATTTTACATCTAAAAAAGCTTACGAAAAAGTTATGGAAAGAGACTTTGTTCGCAGGTTTAACCTAAATGTCAAAATAAAATTACGTTAGGAATATGTTCCTTTTTATTTAATACGCTTTTTATATCATCGCTTTTGCTTGCATCTGTCTATCTATGTATGTAAGAGAATCTCGGAATTCAAATTTCACCCACTTCAAGACATCAGATTAATTCGAAAATTTTCACAATGACAATACAATAATTTCATAAATTTGTGTCATTATCCTGGCTATGGTCACAAAGATAGCAAAGGAAAAACGAAAAAAAAAACACTCTGCCGCACACGAAGTAAAACATTGAAAATAAATAGTGGTTTAAAAACAAAAAAAAAACGCATTAACTAAAAGGCGAGGTATTTTTATAACGTCCCTACTTTTATCAGTATTTGTCGATAAAATAATAACATCAATTGATATCAACCACCCCACACTTTTCTACATCAAAATGTTTTATTTATTAATCACACTATCCATAGTTTGATTTTTTTTGAAATTATTTTCTATTATAGTGCGTGTTTAGTTATCATAACACCTATTTATTTTTTGTCAACACATTTAAAAGGCTATCAAACTCATGTATTGCCCATAGATCTTCTAGTAACACAACGACTTATTGTTTATATGTCCAATTAATTATATCTATTTCATTTAAAGATTTACAGTAATCTTTGAATTAAATAGATAATACTGTTAAATTAAAGTAAAGCTTAATAAATTTCACAATACACAGTTTTTTCGTAAAAAATATATTTAACATAATTTAATTAAGAAATACGCAATTATTTTGAAACCGGACGTTTGGCGAAATGTTTTGTAAACATATGTACGTAATTTATTACTGAACTAGTATCAAATGTTAAAGGAAAACATGGCACACTAACGCGTTTGCGATAAAATGAACTATTACTGTGCTCTATTTATGAAAATTACTCTGGTATTTGTAATTTTACATCATTGATTTTTCATCTCAAATTAACAAGCATTTATTTCAATTGAACCATGTGCAAGCACTTATGAGTTATCAAGAGTTGCTTCCTTAGTCAGAAAGTTGAAGCTAGGTAACTATTATAAAACACAGATTTCTATGGAAAAGAAATAAATCCAAAGGACACTTTTGTCAATAAAGATATTACCAAATCCTGTGTACATTAATTACTCTTGTTGCTTCTGTACTAATCCCTACACTCGTTGCTTTTATATTGATGAGAAAAATATAAAAAGATAACAATGAAAAACAATTCATAATATGGTTTAAGTGATAACCAATCTTAACTTACGCCGCCGTTCATGAACATGATGCATGGATCTGCTACATCTAGCTCAAATACTTTAAAGGCAGCCGAATGATGCAACGCACACACCACCACCAGCTAGAAAGGGTCCTGGGGATGCTACAGTATTGAAGAATGTTCTATAATAAAACAAGTTTCACCTGGCTAGTTTTGTAATAATATACATATGTATGTAGTTATAATTTTATTAGGAAGCTTTATGATACTATAATATGTAAATCTAAAGTAATATTGTATAGAGATTATAATTTTTGGTATGCTTATTTGTTACAGTTTCTCGCTAAAACGCCTAAACAGAATTGAATGACCAAGATACGACCTGGATTAGGGTATGGAATACGTTTATCCCAATATTCCCATAGGATTGATACTTATGCGAGTAAAACCGTCGGGCCCAGCTAGTATCACTATAAGCTGCAAACCATTTAGACCTCACAAATCCTATTACCAACAATACCAAAGACCCACAAGTGTTTACTCAATATTATCGAATAACGTTTGGACCCAAAAGAGTCTTCAGAAGCTGGTAAATCCCTAAACATATTTACCTAGTGGTACTTATCCTAACGAGTACGCCCTAAGGTCAGGGGCTTGTTTGAGATGGGGTCTGCTTAGCGAGTAAACTAAGCGGAAACAATAACAGTATTAGTACACAACGTATAGTAATAAATCTGAAACAGTGGTATTATGTTCGAGGTTCGATACCTGGGGCCTATTTACCAAAGCCGTCAGGCACAATTCGACAATTTCACAAGTTTTTTATTTCATACATTTTCTTGCTGCTTTCGTCTTTTGACAAAACGTGTGAATCGTGTTTTTAAACGACTTTAAAAAAAGGAGGAGGTTATCAATTCGACTGTATTTTTTTATGTTTGTTACCTCATAACTTTTGACTGGGGGAACCGATTTTGATGATTCTTTTTTCATTTGAAAGCTGGTGCTTTTCGTGTGGTCCCATTTTTTCCATTCCGACAATTGGTTTGTATGGTTTTCACATGGATCCATGTGAAAACCATATAAGTCTTAAATTTGCATTCAGTATTTGCGCAACAAATGAATGAATAACGCGATTAGATTAGTGCGGGGTATCTACCATAACTAAAAAGTTAAAAATAAAAACTTATTACAAAAAAATAACAACCGACGTCCTAAAAAAAAAACACTACAGAGTGAAAAATAACTTTAATTTCGAAAGTCGGTGGCAAAAAACTTAAATACAGATCCTAAGACACCGACTTCCGAAATTAAATTTATTTTTCACTTGGTACTGTTTTTTTTTTTAGGAAGCCGGTTGTTTAACATATCCGTCACGGTATCTATAATGCTTATAATAAAACTGGTATAGCGCAGTGAAGTCTCATGGAAGGCTTTAACAGAGTGACGTTCAACTGGACATGGAGAGACGAGACATCGGTCGTCTACCGAGAGAAGAGAGGCCTCTGTACAGCAGTGGGTGAGACTTTAACATCGCGCTTCGGCCCTTTGGACCTGAGCAAAAGAAATAATGAAAGTCAGAAAATAAAGTATCAGCGCTGGTGGGCGATAGGATACGCGACGCGGTGGGTCGGGGTCCAAAATTTCTCACGAAAAATTTCGCGTAGAGTCCAGCAAGTCATCTATACATCTATACAAATAAATAAAATTGAAGTGTCTGTTTTTAATATTAAAATAACCGCTTTTTACTAAGTGTATATGGATGTATACACGGTACATATACCAAAATAACATTTTTTACAATTTTTGTCTGTCTATCTGTTTGTTCCGGCTAATCTCTGAAATGGCTGGACCGATTTTGACGGGACTTTTATTGGCAGGTAGCTGATGTAATAAGGAGTAACTTAGGCTACTTTTATTTTAGAAAAAATCTTTAGAAAGAAAAATACCTGCGTTAATTTCCGACATTCACGCGGGCGAAGGCGCGGGCAAAAGCTAGTGTATAATAAATTTATGGGCCCTAGCACCCATTCGCTTTTTATTTCATCCACTACTACGCGAAAACGGTGAAGGAAACATTTTAAAGAAACCGGCATTGTACTGTGCTAGAACCAAAAATTTAAAAACATGACGTCTACCAATTCATAAGTACAAGGACCGTGAGATGGACACTAGCTTATCCCTCCTATAGAGATGAGGCCAGAGTCTCAGAAATGGGAACATTATGCAATTATAAGAAGTCAAGATAAGGTTTGCTTCACTTCAATCCACACTATATTATATTATCCACACCAATATTATAAATGCAAAAGTAACTCTGTCTGTCGGTCTGTCTCGCTTTCCTGCTAAAACTACTGAACCAATTTAAATAAAATTTGGTACAAAGATAGTTTAAAGCCTGAAAAAGGATATAGGCTACTTTTATCCCGGTAGTATGTTCCCGCGGGATAATTCCCGACCTCGACGCGGGCGAAGCCACTGGCAAAAGCTAGTATTAAATAATCCATTACGTTTTGTTTTTATCCAATTGAGAAAAAGGAAAGTTGTGCTAAGAAAATTGATTTAAAAATTGACTCATTTTGCTTAAATCAATAGGCTGGGTCTTCAATTTAGCTTCTCTAGTCAATAATGTTTGACAACGCTCGTTAAATGCTGGAGGGTCTATAAACGATAATTTTATTAGAAAGAGTACACTCTTTATTAATGAAGATTGGAAGATACAAAACTCTTAAGGCGGACTTTTAATTCGTGAGATTTTGGAGGTACTAGGAATAGGATGTAAAGGTCATCAACCTCCGTAGAAAAAGGATTAGTGTCTGGAACTGTCCGACGATTGATGTCTGAACGTTTTATAAATGCTATTGCGCGGTAAGCTCTGCTTGTGCGATGCAGGATTTCCGTGACGTCAGTGTGATGCCTAGTAAGCATGTGGTGGTGTAGATGCCACGACAAGATAATCTTTATCAGAGGGATAAAATTTGATGGTTTGTCAGTTTTTTGTATATAGAAAATAATTAAGTCAAATCGCCATTTTTACCATCCTGCTCTAGGCCATCGTGTTGGTTTATGGCTCACTCGTGGGGACATGACTGATTATGCTTTTCCCTTATTTTTTTTAATCTTCAGATAAAAGTTATGACGATTGAAAGATCAGTCTTTAATTTAGTATCAAGTTAGAGTGAAACAAAATAATATTGAGATATTTGGTGTGATATTCTGAAATGTTATTTGTATATTCAGTCTAAAGAGGACTGAAAAAGACGACTTTCCGACCGCCCCAGGCAAAACAAGAAACTGAAACTTTCAGTCACTAAAGTTAAATTTAGCTTCACCCTAATTTACTTTGTTTGGATTTTATTTATAACTGCTAATTAAGGATACTTTTAAAATTTTTGGGAGTCTTTATATTACTTCTCTTAATATAGTTAGGATGACCGAATTTAGGGCTGTACCTAAATTGGGTCACCAGTTATTTAGCAAAATAAGAGAATTTAAAAATCTCTTCGAATGATGTCGAAAACACTCTCATTCCGCGGTTATTGTCAGATTAGGAGCTAGGGTGTCTAATTGAAAACAACTGACCTACACTGTTTTTATCTCATGGGGAGACGCGCGCTTTACTTGTGCTAACAAAGTGTACAAACACGCTGTGAATATGTATTTATATAAGCGCAGGAGCTTTCGGTACCATCCGAATGGTGAAGTCGGAAGTGTAAAGAAAAGAAAGAAAGAAAATACGTTTGTGTTTACGTTTGTGTGTGTATTATGTACTGACGGTACTCTTCTTCACGCACACATTCACAGCGTGTTTGTATACTTGGTTACCACAAGTAAATCGCGCGTGGCTTCGTCAGATAAAATACTGTTAGTTAAAACGGTTAGTAATCAATTCAAATTATTTTATTGCACATAAATTTAGTAGCAGCTGGATGAGAGTTGCCGAGAATCGAGCTGAATAGCGTGCAATTGGAGACGCCTATATCCAGCAGTATACTGCTATAGGCTGATGTGATGATGACATAAATCTAGTCCAATTCTAAAGGTCAGAAGCTAGATGCACGGTTCCAATTGGTCGTTTCCTATGAAGAAGAGACGACAAGGTACTCCACTGTTACTCTTTTAATAATAGTTTTATTTTATTATGTTTTTAAATTACCGTGTTAATAGGCATGGAAGGACAGTCTAATATATACTATAGTCATAAAAGGTATTGCTCCTCGTGATGAGGCAAGTTCAATAATTACGGTCAATATTGATTTAACTGCAAACAAAACGAACTGTTTACTTCAGATCAATGTTAAGTAAGTGCCGACATAATAATATTGCATGACATTTTAATTATTTAACGAAACAATATTTCAGCGTCATTTGTTTTCTTATGAATCCATCTACATTTTAAATTCATTGCTATCCAAATCCCGACAGCAGTTGCGAAGTAGTTGAGTAACAAACTTACAGACTATCGCAATGTATTCCAAACAAAATCACTGTCATGAATTTTAATGAGGAATGCTATGAATCATCAAAATGTATCCTTTATTTCGTAAATCGTTTTGATTTAAATTCGGCAGCGCGTAAGTTTTGTGGTAAACCTTACTTTCTAACTTAAGGCGATTGATATTTTCAATATTCACGATTAGTGACAAATGCCTGCACTGACTGGTCAGGTCCTCTCAACCTGTGTGGTTTTTTCCTCAAAAGACCATTTCAGACAGAAATCTACTACATTATGTCTGTATCTTAAAAGGTACTGACACCTCTGAGTTTGTTTTGTAGTAGTAAGTTAGGAAACAAAGACTTCATCTAGATTTTAATATTAATATGATTGACGTGTAAAAGTATTTTTCAACCGACGAAACAAACGGAGGAGGTTCTCAATTCGAGGCGTATTTTTTTTTTTATGTATGACCACGCATATCTTTATACAGAGTAGTCCGACTTTGATAATTCTTTTTTTTTGTTGGATAGGGTATACCTTGCCGAGTATTATGAGTACATTAAAGTCACAAAAAATTATAAAATAAAAACTTTTTAACAAAAAATTAAACCGCCGAAAAAACTCAAAAGCATAAAATAATAAACCTTAAAATTTTGAGTCAGCGCTTTTCAGTTTTTTCGGCGGTTTAATTTTTTGTTAAAAAGTTTTTAGAAACTTATTTTCAGAAATAAAATCATTTATCAATGTGCTTGTTCTTCATCGTGTACTTCTTTCAGTAGGTATATGGACTTTTTTGTTTAGATTGTGCATTTTTCTTGCGTTTAAAATGTTGATACATTAATTTCCATGAAGTTTTCATAGAAATTATTTTGCTAGAATTCTTTAGGCGAGAAACATGCACAAAACTATTTTAGAGTATCAAGGCGTAAATCTTATGAGTTATTTAACGGAGCAGAGCTTACTTTAAAACGTAAAAGATAATCGTATGAAAGATATGTTAAGCAGTTTTTAATTTAAGAACTCTTTTTTAGATTAAACGTCAATCGTTTTAGCGATTAACGCAAGAAAAACTATCATTCATTTTCGAGGTAGAGCCTTAATGCTATGTCGGTTAATATTAAAGAAACCCAAGGAGTATTAAGTTAGTTCACATTAATTTTATTTTTTCAATTTCGTTCTAAAACGGAATTATGAAAATTATAGCCTAATGAATGGTTTGTGGAAACAAGTTTACAATTTTTGCTAATTAACTCTGAGATTAAAACTGTCATATTCAGCATTTTCTGAATAGGAAATAAAACATCCAGGAAAGCTTCAAAATTGTCGTTAAAATGTAAACAGCGCCTTTTATAATATAAGATTTAAATCAAAATCGTACACTACAATTTGTAACATAATAAATAAAATGCAGATTTTTGATGCCTAGAGCGCTCCGGATGAACGCATATAGACCTTGATCTGGCCCAGTATGCTGCTGATGATGATGATGACTATAGTCATCATCATCATCAGCAGCCTATAAATGTTCCCACTGCTGGGACACAGGTCTCCTCTCGATGAGAGGGAGAGCCCAGCGTAGTACTGAGTTTTAATAGAATAAGAGACCAGTTTGTACTGGTTTTTCTTACCAATGACGAGCAGTCTTCTGTACCTGTTTAAAAACGTGGAGACTGTTTTAAATCATCCTATCTAACCGGCTGATAAAGCTAGACAGTTCGCAAATATAAACTGCTTATCCCTTGAAACAAAATTCTTTATTCCCATTTCTTCCCGCCGGTGTCATATGAGGCGACTAAGAGACTCACGAGAGAACGGGTACCAGTGTTCTCTATCGACTTGATAGCCTCATTTTCCGCAATTTTCCGGCCGACCGCAAATATTATTCGATCACATCCGAATCCGATCACATACACATCCGTAGTTCGTAAATTAAAATCACAATTGTATACCAAAATAAAATATACAGTTAAAAAGCTGAAATAAATGAGTTTTTTTTAAATTAATTTTGAGGGTAGATGTTAGTTATGTTCGTTCTGGGTACTACAGTACCCCTTGGCGCTCTACAGGCTATGCAATTTACAACTATACTGCGATCGTCAACCCGCTTGCGAAGCGTGGCGATTATGGCAAACCCCCGTAAAGTAGGGGAGGACTTTGTCCAGTAACGAACGTCTTTCGGTTGAAATGATAAATTATGATGAAGTTCTTTGTAGTTTTACATCGATCGTGTTCCATAAAAGGATCAAAATTCCACCATGTATTATATAATAATAACAGCATATTTTTATCCTACTGCTGAACAAAGACGTCTTCCCATACATTAAAGCTTACATCACAAAAATACTACAGTCCTTTACCACCATTCATTCAAACCTGTATCCTCGTACGTGCCGACAATATTAATAACGGACAAAGCACTCTAAATCTGTTGGAACAGAGAAGAACGATTGATCAATAGTCTTCCAGTTCATCCTTAGGCAGCTGTCCACCCGCCGACCAGGAAGCGACAGGCGATTTACTCGCTCAAGAAATGTTACTCGATGACCGTTCATACCGCTAGCGAGCACTGTTTGTCGCAGCGACAAGAGCTATCAACAAGTTTCTCGCTCAAGAAACTTTACACATAATATATTGACAGTTGATCGCTGACTGTTCACACTGCCGGCGATTACTCGATTGTCACAACGACAAGAGCTATCAAAGAGTTTATTGCTCAAGAAACGTTACACATATATTGACAGTTGATTGCTGCCCGTTCACACCGCCGGCGAGTACTCGTTTACTGCAGTCACAAGAGCTATCAAAGAGAGTTCTCGCTCGGTGACGCTTGCTTGGCAGGTAGAGTACTCGTTGTGTGTCACTGACGTTTTATATATACGCTTACCAGCAAGTAAGCTGGTCGCCTCACTTCGACCCAGCCCGTTCCTTGCTGCCCTCTTCCACCATAGCCCTAAGCCGAGAACCGTACGCCACATGGGGTACCCTTAGCGTATAGTTGCTTGGTTTGAAAATTTTAAGCCCTATTGGCCGGTGCTGGAAGGCCGTTGTTTCTTGAAGCAGCCACAGGCAAGTCCGGTTAAGTAGCCGACAAACCCTAGGTATGCGAGACGAATTTAGCAAAACAAATAAACGCTCGTCGCCATCGCGTACTCGCTGCTGGTTGCTCGCCAACTCGTTTTACTTGCTAGCTCCACTCGCTTCTCGCTAATCGCTGGCAGTAGGACAGGTGCCTTACTTCCGTTCGTCCAGCCCGACGAGCATGGCGCAAATATATTTGATTTATTGTTACTTTACGGACGAGACAAAACACGATCTGTGAGACAATAAATAACTTCTTTATTGTTCCCATCTTTTATCGTTTTAATCGGTGAGTTCTTTTTTTCTTTTGAAAAAGAATGCCGGTCATTGATGTATTACAATTCTCTTACTGAAATGGCTGCTCAATAGTTAGAGATTGTTTCGTTAAAATTGCACGCTACAATTTCAATACCAAATTGTTGTTTAATTTATTTTTCGAACCCAGGTCGGTTTTTCCATCAGAAATTTCTCAGTCGCAGTCTGGATTTGTGCCCGGTTGATGGTAATAGGGTCGCCCCCTGCTAAATGGATCTTAAATATAACTGAGTAAATGTGGGTGTACTGTAGTTCCGCAGTACTCTCGAGGATTACTGGCGTGGTTTTATTTTTTACTAGCTTTTGTCAGCAGCTTCCTCTGCGTATTGTACATATAAACCTTCCTCTTGAATCACTCTGTCTATAAAACCGCATTAAAATCCTTTGCAGAGTTTAAAACAAACACAAAATGCGACTTTGTTGTGTATGTAAAATATTGACACAGAATTGAAAAAGCTTTCACCATAACGTTCTCGATTTCAATTTCAGTCACAAAATACTCAACACTACAATATCAGCAAAATTCGTTCCACAGACAAGCTAAAGCTTTTCTACAAATCCCTTTGTAAGTCACAGAGCGCATATCAACGAAACGTTACGTAAACGGACGTTTTATCGGAGACGGCAAGCGCTTGACAATGTCTTCTATACATATTACAGTATTTTTTATCTCACGACACGAAAAGATGCGCGCTTTGCTTGTGTTTACCAAGTGAGCAAATAGGTACGCTGTGAATATGTGTGTAGGTAAGCGAATGGTAAAGTCAGAAGTGTGTGCATTCTAATGACGCTACTTGTCTTCACGCACACATCCACAGCGTTTTTGTGTGCTTGGAAACCACAAGTAAAACGCGTGTCGCCTCGTTGCGTTCTGCCTACCCCCATGGGATGAAGGAGAGAGCTTATGTAAGTATGTGTTTCGGAAGGTTTGTGTGAATAATACATAAATTATAAATCCAGCCATTCCTATTAGGTATATAAGGTGTATCTATTCATACACGAAATATTTTAAGAGGTACACCTGTAGGTGGTAAAGAAGCTACAGCAATGAAAAAAAAAATTCTTAATGTATTTTTTTTTCAAAATTTAATATTTATAATTTAATTGACGCACACAAGAAATACTGGCTCCTTCTTATTTTTTACGGCCCGAGACACCGCGGCCATACTCGTGCCGTTCGGTCATCACCCTGGCAGCGTCAGGCGGGCCATTTATAGAATTTGGAGTAAAGGTTGTATGCAAAACGTCTCAAGCAGTTTTAAAATTATAATAATTACGAAAATTCAAAAACGCTTAGATAAAAAAATTCGTTTTGCTTCTATAACTTCTTTACCACCTACAGGTGTACCTCATAAAATATTTCGTGTATGAATAGATACACCTTATATAATATTATATTTTTAGTCCTACTAATTTTACAAATGTGAAAATTTTTATATTTGGATAAAATGTGTGGCACACAGATAGTTTATAATCTGGATTAACACATAGGACACTTTTTATTCAATTATTATGTTTCCATGGTATGATTTCTAACCTCTAGCAAGCTAGTAATAAAGAAATCTGTATGTTTCATCAAGTCGTAAGAAATGTCTGAAGCTGGGGCAGACGCTAGTCTAAAATAAATCGTTTTACACAAATGCTCGTAAAATGTTTACCTACTTGTTTGTTCAAGATGGCTCCTTCAATGTGTTATACCCGGAACTACATATTTTGTTTTCCTTTGTAAAGGTATAATGTTTTGATAACGATATATTTTCAGCGTTCTTACGTAAGACAGACTTGTGTTTCGAAAGAGACACCGTGATCCTGGGACATGGGCAACTGAAGGAACACGGGTGGGTTTTAGTCAGTAAAAGTCTGACACGCCGTCCCACCCCACTCAAGAGCGGGAGAAGTCATTTGATGATTTCCCATCCAAAAAAAAAGACTGGCTTGTGTAAAACATTTTTCTATTATGTTTCTATTTTCTATTATGTTCTTATTTATTCCATTTTTTCTATTTCTGTCAGGTTGTACCTATTTTAATATACATGTATTTGTATATTAAGATATCTCAATAAGGTATTTGAGACTAAATCTGTTAGAAAAAAATCTCATTTGCAGTTAGGTACATATGAAACAACTATAAATAATTTTAAGTATAAATTGTAAGAAAAATGATTAAGAACAAAAACTTGTCCGTATGTTTAAATCACAACAGTCATTCTTATAAGTTGTATACAAAGGCTAGCACGGCAAAATTGACGTTTGACGTGGACATAGGGTGTAAATTAACTTAATAAATAATTTTCTAAATTATACTTACGTGTTAAAGTCAACAGAATTTTACCAACATGGCAACCACATTGAAAACTTATAACCTTATTTTTCAAAAACCAGAGACAAAAAATTTGCTGCCACTGAATGAGCAAAACCTTTTCGAACAGAAACTGTTTAAATTAGAGTAATCAAGGCATTGAAGCCAAATAAAATGAGATGAATGAAGAAAACCATTCAGCGAAAACTAAACGATGCTAAGTATATTAGTCTGAAAACAGCTTTTGTTAAATTAAGGGTGTCTGTGCAAAGCATCATACAGCTATTAAAGTTTGTCAAACACTCGTTAAAATGTCTGCAAAACTTAGGGTTGTAACTTGTAACCTACGAGATATCTTTCGACAAATCGCCTTGCAAACTAGCTGATGTTTGATTTTATGGAATTTGTTCTGTGTAAAATACTTAGATTATTTGGGAATTGTGTGATTGTGTGATAAAGGGCGCAAGCAGTTTTTCGGAGACGGTGTTGCTATCTTATTTTTAGGGTTCCGTTGCCAAATGGCAAAAAACGGAACCCTTATAGATTCGTCATGTCTGTCTGTCCGTCTGTCTGTCTGTCTGTCTGTCTGTCCGTCCGTATGTCACAGCCACTTTTCTCCGAAACTATAAGAGCTACGCTGTTGAAACTTGGTAAGTAGATGTATTCTGTAAACCGCATCAAGATTTTTACACTAAAATAGAAAAAAAACAATACATTTTGGGGTTCCCCATACATAGAACTGAAACTCAAAATGTTTTTTTTCATCAAACCCATAGGTGTGGGGTATTTATGAATAGGTCTTCAAAAATGGTATTGAGGTTTCTAATATCATTTTTTTCTAAACTCAATAGTTTGCGCGAGAGACGCTTCCAAAGTGGTAAAATGTGTGTCCCCCCCGTAACTTCTAAAATAAGAGAATGATAAAACTTAAAAAAAATATATGATGTAAATTACCATATAAACTACCACGGAAAATTGGTTTGAACGAGATCGAGCAAGTAGTTTTTTTTTTTAAAACGTCATAAATCGTAAACCGCAATTTACCGTTCATTCAATCAGCTGAAATATAAAAATAAAAAAAAACATTTATTTTCATAACCATAAACCTTATGCATAAACCGAGAATACCTACAGGTTTATACGGAACCCTCGGTGCGCGAGTCTGACTCGCACTTGGCCGGTTTTTTAGATTTATCACAGACGAGGCGATCATCTACAATGTTAATTATTTTGATTCTCAATAAATAGTTATTTCAATCTATTCCTGTTTATTATTTTATCTCCTAAAGTGTTCTCGCTACTGAAGTGAAAAGTTATGTGTGTTACACGAGAGCAAAGTTTTTTGCATCTCGTGCCTTTGAATCCCTCGCCACACTCAGGATTCAACTTTAGAAAATTTCAATCGTTGAATCCTTCGCTTGCTCAGGATTCAAAATCAGCACTCGCAGCAAAAAACGACTTTGCTCTCTTGTTGCACAAATAACTATTGTACATACCGATTATAAATAAAAGTAGTTTTTCGTATCTGTAAGACCGCGTTGATCTTCTAAAATACGTAACTAATCTTTATGCAGATTTCAATAAATGATAATGATAAATGATTTTATCTCTAAGGGGTCGTGGGGCTTTCGGGATTCCACCTAATATACACTAATTATTTTGCAGTAGTATTTTGATACCACAAGAAAAATGAAGTTAAAGTACAGTGAACAAAAAAAGACATCGAATAAAAATAACATATTTTCTCATACATTTTGTGTGTCAGCTACAAAACGCGTTATGCCTTTTAAGTACCAGGTTGTCAGAACTTAGTAGGAGCTTATCAAGCATAGGACTGTCAGCTAGAAATCGCTTTATACCATCCTTCGATCGAAGTTTTTTAAAAGTTTATTGTTACGTATCGGTGGCTGATTAAGGGGACGATAGGTGATTTAAACACTCAAGATTGCTTTTTTTTTAAACAGTATCTTGTATTATTTTTTAGGTTTAATTCTTATAAAAGGCTGCCATTGATGAAATGAAATAAATATTATATCGTTTTAAACAATGTTATAATTTTATTTGTATATCTTCTAATTTTTGGGGTAACCGTATTTTCTAAGACATAACTTTGTTTATTTTACTTGTGGTCCCAAAATACTACTAAAAATATTTATTATATTAATAGGTGGAATTCAGGACCGCGTCCCGGTCCTAAAAGCCCCACGACCCCAAGTATGATTGCAAAGATTGGTCCTTGGCAACGCTGGACAGAGAGACATCTTTTAGAGTGTTGATTCCAGAAGTTTTATGTATTTAATACAATAATATAAAACTTACATATAATAAAGAATTCCGTGCTAATCCGTCACCCCGTCTGCGGTCACTAGTTTCAAATAAACTACATTTTTCCAATCAACTAATGAAAAGTCCACACTTTATTTCTGTGATTTATCAGAAATTTTATTCAAGCGTTCACTTCGTTCATGTTGTTGACGGTGACATCTCCAATAAAAGATAAATTGGAAACGGGGTGCCGTTCTTTGAACTTCTGATTCTGCATAGATTAAGGACCAAATTGTAAATGACGTGGAACTCAGACGGGCGAAATATCCCTCCAAACTTTCCTTGGAAACAAAATAGCATCCTTTCCTTCTCGTTACACGAAATTTCGAAAATGATGTGAATGCGGAGCAGGACCTACTTATTATTTATGTAACTACATTTATGCTATGTACCTCCATGTAAATGTTACCGGTCACACCCGATTATAGAATGAACTAGTTTCGCCTAAGCCGAACCACCTCCTTACACGCGATAGGACCAATCAGTATAGACCTGTGCAGAAAAGACTAAAGAAACAGCCTACTACAGTAAAAAAGTAGTGATGTATTGTCACGGTATAATTCCATTGTGAAACTTTAACCGTTGTAAACTGTTACACATAAACATCTACAGTCGTTATGTTGATGAGAAGGGAGAACTGGTTTGGCCTAGGCGAAACAGGTTCATCCTAAAATCAGGTTTGGCCGGTAACATATACATTTATGTACCTAAATGTATATATCGTTGACAGCTATGTATTTCTAAAAGCATGATAAACATACATAAATACATTGGTGACTTATCTATCTAAATTCGTCTTTTGTAGCTACCTAAATAATTCATAGAACCCGAGGCAAAATACAGATTACATCTTTTTTGGAGAGATAAATCGTTGGATTTATGCTCAAGAAATCCTAAAAAACCGGCCAAGTGCGAGTCGGACTCGCGCACCGAGGGTTCCGTACAAACCTGTAGGTATCCTCGGTTTATGCGTAAGGTTTATGTTTATGAAATTAAATGTTTTTTTTTGAGTTTTTGTATTTGAGTTGATTGAATGGAAGGTAAATTGCCATTTACGATTTATGACGTATTAAAAAAAAACTACTTACTGGATTTCGTTCAAACCAATTTTCGTTGGAAGTTTACATGGTTGTACATCATATATTTTTTTTTAGTTTTATCATTCTCTTACTTTAGAAGTTACGGGGGGGGGGACACACATTTTACCACTTTGGAAGTGTCTCTCGCGCAAACTATTCAGTTTAGAAAGAAATGATGTTAAAAACCTCAATACCATTTTTGAAGACCTATTCATAGATACCCTACACGTATGGGTTTGATGAAAAATTTTTTTTTGAGTTTCAGTTCTATGTATGGGGAACCCCAAAATTTATTGTTTTTTTTCTATTGTTGTGTAAAAATCTTAATGCGGTATACAGAATACATCTACTTACCAAGTTTCAACAACATGGCTCTTATAGTTTCTGAAAAAAGTGGCTGTGACATACGGACGGACGGACAGACAGACAGACAGACAGACAGACAGACAGACCGACAGACAGACAGACAGACATGACGAATCTATAAGGGTTCCGTTTTTTGCCATTTGGCAACGGAACCCTAAAAGGAAACCAATATCTCGATTCTGTTAGTATCGTCTACGTAGGGACAGACAAACACTATTACTTTAGTCCTCGAGGGGTGCGAAATCATACAAAATACTTTTGCCCAAAAATCTTTTCTAAACCAGTTACAGAAAATGTCGGGAGCTATTGTATGGTAATTGAAATCAAAGCCACAAGTTTTACTGTAATTTCCACTCTAAAGAATTATATTTTGAGAAGCGAATTAATTTAATTTAAATAACAAATTCACCAGAAAATTAAAAAGTGTTTTGAAAACTCAGTTAATTACCTGTTTTGATTACTTCTTCGAAAATATATCTTCTATAATTTTTTCTTCAGCCTTGGTCGTAAAGAAATGAAAGATATTTCTAAGTAGTACCTAATCTCGAAGTTTTATTACCCGTGAAGTATTAACGGATTCGGATCACATAGGAATCCTCGAACACGATATCCATTACCCACTTTCCATCAATTATGTACACGAAACTTTTACAAACTTCTGTAATTACGTTATCTGATGAGCATTACAGAAAATGTCGGACAACAAAAATCCATAAGTTTATTATTGTGTTTCGTCCAATATTGATGAATTCTTATCAATTTAGGAATCTTGTTCGAGGAGTAGAATCTACGTTTTGTATACGATTGTTTTTATTATTCTTGTTAGAGTGGCTTTTGGATAGGTCATTATAGCCGAACGGATCGATCGAGACAAACAATCAGCAATGTTATAGCGAATAAACTGAAGTGGTCTGTCAGTAAAGTAATACATTTGGGAAAATTCAGGTGAGTGCAGAAAATTTAATAATAATTCAGTGCTCTCATGAAAGTCTAGGGAAACCGAATTCAATATTGCAGCGGTCGTAAAATTGAAAGCTTCGAACTTCGTTATAATATTATTGTCTCTGATGTGTCTTGATTTTGGTACTTCCCAGTATTTTATATGCAATAAAGGTAGCTTGGGCTTACGGCGAAATAATCACAGCCATACCGTTCGATCAATCAGAGGGGTAATTGCGTAACTTGCTATTAGTAGGAGACGATTTCATTTTGTTGTTAAACAACATTCATTGCGTTATTTACGTTGTTGGGCCGACAATTTTTTGGAACAAATGACGCAATGGATTAGAAATAATCTTCAATACGATTCTGATGGATAGTGCGTTACACAATTAGGGTGCAGGTTTAGCTACGCCGCAGTTGGTCCGTGCCTCGGAAAGCACGTTAAGCTGCTGGTCCCAGCTGGCATTCCTAGAACTTTGACAGTCGTTACGGGTCGCCAGAAGCCCGATAGTCTGACAACTTGTTTTACCAAAGGGTATCGTACAGTCAGTTCCCTGCATTACCTGACCCCCTCTTCCTCATTTCTTCTGTGTAGGAGGGGTCAGGTAATGCAGGGCACTGACTGTACTATCCAGTAGCTTTTGTGGAGGTTAGATAGATAGGCGCTCCATATAAAATATTGGTATTCAGTTACATTCGATTAGATTGGAAGCCGACCTTAATATATTACGGAAAAAGCTAGGCGAATTATTGTATTGTGTTATTCATAATCACAGATTTGTATTTCCTTTCTATACATGAGTAAAAGACCAATTATCTGCTAATGCCTTCACTGAAGACCTTATCTACAACAATGTGTCGAGACTTGATGATGATGAACACATTCCGAACAAAATATTACAACAACATACTTATCTATTGTTACTTTCATTTCGTTTGGAGGAGAAAAGCACACGATTCTGGCACAATTCCAACTCAATTAGAGACAAATTCAATATTTTAGTCCCATATTATCTCTTTGTCCCGACTCTTATTAGTACATCAGATACACCTCGGAATCTTCCGTGTTTCTTTTGTTGCCTATATCTTGAGAAAAACACCTACGTACATTTTTTATAAATAAACTTAATTGAATTTAAATGAAAAAAGTATGTAGAGCAGAAGTCATGTAATTTATTACATCTCTTGAAAAAGAATTCGTCAAATCATGGAAGATTAGGTATTTTGAAGCAACAGAAAATATATTAAAATTCACAGGAAAATGACCTAGAATGACAAGTATATTTAGATTGTCTATATTACGTTTTTTCCAATATTCTGTATTACTTCTTAAAAATACATATTAAAGGACATTGCCCTCACTATTTTCTTAAATAAAGTCGTGTTATATTGAGTTGCTAATGTAGTTCTTAAAAATCCCTTTTATTTAATTATATGTCTGACACTGTCTTTAGTTCAGGGTACCAGAAAGATTCGTATGATTTAATATTGCTTCAGAAAGTTTTTCTTGGAAGTGAATAATATAAGGAAAACCCATCTGCTCTTTGTCATGCTCGACTACGCGCCAAAGGTCCAACCTGTTACTTTTAATTCATACCCAAGCTATTTTAGGATGACCAATTCGCACATATCTACCTACAAACTATCATTTCCACCAATTGAATACATGGTTTACTTCCTTTTGCCTGTGATTTCGTTCGCGCGGGGGTCGGTAATTATCCCTCGGAAACGCGCTACCGGAATAAAAAGTATACCAACCCAGGTCTTGGCCGTTGTGTGATCTTAGTCTTGCTGTGTGTCAATTTTAATTAGGATCCACTCCGCCGTTAAGGCGTCGAAATATAAAGGTAAACGTTGTATCGCATTTCACAATAAAGAAAATGCTAGAAGCAAATAAAACGGATTGACCAAACAATGTCTCCTTTATTTTTTTTTATGTTATTTAATTAACTATTTCACTTCACGTAAACGCTAGCATTCATTATTCACGGTCATAACATTAATATAATGAGCCCTTGTATGAGTGCGCTTTTGTAGTTTCTTGTCGTCTACAATTTCATCACTCCGTACGTCTGGAGTATGTTCGTCTTGTCTTATGCCACAGAGAATATTGTGTAACTTCTGTCTACAAGAGAATTGAGTTAGGAGTAAGTAGAGTATATTAGTACGTGTATGAAATAATTTAGGTTACTCGCAAATTGAATGGGAATTATTTTATTGCGATCTTTATTATTTAGTTAGGTAGATACAATTATGTTTGGTACCCAAATGTAGGGTTCTTGTTGATTTGTTTCATAGGTTATTGGATTATTATGTTTCTCTATTATAAAGATCTACCTTTTCTTGGAATACTGGTGGTTCAGTGGTAACGGTTTTTTATAGTGGGTGGAAAAATCATCAAATGACGTCTCCCGCTCTGGGTGGAGCAGGAGGGCGTGTCAGACTTTTACTGACTAAAACCCACCCGTGTTCCTTCAGTTGGCCATATGCCAGGGCCGCGGTATCTCTTCCTCTTCTTTATTCCATCACTTTTGCTCTCAAAACGGTAATGGAAAACATCGTGAAGAAACCGGCATGCCCTAGAATCAATTTGAAAACATGTGGCATTTTTCACCTGCACAAGACCTGCATGTTAGATAACAGACCACAGGTAGGACAGACCCCATCACATCAATCTACTACAATTTGTGAAATTTCTTTAATATATTTTCAACTTTATTACTAAAGCATTAGGTTCAAAGTTGATTGGGAGAATTTGTTAGTTTCGAGTATCTTGATGTGCTGGCGTTTGTAAATTGGAAATATAGGCTGATTATGCTACCCTTTTTAGGGTTCCGTAGCCAAATGGCAAAAAACGAACCCTTATGGATTCCTCATATCTGTCTGTCTGTTCGTCCGTATGTCACAGCCACTTTTTTCCGAAACTATAAGAGCTATGTTGTTAAAACTTGGTAAGTAGATGTATTCTGTGAACCGCATTAAGATATTCACACAAAAATAGAAAAAAAAACAATAGATTTTAGGGTTCTCAATACTTAAAACTGAAACTCGAAAATTATTTTTTTTCATCATACCCATACGTGTGGAGTATCTTCAAAAACGATATCGAGGTTTCTAATCATTTTTTTTCTAAACAGAATAGTTTGCGCGAGAGACACTTCCAAAGTGGTAAAATGTGTCCCCACCCCTGTAATTTCTAAAATAAAAGAATGATAAAACTAAAAAAAAATATGATGTACATTACCATGTAAACTTCCACCAAAAATTGGTTTGAACGAGATCTAGTAAGTAGTTTTTTTTTTAATACGTCATAAATCGTAAACCGCAATTAACCTTTCATTCAATCAACTGAAATATAAACATTTAATTTCATAAACATAAACCTTATGCATAAACCGTGAATACCTACAGGTTTGTACGGAACCCTCGGTGCGCGAGTCCGACTCGCACTTGGCCGGTTTTTTTATATATAACTGCCACCGGCGTGCGTATATGACCAGCGGGGCGGACACGGCTGCTGTGATAGTCTTGAATCACACATTTTATCACGGATGATGTTCCCACACTGATAAAAATGTGTGACTCAACACTGTGGTCGCCCCGCTGATGTATGTGAATGAAGCAAAAGGAGTAGATATTTGAAAATCTGTAATTTATGCTTGTCCCCACGGAAAAAAAAACACCACCCTAATATGTTGTCGACAAAACAGTGTCATCAAAGTCCAACTTTATCCAACTAACTTTTCTTCTTTTGCAAAACTTTTCAATCTTTCTTCCCATACAAGTACTTGATGATTGATACCAGTGATGCCAAGGAAGATAAAAGAGCAATACCGACAGAGCAATTTGCCCTCAGGTGTAAACAGATTTACGTCACCTTTTCGAGGCGACATAAACATTGTTTGCCACCAAAATCAATAATCGTTACCTCCGTCGGCGTCGTGAAGTTCTTCCTACGGGTTATATTTTGTTAACGGGTTTTGCCATGGGTACCGGTGTTTTCTTCCTGACAGCCTGAAACACCATCTTTCGTTACTTCAATTAATGGTCGAAGTTCTGAAAATGTACTTTTGAAGAGTGGTTTCTGGTAATGGGTACTTCATTCCTTCCTTCCTTCCTTCTTTCCTTGTTGGATTTAAATATTAGATTTATAAAATCTTTTATTTCAGAAAATGCGTATTCGTAAAATTAATGCCTATTATTATATTTTATACTAGCTTTTGCCAGCGGCTTCGCCCGCGTGGAGGTCGGAAATTATCCCGCGGGAACATACTACCGGGATAAAAAGTAGCCTATGTCCTTTCTCAGGCTCTAAACTATCTGTGTACCAAATTTCATTTAAATCGGTTCAGTAGTTTTAGCAGGAAAGCGAGACAGACAGACAGACAGACAGACAGACCGACAGACAGAGTTACTTTCACATTTATAATATTAGTGTGGATAGTGTGGATGTGGATAGTGTGGATGTGGATTAGGTGCTGCCTGCGTCTTCGCCCGCGTGAATGTTGGAAATGACCCCACGGGAACGTGCTACCGGAACAAAAAAAAATAGGACCCTATATTACTCCTTATAACATCAGCTATCTGCCAGTGAAAGTGCCGTCAAAATTGGTCCAGCTGTTTTGGGAAATTCGAATGAGCTGATTAGACGAAAATGAAAAGTTTTATCTAAAACTAGGCTTTATCTAAGACTTCAATTTATAATATTACTAGCTTCTGCCCGCGACTTCGTCCGCGTCAAATTTTTGCTCCCCTTACCCTTCCCGTCGCATCGATTTGCCTGCTAGTTTTCGTCCATTTTCGCTCCTTGAGTTATAGTGAGTCAACCTTAAAAGATAGACATATGCTCTTGGGACTTTTTTTTTGAACTTTTTAAAAATAACAATCCCGTCATACATGATTTTTGCGTTACTTTAACCGTTTACGCAGCGCACGCAACGGAAACTCTCAGAAGGAATAAATTTTCCCCGTTTTTGCAACATTTTTCATTACTGTTCCGCTCCTCTGAGGTGTAGCGTGATGTTATATAGCCTATAGCCTCCCTCGATAAATAGGCTACCTAACACAAAAAGAATTTTTCAATTCGGACCGGATTCGATTCGGAGATTAGCGCGTTCAATCAAACAAACAAACTCTTCAGCTTTATAATATTAGTATAGATAATTAGTTGACCCAGCGAACTTCGTATCGCCTCAGATTCAATAAATGTTGTTATAAACGTACCAAGTTTGACAACCTGGTACGCGGTGGTGATCTGGTAAGCGTTTTCTAGCTGACACTCATATGTTAGGTTAGCTCCTACCCAGTTATGATGACCTGGTACTTCGAAGGCATAAAGCGTTTTCTAGCTGACACTCCTTTGTTTGGTAAGCTCCTGTCAAGTTATGATAACCTGGTACTTCGAAGGCAACGTTTTTGTCATAGTACCACGTTTTATAGTGACTTGTATTCTCTTTGACGTTTTATGTGACGTCTCACGGGAACGCGGTCGTAAAAAGGGGAAAAAAAAAAAAAAAAAAAAACGGGATAAAAAGTATCCTATGTCCTTCTCCTGGCTCTAAACTACCTCCCTGCCAATTTTCAGCTAAATCGGTTCAGCCGTTCTTGAGTTATAAGTGAAGTAACTAACACGACTTTCTTTTATATATATAGATATTTACACATAAACTTAATGGACAAAATTTTGAAATGTTGATAATATGATAGTGGAAACCGCATTGAAATCCATTATGTAGTTTATAATATAGTTTACAAGAAAACAGAAAGTTACGAAAAGCGACTTCAATTTGAATACTCGTATGTTTAGATAAAAACGTGGTTTTGCACTTTCAAGTAATTAAGTATGTGAAGACGAAATACTTAATTCACCGAAAAGAATAACGAATAGGGTACATACCTGAGTAAAAATTCACTCCATTCATAATACCTACAGCCATAACTCTTTTATTACACCCATTATTATTTAAGTGCGTCGAGACCAGTTACCTAATTAACAAAGCTATTAAAACAGCTTCAGGAGCGTTCGTAATACCATTACTAAAATTAGTTCTGTATACATGCAAACTTTTCAGCGGTTTGTCAAATAGCGTGAGCTTACGTTCTACGTTTTGTGGAAAAGTTAAAACGCGTACCTGTAGCACCATAGGGACTGTCGATGAGTTGTATTTCTTGGAGATAGAGTTCAATGTCCCTAGTCTGTCATTTCATCAATATCAGGCGATGTCTCTATAAAGTCTTTTTCTGCTTATCTACTGGATCGCCCAAAGAACCCTGTTGAACTCAACAGCATGTCTATTTATACGATTTGTAAGTAATCTTTAATCTTCACCTATACCTGCTATTGACATTAATAGAACTTTAGAAAGTGTAACAAATAAACGCAAGACCTGAAAGTACTTTGTTCATAATTGACTAGTGAATCTTTTTATCTGACTTTTAATACGGGTGTTGAAAGTTCGACATTTGCTTTATGATCTTTTAGTTTTAAATATGCATGTATGTATATTTTTTTCTTAAAGACTTGGCTTTTAAATTGTGTTAATATTGTAAGATATTATAATGTGTTAAAATGAAAAATTTGAGTTTTTTTTTTAAATGATGTATCTTGCTATACTTACCGCCGATTGAGTCAATGAAAATTTAATCTAATTTCAGGGCAATTAGACTCAATTATATACCAATCATCTCCACAGCGTAGTTATAGTGAAAACACAAACAGTTGGTCATTTGGATCACAAAAATGTCAGCACACATAGTCGTTAACATTCAACCTCGCATCATCAGAGATTATCATCACTGTTCCCTCTCTTTCATCTAACCCCCATTTAATTAATGTTTAGTATAAAAACATCACACTAATAGTTTCTTCGCTCTGACTATCGGAAGTCTACGAGGGATCTTTATAAATAGCCTCCCCATATCGATGCGGTATGGACGTCTATCATAAAACAAACTAAGTTATGGCTCCACCACAAATAGCCCGTCGGAATAGCCCGCGTCCGTTACAGGGTGAAGTGCGTACGCGCATTAATATTGCCTTATTATACTTACTTGTTTTGAGACACTTGTGGCTAAGCA
The DNA here is from genome assembly GCA_932294355.1 of Aporophyla lueneburgensis. Lineage (NCBI taxonomy): Eukaryota > Metazoa > Arthropoda > Insecta > Lepidoptera > Noctuidae > Aporophyla > Aporophyla lueneburgensis. Next base: position 19,602,621 of record OW028745.1, on the reverse strand, counting down.
ATAACAGCCGCACCAGTCTGTTGATCAGGTTAAGCTACGCTTGCCGCGGTTGTTCCGCGGATGAGTGGTCATCTTAACATACCAAAACCCCTCCGTGCTTCAGAAAGCACGTTAAGCCATTCGTAGATCTATAACAGTCGTTACGGGTTGCCAGGTTCCCTTAAGTCTGACAACCAGTCTTACCAAGGGGTATTGTATTACCCAGTTTATGTATTGGGTTGTGGACGTCAGATAGGCAGTTGCTCCATGTAAAATACTAGTACTCAGCTGCATCCGGTTAGGCTGGAAGCTGAACTAAGGATAAGTTGGGCAAAGGCTAGGCAGATGATGTTATTACTTATTTATCTACTTATGAAGGTTTTATAGTACTCCAATAAATGTGAGTTTAGGATAACAAAGTGTAGTGTAGTGTGTACTTTATAGAAGTTAGTATCTTATTAAATGTTATATTAGGCTGCACTGAAATCAGGTATAATTACATTACCCGTCAAAAGGATTGCCCATTCCCACCACCACATAAATTAATTGTTGATTTAGTTATAATATATAAGCCAAACTACAATAAAATGGCTAATGTCGAATTCATTTAATGATTACTATCTGCATAAAAACAAAAGCTAGAATTCTAATCACATTAAATAATCACACCTTTGCCTTAGCAGTGGCAGCCCAGCGGCATAAATAATTTAATCACCACTGCTCTCAAAACTGTGAAGGAAAACGTCGTGAGGGAACCGGCATGTCCTAGGACCAAAAATTCGAAGACATGTGACCGCTACCAACCCGCACTGGGCCCGCGTGGTAGATTACAGTCCACTCCCTCTCACCGAGAGGAGGCCTGTGTTCCACCACTCCCAGCTACACCTTTGCCTATAGTTTACTAGCTTTTTCCAGCGGCTTCGCCCGCGTATTATACTTACAAACCTCCCTCTTGATTCACCCTATCTATGGTGAAAACCGTGTTAAATCATTGGCGTAGTTTAAAAGATCTAAGCATGTAAAGAAGATTATCTAGAAATTGAAACCCACGCCATCTATTAGGGATTCATAGAACTAACCAATGAACACACATTGTTCTATAAAAAACATTTAATTTGCAAATATTGAGATCAGTTATTGAGATAAAAACTATCCTATCTTTCAAGTTAGACCAAAATACGGGTACATGTGAAATTTGATTGAAATCGGTTCAGTAGTGTTTGAGTTTATTGGCAACATACATCGTGACACAAGATTTATATATATATAAGATAAGATTTATCCATTTGAAAATATAACGGTCACTTAAGATAATCCAGGATCAGATGAAATAAGGAAAATTTAAAATAGATGGTCGATTAAATAAATGGCCAATGAATATTCTGGTAACTTACGTACTCATTTCTGCGAGGGTTTATTAAAACAATACGTTGTTATCTTAATCGATGTATAAAGAGATACCATTAGTTCGGTTACAAACTGTAAACATGCGTTGTTGCCTTTCTCAAATAAATTTTCTCTTGAATATGTGTAATCCCCCAAACTTGGTAACTACTCTTTGAGGGAAGTTATCTTAAGGCAGCGTCGAGGGATGTAAGGTCGTATTGCCGACCAGGAAGCGACCAGCTGTCAGCAATTTTCTCTCTGGCCAGTTCAAAAGATTGTAAGACCTGTGTAAGTAAAAGAGACAGATATATTTTTCTCCTGTCTATTTTTTTAAATTTCGAATTATTTATGACAGCTGTGTTTGTTTTGTTTTATCCAAATAATTTAATTCTATCCATACGCCTAGATATACGCCGGGCGGGTTTCTGCTGGCGAGAAGAGATTGTGTTTTGTTTTCGCCGTGTTAGATGAGAGGAGCAGCCAAGGCGGTTCAGGTTAAACTTTTTTTTCTGGTTTTCCGCGCTCTTCTTAAACTATTTATGTTTAGGTTCAAGTACTCTCTAGCTATGGATATTTGAAATTAACGTTTCGCTCACAAAGACGATCGGTTACTGCATTTTATAGTAACAGGAAGCGAAATAAGTACTTCCTTTTACTATAAAACGGGCTACTGCCTACTTTATACAACGAAGGTATTAAAACTGACCGCAGGGTTACTACGAATTATGTTGGGGTCGAGTTCCTGTCACCAGTAATTATAACGGGACTAACTTCCACAGTCTAGTTACTGGGTATTATGATACTTCTTCATATGAATGGGTTTTCCCCGTAAGGACTGTCAAATATATACAAATGACAGCTGTAATTACTTCGCCTCGGGGCTAGTTACCAGTTTACAAAGATTGGCCCAATTTAAGATACAGAATTACAAAATGCGATAGTTCTTACAGTAATACATCGCAAAAGTTGCATTTGGGGATGACTTTCGGATCAGGGGTCACATCGCGTTGAGGATTCGCCCAAGAAACATTTTGAAACAGCTACGAATATACTTGTTGTAATTTCCAGTATCTAATTAACTACGAGTGAGTAATTTCGCTCGTTACAGTAATCAGACCTTACCTATATCGATGAAATACCACGAAAACTTAACGGTAGGATCCGATTAAAGCTCTCTCGTGATTCTGTAGATTAATAGCTGAAATTCATTACAGAATGAAATACGAAGCCGAGAATTGGTTCCACCACCATTAACCTGTTGAATGCCGCTAATTATAGACACAATTAAAAACCAGTGTGTCTCGCGTATATCTACGTTCACGGCATATGAAAGGTTAATGGTGGTGGTTTATCCTTCAACGTTTAAAAGCAATCAACAATTACGCAGATAACAATAAAGAATTCTCATTTAAATAACAAGAACCTGGATGCCCGAGCTTTGCTCGATATACTTTTTTTTTTGGTACATTGTGTTTTTTTGAAATTATATTTAAATACAAATTATATTTTGTTATTTTTCTTCCAATAAAAAAAAAAACACAATTTTATGTTTAAGTTGATTATCGATAAAGTTGATTATTGAAAACACGAATAAAACGACATTTTCTAAAAATGAATCCTAGCTAGATCGATTTATCGCCCCCGAAAGCCCCTGTATACAAAATTTCATGAAAATCGTTGGAGCCGTTTCCGAGATTCAGATTATATATATATATATATATACAAGAATTGCTCGTTTAAAGGTATAAGATAAATATCTTGGATCAAGGTCTAATCTTTCAGGTTAACTACGAGATACCATACAAAAAAAAAATGATTCAAGGTCTCTCTAAACCTTTGCCACATCGATATATGTACTCTTTGCCATATCTAACGAAATGACTGAAAGAAAAACAACATGAAAAATGACAAAAAATCATATAAGTAGACCGTAAACACTAATTAAAGTAAAAAAGTTATACCATAAAGTACGGAGACATTACAGAGGTTCATAAACATTTTTAGTATCAAACATTACTTCAGCTATTTCATATCTGTCAGTCCGTATTTTTTCAGCTAGTGAGCCTCTAATAAGTTATTATACATTATACGCGTAAAAAGCTATGGCAAACTTAACAAATGTTGACGTATTTTTGCTTACCATAATTTTAGCAGAATGGGGTTGAAGGTCGATCGAAGGTTAAGCTATGTTTGCTGCGTTCATTTGTGGATGGGTGATCATTCATTACATATCGAGACCCCTCAGTGCCTCGGAAAGCATGTTAAGCCGTTGGCCCCCGCAGTTATTCATATATATTTGGCAGTCGTTACGGGTAGTAAGAAGTCCAAAAGTCTTACCAAAGGGTATCGTATTACCCAGTAACTGGATTGAGGAGGTCAAATAGGCAGTCGTCTGTACGTAAAATACTGATGCTCAGCAGCATTTGGTTGGTTTGGACGAAAACTCTAACAAAATTGAAAAAGGGCATTGATCATTTTTAACCGACTTCAAAAAAAGGAGGAGGTTACCAATTCGACTGTATTTTTTTTTTATTTTTATGTTTGTTACCTCATAACTTTTGACTGGGTGAACCGATTTTGATGATTCTTTTTTTATTTGAAAGCTGGTGCTTTCCGAATGGTCCCATTTTAATTTGGTTTCATTCGGATAATGGGGTCCATGTGAAAACCATATAAATCTTAAATTTCCATTAAGTATTTGCGCGACAAATGAACGAATACCGTATGTTTGTTACCTCATAACTTTTGACTGGGTTAACCGATTTTGATGGTTCTTTTTTATTTGAAAGCTGGTGCTTCCCAAATGGTCTCATTTTAATTTGGTTCTATTTGGACAATGGGGTCCATGTGAAAACCATATAAGTCTTAAATTTTCATTACGTATTTGCGCGACAAATGAACGAATAACGCGATTAGATTAGTGCGGATTATCTACCACAACTAAAAAGTCAAAAAATAAAAACTTTTTACAAAAAAAACAACCGACTTCCTTAAAAAAACACTACAAAGTCAAAAATAACTTTAATTTCGGAAGTCGGTGGCAAAAACCTTAAATACAGAGCCTAAGACACCGGCTTGAGAAATTAAAGTTATTTTTGACTTTGTAGTGTTTTTTTAGTAGGTTTATCAAAAAAAAAATTCTCATCTTAAACATTATCACTATAATGAGTTCAAAGTTAACAAATTTGGCATTAACTGAATTCTAGACTCATTAGACGAAATAGTAAACTTAGGACCTAAAGACCAACTTTGTAAATGTTGGTCCCTCTGGTATAAAGCCTCAAGTAGCCCTTAAGCCTTGCCTGACTTGTCCCAGTTTTTCTTCAAAGAGAATGAAGTCTTTACTGCGTTCGTTCCGCCTTTTTACTATTGTTAGTTTTATGAGCTATATTGCTTTTACTATTCACGTAAAATTTTTTTACTGTCTAAATAGTAAAGCTACGACATTAGGTAAAGCAGACTGTCTCCTAGCTTCTAGTGAATTCGCTGACGACTTTTCGTGAATGAATAACATATTACAGTATTTTTCTCACTCTTTATTTGTTATCATGTTAAGATTGTGACCTGCCGGACTATTCTGTAAGAATCTCACCGTGATTAGTTAGGTGAAGTGAGCTGACATTCCACCTCTGTAGGTAGGGGTTGACACTATCTATACCTCACTTCACCTAAGTTTTCACAGAATAGATTGGAAGTAGTAGGAGTAGTTAACGATAGCAATGTTTTTCCTTTTGACGGTTAAACAAAATTCAGTGCATTATTTATGTTACTATGAAAGTTGATAAGAAATTTCAATTTCACAATCTATGAGATTGTGATTGCAAATATATAACGGAATTAAAATCCTGGTATTTTATGTTAGTCCACGTACACACGGACGTAAAAATATCGCAGCGGTATTTTATCGCACACTAGATTTGCAACTGTCTGTGCTGAACCGAGCATTGAGAATCACAGAACACATTGCATCTCAGCGTGTCGAAAATATACACTGTATGATTTTCAACTGTCGGTGCTAAGCGGTGGATTACAGCTCCAATCCGTGTGACTTCGACTAACGCCGTACAAAAATTTCAAAATTGTAACTAAAACTATTACCCACAAGTACGAAAAAAAGATATGTGTTAAAATATTATCTGTATAAATTATGCCCTATTTTACCTCTACTACGTAATCTGAAACTACACTAATGAATATTAATCGCTTAGTTATCCTAATCCATCTGAGCCGAGATTAACAATAAAAAAAATACTAGTAACGAGCACAAAGTTACGACGGCTTCTCCCTATCCATAGTTTGGACTAAAAGGTTTTTAATTTACTGGTCCTTGAACTAAAAGATTTTCCCAAGTTAAGCTCATCATCATCTGTATTCTTTGGCTTATTTTGCGTAAAACAGGAGCGAATGTTCTAAATAATCCATACTTCCATACTTCCATACTTCCATACTATATACTATATACTATATACTATATATACTATATATACTATTATACTATATACTATTATACTATAATATTATAAATGCAAAAGTAACTCTGTCTGTCTGTCGGTCTGTCTGTCTGTCTGTCTCGCTTTCCTGCTAAAACTACTGAACCGATTTAAATGAAATTTTGTACACAGATAGTTTAGAGCCTGAGAAAGGACATAGGCTACTTTTTATCTCGGTAGTATGTTCCCGCGGGATAATTTCCGACCTCCACGCGGGCGAAGCCGCTGGCAAAAGCTAGTTATATATAATGCTAAGTAGACCTTCATTTTGACCTGTCTAGCTCTTGAAAGAAAGTTTAGCACAAACTAAAAGGCACACACTATATAACATACAGCAGCCGAAACAAAACAAAAAGAAGTTTAAAGTGAGCTCTACGGAATTTGCAGGAAAGCGTGCCTTACGGCTGCGCCAATAAGGACCACTTCAACAAAAAATGCCTGACAACTATTGGCTGACGCTGGTTATCAGTTGGACGTGATTTTTCTGTGTGTTTCTAAGTTAAAACACTCGCTTGTGTACTTCAGGATAAGATAAGATAAGATAAGATTTATTTATTTGTTTAAACATTGTATACATACAGGATCATGCAAGATATTATATTATTTCAGTCCAGACATGTTTAGCCGAAAGTATCGGCGTACAAATATTTCAGGCATAAAAAAATTAAGACATAAAAGAATTAACAATAAGAGAAATATAATAAAAAAAATTACATATATTACACTTACATTTATAAATTAGAAATTATTTTTATTTTAAAATGTCAAAGATTACATATTTAAATTGTCAGGAAATAGGTAAAATTATTCAGTCAAACAACACTTTTTCGGCTAGAAATTCGGAGACACTATAATAAGCTTTTTGCAAAACAAAACATTTTAATTGGCGCTTGAATGCCCTATTATTCAGCTCTTTCCAACGTTTAGGTAATCTGTTAAAAATAGCAGGAGTTAAGAGAAGTCGTAATACCTATGTAGGATGGCAGGTACATCAACGTAAAACCTGTTAGATACCATGATTTTAGTTCATGATTCTGAACCCTGAATTGTATCGAGAATTAATAAAGAAAAAAAAATGTAGTGCCACATAGATAGTTTACAAACTGGATTAAGACATAGGGTACCTTTTATCTCGGTAGTATATTCCCGCAGGACAGTTTTCGACCTTCACGCGGGTGCAGCCGCTGTCATAAGTAATAAAAAAACAATTATTTCAGGTTAGGTTTAAAAGGAATGTTGTTCTTCAATTCATTTGTAGGATGATATATATGTTTCATACGACACGCGACTTTGCCAATAAGCCAAGGTTAGGTCCTCCATAACCCAAAATATTCAATGACTTAGTCTATATTACCATTGTTTACTACATTAGTTTTATGGTGTCTCGGACTACATTAATTATATTAATAATAACTAGCTATGGCCGCGGCTTCGCCTTCTTTGGTATCGGAAATTATTCCACGGGACAAAACGTATGTTTAGGCTATTTTTTCTCCTTATAACACCAGCTATCTGCAAGTGAAAGTCACGTCAAAATCGGTTCCACTGTTTTAGAGATTAGCTTTAAACAAACAGACATTTTGAAAATTTCTTTTTGGGTCTTATGTTTGTACCTACCTCTGGTTATTTTAACATTCAAAAGAAACACTATATTTTTATTTATTTGTAGTATATGTAGTATATTATGCTGTATAGATTACCGACTGTTACTAGTTCACAAGGTTTTAAGTAAGGTACACTAATCTGTCTCTATAAAATATTATCTACTTATCTTCTGGGCCTACGATATTTGGCAGAATTAATCCATTCGCACCAAATAAAACCTAACAGATGTAAGCATTAGCTAAATGTGTTCTTGAATCCAGAAGTTATGGTCCTTGAGTACTTAAGTTATTCCTAAAATAGGAATAAATGAGACACATTCATTAAGAGTCTGCAGAAATTGTAAAAGTTTTCTCATTACATGCGTACATACAACAACATTAAGTATTTGAAAGACTAGGTAGACAAATAAATACCATATATGCCAGCTACAACAGATTTACATCTATTTATTTTCTGTTAAATTTAAATAAAATAAATAAATATCTTAGGACAACCAACACAACGTTATCTGATCCCAAACTAGGCAGAACCTGTGCTATGGTAACCAGACAACTAATAAACATACTTATATATTTCTAAATACATACATACTATAGATAAATTACACCCAGACACAGAACAAATGATTGAGCTCATCACACAAACATTTGTCCTGGGTGGGAATCGAACCCACGACCTCAGTCTTAGCAGTCAGGGTCACTAACCACTAGACTAACAGGCCAGTCAAATTATCGCAAGAGGACGTACTACCGCGGTTAATATATTAAGAATGCATTAATCCAGGTTATATAGGTAATAGGTGTTACCCGCGAATTCGTCCGCGTGGTATTTAACAAAAAAGTTTAAGTTACTCCTTGTAATATCAGCTATCTGCCAGTGAAAATCCCGTCAAAATTAGTTCAGCCATTTCAGAGATTAGCCGGAACAAACAGACGGACAGACAAAAATTGTAAAAAATGTTGTTTTGGTATATGTACCGTTTATACATCCATATACACTTAGTAAAAAGTGATTATCTTAATATTACAAACAGACACTCCAATTTTATTTATTTGTCTAGATGTCCAACTTACACTAACAGTTTGTACAGACGCCAACACATCAAGCTACTACAATCTGTCAGATTTCTTTGATAGATTTTCGACTTTATTTCTAGAGCATTAGGTTCAAGGTTCATTGGGAAAAATTGACAGTTTCGGGTAGCTTGACCTGGTGGCGTCTGTACTACACATACAAGTGATCGGGCTGGTAGATATCACATGTTTTCGATTTTTTGGTTCCAGAACATGGTTTCCTCACGACGTTTACCTTCACGGTTTTGAGAGCAGTGGTGATGAAATAGTTTACACAGAGTAAAGCGCCTGCCTGGGTTCGAACCTATAACTCGTTGATTGCGCCCGTTACTGCAGCACAATGCGACAACGTACTCGTCCACATCGCTGTCATCATCCGGAATCGTGCCCAAAAGACTGGCAGCATTGTCACATTGAATGGCAATGGTAATTGTTTGGACAAAGAACGAGCCAAACCTCTGGTAACAACACGGATATCGAGGGATATGCCTTGGGGGCGTGGCACGTGCCGCCTCGATATTATAAAATTGGTCTTATGTTCGAGTGCCGGCTGTACGCATCATTCAGTCGCTTTGCGATTGTGTACAGTGCATTATTGGTGCGTAAAAAACCAAAATGCCGAGTTGTGCAGTAATTATTTGTAAAAATAGGTCAAATACTATCAACCTGAAGACAAATAGCGTGTCCTACCACCGGTTAGTAAACAATTAAGTCACTGTTTTATATTTTAAATCAATTTTTAAATGATTTACTAACTTACGTCCGGAGCGACTCGAACTAACCCGAACTAGCCCGAATCTTCCCGAACGAAACGAACGTTTTATATGTAGAGTGGTGCAATCGTTTGCGTGCGGCTGATTTTATCGATATGCGTATTATTGCTGTTGAATATTTTTTTACAGAACTCAATGGATATCCTCGTATTACTTGTATAGTAAAAGAGTTAAATTACTTATTAATTAAATGTTGTTTAAACCAAATTAAGACATTATAATTCCAATATAGTTAGTCGTGAAGTGTAAAAACTAAAGTAATATTATACCTAAAGATTTTCACAAATTAACAGTTTTTAAGTACAATATGATCAGTAATATGATAAATAAATATTATATTTCATCGAACTACTTATATTTGGTAAAAAAAATACAATAATTTGTTTTCGATATACAAAAATATTCTTTTTTTTTCATCTGTCTATTTGGCGGTTTCGTAAGGTGGGCCATAGACGATTAATAATATTACGCAATATTATTGAGCGAGTAAGATTAGTATTGAAGATTGCGATGGTTAAATATTGTTGAAAATAAAAATATATTTTGCGTAATATTATTTTATTGATCACTAAATCGCACGCCCATCTTAGTCAATCATAAAGCCGAGCAGCCAAGATTCGAAGTTTAAATTAGAGAATTCGCGGTCCGTCGCTATTTAGTCAAATCTACAAATTCAAATTAATGATTCTCCATATTTACATTTTAGTGGACAATAAATAATTTTATTTGATTTTTATTTTGTATTTCCTTATTTTTATTATAACAGTTCCCACTGCTAGGACTCAAGCCTACTCTTTATTATACCCGCTCCACACTCACGAACGACGTAAACAGCGAGTGCGCAAACTGAGAGTGGTTTCGCGGCTTTGCATTTGTATATTGCGCTTTTCTCCGCTGGAAGTGGAAACACCGTGAAGACCACAATCGTCCGAATTCGATCCTGTCAGCATTTAAAATAGTTTGCTAGATGGCGCTATTTTAATTCCATTAGAAATATGTCTTAACGCGATCGAGTTTGAATATGAGTATAACATTAGCCTAACTGAATTAAACCAAACCTGAATGTAGGTAGGCATTTGTGTTTTTTTTAAGGTTAAGTAATATATTATTTATTTTATTTATTTATACAGCATGATAAGTAACAGAGAGCACTCCCTTTTAACCGATAATACAATTTTTAAATATGCCCATTTTATTTTAGTAAAGTTAACTATATTTTCGGAAAGGTAAAAAAAAATATTTAAAGGAAATTAAACGAAGTTATTATAATACAAGAATGTGCTAAAATTAAATATCGATAAAAATAATCGACCATCGCTTTCGACTCCCTAATTGCATGCGTGTGCATTGGATGTTCGCAAATAGGAAGTATTTACAAGTGAATGCCCCGCCCATTCTATGTATGTGTGCTATTAGAAATTGATTTAGTGTAGCTGCTTTCTTCTTTGTGTGCGTGTTCAAATTTTAAATGTGTGTCGTCAGTACACTATTTGTTAATGTTGTAATTTTTTGGGTGGGAGATAAGTGGCGACACTAGAACTCCGTACTATTCCGCAATGAAGGCATATCTCTGGATATCTATGGGTAACAAAATGTTTTTAGACCACTGTGTATCTATCTATGACAAGTTAAAATGCATATTGTAGGCATTTGCAAATCTTTTAATGAAAATATGAACGAGAGTGTATAAAAACGTAATTGTAATAAAAGTAAACTTTATTTGTACAGTGTTAACTATATCTGTATTCAAATAGAATGTAGCAATCACAATGAATCCAACAAAGAGAATACACTCGAATCAGTATTCAAGAAAAGCTGTTGTCATAAAACAGACTAGTCCCTTCTTTGGACTCACAACCATAAAACCGTTGTCTCCATTTATCTTTACTCGTAAACTTCATCCTTATTAAAATTTAAACACTTTAGGACCTCCTCGAAATATTGTATTCCTAAGTTTTTTTTTTATCTCGTCCTCTATTTATGTAAGTTCATATCTTTCAATATGAAAAAGTATAGATAATTATGATCTTTTTAAAATATTTGTTTTCTAAATATTTTTGTTGCCATGGCCCGAATAATATTTTTGGTCTTGTCTAAGGCATTTAACAAAATTATATAGACGCTATATAATACGAGTATATGCCTTTAATCGTCATACGTGGTAGAAAAATTATATCCTCATCATTTCAGCCGAAAGACGTCCACTGCTGGGCATAAGCTTCCCCCAAGCATTGACACTGGCACTGGTTCTGTTTAAAAAAGTTTTGGAGTGGCGACCGCGTACTAGAAGACGTAGCGTTCGAAGGCCTCCCAAAAGATGGCTGATGACCTAATGAAGGCCGCAGAAATCCGCAGTATGCGAGAAACTCATACTTAAGCATTTAATTGTGACCCTATCTTCTTATTCAAGTACTAAAACCGTCTATCCTTTATAAAATGTGGCCAAATGGAAGTGGGATTCACGTATAAGGATCAGAGACATAAGGATAGAGCAAAATACGCCGAAAAGAACACGTTTCTTGTATGAGATTTTTCAATTCGTTTATTCTTATTAGTTGTTGCTACAGTACTACATACTCTGTGAAAAGAATCTACCTTCGGTTCAAAAGATGCAGCCCTGTGAATGACAGACAGATGGACAGCAGCCTTAGTAAAAGGGTCCCGTTGCTCGTTGGCACACTTTGGGTACGGAATGTTTAGCAATTTTCCCATTATAACATACTAGCTTTTGCCCGCGACTTTGTTCGCGTAAATGTCGGTTATCGCGGACGCAGACGAAGTCCCAGAATAAAAAGTGGCTTATGTCACTCTACATTCCTTCAACTATCTCCACTTAAAAAATCACGTCAATTCGTCGATCCATTTTGCCGTGAAAGACGGACAAACAGACATACACACTTTCCCATTTATAATATTAGTATGGACTAGGTTTTGCCAGCGGCTTCGCCCGCGTGGAGGTCGGAAAATATCCCGCGTGAATGTACTACCGGAATAAGAAGTAGCCCATGTGTTAATCCAGGTTATTTTTTTTAGCTAGAAAGCGCATTTTCATCCGAAATTATCATCACTGCTCGGCTCCTATGTGTCTTAGCGTTATGTTATAGCCTATAACCTGCCCAAGAGTATGGACTACAATCGTACCAAGTTTGGTTAAAATCCCTTGAAAAGTTTTTGACCCATGCGTGCACATACAGACAGACAGATAGACAGACAGACAAAAAATTTACTGATTGCATTTTTGGCATCAGTATCGATTACCATTCATCCTCCAATATTAATTTTGAATATATTTTCAATGAACAGAATTGACCTCTATACAGTTTTATTATAAGTATAGATTAGCAAGAATGTGAATTTCGCGCATACAAGACCCAGCCAAAACTTACTTAACACATGCAATCGATGTATGTGCATCAGTCACGAAGAATACTGATCAATTAGAAGTGACTGGCTTTAATTTAGAGGCGTCGACCTACACCGACTATTAATTAAAGTATAACTAACTACTAACTACTGTCTACATAATTGTAAAGGTACTTGAACTCTATGAAAGAGCATCAATAGCAATCGGGGACGATAATTGCTCAATCGCGTTAATGATAAGGTAGTGTTCTTGCCTTGTCATGTTGAGTAGTGAGTTATGTAGACCACCTAATGAGAGACGATGACTGTGGCTTATGTTAAGATCTTTGCATCTTTGTTGAGTTCATGGTATAATTATATACTTCGCCACTTATACGAGGAACAGCGGTCATATAAGAGACAGAGGTCTACGTCATTATTGTTGTATTACCTGTAGTGTGTAAAAATACCTCTTCAATCTCCTTTATTGCCTGTGTGAGTTCGATGAAACAATATTACAATAGAATTTTAATTATTCCGTTTGATAAGAAAAACGAAACGGTAATTTAAAGGGTTCGCCTATTTATACTTTTTTACAGAATGGTGACTGAAAATGTTTCCATATTTTTGTGATTTGTTGCAATAGTTGACAACTTGACATAAACAAGTTTCTCTCCTGGAATGTTACCTAGAATTTTAGACCATGGTTGAGTGCCTTCTGTCACAATACATGTTTGTTTTTTGTTTGTTTGGGGTACTTTGATTGTGGCTTAAAATAAATTATTCGTTTTTTTACTCCTAATATTAGCAATGTGAAGTCCCAAATTAATAAACGGCAAGCTTAAACATATCGGCAAGCGTAGTGTGGGACGCCTTCCAGCTAGATCGACCGACGACCTCAAAAAGGTGGCTGGGACAGATTGGATGCAGAAGGTGGAGGACAGGATGTTGTGGCGCAGCATGGGAGAGGCCTATGTCCAGCAGTGGACTGTGAAAGGCTGAGTTGATAAGCTTAAACTAAAACAATAAAGCATGGGTATATACTCGTAGCTGGCTTATAAATTAAACTATACAGCAAATTAGCAGAAGCCATAAGAAGGCCAAGTTAAAATGACGCTTTAATCACAGAAGAGAGACAGCCCACTAAACATTTCAGTAGTTTAAATAATCTGAAGCCACTGCAAAGATAAAATCGTTTAGTCTTTGTTGCTAACACCGTTCGTTTTAGCTGAAAAGGAGCTTAGTAAATTGAAATTTTCTTAGAAAACAATCTAATTAAGAACAGTGTAAACAATTTTACACGTATCTTGAATCCACTTAATTGTACTGGTGAACGATTTACATTTTACTAGTTACTGATCGGTTAAATCAGAACCTCATAGAGCTTTTCCAATAAATAAATTACAGTTGGCTTTCAGTCTAACCAGACAACCAGCTAAATACCCGTATTTTACATGGAGTGACAGCCTATCTCACCTCCACAACCCAATTCTGGCTAACACGATACCACTTGGTAAGGCCGCTTGTCAGACTTTCGGGCTTCTGACTCCCCCGTAACGACTGTCAAATATGGATGAATGACAGCCGGAACCAACGGCTTTACGTGCTTTCCGAGGCACGGAGGAGTGTCGGAATGTAGTATATCGTCACTCATACACAAATGTATCTCGGTGAGCGTGGCTAAACATTCAATCAACCCGTGTGGCTGTTATTTCTTAGCCAGGAGCTTTGCGTAGCTTCAGTTACATCATAGGCTCTTTTAATATGTGCCAATTTTAAAATTTAAAGTAACTGTGAAATTTTCGTAAATTTCAGAACCGTTGGCTGTTGCTGTTAAAATGGTGCACCACAAGGTCTTATACTCAGCCCTTTACTGTTTAATGGAAATGTCACATGTGTAGAGATCTTTTACCCTATACAAGTTTAAAGTGCTCTTGTGTTAAATAGACCCTGAAAGTTCAAGGCAATGTTTGTCGTTCCCTGAATTCGAAATATAATTTATATCGTAGCAGTTAATTGTGGAGTCGTGAAAGCCTTACAAGAGTACACCTGTGTAACCTTATAATAATCAAGTAGCATAAACTACTACGTAATATAGGTAGGCAGTTCGTAGGATACATAACATTTCAAAATGTAACTATTGATGGTACATAAAGTTTCCTATTGTTTCAAATTAACTAGCTTCTACATAGTTAGGAAAAGGCCAGGCAGATGATGATGATGAGTCTGCTATTATTGTTCAAAAACCGGCCAAGCCAGCCGGCCGGCCAGTCGGACTCGCGCACCGAGGGTTCCGTACAAACCTGTAGGTATTCTCGGTTTATGCATAAGGTTTATGGTTATGAAAATAAATGTTTTTTTTTATTTTTATATTTCAGCTGATTGAATGAACGGTAAATTGCGGTTTACGATTTATGACGTTTTAAAAAAAAACTACTTGCTCGATCTCGTTCAAACCAATTTTCGGTGGTAGTTTATATGGTAATTTACATCATATATTTTTTAAGTTTTATCATTCTCTTATTTTAGAAGTTACGGGGGGGGGGACACATTTTACCACTTTGGAAGCGTCTCTCGCGCAAACTATTCAGTTTAGAAAAAAATGATATTAGAAACCTCATTACCATTTTTAAAGACCTATTCATAGATACCCCACACGTATGGGTTTGATGAAAAAAAACATTTTTGAGTTTCAGTTCTATGTATGGGGAACCCCAAAATTTATTGTTTTTTTTCTATTTTAGTGTAAAAATCTTGATGCGGTTCACAGAATACATCTACTTACCAAGTTTCAACAGCGTAGCTCTTATAGTTTCGGAGAAAAGTGGCTGTGACATACGGACGGACAGACAGACAGACAGACAGACAGACGGACAGACAGACATGACGAATCTATAAAGGTTCCGTTTTTTGCCATTTGGCAACGGAACCCTAAAAAGTCGGTAAAAGGAAAATCTTAGATTTTGCCATTCAGATTTTGGGATTTAGATTTTAAGTACCGTTAAAAAAATAAACAGCCAAAACACCACAATCTCACGAATATATTACGCGAAATGACGTCATTCACTTAACGACATACTGCGGTACCAAAACTCAGGCATTTATATTTAAAAAAGAAATGGGGAATGGGCTATAAAATTTGAACGCGACGTACGAAACATTTTGTACTCTTATTGTGTCTGACAACTAAACGTGAGATTCTTTTGGAGAAAAACATTTCACGAGACCTCTAAGTATCTTTTACAAGAAATTTTCTTAGACGTAACTGAGTGTATAAAATTCAATTTCGTCTTGTAAATTATGCAGACATGAAGATGAAAACGACTTTGTCGTATAGATTTACGTATTTTCTCGATTCGGTTGCTGTGTAAAATAAAATATTGGCAGTCCAATAGTATTTCAGACCAGAGATGGATTTAGAGATTGAGATTATCCTGATAAAATATCTCTTCTATTTCTGTTCGGAATTATATATTCCAAACATTTGTCTTATCAAGCTTCCATACCAATCTACCTGACCTTTTCCTATGTTGGGGTCGGCTTCCAATCTATATGCAGCTAAATACCAGTATTTAACATGGAATGACTACCTATCTGACCACCACAATCTAGTTACTGGGCAATACCTCTTAGTAAGTAAGAGTGGTTGTCAGACATTTGGACTTCTGTCTATCCGTAACGACTGTCAAAGTTCAACAATTGACAGCCGGGCAAAGAGTTTCACGTGCTTTCTGGAATACACAGAAATCTCGATATGTAATGAATCACATCACACATCCATCCACGACCCAACTGCGGGAAGCGTAGCGTAGCTTGTAACTTTTGATCGATCCATGCGGCTTTTATTATTTCGTTATAATTTCACCAGCTTCGATATGATGAGACAAAAGCATCCTTTGTTTATGGTTCTTTTTGGAGTCCACGAGTCTCGAAAGGCTAATACTGCATACAATTTCAAAATAGTAAACAAAATTTTTATGTTTTTGGTGGGAAATCATCAAATAACTTCGCCGCTTTGGGCGAAGTGGGTGTGCTTGTCAGACTTTTACTGACTAAAACCCACCCGTGTTCCTTCAGTTGCCTGTGCCAGGGCCATGGTAACTCTTTCGAACAAATCTGCGACCCTGGTAGGAGTAAACAAAAGTTGGCATCAAATTCAAAATCTTCCACAAGATATCGACATCCAAAAGTTTAACCAAATCGATATCACAAAGTTTCAAATCCGCGCCTGTTTGTATTTGAAAGTTAAGCGTTTAATTTTGTGTTTGAATCCAATTTCGAATATTGAATAAATCTAGCTGGCTTTACTGAAGTTAAATTGAACTTTATTTCTCAAGGGTTGGTATTGACAACTCTGTTTAGATAGAATGTTGAGGATGACTGACATTTAGAATAATACGATTTGTTTAGTATCTACTGTATCATTTTTCGTCCGTAAACAATCACGTTTTGTAACATCTATATCGACGGTTAAAAGGTATTAGGGCATAAGCGCCATTTTGGTCGAAAATGACTTATGAATTGTATCCTACTTAAAATGTTCTGCTTTTTCGAATGAGCTTACTCCCATGGCTCTACGATGTCTCATGATATGACACTAAACAAATGTTATGTCCATTTTTCTACAATTTCAAACTTTAAACCGCTCTCCTGCACAATTTGGTTTTTGTCGCTTATACCCTATTACGTTTTAACCGTCGACTATAGCCATCACCATCTGCCTCGCCTTTTCTCAACTATGTTTGAGTCGGCGAGTAACGCGTGTTACTCGAAGGGCAACCATTAAAATCACAGTTCGTTACCACCCTATACAAAAACTTTTCCGACCACAATGTGGAACCCTAAACCCCACAAACTCACGCGTCGTAAGTTTTAGGTCGCATCCGTTTCAAAATAAAAACCATCCGAAAAATAAAAGCAGGACTAATAAATGGCCTAAAATTAACACAAGCTAGCAAAATAAATGTCGTAATTAAAAATAAACAAGACCTTTATTATCCCGCTATTTATTTTGTTAAGATGCCACAATAGGTCTTGAGGAAATGGCGCACTTTATTATCCGGTAACCACGTTAGGTTGTTAGGACTTGAACTAGACCGCCTGGATTGTTTAGCGGTTGTGTAGACAATAATGCCTGTTGAAGAGTTATTTGAAAGCGAGCTATATTTGTTAAGAAATGGAGTGACGACATCGTTGCATATATAGACGGTCAAGTTATACATTTCCATATCAAGCATAGCATTTCCAGTTTTAGCTGACCTCTCATTGTATAGGCTTTTAGTACACTGAAAAGTCAGATTATAGTTTGATTTGTCGCCGTGCATACTCGTAAAACATGTCGCGATGAATTTAAAATACAAGGTTCCATGCATTTACTATAGGTAAGAAATTATTGTCTTAAAATGCTGATCCTCTGTAACTGTGCACACTAATTGCGTAATACTGTATCAATCAGAATGAAAATCATTTTGAAGGATTTTGCAACTCCATTGCTTTATATGTTCGAAAAATTTGTCCACTCACCAATGTAAATAACGCAATGAATGTTGTTGAGCTGTCACTGTGAAAGCCATTGCTACTGTTAGTGTGTTACGCAATTACCCCGCAGGAGTCTCCTGACTCAGAACCTTTCTCTGTATAAGCATTTTATTTACTTGTGCCTGATAAAAATAAAGATTTATAATAATTATAATCTCAACTAACTCATACTTCAATAAATTGGTTTGCTTATTGTCCGTCTTTTTTGGGAATGACATCTTGCAGATCAACCTATGAGGTTGTCGGCTGCTTGAACAGACTTGCCTGTGGCTACCTTAATAAACTGAGGCCACCAGCCAAGACTAAAAACTTCAAACTAGAGCGACTACTCGCTAAGGGCACCCCTATGGGGTACGGACCTCGACTTAGGGCGTCGCTGGTAGAGGGCAGTAAGAGAAGTGTTATTGGATCGGAATGACTTATTATTCGTATGCGTCGCCAATCCGTTTTAAAGACAAATTCGACCCAACTGAAGTCTACTAAGAACCGAAATGACAAAGCCGAAACCCTAAGAAAAAACTTGTTCTATAGTACACTATCTACGATAGACGAAAACCACATAATTATAAGACTTTTCAAATTATTAACTGCCATTGTAACCCGTTTTTCTCAAACACACAGCAACATTCATAAAACATTTTCCGAGTAAGTTTTCGCTATGTTATTGTTTGTGCAGAAAACCGCAGGTTTATTGCTAGTTTCTGAAATACTATTCCGGGTTTGTTTTGGAATGAGTTTTAATTAAAAAACTTACTCTTTGGACGTTAATTAGTGGCTAAAATGGTACTCAAAAACTTTGAAATATGTGCCTCAATATCGGAATACAGTTTTGGAGAATGTTTCGGGATTGTTTTGACTAGAAAATGCTTTTTTTTTTTTTCTTTCAGGATGGGAAATCATCAAATGACTTCTCCCGCTCTGGGCGGAGCGGGAGGGCGTGTCAGACTTTTACTGACTAAAACCCACCCGTGTTCCATCAGTTGCCCATGTGCCAGGGTCACGGTATCTCTTTCGAACAATCACGCGAGCCCGGCAGGCATCGGTCCTAGTAGACCCCTACACTGCTGCTGACATCTCTTTGAGGCGCGCGTGGAACACTGCGCGCCGTCGACCCGAGCCTGGTCCTTACCGGGCGGCGAGCTACCCATTGCTCGCCACCCGCAAGCTCGCGCCTACGGTGGCCGGGAGTCCGCAATCGACTCCCGACGCCCGGGGCGTCTCCTCCTGCGGACTAGAAAATGCTTCGAATGATCATCCTTGTGGTGCCGGACGTAAAGAATAGCATCATCCTATTTCTTCCGTGGGTGAGGGTAGAGGTCCGGCACCATACGGAAAATGTGTACAATGTAGAGTATTGTATTGTATGTACAGTTGTTACGGGTCGTTAGAAGCCCGAAAGTCTGACAACCAGTCATACCAAGAGGTATAATATTACGTAGTAAATGGGTTGTGGAGGTCAGATAGGCAGTCACTCCATGTAAAATTGAAA
The DNA here is from genome assembly GCA_932294355.1 of Aporophyla lueneburgensis. Classification (NCBI taxonomy): domain Eukaryota; kingdom Metazoa; phylum Arthropoda; class Insecta; order Lepidoptera; family Noctuidae; genus Aporophyla; species Aporophyla lueneburgensis. The sequence goes on along the minus strand of OW028745.1, from coordinate 19,582,946 downwards.
GTTATGTATAAGAATGTTTTCAGCTACATCCGGTTAGACTGGAAGCTGAACCCAACATAGTTGGGAAAAGACTAAGGTTGGACTTTTAATCCTATTCAGTGTTGACACGTTGACACGTTGACGTTGACACGTTGACGTTTTCCTTGACAGTTCAACGAAAAATAATGATACCATGCTAAAGCTAATAGTGTTGAGGTAGGTAGTAAATGATTTCGCGTAAAGAATGAATGATAAAAATGGTTTAAAATAAATAAAACTTAAAAAATCGTTTTTAGGATGTGGAATATCAGAATAATTTATAATTTTTAATAACAGTTATTTCCTTTTTTATTTTCTTATGATAGAAAAAAAAAACTTAATATAAAATAATGTCATTTTACTTTTTTTTATTATAGTCATTTTAATTCCTCTGGCAGCCATAGACTATATTATATACGATATATCGATATAGTATACATCGTGTTTTAAGACAAGTTATTAAATTTAAAATACAAAGTTGGCATGTAAGTACAGTCGCCACCAGGTCAAGCTACCCGAAACTGTCAATTTTTCCCAATGAACCTTGAACCTAATGCTCTAGAAATAAAGTCGAAAATCTATCAAAGAAATCTGACAGATTGTAGTAGCTTGATGTGTTGGCGTCTGTACATTATTTCAAGTTCATTCAATTTCATTCGTTCTTGCACCACCTCACTATATTTTTTGTGTCAGAACCTGGTATCCCTCCAACTGTTATGTTACTGAATAGGATTAAAAGTCCAGCTGATGATGATGATGATGTGCGTACTGACAAAGAGTGGGTGCAATATATATACCTCTACCTTTCGGGGAAACAAGGCGTGATATTATGAGTAAATATTGAACAGTGATACGGAACCAGTCGTGTGCGAGTCGCCAGTCTGACTTGCACTTGGCCACTTATTTTCGTAGTTTTTAGAAAGCTGTGATTGGCAGATTTTCAACTGTTACAACGTTTGGTAACAACATACATAATATACTCTTGTGTTTTCAATTCACTTCTGTTTTGAAAGATTCGGTTACCAATTCCCAATACACAGTGTTCCAATTTCCTTGTTTACAATTGATTGTTATGTAGATTCAGTTTCATAACTGTTTTGCAAATGTGAAACGTCTGAGAAAATACATGCATACATACATAAACCCACGCCTTTTTCCCATGGGGGTTGGCATAACTACGGAACGCCACCTGCTACGATCCTTACATATTCTTTTTGCTTCGTCTGAGTTAATGCTGGCTAAAAATATTAATATTATAATAAATAGTTCTTATAGGAGACGGCAGGAGTGTGGGGTTCTTAAATCGAACGGAGGTTCCGCGTTTAGTTAGTACACAGTGAGTGTATTCATATACTGAAACCCTAGAGCGTACTACTTCGTCATTGCCGAGAAAAAAAATCATGAATTTTGAAAAAATTGTGCAAGTTGTCGACAAAATTTGTGTTTTTCTTGTTTTATGATATTAATATCAACCAGATTTGTGTATTGCTAAAGATGAATGACAGAAAGGAATTGTTTGTTGTGTGTTTGTTTTTTTTTTTTTTCAAACTTCAGTATCTTTTTTCTTGGTAATGACGAAGTAATGTGCTCTAGGATTTCAGTATATGAATACACTTAGGGAGTACAAACTACACGCGGAGCCTCCGTTCGGTTTAAGGACCCCACACTCTTGCCGTCTCCTTGTTAGTAATAATTTTCGATTAAGCAACGTAAATTCATTACTAAAACGAAAGTCTAACATAAAGTTGGTAACTCCAAAATTCAACATTGCAGGTTAAATAAATGCGCCTGCAGTTCAGTACCTTCACCACACACCGTAAAAATATCGTGACGGGATTTTTTCGCCTCTCTGGATATTCAACGCACTGCTTAGCGCGGATAGTTGAAAATCCAACGCGCGATAAAAATCCGCCGCGATATTTTTACGTTCGTGCGACCGCAAAGTAAGACAGAGAGTGATCTTACTTCTCTCTTATGACACGATATGTGACTAAACGTGACGCCACCATTTTTCACTCTCAATTCTCACTTTAACCCTTTTTATCTAAACATTCGTCCGTTCGACGACCCACCTACCCGTGATTCTCGTGTTTGTGTTTTTCTAGGTGAACATCGATATATGCTGTGGCTGTGTGGTATAGTTCCTTATTACTGTTTTGGTTATTTTTTGTTTAAGAATGATCCAAAGATTTTTTTCCAAAAAATGCATTCTGTTCGCGTATTCGGTTCGACGATTGTTTAGTAACCATGTAACAACGAAAATAGTTTAGTTATCTATGGTTATAAAAAGTTTTTGATCAAGAGAAGAGCGATCCACCATATTATTTTTCTAAACGAAAGATCGTGGCAATAACTGTTTCCTTTTAAATAAGGAATTTATTATGAAGTAGAGTCCCATAAGACGTTTTTGGAAGATATCCAAAAAGGTATAAGTCCTTTGTGTCCATTTAACGGAAGGCTTTTTATACAGATATTCGAGTTTCTTGTGTATAGGGGCAGAATTATGTGTTTCCTATTTACGTTTCATCATTGTATGAAACAAGAAAGGTTCTGTAACTCAAACCGTGTTGCTAGTAGGAAAAGCGAATAGATAGGTTCAGAGCAAAATGTTTTTTTTTTTAAGTTACACTTGCATATATAAACTTATGTCTTGTTCAATAGAGAAACAAATGGATAACACGTTTAATAAATTTCTAAGATCTTTCAGCCCCTTTTAGACCCGGAAAGTTTCTAATACCTGTAGCTCCAACATAACCTTCATCACAAACAAATTAAATTATTATAAACTACTCGTTCTCACAACAGATCGTAAACTACACCTACTAACTTAAAACTTTCATGGGTATTACGAATACCACTACCCCACTTTTATTACTTTTGCTCTCTAAATAAACTCGCTCTACTCTTCTAAAACCACAACCAATAATAGTTTAACAGCTAAACGATACTTAAAACTAAATTTTCGTTCGTTCCATAACCGGTTATGGGGCTTAAATAATCAAATAAAATTCGAAGAAATTAAAACAACCCTAAACTTTAACGCTCCCATAACTTTGTGAATGGACTAACATCTGGATTCTTCGGCGGCCACAATAAAAACGAAACTTACCGATCTCACACGAAGTTAACCGATAGGTTGTAAAAGGAACAAAAATAAAGCTCGCCGCAGACGGTTTGGAATCGAATAAAACGAATGCAGAAGTGCACGTGTGCCGGTACCCCGGTCTTAAAATGGACAGCGGTGAAAATAGATAGGTACATTCGCATATTGCTCGTGTTGTTCCGTCGATTGTTTGTGACGTCTGTCGCGGTCCTACGAATGTGATGCATTTGCATACGGGTCTATTATTTTTCTACATGACGCCATTTCTCGTTGTGACGTCAATACTCTATTTGATTGGGACGACGATAAAAGCTGACGGCGAGTTTTAACAAGCGCGGGTCTGAAAAATATACCTACAATAAATAAATTGCTATCGTTGCAATTCCTGATGTTTTATGGTTCCATAAAACTTTTGTTGCATGCGAAATTCTGATGTGCTTATAAAAATACAATCATATCATATTTTGAAAAAATAATAATTGCTACATGACCTCTAACAATACCGGTGGCATGTTTCAATTAAAAGAACATTTAAGTTATTCTGAGCGTTCGTGTTTACATCGACGCGCCTATATTTTCATTATTTTTGCATCAAAACCAGTTAGGTATACAAAAGGTATTTCAACAAGTCTTACGAAATAGTTTGTATTTTTACTATATTTTATCGTTTATTTTATAAAATCCTTTGGAGGGATTAAATGTTATAAACGTATGTCTGTGTCTTCACAGTTGGCCTTATCTGAATAATACCAGGGCTGTGGTAGTTTTTTTTTATTATAGGATCCTTTTTCACCTCGCAAAAGTCCATCTCATTTTTTTTTTTAAATTGTTTTCAGTATTTTGTTATTTGTAACTGAAAAGTTTTAATGTTCTTCTTTATATTTCATGTGCGTGTCTCAAATAAAATATTTCTCTTTCTTTCTTATCTAAATGTCAACCTACTGACTTATTCCCGAATTCTGACCTACTTGAAAAAACCTTCGGGGTAACTGTTACCTAACATGAAAGTCTAAGGGTCAGATTTTGGATCCAGGTCAATCCTCGCACTTATAAAAGTATCTCCGTGTCCTAGTCACGACAAAGTAATTAAAACTGACGATGTTCAGGAGATAACCCACTTTGATTGGAGTTATTTTAGGCCATCAAATTAAGCCAAGGTTTAGTACAAACAAACAGTATTAAATTAATGGGCTTAGATGCAATTAATGTTTTATTTCATTACTTACGTAAAATAGGGACAAGTCGTGTGGGTGTCTTCAACCGGGACACGGTAAATTTAATTGTGTCAAATTTTAATTAACTCTCTGCTAAAATTGACTATGTTGGGCCTGAAAATCTGTCACGTAACGCTGTCATAATCATATATTGATAAGGAATTCATTAATACGTATATTATATACACCGTGACATTTTAATCGTCTTACAATGAACGACAGCCCACTTCATGTACCCAATGACTACTACACATCTATAAGAAAAAAAATAACATTTGAATAACTAAAATATTTTTAATATTGTTCATTATGATGACGCATGACGTAGTTTGAAATAATATTAATTATTTGAAATTATATAATCTAGTCGACTCGTGCTCTGGGTAGGTATGTTCTATACCATCTGATACGTAAACATTATTAACAGGATGTTTCATAATTCTAATGCATTACTCATTTTTCTTAGTACTTATAATAAAACTGTACAGAGGTCAATTCGGTACATTGAAAATATATTCAAAATTAATATTGGACGATGAATGGTGATCGATACTAATGCCAAAAGGGCAATCAGTAAATTTTTTGTCTGTCTGTCTGTATGTGCACGCATGGGACAAAAACTACCTACTGAAGGGATTTTAACCAAACTTGGTAAGATTGTAGTGCATACGCCTGAGCAGGTTATAGGCTATATAACATAATGCTAAGACACATAGGAGCCGAGCAGTGACGATAAATTTGAAGCAAGTCGGATCAAAATGCGCTTTCGAGCTCTTATCCCATGTCTATTTTATATATTTTTTTAAATAACCTGGATTAACACATAGGCTACTTTTTATCCAGGTAGTACGTTCACGCGGGATATTTTCCAACCACCACGCGGGCGAAGCCGCTGGCAAAAGCTAGTAAATAAATAATACACGATCGAGTAATACAATCTAAAAATCATTAAGATGTAAACAATTACTTTCCGTAAAGAAGCTTTTCACTAAGAAAGAGAACCGAGAAACACTGGTATTGAATATAATCCAAATCGTATTCACCAGACAGTGTATTTAAGCTTCTACTCGCATGGATTAAAAACGAATTCTACCTGTAAGCGGACTTGGAATGAGGGACATGCATTAAGCTAGGTTTGCGAAACATTTTTTTATTTTATTTTTTTATTTAGCTCTTCACTAATTGAATACACAGATACAATAATATGATATACATTCAATATAATTATAGAGTAGTGAACCAATTTCTTACAGGTAAGCACATAATGCATAACGTATTTGTCGATTGATATTGGGTACTCATCTATATGTCGCAGGTTTTTCATAAAATTAGGTTTTTGATCAAAAATCTAGGTTTTTGATGAAAAACCGGAACATGACACATTTTAAACTCAATTTCATCATAAACCTGTAACAATCCAGATTTTTTATCAAAAACCTGAATTAGTTTGTGTTTATGATAAAGTCCTTGTCAAAATCACGGGTTTACTTGGTTTTATGATATAATGAAATAAATAAAACAATCCATCATCATTTGCAACTTAGTAGAAAGAAAACAATTATTTATTTATCAATATTTTACATCCATCATCCAATCAATATTTTCCTCCTTCAATCCAATTATGAAATGAAATGTCTCAATGTCACGTACCTATATTAATCTGATTTTGATAAGCCGTGAAAACGAAATTTCGTAACTTTAATAGTTACGAAATTTCATTCAAAAGACATGAAGCTGCTTTCATTTTTTTTGCTGACATTTTTAAATTTTCAACCCCATGTTCCCTTTCGATAAGTATATTTTGTTCTTTTTGACATAAATCACACAGAATCCTTGATCCATACCCTTAATTTAATTCTGAACAAAAAATTTGGAGAAATCGATATTGGTGCTACAATTTTAGTTGATGTGCCTGTAGTTGTACAACCAATCTTTCCAAGGGGAATCATGTTTCCCCGTAACTCGGTTGTGGACGTCAGATACGCGGTCGCTCCATGTGAAATTCAACTGTTTGTTATTAGATTGGAAGCGGACCACAACATAAATGGGAAAAGAGAAGGTAGATTGATCATTGATGTGTTTATCACCGGTTAATGGCAACAGGCTCGCTATCTACAAGGAGATATAACTTATCTGGCAGAATATAGGTGTACTTAACCAGAGAGTGTCCATGCAGATTCTAGCTCGTTATCCTCCATAGGAACCATCTACGCTTGGCATGCCCAACTAGCTTTATCTTTCTGCAGGCACTTTTGAATTTTCAAGGGTCACCTCCCACCCGGGTGTTTTTATTGCGAGGATCATCTAGAGGACACGGTGGAGCATACGACGGAAGTGTGCCGCCGTGTCCTCGTGGAGGCGATCGGCGGCGGCGACCTCTCGCATCCGGCCCTAGTGCGAGCCATGGTACGGAGCGAGAGGGCATAGGAAGCCGTCACCTCCTTCTGCAAAGCAGTAATGCTCGCGAAGGAGGAGGCGGGGCGCGTGAGGGAGTGGCTGTCTCTGCGCTCTCACGTCCCTAGCCGCCGAAGGAGGAGACGCCCCGGGCGTCGGGAGTCGATAGTGGACTTCCGGCCACCGAATGCGCTAGCTTGCGGGCGGCGAGCAATGGGTAGCTCACCGCCCGGTAAGGACCAAGCTCGGGTCGACGGCGCGTAGTGTTCCACGCGCGCCTCAAAGAGATGTCAGCAGAACTGAAGGGGTCTGCAAGGACCGATGCCTACCAGGGTCACGAGATTGTTCGAAAGAGACACCGTGACCCTGGCACATGGGCAACTGAAGGAACACCGGTGGGTTTTAGTCACTAAAAGTCTGACATGCCCTCCTGACATGTAATTTGATGATATCCCATCCAAAAAAAAATACTATTTTTTGTGGTATCCCACACGATGGGCAACTGAAGAAAAACGAGTGGGTTTTAGTCAGTAAAAGTGTGACACGCCCTCCCGCTCCGCCCTGCTCGCTCCAGCGGGAGAAGTCATTTGATGATTTCCCATCCAAAAAAAAAGAAAAAGAGATCACCTCCCCTTGAATTATTCGAAATAAATGTTTTTGAGTTTGAGTTTGAAACATTCTGCCTACCCCTTATCTGAATACAGCCGCGAACTTATGTTCAACCAAACACAACTAAAGCAATATTACCAAGCTATGTGAAATAACTCAAAGAAATCTTAATAAACTCCTACAAAATACAAAAAAATGTTCGCAATAATCGGATTTTCCCGCAAGTCGCAAATCTACACTCAATAGCGGCACAAGGCTTCATGAAGTTAAGCTGTCAGTGAAGAAACGAAGCTAGCGATCTTTGAAAAGGAAGCGAGAATTCAGCTTAGTCGACACGAGAAATATGTAGACACAGAGGATCCACTCTTGTGTCTTGCGGTTCCGTGTTGTAACAGTAGGCTGTTGCATTTCATGCTCAGGGCAACCAACGAGACCCTATGTTATAGCAGTTTGGTTTCCGCAATTAGTCCTTTAAGTGGACCTTTGTGCGTGAGCCATGGCGGCCGTTGGTGTTTATTCCAACCTTCCTCCAGAGGTTGATTAACGGGACCCTATTACTAAGCCTACACTATCTGTCCATCCGTCTGTCTGTCAGCGGACTGTATCTCTTTATCTGCAATAGTTAACCGTTAATAGTTAGACGCTATAACCTGTAGAGCACCAAGGGGTACTGTAGTACCCAGAACGAACATAACTAACATCTACCCTCAAAATTAATTTAAAAAAAAATCTCATTTATTTCAGCTTTTTAACTGTATATTTTATTTTGGTATACAATTGTGATTTTAATTTACGAACTACGGATGTGTATGTGATCGGATTCGGATGTGATCGAATAATATTTGCGGTCGGCCGGAAAATTGCGGAAAATGAGGCTATCAAGTCGTTAACAACAAATAAAGAATGTAAAAACAAAGTTAAAAATTAAAGAAGTCGTCCTACAAGAAACGTGTTTTTTGCCTTGTGGTACGCAAATCTTCATGCGTGAGTCTGACTCGCACTTGGTCGGTTTTTATTATTCATGTGCTTAGGGTATTGTATTAATAATGGAAAATTAATGAACAGGTTAAGGCGCAGTAAAACATGTGTGAAACTAGACCTATGGGGTCTAGTTTCACATATATTTTTTGCGTAACTAACGTGCAGTATTTGAAAGCGTAATAACAGATTTAAAAGGCACGAAAATCGGCACCTTACGTAACCGATTCAAGTCTTCGTTTATGTTTAAAATGCAGATTTTTTTTTAAATAAAGCATCAGTGCCACTCAGGAAATACAGTACTTAAGTTGTATTTTTTTTTGTTTTTGTATTAAATTATTCAACCGGCGTGTGTGTATGACCAATTGTATGAACCTTAAAGAGGCAAAAGGAGTGTGTAGAGATCGTAGCAGGTGGCGTTCCGTGGTTTCTGCCTACCCCCATGGGAAAAGGCGTGATTGTATGTATGTATGTATGTATGTATTCATCCACCTAGAATTAAAAGTCAAACCATTTATTTCAAATAGGCATTACAAAAGGCTCGTAGGTTAAAAATATCAGCCTCATGGGTTAGTCGATGGATATGCTACTCTTACCGCGAAAGATAGTCGCTCCATGTAAAACACCAAAACTTACATGAACATACAATTGATGCCGGGGTCGCGTGATTGTTCGAAAGAGAAACCGTGACCCTGGCACATGGGCAACTGATGGAACACGGGTGGGTTTTAGTCAGTAAAAGTCTGACACGCCCTCCCGCTCCGGCCAGAGCGGGAGAAGTCATTTGATGATTTCCCATCCTGAAAAAAAAAAAAAAAAACACATACAATTGATTCTAGTTGCTTATGACCTAGACCGCATAGGACTACAATTTTCATAGTATCATATCCAGACGTCACGGGACAAATGAAATGCATTTCCCGATCTAAGCCTTCTGGTCTTCTATGGTATATGACAGTACGTAGAGTTATCCAATATGTGTCAAGCATTTATCTTTCATTGAAAAAGACGACTCTTGCCTACATTTTCTGTAATAACATATTTCCTCCTTTCTATTGTGGTGTTATAGAGGATACCGTTTCTTTCTTCAGAATCGTTTCAAGGAAATCTGTGTATTTAAGACCTAGATATTATCAGTTATGTCACTTTTATCATGTACTAGCTGACCCAGCGAACTTCGTACCGCCTCAGAATCAATAAATGTTGTGTTAACTTATCAGATCCCACCAACACAAAGCAAAGAGCACCAAGTACCATATACCCATGTTAGACCAAGTTATGACAAACTGGTACTTTGAAGGCATAAAGCGTTTTCTAGCTACCACACACCCATGCTAGGTGAGCTCCTACCAAGTTATGCCAACCTGGTACTTCGAAGCCATAAAGCGTTTTTTAGCTATCAAACACCCATGTTAGGTGACTTTGTATTCTTAAATAAGTGTTCTTAAATTTTCTAATTTTCCGCGTAATTTTTTAAATTTTATCTTTCATATGAACCTTCTCCTGACAATAACAAACACAACAACAAAAAAAAAAGTGAAATCGGTCCAGCCGTTCACGCGTGATGGCGTGACCAAGGGAAATAGGGATTCATTTTTATATATATAGATTGTAAAGTTATATAGCGGTTTCTTCTGGCATATATTTTATAATGTTAGCTAAAAACAGAGATGGGTTCTTTTGTAATTCTTATGAAAATGATTGAAACCGGTTTTTTATCATCCGGGTACTATTCCATATTTTAATTTGCGTTACCTCAATAAACAAAAAAAATATATAACTTTAGATCAATACCTCACCATCATTCTTTTTTCCTTATCCCAATTTATTTGGGATCAGCGCAATATGTCTTTTTCTTCCACACTTCTCTATTAGTCGTCATCTCAGCAGTCACTCCCTTTCTATCCATATCATCAATCACACAGTGCATCCATCGTTTCTTTGGTCTCCCTCTACCCTTATAGCCATCGACATTCATACTTTAAACTTTAGATCGATACCTACTTAGAGCTATTTACTTAAGTAATCATCACACATTATGTTTAACTTATTATTTTTCAGTAATTATAAGGATATTACGATTTGGTAGTAATCAACACTCTTTGTCGCGATTCTGACATCATCCATCAAAACACGGCTTGAATGTTGTTACACTAGGAATTATGTTTATTTCCGTCCTTTTAGCGAAATAACTTTTATCACAACACTCTTCAAGGAATGTATGAGTATGAGTTGTGACATTGAGGAAAATGAAGATGGAAATTTGAATGAGGATTTTTCTGAGAATTATGAATTAAATATACAAAAATAAATGGATAGGCATAAGGAAAGCTATGTTAACTCAATAGCTTTTCAAATTAGTAACTTTCAGCCGTATTTGTTTCAATTTAATCCTACTTATATTATAATTTTGAAAGTTTACTGTTCAGTAGAGCAAAAAGACTACTGTTCAGTAGAGCAGTTCAAAGTTAGTTTCACTATTAAAACTGTTGCGCGGATAAGGTAAATACAACCGACAATATTATGTTTAAAACTGGCTACATATCATGATTTTCAAAAAAAAAAAGATTACGTACCATAGATTTTTTTATTGTGACTCTATGTAAAAAAGTGAATATTGGTAAAAATGCATAACCGACATTGTTAATAGGGACCATCGATATGTTTGAATGTTTTTTACTCAATCACAAAAAACTATCGAACGGATCTTAATGAAATTTGGCTCACAGATAGTTAATGCCCTGGATTTACACAAAGATTACTTTTATCCAGTTAGTATGTTCCTTGGGATATTTTTCGACACCTACCCGGGTGAAGTCACTGGCAAAAGCTAATCCTTGATAAAGCAACAAAGATTCAGTAGACCAACAATACCAAGTAAACTTTAAAAATGACTAACCACTTTAACTGAAATCAGATATAAAAGAGTTAATATTGTCAAAAAATGCTATACTTTAATAACTTACCTTTTGTGCCATTATCTAAGGTTGCACTAGACATAAACCCTTATTCTCACTTCATAATGTAGTATGTAGGTGTCTACATACATGAAAACAAACTGCACTTACATCCGGGTCTTAATGATCAAAGTTGTACCAAGTGGGTACTCTGTGGTTGTAACCACGGCACAATAGTCTACTAGCCACACCGGAGTACCTAAGTGTCTAGCAAACAAACAACCCGTATAATTTCAGCAATACTAGCTGCATTACCGGCATAATCCATCAATCAAAATTGTTGCTCATTAACTTCCCTATTACCATCCCAAATCAATAAACACAGGTAGGCACCGAATGAAAACTCTTCATCAAACATAGAATGTTCTCAGAAATAACAATGGAACAGCAGGTGTGATACCAATAACAAGCGGTAATTACGGCCGGGCCGTGGGAGCGCTTGAAACGTGTCCGTAAACACAGAATAGTTCCAACAGAAGGTCAGGTCTGTACAACAAGTGAAAATGCACGCACACATTGACATGGTTCACGTACAATGCGAGCAATTGAACCCGCGATTGGGGGCCTACTCTGAAAGTACGTAACAAAGATTCGGGCTTGATAGATACTAGTTCGATGCACTGGAATGAATCCTTTTCCCGATTATGGGTCGGTTCACATCTGACGGAAGATGCGTCGCGTATCATCGGTCGCGTAACGCCAGAACAGACAATTATATGAGAAAACATTCAACCTTTCACACTTAACCGAAGATGCGTTAGTGCGTCGAGCGTACAGCGTCTGTTCCGTTTCTGTCAACGCATTGTCGGCCGACGTAAAGAGCGGCAACGTTCCGCCACGTGTATATTGACTGATGCATTCAGACTAGACGTAACATCTGCGGAGATATTTGTGTACTGACCGTTCGAAGTTTTCTTGCATTGAAAATGTTTGATACAGAACGATTTATCACGGAAATGCAAAATTACGCCCGGTGCATCTTCCGTCAGATATGAAAACACACTATTAGACCGAATAGACGCGACCGATGATACGCTGACGCATCTTCCGTCAGATGTGAACCGACCCTAACCCTTAAACGTGGATCGACGCGAGTTACACAAACCGTGTTCTCATCCATTCAATCATATTATTTCACACCTTCATGGGCACTTACAGACGTCAGAAGCTAGGTGTGCACCTATAATGTGATTCCAATTCTCACATACATAAAATACACAGTGTTACAGTGACGTTTTGTCAGCGTGTTTCTAGCGAGGCGATTTGTGTGGCAAGCTAGCTAGCCGCAACTACGCGACGTGTTCTCAGCGTTTTCACAAATATCGTGCTCTCGCTTCATTCACAGCCAATATAGTTTTCGTGACATTAACCACATTAAAGTACACGCTCGGAGCCAATAATCACCAAAAACAAAGCAGAAACAATCAGCGTAGCCGACATCGACATGAGATGTATCACTCTCTCTTTGATAACACGTCAATCGCTCTCGTTCCGCAAATGCGGTGAACTCGTTCATCACGCGTGGCGTGCTTACTACGCAGACGCAACAACGACGTTAAACAATTACCTTGCTGGAATTGCGCTCACAGATCGCTATTGTGACAATGCTCTGAGGTCGCTGCTGCCGCATGTTCGCAAGCGTCTGTGTGTGCGTGCGTCTATTTTTGCTCGTTATTTGGAGTTGACCTTCGGTATCTATCTGTTGTGTGATTTGAACTTCTGTTACAATGATTAGAGAACATATGTTAATTATGAGCCCTGAATCATAATACGATTCACTGCTAATTGGAATTGTAATGCTAATTTAAATTTAAATAGGTCGTTTGTTCGGGTGGTAATTAAAAGTTTATTTTTGTGGATGATTGATCTTGACTTCTGGTATTTTTACTGACGAATTGATTAATATAAAAAAGGTGAGCAATCTTATTAAAAATCCTAGATCGAACAAGGTTCTTACACCGGTAGATAAACCTACCATCGGCCTAGACACTTCTGGCTGCTACTGAGAAACCTCTCAGTAGCAGCCAGGAGTCTGGATTTGTGCCTAGTAACATTTTCCCAAAATGTCCATCTAGCCTTTTCCCTTTCACTGTGTATTATGGGCAACTCCTCTGTATTCACACACGGAGTGTTTGCCTACTATGGCATGGTTTTAGCTTTAGTTTCAAATTACATACAATTTTTTATATTTTATCAAGCAAAGATGCGTGCTAAATCCACGAGAACCTACTGCCGACAAATTGCTTTGCAGTTTGGCAGATGATATGTGAAAATAAATCCGTAACGTTAAGGATTAAAGAAACAATTATTAAAAAAATAAAAATTGTTTAGTAGGCCAGTTCTACACTTGTCAAATGCAGATGAAAAATACTGGTAGTATTTTACATGGAGAAACTGCCTATCTGAACTCCACAACGGACCCTATAAGAGACTGCCAGAGCCGCGAGATTGTTCAAAAGAAATACCGTGGCCCTGGCATATGGGTAACTGAAGGAACACGGGTGGGTTTTAGTCAGTAAAAGTCTGACATGCCCTCCCGCTCCGCCCAGAGCGGGAGAAGTCATTTGATGATTTCCTATCCAGAAAAAAACCGCCCAAGTGCGAGTCGGACTCGCGCACCGAGGGTTCCGTACAAACCTGTAGGTATCCTCGGTTTATGCATAAGGTTTATGTTTATGAAATTAAATGTTTTTGTTTTTAATTTTTATATTTGAGTTGATTGAATTAAAGGTAAATTGCGGTTTACGATTTATGACGTTTAAAAAAAAAAACTACTTATTGGATTTCGTTCAAACCAATTTTCGGTGGAAGTTTATATGGTTATGTACATCATATATTTTTTTTAGATTTATCATTCTCTTATTTTAGAAGTTTCGGGGGGGGGGGGGCACACATTTTACCACTTTGGAAGTGTCTCTCGCGCAAACTATTCAGTTTAGAAAAAAATTATGTTAGAAACCTCAATGCCATTTTTAAAAACCTATTCATAGATGTATGAGTGACACGCATGAGTTTGATGAAAAAAATTTTTTTGAGTTTCAATTCTAAGTATGGGGAACCCCAAAATGTATTGTTTTTTTTTTCTATTTTAGTGTAAAAATCTTAATGTGGTTCACAGAGTACATCTACTTACCAAGTTTCAACAGCATAGCTCTTATAGTTTCGGAGAAAAGTGGCTGTGACATACGGATGGACAGACAGACAGACAGACAGACGGACAGACAGACAGACAGACAGACATGACGAATCTATAAGGGTTCCGTTTTTTGCCATTTGGCAACGGAACCCTAAAAACCTATAAGATACCTAATACAAATGTAGAAATGAGTAGGTAGTAACTAACGCGTAATTGTAATGACAAGTCGGCAATAGACACGTGTTACCATTTAATCTGAAAAAAAAGATGTACCTACATTGAGTTGATCCAAAGAATTGAACATTCGCCGAAATGGCGCTTGAATGGTGGGAGCCTGAGTATTTCAAATAGGGCACCGTATACATAATGGCTTGCAGACACTGACTGTTTTTAGGGCGTGGGAGGACAAATGTTCAATGAGTTTAGGTATCTGATGTTGAGATAATGAAATGTGTTAGGTGGAGCAGTAACCTATACTGTTTTTATTTGCTGTCATGAGTACATTTTAATTTCAGTCAGTACTTTGTTTTTGCGCTAGTACAAAACTTAAAATTCATTTAATTTTATGAACACGAAACGACAGAAATTGTTTAATTCTCTTTAAAACAACTTAAATGCAATGGTAAGTTAAACATCACATTGGTATACGTAAATATGGCGTATTTGTGTTTTTTAATTATTGGGTTATATTACGACATTGTATACTTACTTTATCAATCGGAAGGTATAAATTTAACATTAAAGATTTTAAATGGCAACCTAAATTATCTTTGAATTTTATGTACCAATCGAAATTCACCCACAGTAGGTCCGGGCCCCTGCGGAGCCTTTTACGATAGCAGGTCTTAATTTTATGAACCTCAGATAAAAGATGTTCTTTATCACTGCTTGATTCATGGCCCAGAACTAATTCTGTTTTTCGCTTCGAAAGGAACCAATTGAATTAAAATGAAATTGCTTTGATAGGATTTTGAGAAATAAGTGTTTCATTACGCAGTGGGCTTATTTACTGAAATCTTTTGAGCCTTTTAAGAGTTCCGTACCCAGACAATTTCAACGGGACCATATTACTAACGCTCCGCTGTCCGCCCGTCTGTTTGTCATAGGACAGTATCTTTTAAACAGTAATAGGTAGGTACTTAACTTTTTCACAGTGTACACATTTGTTAACAAACAATAAAAAACAAATAATAAAAAATAAAATGAAGTTAGTAATTAGACCACCACAACATGTGTACCCAAAAACGTCAAACGATTTCGCGGAACACCCAGGCATAGATGACGGGACGAACTCGATGCCTACATGAGGGATTGGTCCTTGGGCACGCCACTATTGCGGCGGTAAGTCCCCTCTTTGAGGAGTGGATAGAGAGGCGTCACGGCGTCCTCACCTTCCGCCTGACGCAGGTTCTCACCGGGCATGGGTGCTTCGGTGGGTTCCTGTTCAGGATAAAGCGGGAGGATACGTCCGGGTGTTTCCATTGCGAGGATCGTCTGGAGGACACGGTGGAGCATACGGTGGAGGTGTGCCCTGCCTGGGCAGAGCACCGCCGTGTCCTCGTGGAGGCGATCGGCGGCGGCGACCTCTCGCGTCCGGCCCTGGTGCGAGCCATGGTACGGAGCGAGAGGGAATGGGAAGCCGTCACCTCCTTCTGCGAAGCAGTAATGCTCGCGAAGGAGGAGGCGGGGCGCGTGAGGGAGTGGCAGTCTCTGCGCCCTCACGTCCCTAGCCGCCGCAGGAGGAGACGCCCCGGGCGTCGGGAGTCAATAGCGGACTCCCGGCCACCGTAGGCGCGAGCTTGCGGGTGGCGAGCAATGGGTAGCTCGCCGCCCGGTAAGGACCAGGCTCGGGTCGACGGCGCGCAGTGTTCCACGCGCGCCTCAAAGAGATGTCAGCAGCAGTGTAGGGGTCTACTAGGACCGATGCCTGCCGGGGTCGCGTGATTGTTCGAAAGAGATACCGTGACCCTGGCACATGGGCAACTGATGGAACACGGGTGGGTTTTAGTCAGTAAAAGTCTGACACACCCTCCCGCTCCGCCCAGAGCGGGAGAAGTCATTTGATGATTTCCCATCCTGAAAAAAAAAAAAAAAAAAAAAAAAAGGGATTGGTCCTTATTGGTTCAGGATAGAGTTGAGTGGACGAAGGAAAGTGATGCCATTGCCCTGCAGTGGAACAATACAGGCGTACCTTTTACTAAATTATGAAAAAAAAAACCTAGTGCTAAATACTGTAGGCGATACGGAAGCCTTCGTGTGCGAGTCTAGTTTGGCTGCTTTTTTGTAAATCACTCCACAGTAAACGTCTAGGAATGAAAATTTAAATAATATTACCTATGTGTTTTCTGATCCAGAGAAATATTTTTGCGTCACTCTAATTGCAAAATCTTTTTACCCATAAAAACAGACTATGGAACTAGAAAATTAGATATTCGGTACTAAAAAGGTTAAGTAAAAAAGTTTTACTACTACTGCGAAAGTTGTAAAACTACCATTTTCCTTCATCAGGCTTATGACAGAAAAAATATAGAATGTTTTAGGTAAGTGATTGGTTTCGTTCGTCATAAAGGTGATGCTGAAAAACAAAGGGACGATAATGTAAAGTAATTTCATGTTATCTGTAGTCATTTAATGGGCGGCTCAGATTCGAAAATTGACACGTTTCTCACGTAGTTACTGGTAAATGTTTACGGCTTAATATGGAATGGCTAGGGTAGTCAACATTCAAATTTAAAATAATTTATTTGTGACGAATAGATAAAATATTGTGGTATATGACAGCGGCGAGGCGTAAATTTTTCTAAAAGAGAAGCCGAAGCGAAGTCGGCCTTAACTTACTGACTCATCAATAAAGAATACTTACTATCATTCTAAAATTAATATAGGAATGTAATGAATTAAATACAATTAAATTGAACAGATGAAAACGAATAAAATATGCAATATTCCTCTATCTCGTTCTCGCTGACGCATTTTTCTATACCTGTCTCTGTCATAACCCGTTGTACAGCGGCTTGCTCTCGTACATATCAAGCGGTGCCACGTGACCTAAAGTGACATCATTACGGGATCGCTCTTGTATGAATTTTTAGTTCCCGATTATGACGTTTTGGCGCCGGGTTAATTTAGAATATTTCTCTTTTGTTGTAATACAAAGGTATAAATAACCTTTTTTGTTGTTTGAATGTTATGGTGAATTAAATACCCGTAGTGTAACTATATTTATTGACAATAGTAGCCACTATTTACATACTATTGTATTTTTAATAGTGATAGAGTTACCAATGCGAATCCCCGAAGGCAAGCCGGTAGGAATCGTGTTATATGGTGCCTTCGCCACTGGTATATGATTGTTACTTTCCTTGTCGTGCCAGACGTAAAGAATAGCACCATTCCCATTTATTTCCGTTGCTTAAATGAGGCGCCGGTCAAAGTCTCACTTTTACAGTATCTATCTTCCTGAGGTAAAATAACAGTTTGTATACCTAAAACAGGAGTAATAAAACTCCTCTTCATTATAAGTAGTACTGTTCGTAGTGATTTAAGTATTTGTTATTTTGGTACTTAAAGTTAAATACTCTGATAGCCTAATCACCACATAGTATAAAACAAAGTCGCTACCCTCTGTCTGTGCCTATGTATGCTTAGATCTTTAAAACTACGCAACAGATTTTGATGCTGTTTTTAGGGTTCCGTTGCCAAATGGCAAAAAACGGAACCCTTATAGATTCGTCATGTCTGTCTGTCCGTCCGTATGTCACAGTCACTTTTCTCCGAAACTATAAGAGCTATGCTGTTGAAAGTTGGTAAGTAGATGTATTGTGTGAACCGCATTAAGATTTTCACACTAAAATAGAAAAAAAAAAAAAATTGGGGTTCCCCATACTTAGAACTGAAACTCAAAAAACATTTTTTCATCAAACCCATACGTGTGGGGTCTCTATGGTGTAGGTCTTCAAAAATGGTATTGAGGTTTCTAAAATCATTTTTATCTAAACTGAATAGTTTGCGCGAGAGACACTTCCAAAGTGGTAAAACGTGTGTCCCCCTCCCCGTTACTTCTAAAATAAGAGAATGATAAAATTAAAAAAAATATATGATATATGTTATATAAAAATATAGTTATATAAAAATATATAACTATGTAAACTTCCACCGAAAATTGGTTTGAACGAGATCCAGTAATTAGTTTTTTTTAATACGTCATAAATCGTAAACCGCAATTTACCTTTCATTCAATCAACTTAAATATAAAATAAAAGGATACCTACAGGTTTGTGCGGAACCCTCGGTGCGCGAGTCCGACTCGCACTTGGCCGGTTTTTTTGAATAGACAGAGTGATTCAAGAGAAAGCTTTATACGTATAATACGCAGGCTAAGCCACTGGCAAAAGCTAGTATTATATAAACGCACATGGGGACCAAAAATGTACCAAATATTCATACGTTCCCGACGCCGCAATCGAGCAAGGAAGTTTCTAGATGCTTTCACCCGCCATTAATTTTCACTGACAGCTTTTCCAAAGAGAATCACACGAATTTAATAGTTTCGGTATTGCCAGTACAATACGTTGATTACAAAGAAACGTACACCATAATTCATCATCATCATTTCAGCCGAAATATGTCCACTGCTGGACATAGGCCTACCCTAAAAGGGGGGTTGCCATAATCGCCACAATTGGCAGGCGGGTTGGCGACCGCAGTATCTATATTGGTAAAATGCATAGAGACACTGCTGCCCAGTCTCTGGTCAAGTTCCTGTCGCCATTTATAACACGCACAGGAAGAAATAGAATGGAGCTATTATTTACGACCGGAAGAGGTTTGCAATTCAGCTGTAAAGAAAAAAACTTTGAAATTTCGGTCACAATAAATTTTGGCAGGATTTATATGTTACCACTAGCTTATTTACTTAACAGTTTAAAAAACATACTAATACTGTTTTCAGGGTATAAAAAACCCATACCAAAAACTTCCGTGGAATCAATGGCTGCTAATCAAGGTAGTACGATTTAATTAGCACAAATAATGGTGCTCATTAAATACCCAAATTGAACATTTTGCTACATAATTCAACATCTGATTTTATTAATAAGGTTGCCAGTGTGGATGAAAGGCGTTTTCAAATGCTTAGTTAATTATGAGTTTCAAATGTAAATTATAATTTTGATGTCTGGAAAATTTCAAACGTGATTTGTCACACTGGTTAAATGGAGCTTGGAGTAATTATGATGGTTGTCGCACAAAAAGTTACTGTCGACAATAACTAATATTATCTTATGAAGCCTAAAAAAAACAAGAATACAGTCATTCTGAATCTTGCAATAGCGTGAGTTTCAATCACCAAAAACGGCTAAACCGACTTGGATGAAATTTGGCACACATGTATTTTATAACCTGGATTAATACATAGGATAAGTACGTTCCCTGGAGATAATTTCCCACCTCCACACGAGCAAAGCCACAGGCAAAAGCTAGTCAAAATGAACAGCTGTTCATTCATTTAGTTGATGTATGGAGCAGATGATTTCACTGTCGCGAGTTGAGTTCAAAAGTCTTTGTAGTCATTATTGTGACTAACTTTAAATATGAAATGACTGAAAGTAAAAACGAAAATAAAATACATAAAATAAAACACATAAAACGAGAACATACATCAACTTGCACGCGTAGCATGACCACCATAGAAAGAACTTTCTCTATTCTTGGTAGAATAGAGATAGAATTGTCATGCTACGCCAGCATAAAACGATACAAATCTTTCTACAATCTTTAATCTGTCTTTAATCTTTCTACAACCTGTAATTTTGTCTATTCTTCCGTCGACAAAATCCATTTCTACGGTGGTCATGCTACGCATGCTGGGGTTATGTCATTCTTCTTTTAAAAAATAAAACAGTTTGGCAGCCCGTAATGACAGAGATGTCAGCAGTGCTGAAGGGGTCTGCTAGGACCGATGCCTGCCGGGGTCGCGTGATTGTTCGAAAGAGATACCGTGACCCTGGCACATGGGCAACTGAAGGAACACGGGTGGGTTTTAGTCAGTAAAAGTCTGACATGCCCTCCCGCTCCGCCCAGAGCGGGAGAAGTAATTTGATGATATCCCATCCAAAAAAAAAAGCCCGTAATGACACGCGTAATTGCTATGCCACCCACATTGCGTGCACAGTGAAGGAGTAGGGGTAGAAGTCGGTTGAGTGGGGATGTATTTATTTATTTATTCTCACACGTATATAAACAGACAAGAAGAAAATAATAAAAGATAATGTACAACGATGATCCTAATTTCTAAAGTAATCTCTTCTAGCATATTTGCGATAGGAAAGTAGATAAAAAGAGATATAGACACCCATGTCTATATCTCTTTTTATCTACTTTATTTCTACCTATAGTTATACATAGACAAGGATGTGCAATCGCCCATTCACAGTTCGCCGATGGCTAGTTTCGATTAGATCGAATGTAAAAGGGTTTAGCCCATGGATTTTTATCGAGTACATTCCATTATCGTCCTATCAGATGGAACCCAGACAATTCCTGTGATACTTTTTCGAATTGAGATCAACCCTTACGACTTTTTTTCATTACTTACTTGATACTAACTGTTTACTATATCGGTCCCCAGTGGTACTGGACAAGTAATTACAGTTTCTATTTCTGACTAATTCTTATTTTGTCGCCTCGTTCATGGAAAGTAATAAGATATTTTTGGTTTTCTTCCATCGGAGTAGTCCCTTGGTGTATAGGAAAAGTAGCTACTGAAATATTCCACTGCTGTTGCTTCGACCTTTTCCTATATTTTCCTGTGGGTATTTGTAGTCGTAAATAATTTATTTTCTGTGAACAGGTTACAGGGTCACATAAGTGAGACTGTTACCTCCTAAGCTTATAAGATAGGTACTTGTAAATTCTCTCTAAAATAAAATATGATTACCAGGTACAGACGCCAGCACATAAAACGACTACAATCTGTCAGATTTTTTTTTTTTTTAATAGGTTTTCAACTTTAGCGCTAAAGCATGGAGGACACGGTGGAGCATACGGTGGAAGTGTGCCCTGCCTGGGCGGAGCACCACCGTGTCCTCGTGGAGGCGATTGGCGGCGGCGACCTCTCGCGTCCGGCCCTGGTGCGAGCCATGGTACGGAGCGAGAGGGAATGGGAAGCCGTCACCTCCTTCTGCGAAGCAGTAATGCTCGCGAAGGAGGAGGCGGGGCGCGTGAGGGAGTGGCAGTCTCTGCGCCCTCACGTCCCTAGCCGCCGCAGGAGGAGACGCCCCGGGCGTCGGGAGTCGATTGCGGACTCCCGGCCACCGTAGGCGCGAGCTTGCGGGTGGCGAGCAGTGGGTAGCTCGCCGCCCGGTAAGGACCAAGCTCGGGTCGACGGCGCGCAGTGTTCCACGCGCGCCTCAAAGAGATGTCAGCAGCAGTGTAGGGGTCTACTAGGACCGATGCCTGCCGGGGTCGCGTGATTGTTCGATAGAGATACCGTGACCCTGGCACATGGGCAACTGATGGAACACGGGTGGGTTTTAGTCAGTAAAAGTCTGACACGCCCTCCCGCTCCGCCCAGAGCGGGAGAAGTCATTTGATGATTTCCCATCCTGAAAAAAAAAAAAAAAAAGCGCTAAAGCATTGGATTCAAGATTGATTGGGAAAATTTATCAGTTTCGGGTAGCTTGATGTCCTGGCGTCTATACATACTTATAATTTTCTTATTATTTTGTGCTGTCATTGGGTAATGGTTTCATTGCAAATGTTTCTTTTGAAATCGAACCTGTTTCGGTGTTTTTATATTCACTGAGCATATTACTACTTATCTTATTTTTGATTCTTAATTTCCCTAAATTAAGGATAAAAAATAAGTCATAGACATATAATTATCAATGACAAATATTTTTATGAGAACATAACTGATCATATAAAATTAATTAGGCTAGTAAGTTCAAAATAATGCGTTAGAAGTTGGAAATAGTGAAATTATGGATAAAGCCCAGGACACATATAGGTTTATTCTTCGAGTACATCAATCTTGCCTGGAAGATACATTGTATATAATCGTGCAAATGATAAAATCGTATTTTGTCCCCTTAATAGTTAAATATACCAGGTAAATATATATCATCAACTGGGTAAACATACAGGTAAATATATAACAATCATCAATCGAATCCGAAACGATCAATGGCAATAAAGTTTAAGTGGAAACGTCGATAACTTAAAAAAATCGGCCTTGTGCGTGTCGGACTACTTTCGTTAAAGGCTTCTATAGTTAGGATGAATTTATCCCAACAAGAAACTTAAATTTTAGTTGAAAAATGTTCTCACACGTCACGGTCAAGCCTCCAATTGTTTTTTTTTTTTGTGATGAAACTACAAATTAACCGTTAATTTGGGTTTTTTCCAAATTTCTCGGTTCTACATCATCGGAAAGTATAGGCTATGATTAGTTAGTATCAAAATAATTATGTCCAATATTTTATTTTATTATACCTATTTTAGAAGGGACCATAGCTATACCTACGTATCTGATTTTAATTTCAACCTCGACGTGTTTTGAGAAAAAGTATTTTGACTGACAGACATGCAGATAGATAAAGGTTCCGTTTTTTCTCTTTGAATCACGGAAGCTTAAAAAACCTCTTGTTCACATTATAACATTCACCCATTTCTACTTTTTAATAATCATCATTCATTATTTTAAGACATCTTTGTTCCTCACTCAAATGTCAACGGCCCAAGCGCATTTTGTCATAAGTTACACACATGGGCACACTGAACAATTAATTGCCTCAGTGACTGTCACTCAGGCGTCTAAAATAACATGCCATGCTTGATGGCATTCCGTATCTCTACCCATAAAACAAAAGAAGAAAGAGTATTTTAGAGTCGATGCCAGATGCCGCTGAAAAGGAAAAAAATACAAGTGTGGGATAAATTAGGGCGGCTTCCAGTTTGATAGCAATCATGATTATACAGGTTCCGTTTGGTTTGAAATAATTGCTTTTGTTGTTAGCAGGTAAAATCGTTGTAGGTAAATGATGTCGACTGGTGAACACAAGCCTAAGCGTCACAACAATAACCATGTTTGCTTGCTTTAAGCGTATTCCCGCTATCTTCAATAGATTTCCAGTCCAAGGACTGAAACTCCACTGAACTCTGAATTTAAGACATCAAATAATATTTTCGTGGTTTCTCACAAAAGTAGTACAATACTTTCTAGAGTAATATGAAAGAGAGCCGTTTTATTCATGGGCACAAAAGGCAAAATCCGATGTAACATGGTCACCCAAAAACAGTGTGAAAAATAGAGATGTTTTTCGCATTGCTCATTTGAAAAACGTGTCCGAATAAAATTATCATAAGTCATATGTTTACAAACAATGTGTAACGGTGAAAAGATAATGTATACGATGTTCATAAAATCATGACTTTCGTCACGTGTTTACTATACAAGACCAGTGTTGCCCTATATTTTGGACGTAAACAAACGCACACTGCGTCCAATTCTCAGGGGAAAATGTTAGTGAAATGTTAAATTTGATACATCAATTTGATTTAGGAGCAACTGCAACTTGTCTAGAGTCACGAGAGGGAAGTCGAAGAGAGAGGTATAAGCGACGCCTGAAAACATGGTTGGCACAGAGACGCCAGCACATCAAGGTAATACTACAATCTGTCAAATTTCTTCAATAGATTTTCAACTTTATCGTCAAATTATTAGGTTCAAGGCTGATTAAGAGAATTTATCAGTTTCGGGTAGCTTGATGTGCTTGCGTCCGTACATTTCTGAGTAGATCTATGATGATTTCAAAACATAATTAATTATAGAAATCTGTCAATCAATCTACTAGTTAATGAAAACTGTTATTTTATGGTATGTACTTGGTTAAGTTTAAAATCAAGTTATGTGCTTTAATTCTATTTACTCTTTTGCCCTGTCATCGGCGCGGATGTACCAGGAGACCATAAATCAAGGATAGTTATTACGAATGCAAAACACTAAGCGCCTCTTCGCGCCACTTGGACGTGACAGCCCCGCTACCCATTGACACTGGCCACTCAGAATTAATAAACCAACACACTTATCTGTGCGTGTGGCCAACTAGGGAACTTAAATGGAATGTACTGGATTTGACATCTTTTTGACAGCTTCCATTTACAAGCAGCGCCGCCAATGCATACAAATATAAGTTTGTCGGTCTGTACGCACCATCGGAATTTGTAAGAAGGTTGCTCACTTAGTGCCCTTTATTATAAAGGGCAACATTGGACTTACTAACAAACTGTAAAGGCTTTAAAATTCCTGAGTTAGACAGAGTAATGTACATATTTAATTAATAAATTGGTGATCCGCTTCTGTAGTGACAGCTTAATTGATTGATATTACAAAACTACTTAATTTTTAAGATTTAGGTAGATATCGACTAGTCAAAACGGTCGAATTATCTATCAGTTCCCATCTCAAATGTGCTTTCTTTTGGTATTTTTCGTCGAATTGTTTAGCTAATTAAGTTCTGAGTTGAGCTGCGCGATAAGTGACAAATGTGTGCACTGACTGGACAGGTCCACTCAATCTGTGTGGTTATTTTCTCAAAAGACCATTTCAGTCACCAATCTACATGGTCTTCACAGGATGTAACCAAGATTATGTCTGGACTTTAAAAGACACTGTGACCTCTTTGTTTGTTTCGTCCTTTCTTTTCAAATAAGCCAGATAGGAAACGCTGACCTCATATAGTCTTAAAAATATGGTTGACGTGTAAAAAAATCTGTACAAATCTACTTACAGAAATAAAATTAATTATCATTTATCCTGGGGGTATCGTAGCTCAAACAATCTCAATGAGATACGAGTTTATATATAAATAATAATTTAAACAGTTTTTATACCAAAAAATACAAAATAATGACATATTCCTTTCATAAATATTACGCAAATAAGGTCTCATTTTCTGTGTCTGAAAGGAGAATTTCAGAACTAAAATATAGAGATACCTCTAACATAAAATATACATAACATGTGGTAACTTTAGTTATGCTTAGTGATAGGGTGGTTTATTTTTAATGAACATTTAAATCTGCAAGGCAGTATAAAAGACGTTTGATGTAGATTTTAGCCTACAAAGCTATTCAGAAAGTTTAGTTACATGCCTTAAAGTCTATGTAAATCTTAATAGTATTTTTTGTGGTATCCACTAACCCACACTGGGCCCGTGTGGAGGATTACTACCTACTCCCTCTTACTGAGAGGAGACCTGTGTCCCAGCAGTGGGAACATTATAGGCTGAAAAAATAAAAACATATTTTATGATAGTGCATATGTCCGTGTGGTCGGGACTTAAAGAATAGCATCATCCAATTTCTTCCCGTGGGAGTCGTAAAAAGCGACTAAGGAACATACTAGACAATGGGCAGCCCCGTTCTCTATGCATTTTACCACCATACTGCCAGCACCCGCCTGCCAAGCATGGTTATTAGCAAAGTCCCCAAAATTTGGGGAGGCCTATGTCCAACAGTGGGCGTCTTATGGCTGAAATGATGATGATAATGGATTTCCATAAAATAGCATTTATTCATTTGAGTAAAAGTTTGGTTAAATAAACCTACCTCCTAAGTAGGTTTGACACCTGAGAATAATCACAAACACAGAGAATAGCCACAAAACGTTACCTCGTTTACCTTGAAAATAAATCTTTTTACATCTAAAAGAACGTGTAACAAAAGACTGTAAAAACGTTTATACAACCCTCGAGAGCCGCTGCTTACGTTTAAAACTTTACCGGAAAAACTTGGCAAGAAAATGTTCCTTCAAAAAATAGAACAGGGCTATGTACGCGCTGTAAAACAATAAAGGTACTTTTATTTTGTACAATAGATGTATTAAAAAATAAGTTAAATCGAGTATAAAAAGTTGTAACAACTGACCATTTCTGGATATTTCTTTGTATCCGTATTCACCTACATGTAAGACCAGTGAACTAACAACCTGTTTCGGGAACTATTTTTACTTATATGCCACCTACGGCGAAATAAATGTACTGTTTTACGATGTCTACATAAATAAATCACAGTTACAATCCGTCATACCGCTCGTAAAATAACCCTCTAAATAACCAAGGCCTAGATTTGAAATTGACAAATTAGCTTAGTTGTAACATGAGCTAGACTATTACAGAGAGGATTATTACCAGACAAGAATGGATTACAGCATATTTACTTTAATATAATCAGCGGCTAGACTAAAGTTTTTTCAAAGACCATAAAAAATATATAGAATTCTAGAATACAACATGAGCAGCGTATATCTTAATCCATCAACTAAATAAACAAAAGAAAATTCTTTATTCAAAAATATATTAAACAAAAACTTTTATATTTGCTTACTCTGACAGATTATATTACCCTGTTACACGAAACGGAATCACGGGCCATATCCAACGAAAATCTACGCTTATAATGCCCATGGGTACGCTCAAACATTGAATGAAAAAACTCTTTTCGATAACACTTTGATAACTTACGAGAATGTCGGATATATGGACAGTAACGTGCTATCGAGCCTGTGGAGTCTATTTGTTCACCAGTATTACGAGAAAAATGGTTCCGGCTTTGGCGCAGAGGCAAACCCTGCATTTTTTTTTTTCATTCTTTTTTTTCAGAATCGGCTTCTCTGAGGACTACTGAAGACGTGTACAAAGATGTATACCAACATGGGAAAAATATGATTTCCTGCTCGAAATTTCATGGTGAAAATAAAAGTCGACATACGTGTTGATGTATCTACACTAGTAGGGGAAATTGATTCTTTTTAAGAGCTTCCGTTGCGTGTGCTGCGTAAACGGTTAAAATTACGCAAAAATGATGTATCATGGAATTGTTCCTCTTACAAAGTTCTAAAAGAAAGTGGACGCGGACAAAGTCGTTGGCAGAAGGTAGTAAATCTATATTTCTCTAAAAAACATTCAGCAAATCTTAAAGAAATCGTAAGCAATTATAATTTACTCAGACTACCTAAAGATTGTAAAGATAACCATAATTTTTGGTAGCTGAATTATTCTTTGGGTCTCCAAAATACAGGGGTCTAGTTTGGGACCCACCATCTATCGAATTCTTGTATTAGTGAGAATTTCATACGAGTATTACGACTATTTTTATATTAAGAACCTTTATGCAAAATAAATAAACTTGAATTGTATTACTTGCCCAAACAAGTTTACTCACAAGCAAACGATATCAGGCTATCTGTTCGAAAGTATTTACGTCTATCGTATTGTAATATTTTCGTGGAAACTCCATCTCCGGTCCGATAGACGATTAATCATATTTCCATACTAATTCATATCCCGCTGAGCGCTGTCTGAACGTAATGCCGACTCACTGCCTTTCCTTATCTGTTTATTTCTTTAGCCGCAGGAGACTACCCTCCATTCAAGAAAAACTGATCTCTATCTAAGCCTCATTGTTGTAAATGTTTTTTTCTCGAGATTTCTGGGATTAGGCCTAGGTCCATTGTCGCCGAACACTTCACCCGATATTGTACCCAAAAATGCTCTAAAGATCCAAGAGCTTCTTTTTCGCGCCTTGTTTTGGTTTAATGATTTTATAAGATTTTCTTTTTGTTTAAAATTACAACTAAAAGCTGGATTTCTGGACACCAACACATTGCACGAAATGTGAATTCATTTTAACTTAAATTGTAGCTTCGTCATCTTGCGTAAAAAATTAGGCTCATTGTGCTTCTCATTGTAGGAAATTACTTTGAGAGACAAACTTTGCCGAGCCCGAAAGAAGTTGTTTGAAAGTATAATTACAGAAATCGCGGAGTCCTAATGGCGTTTAAGCTAAATCTTCGCCCATATTTCAGTAGATTTCATTTCTTCGCCCTATATGTGGCAAAGTTTTACACTATCGTTGAATGTACTTAAAACTCAAGTTGTATCATCACCTAAATTCAGCGATCCGAATAATTCGAAACTTATCGTAGTGCTCTATCTACTAAAAGTATTACCTGTTCTATTGTAGCGATAGAATCAAATTAAATTCTTCGCAAATTTATTCCGCTTCAGGTATATTACATGCTCAGGTTTCTCTGGCATTCTTAACATTATAGATTTAAATTTCCACACTTTATTTATAGTGTAAATTTGTACTTATGCTGGAAATACAAAGGTATGTCCTCGATGCTTCTATCCCTTTATTGTAATGGCTATAAAGTTCGGAATGTGAGACGTAACGGAGTGCACGTTTTGAACTTTAAACATCAAAGTTTGTACATCAACATTAGGGAGAGCTATTTAAACATGGCATTTCTCATTATTGCATAACTAGTGGTCTATGAATAAAAGAATTTCTAATAAGTGTTGCTATTGTCTTGCATTTTGATTTTAATTATAATTTTGAGAACTACAGATTAACACTACACGCTAAAATAAACATAACTGAAACAGAATTTAAAAGAAACAATGTAACCAAAGACATTAGCAATCGACCGATCACTATCCAGAATCTCACAACTCCAACAAAAGAACAAAATTAAACACTCCTAAGGAAAATTGAGCCCTACTTTGTAAAAAGAATCGAAAAACTGAACATAAAATATAAAATTCAGACCTAATGACCCTTAGCAGAAATACACCCTCTCCGTAATTTATTTGGGCAATACATGAAAATGACGAAGGGGCCATAAAAGGCACATTAATGCCGTCGCCGCGACCAGATCTGGAATCTTCTCAATTTCCTAATGGTTTCATAACAAATGTCATCAGGAGATGGCCAGACGAGTTGCGTGTGAGAATGGACTGACTATTAATACAGCCAATGTACTAGGATGACAGGGTTTGACCTAGATTTCACGCTGTCTGGACGCGCTAACAATATTTCATATTTTACGAAACTTGACTTTGTGTAAAAAAAAGTCTATTCGATGAGTGTACTCTTAGCTGAGTAGATTATTACTGGGACCTACTTTTGATATTGTATTACGAGTGCCTACTGCGTTCAAAGCCAATTCAATTTTGGGAGAAAAGCATTCCGGATTGAAACTCGTAATTTCGAGCTTCTGTGCCAGAAAGAGAATCAGAAGGTTTTCTTAATTAGAGGACTTTACGAAGCGAAGGAGTTTAAAACGAATTAACGAAATTAGCTATAACTGATGTTGTTTGAAATAACTCTTACAGTGGACTTGCATTTCAACAGTTACATAATATTTAACGACGGTGTAATTTTAGGGAATATGGATATTGAAACAATACAAAGTTTATGACTCATTTTGTATCTATCTATTGTCCCGAAATAGTATAGAAAACTTGCATTGTATTTGATATCAACTTCACCACTGGATGGGTATAAGACCTATATTTTTTCAACTGTGACAATATATTGAATGAAACTCCCACGAATTAAGATAATATAATCACAACATTTACCCGGGGGAGCATTATTCTCATAAATATATACATTTTTAATTTCAACGCGGCGAGTGTGAAATTATTTCAAATTATGCGCAAAGCGTTCGTCCTCATTCCTTTCATTCTTTTTGCAATCTGTGTGATTAAGATCGGAAAGAAATATAATTTTAGATAATGTCACATTTACAAAGAGGCACATCAAATTGAAATGAGCGTAGGGCGGTAATAAAATTAACATAACCTTTTACTGCTCGTAAGCAACTTGGCCATTTTCGAAGCAGTAACATGTTAAAATGTTCCTGTTTTCATTGGAGGGTATAAAATAGGAGTTTAAAACCCTATAAAAGACTGGGATTGAGGTCGTGTGTATAATATGTGACCGGAGATAGGAAAACAAGGAGGCTTTCGAAACGAACACTTCCGGTATTGACCGAATTATTTCCCGAACATACAATAATGAAGGCATATTTAGTGCTGCATTGCAATTAAGTGGACCAAACTAAGCTTTTGGAATGAGGATCGGTTACGTTACAGAAGGTAAATCTATGTTACCTACTTTAAACCCACTAATCTCCTAAGATTAGTGGGTTTAAAGTAGGTACTTTAAGCTTTGAAAGTGTAAGCTGGTGAACTTAATCCCGCTTTCGATGCTACAATTAGAATCCGTTGAGAATGTTCCAACTCAGTGGATGAAACTATATGTGAATCTACTAGATGTAGTGATTGTTATTTCCGTGTTTCGGTTAATAGTTTTCGGATTCAGCTTAATGAGTTTTGGATTGGATTTGATTTGGATAGCAGAATCTATCCAAACGGAATCAAATTAATGTTTTGCTAGTTTCAATAAGTACTTCAGAGGTACATAATTGGTAGGTTTATACCTCTATACTCAGTAGCGTAGGTAATCGTAAAGGGGTCATGTATCAAAATTTGTTAGTACCCTCTTTATCCGACTGCGGCGAATCTCCAAACCAGGGTATAGATTTTTCCCAACGTAAACAAAATTGCATACTGCCTTAGAAGGTTATGCATTCAGTCTACACGTAATTACTTAGATTTGGTTTCATCCGAGGGTGAGCGAAGCGAGCTCAAATATTCAAACATTCTAGATCGGAATAGGTTACAGTGGTAGGGTAATAATTTAAGTCATCAATGCAACCCTCTAGCTTAATTTATTTCGATTAAACGTCTTTTTCATGAAATAGTCATTGAATCGAATTCAACAATCTTGCAGGTTGTATTGATGATTCAAATGATTATAATTATGTAATACCATATTTGTACATTTTTTACTATCACGTTTCATATTTTAACTAACACACAATCTTGCACTGACTTGCAAATTGCAAAAAAGGAAGAAATGTTGAAGTTCGCGGGCTACCTTGAAGCTTTCATCATAAAAGCTATTATTGTGTTTTAAGTAACAAAAAGTATTAGCGAGCGAACCGAGCTCGAAAAAGGGAGCACCCTTACTTAGATAAGCATCCTTATGCAAGAACTTGAGAATTGGACCGTGCCTGGAGGCCCCGTATCATTCATACGGCTTATACCACAGTAGCTCCGGCCCTGGACTTACTTTTTGTTTCCACATATCAAAAAGAGGACAAATCTCATGCGTTTAATGCCACAGATACCTACTACACAGGGCTGTTTTTAATACTTAGTAAGAGTGAGTCTAAAAAAAGTTTCTAACGTTAACAAGACCTTGTTCATCATCATCATTTCAGTTGAAAGATGTCCACTGCTGGACATAGGCCTACTACAATTTGGAGGGGTTTGGCAGAGTTTGGTTTACGCGTTGTCTTCTTAGCGTGTCCATAGCAATCTAAATATATTCAGTCCAGAATTTGGCTACGAGCTTGCCACTTTCAGAAACGTCCATCAATTCCTGTACGGGTTGTGAGACCTTGTTATTTTGACACAATTACATCAAGGTCGTTGAAACAAGGCCGAGCCCTTTTCCGGGCAACTAATCCTTTAATCGTGTACCTTGACACACGGACACCACAAAAAATCAACCGGATTACTCATAAACCCTAACAAGTTAAGGTCAACGAGGATAAATCTCCTAAAGTCGGTACACGAAGGGTTATTCGGTAAAAAGAGGTTCTATAAGGAAAAATAATGACCGAAGTAACAATGTTAGCTAAAGGACAGTTTAGTTAAGGGGAATGTTTTAATATAGCAAAATTCATGTTTTTCTAAAGATTTTTTGCTCCTTGTAGCTCTATATTAGGGCTATATCGTATGATGATCATTATTGATCGAATATTAATTAAAATAATGGATATTTTACAACTGTAAAGATAAAATAATATTTACTTACTGATACTTCATTAAAATAAAATGCCTCTCAGTAAATGGGTCACATTTTGTTAAATATTCGTGAAATGGTTATAAATTGTTATTATTTTCTATCAAATAGGTACGTTACTTATATATTATTATTATTTTGTATATGAATATGATGTAACTTACCATGATTAAGTCAACATTGACATCATTAGCTCGGCCGCTTCGATTTCGGATCTGCCGCATGTATGAATTATTTGGAATCTAGTTGGAAACAACAGACACCCCACTAATTAGTTTACTTTACTTAATCATTAATGTACAAACTTATGTAAGGGCGATGGAGAGGGCTATGCTTGGAGTTTCTCTAAGCGATCGAATCAGAAATTAAGAGATCCGTCGAAGACCAAGGTAACCGACATAGCCCTAAAAACTGCTAAACTGAAGTGGCAGTGAGCAGGGCACATTGCTCGCAGAACAGACGGCTGATGGGGCCGAAAAGTTCTGGAGTGACGACGGCGTACCGGAAGACGTAGAGTCGGAACGCTTCCCACAAGGTGGACCGATGACCGTGTGAAGGCTGCAGGAACCCGCTGGTTGCGGGAGGCACAAAACCGGTCGAAATGGCGGAGCTTGAGGGAGGCCTATGTCCAACAGTGGGCGTGTTTCGGTTGAAATGATGATGATGATCATGACAAACTTATTAACAGATAAGAAGAAAAGAACAAAAAAAGGGGAAAAACTGATTAATGTTATAATGACTGGTGAATAATGGTGGTCTACTTCTGCTTGCGAATAAAGTGTATTATTCTAAACTAGTTTGTTATTTCCCGAGTAGTCACTAAGTCAAGATTGTTCGATGCCACCCCAAGCCACATTAAATATTTATTTGGATAAAATGGCACGTGTTTATAAAGAGGTTCGCTATCCCAAGGCCTTAGAGTATCCCCCTTAAGGACAGTTTACTTATCTGATCTAAAGTTTGGACAAATTTCAACCATTTGCCACTGACATTTACTGACAGGTCGGGGCAATAAAGCTGTTGGCAAACACAGAAGGGACAGACAGCGGTTCAAGTGAATAATGTTTTATGTGACTATGTTACCGTTTATAAGTTACGTGCTTAGAATGTTTAATTGATTGACTTTATGTGAGGGGCGTGATTTTGATTCCTTTGTTGAGATAGTGTTTTTGGATTACCTAAAGGTACAGAACGTTATTGTAGAACGATCTTTAATCATGAATATGGATTAAAAAATACAAAGAAATTAAAGTAATGAATATAACACAAACATACATATATAATACATGCATACTAATTCGAAAAATACTTCATAAAAAAATACACACAAACATAACCTTCACAAAAAATATAAAAAAAACACAAAATGAAGCTGAGACGCGAACACGACTTTTTAAAACTACACCCAACCCGCACAAACTACGGAAGAAAAACTATTGTGTATGAAGGATCCAAAATATTTAATAAATTACCAAGAGATCTAAAGATCTAAATCCATAACCACTTTTAAAAAACTACTAAAACACTTTATAGTAAAAAATTCATCTTCCCTACACTAGTGACGAGCCATATCCAGCTACCGCTGATCTGTGTTTCAAGGAAACTTGTTTTTTGTTTAGATATTTTGAGTTGACAGTTGTGCCCGTGTATCGAACTAACACTTGTTCATATTATTATTTTTTAAACTACCCTCAGAATATTTTATTCGACGCCAAGTTATTTGTAATACGTCCAACATCTAGTTTATTTTAATTGTATGTCTAGTTTTAGTTATTCTCATGTAAGTGAATGTAATTCTTATGAGAATAAATGATCTCAAACCTCAATATTAGATTAGGTATTCGGAATTTAATGTAAAAGCAGTAGTAGTAGGCTGAACAGTTCGAATCGAATCAGGCGTTTTACTTTGTGTAAACGTTTTCATCATCTCTGCTCTTAAAACGATGAAAAGAAACCTCCTGTGGAAGCCAGCATGTCCTAAAACCGAACATTCGAAGACTCGTAACATCACAAACACGAACCCACACTAGGACCGCATCTTAAATTACGGTCCATACCACTGTTTCACAGAAGTGGGAACATGATAAGGCTGCTTAGGATTCGTAATGTACCTTTTGACAAAAAAAAATCTTATTAATGAAACCCGTAGTGTCAATCAATTCAAACAAAATTACTAGATTTCTGTAGTAATAATATTCGTGTATTTGTTACAGATTTCTTCGACCCTCAATTGCGCCTGAAAGTGATCAAAAGGTAAGTTTTTTTTATGTCTAATCACACTACATATTTGCACACACACTTGAATTAAGTACTTACTTATTTGGTATTAAAGACATTAAACAAAACAGTGGGATATTGCTGGAAAACCACAATATCGCGAAAATAACCGCGTCCTAAAAATAAAAATACAATTACAATGAAAATAATCACGATGTCGTAACAATGCCAACATTGGCAACTTTATTTGCTTTCAAATGAATAATGTGACACAGCTATTACAAATATTGGCTCCACTCCGACCAACAACGCCCTATTTACATAGCGAACAGCCTCTCAAACTCGTCCTAGATACAAAAGTAATTATGTTTTTATATCGCCACAGTAAATAGCAGTTATAAGAGAAAAGGCGGGTAATTATAAGGACTGGTTGCCATGGTAACCGATTTGTAAAGCCACTTCTGACCTTTAGTTACAGAAGAAAGTTATTTAATAAACCAGCCTTTTGCTGACCCTCTGTTGGGTTATAGGCAATTCTCATACAAAGAAGGCATGAGCATCGACCACGACGCGACGCTTGCTCTAGGTGAGTTGGCGATTTCCAACATATATATTAATAATGGGTCCACCCTTTATGGCAGAATTTTTTTCGTCATAATATTATTTTGCATAACAGCGGATAGCACCTGCTCCTCAGCTCGCGGACCGCCTCGCCACTCCACGCCTACGCGGCCTTGAATTACACTCTAGGGGTAGGGCAGACAAGACTACGTGGAGTCGGTTCTGCAGCGATTCGTTTCTGTCAATAATTTTTGTAGCACAACACATACTGAATTTTTAAGACACTATTTCATTTTATTTAAGGGTAAAATGCAATTTAATAGAAATGAAAATATGCCTAACAAAACTATTCTAAATGAAATTCTGCCATCTTCATAGTATGCCAAGTGAAATTATGCCAAATAAGCATTGCTCTAAATAAATGTTATGCTATACGAAATTATGCGGAATAAAATTCTGCCATCTTAAAAGTATGCCAGCGTAAAGTCGAGCATATAAAAATTCGGCCAAACAATGATTATGCTAAACATTTTTTATGCCTTACAAATATTCGTTTAAATAAGATTATGCCAAGTGTGTTATGCCAAATAAAATTCGGAGCATCAAGTTTCTGCCAGATAGAGGGAACCCATTAATAATAAGTTCAAATTTTCACATGAAATTTTTCCTTGATTGTTGTCAGTAATATCTATGATAAACTAAGAAAGTCCATAATAATAGAAAAGTCACTTTGGGGTACTCACCCGGATTTTAACCCATTTACTCAACTTCAAATGAAAACGTATTCGATTTAAAAGATAGTTCTGCAGACTAATAGGCAAAAAAAAA
Source organism: Aporophyla lueneburgensis (assembly GCA_932294355.1). Classification (NCBI taxonomy): domain Eukaryota; kingdom Metazoa; phylum Arthropoda; class Insecta; order Lepidoptera; family Noctuidae; genus Aporophyla; species Aporophyla lueneburgensis. The sequence goes on along the minus strand of OW028745.1, from coordinate 19,547,207 downwards.
ATGTTCAAAGATAAAATCAAACAAAAAAAAAACTGAATTCTAATAATACTGTTAATATACTGAGACCTCCGTTTAATTAACTCCACAGTGAAAAAACTCAGATTCTAATTACGTAATAATGAAAACGGAAGCTTGATATTTCATGATTCACAAACTTGAAACGTAGAAAAAGTGATGAGGGATTTAAAACATATGTATGTACCTATAATAGGTAATTTTCTCCCAATATTATTAATTTTAATAAGATACTGAAAGAGACTAAAATAGATACTCTTTGTATACCTTATTTACAAGGACCATTATATTTCTGATATTCCTCCTCATAAAGTTTTGATCCTAATACCCGGTCAGCCATTTGATAATCAGTTAATATCTCCGATAAAATGGGTCAAAACCCACGGGAAATCTTTTTATAGGCAGGTAAGCCGGTCCGATGACAAAATTTTCATAGCTTTTATGTCATCCTTTTTCGATGGGACAAATTATGCGAAAGGGCTAACAAATTTTAGGAATGTTTAATTTATACTCGTAGATAAAGAGGGATAAAGAAAGGTTCAATTATTTTGCACTGGCAGTGGAGCATTGGTGAACAGTAGTAACGGTCGCAACTTTCGAATTGTACATCGTAGGTTTGATCCCAGTCAATGCTTTCAGTGACGGAAAACATCGAGAGGAAAACGGCATGTCCTGAAAACAAAAAATCGAAGACATGTGACATCTACCAAACCCGTACTGAGCCCGCGTGATAGATTACGGTCTCTCTGCCAGAGAGGAAGCATGTATCCCAGCAGTACATTACGGGCTTATTATGATTAAAATTAAGGATATTAAGGCACATGGGCAACTGAAGGAACACGGGTGGGTTTTAGTCAATAAAAGTCTAACAAGCCCTTCCGCTCCACCCTAGAACGGGAGACCTAATATGATAATTTCAGACCCAAAAAAAGGATATTACATTGCCCGATTACTTTGGCGATTTGACCTCTGTACTGATATTTTTTCGTTTGATGCTATCTAACAAAACAAAATACAAACGAACTGAAGATTAAGCAAGAACACAGATGTGTAGGTTTTTGCCAATTTTTATTCGCTCACTGAGAGTTCTTATATATTTTAATACTGATTTAAAATTCATATTTATTTTGAATTAAATTATGCACTTTGCCTGCTGACCTAGGTTTCAATAATTATTTTGTGGGATGATTAGCTTATCGATTGTCAGTAACGGAGTTTGTTAAGATCACCTAACTTTTAAAATTTCGGTTACAGAATATAAAAAACAGCTTCTTCTTACAACAATGCATTAGGTACACAATCAAAATTTATGAAACAGTTGTTTTAATATTGGTCCCATATATGACATAGTAAACGTTGCTCATATTCATGATTAGGTACAGTCAGCATCAAATAGTTAGTGACGCTCAGGGTATTCAAATAAATAGACGCAACCATTTTTGGTTGCGTCTATTTTTTTTTTAGTCAATAATATCGGTACAAACCAAGATTTTCTTTGATCGTCCACAGTCAAATATAACAGTTGACACTTTTAAAGTCTATGTATATCTTGGTGACTAGCTTGACAATTCAGATTGCCTCAAGTTTCAATTAACTAAACATTCCAGTCTGAGAAAGTGTTGATAGTTTTAACCGCAGCTAAGTTTGAACTTTCTAGTCTTTGTCAAAGTACTTAGATACTTACTCAAGTTTAAATTCGCTTCACTTATTTTGAGCAAGGTGCAATTTTTTCGGGGCAAGACTTTGAATTTTGGACTTGCTGTCTCTGCAGTGACATTGTTGAAGAAAGTTATGCATTTTGATTAGTTAGTTGTACAAAGGTACACTCACTAGCCTCGCGAAGCTTGTTGCCAATTATTTTAACGACTTGCAGTGCAGGTATTAAATTATTCTCGTTTATATTTTCTAACCTCTGCGGGGTAGTTAGGAAAAATGAAACGCCATTTTGTTTTTGCATATCATTTGCGTGAAATAGCGCGGCAAGCACGACGTATATTTTACATACATTATAGTTTGGTGTTCAACATAATTATAAAAAGTTAGATAAAACGTCGGTCGTAAGTTTTTCTTCTGTTAACAAGAAAATTGGTGTCAAGAAATTCAGGCATGAACTTTATTTAAAAAGTTAGGTATCTCAGCATCTCACATAAAACTTTTTCTGTGTTGTTTATAGCTCTCTCTCTCTCTCTTTATAGCTTTTTTTTACATTTGAGAAATTAGTGCCTCGATGTTATCGCAATGAAATATTTTCTGGAACTTTTATCTTGGAAGATTTATCTCAGTCCTTAATCATGACACTTTAGTCGTTCAGCTGTGGTTATAAAGTTTATAATTGCCCAACGTGCTTGTAAATTGCGATATGGAGAATGGAGAAGAGCAAATTACCCGGAAAATTATAATTACAATTTCCGTTTTGTTATAACTAATAAGATGAATAGAATACTATCCAGAACATATTTCTGCTTTCCAAGAAACTAAAATGTGAAAAAATCTTCAGAAGCATGAAGGGAATTGCCATAATAACCTCCAGACGTGTCACATAAGGTCTATTTGGCTGATAAATGAAGAATTCCAGTGATTCGTAACGTCCAACACATTCGCCAAACGATCGTCCATTATTTTTATAGAACTGGAAATGTAAGAAGAAATTACCAGGTTATGTGGCTATTGGAAAATGTGATGCTTAATCGTACTTGTATGTGTACAAATTTGATAGATAGATAAATCGTTTATTGGGGGCACACAAAAGACATCAAAGTAAATCTTCAAAGTCGCGATAAACACATGGATGCGAGACGCACGGAATCGAGAAGTATGGCGGAAAAAGGAGGAGGCATACACCCAGGAGTAGGTGATTTCGGGCTGAGATGATGATGATTCTAAAGACATAACACAAGATACAAAACGTGATGTGAAAGCAAGAACTTTAAACCCCTTTTAAAAAAAATTAAGCGAACGGAGGAGTATGAAATTTGGCATAGTTAAAGTTCATAAGGAAGAGTGCAAAAAGCTATTTTTTTATATGAAAATGCGTTAGAAATACATTAAGTTTTAAAAGAATTATGGCTGAGTTTCGACTTTCACTGGATGACCACGAATTTTTATTATTTTAAATATTTATTTGGTAAACCCTAAATCACACAAGAATCTAAAACCGGGCTACTGAAAAATCACGCTGTAAAAAGTACGAAAAAAGAAAATCTTCTCGTCTGAAGGCCGTGGTCATCTATACTAATATTATAAAGCTGAAGAGTTTGTTTGTTTGTTTGTTTAGTTGAACGCGTTTGGTCCGAATTTTAAAAAAATATTTTTGTCTTGGGTAGCCTATTTATTGAGGAAGGCTATAGGCTATATAACATCACGCTACAACCAAAAGAAGTGGAGCAGCAACGAAGAATGAACGAAAACTGGCAGGCAATTCAATGCGACGGGAAGGGTCACGGGAGCAAAAATTGGACGCGGACGAAGTCACGGGCAGAAGCTAGTTATATTATATGACAGATATAAAATACATGCTCGCTCCATGAATACTGCAGGTATTTCGCAGCATACGGTTACCATGGAACCCGATCCCACCATAGTTGAGAAATTACTTAACAGATGATGATTATTATCCTACGTTGTGTTCTCTTTGTAATCAAACTATGGTCTTGAACTATACCCAGGCTCCGTCCGTTGGGACTTTATTTCCGCAATTCTGTCGCTTAATACCGACAGAAATGTGGAAATATACTTTCCCTACAGGTTTATATGATAGTACATTTCCACATTACCCTTTGGGATTCATGGAAATGACGGTTATGTAAAGTGAGGCACACATTACGGATATACGTAACAGAAAAACTTACTCCAGGAACTGTATTTAAAACTTTTGTGGGAGAACTTTTTATATGAGTTGCAAGGGGACTGCTGCCGTTTGTTTCCCCGCAATGGCTAATTACCACACATGGAAATACAATACTGAATTAGAGAACAAAAGATTTTTGTTCTGCAAAAAAAAGTAAACAAACAAGAAAAAAACGGGTTTGCTAACTGGTCAGTTTTTTATTAATTTGATGCCGATAACGCACGCAGTACGAGTACTTTGGTTAGACTTTTCAAAGGACATCCTCCACCTCCGGCCACTTCTCAGGTCCAATTTGGATAATGTTAAAGGTTTTTAAAAGCGTTTACGATTATCCAAATTGGATTTCACTCAATCAGTCTCACATTCCTCTCTCACTTCATTTAATTGCTTTCGTACTAATGTATGTGCGTGTCTAGTGGTCGCAAGCACTACCGCTGAACATGTGGTTCGTTCCTAGGTCGGGAAAAATGTATTGGGTATTTCCATTAGAAACTTCTCAGTAGTTGTCCGGAGTCGGCATTTGTACCCAGTTAATGGCAATAGGCTCGTCCCATATTGCATGAGACTTAAACTGGCGAAAGTGGCGGTACTGTAGGAAAACTGTCATAATGTTCATGCTCATCATCATCAGCCTATAGCAGTCCACTGGTGTACGCCATTCCGCTCGATTATCAACTCTCCTCTAGCGACCAGCTACCTTGCGAAGATCGATCGATCCACGTAACCTGAGGGCGTCCTACCTTACATTTGCTTATAGGCGGACTCCACTCAAGAACATGTCTACCCGATGGTCACTGGTTCTACGACTAATATGGAAGGCCCATTGCCACTTCAGCTTACTTATTCTGTGAGCTATATCGACCACTTTAGTGTTCTGCCGGAGCACCTATTTTCAGCTTCTTTCTCACAGCGAAACTCCAAGCATAGCTCGTTCTACATAACGTGTCACATATTTGAATTATAAAATACTGTTGTTTGTTGTCCCTAAGTAAATAAATAAATAAATACTAAAGCGGATTATTCTCCACAGCGCACCCTGTTTATTATGAAAATGAGTATTTTTTTCCTCTGTCTTTTTTCCTTCGATACCTCATATTCGGAAAGTGTTTACCAAACTACGTTGCTATTAAAATTGTTTTTCGTTTATCCAATTTTGTTTATTAACTTCGCCGTATTAAATTATAAAAGGATTCAATACCTTTTAGAAAGTACTATATTAGATATTGGACTAAAGTACAAAATTTCCGATAAAAATATTTGATACTTTGTTTCTTGTAGCCTCCTTTTTATTAACTTGAGTTTACTTTTGTTACGTAATGTAGAAATGACGTGGTGTTTTAAGCAAAAGAAAAATAGAAAATATTGGTAGGCGATTTATTTCAACAACAATGTGGCATAAAATAAGAAACAAAATTCATTCGAAAATCAAATTGCAAATTAATTTTAAATCATCATTAATTCTTATCAAAACACATTATCGATACATCGGCGCTATGAATCTGCGATTATCGATTGGAGTGACTAAAAATAAATCGATATAGGAACTAGGCACAAGCGCAGAATGCAAAGTACCAAATGTTATTCACTTGCATACAAATGCTTCATCTGTCTCTGACGGAAGTGACATCATTCACTCAGAGATACGAGTGAATGTTTTATTAAATTTGTAAATGTGTTATTAACCTAGGTTATGAAGATTCTTTTATCATTCTAGTCCATATTTCCATCTTCTATATAAGCATATAATAAAATAGAAATTAAATCAAAACTGTATATTGTTTTTTAATTGCTATGAAGTGCGGGAACGAGTCTGATGCCAAAATTATATTGTAGTATTTTTGTCCGTTTGTCTGATCGTATGTTCCGGATTGGAACGAATAGATGGAACGGATTTGGATGAAATATAGCACACAGATAGTTTATAATCTGGATCAACACGCAGGGTACTTTTAATTACGGCAATACAGAGTGAGGTAATTTCCGATCTATAGTCCTCCAGACCGTATTTCGGCCATTTCGGCCAATCTCAACTGACACAGCCATTGGCGCGGAAGATATAGTTTACAAGTGTGTGCCCAGACACAGGGGTACTCACTCTTCCCTCACTCTCATAGTCCGTTGCGATGTCAATCTGACACCGAGTTTCCAATCACTACTTGTGCAAGGCGTGGTGTAAAAGCTCTTCAAAAATATTTGCAAACAAATGTCAATTACAAAAGTTATCGTCGAAGAAATCGATTTCCGATGTCATTTTGTTTATTTATAGATTTGAGATGTTCGTCAGTAACACATGCGTGTTTCCCTTACAGGACGGATGTCCGTAAGAATTTAAAAAACGATAGTAACGATGTGAGCACTTGTTACAAAGTGTGAGTCATCATACCTTTCTTGTAGAGTTTGTAAGAGAAAAAAAGATGTATTGATACATTTAATTAAAAATAATATATTATCTTATACCTTTAAACGAGCAATTCTTGTACATATATATATATACATATATATAATCTGAATCTCGGAAACGGCTCCAACAATTTTCATGAAATTTAGTATACAGGGGGTTTCGGGGGCGATAAATCGATCTAGCTAGGATTCATTTTTAGAAAATATCGTTTTATTCGTGTTTTCAATGACCATCTTTATCGATAATCAACTTGAACATAAACTTATTATTTTAAACACAATTTACCAAAAAATACCGAGCAAAGCTCGGTCATCCAGGTACTTTAATTATGATATGGATAGAAAGGGAGTCACTACTGATATGACGACTAATAGAGAAAGTGTGGAAGAAAAAGACATGTTACCGACCCCCAATAAATAGAGATAAGGGTAGAACGACGACGGTGCTCCAGAAGTGACCGAGGTAGAGATGAGGGTGGCGGTACGAAGGCTTAATGCCAAGAATACCGCCCCAGGACCCGACGGCTTGCCTGGCAAAGCATGGGTCCTGGCCTCAGAGGCTCTCGGGCCTCGACTCAGGGGGCTCCTTAGCGCATGCTTGGAGAGGGGCCAGTTCCCACTTCGTTGGAAGACGGGGAAACTGGTCCTCATTAAGAAGCCTGGGCGCCCAGCGGACTCTCCGTCCGCTTACCGGCCCATCGTGCTGCTCGACGAGGTGGGCAAGCTCTTTGAAAGAGTGATTGCAGACCGCCTCGTCGGGTGGCTGATGCGAGTGGGGCCGGACTTGTCGGACGGCCAGTACGGCTTCCGCAAGGGGCGCTCAACGGTGGACGCCATCATGCGCGTGCGAGCCCTCACGACGGGGGATGCAGTGGCCCGGGGTGGGGTCGTCTTGGCGGTGTCTCTTGACATCGCCAATGCGTTCAACACCCTACCCTGGAGTTGCATTAGGGAGGCACTCCGGTATCACCGGATGCCGACCTACCTCTGTCGCGTGGTCGAGGCCTATCTGACGGATAGGGCCGTTATCTACCCCGGTCACCAGGGAGAGTGGAACCGGCGAGAGATTTCGTGCGGTGTCCCACAGGGATCGGTCCTGGGGCCGCATCTGTGGGACATCGGTTACGACTGGGTGCTGCGCGCCGACCTCCCTAGCGGTGTCAGCGTAGTTTGCTACGCTGACGACACGCTGGTCCTTGCGCAGGGGAGGTCGTACGAGGCGGCAGCCGAATTAATGACACGCGGGGTTGCGACAATCGTCGATAGGATCCGGCAATTGGGACTCGAGGTGGCATGGCACAAGTCCGAGGCCATGGGTTTTCATGGTCCTCGGAACGCGCCACCTGCGGGTTCCCAACTTACGGTAGGAGGGGTTCACATCGGCGTCGAGTCGACGATGAAGTACCTGGGACTTGTCCTCGACAGCCGGTGGAACTTCGTTGAGCATTTCCGACGTTTGGCTCCCAGACTGGAGCGGGCTGGGGCTGCAATAAAGCGGCTCCTGCCCAATCTGGGGGGACCAAACGCCTCCTGCCGGAGGCTCTACACGGGGATCGTGCGGTCCATGGCCCTCTACGGGGCACCGGTGTGGGCACCCTCATTGAGACTGCGCCCAGCGCGCCGGCTGTTTGCGGCCCAGAGGGTCATGGCCATCCGGTTAATCCGGGGATACCGCACGGTCTCGTGCGAGGCGGCGAGCCTCCTTGCCGGAGTGCCGCCATGGGATCTGGAGGCAAAGGTCCTCGCGCACATGTGGGAGTGGCGCGAGGAGGCGAAACGCCGGGGCGAAACTCCGCTGCCGCGACAAATCGCGGCACGGCGGACAGAGCTCCGGTGCGATCTCATGGCGACATGGCAGGTACGATTGTCGCAACCCAGTGCTGGGCACGCCACAATTGCGGCGGTAAGTCCCCTCTTTGAGGAGTGGATAGAGAGGCGCCACGGCGTCCTCACCTTCCGCCTGACGCAGGTTCTCACCGGGCATGGGTGCTTCGGTGGGTGCCTGTTCAGGATAAAGCGGGAGGATACGTCCGGGTGTTTCCATTGCGAGGATCGTCTGGAGGACACGGTGGAGCATACGGTGGAGGTGTGCCCTGCCTGGGCGGAGCACCGCCGTGTCCTCGTGGAGGCGATCGGCGGCGGCGACCTCTCGCGTCCGGCCCTGGTGCGAGCCATGGTACGGAGCGAGAGGGAATGGGAAGCCGTCACCTCCTTCTGCGAAGCAGTAATGCTCGCGAAGGAGGAGGCGGGGCGCGTGAGGGAGTGGCAGTCTCTGCGCCCTCACGTCCCTAGCCGCCGCAGGAGGAGACGCCCCGGGCGTCGGGAGTCAATAGCGGACTCCCGGCCACCGTAGGCGCGAGCTTGCGGGTGGCGAGCAATGGGTAGCTCGCCGCCCGGTAAGGACCAAGCTCGGGTCGACGGCGCGCAGTGTTCCACGCGCGCCTCAAAGAGATGTCAGCGGCAGTGTGGGGGTCTACTAGGACCGATGCCTGCCGGGGTCGCGTGATTGTTCGAAAGAGATACCGTGACCCTGGCACATGGGCAACTGATGGAACACGGGTGGGTTTTAGTCAGTAAAAGTCTGACACGCCCTCCCGCTCCGCCCAGAGCGGGAGAAGTCATTTGATGATTTCCCATCCTGAAAAAAAAAAAAAAAAAAAAAAGGGTAGAAAAATGATGACATTTACATTCATATTTTGAGGTGCAGCCCTTTTTTTTTCAGGATGGGAAATCATCAAATGACTTCTCCCGCTCTGGGCGGAGCGGGAGGGCATGTCAGACTTTTACTGACTAAAACCCACCCGTGTTCCTTCAATTGCCCATGTGCCAGGGTCACCGTATCTCTTTCGAACAATCACGCGACCCCGGCAGGCATCGGTCCTAGTAGACCCCTACACTGCTGCTGCAGCCCTATCGATTTTATTTATGATTGTACTCTATTCAATTTCGATTATTAAATCAATCTGCCTAGGCTTTTCCCTATTCTGTTATGGTCGGCTTCCAGTGTAACCGTATGTAGCTGTATACCTATATTTTATATGTAGCTACTGCCTCAATAGGCCAATAGGCTCAATAGTGTCAATACACTCGTTGGTCTAGTGGTAGCAAGCGCTACTGCTGAGCATGAGGTCCTGGGTTCTATTCCCAGGTCGGGCAAAGTGTTATTGGGTTTTTCCATCTAGAATTTCTCAGTAGCAAGTCGGAGTCTGGATTTGTGCCCGGTTGATGGCAATAGGCTCGCCCCCTATTACATGGGACTTAACATAACAGGTGAAATGTGGGTGTACTATAGGTACGCCTCTGCTTAACCCTTCGGGGAAACAAGGCGTAATGTTATGCTATGTGATGCTATTGCCTATCTGATCTCCATTAGGCCCCGTGGCAAGACTGGTACTTACCAGTCTTGCCACGGGGCCTAGTGGAGGTGTTACTTAACAACAGTCAAACATATGAATGACAACCGGAACCAGTCGCATAACGTACTTTCCGAGGTACGGAGGAATATCAATATCTAATGGACTACCCATCCACAAACTGATCGCGGCAAACCTTCGATCAATCAGTGTCTATTATTAACTAGCTTTTGCCCTCGGCTTTGCCCGCGTGGATGTCAGAAATTAACGCAGGTATTTTCCTAAAATAAAATATTTTTGTTTCTAAAATAAAAGTAGCCTAAGTTACTCCTTATTACATCAGCTACCTGCCAATAAAAGTCCCGTCAAAATCGGTCCAGCCATTTCAGAGATTAGCCGGAACAAACAGACAGATAGACAAAAGTTTTAAAAAATGATTTATTGGTGTAAGTACCGTATTTACTTTCATATGCATTTAGTGAAAAGCTGATAATTTGAAATTACAAACAGACACTTCAGTTTTATTTAATTGTATTGTATAGATTATCCACTAGCCAAATCAATTTCGATTAATAATGTACAACAAATTTCGAAAGGATTTTTAATTTATCAACTTCCGAAAATTATATATTATATATATTTATAACACCCGACAAATACCGGTAACTCGACCGTCCTTAGATAGGTACTCAAGTCATGTCCACACAAAGTTCATACAAATTACTCTCAAGACAAACAAAAAGAGGTGCGTAAAATAAAAGGTTCTTTCAAAATATCTGGGACATTCAGAATACCATAATTTATTATTATTGAAGGCTGCACGGCTGTGAATACCTGTTCAAAATAATAACACAAATGAAACGTTTTCATATGAGTTCAGAGAGAAGAATATTTTTTGCCAAACAATTTTCTTTTGTGATGTGCCGTTTCCGTCTGCCGGTTATTGTAGCGGGATTTTTTCTTCACATGAGTTTCAAATGCTCTAAGGCGAAATAATACATATACAATAATTGAAACTCATTTAGTAACCAGTCAACCCACAACGACTTATTTCATGAAGAGAAGAGCTATTTTCGTAAAGCACATGTCAATCACGAGGGCGATACAGAAGTTCTATGGTATATCATCATTGACGACAGGTTACGTCTTTATGTGATGAGATCATCATCACTTCAGCCGAAAGACGTCACCTGCTGGACGTAAACCTCCCCTCATTTAGGGAGGGGCTTGGCATAATCGTCACGCTTAGCAGGCGCGTTGGCGATCGCAGCCCATTCTCTAATAAGTCCCTAAGTCGCCTCTTACGACACCCACGGGAAGAAATGGAATGCTATTCTTTACGTCCGGCACCATACGGAATCATATCCTCATTATCTACCTTGTCTATTGCACAACTTTGTTGGGGTCGGCTTCTGGTCTAGCAAGATGCAGCTTAATATATTATCTTTATTTAACATGGAGCTATTGTCTATCTGACCTTTACAACCTAGTTACTGGATAATATTCCTTGGTAAGACTGGTTGTAGACTCATGGCGACATGGCGGGTACGATTGTCGCAACCCAGCGCAGGGCACGCCACAATTGCGGCGGTAAGTCCCCTCTTTGAGGAGTGAATAGAGAGGCGCCACGGCATCCTCACCTTCCGCCTGACGCAGGTTCTCACCGTACACGGGTGCTTCGGTGTGTTCCTGTTCAGGATAAAGCGGGAGGAAACGCCCGGGTGTTTCCATTGTGAGGATCGTCTAGAGGACACGGTGGAGCATACGGTGGAAGTGTGCCCTGCCTGGGCGGAGCACCGCCGTGTCCTCGTGGAGGCGATCGGTGGCGGCGACTTCTAGCGTCCGGCCCTGGTGCGAGCCATGTTATGGAGCGAGAGGGCATGGGAAGCCGTCACCTCCTTCTGCGAAGAAGTAATGCTCGCGAAGGAGGAGGCGGGGCGCGTGAGGGAGTGCAGGCAGCATGCAATGGGTAGCTCGCCACCCGGTAAGGACCAGGCTCGGGTCGACGGCGCGTAGTTTTCTACGCGCGTCTCAAAGAAATATCAGCAGCATTGAAGGGGTCTGTTAGGACCGATGCCTGCCAGAGTCACGAGATTGTTCGATAGAGATACCGTGACCCTGGCACATGGGCAACTGAAGGAACACGGGTGGGTTTTAGTCCACCCAGAGCGGGAGAATTTGATGACTTACAATCCAAAAAAAAAAGAACTGGTTGTAGACTTTCGGGCTTCTGGCGACCCGTAACGACTGATAGCCGGGACTAGCGGCTTAACGTACCTGCCGAGTTACGGAGCCGTTTTGGTATGTAAAAATGGTCTCCCATCCACCGATCACTGCAAGGGTAGCTTTATACGATCAATCGATTCGTGCGGCTATATTTAATTAGTCACAAGCCCCTCCATGGTAAACAACGTATAAATGAATTATTATACGACTTCCGTAACCATGTTGTCATGAAAATAACTCGGCACGTTTTGCTATTAATTCTTCAGAGGCGAATCATAGGTAGTATAGCAAAATAGCATAACCAGCCTATAATGTTCCCACTGCTGGGATACAGACCTCTCTGTGAAATGAAACTGAGTGCGCCGTAATCTACCACACAGATCCAGTGCGGTTGGTAGATGTCACATGTCTTTGAATTTAAGGTTTTCGGAATCCTCACAATATTTTCCTTCACCGTTCTTGAGAGCACTAGTGATTAAATAATTTAGTTACATAAAGTAAAGCGCCTGTTTGGGTTTGAACGTATGTTCTACACTCATAAGTTGCCGTTGTCAGTGTACCACCATCACTGGTATACAAATAGTTCAATTCACGATGACGCGCCCCTCTGCACGCTTTCCTTTATTTTTAACCGTCCTCCGTACAATCGTCAAAGAGTGGGGCGCGTCTTCATGAATTGAACTATCTATATAGGTAGGATAAGTCAGGGAAATTATTTTTTAAGCAAACTAACTCCAAACTTAATTATTCGGTTATTAAAATTTTAACTTTCATTTCGCTTTGACAGTTATTACACAAGCATGCGTAGCATGACCACCGTAGAAAGGGGGTTTTTGTCGACAGAAGAATAGACAAAGTGACGTTTCGTGTAGACAGTAACGCTCTTCTATAAAATCGTGATTTTGTAGATAACTATATACACCGTGACATTTTAGTCGTCCTACAAAGAGTGTCCACTCAATGTATCAAAAAATGTATGAAAAATAAATAATGTATTAGGATTATGAAACATCCTGTTAATAATGTTTACGTATCTGATGGTAGATAACATAACTACCCAGCGCACGAGTCGACAAGATCATTCCATTTTCCATGAGACAAAATATCAATTACAAACTGTCACGCGTCATGATATTGAATAATATTTTTATTTTTTTATTATTCGATTGTATTTTTTTTTCTTATGGATGTGTAGTAGTCATTGGATACATGAAATGGGCTGCCGTTCGTTGTAAGACGATTAAAATGTCACGGTGTATACTTTGTGGCCATCAAGTGAAAAGTTTTCTACTGTCTTTAGCATGGCGATTACAAAATCAAATTTTTCTCCCTACCTTAGGCGACTGACAGTTATCAGTGTGATTTTGACAGTTAGGATAGAAAACTTACTTCTAAAATAGTCTACACCAAACAGGACCTAGAGAAAGATCTTTAGAAACGAAAGACAAACTGACAGATTGTAGAAAGATTTCTACGATGACATGTCAAATATTAAGAAACAAAGTGTCACTTTTTATGAAAACAGCTATGTGTATTCTTTGTAGAAATGAAAAGTGTCATACTACGCCTGAAGGTATAACACAGTAAATTGACGTAGGGTGCCAATTTATTTAGGGATTAAATATAATGATCACCATAAAATGCTTTGATACCCTTAGTTCTTTAACCAAAAATATATACTTGACACCAGAAAAATAAAGTCTAAAATTACAATAGTACTAGCTATTTTAGTCACGACTGCTGTTTAAATTGTATTCGAACACCAAATGTAGTAAATGATCACCAAATCATAACTTGTACGACAAAACTGTACTGCGACTCACAATAGTTCGAATGCACGCTTGTGCGATACACTCGAGCTCACATAGTACACTAGGTTACGTTAGGTTAAAACTGTGACCTCCTGCTAGAAACGACTAGATACAGTGTGTCGCATAAGCGTGCATTCGAACTATGGTGAGTCGCAGTACAGTTTTGTCGCACAAGTGTTATTCGCACACCCATTTGTCGAACTCACGTAGTACACTCTTAATAATTTCGTGTTCACTAACTATTTTTGGGTTAACAATGATTTTTTTTGGAGTCAGTTTGCTTAAATAGGATAGCAAGATGTAAAAACTTTGGTTATAATTTTACATTGAAATGCTGTTTTAATTTTGGTGATCATTTACTACTTTTGGATTAACAATGATTTATTTGGAGTCAGTTTGCTTAAATAGGATAGCAAGATGTTAAAATTTTGGTTATAATTTTACATTAAAATGCGGGTTTAATTTTGGTGATCATTTACTAGTTTTGTCTGTTATATGTAACTATATCTGGTGGTAAGTTAAACATAAGCCATTTTTTTATCCCTTCATTTCCTTGACTATTCATACAAAATTAAAAGACTTAGAAGCTCTACAAGCTATATAAAAAGTTCTACTCATAACTATACAGTGTCTTCTCAAGCATAAACCACTTAATACCTAATTAAGATTAGCGACAGTCGAGTGCATCTGCAACTTGGGAACTTAGAGACCCGTAAAATGAGATAATAATGAGAATCTAATAACAGAAGTGTGCCAAGTTCAGAGGGAATTACATAGTTTTATTATTAAGTCAAGTAAGTGGTACGCTTGGTTTCTTAAGGCTTTTAGTTGTAATAACGAATACCGATACTTTATAATGTTGTATCTGAAAACTATAAATAATCGGGCACCTCGTTCCGTCAGAATATGCGTAGAGAATAAACAGATGTATTTTGTCTTTTGAGATCTAATTTTTGCCAAAGGTGTAGGTTTCTACATAAGTACTAACATTAGGTAACAAAGGTAACACTCTCTTAAAGTTTCAAATTTCAGCGAAAAGATAAAAGAAAAATAAGATCTTACTTTTCAAATCGTGTTTACTGGGAAACCGTGCTAAAGTCATGTAAGTCATGTTTTTTAAAAGATGTTTGGTGCCGGAATCTTCTTTAAGAGTAAATATGATAATGTATAAATAAGTAAGTATTTTTTATTTCAATACCATTTACATACATAATCAACCTATAATGTTTCCTTTTCGGGGCACAATGCGAGTTGCTGAATGTCACATGTCTTCGAACTTTTGATTCTAATACATGCCCTTTTCTTTACGATGTTTGCCAACACTGTTTTGAGAGCAGTAGGTAGTGATCGTATACACGAATTAAAGTCCGAACTCACGGCCTACAGCTTGAAAGTCGGGGTCGAAACGACAGGACTAATATTTGCATAATGTTAATTATTTTTTGTCTTTATGTTGTCTTAACTCGATTGACTGCCTCATTGAACCAGTTTCCCCTTTGGTTTAGTCGCAAGCGCTACTTCGGAGCATGAGGGCGTTGGCTAGAATCTCAGGTCGCGCAAAGTGTGATTGGGTTTTTTTATCTAGGATTACCGATTATCTGGGGTACCGTGTAGTGCCGTACGTAAAGAATAACACCACCCTATTTCTTCCCGTGGGTGTCGTAAAAGGCGACTAAGGGACTTACTAGAGAATGGGTAGCAGCGTTCTCTATGCATTTTACCACCATACTGCGATCGCCAACCCGCCTGCCAAGCGTGGCGATTATGGCAAAGCCCACCAAATTGGGGCAGGCCTAAGTCCAGCAGTGGACGTCTTACGGCTGAAATGAAGATGATGATGATCTGGGATTTCCCAGTAGAACACAAAAGTCTGAATTTGAGCCCGGTTTCAAGGTAATAAGGGAAGGTAATAGGCTTGCCCCCGATTAAATAAATCTTAAACATAATTGACAATACTATAGGTACATCTGTACTATAGGTACATCTCTGCTAAAGCCTTCGAGGAAACAAGGCGCGATGTTATCTTTACATAATATAAAATACCGTCGGATTTCGTCTTTGTATGCTTAGATCTTTTAAACTACGCAACAGATTTTGATGCAATTTTCATCATTAAACACAGTGATTTGAGAGGAAAGTTTTAAACATACAATAATACCTACGCGGGAAACGCTGCTGGCAAAAGTTAATCTTATATAACTGGATTATATTGTTCAATATTTACGCCGTCATAACAGAATAATTTTATACACTGAATGAATGACGTAATACTTATAGAGTAAACCGTTCTTACATGAACAGCTATACTAGGACACCATTTCCTCACGAGCAACTACAAAGACCTTTCTCGGGAACTGTAAACGTCTACAAATAGAGCCGCGTTTGATCAGCGCTTTATCAAAAGATTGACGTACATGAATTTTACATAAAAAAACAATTATTGTAGCTATATTTGTCATAACATAACAATGCGCCTGTTTTTTAACCGACGAAAAAAATGGAGGAGGTTCTCAATTCGACGAGTATATTTTTTTTTTATGTATGACCACATAACTTTATTTTTTTATTTCACACATAACTTTTTACAGAATGCACCGATTTTGATAATTCTTTTTGTAAATTTTGAAAGAAAATTTCAACCCTAAGGGAAATCTGGGGATGATTGATTGTTCACTCATTGATTGTAATGCATAACTTCTTACAAAAAAACCAGATTTTGCAAGAATGTAGTAATTAGTAGATTATAGCCACAATAAATTATAAAAAAAACTGAAAAACAAAAAATAATAAACCATAAGTTTATTATTTTTTGTTTTTCAGTTTTTTCGGCGGTTTAATTATTTGTTAAAAAGTTTTTATTTTATAATTTATTGTGGCTATAATCTACTAATTACTACATTCTTGCAAAATCTGGCTTTTTTGTAAGAAGTTATGCAGAATTTATACACACCTATTTGCAGAAATAAAATCATTTAACCTTAAGGTGCTTAACATATTTATTCCTTGATTGTACGTTTAAATTTTACCGTGTGGTGCCGGACGTAAAGAATAACACCACCCCATTTCTTCCCGTGGGTGTCGTAAGAAGCAACTAAATGGACTTACTAGGGCATGGGCAGCAGCGTTCTCTATGCATTTTACAACCAAACTGCGATCGCCAAGCCGCCTGCCAAGCGTGGCGATTATGGCAAATCCCCCCAAAAAATGTACCGGTCAAATTGGCTGTACATGTTCTTACGGCTGAAGTTATGATGATGATGTACGTTTAAATACTAGTTCGTGTAACGATCGTCTCTCGATCATTTAATGTTTTGTAACAGTAGGTAAGTAACTGACCACGCTGCGATAACTCGTATTACAAGCAAAAACGTATTTCAGCGACCTTTCAAAAGCAATTAATACTTTATAACAAAAACCTACCTTTCGTTTCACAAAACCACTTAAAAATACCGCAACATTGTTAGACGCTCTCCTGCGGACCGCAAATCTGGTTTAAAATTCTAAAAAGCTATTATTGTTAACATTGTGGTCCCCTAATTACGTAAAGGGTACCGGCCTAATAGAAACAAATTAAGGTACTGATCCTGCCAGGGTCGCAGATTTGAGTTACCGTGGCCCTGGCATAGAGGCAACTGAAGGAACACGGGTGGGTTTTAGTCAGTAAAAGTCTGACACGTTCTCCCGCTCTGGGCGGAGCGGGAGACGTATTGTGATTATTACCCACCAAAAAAAAGTCACTGATAGCATCGAAAGGTAAATCCATTCATGAAGGAATAGCTATATAGAGTGGCTCCGAAAAATTTAGAAGCCTTGAAAATTTGCTGAGTATATTGAAAGAATCATGAGCTGTATTCGTGGTTTTTGTTTGCGCGTCAATGTCTCTCAACCACCAAACTTTTTTTGATAACGGTTTGGAAATGTGCAATGATGTCCTCCATCCTACGATAGAAGGAGAGATCCAGGCTTCTGCTGTCTAAAACCACCCCGTATTCCCACGCACCAGGAACACTTAAACACTCTTCAACGCAACCCCCGACTTACCGCCAATTGAGCCAAATAAAATTAATTCTTATTTCAAGGTGATAAGACTCAGTATAAATGCATAAAGTAAAACTAGGGTCAACACGATTTTCTGAATAACTTAATAATATAATAGTTTAAAAAAAGTTTTGCTCATTGTATTATGCTTTTAACTTTATTTTCTAATTGGGGTGAATGAGAACTTGCGTTAATTTTGTTACTGGTTATGTATAGCAACTTTGTTAAAATAGCCAGGAATACTTCAAGTTACAATTAAGTAAAGAATTGGCTCCTGTGATAATTTTGCAAATTTTATAAATTACGGTGCTGACAGTACCTACCCTCAACACAAATAAAATTATGAGTTCCTACTAAATCTTGGGAAGGTTCGCTAACCGAATGTGAAAGCATTCATAATTAATCCAGGGTAAAGGTAAAATGGTAAATGTCATGCAAATAATATACGATTTATGACTATTTCCAAACTAAAGTGAGAAATTATTGAGAATTTATTACCTTATTCGAATTCAAATACCGGTCCTAATCATTAGGAACTAATTTATGACCTAACGTGCTTAGAAAGCTTACTGAGACAATTTAGACCTCTTCATTAAAATAAACGTTTACTTAAATAATCGGAGCTAACAAAAGTAAGTGGAAAAAATACTTAGAATCTTGAAAAAGCAATTTCCAAGTAAGGAAGGTCCGCTCTCCTTGTAAAAGACAATTTATTTTGGAAGCAATTGATTCTCATTTTTATACTCCTTAATATAGCTTGGCGTCTGGATTTGTGCCGGATTGATGGCTCACACCCTGTTACTTGGTACTTAAACATAACTGGCGAAATGTGGCTGTATTGTAGGTAAATACCAGTATTGTATATGGAGCCACTTCCTATCTGAACTCCACAACCAAATTATTGCCCACAAGGCAGGTGAATGATGAATCTATTATGGCTTCCACTGACTTACTCAGATTTTACCTTACAATCTTCACTAGTAAGTATATTCCGACCACTGAGAGAACGCTTTCCTGACACCTATCTGTTGATCACGATTAAGAAATTGTAAAGAAATTATAATGCGTAAAATACGTATTCTTACTAGTCGTATTTTACAGTTATTTTACCTCTTTGCATCACAGTGATCTTTATTGCCGCTACATAAGGTTGCTGTCAGAACTGCCAATGATATTAACCCCGATGCCGATGGTAATTCACATAGTCTTCGAAGTCCTGGACCTTCATCGCAGTGCTTATTGTTAGTGCCGAGAGTTAAAAATGGTTTTTCGATGTGCTCTGTTGGATTCCCAAACTAAGATTTATACATTCCAGTGCGCAATAAAATCTCGTTGCGATATGTTTACGTCTGTGCTAACATGGTCTTTGGCGAAGTGAGCTCTCATCTAAAGTGATGACAACTCACTTCAAGTTCACTTCGTCTAAGTTTTCACAATGATATTTTTCAGAATAGACCACCTGGAACGCAATTTCTCATAGAATGGTATGTAAAAACACACGTGTGCGCACTTTCATGCGATAAAACTTTTAACACACAATAAACGAAAAAGAAAACATAAAAGCAGATGTCACGTCCATTTTATAGTCACAATATAACAGGGAGATTTCAAACATATCAAAGTATATCGCCGTCCAATATGTTCGGCATATGATTGCCAGTAAAAGGAACAAAAGAGCTGTCCCTTTGAGACAACACGTGTGGTTAGTGTGGTGACGACGCTGAGAAACGAGCCCGGCAGTACCAATTAGGTGCATGTGGGTAGGGTTACCACGCTTTTAAGAAAGACGATATGAGAAAGTCTTTCTGCCAATTTTTTTTGGTTTGATAAGTGACTCTTTATGTACAGGTAGCAGATCAGTCATATAAAAATGATATCAGTTGATTGTTATACTGAGTATGTAATTGGTTATTAGTGCGACAACAACAACAATGCAGCATCAACATCAGCGTTTACAACAATTTAGAGACGATTAAAAATAAATGATCCTTAAAAAAGAAATGAAGAAAAAATATGAATTAAATACAAACTTTTCGACTCCATCCATATTCGTAAAAAAAAATTCTATTAAAAATAGATGCTATTATCAAATTATTCTTTCTCGGATCTCATCCAACACCTCATGTCAGAAAAATTCACAGCGAACAATAAAATGTAGGTTACGATGTGAAAGAAAATTACGTAACAGAATTTACAAGTCACGTAACCTTGAAAACATGAATAACTCTCCCACTTAACATTAATTTTCCAAGTGCTATTGTTAAAACCATGATTTACTAAGCCCGCCTCAGTCGACCGTCATCAGACCAAACAAAAACCACGGAGAAAATATTTCAGCAGTAAGAAAAGGCTGCTATAAATCGCTGCCCTTATTATGTAAAATTTCATTAGGCCTTAGCATTGTAGAAATTCAATGAGAGATCGAGTTGGCAACGTGGCACCCCTGACAATAGGAAGTGAAACCGTTTGGCTCTGAGCCCGCGACTGTACCGGTTACATGACAGATTTCTGAAGATAAATCACATAATGTCGGCTTACTTACTAGAGAATATTTTGCTGTTTGAATTTGGAGAAATTGAGATTGAAAGCGATATTTTTGTCACCTATTTTAGTCATCTATTTATACGTAGCGACCTAGCTATGTAAGTGGCCTAGTGGCCCAGTGGTATCGGCCCTGTCGTGGGTTCGAATCCAGGCAGGCGCTTTACTGTAAATTATTTCATCACAACTGCTCTCAAAACGGTGAAGGAAAACACCGTGAGGAAACCGGCATGTGCTAATTATGGCCCTCACCCTTCCCCGAGAGGAAGCCTGCGTCCCACCAGTGGGAACAATATAAGTTAATTATGACCTAGCTGTTAGTTTAGATGTTACCCATGATAAATCGTAAGTGAACTTTTTAAGACACCTATAATATTATTAACCGTTCGAATAGCCCCTTTCCAACAAACTTTTGCAAGGACATTAAGGTATAACGTGACTATAATTCGAAACACACAAACTTCGTGTATTAGCCGAACTAAATGGAAAATAGATTAGAGCAACATCTATCATCGAATACCTCAATTATACCGGATATTACGAACTGAAATTTCATCAGCATGACGCTACAGAATGCGAAGTAAAATTTATTTCAAGCGTCAAAGAGATTTTACATCACAAAACGAAATGGACAAAAGTAATTTCCTCCAATACGGACACTTTATACTCTGGCCGAAGAACAAAAGCTATTCATTACGGCCTTCTTCCATGCAACATGATATATCTGACTTAATATTGTATACTGAGATTGCTCGTAAACTGGCCTAAAGCATTGTTCGTTTGACCCATATAGAGCAAGATAAACTGCCCCTTAGTTCCTTACTATGTCAATGTGATGAGGGGCCACGATATACTGGCGGCTTTCTCGTCAACATGTGTGTGCCAACGACCGCTCCAATTCGCCGTCATGTATCAGGAATTAGACACATGTAACATTTTTAAATACCCGTTCTTAATTAACCGGAGCGTAAAGCTTAGGTAAATAGGTTGCACGAGAATAACGTATGACTTCGACTTACACACATGTGTAATATTCCTTATTTTATTGCTCTGAATGTAAACAGGTGGCGAAACGATTCGGCGATTGATCTCGTTTTAATTTTTGGTATTAATAAAACAGGGTGAGGTTTTATGTTCTCTTGCGATATAAATATCTTAGAAAGTAATTAAAAATTTGCGATTTAGCATTTGAATTTGAGGCATTGGAATGTGTCGTGCCTCCAAGCATTTGTGTCATGATATCGAAGTTTTGGGTCGGCAAACTTAATAAATCATCATCGTTATCTGCCCAGCCCTTTCCGAACTATGTTGGAGTCCGCTTCCAGTTTAAACATATGCATTTGAATACCAGTATTATATAAGGAGCGAGTATCTACTTGACCTCCACATCCCAGTAACAGGGTATTACGATACCCCGTGGAAAGACTGGTTTTCGGACTTTTGGGCTTCTGACGACCTTTTGGGCTTGAGATGACCCGTATCGCCTCTCACGCACAATTTTGTGAGTTTCAATACCAGGCAAGTACTTATCATAGTAACTTTTTTCATTCATATGTACTTTCTGAGTTTATCTTGGACATTACTGACATCGGTGAAAGGAAACATAGTAAGGAAACCTGGACTTAACCCATCTTGAGCTGGTGACCCATGGTCGTGTCTTTTTTTGTATGTGAAGATGTCTTTGCCCTTGCAATGGGACAATAATAGTCTGGTAGTATAGATAAATCAATAAATCATTTATATATAAACCTCGTCTTTCAGATAATACTTATACTACAGACTTTATTACTACTATTTGTGTTAGTCTTTATTCATTCAAAGCTATGCAAATACCTATCTAAGTAGAATACATATTTATTTTGATAAGTACTAAAAACGAAATGTTTGGGGATGCTTGAAGTGGAATGAAATGAAATGTTGTTTATTTGTTACTGCTCGATTAATTTATAACGATTTAGTGCCATAAAGAAAACTGTTCAGTTTGATGGTCTATACCGTTCCCTTAGATATTTAGTGGTATGAAGAACAGGGTGTAAAAGTTCACTTATTCTCCAAAGAAAAGGGAGGATCCGTCCGACCAGACGGGTGTCGTGTATGGTGGGTTAATGCTCGAAGATTTTTTAGAATTGGCATCTCACCGGTCAATATTGGAGGTTTT
Organism: Aporophyla lueneburgensis; assembly: GCA_932294355.1. Taxonomy (NCBI): domain Eukaryota; kingdom Metazoa; phylum Arthropoda; class Insecta; order Lepidoptera; family Noctuidae; genus Aporophyla; species Aporophyla lueneburgensis. The sequence goes on along the minus strand of OW028745.1, from coordinate 19,524,818 downwards.
CGGCTGTTTAGCCGGATTTGCCTGTAGCCGCATCAATAAATTAAGGCCTCCAACCCGACAATTGATGTCGGCACATAGTATGTATTCTATCAAGTTGCACGTTAACTCTGCTTGCGCGACGCATGATTTTGCGTGACGTCACTGTGATGCATAGTTCGCGTGTGGCCATCTAGATGGCGCTACAATATAATATGACCACACGTTTCTGGTACATACGGCTACATAATCAAACAATAAATTTCCAGTTTTAGCTGGCCTCGCATTGTATAGGTATTTCGAACAATGAGAAGTCAGCTTAAACTGGAAATGTAAAGCTTGATTTGACGCCTTGCGTACATGGTGTAGTTTCAGATAAATTTTACTTGCCTTTGGATTTGTAATTAATAAACACAAGATAGGATTTTTACCTATCAACAAGATTGTAAAACTGGTACAATTGTACATTTAAATTTGACGGATTTATCGCCACTTATCAGGAACAGTTCACGGTATACAAAACAGTAAAACTGGTACGATTGTAAATTTTTAATTTTACGGATTTATTGCCACTTATCAGGAACAGTTCACGGTATACAAAACAGTTTATTCATAAAGCCTTTCATATATAATCCCAGTCTTGTAAGACTATCTAGACTATCCGAGTATACAAAAATTGCCAACTTATCCGGTAAACCCTTTAAGGATCACAAACTGAATGTTCTGTAACTACGAGTACATAGGTACAGAATATCTCACTGAAATATGACTACAGTTACCGCTGATATTAGGGACAGCCTAACTCGGGTCACCGCGGCGAGCATTTAAGGGTAATTTGCATTCTAAAGTCCGTTCGTAAATTCGGTGTTCTATCGACTATTGCGGCAAACCCACGCTAACATTTTGGATTTAGCATATGTAACTAATGTTAAGCGCTTAACTTTGGTGAAATAATTTAATCTGATTTAGTATTTATGAGTCCTAAGCCCATGTTTGAACAGATTTAGTTTCGTCATTTGTGTGTTTGGCTTTTTGGGCGTGAGTGCTTCTATAATCTTATTGATTCTTCTAACGAACACTCAGTTTGTGAACTGATGAAATTACCGGAGGGACAGATCCTGCTGATATTTTTCTTGGAATAGATTTTTCGAATTCTTAACCTCAGTTTGTTTATTTAGAAACCAGATGAATAGCTTGTTAGGCTATGTTTTACACACATGTAAAGTGACCATCTATCTATACATATAATTATGTAAATACTAATAATAAAGCTGAAGAATTCTTTTTTGTTTGTTTGAACGCGCTGATATTTGGAACTGCCGGTGGGATTTGAAAAATTCTTCTTGCATTTGATAGACTAATTCTTCAAAAAGGTTTATAGGTTTAACATCACGCTGCAACCTAAGGAGGCGAGCAATAGAACAAAGTAAAAAGATGTAAAGCAAAAACGAATTAATAGCACGGGTATGCAATGCAGTGTGGGCCAAAATTTGATGCGGACGAAGTTGCGGACAGAAGGCAGTTCATAATAAGACCAAAATCATCGATATAATACTAACGAGACCCAACTAATTATGGATGAAAAGGCCTGAAGTAAACTGGAATGGACCCTGAAACCCCATTATGGCTCGCCATATAGGGACCTTTCGTTGGAAGTGGATGAATCCATTAAATAAATTTTTGTTCCGTGTGGTGCCAAACATAAAGAATAGCACCATCCCAATTCTTCCTGTAGGTGTCGTAAGAGGCGACTACGGGACTTACTAGAGAATGGGCAACAGCGTTCTCTATGAAATTTTACTACCATACTTCAATCGCCAACACACCTGCCAAGCGTGGCGACCATGGCAAACTTTCCTAAATTGGGTACAGCAGTGGACGTTTTTTGGCTAAAGTGATGATGATGACATTTTAAACAACAGTAGTAATGCACTAGATCCAATATACACAATTTATTTCCAAATAATAAATCTTACAATGTGACCCATTTACCAACATTTGTTACATCGGCTTTGATCTTACACGTTCTTAGAAATGAATGAGTCAACTCCCGCGACATGAAAATCAAATCACACGTATGAGTAAATCATAATGTTGTTTTACTTTGATTTAATTCTTGAAACTTGGAATCCTTGAAATATTATTAAAATATTTATTTCTGCTCCATTTTGCAAACATTATTCTCAGTGTGTCCTATTTCTACCGGCTTTAATTTGTCACCTGTCCTGAATGCTACTTATTTCAAAGCGTTGGCCTAGCCATTCTGTTACAGCGTTAGATCATTGTCTATTATCTTTGCTATGCTTTCTGCCCATATTAATTAATAAATATTTCCACCATTTATGTTAAAATTCACCATCATTTTCTGGCTAACCTTTAGGTAACCTACCTACCTTTTTTTTAATTGGAAATCATCAAATGACTTCTCCCGCTCTGGGCGGAGCGGGAGGGCATGTCCGACTTTTACTGACTAAAACCCATCCGTGTTCCTTCAGTTACCCATATGCCAGGGCCACGATATCTCGTTTGAACAATCTCGTGACCCTGGCAGGCATCGGTCCTAGCAGACACCTTCAGTACTGCTGACACCTACCTACCTTGTTCTTGAATTTACTAGTAATTAAACTTTAACCAACTTTAGCTTACTCGTTTTACGTTTCCCCCACTGAACCGTGCTTTCATTCCTGCGATAATAAATTAGAAGCTGCTATATCTATTCATGAGTTAGAAAATTCCATAAAATCTAAAGATACGGCACCTGGTGGTTACGAAATTTCCTTTTCTATGGTCAAGAATCTCCCAACCATTGGCAAACTATTATTACTTTCTATGTACAATAAATTTTACGATTCTGGTTGTGTTCCAAAACAGTGGCGCAATATTCAAATAATCCCTATTCCTAAACCAGGACGAGTTCCAGGACAGTCATCTTCTCTTAGACCTATTTCTCTGATGTCATGTATATGCAAAAATTTTCACTCTATTTTGAACAAACGGTTGGAATGGTACCTCGAAAATAAATGCATATTTTCCGATAATACTGTAGGTTTTCGTAAATTTTAGTCATGTTTAGATAGTCTTTTCACTGTGACGACAAAGATCCAACTTGGTTTCGCTTCAAATCTTGTCACAGTTGGTTGTTTTATTGACATCAATAACGCCTACAATAACGTCGATATCACTAGTCTTTTGAAAATTCTAGATAAACTTTCAGTGGGTCGTAAGTTGTGTTCATATTTGTAGAGATTCTTGAATGACAGAATACTTAAAATTTCAATTAATAACAAAGAATATTTGCGGTCTACGGGACGAGGGTTGGCCCAAGGAGACCCACTGTCACCTCTTTTATTTAACGTTGCGACTCACAACATTTGTAACGCTATAAGAAGCATCGATATATCTCAGTATGCTGATGATTTTGTTTTATTTAAGTCAGGTCCTAATGTCAATGCAGTTGTTTCAGAGCTGCAGTCTGCTTTAAATTCATTTAATTCTATAGTTATTAATCTAGGTTTAGAAATATCTCCTACTAAGTCTAAGGTTTGTATTTTTAAGAGAGGCATGTATAGACAACCAGTTAAGTTAAAAGTTAATGATAGTATTCTCTCTGTAGTCAATAAACATTAAGTACTTGGGAATGTGGTTGGATCAACCGCTCAGATGGGGGAAACATATGAATGAATCGGTTCAAAAGGTTTTAAAATTTATAAATATTCTCAAAGTATTAGCAGGTCCTGGTTGGGGTGTTCACCCTAAACATCTGCGTCGACTTTACATCTCCTTAATCCGCAGGAGGTAGTTTCCTGTATGATTATAGTTACAAGTGTTATTTATCTAAATTGGACAAAGCTCAAAACAAATCTCTTCGTGTTATTGGTGGCTTTATTAGAAGCACCCCCATTCACGTCATGGAGAGTGAATTGAATTACAAATTCGTACTAAATTTTTGGGAGGCAAATACTGTTTAAAATGTATGTCTTTTCAGGAGAACATTGCGGTTAATTTGATGAAGTCGTTAGCTTTAAATATAAATAATTCTCAATATTGGAGAGGTAGAAAACAACCTCTATTGGTCTCAATTTACAATGAGCTTACATCGTGTACTATCCACTCAGTTAAGTTGGTTGAGATGTTTTCTCTGGAGACATGGGTCAGCAACATCGATGTATATAAGACTATTAAACATAATATTCCATCTATAACTAAACCTAAACGACAGTATGACGACAACCGTCTGAAACAAATCTGCACAAATTTTATAGAGGAGGAATATGTTGATTTCCATAAGATTTACACAGACGGTTCTAAGAATAGTGCTGGTAGTGGTGCTGCGGTTTGGGATCCACAATTAAATTCACATATCAAACTTGCAATAGACTCCGATATCTCCATTATGAATGTCGAGTTAATTGCAATAGCAGAGGCTCTTTCGTATATTGACTCAATTCATCACAATAAATTTGTTATTCTAACAGACTCAAAGAGTTTGCTGCAACACTTGGCTCGGTGCACCTCGTCCGTGCGAGGAGTACCGATAGCCTATATGATTTTGGAGTCTATACTCAAATTAGGTCCAAAATCTAACTCCATAGTTTTACAGTGGATCCCGTCTCACGTTCAGATTCATGATAACGAAAAAGCAGATCTTTTGGCCAACCAAGCCGTATCAGAAGGAATTTCTGTAAGCGTTTCTCCGTTAAACACAGATCAAATAAAAATAATAAAACAGCAGTGTACAGACGAGTAGAGTGAATATTTTAACCAGAGGTCAACAGAAAAGGAAATTTGGTACAAGACCATCCAACCACAGCTTCCAGTGTTTAATTGGACGGATCAAAATTTGCTTAGTAGAAGAGATTTAGTTATGGCGCTAAGACTTCGATCCGGTCACATTCCATCAAAAAAATTTGGTTTTCTGATGAAAAAGGTTACGTCACCCAACTGCGACGAATGTGGAGTAATCGAAGATGTACAACATGTTTTGACGGAGTGTGTGCGGAATGAGGCATTGTGGTTTAATTTACTTGGTCCAAAAAATAAGTATAATGTTGGAGAGTGTAATGCTGTCCTGGCTTGTCCTGTATCGGAACAAGCTAGAACACTGTACAGACTGGCATTTTTTGTTTTAAAAAAGTGTTTACTGTGTTAGGTTAAGTTGGTTGTTAGTAGCTAGCTGATGTTACAGGGCGACGTTATCGATCAGCGATAAAGCCCTTTAAATAAAGAATTAAAAAAAAAAGCTTACTTGTTACTGATGACATAATTATGTTTGTTCCTAGTGTAAATCAGTCATCAGCTTATAATCTTCCCACTGCTGGATCACAGGCCGCCTCTCTTTGAGAAGGAGTGAGCTGTAAATCTGCCACGCGGGCCCTGTGCGGGTTGTTAGATGTCACATGTCTTCAAATGTTTGGTTCTAGGACATGCCAGTTTCCTCACGAGACGTTTTCTTTCACTGTTTTAAGATAATTAATTAAATTATTTACACAATGTAAAACGCCTGTTCGAACACAATATGATCTACAATTCATAAGTCTGGGCCTTTAACCACTGGGCCATCAAATTCAAAGTCCTGAGTGACTGACTGATATATCAACACACAGCCTAAACCGCTGGTCCTAGAGACATGACATTTGGAGGGTGTGTTCTTTGTGAAGAGTAAGTATCCACTAAAATGGTTTTTAGAATATCCATCCCTAAGACGGTGAAATGGAGGGTTAAAAGGAAAAATTTTCGACATCCATGCGGGCGAAGCCGCGGGCAGAAGCTAGTACAGATATAATACAATTGTGCTTGTGTAGGATTTGCCTATTCAGATTATGGGTTTTATCACCCACGTCATCACCCAAGGTTTCTGTTTGGTACCAAAGACGGAGTCTCTATTGGAGACCGCCATTCTTTCTTTAAACGACTATTGTCCCAGCCCCTCCATTTTAAACCCGTAATATAATTTATTACTGATCAGATCCATGTCACTTATATACATATGACAATTACATGCCGTTCACCCAATATAGAGCCCGATCATAAAGGAAAACACGTGTTTATCCGATATCAAGCCACATGCTGCCATTTGATCTAAATACTGCATAATGCATCAGCATTGACAGATTGTAAGCAATCTATGAACAACATTAATAACCTAGATTCCATTCTGTTTTGGGATGATAAGTTTATACAGCTGAAATGATTTTGAAGATGATCCGTCAATAATGGACACCGACACTTACTGAATAATGAAAGCTGACAACAACCTGTTTGAAAAATAATGTAAAATATTTACATAGAAAAATGGAGGTAATTTTTTCCAGAATTGAACATTTTCCAGGAATTTTCACAATTTTCTTTCGATAAAAGCTAACTCGTACTACGAACATTTAAAAATAAATATTGTCTAAATCAGTCTAGGCGTTCTCAAGTGATTTATTTACCAACAATAGCATTAAATTTTTATTTATATAGCTTTATTTATCACAGTAACTACTTTATGGGGGAGGGGCTTCTTGCATAGCAATATCAGACGCACGTGTCAATCGATGAGGGTAAGCTACGCTTGTACCGTTTGGTCGATGGATGGATAACCATCTTTACATACCAATGCCCCCCGTGCCATGGAAAGCACGTTAAGCCGTTGGTCCGGACTGTCATTCATGAATCTTTCACAGTCGTTACGGGTCGTCAGAAGCCCGAAAGTCTGACAATCAGTCTTACCAAGGGGTATCCTATAACCCAGTACCTGATCAGATAAACAGTCGCTCTATGTCAGATGCTAGTTTTCAGCTGCATCAGGATTAATTGGAAACCAATCCCAACATAGTTAGGAAAAGGCTAGACAGATGATGAGTAAATACTTTATTATTGTTAGATGATTTCAGAACTCGAAATGGCTACCAAAAATCCTACAATTTCAAGTAAATCAACATGAACAGGAAATATACATTTTCATTAACATTTGCTTATACAGTATGTTAAGGAAATACCGTTCCATTCATGTTCATATCAAATCTAATATTCATACGTTAGATTTGGATATACTTATGTAAATAATTTCGTCGTAACGCTACGATATTATTTCTGCTATATGCTTACTCTTAGGTAAAGTCGATTTCGTAATTTCTTTACCACCCGAAGGTGGATCACTACTTGCATGTCATAAAACGACACGATTTGTTTGGTGTTAGTGTGCCCGGGTAATCTTCAAACGTCTAGTTGTGACTTCCTGTGACAGAGAACTTACACAGAGGGTAACCATTGCCGAATACTCGTACCATAAAATTATAAATACGAAAGTTTGTATGTTTAGATGTAAGGATGTTTGGATTTTTGTTGCTCAATCACACAAAAACGGGTGAATGGATCAGATAGGCACACAGATAGTTTATAACCTGTATTAACACATAGGATACTTGTATTCTGATTGTAAGTGCCAGTAGGATCATTTTTGAAAATCACGCGGTTGAAATTGCTGTGAAAAGCTGGTAATAAATAATATAAACTCCTATGACCAGCCTGGTACTATGACATCTGGTTCCTCCATTTTGCCGTCAAAATGACCCAATGAATCAGATGTCGACCAAGGATTTTTTTTAGTATACTTTTATGTAGACTGATTTGAAATCGAATACTTTGTCCCTCCATCTTGTTGGGGGCAACTTGGCAATGCCGCCAGCCTCTTTGGTTCATTAACATTCGACGAATTGTTCGACGTCAATTTTGTTTGTTAATAATATAGCATCACGCCTTTATTCCCCAAAGGGATAAGCAGAGGTAAACCTATACCTAGTATACCCACATTTCGAAGACATGTGACATCTACCAAGCTACACTGGGCCCGCGTGATGGATTATTGCCCACTCCCTCTCACCGAGAGGAGGCCTGTGTCCCAACAGTGGGAACATTATAGGCTGCTGATGATGGTGATATGACACCCACATTGCACCAGCTATATTTAAATCCCAAGTAATAGGGGTGAACCTATTGCCATCAACCGGGCATAAATCTAGACTCCGAGCTGTTACGGAAAAAATCCTGATAGAAAAACGTGTTGTTGCTTACGTAAACACGTACATTTCGTTATAATCTGTCTATCGATAATACATAATTAAATAATATAGATAATTTCAACCATAGTGAAGTTCCAATTAACTGTGATTTTTTCGTAGAACTGATAACAATTCCCAACAGTTACGCGGTCGACTTCTCAAAGATATTGAAACTAGTTTGTTGAGCCCTGTACTTTGCTTACTAATATTTGTGAGCTTTATTCTTTGACCGTCCCTCAAATAGTCGGCAGTATTTTTCTTTCATTTTTGTCTTTATAATATTGATCATTGGTAATGTCCAGTATCTATATATTAATACGTGAAGCGAAAACTTTGGATCCCTTTTTACGAAAATTGGGCGGACGGAGGAGTATGAAATTTCGCACACTTATAGTTTATACAGAGAAGAAGTGACGAATGCTAATATTTTTTTTTAATTATGTGGAAAAATACATTATTTTCAATAAATAACACGTTACACACACTACTATTCATTACCGTGTATTTAATACACACATGCATAGATATTCGTTTGTTTATGGTCCAAATCTGTGGTCCAATCGAGAACATCTGTCTTTAATATTTTGTGTCTATAGTCTTAGGGTGCGTCTATTAATTACGTGAGGCATTTTTGAAAATTTTTCGACCCCTCCCCCCTTGGTGAGATATCGTAAGATTTTCCTCAACTTCCTCCCCCCTCCCCTAATCTCACGCTAGATTCTGCAAAACTTCTATTTGGGCTGTAAACGTGTTGGATTATTGAGAATTTTCTTAGACCAAGAATAATTTCTTAACTCAAGAATTTATTCTCTTGACTCAAGAAAACCATTTTGTTCAAAATGGTATTCTTGGTTCAAGATTTTGGCTCTTGAGTCAAGTTAATTTTTTTAATCAGTGTTGACCATATTTTATTGTAGAAATAATTTTTCACGCAATTTTACACCGTTTTCTGCGAGAAAAATAATAACGTGATATTTGCCAAGACCTCCCCCTCCCCCATAAGTGAGATTTGGAAAGATTTAGCTTGATCCCATCCCCCCCTTGAACACCTCACGTAATTAATGGACGCCCCTTACTGAATGTCAATTATAACCATAGGTAATAAATTAATTTTATAGGTTTATAACTTATTTCATTTTTAACATCTATGATCATATCGAGAATATTATTCGTATTAGCGACGATAGGAATTTAGTTCAGATTTTTAAGAAATATTTTTTGTGGTGTTATGGGAAGTGTCAAGTATGGCATTAGTAAGTTTCCCATACAAAACTTAGTGTCGTGTGCAAACTAGGGTAGGGTGGAGGTTGTATCGACTTGATAGCCTCATTTTCCGCAATTTTCCGGCCGACCGCAAATATTATTCGATCACATCCGAATCCGATCACATACACATCCGTAGTTCGTAAATTAAAATCACAATTGTATACGAAAATAAAATAAACAGTTAAAAAGCTGAAATAAATGAGACTTTTTTTAAATTAATTTTGAGGGTAGATGTTAGTTATGTTCGTTCTGGGTACTACAGTACCCCTTGGCGCTCTACAGGGGCCTCACGATTGTATAGGCTGGTTATAATTATGACATTTTGAACTGTCATAATTAATTAAAAATAATAGGGAAAATTCTATAAAAACAGAGCAAATTTCTGTGATAATTCATTCCATATCCAGCAGTTAAGAAGTATTAAGAAAATAAAGAAGAGAGTCCTGAAGAAGTATTCTTTACTCATTACACCTACGTCCTGGTCCTGGCCATCAGCGTCAACAATAGTGTTACGGAATGTCAAATATAACCATATAATTTTTTATATTTTTTATTATATTTTTTTTTTTTCGTTTAATAATGTATTTCTATTCAAATGAAGTACGGTCGAATTTCGACCAATGGGCGATCACTAGTTATGGATAATTCTGTCCACTTTGCTCGGTCTACAGCATCTTCATTACCAACTTAGAGTTCTTGCTCATGTTTTCATACAAGTCTGAAAAAAAATCTAATACGATATTGAAAAGTATTAGCGTAAACATCTTTCCCAGCGAAAAACGATGACTATTCAGTAAAGCCAGGAAAATGTGTTTTAATGTTAAGCAAAATAACTAGAAACATGATTATCCGTATACTAAGTCAAATGAATATCACCAGACAGTGGTAAAAATGACTATACAGTAGATTAAAACAGGCATTTGTTTTGCAACTGTAAATAGTAGGTACATCACAGGTGATATGATATGGTACATTAAAGTTCAAACATATTTCACCGTATGGTCGTATGGCCGTATGGCAAGAAAACATTTCTATTATCATGTATATAATTATTATGTTTAAACAAAACCGAAACACAGCAATCCAATTCTAGACCACAAAGTCATAAAACACACACATACTGAAACACACATTAAAAATGAATTTGAAAGCGTTTTTTTTTTTGATGCACTTGTCATTTATATTTTATTTATTCTCTCTGTTCTTGTACTCGTTCTGCTCGTAAACAAAATTTCTTTTTTTTGATGCTGTGGATAACTGTGTGAGTTGCACATTTGTATTTTGTACTTATTCTACAAGATAGTTTATAAGATTTAATGTGGAACTGTTTGTTCTAATAAATAAATACTGTACAAGACAAATTTTGACGACTGATCTTGCTGTGATACGGTCACACATGATTGGCAGAATAATCGAAATCGGCTCAGTTGGAAAAACGAAAAAAAAAAAACACGACAAACTGACGTAAAGTATTTTGCTTCATTATATAAGTTAGCTGTTTCTTTTGTATGCATTTCTTCTGTGACAACTAAACCTAATTTTATTTACTTGTAGGAGTGACAATTTGTTTAAAAAATAACGTCCCTGACTGTGACATACGTTAGAGTATAAACAAACACACATAATTTAAAGATGTATAGTGTAATGTGTGAATACACGCAGATTTGTATTTCAATTAAGGCACAGAAGCCCGGTTTTCAGAAACATGAAACGTGGTAAAAAGAAACGAATTAATATAACGTTGGAAAATTGTTTCCTCTGTTCGAAATATAGTTCAAGTATAAGTTACCGGAAGTTTGCGGAGGAGAAACGATATTTTCGTGAGTTTCGATCGCTATATTTTACAACGAAACTTCGTCGCAGCCCTGAAAGTTACGAACCTAGTGCTTCTATTATGTTTCGGTTGCGAGTTGATAACTGAAAACCTGGGAAAAAAACCAGGTGTGACTTTTCAGTCTTGTATGTAGGTAAGTTTGTTCCTAAATTCAAGTAACTTTATACTATTAGTAGCAATAGTTTTAGTTTACTTAAGATTTTATTAATTAATAAGGTTTAAATTGTTATTTGCATATTTAAGTACATTTCATTGCAATTTGTTTATGTGGTCCGTGCGGTGCCGAACGTGATGAATAGCCAGCCAATTTTTTCCCGTGGGTGTCGTAAAAGATGACTAAGGGACATAATAGTGAATGGGCAGCAACGTCCTCTTTGCATTTTATCACCATACTGCGATCACCAACCCGCTTGCCAACGTGGTGATTATGGGAAATCCCCCCAAAAAATGAACCAGTCAAAGTGGCGGTTTTTGGAGGAGACTTATGTCCAGCAGTGGACGTCCTTGGGCTAAAATGGTGGTGACGATGAGGTTTTCTCACTTTCAAGAAAACTTTGTTACACACCTAATGGTCTTATTTCTCCAACAAGGAAACGCTTGCTACAGTTTATTTAGTGACTAGCAATAACAGAAATTAGTCAGAATTAGTTAACAAATGAGTTTGGAGAACTAGGAAACTTCAAGACAGCACAATTATGTGAAATGTTTCCTATTTTCATGGTTTATACATAAGTTTTAGTCTCTGTTTGCAAATTAAAAGGAATATGTCTGAGGGGAAGACGTGAATAAAACAATAAGAATTATAAAAAACTTCACGTTACATATTCTTCGAAGTTAAAACAAAATCGAGATGAACTCTGTGGTACCTAATATGAATAATGTCATCATCTAACTTCGTACATTGAAAATCCAACGTCAACCTTTGAACACTGTCAAGAGTTCAAAATTTTGTAACTGGTTCAAATGCAGTACCTACACAAGTTAGAAACTTGATGCTGTTTTCAATAACCCAATGTAACATAATAACTACGCATATCTTAAAGGGGCTTGTGGCCAAGTAATAACGGCAGTACAGGTCAATTGATTAAGTAATATAATAGAGAGGGAAGGTAAGCTACGCATGCCACGGTAGGTCCGTGGATGGGTGACCATCTCGACATACCAAAACCACTCAGTGCATTGGAATGCACATTAAACCATTGGTCCCAGCTGTCATTCGAAGATCTTTCACACAGCCAGCCTTTCCAAAGTATCGGGTACCGTATTTGGTATCCATTTTTTTTATTGGAAAAGGCTAGATTAATCTTAATTAGGTAATTAGTGGTCTCTGTTTAACGAGATACTCTGTAGCTATAAATGGAACTTTTCATATAGCTTCTCGTCTCTAGATTTTGTATGAACATCAAGGGAATTGAAATGATAAGCTAATTCGCATTCTAAATCAATTTTCCGTGTTATACCCATTTCATACAACTAACACATTATCAAGTTCAAGTATTCCGTGTGTTGATGGACGTAAAGAATAGCACCATCCCATCTCGTCACGTGGGTGTTGTAAAAGGCGACTAGGGGACTTATTAGAGAATGTATAGCAGCGTTCTTTATGCATTTTATCACCATACTACGATCGCCAATCCGCTTGCCAAGCTTGGCGATTATGGTAAAACCCCCTTTTCGGAAAGGCCTGTGTCCAGCAGTGGACGTTTTTCGGTTGAAATGATGATCAATCAATCAATCAAATCAATTGTTGTTAGTTGGTCAGAAACTTGAGACTTGTTCAAGAGAAAAGCTAGTCAGAAAGTTGTAGCTAATTTAATAGAAAAGCGTAATTACATTCTCACACAAAAGTGACAGCTCTATCAAACAAATAGTTACAAAAACTAGACGAGTTCATTAAGCCGTCAAAGGAAAGCGTTCAAACTTTTTAGGGACACCCTAATTTCTGGGGTCAAAGTGTTTCACGTCACAAACAGTCAGAATCTAACGTGCCAGTTAATTAGGTCCTTTCCTTATTTATTGGACGCGTTATTAAAATATAAATTTGATGCTTATAATTATGCTTACAAGAGAGAATGTGGATGGAAATACGTTAGCTCTACCTACTAGCATTATCAGTTCTGGGATATAGGCCTTTTCTCTAGGAGAGGGTCGCAGCATTATGCTGAGTGATGGCCATTTTGCGTAGATGACGCATGTTTTTCCTCGGCTTTTTTATATTGTTGATGTGTTTAGGCTTTTTCAGCATCGTGTTTACCGCAAATAAACGTATTTTCTTTCTTTCTTTTTTCTTAGAGGATGTGGGCCGAAATCCACCACGCGGACTCAGTGCGGGTTGATAGATGTCATACGTCTTTGATCTTTTTCTAGACATACCCGTTTCCTTCACCGTTTTGAGCCCAGTGGTGATAAAATTATATAAACAATGTAAACTGCCTATCTGGGTTCGAACTCAGAATCGTAAGTCGCGGCCCATACCACAGGACTACCACAACATTCCTATCCACCTATTAATTAAGTTGATGCTTTCTAAAAATCTGAACAATGACTTCAGATCTAGCATTAACATATCAATCAACTGAAATTGTAATAAATAGTTATTCAATAAAAAATATTTCAGTTACAGCCCATAATTTTCTCATTCTTCTTCCATCACAATTCAGATCAAAGAAACAAGCACCGATACTCAAAGTTTTTATCACGCCGCATATTGCAATATAACACGGGTCGAAGACCGACAACTATGTTTTTTGTTACGAAGGGTCTGCCATAACACCCATGCCATAAAATATATGTTTATGTAAATAGTGCCTGAAGGGTCCACTCTCCTTTGAAGCCTTTTGATATGAGGATAACCTCGTAGTAAACAAGCAGAGGGTGGTAATATTGCAAACATCTATTTAGTTCTTTATTGAATGCCTAGTATGTTAGAATGAGAAATTGTGCATTTTTGGACGTTCATTGATTGTCTATTTCAAAATCATCATCACTATCAACTTGCAGACATAGGCCTCTCTTTTATTGTGCCAATACCCACACTCCTGTGACAAACTTATTAACGTTTTGCTCATGTTTGCAACAATGTCGTCCGCCCATCTCGCCGTCCCAATGATTTAAAATATAACCTAAAATTTTGAAGGATATTTTGGGCATAATGACTATATACGAGGAAGTCTGAAAGTGGCACCGATAGCTAAACAAGTTGTATGGAAATTGGTTGTCATGGTATGGTCAAGTGTTTTGGAGGAACTAGAAAATTGTCGTGATTTTGAATGTCGTTGGCTATAAGAGTAGAGGGAGACCAAGAAGAAGAAACGATGAATGGACGGTGCGAATAACGATATGGATAGAATGGGGGTGACTACTGAGTTGACGACTAATAGATAAGTGTAGAAGAAAAATAAATGTTACTCCGACCCCAAATGATTTGTGATAAGGGCAGGAAAATGATAAATGATGATGAGTTTGAGGATCTAAAACCCGAAAATAAGGCGTTTTCTGCATGTAGTACGTAAAGTTATCGTAAACTACCTGTTTTATTTAATTAAAAACATGTTAAAAGATTTCCTACCCTCTACTTAGCCAGCACCCACTTGTTTCCACCTATATTAAAACCAAACAACACCCACTTAGAAACAGCATATTAGACACGTCGTCCGTATAACCTTAATCATATTAAGTTAAAAACTCATCGGCTTAGACGTTCCATTAAACATCACTACGTCATCTGGCCGAGACACCCTCAAGGAAAAGTACTACCAAAAATTGAGGGCCCGCCCCTGACCCGAATACTTCAAATATTCCATCCATCGACAAAATGTTACACAGACCGTCAGTTTATTAATTATATGCAAGTTCCGGTTAGACTTCATAGCTGCCGGAAGTCACATACTTTATTTATCGCAACACTAGGTAAACTACTATCTATTATTGACCTGAAGGAAGGTTTATGTTTAAGAAAATATGGACCGAATTTATGTGTATTTGTAAACTTTTGGGATCAATTTGTTTATGGATATTGTTTTCATCAAGTGCGCCTCGACGTTGTTCGTTTGTTTTGGATAGGGTAGTTTGCTATAATATTTCAGAAGAGTTATTACTTGGGAGTTTGCTCGTGTGGTGCCGGACGTAAAGAATAGCTCCATCCCTCTTCTTCCTGTAGGTGTTGTAAGAGGCGAATAAGGGACTTACTAGATATTGGGCAGCAGCGTTCTCTATGCATTTTACCAACACACTGCGATCACTAACCCGCCTGCCAAGCGCGGCGATTATGGCAAACTCCCCTTAAATTGGGACAGGCCTATATCCAGCAATGGACGTCTTTCGGTTGAAATGATGAAGTTGCCCGTAGCCACACCCTGTTATCTGATAAGTGAAGTACCTCATGTAGTAATACATAATACCTTTTGCTTCATTCTAGAGTCCTTCGTGCGTTCATCCGAGATAACGTGATTGAACTTTCACATTTATTAATTTAGTTGGATGAACACCAAAATGTTCATACAAGAAAATTACCTATCCAGTTTTGTAAACATATGTTCTAATATTATGTTTAACAGCAACCAATGCCACATTGTGTGATATTAACCATGAAAATATTAATAAATATTGCAATGTTTACGCAGGAAATTATTTACAAATTAGTGTTGCTTTACTAATCTTTTAGTCATTTCAGCATCATTCTGACGGTTAGGTTTGAGGAATCAGTGCGTTTTTTTTTTAGAGGAGAAGTCAACATATTTATATAAACGTCATGCTTGTTATCACACACTGGAACTGAATCTACTAAATGAAAGATCAAAGTTGAAAGCCTAGAATTAGTTTTGTAATTTTACAAAAGTGGCGCGCCATAGATATGCGTCCCATAATCATTAGAAAAAAAAATAATGTAATGGAAACTCCTTAGTGATATTAACTTTTTGGATTTTCCAATTGCACTGATAATAAAAAAAATTATAGAAAAAGTGTTATACTATGATTAGATTTTTACAATATTTCAATATAAACTCGTTTTTAACCGACGAAAAAAAAAAGGAGGAGGTTATCAATTCGACGCGTATATTTTTTTTTTTTTTTTTTTATGTATGACCACGCATAACTTTGTACATGGTAAGACGATTGTGATAATTCTTTTTTTATTGGAAAGGGTATACTCCCAAGGTGGTCCCATATAAATTTGGAAAACAAAATCGAACCCTAAGGGTCGGAAAACAGGGGATGATTGATTGTTCACTCACTGATTGTAATGTATAACCACGCATAACTTTATACAGAGTAGTCCGATTTTGATAATTCTTTTTTTATTGGATGGGGTAAACCTTGCCAAGTATTATTAGTACATTCAAGCCACAAAAAAATATTAAATAAAAACTTTTTAACAAAAAATTAAACCGCCGAAAAAACTGAAAAGCATAAAATAATAAACCTTAAAATTATGAGTCGGCGCTGAAAAATCAATGAACAAAGATCACTCAAAGCGCCGACTCATAATTTTAAGGTTTATTATTTTATGCTTTTCAGTTTTTTCGGCGGTTTAATTTTTTGTTAAAAAGTTTTTGAAGTATTTAATTCGAATTCTTATTATAAATAATAGAAGCTAAACATACTTGTAAAACATGTTATTAATTTTCTGTATTCAAACCCGGGCAGGCATTTGGCTTGTTCTCTAAACGGTGAAAAAAATATCGTGATGGAACCAGCAAATCTTAGAACAAAAAACTCGAAGACATGTGACGTCCACCAACACAAACAAAAAGTGCGTGTAACATAAGTCGTCTTCAGCGGTAGCTGAACTTTCAGAAGTTTTTTTCTGAACTAAGTGAACTAGTTGTGAACATTTTGAGCCAAACTTTTTGACGAGAAAGAGATTTAAAATTAATCAAAGTTCGACTCAGATACTAATTAAACAGGTGTAGTCTCAAATTCATGTCCAAGTCCTAATACAAAAAAGCAAACACGAAAAACTAAAAGTGTTGGCAGAACAGTGGTTATTGGCTTTGCTTGCCATATTAAAAAAAAATAGGAAAACTAAAGACTGCTGGATTAGTATGTGGGATTCTAAAAAATAACTTAAGGTAGATTTTAGTTATGTTCCAAGAACATGTTGTTATGTTCGTTTTATTCTATCGTTCTCAATAAAGAATATTAATATGTGAGATCCTCTGCTAGCGGAAAACGACATTATTCAGAACGTCTTCCCTCAAGCTATGTCTTTACCCCACCCTTCTCTCCTCGCCGTTGTTTGAATATTTGGCCCATGTACACATAATAACATTTTCTACTTGACCTATTTGGACCTTGGGTTGACCAATTATCACAAACGAAATTATCAGATTGCCGCTTCGAATATTAAATCATCATCATCATCATCTATACAAATATATAAAATTGGAGTGTTTGTTTGTAATATTAAGATAACCACTTTTTACTAAGTGTATATGGATTTATACACGGTACATATACCAAAACAACATCTTTTACAATTTTTGTCTGTCTGTCGGTCTGTCTGTCTGTCTGTTTGTTCCGGCTAATCTCTGAAATGGCTGGACCGATTTTGACGCGACTCTCACTGGCAGATAACTGATGTAACAAGGAGTAACTTAGGCAAACTTTATTTTAGAAAAATACCTGCGTTAATTTCCGACATCCACGCGGGGAAAGCCGCGGGCAAAAGCTAGTAAATAATATATGTATCACAAGCTTCTGAGAGCAGTAGAATGGAAACAGTGGCCCTGACTTACGAGTCTTACGTTGTGGATTCAAACCCAGGCAGACGCTTTACCTTAAGTATTTTATTTCATAACCACTGCTCTAAAAATTGAGAGAAAAACATCACGACAAAACCGGTATATTCTAATAGGACCGAACATTCGAAGACACCAACAACATCACATCATCAGACATCCACCAACGCAAACTTGGTCCGCGTGGTGAATTACGGCCCACTCCCTCTCACAGAGTGGAGGCTTATGTGTCCCAGGAGTGGGAACGATATACTCTGATTGTGGTATGATTATGCTAATACTGTAGCTTTCCCACAGCTTCATCTGCGTAAATATCGGTACTATAAATATTTTCGGGTGGGTACAATAAGTACCTTCCTTTATTGAGAACACATACCGAAGTGATACGGTACGTATGTGTGCTGTAAGATCTTGAGAAATCACATCCTACAACTTAAGCATCGAACCATATACCTCTTTACCCTCCTAAGTCATATAACACGATTCTAACATGAACATCAAAGAAAATTATTCCACAAAAAAACTACTCAAGATTACTGAATCAAAACTAATTGGTTTCACTACGCAACGTAATACACATATCTACGTATAAATTACCCATACCATAGAATAATAAATTCATAAATGTAGTTGCGAAAATCATGTACTCTCAGAGTAGGTATATGTGCGTGTACTGGTGTCACTGAAATAATGATCGAAAACTGAAATTGATGGCATCGAGGCTTCGCAGTGACTGCTGTCATGAAATTAGTGGCATAGAGACTTTGCAGTGCCTAGTGATATGAACTTAAAAGTACTGAGGCTTCGCAGTGACTGCTGTCATGAAATTGGTGGCCTAGAGGCCTTGCAGTGACTACTGATATGAAGTTGATAGCACCGAGGCATCGCAGTGACTGCTGTCATGACACTGGTGGCATAGAGGCCTTGCAGTGACTACTGATATGAATTTAATGGCACCGAGGCTTCGCAGTGACTGCTGTCAATGAATTGGTGGCATAGAGGCCTTGTAGTGAATAGTGAAATGAACTTAATGGCACCGAGGCTTCGCAGTAACTGCTTTCATGGAATTGGTGGCCTAGAGGCCTTGCAGTGACTGCTGATATGAAGTAGATGGCATCAACGCCTTGCAGTAACTGCTGATATGAAGTTGATGACATCGTCGCCTTGCAGTGACTGCTGGCAAGAAATTAATGGCAGAGAGGTCTTTCAGTGACTGCTGTCATGTAATTGGTAGCATAGAGGCCTTGCAGTGACTAGTGATATTAACTTAATGGCAGCGATGCTAAACAGTGACTGCTGTCATGAAATTGGTGGCATAGAGGCATTGCAGTAACTACTGATACGAACTTAATGGCACCGAGAGGCTTCGCAGTGACTGCTGTCATGAAATTGGTGTCATAGAGGCCTTGCAGTGACTACTGATATGAACTTAATGGCACCGAGGCTTCGCAGTGACTGCTGTCATGAAATTGGTGTCATAGAGGCCTTGCAGTGACTACTGATATGAATTTAATAGCACCGAGGCTTCGCAGTGATTGCTGTCATTAAATTTGTGACATAGAGGCCTTGCAGTGACTACTAATATTAACTTAATGGCACCGAGACTTCACAGTGACTGCTGTCATGAAATTGGTGGCATAGAGGCCTTGCAGTGACTACTGATATGAACTTAATGGCACCGAGGCTTCGCAGTGACTGCTGTCATTAAATTTGTGACATAGAGGCCTTGCAGTGACTACTGATATTAACTTAATGGCACCGAGGCTTTGCAGTGACTGCTGTCATGGAATTGGTGGCATAGAGGCCTTGCAGTGACTACTGATGTAACTTATTGGCACCGAGGCTTCGCAGTGACTGCTGTCATGAAAATGATGGCATCGAGTTCTTGTGGTGACTGCTGTCATGAAATATAGGTTGATGGCACCACACTCTTGGGAAACTGTAGCTTAAGCAAAACCAAATTAAAGTCAGGATTGTAACCATTTTCGAAAAAACTCGGTTGGTAATATCTGCCATACATGGCAATACAATCCTGAATATTTTGACGTATTAAATTACCTGAATCTGAAGGTATTAACATTGCAGAATGTCAATTATGAATCAATTTGCTTAGCCTATTCTCAATTATACAGGGGTCGGCTTCCTGTCTAACCGGATGCAGATTATACATTGAGTGGCTTCAGCAGCTTGTGGGTAACACGATACCCCTTGGTTAGACTAGTTTTCAGACTATTAGGCTTCTGACTCCCCTTAAAGACTGTCATAGATCTACAAATAACACTTGGGACCAACGGATCAACATGATTTCCACGGCACTTAAAGGTCTTGCCATGTAATAAATGGACTGTCCCTTCTATTCATTTATATTCTTTACTAACACTCAGTTCAGTTCAATAATTACTAGAGTAAATACTATTTCAAAGGCTTTATATACCAGGTATATAAGGACCTAACACCCTATTGAGTAATCGGCTATTGTAACGTACGGCGATTCGGTCGTAGGGAATGTCCCTATTGTGTTTCGAATAGTACTTCAAAGGAAATAAATCGATAGTCCTACATAGAATTTATATAGGTGTTCTTTCCTTTTTGTACAAAGTTTTTTTGTGTAAACTAGACTCATTTTGGTGTAATAATTTTGGCTTTTATTTACGAACTAGCTTTTGTTACTGACTTCGCCCACGTGGTGGCAGAGTTATCCCACGGGCACGTACTACCGTAATAAAAGTCTCCTATGTGTTTATTCAGGTTACAAACTATCTGGGTTCCAAAACTTATCCAAATCCGTTTGCCCGTTTTTAAGTGAGCGAGCAACAAACATCAAAAGATCTAAACATCCAAGATCTAAAAATCCAAATATACAAACTTTCATATGTATACATGTATATGTACTGGTACTAAATAATTATTTCGTAATCTTCGATCAATAATAGCACTAGATAAAGGATCAGGAACAAAAATAAGGCGCTCAAGTGGCCACGTTTGCACACACTTACACATTTATATTTCTTACTACGAAATATAGAAAAACGTTTCATAATAATAACAAGTTCAGTTTATTATAATCCTTAACACTCAAACATAAAGCATAATTACGATTGCAAAATATTCATATTTAAGTCCTTTTGTCATCGGAGAAAGGTAAAGAGCAATAAAGGAGACGGGCATTTCTGGGCCAAATTGTAATAAGTAGAGATATAGTTTAAAAAAAAGGTTATATTTTTCTATTGGATTAATCTGAGAAATTAACTCAATTTACAATCTGGAAAATGAGAAATCAGAAAATGAAGTTAAGGTTACGAAGTAAATGGTATACAGATTAAATTATAATCGACTAACGTGACAGGGTGTATACTATTTAAGAAAATGCCTTCACTAGATGATTAATTGAATTAAAATAATTAAATGTATTAGAATTAACGTATTGAACAGCTAAAACCGATTGAATATCTACATAATTAAAATAAATTGACCCACGTTTACCAATCGATTATTGTATTTTTAGTCTGTGCTAACTTTGACATGATATGCATGACATGACACTAGGCATGGGCGTTTTTGGTTTTGAGCGCTAACTGATATTTATCCGATTTCAGATTTCAAAATCGATTTCAAAATCCGTTTATAGAAATCTGATATCCATAGCGCCAAGCCTCGCTCCAAGAAACCTTGAACCATAAACCAAAATACATCAACGTATAATCTGGAAATTGAAATACAGTAAAGATTATATTGATCGCATTATAATGTCCGTTAGATTTCCGAATGCCGAAATCTAAATCACAAAATTCACGCTATCTTTTTTACTCCGCTAAGTTACGTTTAGTTACAAAGAGAGAAAGCGAATTTCTAACAAAATCCAGTTTGCGTCTGGATTTCGTTTGGTTATAAGATCCAGTGATTTTATGTCGATTCGTTTGGTGGTAGATCGTTAGCGTTTGGTTCGGCTTGGTAGATTTTTGAAATCCAATCTTCAAGTTTTAGAAATCGATACGAATCGATTTTTGTATGAAATCAGATTTTGAATTCGTTTTTGATATATCGGACCATGCCTACATAACACGTCAGTGTCATGTAAGCATGGTCAACTCACTTGTTTCGTATCGTTTGCGTTGCGTATACGTTTTGAGTGTGTTTCCTCTCATAGTTTTATTGATATTTTCCTCGACCCCTGCTCTCATTCTACGGACTTCTGATCTACCTCGCTGTACACCCTTTGCCTTGCTACCATACCGGACACTGAGAACCCTGCTTAAACGTTTGACTTGGACTTGTTATTTTGGATTTCACGAACGGCCTACCGATTGAGAATTGAAACCATGGATCATTGCGTAAATTGTGGCATAGCGACTAAACGCTGTAATACAATAGGTCGTCGAGCTTTAGATGACGAAATGATTTTAGCAGTGATTCGTCAACGGCGTGCACTACAATCTGTAAGTACTTACTCACTTCCTATTTATTAGTTCACCAACGTCTACCACGCTGGCTTGCAGTCTTTACAGCGTTTTCTTTCACCATTATACTACCAAAATAATAAACTATACATAGGTAAACATTTAAAAGGCCTGTGAAGATACATTACGTTGAACTAAGTTACTACTGAACTGAGATTTTTTTAAAGTGATCATGTAATCTGTTACTAAACACTTTACATCTTTCAGGTAAACTCCAGTGGCCATGTTTGCCAAGCTTGCTGGATCTTGGCTCAAAGACCACCTCTTGGTGAACCTAGACAGCTTGGCCACCGTATTGTTTGTCTGCGATGTGGATGTATGGATACCAATCACACTTCAAAAATCAGGTTTTAAGTGTAGATTGTTACATAATCTCACTTTTCCTTAATCTATTTTAACTCTGTTCTCAGATTGCCAAAATCTACAAAATTTTCAGTGATTGTTTTATAATATAGTACCTATTTATTAACACCACTTTGATTTTTTTACATCCAGGCCCAAAATTGTATGGAAGCGTATCCATCTCCTTTAAAATGTCCCTTAAAAATCAAAAGTCATTTTGATATAAGTACAAAATTATTTATTCTAAAACTGAAACTTAAAGTCTAAGCAATGTGGTTAAAAACAATGTGTTGACAATTTCGTGCTTACTCTATTTTGGAACTAGACGTGGTTCTTGGTATTACATTTCAATGCTCAGAACACAGTACGTATTGAAAGACGTAGAGTTGCAGAATATATTTTTTGAAGTGAAGGTACGTTTTGATGATGGCAATCATTTTTAATCGATTTAAAAAGTAGGAGGACTAAAATAGTATAATAGTTATTTTATTTAATTAAGTGCGGGTTAAATCAATGTGATCCACCCGTATAAAAAATGGGTGCGTCTACTTTTATGTACCAGTATTTAGAAGTTAAATTTGTATTAAATCAAATTATTTTTTCATTTAAATTAAAGTTCAAATATGAATTTTTATAAGGTTTGTATATTTCTTCTCCTCTTTCTTTCGCTACAATAGATACCCATTCTGCACAGCGAAATGGCTCGCTAGGAAATCTACAAACAAAAATAAAATATAAAATTGCAATACTACTTCATGCATTCTCTGTTCCAGAACAGACAATGTTTGTTGCAATAGTTGGTGCGTTGTCGCAAACATTGGTCAAACAATCATAATATGTATTTGCTAAATGATTTATATTTACTATTTGATTGTTTTTATATTATGAAAAACACTTAAAGATTTAAACTTATGGAAAAAAAGATATTCCTTCCAAAAACTTGGTGCTACAGTGGTTATTTACACAATTTTTGAACGCGTGCTGCGGCATTTAAGACGTCTTATCGTTGGCTATCATTGGACCAAACTAATTTCAAATAAGAGCACAAAAATATTTGTGCTCTTATTTTCGGGCCGTTTTTGAAGCGCTCATCGGGAATCTAGTACATTTTTGATCGAAGTTCGTAATGCCTAGATTTCGTTCCGGCAATTGGGACTCGAGGTCGCCTTGCACAAGTCCGAGGCCATGGGTTTTCATGGTCCTCGGAACGCGCCACCTGCGGGTTCCCAACTCACGGTAGGAGGGGTTCACATCGGCGTCGAGTCGACGATGAAGTATTTGGGACTTGTCCTCGACAGCCGGTGGAACTTCGTCGAACATTTTCGACGTTTGGCTCCCAGACTGGAGCGGGCTGGAGCTGCCTTAAAGCGGCTCCTGCCCAATCTGGGGGGTCCAAACGCCTCCTGCCGGAGGCTCTACACGGGGGTCGTGCGGTCCATGGCCCTCTACGGGGCACCGGTGTGGGCGCCCTCATTGAGGCTGCGCCCAGCGCGCCGGTTGAGTGCGGCCCAGAGGCTCATGGCTATCCGGTTAATCCGAGGATACCGCCCGATCTCGTGCGAGGCGGCGAGCCTCCTTGCCGGAGTGCCGCCATGGGATCTGGAGGCAAAGGTCCTCGCGCACATGTGGGAGTGGTGCGAGGAGGCGAAACGCCGGGGCGAAACTCCGCTGCCGCGACAAATCGCGGTTCGGCGGACAGAGCTCCGGTGTGATCTCATGGCAACATGGCGGGTACGATTGTCGCAACCCAGCGCAGGGCACGCCACAATTGCGGCGGTAAGTCCCCTCTTTGAGGAGTGGATAGAGAGGCGCCATGGCGTCCTCACCTTTCCGCCTGACGCAGGTTCTCACCGGGCATGGGTGCTTCGGTGGGTTCCTATTCAGGATAAAGCGGGAGGATACGCCCGGGTGTTTCCATTGTGAGGATCGTCTGGAGGACACGGTGTAGCATACGGTGGAGGTGTGCCCTGCCTGGGCGGGGCACCGCCGTGTCCTCGTGGAGGCGATCGGCGGCGGCGACCTCTCGCGTCCGGCCCTGGTGCGAGTCATGGTACGGAGCGCGAGGGAATGGGAAGCCGTCACCTCCTTCTGCGAAGCAGTAATGCTCGTGAAGGAGGAGGCGGGGCGCGTGAGGGAGTGGCAGTCACTGCGCCCTCATGTCCCTAGCCGCCGCAGGAGGAGACGCCCCGGGCGTCGGGAGTCGATAGCGGACTCCCGGCCACCGTAGGCGCGAGCTTGCGGGTGGCGAGCAATGGGTAGCTCGCTGCCCGGTAAGGACCAGGCTCGGGTCGACGGCGCGTAGTGTTCCACGCGCGCCTCAAAGAGATGTCACCAGCAGTGTAGGGGTCTACTAGGACCGATGCCTGCC
This sequence comes from Aporophyla lueneburgensis, assembly GCA_932294355.1. NCBI lineage: Eukaryota > Metazoa > Arthropoda > Insecta > Lepidoptera > Noctuidae > Aporophyla > Aporophyla lueneburgensis. The sequence goes on along the minus strand of OW028745.1, from coordinate 19,499,793 downwards.
GGGGTCGCGTGATTGTTCGAAAGAGATACCGTGACCCTGGCACATGGGCAACTGATGGAACACGGGTGGGTTTTAGTCAGTAAAAGTCTGACACGCCCTCCCGCTCCGCCCAGAACGGGAGAAGTCATTTGATGATTTCCCATCCTGAAAAAAAAAATGCCTAGATTTCGTCAAACGCGAGAGTTATGTTACGCGTTCGTTATATCCATGCCTGACCTAATTCTTTGATCTTTATTATTTTACTGAAAAACTACATGATACCTCGTCTTAATATTTTCCCAAAACATACAATTTAAAGATGCTTGTGTTTCATCAAATATTATTTTTATGAACTTAAATGTTTTATCTCTTTCATAAAAACATTTTCATGATAACAATCGCACCTTGGTATATCTCTAATAAGAGGCAATCACGACCTCTGCATCCAAACTGTGACAGAAGAAATCTCAGAAAGGACAACAGCGTACAAAGAGCGAACCACGAACCATACAAACATACATAAATTCATGCGTTTTTCCCATGGGGGTAGGCATAAAGCACGGAACGCCACCTGCTACGATCTCTACACACTCCTTTTGCCTCGTTTAGGTTCATACAATTGGTCATACACACACGCCGCCGGTTGCATCAGTACTACGCACCTGACCTTTCTAAAGAACATCACCAGGAAGGTCACTATATGTCCTCCTAAGGCGTCCCCTCCCGGTGTTTCCACTCACATCTGCCTTGTAAATACCTTTTGTGAGCCGTCCTTCATTCGTCCTCTCAACATGACCAAACCATCTAAGCATACACTTTTCAATTTTTATCACATATTCTTTTAAACCACACCGTTCTCTTATCACATCATTCCTCAGCCTATCATTCATAGTTACACCACACATGCTTCGCAAGGAACGCAAACATGCTAGCAGTAAACCTGATGAATACCCAAACAGAAGATTAAAAAGAAAGATTCCTCAAGAAGTTATTTAAGAAGTTTCAATAATAAATGGAAGAGTCATTGAAGAGCTTCCATACAAAACGATTAAGTATACTGTAAGAATGATAGATTGCAATATTCAAAATAAACCAGCTTAACAAACTCACAATAGTCTGAACCAAACAACAAACAAACCGAACAGAGTGGCGCTTCTTCGAAACACATTAATAAAAATGACCACACAAGCTAAATGATGGCACGTTGTGTGGTGAATTATTGTGCACGGCAGTGTAAATACACCTTCTATAAAGTTACACACAGTCTTGCACAATATCAGTGAGAAGAAACAAACACTGGTAAAGGAAGCTGCATCTAAAGCTATTTTCATCTTCGTTTATTTACGTTTCAAAACAAATGCACGGAAAACGGTTTTGTGAACCCTTTATTTAAAAACAGTTGACTTGTGAGAGTCGACGAAAGGAATACACTATAGCAGTTTAATGTGTAGTAAAATGGTTATGTAGGTTAATTATTTCCTTTGAGGGGCTTGTGGCTAAGTTATAACAGCTGTAAGGGTCGATCGATCAGCCAGGGACGCAAAATTGTTTGAAAGAGATACCGTGACCCTGGCACATGGGCAACTGAAGGAACACGGGTGGGTTTTAGTCAGTAAAAGTCTGACATGCCCTCCCGCTCCGCCCAGAGCGGGAGAAGTCATTTGGTGATTTCCCATCCAAAAAAAAAGGGTCGATTGATCGAGATCATCAATACATATAAAGACCCTTCTGTGTCTGGGAAAGCACGTAAAGCGTTTGGTCCCTGTGTCATTCGAAGATCTTGAATGGTTGTTGCGTGTCGTTAGAAGCCTGAAAGTCTGGTATTATCCAGTAAATGTGATGCGGAGGTCAGACAGGCAGTCGCTTCATGTAAATTTCTATTGAATTTGTTTTGTATTTGTTTTTGTATTTGTTTGCTTTTTGTGTATTTGTGTGTGTTTTTTTGTTGTTTTTGTTTGTTTGTATTTGTTTGTTTTGTTTCTTATTTTTTGTTTTGTTTGTGGTGGTGGTGGTGGTACCAGATGCAGCTGAATACAGCTGCATCCGGTTAGAGTGGAAGCAGTGAGAGAGCAGTCCCCAATAGATTTGGGAACAGGCTAGGCGTTGATGTGGTTATTATATTTTTGCAGAGAGCTGTGAACTTAGGGCCAATTTCATCAATGAACATCGAAAAGTTTAAGCACATGTAAACTACGATCAAGTGCTGTCAGTGTCATGATTGTTGTGGAAAACTGACACTGAGAGCTCTTGAACGTAGTTTAGATGGACTAAACTTTTTTGTGTGTCAGTGGTAAAATTCGCCCTTATTTATTCCTACCACGTATAACCGAAATGACAGTTATGTTATACGAAAAGGTATTGAAGATTTTGAAATGTAATGTGTTTGTGTAACTCTTTCGTTCTGCGAGTATATGTACATAATGTTTAGCAAATTGTACACACATGTCAGTTCCAGGCTTGACGATAAAACATGTGTACTTCGTAAAGTTTATTTTTAGGTTTGGAACGTTTTAATCTTCACTCTTAGATTTGCTTTTACCTTTTACATATAGGTATATTATCTATACATATTATAAATAAAATTCGGTTTTACTATTTATCTCTGTGACCATGGTGTTCTTCTGAACTATACAAAGTTTGATGCGGTTTTCAGCATTATTCGCAGAACTGATTTCGGAAGGTTTATGAGTATAACTTATAAAGTTATAAATGTAAAACTTATCCTACTTTTGTTATAAATGTTAAAGTTGTTGTATGTTTAGATGTTGGTTCTCAAGCACGCAGAAACTGCTCAAATAATAAATCGTATAATATCATCTATTGAAGTACATTCACTTAGTCGTAGAACCTTAATTTAGGAATGTGAAAATAACTTTGTAAGTTACCTTTTTACGCCTTATTGGCTGAAACGGATTTGAGGGATTGACCTGGGGACCCTTACCTAGGACAAGAGTTACCTACTTTTCATTTCGGTAGTACGTTCCTGTGATATTATTTCTGACATCCATGCGCATGAAATCTCGCTGATTGGCCAACTAGGTAAATCCATGCGCATCAGGGACAAGTCGAGTACGCTATAATATATAACATATAAATGATTTCGTTTTTACAAGTAGGGTTGTACAAACACTCTTTTTTTTTTTTTTTTTTTTTTTCAGGATGGGAAATCATCAAAAGACTTCTCCCGCTCTGGCCGGAGCGGGAGGGCGTGTCAGACTTTTACTGACTAAAACCCACCCGTGTTCCATCAGTTGCCCATGTGCCAGGGTCACGGTATCTCTTTCGAACAATCACGCGAACCCGGCAGGCATCGTTCGTAGTAGACCCCTACACTGCTGCTGACATCTCTTTGAGGCGCGCGTGGAACACTGCGCGCCGTCGACCTGAGCTTGGTCCTTACCGGGCGGCGAGCTACCCATTGCTCGCCACCCGCAAGCTCGCGCCTACGGTGGCCGGGAGTCCGCAATCGACTCCCGACGCCCGGGGCGTCTCCTCCTGCGGCGGCTAGGGACGTGAGGGCGCAGAGACTGCCACTCTCTCACGCGCCCCGCCTCCTCCTTCGCGAGCATTACTGCTTCGCAGAAGGAGGTGACGGCTTCCCATTCCCTCTCGCTCCGTACCATGGCTCGCACCAGGGCCGGACGCGAGAGGTCGCCGCCGCCGATCGCCTCCACGAGGACACGGCGGTGCTCCGCCCAGGCAGGGCACACCTCCACCGTATGCTCCACCGTGTCCTCCAGATGTACAAACACTCTTACACGTCAATCATATTTTCAACACTACATAAAGTCGGCGTTACCTAACTGACTACTCTGAGAAGAAAGGCCGAAACAAACTCAGAAGCCACAGTCTATTTTAAAGACCTAACATAATCTTGGTCAGATCATGTGTGATCACTGTGGATTGGTGTCTTTAATGGTCTATTGAGGAAAGAACCACACAGATTGAGTGGACTTGTCTAATCAGTTCAAGTATTTATCGGTAATCGTGCAGTTCAACTCAGAACTTAAGGAGCTCAACAATTTGACAAACAATTCCAAAGAACAAGACATTTGTGTTGGCAGCATAAATTACTCAAACTGCCATACTAAGATTCAAACTAAACTAACTATATCTATAGCAACAAAACACACCGAACCTAATTACTTTTACAAGAAACTTTTTCGCTGCTCTATCACAAACAAAACCATTCTTATTCGTATACCATATAGTAGAAGCCTCAACAAATTAATCCATTTGTGCAAATCCGCAAATTTGCAGACAATTTATCTTCTAACCTCCAATCGGGAGAAAAACGATGCTAATGGAGACGAAATAAGTTGTAAGCACTCGGTAATTTATGGACACCCTACTGGTAGGCTATAAATCTGTAGTCCGGATAGATCTGTACAAACAAAGGTGGAGAAAGTTCGGCAGCAGGTGAATTAATTATCTATCGCTTGGTTACCCTTATTATTCATGGAAGTGCTGTACAAAATAACTTATGTTGGTACCTAAATTAGGCATTTCTAACAGTGTTTGGTAGAACGTTCTTACAACCATAAAAGGCATATCTTTATGGCCTGGTTAACGTTTGAAAAAATGGAATCGTTATTTCACCCAGTTGCAAAATTTCCGCCTTAAGGTAAACGCACACTTGTTTGCGCCGAAAGAATCGACCGTGCCGAATTCTTCCGGCGATTCGTTCGATTTGGCGCTGATAAGTTTACGGGGATTCACATGAAGCAATTCTTAATTTCAATTCTTTCGGCTCCTTCACTTCCTTCAGCTCTGATGGTTATGTTGCTTTGGTCTTTAGAGAGATCTTTGGAGTTTGCCTAAGAGCGACGGAACGCAGCATTCCGAATATAAAAAGTCAGAATGAAATTCAGAACAGTACACTGCGGTCAAACAAAAAAGTATGAAAATATTTGGTAGCAAACATGATCAGAACCTATCTGGAGGTGGTAAACTAAGATAGTTTAAATTATTGTAAGAGCCCTATTTAAAGCTTCCAAAGACAGCCGCACCCCAACAACAAGACGTGACTCTAATTGAATATTTTTATGAAAATTGAATGGATATTTTTCTTCCAGAAAAAGTCGCGTCGCACCTGTCTACGGGAGCCTCTATTCACGACAGTAAGTAAAATTATTATCGATCCAAATAGTTGGAACATTTACTTAGTCCTTGAAAGTTCAGCAGCTGTTGTATGATATTAAATAAGTCAAGCGTAATGATTAAATTAATTGTTATAATCACGAAGGTCAGTGTTTATCTTTTGTTTCCTGAATGACCACACAGGATATATTGTGTATAACAGATAATTAATTACTTTGGTTTTCCTTAATTTATTACAAGTACTATTTATCTACTATAAATTAACATTTTCAGGCTGAATCAATACGGCCGATTAACGAAATTATCGGTTAATTCCTGCTTAATAATTTTAGCAACCCAAGCCATTAAAATGTCCCCATCTCCAAAATACAAATTCCTCAGTTTTAATAATCGTAAACCGAACGAATTCTGCAGAGGTCAGATATTTCAGACAATGCCTGCGTCGGCTCGTTAAAAAGTGAAAAGAATTGAAACCCACGCACTATTGAATGAAATGATCTAAGTAAATGCTTTGGACCAACAAAGACTCGAAGTATTATACTAAAATTTATAGGATAAATGATTTTTTCACACTAAAAATGCGAATTAAAAGTACTGTTTCTTTAATAGCTAAAATTATCGATCTTTGGAAAACACGCTAAGCTGTGTCCCAGCTGTCATTTGTAGATTTTTGATAGTTTATGGATAGTTAGAAGCCCGAAAGTCTGACAACCAGTCTTACCAAGAGGTATCGTATTACCCTGTAAGTGGATAGTGGAGGTCTGATAGGCAGGTTGCTTCATGTTAAATTCTGGTATTCAGCAAAAATCGGTTGGACTCGACCCCAGCGTACTTGTTAAATAGCTAGACATAATATATATAGTCCTCCAGACCGTATTTCGGCTATGGCGGCCAATCTTAACGGAGACTAGCCATCAGTGCGGGACATATTATGGTGCACAAGTATGTGCGCTCACTCTTCCCTCACTCTCATAGTCCGATGGGACGGCAATCCGACACGACCAGAGAGAGATCAGGCGCAGGACCAACTGCTTAACGAGCTTTCCGAGGCAAGGGATATCACACCGCCAACATTCAAACTCCGTGCTGTGGTTATTAAGAAATTCCTAATGGAAAATCCCCATTAACACTTTGCCCAATCTGGGAATTCGCAGCGGCTAGACAGAATTTGACGTAATATCAAGACGTAAACACAATACAAGTCATTGAAAGGAGTTGAGAAATAGGTAGCTCTATGGCAGAATCATACTCATCGATTACACGACAGCTATGAACGCCGCAAAATTACGCAGCTTTCCCCAAAACTCGGTTGTTATTACGTGAAAATCTGCGAAGGAAGCCTCGCGCCTGATTTATTCGCACACTTTATCGTTGGCAACCCGGTTTAGTTAGTAGAGTTTCAGATCATATTTTACATTATTATTGTAACCCAAGTTGAGCGTACAATGTTTTTGTAAGTCCCTTTGTGAGAATATTTTGTGGTGTCGACAAATTGTTTGCCGCAAATGTGGGCTGGATTTTAAGGGTTATTCGGCTTGCGGTTTTGAATGTCAGTTAGTTTAACTAGTGTCCTAATCTGGGTAGTAATTATAACTTACTAGCTATTGCTATGGCTTCGCCCGTCTGTGTGTCTGAAAATTTCCCACGGGAACGTAGTACCGGGGTCAAAAGTACCCTTTGTGTTAATTCAGGTAAATAATGTTTTAATTGCGTAAGCGTTTGTTTTCGTAAACCTCTATTGGTTTACGTAGCGCACACCAGTGAAGCTTCCTCATGGCACACTTTTTATCCCAAATCTTCAACGATAATCGTCATATTTCAGCAAATTTACACAAACATTAATGGATTGTAAACTGAAACCTTCCTCATGAATCACTTCATTGGTCAAAACCGTGAAAAAATCCGTTCGGTAGTTTTTGCATTCAAGCAGGCTGTCAGATGCGGCGGGTAAACTTTGTTTCTTAATATGTAGTGATTGAATAATTGTGTAAGGATTTTTAGATGATTATCTACTTTAATTACAGCAGAGAGATATGTCGGTAAGTACGCTTGATAGCACACCAAATAAATACACGTTGACGTAATTATTTTCATTTTGTCCGAAAATTACGGAAAAGATTTGCCTTTGCTGTCACTTTCGGATCAAATCCACAACGCTGTTTATTAGCCCGAATTCATGAATGCTCAGTTACGCATTCATAAATACAAGCTAATAAAGGCGTTGTCTTATAAGGACAAACAACGACCGTTGCCTTATGAACATATAGTGGTAATTCTTTGCCAGAAATTATAGTAATAATAAATAATACCAGGCTATGATTGTCCCGCCTTGATTATAGTGGCAAAGAAAAAGAAAAGAAAGAAAGAATAATAATTGTTTCATTGTCCTGTGTTTCAGACAATAGATTGCTAGACACAGTGTAAACTTCATGATCAGCCTATATTGTTCCCACTGCTGGGACACAGGCCTCCTCTAGGTATGTTGTGTATTGTATGAGCCGCTATTTCTACATGACAACAGTTAGTGGTTGGTCGTGGCAAAATTTTTGACTCAATTTTATTATTTTTCCTGTTTTTGTATATTATAAATTTGAATATTCACTGAAATATTTCTCATTTGCCGGGCGTTCCGTGACGCCTATTTTTTTCTCTATTTTTTTTTCAAACCCTCATTGTCAAAGATCTTACGAAATTTCACAAAGCCTCAACAGTACTCCTACTGATATTTCGAGTAGTTATTTAAATAACAGCGGAAAATTATCATGAAGTCTGAAACTGTGTAGACATGAATTAGTTGAATAAAACTAGACCGAAATTATTACTACGCAACACACAAACACAATTAAATCCTATCTGGGGTAACAAACATTTTCATCTATTAACGAGAACCGTTGAACAAAAACATTGTACCTCTATTTAAATCATGAAACACAACTATGTTATTGTATTTGGTATCTATTGACCTTTTCCAACATTTTGATTCCGTTCGTTGATTACATTGTAGTTAAGGAATAACATAATGAGCGCAGAATTTGATTAAAAGTTTTCTAAATATGAACGTGTAAACGTTTGCTTCATGAATACGATTGAAAACAATAAAGTTGCTATAAACTGTAGGTAGTTACGCAACCTTGAAGTAATAGAACTCAAAAAATATAGGTTAGTTGGAGGCATTGACACAATGATGGTCGTGGGCTACGAAGTACTAAATAAAAAACAATGTAGGCACTGTGAGATCTCAAGGTACAAATACAAATGTTTTTATTTGTTGAACATAGGTAGGTTAGGTACAGATGTTGTAATTATTGAGGAACGCTATGTCTAGCCGTCATCGGCGTACAAATATTAAGATGCTACTAACATGATGATTATAATAAATTATCAAACAATTATCACTCATGATTAAATCATTCTAATTATCATCAATACAATAAAACATTCCAATAAAATATAATAATAATAAATTCTAGTATAAAATGTCAAATCAATAAATAATAAAATAAAGTAGTTAAATATATCATAGTTCTAGTATAAAATGTCAAATAAATAAGGTGGATCGTAGCTCCCTGTACTGGGTCGAACAATGAAACACGTTTGTTGCGTGAGTTTCGTAAATATGTCTATGAGACCAATCTACAAGTCGTATTGTCATCTTCTTCCTACGGCTTGTTAGCACAATCTCACGCCAACCGTTTTTCTGCTATTCTCTTTCTAAATGAGCTTAACGGTTATTTTATTACCAGCCTGTACCACATAAGGTCGTCTTTTTACAGGCAACATTAACTATAACCTACTTTGGCGTTCATCCAAAAAAAAACAGTCACTTTTCATAATGAAAACAAAGTCCTACCATTTATAAAACCAAAAATATACCCTAACAACCATAAGAAAATTCCAAATAGACATCACTTAATGCGGTAACCGAAACCCTAATAGCCACTAACACGAAACATAGGCATGATAAATGATATTTAAACGTACGTTACGTTATATTCTCGTGAGAGATCGCCCTGTCACCGGCGAATACCGCCGTAATCCTTCACTCCCTTTATAACCTGCACGAAACGCTTATCAACTAAGCTCTTTAATCTTTTTGTTCTATAAACAACTAACAAGATAAATTATCCTACGCTTTTTATGCTTTTGGACTATGCAGCTTTAGTTTTTATACAGATTGGGAAGAGAAAGACTTCTGCGGCTTAAAATAAAATCAGCGAAAAGTGCCCTAAAGGCTGGCAGCGTTGTATGGCAATGCTGATTCTACAGCCAACAAATGGGTCAGCTTTTTAGCCTCGACCAACAGCTTGGCTATCTCTTAAAAAAACTATGTGGTTCTAAAATAAAATGATAAAGGGTTTTAACATTAAAAGTACAGTACAGCACAAGTACGTATAAATGTAAAAATCTATACTAATATTATAAAGCTGAAAAGTTTGTTTGTTTGGTTGAACGCGGTAATGTCAGGAATCTGGTTCTAATATTGTAAATACTGGTTCGAATTGAAAAATTATTTTTGTGTTTGGTAGCCTATTCATTGAGGAAGGCTATATAACATCACGCTACAATCCAAACGAGGGGAGCAGCAACGAAAAATTTACGAAAACTGGCAGGCAATTCGATGCGACGGGAAGGGTCAGGGTAGCAAAAATTTGACGCGGACGAAGTCGCGAGCAGAAGCTAGTTTTACACAAAGGGACACAATCGGGGTGGTCTAATTACTAAAAGTGATATTTTACAGGCGTGAAAAATCGCTCTGGCCAACTCCACTGTAGGATTACGGCGATGTTGGCCGGTGACGAGGCAATTACTCGCTCTTTGATATATTTTTTTTTGTTCTATATACAGCTAATGAGATAAATTATACAATATTTTGTCTAGGAAGATGAGTCGCAAATTTTTTTATTTGACGCAACCCATGTACACGTTAAAACACGAAACAGTAAACGATTTTCGTTAAATTTTCATTAAATAAAATTTTGTTCGGGTTATAACAGTCCCGACTGCCATTAGCAGATCTTTGGCAGTCGTTACGGGTTGTCAGAAGCCTGAAAAGTCTGACAACCAGTCTTACCAAGAGCTATGGGGGCGTCCATTAATTACGTGAGGCATTTTCGAGAATTTTTCGATCCCCCTCTCCCCTTGGTGAGATATCGTAAGATTTTCCTCAACTCCCTCCCCCTTCCCCTAATCTCACGTGAGATTCTGCAAAACTTCTATTTGGGCTGTAAACGTGATTGATTAATTATTGAGAAAAAAAAACAAAAACAATAATTTTTTTTTAGACCAACCATAATTTCTTAAATCAAGAATTTATTGTCCTGACTCAAGAAAATCATTTTCTTCGAAATGGTATTCTTGGTTTTGGCTCTTGAGTCAAGTTTTTTTTTATCAGTGTACTATTATCTCAGATTTGGCCATATTTTATTGTAGAAATAATTTCTCACGCAATTTTACACCGTTTTCTGCGAGAAAAATAATTACGTGATATTTGCCAAGACCCCCCCTCCCCCTAAGTGAGATTTGGAAAGATTAAGCTCGATCCCCTCCCCCCCCCTAGAACACCTCACGTAATTAATGGACGCCCCCTATCGTATTACTCTGATAGGTTGTTCCATGTAAAATAGAGTCTTGACTGGAAGCCAACTCTAACATATTTGGGAAAAGACAGGCGAATTGATTGATTTTAGCTTTTTGTGTGTTCGTGTTTGTGAATGAAGTGTTAATCAAGTCTTGTTGCTGACCGTATCCTTTTTCAATACATATTTATTGATAGGATCGACTTTTCGATAAAAAGAATATTGGTTTTGCGGTAGTCGGGTGGCAATATCAATAGCAAAACTCTCAAATACCCTCAAGTGACTTAATAACAATTTTCTTTGGTCTCATCCTGTCATTTTCTCCACACATTCATGTGCTAAAGACGGAAACGAAGTTACTGTTGAAAGGCTCATCTATCCTGCATCAGTGTAGTACTTACTAAAGGCGCTTCCTCACCGGGAACATTATAGGCCTAAAATGTAACAACCCATAAATCGACTGTAACGGTTAGGACTTAGCGAGTAGACTACGCAGGCTGTCAAATGCTAGGTAGTACCTATGGAGAGATCATTGAAACTATCGATCCCTAAAATAATAGATCACTCGGAGAGCCACAATGCTTCACCGGAATTGGGCTGGTAACATCTCCCGCATTTCAGACGATCAATGGGCCAAACTTACGACCCAATGGGTCGCTTCGTGGTAAACTACATCGTGTCAGGTCCAGATGGAGACAGCGGGATGAGCTGGACTGGTTTAACAAAAATTGGTCCTTGGGACCTCTGGACAGAGGGAGTTGGAAAGAGAGTAGTAAAGTGTTGCCCAGTAGGAAATTAAAGACTAATTAAAGTCATTAAAGTCCTAACATTCATGACTAATAATAAATAAATTAAATTAATACCTAGAAGTTACTTGTGAATGCTTTCAGTAAGAGAGCGCCTTAATATATATATTTTTTACCCACATTTTTATTCAACGTGGTTTTGGTAAAAGAGAAAAATAATGTTGTGTTCTACTTATAATACTGAACACGTACCAGGAAACAAATAAGAGTGATGGATACCGTTTTACTATGAAGTAGGTTACAACAGATATAGTTCCTATATGTCTGTGGAGTGGTTTGAGAGGGACCATTTTTTCTGCGTCTTAGAGATTTTGGCAAAAATATATGAATCAACACTCGGTTTCCGAGACGTAGGAAATATGGTCTATATTCTCCCTATATTATGTGCAGAAAAGTGTTGATTGCAAACATGTGACGTCCACAGATTGCACTACACCCCACCCTCTTTTACAGAGAAGAGGCCTTGAAACTTACTTAAAAAGAAAAACGAATACGTTTTTTTTTACTGATAAGTTAAAGTTCACTAGAAGAAAGGTGGCCACCATATTTTGTCTGCCATTTCTCGGCTATTTATGTTACGGAAACCTTATATACATGGGCGTACCCAGGGGGGGGCAGAGGGGGGCAGCTGCCCCCCCCTGGAGTTTGCTAATGTCCCTACTAACTATCTACTTTCGTCGATAAAAAATAAGAAAAATAACTTTTTGCTATTTGTAATAGGTACAACATAAAACTTTAAAAAATCGCGCGACGCGTCCGTTCTACTTACTCGCTAGCAGAGCTGCAAGCAAAAATAACGTTTATTTCGGAAGTCGGTATCTTTGGATCTGTATTTTAGTTTTTGACACTGACTACCAAAATTAAAGTTATTTTTCACTTTGTACTGTTTGTTTTGGAAGTCGGTTGTTTTGTATTTTTATTTTGCATGAACGTTTTTATCTACCCTGCACTCATTCGTATACCACTACTGACCAAGTCAATAGCAGTGACAGGAAGTATTAGAATATCATCACGCTACACAAAGTGGATTAAATACGCATTATAGAAGCTAACTCAAAGCTATCAAAGCAAAAATAAATATATATCGGACCACCCCTGACGACCTGACCTGATCCATTAAAAAAATCACTGAATATCAATTTCAAGCTCAAGTGAAGTCGTTTGATGAAGTCTAGGCTCCGTCCAAATACGCTCCAAACTATGATAGGATCTAAAGCGTTCCAGCTAGACCTGCACCCTAATTGCGTAAAGTACTATCTATCAGAATCTGAATCGTTTTGAAGATTATTTACAATTCATTGCGTCATTTGTTCGAATAAATTGTCGGCTCAGCAACGTAAATAACGTAATGAATGTTGTTTAACTATCAATATGAAACCAATTCCTACTGATAGCAAGTTACACAATTACCCCTCTGGAGAACAGATTCGTTACCGTGGAAACCACAAATAACGTCGACTAGGCTCTCCAACAACCGGTGAGAATCCTCAGGGAAGAAGGCTTGAGATTTTGCAAAATGCGGCGTACGTGCAAGAAGTCCAAACTTTCGGAAGAAACTCTGATTACGGAATGACGTGAAAACCCACCTGTCACTTCGTTAGAACAACGGGCACTCAATAATAATATTAGAATATTGATGCGACACGAGTTCCCATGCTTCAATAAGAGCTTTATAGAGAAATCGATTGAGCAAAATCGGGGGTCGAAAGTGTTCCTCCAATCATTTGGGAGAAGCCATCTGACGAAGTTGAATAGATCTAGTGAGCATATCGTCGTTTCGAAGCCGGAGATCCTTTCGGAAGTCGAAAACTTCTACGGCCAATTGTACGCATCGCATGCATCTCAAACTGATCCCGAAAATGAAGATTCCAGAGCCAACTTAACCCTCCACTTCACAGAAGACCTGCCAGAAGTGAGCCAAGACGAAATAGAGGCGGCTCTAAAACAGCTTAAAAGTGCAAAAGCTTCTGGTGAGGACGGGGATACGACTGAGCTCCTGAAAGCGGGAGGAAATGTTGTCCTTAAAGAGCTTCAGGAGCTCTTTAATTCTGACCTGTTCTCTGGGAGAACTCCAGAAGCGTGGCGATGGAGCGTGGTCGTACTCTTCTTTAAAAAGGAGGATAAAATATTTTTTTTAAAGAACTACAGACCCATTTCGCTCCTGAGCCACGTATACATATAAGTTGTTTTAAGAGCCGTCACGAATCGTCTAGAGCGGAGACTCGACGAGTTTCAGGCGGGTTTCGAGGATACAGTACCATATACCACATCCACACAGTGCAGCAAATTACACAGAAGTCCGAAGTGTATAATCGGGCGCTGTGTCTTGCGTTTGTGAATTATGAAAAGGCTTTTGACTCCATCGAGACCTGGTCTGTTTTGGAGTCTTTGCAGCGATGCCAAGTCGACTGGCAAATTGGCGATACATCCAAGTGCTGAGATGTCTTTTTGAAAACGCGGCAATGACCGTCCAAACTTAGGACCAGCGAACTGAACACGAGGAGGCGACAAGTGGGCGTAATTTTCCCAAAATTGTTCTTTAACGCATTGGAGGATGTTTTCAAGATGCTAAACTGGACAGCACGCGGTATTAACGTCAACGGCGAGTAGATTTCACACTTGAGTTTTGAAGAAGACTTTGTCATACAGGCTGATTCGAATTAGTTTATTCTTCTGTACTTAAGCATTGTTCTCCAGATGAACTTGGACAAACCCAAGTTACGTTCAATGAACACGTAACTGCGAGACCGATTGCTGTGAATGGCGTTGCCCTCAAGGTTGTTCGAGAATACGTTTACCTCAGGCAAACTCTGCAGTTTGAGAAGAACAACCCTGAAAACGAGGCTAACAGAAGAATTCAGCTGGGCTGGGCAGCGTTTGGGAAGCTTCGTCGAGTCTTCTCGTCGTGTCTTCCGCAGAGCCTAAAGACGAAAGTCTTCAATCAGTGCGTCCTGCCTGTTATGACTTACGGAGCCGAAACGTGGACTCACGGTACGGCTGGTCCATAAATTCAAAGTCGCTCAGCGAGCTACGGAACGAGCTATGTTTTGTGTATCTCTGAGGGACAGAATCTGGAATGAAGTGATCCGGCAGAGAACCAAAGTCGTCGACATAGCTCATAGAATTAGCAAGCTAAAGTGGCAATGGACCGGTCACATTAACCGTAGAAACCGTAGAAGATGTATGCTTAGTGTATGTAGAAAATATGCTAACAGTATGGGCGATTCTTTCACGAAAGACGTCATAAGCCGTTTTACTGAAGACCCTTGAAAGTTACTTTTGAAATAGCTATTGTATATTTAAATAATTAAAAAAAGTACCTACTTTAATATATGTTTATTTATTTGACTGAGTGCTTATAAAAAATCTGCTTTGCCCCCCCCTGGCCCAGAACCTGGGTACGCCCATGCTTATATATATATATGGTCAAACTAAATTACCTGACAATTCTTTCACCACGTGTTGGCTCGGGATATCGGAAACTAATTAAATATTTAAAAAAAATACAAAGTTCCAAACTTTGTTAAAAACTTTAAAAGACATACGTACATCAACGCAATCAAATGAGTGTTATGTTTTGGGTTTTAGAAACTGATAACAAATCTATGTTCCTCGAAAAATAACTTAACATTCTTTTTGTTCCATTTTTTTTTAATATCGACCGATGTTGATGTGTTTGCTAAAATAAATGAAAGATAACTTTGACATTTAGTTAACATGCAAAATAAATTGAAAAAATATATTTTATAAATATTTTAAAAAGCTCTGCAATGGTACGAAAACAAAAGGTGTGTGCCAAATTTCAGCCCGATAAATTCAGTTGAAGTGGGTGAAATAGTTATTGCAAAAATCCAGGACATACAACTGGAATTAAATAAAAGCTTTTAACTTTTAATCAAAATAGCTGTAGGCATACTCGCAGAGGTTTTCAGTCATCGTAGGTAAAAGGTATTGTTCAAGATGAAGGTATGATTGTAGAAACTTGATGCGATAGTATAAAAATATAAACAGGACTTCCCCGACTAAGATATCACATACTAGCTTCTGCCCGCGACTTCGTCCGTGTCAAATTTTTGCTCTCGTGACCGTTGCATAGAATTGCCTGCCAGTTTTCGTTCATTTTTCGTTGCTGCTCCACTCCTTTTAATTTTAGCGTAATGTTAAATAGCCTATAGCCTTTCTAATAAATAGGCTACACAACACAAAAATATTTTTTCAATTTGGACCAGTAGTTCTTAAGATTAGCGCGTTCAACCAAACAAACAAACCCTTTAGCTTTATAATATTAGTATAGAAGTATAGATTTTTTCACTGAGTGTGCTCTTTGGATTTTGGCCCCAATATGGCAGATCTCCTTTAAAACAAGTCAAACTACTTCATAGTCAACATCTGTACCAACGTATCGGTAACGTGCTCGTGAATCAATCAACCAGATTGAAACGTGATGCTGACAAACAACTGAATTCAATTAATAGTGAGCTTGATCGGATTTTGACTTGAATTCAATTTAATGATATTGGCTCATTTGTCTGTGTTCGAGTTGAAATCCATACTAATATTATAAATCGGAAAGTGTGTGTGTCTGTTTGTCCGTCTTTCACGGGAAAACGAAGCGTCTCCTGAAACCTGAAGTCAGTCTCAGAAAGATGTAAGTATACATCGACAAGAATTACTATGATTGTCTAAATCATCATTCTTGTGCCCTTATCTTATATCTTTAAACGAGCAATTCTTGTATATATATATAATGTGAATCTCGGAAACGGCTCCAACGATTTTCATGAAATTTAGTATACAGGGGGTTTTGGGGGCGATAAATCGATCTAGCTAGAATTCATTTTTATAAAATGTCGTTTTATCCGTGTTTTCAATGACCAACTTTATCGATAATCAACTTGAACTTAAACTTATTATTTTAAACACGATTTACCAAAAAATACCGAGCAAAGCTCGGTCATCCAGATATTCTTTATTTATTTGGGGTCGGCGCAACATATCTTTTTCTTCCACACTTCTCTATTAGTCGTCATTTCGGTAGTCACGACATCTCTTTCCATCCATATCATCAAGCACAATTTTTTTGGGACTCTCTACTCCATTAACCATCGACATTCATACTCAGAACTTTCCGCACGACAATTTTACTAATTCCTCAATATCAGATTGACTATCTAAATACTCCCTCAAAATATAATACCGTCTCAAATGTAGTTTGAAACAATATTGAACAGAGATTGTAGGGTCTACAATCTCTGTTCGACAATTGGCAGGAATTCATTCAACTGTCTACAATGTAGACAGTTGAATGAATTCTTGTCGATGTTTACAACATATTAAAGCTAACTGTAACTATACTTAGAATAATAATTATTTCGTCTTCTGCCCGCCTTCAAATAACACCGCATCTATTTATAGAATCACTTAACGTGGGTAGATTTTAATAAACACTTAGATATCTCCCAAGCTGCCAAAATAGTTTATAATAGACAACAACTTATAACAATCTCGAGAGCTTCTCAAGTGGGTCAATCACAAAGCTTTCTTTTTAAAAGTTCTTTCCAACTGTCACAAACTGTGTCTTCTCTTTTAAACGTTTTGTGACATTTAAGACAAGTTCTTTGAATTTCTTTTTAATAACTAGGTAATATTTATTTTCTAAAAAGAACCTTTGCGACCTTCCACTTTATATCATATTGCTAATATTTTTGTTGAATTTACGGTTAATGAAATATCTATCTATCATCACCTGCCTTTCCCCAACTATTTTGCAGTCGGCTTCTGCGTACTCTCTTACCGGATGCAGCCGAATATCATCGTTTGACTTGGAGCAACTAACTCTGACCTCCACCAACCAGTAACTGTGTAAAACGGTACCCTTTGATAAGACTGGTAGTCAGACTTACAGCCTTCTGACTACACGTGAAGACCTACAAATGACAGCAGAGACCAACAGACTGATATATTTTCCGAAGTACATTCTCAGCTATATTCCTAATCAGTTTAGTAAGAAGGCTCTATCTTCAGAGAATTCATTCACCTTTTTAATAAACGTTCCAAACTTTTGTAATTCACCACTGAAATAGGTACTTAAATAAATGATAATAAATTCAAATTTGACAAACTTCGTTGATGAAGTTATTAAATTTAATAGACATCTGTTACATAATCACAGAAAACCTTTTATCGTTACGCCCACAGTCTTTTACAGTTCCTTAGAACTTGAACAAATAGACTTGTGTACTTAATATTATTAGAGCGCAGATCCATCGTAGTCTTAATCGACGTCGGCTTTGCCTTGCCTGCCTTGTAGTAGCAAAATAATTACAGCTAAATGTGCCGATTTTCAAGGTTAAGGAACGCTTGCCGATTTCGATCTGTCGATGGATGAAAAACCATCAAATACTAAACCCTTCTGTTTAGTATTGCCATACTAATTTACGTACGTTACGTAAAGAATAACACCACCCCATTTCTTCCCGTGGGTGTCGTAAAAGGCGACTAAGGGATTTACTAGAGAATAGGCAGCAGCGTTCTCTATGCATTTTACCACCATACTGCGATCGCCAACCCGCCTGCCAAGCGTGGCGATTATGGCAAAGCTCCCCAAATTGGGGGAGGCCTAAGTCCAGCAGTGGACGTCTTACGACTGAAATGATGATGATGATGACTAATTTACAGTCACATCATCGATCCCTCTCTCACTCACTATATCTTTCTCTCTCTGGTACGGCCATACGGGATACATGGACATAGGATGTGCTCCGTACAAATAATATTAAAAACTATAAATTAAGCTAACAGATAGCGAACTAAAGTGTCTAAGGTGTAATATAAATAAATAACAGTGTTGGTGAATAAGTGATTTATTCTAATCAGTTCTTGATAACAACAATTCTAAACACCTTCTATGCCTACGAAAGCACATTGAGCCGTTTGTCCTGGCTGTCATTTGTAGATCTTCGTGGTGGGTAATCAAAAGCCCGAAAGTCTGACAGCCAGTCATTGCCAAGTCGTTATATTTTTACCCAGTTACTGTGGGTTTTAGAGGTCAGATCAGTCGGTCGGTCCATGAAATGTAACATACTGGTAATCAGCTACATCTTGTTTGACTGGAAGTCGACCCCAACATAGTTGAGAAATGACTAGGCAGCTGATGAGTAGCATTGGTGATTTCATATACGTACGGTACGTATATGTATTTAGCGTCGCCTTGTGTGAAAATTATTGAAAACTAGCTTCTGCCCGCGACTTCGTCCGCGTCAAATATTTGCTCCCTTGACCCTTCCCGTCGCATCACATCCTGCCAGCTATCATCCATTTTTTTTTGTTGCTGCTCCGCTCCTTTTGTTCGTAGCGTGATGTTATATAGTCTATAGCCTTTCTCAATAAATAGGCTACCCGACTCAAAATGAATTTTTCAATTCGAACCAGTAGTTCCTGAGATTAGCGCGTTCCACCCCCCATTTTAGGAAAGTGGGAAAGAGACAAAAAGTAGCCTATGTCACTCTCCATCCCTTCAACTATCCACGAAATCACGTCAATTCCTAGCTCCGTTTTGCCGTGAAAGACGGACAAACAGACACACACACTTTCCCATTTATAATATTAGTATGGATTCGTGACTGGAAAACAAATGAAGAAATAAACCACCTTTCCTACGCAGCAGCGAAATTGCAAATTTACGCCAAAATTAAACTCCGCGTTTTGGTAACAGGTTCCAATTCATTTCTGACGCCTCATGTTAGCAACTTCACAAGGGGTAGGGATTGTAGCTAAAACAATTATTTCCAAACAGCGACTGTTGAACAAAGGTCAAATACATAATTCTCTTGATATTATGAATACACGTGGTTGAGTTTGTGACTTTTGGAAATGGTGTTATTGAAAAGTTACAGAAAAGTAAACAAGTTGTATAATTTGGAATCTACTGGCGAATTCAACCCAAATCTTTTTGGGTCATAAAGTTTTGCGATATTGCAAATGCTGTAAAAGTTTATTTTGAACAGTAAGTAAATGACTTACTGTTTTAACAACATTTGTTTAGTATAAAGACATCTCCGTTCGCCTACTTTGATTTGTTAATTTATTATTGGACCACTATTAATCATTCCTTTTGCTTCGTTCATGGTCATATATTTGGTCATACACGCCGGTTGCGAGTACTACGTACCTTACCAATAAGTTCACTATAATTATGTGTCCACTGTCCTATAATTCTATTTCGAATTAGGAATTCACCAAATTTCACCGCCAAGTGTGGTTTTTGACCCTAGGAAGTTGTCAATTATAGCCAAAATTGCTGTTTGACCCTAGATATCTCAAGTCAACGTCAACCTATACAGTTGAAACTTGGAATTTGTCTTCTACATACTAAAGGGTTCTAAGGGGCTAAACTATAGGGTTCTATGCTCCGCTGTCCTAAGTTTCAGCGAGGAGGGTCAACTGTGATCCTAAGTAGGTAACCACACCCCCTGACCTTTCGAAACTCAAAACTTGACCTCTTATGGCCCCCTAAACCCCATGTATGCAAAAAAAAACCCAAAAAGTGCTCAGGGAATTGCAGGACTTTTTTCGGCATTCCGGAACATAGTGCCATGGGAAGAAAGTGTGAGTTTATGTATGTTCTCGTATACTAAATCAATAATGGTTTAATTAGGTACTGCTCATTATTGATTTACTACTTGAATATTTTATGAATTCACTAATTATCATACTCTTAATTTAGATTTTGCCTGTAATGAGGTCAATATATGACATTCATTAAAAACTTGACGTTTCAATCATGGCCACAGGAAACATTGATTGACAGTGATATTTCTAACTTTCTGCCAGACAAGTATTACATAAATATTCATACAAAACTCCAACCGCACTCCCATACTAATAAACTATTAAAATTACAAATTACAAAGGCGTTTTCATGAATTCATCTTTCAAA
Organism: Aporophyla lueneburgensis; assembly: GCA_932294355.1. Taxonomy (NCBI): domain Eukaryota; kingdom Metazoa; phylum Arthropoda; class Insecta; order Lepidoptera; family Noctuidae; genus Aporophyla; species Aporophyla lueneburgensis. Next base: position 19,479,394 of record OW028745.1, on the reverse strand, counting down.
GGCATTTTATGAACTTGGATAATTATATAGGTAGACAATTTTAATGATTATAATTTTACGATTTTGCCAGCGGCTTTGCTCGCGTATTATACGTATAAACCTTCCTCTTAAATCACTCATCAAAATCCGTTGCGTAGTTTTAAAGATCTAAGCATACATAAAATAAATAAATAAATAAATAAAAACTTTTATTGCTAAACAAATTTACATAGGTTTTACATTGGCCCCAAACTAGGCAAGCCTGTATCCTGTGTGTGCCTGCATACGGACAGACAGAGGAAAACGACTTTGTTTTTATACTATGTAGTGATAATGCCATATTTTCACGCTCGCGAATCATATTTTTATCAAAATAAAACCTGAGACAGAGGTTTAAATTTCAAAACACAAAAAAAGAAATATTTACGGGCTACCTTTTTCGGCTTAAAAAGCAGAAAAATCAAGAAAAATAAAATAGGCAAACCTTAATAACAAAATCAGCAACAGGTTCAGCACCACTTCACGAGTGTTGAAAAATCAGAAATCCACACGGACGAAGTCGAGGACAAAACGTTAGCTAGCCTTGCTAAAATATAAGGTGCTTCTAGATTCTTAGAAACTCATATCAGATTCAAATTTCTATTCATTTTGAACAAGATTATCTCTTTCTGTTCGAAGTTGATATTGGAATAAAATGATTTAGATTCCAATGTTATATTTTACCTAAAAAAATGTTGCGTGATTTTCTGCGATTCTTTACACGAAATATCTAGACTTCTACATTATCATATTTTTATTATTATAATCTGTCTGGCTTGAATAAATCCAGTCGATTTGATAACTTGATTTAATTGTGAAGTTTTTTCTTGAAAAAATAAATTACATTTACCTTCATAGCTAGCAGAATTCTTCAGCTGAAACCAATATGGTGGTTGTAACGAGGTTGTTTTGATGACAATGTATCCGTAAACAGGATCTGTAATCCACAATTTAAACGTAAAACAAAACTGCACTAAAAAGCTAGAAATAGCATTACCCCTGTAGGTACTCTACAAAGAGTTAAGCAGAGTTGTACCTATTGTACACCCATATTTGGCAAATCATATTTAATTCCATGTAATAGGGGACGAGCGTATTGCCATCAAAAACAACAAGCAGCTCTACGCTACAGCACTGAATTTCCTATAAAAAAGGGGTAAAGATATAGTCTGTCCACAAAATAGAAAAAAAAACATGCTTTTATTTCCAAATTTTACCTGTACCTCGGGCCTCTCCTCTATAATAGATTAAACTCTATAACAAAAATTTACTCACTGAACTACACAAATTGTAAGAGAACTCTTAATAACGCTCTCCAAAGTATGTCTTACGAAGAAACAGAGAATTTACTAACTGTGTTAAAGTATTCACCTACGTTAAGTATTTAATTCTATAAAATTTTAGAAACTAAGATATACCTACTCAACTTTATACAATAATTTATCTATTCAGAACTTTGATTATTTATTTATTTATTTTATAAGACTATTTAGACTCTTCTTGCCTGAAACACAGGATTACCTAGTTCAGCCACGTAAATCTTGAAATATAATTTACATATAAGGAAAACTGTACATATTTTTAAGACTTATATTTATTGAATAAATACTATGTTATGTAATGTTATCAACCAAGCATAAAACCAAACTCTGGGCGCTGCCACTGCAGCAGCTACTGAGAATTTCCAGATAGAAAAAAACCCAATAACACATTTGCCCGACCTGGGTATGAAAACCAGGGCTTCGTGCTCAGCAGTAGCGCTTGTGACCAATAGACTAAGAAGGCAGACTAAAGCTAGATTTTGCAGAGAATATAAATGAAGCAAGACAAACTTTAATTTCCTTGCATTTTGGAATTCTACAAGTACTTTTAAAGTCAACTTTACTCATTCTACCACAACTTGGAAGATATACCTTGTTAAACCCAAATCAAATGAAATACACCAAGCTATATGTGATCCGGACGTTAGCACTGACCATAAGGAAGCTGTATGAAGACGTTCGTTTCACAGCCATATAGGCGTAGAAAATTAAGCGACCCGAACGTAAGTACCAGCCATAGTCGCTTCGTGACGAATTGTTCGAGCATCTACCTATCATCTTAAGTTCTAGAGAATAAGGTCGAGATTAGATCACTACAAGGTAAAGTTTTCCGAGTTTATTACTGGAGTAACATTATTTACTTTGAAAGTCATGTTGTTGTGAACACTGTCAAACAATTTCCTTGAGTTATAAATAAATAAACTTAATTGGTTGGGAAATGTTATGTAGATTGTTTTCTTGTAAACATTTTAGCTGAGGCCTCAGTGTGAATTTGAGACGTCAATTTAATGTAAAGAGGTACGATTTTTGAACTGAAAATACAACTATGCTTCAGTAATTTTAGCACAATTAGTATCACCCTTATGAACACTGTTTTTTTGTGGGTGGAAATTATCAAATAACGTCGAGAGGGCGTGTCAGATTTTTACTGACTAAAACCCACCCGTGTTCCTTCAGTTGCCTATATGCCAGGGCCATAGTATCTCTTTCGAACAAATCTCGCGACCCCCTGACAGTTATTAACAGTCATAAAACGTATTAACCTATGCTTATAATAAAACTGAAGAGGTTCCTCAACGTTTTTTTTTTAATTGTTTGTTTGGATGCGCTAATCTTTGGAACTTGGATTTGAAAAATCTTTTTGCATCTGGTAGCGTATTTCTTGACATAGCCTATAGAATATTCCACCTGATCGTTAACATGAGATTCCCAGGTCAGGCAAAGTGTTATTGGCTTTTTCTATCTGGGATTTTTAATTTGTGCCCGGTTGATGGCAATAGGGTCGCCCCCCATAACATGGGAGTTAAAAATAGCTGACGTAATATGGATGTACCTACTGAAGGAGGACACGTCTTTCCAAGGCTTCGGGGAAACAAGAGGTGATGTTATGTCTACATTAAACGTCTTAATAAACATAAGAGACATACAATGGTCACATAATCTCTCTAGGACCTTCTCAGAGAATAGAACAATTGCTTACTGACAAAATGTACTCCTATTAGATCCATTATATTCCGAGTGTCTTATACAATTTTCCCTCACATGTTTACTTAAGTACCAGAAAATGTAGGCAGGTACAGTAGGCCGCATTTCAATGGTAACAAAAACTACATAAGGTAGCCTCGGAATTTATTACATTGATCAACTTTACATAAATAATGACAAGAATATTTACAATAAAAAGTATCATATTGTTTTAATGATTATGAATGTGACGACTATGTGGGTAATTTTTTTTCTCAGTTGGTTGTTATTAGGTTTTTGATCATTTATTTTTTGTGATAAATGGAAAGATAATATATAAATTTTTAAAGCAAAACTATTTTTTATATTCGCAATAGTTCAAAAGTTATATCAAAATAAAAAAATTACTTTTGAATCCAGTACCGAAAACACCCGAATAAACACGAGCACGTGTGACGTCATAATGTTTAGCTGCCCGATGAAGTAACTAAACATTATGACGTCACAACTATGGTGCGCCGTCATTGCGCACCATAGTTGTATTGTATGTAGCGCGTTTATAGTCACGTGATATTTTTTGAAATTTTAACAATTTTTAATTGTATATAATTGATTTTTTTTTAAGTATTTTGCAATAAATATCAATATTATTAATAATAAAGTTTTTAAATACATAAAAAAATCTTTTTTTTTTCAATTCTCAATTGTGATCTGGCAGTCTCAATTATTTATACAGCCAAGCTGAACGTCCGTTCTTTGGTACTGTTTGTCGAATCTTTGGTTCTTAGTTGAGCAGCTCGATTATTTTGAAATGCGTGCACCGACTGGACAGATCAACATCATCTGTGTGATTCTTTACTCAAAAGACCTTCAAACTATAATAATATACATGGTCTTCACAGATCTCACAAAGACTATGTCTAGCCTATAAAACAGTCTAACCTTTCTTCGCCCTATACTCTCAGAGTTGTCACATAGCAAACGTCGACGCTATCTAGTTTTAAGAATATGATTGACGTGTAAAAGTGTTTGTATTGTACAAAATTACTTACAGAAATAAAATAACTTATCATTTGTTACAATATTGCTAACCCATTGCTTCATAAGTTCAAAAAAAATTGTCAGTTTTACAACGTAATTATAGCAATGAATGTTGTGAACTACCAAAATAAAAGCCATAGATGTTACGTACTTACCCCGCAGCCAGGTTAAAGTCAAAGTGTTACCACCGACGTGCACCTTACTGTACCAGCATACTTACCTCTTATTGTCCTTGTTATGTATGTGTAATGCGTCCTTACACTTAAAGCCTGTTTAAGCCAGTTTGAATGACACAAGTTGACAATGTAACAAAGAACCTTGACAAAGAGGAACATAATATTATGAGGTAAGCACCTACACATTTTGTGTTTGTGAAACTGTTTTTGGGGGCGCCAGAGGCCTATTTCAAATTTCTGCATAACTGTTTTACTAAGTCAAAATCAAATCATTTATTTCGAATAAGCACATAAAAGCCACAGAAGAAAATTAAAATTAAAAAAAAAAATTGGTTGCCTGTAAAGTCGGTATACGGGCGAAAGTTTTACGTGACAACGACTTTAAAACACTAACACACACTCTGTCTCTCTCGCTCTTAGGCGGGCTAACCATGCCCGAGTGGAAGGGACGCGCGCCTCTCACTCGCTCTCATTGTGAGCGCATAACGTGAGCGGAGCGTAACGCAGTTTCTTGAAGTGTCACCCGGCAAACCAATTTATAAGACGTTGTCACGTCAAAAATTGAACTGATTTTTGATGTCCCTTCTTTGTGTCAGTTTCGTAGGGAGAAGAATGGGCAAGAAATTCCACAGTAACTCTTTTAAAATGTTCCGCAGTTTTCTGTACATACGTTAATTCATTACATGTGTGATTTCTGAATCTGGATGATATTATAAAAACCATTAACACCTTGGCACAACATTCTACTGAAACTTGTTTCGAACTAATTTTGATCATGTGGGAGATCTAGTACCTCTTTGGACATTTTAAATCGAGCTCTTAGCTTTATTTTCAACTATCTTCACAAAATTTCTTGTTCCCCCGACACACTCCGTCGTATTGCACCTACTGCTTGCGCTCTTACTTTGTTTTCACTTAACTTTTTTCTTTGACATTTTATGGATTTCGCTCAGCTCCCAATCATTCTAGCGTGATGTTAAGTATCTTATAACCTCTTCAAGAATTGGGCTACCAAATCCAGAAAATTCAATACATTTTTCCGAATCCGACTCATAGTTACAGAGCTTAGTGCGTCCAAACAAAAAAACATTAAAGCAAACAAACTTCATTTGCTTTAGTATAAATAGAATCGGTAGACGTAATTGTTTTAGTAGTAAATAAAACAATTACGTAGTAGGTATAACCGCAGAGGCGACACCTCATTTCTGACGCACATTAATATTGATTAAACTGTATGAAAGTCATAATTTATGGTCACATTTACCTGCATACATTCATTACACACATTCTGTTAGGTACTCATATATATTTATATTTTATAATTATAAAATGAACAGTGGAATGTAAGAAAAATAGCCGAGACAGTATAATATTATTACAAATACCAAAACGGAAATCCAGAGATTCCTGAACACGCCGTGTCGTCTTTAACAAAATTAAATTCCAGCTTTTTGTTTATGAACTCCTCAAATGAACTACCTCATATCATTTTCACAGTTATTTCATTATATCGCATCTTTATTTACATTTAAAAGTAACTCTTGTGTGATTGTGTGTTAAAAGTATTCCGTCAAATATCACCATCATTTCAGCCGAAAGACGTCCACTGCTGGACATAGGCCTCCCCCAAGCACCGCCACCTCGACCTGTTCTGTGCCTCTCGCATCCAACGCATTCCTGCGGCCTTCACCAGGTCATCGGTCCATCTTGTGGGAGGCCTTCCAACGCTACGTCTTCCAGTACTCGGTCGCCACTCCAGAACCTTCCGACCCCATCGGCCATCTGTTCTGCGAGCAATGTGCCCTGCCCACTGCCACTTAAGTTTGGCAATTCTTCCGTCAAATATAAGTCATCGTAAAGGTGGATCATTAGTGAAAGGTTTATGGCTAAGAAATGATAGTTATGACAATCCATCAGGTTATGCTACGCTTGCCGCGGTTCACCCATGGATGGGTGACCATCTTTACGTAACAAGACCCGTCCATGCCTCGGAAAGCACGTAAAGCCGTTGGTCCCAACTGTCCTTCGTGAATGTTTAACAGGTCATCATAAGCCCGAAACTCTGACAGACCAGTCTCACCAAGGGGTATCGTATTACCCAGTACTTGCGTTGTGGAGGTCAGATAGGCAGTCGCTTCTTGTAAAATACTGGTATTCAGCTGCAACCGGTAAGACTGGGAGCCGACCCCAACAAGATATAGAGAAGGTAGATTTAACCGTAGATAACTAAACTACTTTCGTTGTTACATGGTTACTAAACATTCGTCGAACCGACTACGCCAAACAAAATGCATTTTTTAACCGACTTCAAAAAAAGGAGGAGGTTATCAATTCGACAGTTTTTTTTTTTTTTTATGTTTGTTACCTCATAACTTTTGACTGGGTAAACCGATTTCGATGATTCTTTTTTAGTTTGAAAGCTGGTGCTTCCCGAATGGTCCCATTTAAATTTGGTTTCATTCGGACAATGGGGTCCATGTGAAAACCATATAAGTCTTAAATTTACATTAAGTATTTGCGCGACAAATGAACGAATACCGTATGTTTGTTACCTCATAACTTTTGACTGGGTGAACCGATTTTGATGATTCTTTTTTATTTGGAAGCTGGTGCTTTCCAAATGGTCCCATTTTAATTTGGTTTTATTTGGACAATGGGGTTCATGTGAAAACCATATAAGTCTTAAATTTCATTACGTATTTGCGCGACAAATGTACGCATAACGCGATTAGATTAGTGCGGAGTATCTACCACAACTAAAAAGTTAAAATATAAAAACTTTTTACAAAAGAAACAACCGACTTCCTTAAAAAAAAACACTACAAAGTCAAAAATAACTTTAACTTCGGAAGTCGGTGGCAAAAACCTTAAATACAGAGCCTACGACACCGACTTTCGAAATTAAAGTTATTTTTGACTTTGTAGTGTTTTTTTTAAGGAAGTCGGTTGTTTCTTTTTGGACAAAGTGTTTATTAATCACGGGAACTTCGGACATTGGTACATTCTTTGGATCATTATTAAACAAAAAATAATCAAAACAGTAATTAAGAACTATTCCACACAGCCACAGCATATATCGAAGTTCACCTAGAAGTAGACGAACACGAGAGTCGCGGGTAGGTGGGTCGTCGAACGGACGAATATTGTTATGTTTAATTATTAAGGGTTAATGTAAAGGTGGATTATTAGCTAAAGACGTCATCCATCCGATTCCATAGGAAAAGTCTGTTTCATGAAACTAAATATTTTTTTCAACCTCTATTCATATCATACATGGTACAATACCATAAAAAATACTATAAACCTTGTCCAAGCTTATATCAGAAACAGCTCTTATACGTATACTTCTGTATACTTCTTAACAGTAACACCATAATAGCTATTTACGTGTTACGATAAGGGTAGTAACAAGGGTGTTCTTAATACCCTTATAACAAAGGACAAAAGACGATCAGGGCGCGTCATGAAAATTAACACCCTGTAGCTCCTACGACTCAATTTGTTTGTGTAAACAAACATGATTACCACACATTAACGGAAGCCTTGATGAAGCTGGGTAGTAAACAAGGCTATATTATTGCTACAATTATTTTTAACTAGCTTTTGCCAGCGGCACCGGCCGCATGAGTAACAAACAACCAAACATCATAAACATATAAAATTTCATATTAGTAGAAAGTAGAATAACTGTAGTGCTGTTCTCCAAAATTCACTTTACTACATAGTATAAAACAAAGTCGATTCCCTCTGTCTGTCCCTATGTATGCTTAGATCTTTAAAACAACGCAACGGATTTTGATGCGCTTTTTTTTAATAAATAGACTGATTCAAGAGGAAGGTTTATACGCATAATACGCGAGTGAAGCCGCTGGCAAAAGCTATTTACCAATAAATCACATACAGTATTTTAATTACTTGCACATTTTCAACGAAAATTCATGATATACCGAGAACCCTCCATGCCTTGGAAAGCACATCCACCAGCTCTCTTAGAGATTTTTGACATTCGGTACACCTGTACCGTACCTTATCGTACAGAAGCGTAAATTTATGATACCCAGTGTTACCAAGGGTTATCCTGTTACCCTGACACTAGGATATGGAGGTCAAATAGGAAAGTCCCTCCATGTGAAACTCTGATTTTATATCAGTATTTTCGCCTTACACTGGAAGGTGACCTGACCATGATTCTAAAAAGGATGGGGAGACAGATGATAAACTCCATACAAGAGTATGGAGTTTACCGAATACAATATTCGAAAGCGACCTCCATCGTCTTTCAAACAACCCTGGCTGAATTTCAAATTGATATTTTGGTACTTGATACCCGCCAAATAATAATCATCACTGTTCCCATCGTTGTTATAACTTGCGTGGTGATTGAATAAAACACTAACAGTAATAACGGGGGTTTCTAGCTAAGTTACAACAGCCGCACGGGTCCATCGTTCAGGTTAACCTACGCTTGCCGAGGTTGGTCCGTGGATAGGTGACCCTTTCGTGCCTCGGAAAGCACGTTAAGCCGTTGGTCCCGGCTGTCTTGCGTAGATCTTAGACAACCGTTACGGGTCGTCAGAAGCCCGAAATTCTGACAACCATTCTTAACAAGGGGTATCGTATTACTCAATAACTGGGTTGTAGAGGTCAGATAGGCAGTCGCTCTATGTAAAATACTGGTACCCAGCTGCATCCGGTTAGACTGGAAGCCGACCCCAAGATAGTTGGGAAAAGGCTAAACAGATGATGACTAACAGTAGTAACGGCTTTTAACAGTTCCACAACATCCGTTGCGTTATTTACGTTGCTAAGCAGATATTTTTTTCAAACATATGAAGCAATGAATTACCAATATTCTTCAGAATTATTTGAGTCTAAATTATAGTGTGTTACGCAATTAGGGTGTTGGACCAATCTCTATCTTTAAGAAAATCATCATCATTCTCTTCCCCTTATCCCAATTTATTTGGGGTCAGCGAAACATGTCTTTTTCTTCACACTTCTCTATTAGTCGTCACCCCATCTTTAAGAACATCAAATTCATTTTTATTTTTCAGTCATCACAGAATTTGCAAACTATTTAGTTTTTTTTTTTTTGTACTACGGTGAATGTTTTAAAACGTGTCATTCATGTTGATACTTTTTTTTTATTATTGTCAGTTATGAGTTGAACTGTCACAGTTAGAGTGATTATCTTTTTCCTGTACTTTATTTACAGGAGAAGAGATCCGATTTTTATTACATTACACTTCGAAAATGTGGTACAAGGATGTGATAATGGGCACAAATCACAGGGTCCCGTTTTTAGATGAAGGAATTTAGGTCTGTTTACAAATAAATGGGAAATACGGATCGGGAAGCCTTACCTGACCCAATTCTTAACGGCCCCGGGAAATGTAAAGGTTTTCCTGTAAAATATAACGGTTTATTTGTATTAATATCAGAAATCGTAAAGGTTTATAAAAAATATTTTATTGAATTTTATATTACTAGTGATCGCCCATTGGTCGAAAGTCGACCGTACTTCATTTGAATAGAAATACATTATTAAATGAAAAAACATGTATAATAATAAATATAAAAAAATAATATGGTTATATTTGACATTCAGTAAGACTATAGACACCAAGGAACTTAAATCCAACCTGGAATGCGCACAGGCTGCCAATACGCGGCCCGAGCGAGATAGCTTCGCGAGAGCCCTCTGTCCCTTTCATTAGGGTGACCAAGCAATATGATGTAGGTAGATACTAATACATATAACAGGATAATATATATTAACCAATAATTTGATTAAAAAAAATAATAATAGTTACGCTTTAAAGATGGATTAAAGTAAAACGCAGTAAACATAAACGCAACGCAACGCATAAACTCTGCTATCGAGTATTATTGTATAACCTGGAATATCTGGCGCGCTGGGCAAATAACCATTTTGTTTAGTATTAACTGTCGTAAAAATCTAACAGACGTCGTTTTTAAGAAAAATGGTTGGGACACTTTTTATTGGGCAAATGCGTCAAAATTTTGGATTTTACCCGTAAATAATCTTATAATTTCGTTAATTATGGGCACCCTACTTCAAGAAAGGGACACAGGGCTCTCGAAACGCTTTCTCTCTCGGACCGAATTTCTCTTTGACCAAGTGATTATCTGTAATAGAACTTAGTGTCATATACATAAGGTTTATTTTTATAATGGTGTCAAATTGTCAATGCACATTCCAGGGGTCGGGTATAAGTTCCTTGATAGACACAACATATTAAAGACCTGACAGATGTTCTCGATTGGAACACAAATTTGGACCATAAACAAAAGAATATCTATGCATGTGTGTATTAAATACACGGTAATGAATAGTAGTGTGTGTAACGTGTTATTTATTGAAAATAATGTATTTTTACGCATAATTAAAAAAAATATTAGCATTCGTCACTTCTTGTCTGTATAAACTATAAGTATGCGAAATTTCATACTCCTCCGTCCGCCCAATTTTCGTAAAAAGGGATCCATAGTTTTCGCTTCACGTATTAATATATAGATAACCTATCCATGTCATCCGTCAAATTGAGAACAAAACTGCACTTATCGACATTGTTCACAATCTGACAGGGTTCACACCGTAAAATTATAAAACGTCACCGTTTTGCTTGTCGGTAGCAGTGACTAAGCCAGGGCTAGGTCAGATTAGAAATGTAACCGCATCCCAATAGACTAGAAGCCGACCCTAACATAGTTGGGGAAACGATAGGTAGATTTATAGACATTAGAACTGTGACCAACCGCGCGCGAGCCGAGCGAGCGAAGCGACCGGTGTGTGGAGTGGAGGCGAGCACTGCTGCCAAGTTGGTCGCAGAAACTTGGTTACTCGCATGCTAGTTGGATAGCAATTCACAATTTGTTGGTTTATTGTAGACGGATTTGATATGTTGAAAAATAATGCGATAAATTGTAAATGGTGTGTTGCAATTTCACAATTTTTATCCTATACAATTTTTTATGTTTGTTACCCAATCACGCAAAAACGGCCTAATGGATTTGGATGAAATTTGGCATAATTTCAGATAGTTTATAATCTAGAGAACACATATAATACTTTTATCCTGATAGTACGTTCCCGTAGGATAATTCCCTGCTACCACGCGGGAAAATCGGGTGGTGAAATTAAATTTTACGGGCAAAAGCTAGAACGATGTTCATCATTATACGGTGATGGCAATATCACATTTAAAGCTGGCTTGTGGAAATTCGATGGTTATAATTGTAGAACACTGCTTTACATTAAGAAATAACAAGAGTAATAAATGTATAATATGAGTTCTGTAGTCTAATTGCGTATGTTACGATAATTGTTATGATATTCGCTTTCATTTTAACAATTACACAAAGAATAAGAATATAAAATTTAAAAGAAGGGTTACGTACTTATTAAAGCTAAACGTTAAAGTTTTTTAAAATTTTACACCCGATTAATTTTTAGACTTATCAAGAAGGAAGTTTGTAAGAATTTCCCATGAAACTAAAATTCAAGATTTAATTAAACTAAATTTTACAATTAAGTTCAGTAATGACTTAATATAAGTTTGCCTGTGTTAATTTAAATAAATATAGGAAGCTAGATGAAATCGGTCTACTAAACGTTTATTTTTATCAAAAATGATAGAATGACATGCAAAGCAATATAGATTTTGTTGAAAATGAAGCAACGCATTTGCTGTCCTATCAAAATAACAGTGATCGTTTTTCTAAGTAGTTAAGGAACTGTTTCAGTAGTTACAAGCATGCTCTTATCACTGATTATGTTCAAACACTAGTAGTTTCTAAAAAAAAAGTAAGCTGATTCAGAATAAAATTGGCCTCAAAAAATTCATCAGCATCGCTGTCGACTGGTAATATATCCAAGAAACTGGCGGTAATGCCATTGGCGGCATTGCCATTGGTGGCATTGTTATATGTTAATGCTTAGCCTCTGGACAAGATAAAAGGCAGGTCTTAGGTCTCAAGAAGTGTCAACCACCCGTTTGGAGATTTCGGAAAACAAACAAAAAAAAAACCTCCGAACCGAGCGAGATAGTTTTTGCTACCGCAAACTCAACCTATTCCATCAATTTTACTTATGTTAGGTACGATAACCTCTTACTCGTGTATATCAAGAAAAAATGGACTAGACTTACTAGACTATCGAAAATTGGCATTTCAATGTCAAGCAATAATGTATTGGTCCCTCTAGGATTACAAATATTTACTTGATTTCAGTATTTAGATTGTAAGTACCATATCAATATCAGCCTATACTGTTTCCACTACACAGGCGTCTCTGTGAAAGGGAGTGGGCCATAGTCCACCACACGGACCCAGTATGGATGGACGAATGTCACATGTATTTGAATGTACGGTTCTAGGACATGCACGATGTTTTCCTTAATCATTGTGAGAGTAGTAGTGATGAAACAATTTACACAAAATAAAACGCCTGGCTGGGTTCGATCCCACGACCTTACAACTCGAAAATCAGAGGGGTAATTGCGGAACTTTTTATCGGTAGGAATTGGTTTAATATTCATAGTTAAACAACATTCATTGCGTTATTTACGTTGCTGAGCTACAATTAATTCGAACAAATGACGCAATGGTTTAGAAATAATCTTCAATCCCATTCAGATTCTGATAAATTGTGCGTTTCGCAATTAGGCTGCAGGTCAATACCACTGGGCCACCACTGCTCTCAGGAGAATGTAAACTCCAACCAATGTTAGCTCATGACAGAAAGACCACATATCAATTAGGTTTTCAATACAGGTACGAAAAATAATGAAATAAAAAAAAAATTGTAGAGTTGGTGCATCGCAGCTCGATCGTATAAAGCGTAGTCTCTGTTAGATCTTCACTCCGTGGCATAACTACTAAGCTAGACCATATCTTTATATTTATATAATTCTACTGTACATGTGTATGTCACTGAACTCCTCCTAAACGGCTGGACCGATTTGAATGATTTTTTTTTTTGTATGCGTTTGGGTGACACCCTGGATGGTTTAGATTCACTATTGGACCCGATAGGTGGCGCTGCTCAGGACAACGTCAGTACGGTCAGCTAGTTTTTTATAATAAGCTATTATAATAAATTCTGAAACCATGTCGAGCTCATGTCTCTAGAGGGACAAAATGGAACAGACCGTCTGTAAGTTCATGGCTTTTGTGAAATAACATATTGTTTTGACGACATATCTTATTGTGTGGTAAACAGCTATCGTAAACAGAGTCAAATGAAACTAGCTGGAAATACTTTACCCATGTGTTCGATGTCGACATTGAAAACTAAATAAATAAAAAATAGAAAAAAATAAAATCTTATATCACCATTCCAACTTTGATCAAAATGACTGAAATTTACATGGAGGTAACCATACACTGTTATGTTTTGGTTGTTGGAAATTTGTAAAAAATATCTATTGTCATTACAATCCAGCAATGATTTAGCTCTTTGATAGCAATAATCAACCAAAGAGTCCCAAAAAATCATCACATTTTAAGTACATCAGATCAAAAGGACCGTTCGATCATTGGTCCTTCCACGAAATAAATGACATCATATTTTCTTTCCCCGATAAGTAATCTGCGAATGAAAGAGACAAGACACTCAATAACGTATTAACTCAGTAGTCAGAAAAAGAAACAGACTGGAACAAATAACGTTATCGGGACACAATCACTTTTCAATGTTAATATTATTATGTTGTATTTTAAGGGCAGAGGGCGTTCACCCCGCTGTATGGGCGTAGAAAATCCCTATTTCAGGCGCCGATATGTCGATCTCAGCGGGTGCTAAGATACACTGGACGCGACTGTACCCATACTGCGTGAAGTTCACACCATGTTACAGATACATATGACTGCAAAAGTGAATACAGTTTGATAGGGGATTGTCTGAGCATGGAGGGTGCCGTTGGCGAGCATTAAAATATTGCTGGCTGGTAATAAAAAACACTGAAGTGCTCAAGTCATTACATTAGCCAACGTTAACACTGACGTAATAAAAACGCGACTTGATTATTTCACGCACTGCATTTTCAACTCTCGGTGTTGCACAGAGCATTGGAAATCCAAGAAAATGCATCGCGAGTGAGTCTCAGCACGTCGATAAAACATAGTGTTCAATTTTCAATTCAAAGGCGCTAAGCAGTGTGATGAAGATTCAGTGCGCTAATAAATGGCCCCGCGATTTTATTGCATCCGTGGGAACGTGAACACTCTATGCTTACTTTAAGGGCCGCTTGCACCAAATATCGATAATTAAGTTTACCGCTTAACGAATTTGAAACATCACTCAGTTTCTATCAAACATCGGAAAATGAAGGAGGCAGAATGGTTATCTAAATACGTTGAGTGTTCAATGCGATTTAGTGTTTTTGTGTAGCGACTTCGAGACCTTTATTTTTACTGTCGAATGTTAATCTGCCTGAGTTTGAATTCTAGTTTAGAATAAAGAACAGAACCATCCCATTTATTCCCGTGGGTGTCGTAAGAAGCGACTAAGGGACTTACTAGAGAATGACCAGCAGCGTTCTCTATGCATTTTACCACCATACTGCGATCGCCAACCCGCCTGCCAAACATGGCGATTATGGCATACCCCCCCCCCCCCCCCCCGCAAATTGGGGAAGGCCTAGGTCCAGCAGTGGATGTCTTTCGGCGGAAATGTTATTGAATGAATGATAAATACTTGTGCAGAGTGGAATTTAAATTTTCCATGAAGTGGTAACAGCTGAATTGCCCAAACCACAGGGTGTCTATACAGATACAAATGGCAAAGATCATTTAACTAACCAACGTTAGAACTATCCGTAGCTTGTACAGTCTAACATAAACTTAGCTACTTTTAACTAAAATTAAAATGAATTAGTTAATTTACTCTCCAATGCAATGAAAAGCTAGCATTAACCTAGTTAGTCGTTTCCTCTCGAATGGCTTTATACACAGTGGCGAAATGGCTAAATCAATAACTAGCACTTTAAATGAAGCTGGAGTTACTGGTTATTTTATCCTTCGTTATTTTATTAGGTGATATACTTCAGTAAGATCAGATGCGCAGTACTCGCAACCGGCGTGTGTGTATGACCAATTGTATGAACGTAAACCAGGCAAAAGGAGTGTGTAGAGATCGTAGCAGGTGGCGTTCCGTAGTTTCTGCCTACCCCCATGGGAAAAAGGCGTGAGTTTATGTATGTTTTTATCTGTCTTAAAGGAGTTTTTTTTTATGGGAAATCATCAAATGACTTCTCCCGCTCTGGGCGGAGCGGGAGGGCATCTCAGACTTTTACTGACTAAAACCCACCCGTGTTCCTTCAGTTGCCCATGTGCCAGGGTCACGGTATCTCTTTCGAACAATCTCGCGATATTAAAGGAGTTTTAACCTAATTTCGTTAAAGGTAATATGCTGTGGTTTAATATCCGTTGGTATGAATTTTAATATTACTAATGAGTTCTCCGCATGTTGTTTAGTTGAGTAGATTTTCATGCTCACGTTGCTGTAAGTATTTTTATTAAAAATGTCTTGATACTTAAGAATTCTTCCATACTTTTGTTGTATGGAGTTCAATTCTCTGTTTGACAGTGTAAATTTAAAAATCCTAACTCTATTTATTTCGTCGTTATCTAGTCCTGCACGAAAACGGAATTTAAAAAAAATGATTGATAGTTAAGAGCGCTGGAATATGGAATATTTCAACACAAATTTTAACACAGCTTTGAGCGTAAAAAAAAAATAACTCTCGCAGTAATACAATGGCAAAACTGTACAGGGATTTATATTTTTATTAAGAATTCAAATAAGTTTAGTTTGAATAAATACATCCAGTGGTTTTTTCATAATACCTATACTATACGCCTAGAGATTTGTTTGTAAAATTTTAAACGCGCTCGTTTTCGTTATAAATCGTCGTCAATTTCATTAAATAAATAGGACATAATCCATCATCAGCCTATAATGTTCCCACTGCTGGGACACAGGCCTCCTCTCGGTGAGAGGGAGTGGGCCACAATTCACCATGCGGACCCAGTGCGGGTTGGTAGATGTCACTTGTCTCCGCATTTTCGGTTCTAGGGCATGCCGGTTTCTTCACGATATTTTCCTTCACCGTTTTGAGAGCAGAAAAAATAATACCTAAATAAAATATATAAAAAATAAAACTAATTAGCATGCTTATTAGCCGTTAATCCCAGCTGTCATTTGTGGATTTTCGACAGTCATTGGGGGTCGTCGGAAACCCGAAAGTCTGACAACTAGTCTTACTAAGGGGTATCGTATTACCCTGTTGTGGAGGTCAGATAGGCAGTCGCTCCATGTAAAATACTAGTAT
The DNA here is from genome assembly GCA_932294355.1 of Aporophyla lueneburgensis. Classification (NCBI taxonomy): domain Eukaryota; kingdom Metazoa; phylum Arthropoda; class Insecta; order Lepidoptera; family Noctuidae; genus Aporophyla; species Aporophyla lueneburgensis. The sequence goes on along the minus strand of OW028745.1, from coordinate 19,462,798 downwards.
TTAGCTGCATCCGGTTAGACTTGAAGCCAACCCCACATAGTTGAGAAAAGGCTAGGCAGAGAATGATGATAGCATACATATCAGCCACGCCCATCAACAAGCACGAGCCGTCTACAAGTGCAACCTTAAGTAAAATAATAAAATAGTCACCATGAAATTGCATGAACATGTAAAATTAAATTTCTCTTTTTTTTAAATCCTACTCTATTTTAATGATGCAAGTATCTTATTGCATTGCAAAAAACAAAGATTATCACCAAAATACGATACCATCTATTACAGCCTGACACTCAAGCATATTCCGTAGAACACTCAAATCAACGCAAATTCACTCACAAATCTTCAACTACCCACCTAAAAGATTCCATTAATCCTAGTTTACTGGCACTACTCCAAGCGAATGAATTTAACGGTACAATGGGGAACTACATGCATGAACACGAATCCTAGATTTATCTGACTGTTTGGCAGAGAATAGTACAGAAGATCAGGTCCGTGCAATAACCAAAAAAGTCGCACGCATACGTAGAAGCGTACGTACGAGGACCTCAAACAAATACCAGATACGATTGTGCTTGCATTCGCTGCATTTGATGCGTGTCTGTGTATGCGAGTGTTTTCACTCTTCTTCTGGACTCAACCTTCTGTTTCTATCTTTTTTTTGTGCAAGGAGTAGATGAGGAAACGGATAAAGCTCCTGTATATAAATATATGGGTCCTAGGCGGCTAGGTACGAGTATTTGCATTTGAGAAGAGGAATTGTGTGAGGATGAGAACTAAAGGTGCGAGCCGAAAAGGAGCATTCTATTCAAGTCGCCAACTTAGCTCACATCCGTTAGCTGTACGTGAATTTCCTAGATTTGAGAAACTTTTGGAATAGAGTGCCGTATTAAATTTGAGCACTTTGAGTTAGAAACTTTAAAATTATTTGAAGAGTTGGTAGTAGAGCTGCATGGCGGTAGATGAAAATAAAATTAATTCCTTACTTAATAATGAAATATTGCATTTACATTAGAAAGTCTACCTTAAGACAACAAAAACAAAGAAAATCACCATTTTCTTTTACCGCAATGACCACACTTCCGCAATAATTCTAAGATGTAAACCACCCTTGAGAGATATAACTCCCCTAAAGGTACAAGCTAATATGCTATAAAATATTATCCTCACACAAATCGCATCCCTGCGCGAGAAATATCATAAAAACCCATAGAATGTTCCATAAAACTAGATATTTTCTTTCAACAGTGAATCTGACAAAGATATTTGTTATTTATATAAGTCGCAATCCATCTTTCAGATCATAATTGAAATCTAAGCCACAGCAATATCTATTTGGACTTGTGGAATTTGGCGAAAGTTTTCGTTGAAAATCTGAAGCGTTTTCTTGGATAAATGTTTGATAGTTCGGAGTCGACAGCAGACCGATGACATAGATTTGTTGGTTCAGCATCTTAGGAGTTGATCGGTTCACGTACGATGCATCACGTATGTGTTCGTGAGGTAGTTCTTATGCAATAAAATTTTGACTGTGCGGTAGTTTCGTGTAGAGCGATTTTATCTACATTACGTGTTTGAGAAAGAGCCTTGCAGTCTTATGAATACATATTATGGCCGTAAATATTTACAGTCTTATGGAATTATACATTTACCTTATTTCAATACGGCACGGCTAGTACGGTTTTATTCATATACTTGCTTTTGCCAGCGGCTTCGCCCGCGTATTATACACAAAAAACTTCCTATTGAATCACTCTGTATATTGATGAAAACCGCGTTTAAATCCGTTGTGTAGGTAAAAGATCTAAGCGGTCAAACATGTAAAGAAAAGAAGATATTTGTTTGATTTGTTGGAATCGAAACCGCCACGAACAAAAACTGATTTTTGTTCGAGTTTTGAGTGGCTCTTTAAACCGACTCTCATACTTTTCCCAATTAAACCTGACTTCAAGTAACAAAAGCACCTATTATTTTAAACCCTACCATTTCCAGAACTGTGTCCCTTGACGCAAACGAGTTCAATTCTTAGTTATATGACGTTCAATATGCCCTAGAATTACAATTGCAAATGATGTCACCCATTCACAGTAATGTTTGAGTTAATCTGGGCTGCAGAAGGAAATGAACCCCTCACCCACTTGTCTACAATAAATAAACCTAGTATCAGTTAATAGGACAAACGTCACGCCTGCGACCTAGTGAGATAAGCAGGGGCGTATTTTCATCCTCCCACGATTATTTGATTGTATGTCTTGTGTGTTTGTTCCTGTTATTTCTCCAGCTTAATTACAACCCCTTGTTGGGATACAAAACAGAACTCCGCAATTTGCTAAGTAATTATCTATGACTGCTCCAGTTCTTTTGCGGAAAATACAAAGGTAATTGACTGCCACTCAATCAAAGCGATTGCATGGGTGCAAGTATTCGGATTCGTTTTTGTTCCGTGTGGTGCCGGACGTAAAGAATAGCATTATCCCACTTCTTCCCCTGGGTGTCGTAAAAGGCGACTAAGCGACTTACTACATAGTACGTAGCAGCGTTCTCTATGCATTTTACCACCATAGGTATAGTACGATTCAAACTTAATGGCGGCTCTGAACACGAGGCGAGTGGCTGCGCAGTAACAATTTCCGGTGTCATCAGGGGTGAGGCGCGAGGTACTGCGACGCCAAGAGCGCACTTCACAGCCGCCATTAAGTTTGAATCGAACTATACTGCGGTCGCCAACCGAAACATCGATATCGAAAAGTATTATAATAAAAAAAAAACACAAAAATATAAAAGATTTTCGTCATTCGATTGGCGACGGTCAATGCCCAAAATCGATCAGCTGTTTTTGTAATTTTTCGTGGGATATAGATTTTTTACGAATTTTCAAAAACCAATATTAACAGTCATTTGTTGTCCTTAAACTACATAGCCAATGGTCATTTAAAGTTTGAATACATTTTTAATGATGAAATTTTTTTTTTTTTTTCAATACTTTTCGATAACGATACCCAACACGTAGGTAAAGAATTTCCATCTAATTTGATTCAACCCTGTATATCTCCTTTTTAGGATTCCGTAGCCAAATGGCAAAAAACGGAACTTTTATGGATTCGTCAGGTTTGTCTGTCTGTCCATCCGTATGTCACAGCCACTTTTTTCCGTAACTATAAGAGCTATGCTGTTGAGACTTATAGTTCTTATTACTTTCTAAGCTTGTTTTCTTAACTTTATCAAAGATCTTGACATAGTGGACGGTGTTACTGAAAATTGTTGATCTATTAAAGACTGAATGTATGCATTAGTTAGTGTTATAGTTTAGTAAGTTTTATAGAGCAAATATGCAGAATTTCAGACAATTTGCGCTCTACATTAAACTAATAGTTTGTTGAAGCAGTCACATAGTTTTAGATAAGTATTAGGTTTTGCCAGCGGCTTCGCCCGCGACGGGGCAAAATGAAAATCAAAAAATATCCTACCAACAACATCCGATGTTTAGTCATCATTTAATTTTATTTTTCAGTTTTCCCAAAAAAACTGTCAGATAACATTTTTTTTCAAAAGATTTTTCTTTTTTTCAATAAAAAAAGAATTATCACAATCGGACTACTATGTAAAAAGTTATGCGTGGTCATACATAAAAAAAAAATAGACGCGTCGAATTGATAACCTCCTGTTTTTTTCGTCGGTTGAAATCCAAATCTATACTAATATTATAAAACTGAAGGGTTTGTTTGTTTGGTTGAACGCACTAATCTCAGGAACTACTGGTCCGAATTGAAAAATTCTTTTTGTGTTGGGTAACCTATTTATTGAGAAAGGCTATAGGTTGTATAACATCACGCTACAATCAAAAGTAGCGGAGCAGCAACGTAAAATGGACGAAAACTGGCAGGCAATTCGATGCGATGGGAAGGGTCACGGGAGAAAAATTTGACGCGAGCGAAGTCGTGGGCAGAAACTAGTGCAAGATATATTCACAAATACTGAACTGCAGCTACCAAGCAGGAAAAACTCGTGGCTAGCGTTTCTATTCGAATAGTGATCAAGTTCAGTTCAATGCACATTCAACGAATTCAACGAATTCATGAATCAATCAAAAAAAAATCAATGAATAACGATCACTCAAAGCGCCGACTCATAATTATTTTAATATTTATTATTTTTTGCTTTTCAGTTTTTTCGGCGGTTTAATTTTTTGTTAAAAAGTATTTTCGTTGGTCTAGTGGTTGGAAGTGCAGCTAAGCACAAGGTCCTTGGTTTGATCCCTGGTCGGGTATCATCATCTGCCTAGCCTTTTCCCAAGTATGTTGGGGTTGGCCTCCAGTCTTACCGGATGCAGCTGAGTATCAGTATTTCACATGAAACGACTTTGATCTTTATAACTCAGTAAATAGGTAATACGTTTCTTTTTTTTTTTTTTTTCACAAACATCAGCCGGGATCAACGGATTAACGTCCGTAGGTGGATAAAAATAAAATGATCGCTCTGTTGTAGGTATTTGTGGTTTGTGGTGCTTTCACACATAAAGTGAACTAATCATCTTTCTATTGGACACATGGGTATTTTGTGGTTTGTACTAACAAGTCATTGACACATAGCTCCAATTAATCTTTCCTGCGGGTAAAACCGCCAACCAGGTTTTACCTTTACTTTATTTACGACGAGACAGAAAATATATTAACGATCCAATCATAAACTTAATCTCCTTGAATGAATGATATGCACTCACCCTTACTCACACATTCACACTCCCCACCTCACTCACACCTCGCCTTCTAGACTCCCAAACACAAACACTCATTTCACATGTTGCTGACTTGTATACATGTTTTTTGTAAAATTGTGTAACTCAAATGTCATGGTTGGATTGTATCATACGAAATGGAAGCCGAAAAATTACGGACTCCTAAGATATAGGTCTGCGTACCTACCTAGTTTAGGGGCCGGAAATCTGCCAATAATGTTAGACTCGATTGTACAACCTATTGTCTACATGTGTTACATGCCTTGTGTTTTATGTACAAATAAAATTACCTGCGGTTTTGTCCGGGTACCAGAAGTCGACGTACAAATGCACGTAATAAAATCGCGGCGGAATTCTAGTATGCATTAAATTTTCAACTCTCATGCTGGTTAACATGCTGGTTCTGCCCGAAAGGAGAATCTAGAGTTAGACAAAATCAAACTGGTTGCTAATTTAATCGTATAATTCACTAGCTTCTGCCCGCGACTTCGTTCGCGTCAAATTTTTGTTCCCCTAACCCTTCCCGTCGCATCGAATTGCCTGCCAGTGATCGTTCATTTGTCGTTGCTGCTCCACTCCTTTTGATCGCAACGTGATGTATATAGCCTATAGCCTTCCTCAATAAATAGGTTACTCAACACAAAAAGAATTTTTCGATTCGGACCAATAGTTCCTTAGATTACCGCGTTCAGCCAAACACACAAACAAACTCACATGTACCGTAACTATAAGAGCTATGCTGTTGAGACTTATAGTTCTTATTACTTTCTAAGCTTGTTTTCTTAACTTCATCAAAGATCTTGACATAGTGGACGGTGTTAGTGAAAATTGTTGAACTATTAAAGACTGAATGTATGCATTAGTTAGTGTTATAGTTTAGTAAGTTTTATAGAGCAAATATGCAGAATTTCAGACAATTTGCGCTCTACATTAAACTAATAGTTTGTTGAAGCACTCACATAGTTTTAGATAAATATTAGTTTTTGCCAGCGGCTTCGCCCGCGACGGGGCAAGATGAAAATCAAAAAATATCCTACCAACAACATCCGATGTTTAGTCATCATTTAATTTTATTTTTCAGTTTTCCCAAAAAAACTGTCAGATAACATTTTTTTTTCAAAAGATTTCTAACTTTGGAAAATCTGTCGTAAATATAAGAAAATACTATAGAAAGTCGTGTATAAGCTTTAAAATACTGAACTAAGGAAGGTTAACCTTACAGCGAAGCAGTATTTTTATCGACCTGCCCCGTTCACTTCCGGAGATTTTAGTCTCATAATACACGATTTATGAAAAGAGCTCTTGTTATTAAAATTTTTCTAAGTATACAACCTTCACTATGAAACCTCTTTTGGAAAGATCATTGAAGGGTCTTGAATTTTCAGATAATACATTTAAATAAACTACTGGACGTCCTGTGGTCGAAATTCAACCATAATTAAATGCATTCATAATACAAAATCTTTTTTTTTTTTTGGAAAGCTATATCACAGGTTTACGAAAGCTATGAAACTGTTATCTACCTAACAAGACTTGTGCCTGTGAGTGCCTTTTTCTTGAATCACACTGTCTGTTGATGAAAACCGCATTAAAATCCGTTGTCAATTTTAAAAGATCAAAGGCTTCAGACGCGGGAGAGCGACTTTGTTTTATACTATGCAAAGAAGATAAAGATTTCCTCAATACATTGGTAACAATGGCCACTTTCAAACATTGTCCTGACATCCTTATCCCTCAAACGCATATTGACTATATCGGAATGTTCTCCAAAAGGTAAGTACTACTCAAAAACACAAAGGATATGTGAAAAGAGGCTGAACCACTTCGCACACTACGCGACATGCGACTGCGGCAGCTCGACGAAAAGACGCTGACCTGCCGCATACGACTATCAAAATAAAAAAATCATTAATTCAAGCTAAACTGAGAATCAGCACTTTTTGAACATGAAAATTACATAAGACAGAAGAGGTCATAATTCACAAACCAATATATTAGAAGTGTCTGTAATATAAAAATAACAGCTTCCTAAATGCATATGAAAGAATCCACCGTACTTATAACAAAAAAGTAATTCTTTATGGGTTCCGTTTTTCCTTTCGAGGTACAGAACCCTACAAACATTTTTTTTTGTCCGTCTATTTCTTCCAGCTAATATCCCAAACGGATAGATCGATTTGGACAGAAATTTCAATGATAAGTAACATAGCCTAACATAGGGTTTTGTCTCGGTCGTACATTTCCATGGGATGATTTCCGTCATCCACGCGTACGAAGCCGCGAGCAGCAGCAAGTCTAAAAAGAATACACTGACACACTCCACTATAATACAAAAGCAGCAATTTTCTTAGCTCACTTTTCCTTATTTAACAACTTTCTTCGGGTCACGACTCTTTGAGCTGTTTTCTTTGCGATTCCACTCGATTCATTTGCTGCAACGATTCTCGATTCTTCGTTGAATGTGCATTGAACTGAACTTGATCACTATTTGAGTAGAAACGCTAGCCACGAGTTTTTCCTGCTTGGTAGCTGCAGTTCAGTATTTGTGAATATATCTTGCACTAGTTTCTGCCCACGACTTCGTTCGCGTCAAATTTTTCTCCCGTGATCCTTCCCATCGCATCGAATTGCCTGCCAGTTTTCGTCCATTTTACGTTGCTGCTCCACTCCTTTTGATTGTAGCGTGATGTTATATAACCTATAGCCTTTCTCAATAAATAGGCTACCCAACACAAAAAGAATTTTTCAATTCGGACCAGTAGTTCCTGAGATTAGTGTGTTCAACCAAACAAACAAACCCTTCAGTTTTATAGATAATATTAGTATAGATTTGATTTTCAACCGACGAAAAAAACAGAGGAGGTTATCAATTCGACGCGTCAATTTTTTTTTATGTATGACCACGCATAACTTTTTACATAGTAGTCCGATTGTGATAATTCTTTTTTTATTGAAAAGGGTATACTCCCAAAGTGGTTCCATATAAATTTGAAAAACAAAATCAAACACTAAGGGTCGGAAAACAGGGGATGATTGATTGTTTACTCACTGATTGTAATGTATAACCACGCATAACTTTATACAGAGTAGTCCGATTTTGATTATTCTTCTTTTATTAGATAGGTGTACACCTTGCCAAGTATTATAAGTACATTAAACCCACAAAAATTATAAAATAAAAACTTTTTACCAAAAAATTAAACCGCCTGATCGTTATTCATTAATTTTTTTTTTGATTGATTCATGAAAAATCAATGAATAACGATCACTCAAAGCGCCGACTCATAATTATTTTAATATTTATTATTTTTTGCTTTTCAGTTTTTTCGGCGGTTTAATTTTTTGTTAAAAAGTTTATTCGTTGGTCTAGTGGTTGGAAGTGCAGCTGAGCACAAGGTCCTTGGTTTAATCCCTGGTCGGATATCATCATCTGCCTAGCCTTTTCCCAAGTATGTTGGGGTTGCCCTCCAGTCTTACCGGATGTAGCTGAGTATCAGTATTTCACATGAAACGACTCTGATCTTTACAACCCAGTAAATAGGTAATACGTTTCTTTTATTTATTTTTTTCACAAACATCAGCCGGGATCAACGGATTAACGTCCGTAGGTGGATAAATATAAAATGATCGCTCTGTTGTAGGTATTTGTGGTTTGTGGTGCTTTCACACATAAAGTGAACTAATCACCTTTCTATTGGACACATGGGTATTTTGTGATTTGTACTAACAAGTCATTGACACATAGCTCCAATTAATCTTTCCTGCGGGTAAAACCGCCAACCAGGTTTTACCTTTACTTTATTTACGACGAGACAGAAAATATATTAACGATCCAATCATAAACTTAATCTCCTTGAATGAATGATATGCACTCACCCTTACTCACACATTCACACTCCCCACCTCACTCACACCTCGCCTTCTAGACTCCCAAACACAAACACTCATTTCACCTGTTGCTGACTTGTATACATGTTTTGTGTAAAATTGTGTAACTCAAATGTCATGGTTGGATTGTATCATACAAAATGGAAGCCGAAAAATTACGGACTCCTAAGATATAGGTCTGCGTACCTACCTAGTTTAGGGGCCGGAAATCTGCCAATAATGTTAGACTCGATTGTACAACCTATTGTCTACATGTGTTACATGCCTTGTGTTTTATGTACAAATAAAACTACCTGCGGTTTTGTCCGGGTACCAGAAGTCGACGTAGAAATGCACGTAATAAAATCGCGGCGGAATTCTAGTATGCATTAAATGTTCAACTCTCATGCTGGTTAACATGCTGGTTCTGCCCCAAAGGAGAATCTAGAGTTAGACAAAATCAAACTGGTTGCTAATTTAATCGTATAATTCACTAGCTTCTGCCCGCGACTTCGTTCGCGTCAAATTTTTGTTCCCCTAACCCTTCCCGTCGCATCGAATTGCCTGCCAGTTATCGTTCATTTGTCGTTGCTGCTCCACTCCTTTTGATCGCAGCGTGATGTATATAGCCTAGGGCCTTCCTCAATAAATAGGTTACTCAACACAAAAATAATTTTTCAATTCGGACCAATAGTTCCTTAGATTACCGCGTTCAGCCAAACACACAAACAAACTCACATGTATATAACATCACGCTACAACCAAGAGGAGCGGAGCAGTAATGAAAAATGTTGTAAGAACGGGGAAAATCGCACGGGTAGGCGATTCGACGCGACGGGAAGGGTCGGGTCAACAAGAAATTTAACGCGAACGAAGTCACGAGCAGAAGCTAGTAATATTATAAATATATAAGTATAGATTATGTTTAATGACATGCTTTTACACTCTGTGATTACTTAAGCTCACACTCTGACTTTTTACTTGTTAATATTCTTGGAAAATCGTATACCTACTTACTTTTACAAAGTTTGTAAATATGTGAGCACAATCTATCTATTATACCAGGTGACATTTTTTAACGTCGAAAAAAATGGGTGTAATAGGTGAACGGAGTAGAAGCCTTTGGCATAGAAATTTTTATTATTTTTATTTTTGAATAACATTTAATGAAATTGATTTAGCAATAAATACATTGATCTAGCATTTTAAAGTAACATTTTCATACTAGAACAACAAAAACAGAAATTTGGAAAAACAAAAGAATAAAAAAATCAATTAAAATCTATCGAAACTCAAATCATACGCACCCTACTCAGTGCGCGGCATGTATCAATGATTTCGTAGCCCAGTCCTACCCTTTGAAGCCGGCCGATAGGCGGCCTCATTGATCTTTCGCAGGCGCACGAGCCGCACACGCATCCCCGTCAGCCCGCGTCCCGCGCTCCTTTAGTCACCTGCGATGAATCTGAAGGCCTTCCTGCCTTCTATTCTAGTTACACAACACACCATATGAAGGTCGAGACGGTAAAAAATGTCATCCGGTATAATTAATTTATCTGCCATTGCTTCATTTTTAACACGCTTTTATTATCTTCAAACGTACGTTAGTATGTTTGTATGTTAGTATGTACCGGAAACTTGATTTTGACCCCTTTTTAAACGTCGGATTAACTTGAAATTTGGCATACTTATCAAGGACCAATAACAATACACTAATTATATAAATTTGTGCCATTATCCTTGCCGAGGATAGCCAAAAGAAACTGTCTTCGAAAACTACGCTGACATACGTCACAAAATACGAACACTACACTGTCATTCGTCTATTCGAAACACCCTAAAAAATTGAAAATAAATATTTTCATATCAATGAAAAAATACCTCAAAAAGCATTCTATTTTTTAGTTTGGTTTTCTATGGAAGCGTGTTTTTTAGTTTTTTTAATTATTATTTTAATTCTTTTTATCAACTGTGATACAGTAATTTTATGCTAGATGCATCGTTTTCAGAAATTATAAAATCGATATATCTAAAACATTTTTAAAAGAGTGATGTTGTAGAGCGGCGGAGTTCATTGCCCATTTTTCTGCAAACAAAACTACCTTTTGGAAGGGCGACTAGAATAAGTTCTATTTTAATGTCAATGCTAACGTTCAATATGCCTTTTATGTGTCTTTTTGAAATAAAAGCTTTAACTTTGACTCTCGTTGTTGAAGTTGAATTGAGCATTAAGAATCCAACAGAGTGCAGCGCGAGTGAGTCTCAGCACACGTCGAAAGAACAGAGAGTTCGATTTTCAACTCTCGACACTAAGTAGTGCATTGACTGCCAGGGTTGCGAGATTTGTTCGAAAGAGATACCGTAGCCCTGGCACATGGGCAACTGAAGGAACACGGGTGGGTTTTAGTCAGTAAGAGTCTGACACGCCCTTCCACTCTACCCAGAGCGGGAAACGTCATTTGACGATTTCCCAACCAGAAAAAAAAAGCAGAGCATTGAAGCTCCAGTGTGCGAAAAAAAAGCCCGCCGCGTATTTTATTATGTCCGTGGGTACTTCGAATACGTCATAAACAAACTTTTTTCTCATATTCCCTTCGATTCGCCTTAATTCGATAACTTCCTAGAGTTTAATATTTGCATGCGTCGGCTATAACGTCTAAATTACTTTCCCACAGCGTGTGGCGGTATAATAATGTCGTTAATAAGTTCACGCATTATCGTGGAAGCTTGGCTTTTTCTGCAGTAACAGGGTGGGAGTTATATCCTAAGTGGGAATTGCGCGTTTATCTTGTCTGTGAGTAAGCGAGGATTATTTTAATTTCAAAAGTGTTTGATGAAGTTTTGTTTGGGTTTATGAGTTCACACTCTAAAGAAATAATAGAACATCTTGCTTGTACCAACATTTTCCGAAGGCAGGGAAGGGTTAGGCAGAGGTGTACCTATACTTCACCCAACCATTCACTTTAAATTAGTAGGGTAATAGCTTCTACGATGAAACGTTAATTTACTTTCACAATCTCAATTCGTAATGAGTTGTACCGTTGTACCACGTGTATTTACCTCAGCTAGAAACACCCAACAAAAATCCGTGTCATTCCCACACCCATTTCACCAGTCTCAAAATATCCACACTGTAGCCTTACTAAGTAAATCTCACCCAGCAAACAATTTTTCACAAAAAACAATTCACAAATTCAAAATTTCCCTTACGCACTTCCCTAACATAAATACACGGAAATCACTACGACTCACACAAGACGTATGCAAGTAGGTACAGACGCTAGCACACAAAGCTACTACAATCTGTCAAATTTCTTTAATAAGTTTTCAACTTTATCACTTAAGTATAAGGTTCAAGATAGATTGGGAAAACTTGACAGTTTCGGGTAGCTTGATGTGCTGGCGTCAAACTAAATAGGTACAGCCTGACGTCAGACGACAAACGGACTCATCTTTTACAGCCTCATAACGACATCGGTATGGTAAACAATAATTCATTATCACTGCTAGCTCTCGACCTAAAAACCGGAATTAGGTCGGTGGACATCCCTAAGTGCAGGCCCCGAAATTAGCGTGATTTATACGGTTGGAGCTGGGGCCGTGACGCGGGTGCTTACATGTAAAAATTGTGGTGTAATGTAATGGGTTTAATGGCCTGGTTTGGGACACTGTTACCGATATTACATAGGTATGTTCCAAAACTCCAAAATTAAACGGAGGCAGGTTACATGACTTACCCCCAGTAAGTCATGTAACCTGCCTCCGTTTAATTTTAATCTCTTGAGAATAAGCTTCGATGCGGACTAAGTAAATAATATAAGAGGGGAGAAAAGTGGTGCAAGTTAACAAACCATGTATGTTATAACAGAAACGACTCTTTTTTTGGCTGTACAAAAAATACTGTGGGGTCCCCTTACTATTGGCCTTGAAAACCATGAAAATGACACGAAGATAAAATTTGAATTTTTTCTCAGCGGCCATCTTAGATTTTCATTTTGACCTCACTATTGAACCTCTTAAACCATGAAAGCTATGTCAGTTCTCTACTAATTATATACTTATAATGAGAAGCACGGAGGGACATAACGTTTTTTCGTTACGTGACGATTTCTATAAACCGCACACTTTGAAGTATTCAGGAAGCTATGTAAAAAGTGTTGCCTACGACAAAAAGTGTGGTGTAAACGATTTCTTAATTGCATAACTAACACAAGTTTTCAGAAGTTTCAGGCCAACATTAGTACTTGTCTGACCTATGAAGCGCTCTTACCTTTAACCAACACGTTTCTCAACTATGTAAACATTTTATTAATAAGCAAACGTTACTAACATCTACGTAAAACTATTTAGGGTATAAGAGTCCAAACTCGTGTAAAAAATGTTATTACGTAGGTATAGCAAACGATTAACGCCGATATCAAAGCCCAGTTTAAACTGTGATACGGCGAACTACACAACTAAATACCAAAATGTACTGAATTTGACAGACAATTGACACTTGGCCCAACAACTAGCGCCACCCCGAAATGTCAACTTATAATGGTCACGCTATAACGGTAACCTACTATCAATACTTAAAGTAAGCCTTATTACACTTGAGCTTACGCCTTACTGCTTGTTTATAGCCTGTTTACCTACTTAAGCTTCTTAAGAACTGTTAATAAAGACGTAGTTAATTACTAAATTAAAAAGGTATTCAAATTGTTAGCTGCTTGTTGAAATAATAGGGACGGTTCGAATTTAAGTGCCCATTGGCGCCAATGAAATTAATCGCATAACAAGAACGGGAACGAAATTTAAAAGCAACCTTAGACTTCAAGGGCTTGCTTCGTTGGTCTTAACGTCGGAAGCGCTGAGTAAGATGGTGTCCTGGGTTCGTTTCCCTGGTTGGGCAAAGTATTAATGCGTCGTCTATCCGGAATTTCTCAGTAGCAACCCAGAGTTTGGATTTGTGGCCTGTTGATATGAAATTAAATGAATTGACCTCTGACCAAGCCTTCGGGGAAACAAGGCGTAATACGAGGTTATGTACTTCAAAAAAATCCCTGTTTGAAAATCTTTGTAGAATTTCAGTACTTAGTAAAGCAATGTTTGTGCACACGGTACCTATTTGATGCTCTGATCGATGTTCTTTATTACAACGACGTGGAATTTTCATTGAGAGAAAATGACAACTTAATCTTTTCTACAACACTATCCTTATCAAAATAATTCCAACTACCTCATACTAACTGAATTACACGCTCCTGCAACGTAATCTACTCAATCACCTCGCTTCAGTTGCCATAATAATCCAATCATTTACAATCTCCTTAAACCCAGCCCCATAAACTTAAGCTCACGCCCGCTTGTTTCGCAGCCATAAAATGTATAAAGACGTTAAACAATGAGACCATGATAATGTTTACGGGCATACAGGCTCTAGTTAACACACCCCACGCATTTTTTCCCGTGCCTAATTGAAAATGGCTGTCCCCGTCCCGAAAGATTTAAAGCGTTAGATTCGTCCATGCCAAAAATTGACGGCGTTTCTGTTTCATTTAATGTCAGTTTTTTCAGTAATGTCATTGCCATATATTTTGATGTTAGCGTCCGGCGTTAGTGCTATCGGAAATGGTTTTGTCTAGGTCTGCTGAGACAATGACGCAGACTAGACTTGTTTGACATGGAAACGCTGTTTTAGAGTTCATGGGCACTTTTCCGCGGGATGTGACAAAGTACAGTGAAGGCAAATCTAGCTATTTAAATCTTTAGCTGTCCTATCGCTATGCTCTGTTTCACTCCTAATTTAACAACACGTTTACTGCTACTTATAATGATGGAAACGATGTCGGGTTGTTTGTTCAGATGCAATCTAGTTTATGAACTTTGCATATTAGTGGGTGTTTTATTTAACGAGTATATTTAGTTACAAATATTTGATAACAGAGCAGTGGTGGCTTGGTGGTAGCGACCCCATTTACGAGTCGTGGGTTCGAACCCGAGCAGCTGTTTTATTTTGTGTAATTCATTTCTTGACCACTAAAAGAAGAGGAAAGGAAGGTGAAAGAAAACATCGTGGGAAAACCAGCATGTCCTAGAACCAAACTTAAGAAACTTCAAACGAAAAAAGTTGTGGGCAAAAGCTTTTATGCAATAAAGGAAGTTTACATACTCACCTACCATAGAACTGTAGACATCATTAATGTTCGAATTACCTTATTTTTGTCAGAATATTTTACACCAGTGAATTATTGACCTGAAGGTAAAAAACATATTATGAATGGCCTTTGAAATAAGCCATTCATGCTGATATGCAAAATCCAACTAAAAATAGCTGGTATTGAGTTATACTTTGAACTTAGAGGTAAATATTATTACGTATACCTATTTGTCTAGATTTAGTCGTAAATACAAAATGCTCTAGCAACCGTATCAGCCCATATTAATACAATTAAGAGGAAAACCCTGTGCTGCTGACGTAACTAAAGCAAATCTTATACCTTTAAACGAGCAATTCTTGTATATATATATTCTGAATCTCGGAAACGGCTCCAACGATTTTCATGAAATTTTGTATACGGGGGTTTTCGGGGGCAATAAATCGATCAAGCTAGGATTAATTTTTATAAAATGTCGTGTTATTCGTGTTTTCAATGACCAACTTTATCGATAATCAACTTGAACATAAACTGTATTCAAACATAAACTTGAACATAAACTTATTATTTCAAACATAATTTACCAAAAAATACCGAGCAAAGCTCGGTCATCCAAATATTGTTTATTATAATGAACACAGATTTACTTGGTACGATTAATAGGAGTTCTAGATTACTAGTTAATAGAGCTACTATAACAAATTGTAGGTTGGTTAGAATTTACAGTGTGTAGGTTCCTGTTTTAGATATAATCTGAATTCATAAGAGAATAGCGCGAAGGCGGCCATAACCTCGACTTCTTTCGCTTGCTACGATGTAAAATAGCCTAAAACCTTTCTCAAGGATTAGGCTATCAATTGCAAAACGATTTTTCAAATCTGGCTGATAGGTAACTATTATATCAGCCAGAGATTGCAAACAAACTTACAAACTTTTACCTCTTCATAATATTACTACCCTTTGCCCGCGTCGTTTACATTAGCGTTCATTCCAATTGACTTATATTTATATATTACAGACCCCATGTAATAAGACACAAGGTCAAAAACGTCACGCAGTTGGGTAGCCTATAATATAGGCTACCCAACCAATATAGGCAATATAGGCTATATAACATCACGCTACAGTCAAAAGGAGATGAGCAGAAACGAAAATGGACGAAAACTGGCAGGCAATTCGGTGCGACGGGAAGGGTCAGGCAGGGGAGCAAAAATTTGATGCGGAGGAAGTCGTGGGCAGAAGCTAGTATACTATATTCTGACATCAATCATCGGGATACCATCACAGACCGCCGTCCTGCCGTTCTTGCCAATCAATGTTCGTCCCATTCGTTGGTCGCGCCAGCCCGCACCGCTGAGCCTATAGCATTAAATTCGTACCTAAATAATAATCGTTCCGATCTCGTCCCTTGCTGCCCTTAGCTTGCCCTTAGCGAATAGTCGCTTTATAAGTTTTAAAGCCCTGGTTGGGGGCCTTAATTAAAAAAAAACCGGCCAAGTGCGAGTTGGACTCGCGCACCGAGGATTCCGTACAAACCTGTAGGTATCCTCGGTTTATGCATAAGGTTTATGTTTATGAAATTTAATGTTTTTTTTTTGAATTTTTATATTTGAGTTGATTAAATGAAAGGTAAATTGCGGTTTACGATTTATGACGTACTAAAAAAAAACTACTTACTGGATCTCATTCAAACCAATTTTCGTTGGAAGTTTATATGGTTATGTATATCATATATTTTTTTTAGTTTTATTATTCTCTTATTTTAGAAGTTACGGGGGGGGGGACACACATTTTACCACTTTGGAAGTGTCTCTCGCGCAAACTATTGAGTTTAGAAAAAAATGATCTTAGAAACCACAATACTATTTTTGAAGACCTATTCATAGATACTCCACACGTACGGGTTTGACGAAAAAAATTTTTTTTAGTTTCAGTTGTAAATATGGGGTACCTATAATTTTTTCTATTTTAGTGTAAAATTCTTATTGCGGTTCACAGAATACATCTACTTACCAAGTATCAACAGCATAGCTCTAATAGTTTCGGAGAAAAGTGACCCCACACGAATGGGTTTGATGAAAAAAAAATTTTAGAGTTTCAGTTCTAAGTATGGGGAACCCCAAAATTTATTGTTCTTTTTCTATTTTAGTATGAAAATTTTAATGCGGTTTACAGAATACATCTACTTACCAAGTTTCAACAGCATAGCTCTTATAGTATCGGAGAAAAGTGGCTGTGACATACGGACGGACGGACAGACAGACAGACAGACAGACAGACATGACGAATCTATAAGGGTTCCGTTTTTTGCCATTTGGCAACGGAACCCTAAAAAACAACCTCATAGGTTGACCTGCGAGATGTCGTTCCCAAAATCAATCATCGGGCAGGTTGGACACAAAATATCCTCCTTTTTCTAGTTCTAGAACTTTACACCGTTTCTCATAACTCTATTGAACCATTTTAGTAAATACATCAGTCGCGTAATTGCTGCATAATCGCAAAGCGCTCCACAACGTCACGGACTAAAAAATAAGGGTAATAAAAACGCAATCAGCGAAACAAGATTTTCCTTTTTTGTAAAAACCTGGCTCTGTACTGTTCTGTGGTTGTAAATTTTATGTCCCCCTTGCATTTCCCCCTAACATCGTTATTACTGAGCGGCAGTAGTTATTGTCCTACTCATTTTTACAGCCTATAAAAAACAGATGCGCTAAAAGCATTCTATATGATGTGAAATCTGATGAGGCAAAGTGACCGTCGAATAACCATGTTTTTATGTAAGTGCCAGAAAGAATAACAGAATAGCAGGGATGTCATGGGCAAACTGAAACCATGAATTCAGCACTTGGTGTTAGACCTCTTTTTTGTGTGTGGGAAATCTTGAAGTGACGTCTCCCGCTCTGGGCAGAGCTGGGTGGGCGCGTCACACTTTTACTAAAACCCACCCGTGTTCCTTCAGTTGCCTATATGTCAGGGCCTCGGTAACTCTTTAAAACAAATCTCGCGACCATGGAAAAGGTTTTAGACCCCCCTGGAGTAGCAATTGTACGTCGGTTATCATTAAAAAAACTCTGCTGTTTCAAAGAATAGTGCAATACCTACGCGATCAAAATGTATGGCAGAGTTTATAATTATATTTTTTTAACTACCTACGATAAATTTAAATGCAAAGGGGGGTTCAAAAACATGTACTGAATACATGTTTTTGCGTTTCTGTCCCTGCTATCCTGTATGTTATATGTATTATTTATTAACACTATTAACACGTATAATACATACGATATACAAGTGAGAAATACATGGTTTTATCAAAAGCGAAACCTAACTACTTTATAACCATCATTATCATTTTCCAGCCCTTATCCATTTTGGGGTCAATTTAATTTTAATTTGGGGTCGGCGTAACATGTCTTTTTCTTCCATACTTTTCTATTAGTCGTCATCTCAGTAGTCCCCCTTTCTATCCATATCATAATTGATATAGTCCATCCATCGTTTCTTTGGTCTCCCTCTACTCTTATAGCCATCGACATTCATACTCAATATTACTTTATAACCGATTTCATAAAAAGGAGATTCTATGTTCGACCTATGTATTTTTTTAAATGTTGGTTTACCGATTTTTCAGACAATTGTGGACCGATTTTCAAAATTAGATTTTTTAATGGATGGGTAGTACATATAATCTTGTCGTCCCATATAATTTTTATTGAATTTGTTTGTGTAGTTATTGCGTTAGCTAAAATTACACGTATTTAGTACACCTTGTGTATTGTTTTTCTGCTAAATTTAATAACATATTAAGCACTTTTATTCAGTAACTCCTATAGTTCTAGGATGGCTTTAAACGATTTAATTATTATTTTAACAATGTAGATTACACAGAGTATTATGGATTCTACTGTATTGGTATAGGCTGCGGCTGGTCCGTACATGAGTGAGCATATTCCATACTGATAGAATTTCCCCTTTTAACGAATGTAGGCGAGTGTAGGTAAATATTGCCACCAATTCATCATAATCAGCTTAAAATGTTCCCACTACTGGGAAACAGGCCTCCTCTAGGAGAAGGAGTGGGCCATAATCCACCACATGGCCCCTTGGCGGGTTGGTAGATGTCACTTACCTTTATTTTTTTTGGTCCTAAGACATATCTGTTTCCTCACGACGTTTTTCTTCTCCGTTTCGAGAACAGTGGTGATGAAGTCTAATACAAAAAGTAAGGTGTATGCCTGAGCACGAACTCACGACCTACAACTCTTAAGTCGAAGCGGATACCACTGGGCCACCACTGCTTTCAAAATATTAATAGGTCTAAAACGATAAAGGGTCTTTTATTAAATCCGAAAAAGCCCTATTACACCCTAAATGGCTTGAAAACCTATGCATGGACCCAACGCTTTGGGATCGGCTATTAAAACTTTTTTATAAATCCATTTCGTGCCAAAAAGGATCGAGTGTACAATTAGTCCAAAGCTATTAATTCTGTTACACCATCTGGCTAAAATATATATTGGTGAAATTTAATGACTCGGACTAAACCCAAAAAAAAAAGTAACAGAATCAGAACTTCTCTCTCTTCATTTATTCTTTTACCAAAAACAATAAATTAATTTGTTCCCAGTCGTACCAATAATAAACAAAAGGATTTGCCCAAAACATTAAATTATGATTTCTAAGAGTTACAGAATAAAATAAAATACAAAACATTTTTGTCTTGAGAAAGAAGATATCATTTTCTAGGGTCCTTAAATATACATTTGCGGGAACATTACGGATCTTACGCAAAAGTCGTGATGTCAAAGTAACAAAGGTAAGAAAATTAATTTGGTCATTAATTAAAACCAGTCAGTTTCACTAACAAAGTTTCTTTGACACAAGATGTATTTGATAATACGAAAACTTTTTATAATTTGTGATGTTACCTTGATGTTTTTTTTTTGTGACCTATTTAATAACTGTAGGTAATTAATAGAAATCTGATTGGATTTTATTTCCAAGTCAAAACGTTTTAGACTGCTAACACGCTTACTGGTATCATAATTTCAGCCAAAACATGTCCACTACTGAACATAAGCCTCCGCCAATTTGGGGGGTTAGCCATAATAGCCACGCTTGGCAGGCGGGTTAGCGATAAGATAAGCTAATCATTTATTTGCCCACACATGAGTACAAGACATACAACAGAAATTGTTAGCATGCAAGAGATGTTAAAAGTGGATATAATGACAGATCATCACGTTTGCCTTAAACAATGGCATGCAAATATCGACTATCGACTATCTGCGATCGCATTATAGGCGTAAAATGTATAGAGATTACCTACTGCTGCCCATTCTCTAGTAATTCCCTTATTCACCTTTTATGACACCCACGGGGAAGAAATCGGATGGTGGTATTCTTTACGTACGGCACCACACGGAACAACTCACTGGAATACATGAGCGAAAAAGAGAGAAAGTAAGAAATCGGTGCCAAAATGTATAAGCAGATGACCTGGGGTCAACTATTCACAGCCCTTTCAACGGAAGAACATGTACACTGAAAATTGATGAATAATTATAGGGTTCTTAGAAGCCCTAGGCCACTGAGCGCAAAGTCTATCATAGCCTTGCTGCCAATTGGTGGCCAAAGACTCTCACCAGACACTTGTATCTTCTTCTTTAAGCGTCTCTTCAGCTAGTGAAGAAAAGCCACCATTAGGTAGTGGTGTCTTTTATTGACGTCTCAAAAGACTCGATAATTACGACTAAAACAAAGACGCAGACGAAAGTCCTCTAGACAGTCTTGAGCACCCCGAAATTAGTAGAATTCAATTACAGGCATTTAATTCGATCACTTCTCAATTGCTCTATAACTACAGACTGTGAACACACTGGTTCTTGTTGAAATAGGGCTGACAAGTTAAAAGCTTGTCGTGGGCGAATGTTTGGATGAATTGTGTGGGTAGAGACAACCCTGTCAGTATCCTAACAGCATCTTGTTGAACCATTTTAGGGATGTGCATTTGATTATATTGTCTTTATCGACTGTTAAGCAGTGATGTCTGAGTGGTGTTCGTTTTATATGATAAACAAAACTCATTTAGGGTCATTTCGCCTGTTCGCGTCCATTTAGTGCAGTTGGCAAGTTTGACGGCGATATTAAAAAAATCCCAGCACTAATTTCTATGAAAAATTTATGTAATGTGTTCATTATATAGTTTATTTTAAGATTAACTTTCAGTTTTCTTCGAAACATCTTGTGTTTTTTTTTTTAAATAGATAAACTTCAGAAATAGGCGTTTTACCCACTTTGCGTCCACAAAATCCAATTCGCGTCCACCCGTGGACCATTTAGCGTCCACCAGGTTAGAAAAGGAATAAAGGGGTGATATTTTTAAGAATTTGTAAAGAAAGATTGTATTTTAACAATTTCTTTATTTGAGAATATAAAATCAACATTATTATCATTAAAGACATCACTTTAAAAAAATAAACAAATTAAAAATTCTTCTGATTGAATTTAAAATTAGGTAAGTAGTAGGTAAATAATGATTGCACCTCTAAGAATAAACAGTAATCAGTTCTGTTAATTTTACCCTAAAAGATCAGCCTTGATTAATAATAAGTTTTTGGCTATTTTAAAGCAACAAAACAAGACAACAATTTTGTCTAATCATACAACAACAAGAATTGTTGAATCAATAAATTATGAGACATGGTATGATTATTATAGCCTTAGAATTTCAATTAATGACACAGCTCACATTCAAAAGACTTATCTTGGCATCCAAATAACTTAATCCTACAAATCGTTTGCATTTCAGATGATACCATCAAATAAACTTGTTACACACAACAGCCTATGTTTTTTCATCGTCTTCTTTTACATCTGAAATTAGTATATCGTCACATAACATTTCACTCGCTCCAAGGCTGCTCATTTTTTTCAGAAATGTTAAGAAGCCATTCAACTACATACTTTATTTTCATCATCTACTCCTAGCGCTGGTTCTAGTCCCGGTTTCTTTACTCCATCTGGTCTGCGCCCACTGATTTTGTCGAATATTGTGGTCTTGGGAATAGCATATTCTTTGCATATTTGTCTTTTCGATTTATTCTTCTCTCGAATTTAATTTTTAACGGTTTCTTTAAATCGTCTTCTGTGTATGTTTTCTTTTCCTTCTTCTTTCTTGTCTCCGAAGAACTCATCTTAAATAATAAAAAATAAGAATGAAAGAAATTACTCATTTCATTTAAAAATAGAATTATTAACACGTAGTCTTAATAAAAAATGTACAATAATAATAATAATCAATACATTTTAAATTATTTTTACAAGCAAGTCAATTGTATTTAACGAACATAGTGGACGCAATTTGGTTTATTATTATCCCCTGTTGGTATACTTTGCGTCCGTTGCGGACGCAAAGTGGAAGTTTTGTAAATTCGATGTAGTAATTCGCGTCCACCTTATTTTATTTGTTAAATATAAAAAAACAGTAGCAAATTCATAATTAATATTATTCCTTTTTTCATTATAAAAGTCTAGAAACAGCTATGTATCCTAAAATTCAAATAAAACAATAAAAAACTTACCATCGAACGCGCCGCTGCACACTATTTTGTATCTAAAAATCCCGCGCATACGCACTCCCTTGATGAACAGCCGAAATTAACTATTTTTTTAACGGGATTGGTTTGGCGCACGGACCTTTTGTCCATATGTGCGTGCCTCTTATACATTGAGGTATTAGCGGTAATAATTTTTCGTTTGATTGGTGTGTTAGTTTACTTATTTTCAAGGATTTTTAAAGAGAGATCCGTAAAATGGACGCGAACTGGGCGATGGACGCGATCAGGCGAAATGACCCTATATCTTTCAACAACTCGTAATTAGTGTTATATTTCACTTTATATTATTTTATTAGAAATAATACGCAAATTAATTAATTGCCTTTTTATTTCTATGCGTTACCATAGACATCAATCACAGAGCATAAACTTCAATGCATCACCACAGATAGTATAATACTAGCCATAACTAAAAGAGGTTCCAACACTCTCCCCCCACATAACTTGAAAGAGAAAAAAAAAAATAACAATCATTATTACTAAGCTTATTCTAAATTCTGCCCACATTCCAGCAGTTGGTTGGCATGTCGTTTCCATTGCATACCATCCACTTCTACCATATAGGTCACACCTGGTACTAGAGTCTTAATAATTTGCCCTAGACTCCAATTCTTTTTGTGTTTTCTTAGATCTTTAACCATTACTTTTTCTCCAGTCACAAATGTCTTATACAAGTTTTTACTACTATTGGTTACTTTTATTTGTTCATCATCAATTTTATCATGTATTGGATTTGGCCGCAACAATGAGAAACGACATCTCAACTCTCTTCCATACATAATTTTGGCCGGACTTTGACCAGTGGTTTTATGTACAGTACATCTATAGTCAAACAGAAACAGATTACAAGCATATTCCACAGTCTGGCCACTTTCTACAATTTTTATAACATGTGACTTAAATGTTTCAACAAACCGTTCAGCTAGCCCATTAGTAGCGGGATAGTATGGAGGAGAGAAAGATTGTTTGACTCCTACTAGTTTACAAAACAATTTAAATTCTTCACTGGTCCATGTTGGACCATTGTCGGTCACCAAATGTAATGGGTACCCGTAACGTACAAAAATGCTTTTAAATACTTCAATTGTTTTCTTTGCAGTTATATTAGTCATGACAAATGCTTCTGGCCATTTAGAATATGCATCTATTACTACTAAGAACATCTTCGAATACAGAGGTCCTAAGAAATCTGCATGCAATCTATGCCAAACCGTTGGTGGCTGTGGCCATACTGATATCTTGGTTTTTTCAGGATTTTTATGATTTTGCAAACAAATTAAACAGTTTTTTGTTATACCTTCAATGTCTCCCTCCATGTCTGGCCACCAAAAGTATGACCTTGCTATCTCTTTCATTCTAGTTATTCCTAAATGACTAGCATGAAGCTCTGCCATGATATTTTCTTGTATATGCTTGGGTATAATTACCCTATATCCCCATAGTAAACACTCTTTCTCCACAGTAATTTCGTTCTTTCTTTTAAAGTAAGGTTCATAATCTTCACCAATCTCATTTTTAAGTGGCCACCCATCTCTACTGAATCTAATTATATCACACAATATTTTATCATTTTGAGTTTCCTTTTGTACAGTTTGCCATCTCAATATATCTATCGTAACGGATAGCACGTATTCATAAAAAACTTTCTGGTACCTACCTACAGAAATGCGTAAACCTGCACTTACAAAGTAAATAGCAGTGACAAAAACTTATAACAAATTCATCAACAAAAAATACATGGATAAAATATGTATTATAGGAGCTAACTCAAAAATCTCTCATCAGCACTTGTCCAAAATAGTAATAGCGGGACTACTCGTAAAGAAATATCAAATCACTAACATTATCGGTCATTAATTCATTATCTTTCAAATCTATACTAATAATATTATAAAGCTGAAGAGTTTGTTTGTTTGAACTGCTGGTCCGAATTGAAAAATTCTTTTTGTTTTGGGTAGCCTATTTATTAAGAAAGACTATGGGCTATATAACATCGCGCTACAATTAATAGGAGCGTAACAGCAACGAAAAATGGACGAAAACTGGGAGGCAGTTCGATGTGACGGGAAGGGTCAGGGGAGCAAAAATTTGACGCGGACGAAGTTGCGGACAGAAGCTAGTAAAAAAAAAAAATTGAATTCGATTTTAAATGACGAAATTCTGGGAAATATACAAACCAGTTGAAAACCTGCTCCTTTTTAGGGTTCAAAAACGGAACCCTTATAGATTCGTCATGTCTGTCTGTCTGTCCGTCCGTATGTCACAGTCACTTTTCTCCGAAACTATTAGAGCTATGCTGTTGATACTTGGTAAGTAGATGTATTCTGTGAACCGCAATAAGAATTTTACACTAAAATAGAAAAAAAAAACAATCAATTTTGGGGTACCCCATATTTACAACTGAAACTAAAAAAAAATTGTTTCGTCAAACCCATACGTGTGGAGTATCTATGAATAGGTCTTCAAAAATGGTATTGAGGTTTCTAATATCATTTTTTTCTAAACTGAATAGTTTGCGCGAGAGACACTTCCAAAGTGGTAAAATGTGTCCCCTCCCGTAACTTCTAAAATAAGAGAATGATAAAACTAAAAAAAATATATGATGTACATAACCATGTAAACTTCCACCGAAAATTGGTTTGAACGAGTTCCAGTGAGTAGTTTTTTTTAATACGTCATAAATCGTAAACCGCAATTTACTTTTCATTTAATCAAATCAAATATAAAAATTAAAAAAAAAAAAACATTTAATTTCACAAACATAAACCTTATGCATAAACCGAGAATACCTACAGGCTTGTACGGAACCCTCGGTGCGCGAGTCCGACTCGCACTTGGCCGGTTTTTTCAAGTGATTAAGAACACATTTTTTTCTCCAAATCTTTCTACCTTATTCTTCTTTACAACAAGTCAATACATAATTGCTACGATAAATACGCCTGTATTAGTAAACAAATATTACTTAATTCGATTGAACAAAGAGTACCTATTGTGTAAAAATAATGCATGAAAATCGATGGCGAACAAAATAGGTTTATTATTTTACCTTATAAAAGTTTTAGTTTTTGCCGAGTCAAGCAAGCAGTCATCGGTAGTGGTGACCTCCAAAGTTATTTTCACAGTTCTTCCAATAAACATAATGAAGGATGTTTGTAAATTTTTGCAAGAAAATGACGTAGAATACATGAAATAGTTTTCTGTAAGTAGATCTTTTAGGGTTCTTAGAATCCTTAGGTTACTGCGGTCAAAGTAAAATTAATTGTGACTTCTCTAGCAAAACTACAGCATTTCCTACAATTCACAAGATTTCCAAGAAAGGTACTTGATTCAATGACTTTGAAGCCGGTAAGATTTTTATGTCCGGAAGGAATCTGCTGATTACATTTCCTACGCGAGGCCTCATTTATTTGTAAAAGTAGTCGGAACTACGCAACATGATAAATTGGGTTACCTTATATCAACCCACCTTTGAAATTTTTATGTTCGGTCTTACTTCCTTATCACATTTTCCTAAAAAAACCTTCCACACTGCGACATTGGTCTAATGTCATTTGTTAAATGTCCTTTTTATTATTTTTCCATCTACTCGTTTTTTTGTCTCTCTTACTTAAAAATAGAAAAAAAAATAAGTGGCAAACATAGGCTTTATTGGCTACTCTTCTAACATAGCCTGAATAATAATTAGATCAATAACTGAGCCTTTTTAAAGCTAAAGCGGAGTCCCGTGAGGTGCCGAACGTAAAGGATATCACCATCCAATTTCTTCCCGTAGGTGTCGTAAAAGGCGACTAAGGAGCTTACTAGAGAATGGGCAGCAGCGTTCTCTATTCCTTTTACCACCATACTGAGACCGCCAACCCGCCTGCTAAGCGTGACGTTTATGGCAAGACCCCTCAAATAAGAGGAGGGTAATGTCCGAGAGTCCAATTTTTGGGAAAGGCTTATTTTCAACAGTGGACTTCTTTCGGCTGAAATGATGATGATGATGATGACAAACAGACGGGCGGACAGCGGAGGCTTTGTAATAGGGTCACGTTGGTTACCCTTCGGGTACGGAACCCTAAAATATCATTCATACTTTTTTATAAACAATATCAAACAAAGCAAAAGAAACTCTAGAGACATGTCGGCAAAAAACAGTTAACTAAGCAACAAATGTGTGAAAGTCTCCATCGCTTTTCATTTTACGTTCCACTGCACTCTCAGTTCATTTACCAGCGACATTACCGAAGAAACACTGTATTGCACTACAAAATGAAAACTGAAACAGAATTGTATTAGATTTTGCTACTACAGCGTATTCACAATATGAGAACGTAAGATGTTTGAAATTAAATGAATAGTAAATTAAATGAATAGTCGTATATGCTTGCTTTTAGAGATTTGCTCTATAACGGGTTAAATTAATTTAGCTGTCAATGTTTTACCTACGTCTGCCAGGGTCGCGAGACTTTTTCGAAAGAGATATTCGTGGCCCTGGCATATGGGCAACTGAAGGAACACGGGTTGTTTTTAGTCAGTAAAATTCTGACACGCCCTTCCGCTCCACCCAGAGTGGGAGAAGTCATTTGATGATTTCCCACCCACAAAAAAAAAGTGCTTTACCCACGTGTCGGGTACCGATATCGAAAATTAATGAAACAAATGAAAAATAATATTTGCATCTTTCAATGGGCGAAGGTCATCGAATCGGTCAGTGAACCGCATACTAACAGCTGTTTTTGTATTTTTTCGTGGAACTTAATTACTTTTGACGAATTTCCAGAAACCATAACATAACATTCTGACGGTTGCCTTTAACAGTGTCATTCAAAGTTTTATATAAAATTATAAATATTGAAATTATTTATATTTTTTATTAAACGAAATTCTACTTAATGAAGTTTGTTTTTTTTTTGGTTCATTCGTTTTCGATGTCGATAAACAACCCGTGGATAAAGTATTGCCAGGATAAATGAATTAATGACTATTTAATAAAACTAGTTAAAGATTTGCGAGATCAATTTCTCAACGTCAGATATTCCCGCAATCAGATAACAACCTCTTAAGTGATTAGATGCTGGACACTGACCGGGATCGATTCATCTTATATTTGAAGTACATCTTGGGTTACAACATTTTAATGAAAAACGAGTATACATTTTAATGAAAAATGAGTTGAGATTTTAGGGGTATTTTTACGATTTTTGAAGGACGCTTCACTTGCTTTAAAAACTCTTCATCTTGGTACTCACACGCCGGAGTTCGCGAGCTCTCTCGAGATACCTCTTAAGTAACATAATGGAAATAAGTTTATATTTTAAGTTATTTCAAAGCGTTGGAGATAAAAACCTTTTTTTGGGTGGGAATTTATCAATTGACGTCTCCCGCTCTGGTTGGAGCGTAAGGGCGTGTCAGACTTGTACTGACTAAAACCCACCCGCGTTCCTTCAGTTGCCTTTACCAGTGCTACGGTAACTCTTTCTAAAGAATCTGCAACCGTGGCGGGCATTCGTCCTAGCGGTAGTAGCTTCAGTATGTGCTAACATCTATTTAAGACGCGCGTGGAACACACCGCACCGTCGACCCGGGCTTGGCGCTAGAGATAGAAAACTAGTACTTACTTACATTATGTTGACATTTACACGGACGTAATAAAATCACGACGGGATATAATCGTGCACTGGATCTTGAACGCATTGCTTAGAGCCGAAAGTTGAAAATTGAACACAGTGTTTTTTCGACGCATTGAGATTCACTCGCGCTGCACTCTTTTGGATTCTAAATGCTCGGTACTCCACCGAGAGTCGAGAATCTATTGCACGAAAAATTACCGCCTTGTGAATGTTGACTAACAATATTGCCAAAATTAAAATTAAACCATTTAACTCACTTTATCATCAAACGGAATAGGTATGATAATAGCAGTCCGGTACCTACCAGCGATGTATGTAGGTAGGTATTCATATTCAACCCATCTCGACCGCGAATTTCGTAAAAGTTATTATGTTTGGGTGCAGGATCCGTCCACATTGTAACAATTTCAAAACGCGGGTTTAATCTGTCTGTCAAAGTGTCAAGTGCTGCGGTCGGAAATCCAGTTTCAGCAGAAAATGGAAACATTTTGCTTCCGTACTAAATCCGATTTTACGTCGAATTTTGCTTCCGTTCCAAAACGATTTTACGACGAATTTTTACTGTAGGTAGGTATAGTGTGTCGCTTCAATTGACGGATTTTCCACGTATTCATTATTATATATCAATTACCTACATTAAATGATATTTAACAAAATCAGAATAAATGAAAAGGAAAATAACGTATTTTCCTTATCATTTCCGTAGACGTAATAAATACCCAAACCGACAGTGGGCACAAAGAGCGCCATAGTCTCACGGACACAATCACCGACTCACTAAACAAACACCATTATCTTCTTTCGTAACTCTCATAACTGTATCTACATTGAATTAATAATAAATGAATACAAATTTATCTGTTCAGATACTGCGGAGCGCGGCCAGCGGCGGGCGATACGAGACGATACGAGCGCTTCCTGAGCAGCTGTGACCCATAACCTCGCACGTCGACAAAATGCCTTATCACTACCACACTTACAACTTATTGACCGGCATGAAGGTCCGCTATCAGTCGCCAACGAACCCCGACAGCGTGAACATGGAAATGAAATAAGTGATGCAGTCTATGAGGAATGATGTGTGAATTGTTACGATGGGTGATCTACTACCGAGTATACCGAGGAGTACGTTCGCGAGTGAGGTGGACGGGGGTAACTACAGCCTCGAGGGTGAAGGGGTGACGGAGTACGGCTCTGATGCGGAGCTGGCGGCCGTGGAGCTGTTCCGAGACTATCCGGAGCCTCTGCTGCGTTTCGCTTCTGTGTGCTGCGTGCTGTTCATGCTTGTGGGGATCCCTGGCAACCTCATCACTATCGTTGCGCTTGCGAGGTGTAAGAAGGTCAGTAGTTTTATCTTAACACTAGCTTCTGCCCGCGACTTCGTCCGCGTCAAATTTTTGCTCCCCTGACCCTTCCCGTCGCATCGATTTGCCTGCTAGTTTTCGTCCATTTTTCGTTGCTGCTCGCTCCTTTTGAGTTATAGTGAGTCAACCTAAGATGCTCTCGCGGACTTTTTTTTTGAACTTTTTAAAAGGAACAATTCCGTCATACATGATTTTTGCGTTACTTTAACCGTTTACGCAGCGCACGCAACGGAAACTCTCAAAAATAATAAATTTTCCCCGTTTTTGCAACATTTTTCATTACTGCTCCGCTCCTCTTAGTTGTAGCGTGATGTTATATAGCCTATAGCCTCCCACGATAAATAGGCTACCCAACACAAAAATAATTTTTCAATTCGGACCAGTAGTTCTTGAGATTAGCGCGTTCAATCAAACAAACAAACAAACAAACAAACAAACTCTTCAGCTTTATAATATTAATATAGTATAGATAAAATTATGCGTATATTCCCCGAAAGAATCGGCAGAGATGCTTTTTGAACCCATATATCGCCGATTTTGTCTAAGTTACAGGGCGCATATATAGAGTTGCCTTTTAACTTTAGTCTACATCGTATTACGTTAAGATAATTATGATCAAGTTTTTGTAGCAATATTTTAAATTTAAAAGAGTGCCTGTAGAGTTTCTTGCCCGTTTTTCTCCATACTTATTTACTGCGCTTTGGAATGGGCAATTAACTTTATATTTCTGACTGACCGACCTCTTGACAATTCAGCAGTCCTGTAATTGGTTTATTTGAAATGAATGATTTGAATTTGTTCAATATAGGCTGTGAACGTATATGCAGTGTTACTGCGGCAATTGCAAAAAAATAACCAAAGATTATGGCAGGTGACAGGTCAGCATCATCCTCATAAGATCGTGACGATCTGTTTCAGCTCCGGTTTACGTAATTTAGTCAGTGGTGCCGATTCTGTTGTACACGAACTAAACTAACTAAACTATCTCTAAAATTCCTTACTTTTGGCTATGAGAATTGTAACGCTATTCTGTAATGAAAAATCTCTAAATTTAAAAATTATTTTGACACGACTAAAATCGAATTTGACAATCGCGACTTAACGTGGTGTTTTTTTTTTCTTTTGGTTTCGCAACGTTGTACTTGTGTGCGCTACGCAATGCATTTTTTGAGAGACGAAGACGCGTGCGAGGGGGCATCCTGGACGTGTTTTATATGGAATTTTTCACTTTTGTTTGAAAAATAAAATAAAAATATTACCCACGTGTTGAGATTAAAATGTGGAGGCGTTTACTAAGGGGGTCGAAAATTTCATTATTTTTGCGATAGGACACGCCATTTTCAAGATATAAGCAAAAGAAAAGGAAAACAAAAATACGGAACTGTTTTTGCACGTGACGGCGAGGCGTTGGTGTGAATTTTAGTTCATGACCACTAGTTTTATTCCACACCTTTTTAATCGCGATTAAAAATAGTCAGATTTAGTTAACATAAATTATTATGGTCAAAATTTTTGGTGAAAACCGGCAAACTCAGAATAGCAAAATTGTCATTTTCACTAAACTAAAAACTCCTTGCAATCTTAGTGCTGTGAAACTAAAATATAGTTAAGTTGTGTCACTTTAGTCTATTTCAGAATAGGAAATCGTCGTTTGACAGGAATAAACCAAATTTTAGTGATTTATAGTTTAGTTTAGAGAATTTTGTGACAACAGAATCGGCACCACTAGTTGCTAAAAATGTTGTTGAAGAGTAAATCCAAAAACTAGCTTTTAATGCAATATAGATATCGCTCGTTCTATAATTATTTTTTGCCGGTGCATTTTCACTCGTTCAGTAGTGGAACTTGACAGGCTGTTATCATATTAATATGAAAATTAGGCCAAAACACAACTATCACAAAAAAGTAGATAACCTTTGTACCACGGAATTATAACAAAAACAAATCATATGGCAATAGTCTCCAAAACTGAGTACTGTGAAAAAGTCTTATACCTAACAAAAAAGTCACTAACATCACATATCTCTAAATATTTCTTTTAGTTTGTTTGTCCTTTAAAATGTATTAACTGCATCCAAATATTACCTTTAATTAATATTTTAACTTTGTTAGCTTAGTTGTTAACTCTATTGTGCATGCTGTGGTATCCTATAAGTGAAGGAGTACACCTACTTAATACCTTATGCTGCCCTTTATTTTTAACCGACTTCAAAAAAAGGAGGAGGTTATCAATTATGTATTTTTTTTTTTTTTTTATGTTTGTTACCTCATTTCTTTTGACTGGGTGAACCGATTTTGATGATTCTTTTTTTATTTGAAAGCTGGTGCTTCCCGAATGGTCCCATTTTAATTTGGTTTCATTCGGACAATGGAGGACTCCATTGTGAAAACCATATAAGTCTTAAATTTGCATTAAGTATTTGCGCGACAAATGAACGAATACCGTATGTTTGTAACCTCATAACTTTTGACGGGGTGAACCGATTTTGATGATTCTTTTTTTATTTGAAAACTGGTGCTTTCCGAATGGTCCCATTTATTTAATTTGGTTCCATTTGGACAATGGGGTCCATGTGAAAACCATATAAGTCTTAAATTTGCATTACGTATTTCTGCGACAAATGAACGAATAACGCGATTAGATTAGTGCGGAGTATCTACCACATCTAAAAAGTTAAAAAATAAAAACTTTTAACAAAAAAAAAACAACCAACTTCTTTTAAAAAAACACTACAAAGTCAAAAATAACTTTAATTTCGGAAGTCGGTGGCAATAACCTAAAATACAGAGCCTAAGACACCGACTTTCGAAATAAAAGTTATTTTTGACTTTGTAGTGTTTTTTTTAAAGAAGTCGGATGTTTTTTTTTTTTTTTTTTTTTTGTTAATAGTTTTTGTGTCATGAGTTGTGTACATCTTTTGTTGGAGATCCTAAATAAATAAATCAATAGGTGCCAGCAATCCTTTCTTTCAAACTCAATACATTCACAGTATGCTCTTTTGAATAATCAAGGGGATAGTCAGTCAGACCTGAATCTAGTTGCCCATTCCAAGTGGTTATGGATAAGAATGTGCAAGAAACTCCTTAGGCACTCTTTTAAATCAAAATACTTTTACAAAATGTTTGTTAAATCCTTCATGTTAAAATGATACAGGTGACGACGATGTAGAAAGACTTGTAAGTTAAAAAGGGTCCTCGAAACGATATTGAGTAATAATAATAGTCAATTGCTTCAACCGGATTTAGTAGGCATCAAAGCGTTAGTTACGTAAATTTTGACAATTGCAATTGATTGATTCGGGGAAGGGGTTTTTTTTTTGGATGGGAAATCGTCAAATGACTTCTCCCGCTCTGGGCGGAGCGGAAGGGCATGTCAGACTTTTACTGACTAAAACCCACCCGTGTTCCTTCAGTTGCCCATATGCCAGGGTCACGGTATCTCTTTCGAACAATCACGCGACCCCGGCAGGCATCGGTCCTAATAGACCCCTAGCGAGCTTGCGGGCGGCGAGCTACCCATTGCTCGCCGCCCGCAAGCTCGCGCCTAAGGTGGCCGGGAGTCCGCAATCGACTCCCGACGCCCGGGGCGTCTCCTCCTGCGGCGGCTAGGGTCGTGAGAGCGCTGCATTACTGCTTCGCAGAAGGAGGTGACGGCTTCCCATGCCCTCTCGCTCCGTACCATGGCTCGCACCAGGGCCAGACGCGAGAGGTCGCCGCCGCCGATCGCCTCTATTCGGGGAAGGGGTGAACAGTCAATACTGAGGGCATGCGTTCACTAACAGGACGTATGGGTTAGCACCATTGCACCATCAATTCTAGCATTTGAAAATACCGACTATCCTCAATAACCACTTAGGTATCGTATTACCCAGTAACTGGGTTGTGGAGGTTAGATAGGCAGTCACTCCATGTAAAATACTGGTATTCAGCTGAATTCGGTTAGACCGGAAGCTGACGCCAACATAGTTGGGAAAAGGCTAGGCAGATGATGATTTTCAATAATCACCTACAATTACAAGAAATAATAAAGTATTCTAATGAGTGCAATAAGTAATTAGAACGCCCGCATAATGTAGAACAAGCCTACGTTCTTGTTATAAGAATAGTTGTTCATTAACCAACTGAACAAACATCTTTAATAAGTTTACTCAAGTGTATGTTAATTGCACATTCTTAATATTAGAACAAACGAATGAGAACAAGGAACTATCAGAACTACACAGAAATATACTCACAAATATGTATCTAAATACATTTTTACAACTCTAAATAGGTAATTATTCCGTATGGTGCCGGAGGTAAAGAGTAGCACCATCCCAATTTTTTCCTGGGTGTCGTAAGAGGCGACTAAGGGATTTACTAGAGAATGGACAGCAGCGTTCTCTATGCATTTTAAAACCATACTGCGATCGCCAACCCGCCTGCCAAGCGTGGCGACTATGGCAAACACCCCAAATTGGGGGAGGCCTATGTCCAGCAGTGGACGTCTTTCGGCTGCAGTGATGATGATGATGATGATGAAATAGGTAATTAGAAAAGATCTAAGATAATTATGTACGTAGTTGTTAGATAAACTGGTCTGATGGCTTATTTGAAAATATTTTCCTAAAAAGATAGTGTTAATCCATTTACTAACGGAACGTCGTGTGTAAATATTTATATGTTCAATAATTAGTACTACAGATTACACGTAGATTTTAATACAATAATTTTAAGGAAGGTCCTGTACCTTGTATCGCACTATCAAAAACAATCTGAATAATATTCGAAAAAGTGAATGTAGTTGATCTGTCAAAAATTAAACCGCCAAACAATCAATGAATAAAGATCACTCAAAGCGCCTATTCAAAATGACTGATAGGTTTATAATTTTTGGTTTTCTGTTTTTTCGGCGGTTTATTTTTTTGTTAAAAAGTTTTTTATTTTATTAATTTTTTGTGGCAATCATCTACTAATTACTACCTGCTTTCAAAATCGGACTAATCTGTAAGAAGTTATGCATTACAATCAATGAGTGAACAATCAATCATCCCCTGTTTTCCTACCCTTAGGGTTGTAATTTTCTTTCCAAATTTACATGGGACCACCTTCAAAATATACCCTTTCCAATAGAAAAAGAATTATCAAAATCGGTCCACTCTGTAAAAAGTCATGCATAAAAAAATACATATAAATAAAAATACACATAAATACATATAAATATAAATAAAAATACAATAATAAAAACACAATACATAAAAAAATATGCGTTGACTTGAGAACCTCCTTTGTTTTTTTAGTCGGTTAAAAATGAAAGTCTACTTGCCTGTAGATTCCAATATTAATTATTTCGTGATTTTACCGCTGTTTTTACATTATGATCGCTTTTCACCTAAACCTTCGGTGCCATAGAAAAACTGTGGCCGCATAATATCATTTGCAATTTAGCGGCGAATGACGTCACCGAAACGTAATATATTGATAAATTAAGTTGGTGTTGGGCACTGACCTGTAGACTGTAAAAAAAGTAAAAGAATATACTGCAGAAATAGAGAATGGTGGGGGATGGGAGAAGTTCCTCAGGTGAGTCTTGGTCACAATGATTGACATTGTGCGTGCTCAGTGTGCTAAGTGTACTATTACAGATTATTTTGAAAATAATAATTCAACCTTTTTAAAAATAACAATTCAGACATTAAGTCTATTTAAGACCTCAACCTCAAAAATAATGAAAAGTGATTGTAAAAATTTAAATGTTTTAGTTATAAGGGAAAACCGCCACAGGGCTAAAAAATGCACTCTCTAAGCGAACATATGGGCCCGTTCAAACGTAATTGATCCCTCAAAACAAGTGACGAAATAAATTTTTCGAACGGGCATAAACACATCGGAAGTAGGTACAACTTTCAAACGGTGTTGTAATTCATTCTAAGTTCGAACTTCAAACAAAACTATATCCGTCGGTTATACGAAGTAGGAAACGCCCGTAATTTCGGCCGACACTACGAATTTATTGTGAAGAGAGTAAACCCCAGGATTTTGCGCGGCAACGCCATCTATCGGGCTCAGTAGAACGATGGGCAAGTCGGTTTGTGTCAGACTAAATAAACAAAAACCGGCCAAGTGCGAGTCGGACTCGCGCACCGAGGGTTCCGTACAAACCTGTTGGTATTCTCGGTTTAAAAATAAATGTTTTTTTTTTTATTTTATATTTCAGTTGATTGAATGTAAGGTAAATTGCGGTTTACGATTTATGACGTTTTAAAAAAACACTACTCACTCGATCTCGTTCAAACCAATTTTCGGTGGTAGTTTACATGGTAATGTACATCATATATTTTTTTTAGTTTTATCATTCTATTATTTTAGAAGTTACGGGGGGGGGGACACACATTTTACCACTTTGGAAGTATCTCTCGCGCAAACTATTCAGTTTAGAAAAAAATGATAATAGAAACCTCATCACCATTTTTGAAGACCTATTCATAGATACCCCACACGTATGGGTTTGATGAAAAGACCATTTTTGAGTTTTAGTTCTATGTATGGGGAACCCCAAAATTTATAGTTTTTTTCTATTTTAGTGTGAAAATCTTAATGCGGTTTACAGAATACATCTACTTACCAA
This sequence comes from Aporophyla lueneburgensis, assembly GCA_932294355.1. NCBI lineage: Eukaryota > Metazoa > Arthropoda > Insecta > Lepidoptera > Noctuidae > Aporophyla > Aporophyla lueneburgensis. The sequence continues at coordinate 19,426,851 of OW028745.1, read as the reverse complement.
GTTTCAATAGCATAGCTCTTATAGTTTCGGAAAAAAGTGGCTGTGACATACGGACGGACGGACAGACAGACAGACAGACAGACAGACAGACAGACATGACGAATCTATAAGGGTTCCGTTTTTTGCCATTTGGCAACGGAACCCTAAAAAATGCAGGAGTGTTATACACATTTGAGATAATTTAAAACTTGTATTATTGTTTAAATGTATATTCTATATACTATCAAAAGTGAGTACATATAAAACGCCAAAATCACGCGATAATGGTAAAAAAAGACTACCTAAATACTCAAATAACATTCACTCCCTAGACGATCACAAATATTGAGAAATTCACAATTTTATTGAACCTTTAGGGATTTCGAGTTTAGGGTTCCATTTCTGATAAAGCGAATTAATGAGAATATCAATTGGAAAATCAGCATCAATCACTCCCTAGACGATCACATATATTGAGAATTTCACAATTTAATTTAAGTAAATCAGTGCATCTAATTTTAAACTCAAGCATATCTAGATTTATATCCCACATAAAATGTCTAATGTATTCACTATTTTACTATAAATATTATAATTTCAGAATGAGACTACTATTAAATATTTCTCTTGAGATAACTGATATTGACACTCACAATACGTGTTCAGCCATTGACTAATTGACTTCGCTGTGTTAAATAAACAATGATATAACTTACAAATCGTGAATCATAATATCAGATCGTAAATGTCTTTGGATGGACATTGGCCTCTTCCTAATAGACAATAGACATTTGTGGGAGATATATTTGTAGCCAAAGTAAATACGTTAGCTAAATACTATTACATCAAAGATTGAAGCTAAATATATTATTTTTTTTGTATGATATCTATATCACTAAGTCTTAGATAAATGATAACACTAGTAGATTTATTCATAAATTTTGCTTCAAGTTAACTTACGTGTGATTAACTGGACCCTACTAAGTTTTCGCTATCCGTCTGCACATCAGCTGGTTGTATCTTATGAACTACGGTCCATAAAATACAACCAATATAATCATAGGTTGGCAGTTGAAATTTTCACAAGGTGTGTATTTAACAACAAATAATATAACTACAATAAAGTTAAAGATTTAAATGAAAACATATATTTAAAACAAAACAAAAATATATTAGAATTTAAAAGTTAAATATTGTACAGTGGCATGGAATGCTTGGTATGCCAGTCCGACACATACTTGGCCGGTTTTTGAAGTTTTTTGCAATATGAATAAATAATTGGCGTATATTTGAACTCGATTAAAATGCGTATTTAAAAAAAACGCGTTGCTGCCGACTTCTCTACTTTCGTGACATTATCTTTTTCTCGCGGTGACAGTTAAATACACGTATACTCGTATCTAGTACAAACCAAACTCACGTTTCTGAACAAAATAAACACATCTAACCTGTCCCAGTTTATCTGCCTAAACACGCACGTTTCATATAAAGTATTTATTATGCAAAGATATCATTTTTATGTCAAGTACACGTTACTTTTATGTAATACTTCCGAAGTGATAAAAACGTATTAAGAGTTAAAACAGTATCACAACCAAAGTCTAAATATAGAAAAACTTTACTACCGAGTGAAGAAGTGATAAATACGCCCCAAGTGATAAGAATGACAATAAATGCAATAAAATATTGCACTCTTAGCGTAGGTCAGTGATCGCTAGTCCCTCAGTGGGTATAAACAAAACTGACTTAATTCACTCCTAAAATACGTTTATGGTAATGAATTAAGCTTCCAACTTGTCCATAATAAAATTAGTAAGTCAATGAATTTTTAATATGCCGTTGAACTGAACAACTTTGGAAACTTTCTGGATGAAGTTTAACGAACGATCAACACACCTGCCTGTAAGCGGCGATTTGTAAACATGAAGCACCCAATAGACTGCTATAGGCGATTCTATAATAAACGCTGTTAAAGAAAATTATTCTGAACATTGCGAACAACTATATTATTTCTTAAATCAATTTCTGAAGCCACGTAAGGAAATTGTTGCCCATCTTAAATTTGAAAGTTTGTCACCACCCGAATACAAATGAGAACAGAAACGACGACTTACAAGTAAATAATTATTGCAAGTAACTGTAATGTAAGTGAAACAAAATTATCGAAGACAATACTAACCCAAATCTTCCACTTCCAGGTCCGCAACGCAACCGCAGTGTTTATAATGAACCTGTCATGCTCCGATCTCCTGTTCTGCTGCTTCAACCTACCCCTAGCTGCCTCCACCTTCTGGAGACGCTCCTGGGCCCACGGCAGGATCCTCTGCCGCATGTTCCCTCTCGCCAGATACGCGCTGGTCGCTGTCTCCCTGTTCACAGTCCTGGCTATCACCATCAACAGATACGTCATGATCTCCCATCCACGACTCTACCCCAAGTGAGTATATTCTAATTATAAATTTGACATAACCATTGTTTATGACGTCCCTAATATTCAATGAGGAAATCTTGAGTCATATTTTCGTACTATAATCTTGTACCAGGAAAACTAATTAACTCTTCCGCGCTTGTTAATTGTTATTCAGTGGTTTTGATATCAATTTGACGTTTGTTTTGTCAACAGGTTGTACCGACGTCAGTACTTAGCAGTAATGGTTGCAAGTACCTGGGCCTTCTCCTTCGGTGCGCTTATAGCCACGTGGTTAGAGAAATGGGGCAGATTCGGTTTGGATCCCATGATAGGTTCCTGTTCAATACTTCCCGATGAAAATGGCCGATCGCCGAAGGAATTTCTCTTCGTGGGCGCCTTTATGCTGCCCTGCCTGGCCATAGTCATATGTTACGCACGGATATTCTGCATAGTAAGAGAAGCCGCTAGAAAGTCTCGTGCTCCAGCTCGGGGACGATTACGGCCGGGCTTAGAAGACTCCGCAGTTGGATCTGCTTCTACGGCTCTGGAACGTTCTCCTGGTCCGGAAAATGGTATAAATCACGTGGCTCCGCCTCGAAGGGCACTTCTAGCGCCACCTGCATTGCACTGTCCTCCAACTCCAGGACCTGAACGTTCGTCTTCTTCAGGTGTCGATACACTAGACGGTCACGATGAGGAGTGCGCTCTTGACGCTAAACCTAGAACACCGAGCGGCGGAGAAACAGCTAAACGTCTTCGACAAGCAGCCGTCGCCCTGAAACGATCGCCTGCCTCCGTAAGACCACCTCGTCTCACGCCTAAAGACAGAAAGCTATTAAAGATGATAATGGCAATAATGCTGTCCTTTTGGGTGTGTTACTTACCCATAACTTTAACGAAGATATTCCGTGAGTTCACGTCGCATCCAGCGGCGAATATAGCGGGATATATACTAATATACTTGACGACGTGTATCAACCCCATCATTTATGTGGTTATGTCGTCGGAGTACCGGCAGGCTTACAAGAACCTGCTGATGTGTCGTCGGTGGGCGTGACGTTCGCCCGGCGATGGCGTCTCCGAGAAGCGCCCGCCGTGACTAGTCGTAAATCGCTGGACTGCCTGAATAACTGCAAATAATGGACACTCAAGTACATGTGTGTAAAAGATAAGTGACCATAAACTTGTGTACTGTAGTGACAGCGGCAGCGTTAAAGTTATTTGTGTTAACGTAGAGGACGTTCAGTTACGTAGACAGTTTTGTAATCGCGAACCGTCCGTGATTGTGGTTAGGGGTGGAAAGGAAGCAATTAGAAAGTTTTATACTGAAGTAGTTTAAATAAGATGTTAATGTATCTAAACTAATAATCTCGTAAAATGATACTCAGCAACGGTCATCCGGATGCCAAAAATTATACATCCTATGGCCGTATTATTCATCTCATTCAGTGTATTTAGTGATGTATATTTTTTATCACCTAAATAATGTATATGAATCATTCTTCATATCTGTATGTTGTAAAACATTTAAAATATGTTCTGAACTTAGCAATAAGTCAACGAATGTGAATAAAGTTGGAAAGCAATATTAAAATAAAGAGGACGCGTCGGGTTATGGCAAACCGCGGTCTGGGTTATTATCAATCTCGGGCGTACCCATGACAGTTAAATTGACTCATTAAGGAAAATAGAATAAACAAAAGTTGGTAACGATTTACTCTCCGTATTCATTTGTAGTGGAATGTTTGCCTTTGAGTGACGTGCATTGATTTGTGTTTGAAAATGGGTGATTCGTCGATGTGGAAGCCTAGTGAGAACATGAGTTGTATAGCTGGTCTGGCCTCCTATGAGTCTGACGAGGCTCTGGCGAAGGTGCCACTGTTCCATGACTACGACCAGCCACTGCTGCGCTTCGCGTATATCAGCTGCATGCTGTTCATGCTCATCGGGATCCCCGGCAACTTAATCACCATCGTCGCGCTGGCGAGGTGTAGAAAGGTGAGTTTAACTGCTACACTTTATATTTTACTAATTGCTGACTTCACCAATAGAACTGAACGTGACCAGAAGTTCTAATTCACATTCATAAGGTCTCGATGTTAATTTTCCATAACTATTTTGACTCTGGCAAGTATTTAACGCAATTTAGACGTTCTGAACGCAGTTCAGTTTCATTCGTGATATTCGCACTTAGAGTATTTCATTCATATTTCAACATATCATATATTATACGATTCGTGGTGATGACCAGGTACTTCGTAAAAGATAGGTAGGTTCAACTTTATTATAACTAACACCTTGCGGGATGTGATGTCATATAGGACTTGTATTACTGACATTTTCAAAATGGCGGACTATGCAAATAAATTGTAATGAATGAATGAACTTCGTCGTTTCAGCCGTAAGACGTCCACTGCTGGACTTAGGCCTCCCCCAATTTGGGGGGCTTTGCCATAATCGCCACGCATGGCAGGCGGGTTGACGATCACAGTATGGTGGTAAAATGCATAGAGAACGCTGTTGCCCATTCTCTAGTAAGTCCCTTAGTCGCCTTTTACGACACCCATGGGAAGAAATGGGGTGAATGGGGGAATGAATGAACTTAATAATAAACAATTTTATAATTTTAAATATATATATTTTTGCGTAATTATATAAGAGTTAATATTGCACCGTAAGTGACTAGTTTAAAGTTTTTGCAAGACGGTTCTTCTTGCGGGTTAGCTGTTATTTTTTTTTTTTATATAGTTCTAGACAGAACTTTTTTTCTAAGGTCGAAACCATTGTTCTTTAGTTTTCAGACAACTTCAGACAATCAAACTGTTTTGTTGAGAGTTTGCGCGACATGTTTGTTTTCATAAAACGATAAAATATCTAAAGTCAGACTTAACTCAGATGGTAATTTAACGTAATCAAAAAGGGGCCAAATCTAGTAGCAGTCTCATTTTAATGTAAATTATAGGTATATTTGACAGACTGAGATTTATACAAGAATGTGATCGTTCATAAAAATACGAGAATTGCCCCTTGGTCTGGGCACGGCTTTCTGACATATAGCTACCTACTTTAGTTAAGTCAGCTTCCAAAGGTCACAAGCGCCTTACACAAAAGCTTGTATTTCTTTTATTCTCAGTCCATAATGGTAAATGGACTTCCCACGTTCTAGTTCAAAGCGATATTATTTACCCGTATTATTGTATGGTAAAAATAGGTGGAACTACAGGAAAATTTTATTACTTAACATATTCAGACAATCAAATGGACGTTTCTAGTTATAAATAACTTTATTTATAACTACAAACGCTTATTGAATATTTAATATTTTAAAATTCGTACATTTGACATTCTTGATGATTACCCGATATATCACGGCGAAAAAAACTGCTATAGACTATTTTGGAGAAGGATAAAAAGATTGCGTTTTTTTGTAGTTATACCTGACTTAAAAATACATTAAAATATTGGTACATTAATACATTATATTGTTCATGGGGTTGTAGAGTTCTGTAGATATTTTCTAGGAATAATAATTTGTTATAATAGCACACCCACATTTAGCTAGTTAAGTTCAAGTCCCATTTAATAGGGGGCGAGAGATATTTTCTAGGAATAATAATTTGTTATAATAGCACACCCACATTTAGCTAGTTATGTTCAAGTCCCATTTAATAGGGGGCGAGCCTATTGCCATCAACCGGGCACAAATCAAGACTGGTCTAAAAAAACAATGACACTTGGCCTAACCTGGGAATAGAACCCAAGACCTCTGCGACCACTAGAGCAAAGGCAGGCGAAGTTAGGAACATACATGTACGGAATAACTAACTAATGTGAATTAGAAAACTATACTAGAAATTGTATCTGAAACAAGAACAGTACCTGTCAATCGGCACGTACGAATTTCTGACACCTAAGGAATATATTGTAGTTACCTACTTAATATGACTACCTAATGACTGCCTCGATGGGCTAGCGGTAGCAAGCGCTACTGCTGAGCATGAGGTCCTGGGTTCGATTCCCAGGTCGGGCAAAGTGTTATTGGGTTTTTCCATCTGGAATTTCTCAGTAGCACCCCGGAGTTGAGTGCAATAGGCTCGACCCTTATTACATGGGACTTCAACATAACTGGCGAAATTTGGTTGTACTATAGGTACACCTCTGCCCAACCTTTCGGAGAAACAAGGTGTGATGTTATGCGTTAAATATACCGATTTCGAATACCTACGTACTTGATGTATTTCCTTCGCAGGAAAATAGCAATGTTACCTAATAATGTTATCGAAACCAAACACTATAACATCTTGCGCTAAACGGTGTTTGTAAATACTTGTGGTGAACGATTACAATGTTGATACTGTGTTGAATTTGTAATTGAGACATGTACCTAATAATAAACCAATAGGTACTTAATTACCACACTAGACACTACTTAGTTGGCACTTTTAACATAAAATATGTATATCCTATGACACTCTCATATTAGTAAAAGAAATTAGAGCGAATCAGTAGTAGTGAAGATTACCTTACGTGCGTTCTCAAATATACAAATTGTCGCAAAAATCGTATGAAATTCTCATTAACAAATGACAGACACATTAAGCAATGGGTGCAAAACTAGGCACAACCTACAGGTTGATGAACAAAACACTACACAACGTTAATAATTATGCTAGCGCAAGATTGTTACTCTTAAATTCATCTCTTTAGAAAATTTACAAAGAAAATAAATAACACACAGTATACATACAATAATACAAGTCAGTTACGCTTAGGGTGCCACCTTTTTTTCTTGCAATTAAAGTACATTGGTTATTATACGTAAGAAAAAAAAATCGTAGTATAAAAATAAAGTATGACTTATTTTGTCTTTATTATTATATTTGAAAACATATTTTTTTCTTGTTCAGTTTGTATCACATAAATTTCGTTTAACGAAAAAGTGCTTACGACTAAACTTTTCAAAATCCCAAAGAAATCCAATCTAGCAAAATAAAGTATTTTTGTGTACTTTATTGTTCTCATAAAGTGAGTGCATCCCATCCACCCCGGTCGACCCGTCACGTTAACGGGGCAGTTGGGAAAAATTGTTGCATCGACCCCGGTAGTGCCGACCCGATCGTTTAACGGAGTGGATGGCACAGATCTAGTCTCATCTACCCCGGTGTGTTTTTAAGTTCCTGCTAAGTTATGACTATCTGGTACTTCGAAGGCATAAAGCGTTTTCTAGCTGACATTCCTATGTTTAGCAAGCTCCTACCCAGTTATGACAACCTGGTATATCGAAGGCATATGGCGTATTCTAGCTGACATATGTTAGTATGCTCCTACCGAGTTATGATCACCTGATTCTTCAAAGACATAAAGCGTTTTTTAGCTGACTTACAAAATTTGATAGAAAATTAAATAGCTATTATTAGTTTTTCGTGAAATATTGCTATATGTTAATAGTTATTCTGCAATTTAGGTCGGTAACAAATCCAAGAAATCAAAAACCATGAAAATCGGTCCAGCAGTTCTCGAGTTATAAGTTTTGTAACAAACCCGACTTTGTTTCATATTTATAAGATAAAAACTGATTGAAACTTACAAACTCCTTTTCATTTTGTGTTCATATTTAAAATAATACTCCTATTCTCCACTCTTTAAACACTACCAGGGCGTATGCTACTCAATCTGCGCTGTCCGCTTTGTTAAAAACACACCGGGGTAGATGAGACTAGATCTTTGCCATCCACCCCGTTAAACGACGGAGTCGGCACTACCGGGGTCGATGCAACAATTTTTCCCAACTGCCCCGTTAACGACACGGGACGACCGGGGTGGATTGGATACACTCCATAAAGTATAGAGTACAATTATGTGAAATAACGTACAATACTTTATTATAAAGTACGGGTGGCAACCCTAGTTACGAAAACCAATTATGAAGGCCAACACTGATGTATGTATATTTTACATCATATAGAACTGACAAAAAAATCAGTATTAGGGCTGGTTAACTGCTTGAGGAAAAGAATTGGTTCAAGCAATTTGTTTTATCATCCTTCTTTATCAGTCAGACGTGACGAGATGAACGTGTTTTAACCCGTGTTTCCTTATCTTCAAACATTGTCGTAGGTAACAAACTTAGACGGAGCTGGGGTCCACGGCTCAACCTTTCCTTGCATTTTATTTTCCGGAATAAAATCTAACAAGCTCTTATATAGCTATAAAAATGGTTTCATTGAGAAAATCCACCAAATCTTTTACATTCATAGTATTGGTGAAAGTTATACTTTAAAAAAAAGTTATAGACATCACGCCTGTTTACCTCGAAGGATCAGGCAGCACGTATGGTACACTCAAATTTCGCCAGTTTAGTTAAAATAATTTCGTGTTGACGTTCAGCACTCGTAGCCAGACTTCTATCCCTAGTCTACAAAGAAATTATCTTTCTATAAAAATTTAAATTTATTTTAATACCACCGTAGAAATATTTCTACATTCCGTCATTTTGCCTTTCCTTTCTATTCCTTCTTTGTTGCTATGCGTGCTAATGTAGAACTGCCAGTAACACATAATACCGAATATTTATGGTTCATTACAACTAGATTGGTATTCAAAATCACAGATAAGTACCTACTCATATTATGATACAAAGGTTAAACACACATTGAGACGCCTTCGCTGCCAATGTCCAGTGGTAGATCCCGTATAAGTCGACATAAACACGGACGTAATAAAATCGCGGCGGGATGAATTCACGCACTGGATTTTTAACAACAGAATATAGCGCTGCATTCGTACTGCATAACATAGTGTTCGTTTTTCAATTCCCGGTGCGAAGCAGTGCGAAGTAGTGCGTAGAAGATCGATTTGGCAAAAAATTCACCGCGGGATTTTTTCAATCACGTTACAGTTTATTCACAAATACATAGTAGAGTGCGTAACAGACGTGTGGCTTTTCCATAACTGTGGTTTTAGCCAATAACAAACAACAAATGGCTAAGGAAAAATATAGAAAATACACCTTTTGTTCTCAACAATTGAAAAACATAGACATTATTTTATTAAAAATGTAATGGTACAGACGCCAACACATCAAGCTACTACAATCTGTCAGATTTCTTTGATAGATTTTCGACTTTATTTCTAGAGCATTAGGTTCAAGGTTCATTGGGAAATATTGACAGTTTCGGGTAGCTTGACCTGGTGGCGTCTGTACATTAGAATGCTTCCTTATAAATACATTTTTGAAATCCTGCGGGGTGATTGTACATAAAATCACAATAAACCGTATTTTGACATACGTTGTTCATAGAAAAATTATTAAATCAACTACGTAAATAAAGGCTCGGTAAGACTGGTGCGACGCGACAGCGCAACTCCACTCGTGTAGAACAATTTTCATGAAGTTTTCATAGGAATTGTTTGCTATACGTGTGTCACGACGCGATGTTCCTTCGTACGTGTTTGGGACCTTAAAGCGAAGGACGTGGCTGAGCTGTCAAATGAAAGGAATTGCGAATGATTGCACTTTCTCAAACTCATAGCATTTATTTCAATAACACCATTAACAGAAACTTTTAAACAGTCAAGGAGTCAATCAGATAGTCAGAAAGTTGAAGCTGGCCTTACTCAAACGTAGATCTCTATGGAGAATAACGGGCATGAAACACCAAGGACACTCATTTAACTGGAGTTAATTATTACAAAATCCTCAGTACACTGTTATGTATGCTACACAATTGCCACGCCAATTTGTAGTTAGTAGTAGATATTAGTAGTTTATGAATCAATCAATCAGTAATTGATCTATAGATGTAGCTTTCGTTACTAGTCCTGAAAATTTACTTATACCTCAGAAGGATATTCACGTAAACAGACAAACCACATAACCACAAACAGTGACGAAGGATGTCTTGTGCGTTGTATGACCAATATGTTTGAGCTAATAAATGACGTATTCATTTCATTCCTCTTAGAATGTGATGTTCTTATTACTACTAGTTACTGAAAATAATACTATTACTTAGTAATTATTTAATTAACGAGATAGTATAATGTACTTTTGAGTCAAGTAAAGGAGCATTAATTTAAATGGTTACCAGTTCCATAACTTTCATTTCGATAATTTCACAGTTTATCGACAAGTTCTTTGTTATTATTGCCATCATCAACAGCTTAAACCAATTATTTTTCTTTTCAATGATAGAAAATGTTAACAAAGCTTTAAAATTTTCAATACTCAATATATTAATTGCATGCCACAACGTGTGCACAACATCTGACGTTTCTGTAATATTAATGTCATCAAGTAACAATTTATTGTTAGCAATATTTAAAATAATATTTATCAGATGGTAGAATTATAAAGACAGTAGGTGTCTATAGTATTTCATTGCCATTTGAGCCAAAAAACTGCTACAAGAGATTTCAATTGCAATTTTTTACTTGTCAGACTAGTCGCGGCTTTGATCACGAGGATGTCGGAAATTATCCCCCGGGAACGTGCTAACAGGACAAAATGTAGCCTATGATACTCCTTATTACATCAAATACTTACCTACGATATCTGTCAAAACCAGTCTAAATATTCGGGATTAGCAGGAACAAACAGACAGACAAAATTTAAAAAAAACTATTGTACTTTCACATTCAGTAAAAAGCTGGTATTGACATCACTACAAGCAGACGCTTCCATTTCATTTATTCATACAAAGGTAAAGATAGATATGAATGGTCCCCGATATAGGAGTAATTGAAACGCTTGAAAATGAGGTTTAGAAAATAATCTTTATAAACTTTTCAGCAAATCTACTTATATTCACAATAATTTCTAAAAAACCGTCTTCTATCTTTTACAGGTCCGCAACGCGACAGCCATCTTCATCATCAACCTGTCCTGCTCCGACCTTCTGTTCTGCTGCTTCATCCTGCCCCTGGCTACCTCCACATTCTACAACAAATCCTGGGCCCATGGCAAGATCCTCTGCTACATGTTCCCCTTCGCCAGATACGGGCTGGTGGCTGTCTCACTGTTCACAGTCCTGGCTATCACTATCAACAGATATGTCATGATATCGCATCCGAGGCTTTATCCCAAGTAAGTATATTTATGAAAGACAATGCTTTACATTTTCTCCTTGTTAAGTCAGCATATAATAAAAGAGCAGTGGTAGCCCAGTGGTAAAGGCCGTGACTTAGAGGCTTGGGTTCGAGCCCCTGCAGCCATTTTATATTGGGTCAATTTTTTCATCGCCACTGTTTTCAAAACGGTGGAGAAAAATATCGGAGGAAAGCGGTATGCCTCTTTTTTCTTTTTTGTTGTGGGTGGGAAATCATCAAATAACGTCTCCCGCTCTTGGGTGGAGCGGGCGGGTGTGTCAGACTTTTACTGACTAAAACCCACCCGTGTTCCTTCAGTTGCCCATGTACTAGCGCCACGGTGTCTCTTTCGAACAAATCTCGCGACCCTGGCAGAACCTGTATGCCTTAAAGCCAAAAAATCTAAGACAATTGACATACATCAACTCATTGGAGCCACGTGGTGCATTAACTCCTACTCACTAGAGAATTTTATAGGCTATTTATTCTAAGTTAGCATAATTGTTTAAATGATGTTCGTTTATTTTAGGATGCCTACAAATAATGGAAATCCAACTTAACACACGTCGAAATTATTTTGCGTCCTAAATTGCATGCTTACCTACTTACATATTTGGCTTACATGACTAACATTCCTAAATATAATATTTCATTTATTTAAGTATTGTTCAATGCAATGGCCATACAAGGCAATATCCATCATACTTCCCTATTCGTTTCTAACATTTTCAAATTACTTACTTACGTAATTATGTATTGTCAACAGATTATACACGACCAGGAACATATGCCTGATGATGGTGGGTCTCTGGGTATTCGCATTCGGAGCGTTGATACCCACGTGCCTCGGGCTTTGGGGCGAGTTCAGCTTGGATCCCATTACTGGTTCCTGTACCATCGTTCCTGATGATAACGACAATTCACCGAAGAAATTCCTCTTCATCATCGCGTTTCTACTCCCAAGCGTTGCGATCATCTTATGCTACGCCCGTATTCTTTGGATCGTCAAAAAAACAGCAAACAAATCACACGGCAATGCTACCCAAATGAAATCTTTAAGCATGAGTACGACGACGATAGCAACAAGAATAGTGGATTTGGACAAACGACCTTCCAGAAACACAGTACCTAATTTTCCTATGAGGCATCTATGTTTTATGCAAACGAACGCTGAACTTTCGACGTCCTCGGATAGTACTCCATCAGAACCAGAGAGGCAGTCCACAACTCCTGAAGTTGGGCGTGCACTTGGTGACGAACCCAAGAACTTTCGTCGCAGTTTCGTAGCTACTATGAGGTGGACCACAGCACCGATGAAGCCAAGTCTTCCTACAAAGAAAGACAAGAAGCTATTGACGATGATAGTGGCTATCATGGTCTCCTTCTGTGTTTGCCACCTGCCTATCACGTTGATGAAGACAATATACTTTGAGACCACGACGCACTCGGTAGCAAATGTGTTTGGGTACGTACTTATATACTTCACGACTTGTGCGAACCCCGTCATTTATGTTGTGATGTCCAATGAGTACAGACAAGCATATAAAAATGTTTTTAAATGTAAACGGTGAGATTGTTACAAATTTTCTTTGATGTAAATACTCAATAGGGTGAAATATGTAAATTTTGTTGAGCAAATGTTAGATTGTGAGTCAGCCGTGACTGTTAGGCAGAATAAAATTATAGACCAATCAATTGAACGTATTTGGTAAGAACAAAATATGACAAAGCCCTAAATGTACTTCACTGTTATTTTTTCTCAAATAACAAATTAGTCTATTTTACATTTTAAATTGTGATACTTAAATATCTCTCTATTTAAATAATATATTTGAAAATAATCATTTTTCACTAAATACACATCCAATTTGGAAATAAATGATTTCCAAACAAAACTATTACATTCCGATTTAAATCAATTGCTATCCGTCAACATTCAGCTGTATACGGTATATGTCAATACAAGTCTAACCTATTATGTCATTTAAATGTAAATAATTAACTAAGCTTTAGCAATAATGTATAGTAAAAAACCTTTACCTAATATAAATTTAGAAAGCAAGCAATTTACTCAGGTAGTGTATTATGATAACGAAGATATTAAATTATGACTAAAAAAAACATGTTATTAAACTAAACTTTTCATTATACGCCAACTGTCAAAAATAATTATTCGTGTTTTAAAAAAGAAAATATATTTTTCAAAAATCGAACTATTATAAAAAGTTATGCGTCACAAATAACAAATATACGCGTGGACTTGAGGACCACCTCAATTTTTTGTCTGACAAAATTAATACTGAGCGAATTAAATATAAAATATATTATGCTTATTGAAATGTAAACCAAATGTAATTTTAAAAGGAACTGAAGCTTGTTACCTCTGCGTAGTTTATACAAATCGAACTAAAAATAAAAATCCACCTATACGATTACTCATGTACTCCCTAAAGTAAGATTTAGGAATACGATAAATAATATGCATAAAGTATTACGATAAATCTAGACCTTTTATAAATGTATATGAACAAATTAAACATAACCGAATAATAAGAATTCGGGTTATAATTAATAAAATATCGAAGAACTCTTAATTATAGGTGAAGATTGTTTGTCGCGGCCATAATGACGTGTTCATGGAGGAATCACGATTCAATTCTACGTAATGATCATAGTAAATAGACCACTTATTTCTCAACTCTACACCAAGGGAATAGAATCCAAAATGGATTAAACAAGTAAAGGGCTGATGGCACACTATTTCCTTATTTTTGCGGTTAACGCACGAACGTTTTGTTTACCGAAGCAAATAATAGTCACCTAGTGGTTAAGGTTTTTCGTACTAGTGTACAATATCAATGTGTGATATTATTGTAAATAAGAAGGATGTCAAAGACATAGAAATAAAAAAAAACGTTTCGATAACGATTAATATTGAATCGAAGACGGTGCTGTTTTGTTCGAGTGAACATGAAAATGACAGAATTGAAAGATGCAAGTTTCTAAAGGGAATAATGTTAATCTTTATAATGTTCGTAGATTAAAACTGAGACTTCGTTTTGCAACATTTTGAGAATTAAATCTCACTAAAATATGGCAGCATTGCTTACAATTTCTATTAGTTAAGTCATTAATTAAATAAGTATAGCTTGTAAATTACATTATTACATCGCTTTGATTCGACAAATAACAAAAAATTAAAAGACGACCATTCCAAATGATTGTCAGTTTTCGACGAAAAATATTAAAATGTTACTAGTGTTTAGAATTAAAATGTTTTATATGATAGATATATTAATAGTTGTGAAGATACTCGTAAGTCGTAACCGAAGATTTCCCAAAGATATGTTATAATTGTATAAAGGAAATTTATTTAGTCAATAGGTGAATTTTATTGTATTTATTTTAAGCTTGTATTAAACATTTTGATTTAACAAATATTTACTGAGAACCGCTGAAAATGTTATTGAAACTTGGAATAAATTGAGCAGAATCTCCGCTGGTTGAACGCAAAAGCTCAAACACGTGTTTTGTTTAAATTATAATCTTTGGTAGCAAACGAATGTAGGATAAATACGTTATAAAGTTTGACATGGGTCTGATAGGATAAAACTTTGTTACGATTTTGAATAAGAACCACAGAAAATATATACACTTCAATTCCTCTGGCTTTATGAAAGTTTTGCAGTAAAATGAAATTACAAATTAATGTTTCTAAACTGTCTATGCAATTTAGAACGGTTGAATAACTTTATATTAGCTCTTGATAGTCTAAAGCTAAAATTCCACCGAGCAGCTAAGATATATGAGGGCTAAACTACGTTACCTGTCAACTCCTGTCAATATTTAAATGAAGACCGTTAAACTTAGTTAGCATGCAGTGGAAGTCACCCTTAGATGCTTGTTGGATTTTTGCACAAAACCTCACAAAATTCTTTACAAAATTGAAATTACTCCTAAATATTTGTTATTGAATGTAGCTAAAACTGTAGTCAAATATCCTTCTTTTAAATAAATTAGATTAATTTTCATGTAGATACTGAATGACTTATTTGTATAATATTATTTTAATAAGAATTTGAATAGATTTTGATAACGCCTATTTATTTGTTTTACGATTTAAGTTCCGAGCGGCTTGTGACAGAATCATTGGGTGATTAAATATTATTTCCAGGAAATAAACCTAAATCCAAAACGTCTTCTATCAACTTTATTTCCTTAGTCGTAACAATGAATTTTGAATAAACCACAATCAGGAAAAATACCTGAATGACGCATAGAAAACTTGTGTTTAGGAAATCATTATTTATTATGTTACTGTCTCTAAGTTACTGAAGAGTGGAAAGATAGTAAACTATAACCACTGAATTAACCAAGGATTTAGATAAAATTCCCGTTATTTAAACGTTTAAAGTTAAGTAGCTAATGCTATACGTCTGTTTCACCATATACTTTTAAATATTTAAATGTCTCTTTACATTAAGAAACGTTTACAAACAACAACGGGAATAAATGAGAATGATAAAATTTTAAATGATCAACTAGTTTAGTTATTATTTGTTTATGAATACAAAAATGAGGCTAGTTTTAAATATAAATTTTCAAAAATGATTTTGTCACAGCCCGACTAAGTCATATAGAACTGTTATAATTGAATACTCTTTTGTATTATGTATGAACATAAGTGGAACACCAAGACGTAGGTACCAAAGAACCAACACCCGGGGCCATAACCCTTAAGCCATTGTACTTACCAAAGATATGATTAAAAATAAATTATAAAATATTACAATTTCTATGGTTTTATTTTATACACATTAGGAATAATTGGTTAACACACTAACAATAGGAATGGCTTTCATTTTGACAGTTGAAAAACATTCATTGCATTATTTACATTGTACAGCAGACAAATTCTTCAAACATAAAAAGCAATGAATTAGCAATTACTTTCAAAATGATTCAGTTCTACTGCCGATGAGAAAGCGACTAGCTATCAACGGTTTAGGGTCAGTATAATCAGAACGGAAAACTGCCTGTGCAATTTACTGGCTCCGATGAAAACAGGACGGTATTACCTTACCCTAAAGTAGAAAATTTTATGTATATCGAAACAGTCGGCTCGCGAATGCTCGCGACTTGGTAGTTCTCGCTTTAAATTGCTGTCTGTGTTGTCTGTTTTGACCTTTTCTCGCTTAAAAAACGTTCAAAAGATTGTAGGTCCGATGTACCTACCTGAGTCAAAGAGATACGTACACATATTAAAAGTTGATCGCTGACTGTTAACACTGCCAGCGAGTAATCGTTTGTCGCAGGGATAAGAGCTTTCAGGCGGCCCCTAGACCTACAATAACATTGTACAATACATTTTATTGTACAATAAGATTGAGAGGCGCTTTGACTCCAAACGATCAATTATATTGCACAATAATACGAACTGCACAATGTTTTCATGTTCAATCTAAGAATAGTATTAATACAGTTTACAACACAAAACTACACCACTTTCTGCCGTAAAATTCATCACAGTTCAGTTTTTGGAAAATATAACAAAACCCAAGCGACGCGTCTGATTTCCCGCCAGAAATTCCCGTGTACTCCTCGTTCAACACAAAACACATACTAAAAATATTGCGCAATACTGACTCTACACTATGCAATGGAAAAATATGGTGCAATAAAAATTAAACATGCTCAAACTTTCATTCAATCATTGCACAATCTTCAATATTAACCCTATACGGTCAATAATATTGCACGATTCGTAATATTGCACAATTTAATTGATCGTTTAGGGGCCGCCTCAAAGAGAACACTCGCTCGGCGTCGCTCGCTTGATGAGCAAACACTAGCTTAGAGACTCACGTTTGGTACATATAGGCATCATCATCAGATTACATCAGTCCACTGCTGGATAAAAACGTCTTCATTCAGCTCGATTCTAGGAAACTGTCGTCTGGCTGCTACCCACCACCCTGTGAAGGTCGTCCCTCCACCTAGCCTGAGGGTGTTTCACCTTCCGTTTGCCGATTCCCGATCCCCACTTAAGAACAGGTCTACCCCAACGGTGATCGGTTCTACGGCTAATATTGCCAGCCCATTGCCACTTTTGCTTGTTAATTATGTGAGCTATATTGACATATTTGGTTCTCTGCCGATCACCTCATTCCGGATTTTATCCCTTTAGAGACTTCAAGAATAGCTCGTTTCATAGCTCGCTGAGTGACCTTAAATTGAGTGAGTGTCCACGTTTTGTCTCCATAAGTCATAACAAGCAAGAGTATAGATACGCATACCTGTGAATAATTGCTCGTCACCATAGAAAGAAAGAAAGAAAGAAAAAATATTTATTCTGCACAAACAAAACTCACAATATAAACTAGTAACAAAATATAAAAAATATAAAAATACACACGTACAAAGTAGCCAAAAGCCCCGTATTCATGATTCAAAAGGTTGTACAATATTGTCCATTGCTTGCTCGCGTACTCGCTGGTGGTGGAGTGTTGCCTGATGGTGAGTGGTTAACGCCACTTATGGGTATCTGCAGTACAAGAGGCATCACAGGGGCTTTGCCATCAAAGATACAATATATGGTGGTAATATGTATGGTGATTGAGATGATGTCAGATAGGCAGTCGCTTCATGTAAAATACTGGTCCTCAGCTCCACCCGGTTGGACTGGAACCTGACCCCAAGTGTTATACCTGCACGATCATACATATGATATCTATAGATTTTTTTTAAATAATAACTGACGTATATTTTCAACACGGGGGGGTCAGAATCATGTACTGAATCTATGGTTACAGTTTGCCCGTCTGTGTCCCGATCACCCTGTATATATAAGTTGGGTAGATAGATGCACATAGGTAAGCCATTGGTGCAAAATGATGTGGCGGAAAGAACAAGTGAGTATTTTTTCAGCTGGGATACAGGAATATTCCCTACAAATCATAAGAATAATTTGTATCATAACTCTGTGGTGGCATCTACATCACCACATGCAAACTACGCAATACACTAGCGTCACGCAATATCCTGCACCGCAACTAGCATAATATACAACGAGTCGACATCAGTCGTAAAGCCCACTAGACACAACACCCATCTTGTATGAGGATCTTCTTTGTCCACGGAGGATGAGTGAACCTTACACCCTATTCCTCATGTCTCCACCTCTAACAAAAAACGAAGTTCGGTCCATAATAAATGGTAACATTCAAAGAAAAACGGAAGTTATAAATAACAAATTGCCCGGCCTACTTGCGCCAGAGTTTTAAGGGCCAATCTCCGTAACAGCCCTGTAACAGCTGGCGATTGTCATTAATTTGAAGATTATTATGTGGCAGAAGACTGAGATAGGTATGGCAATTACTAATAGATATTAATATTCAGGAACTTATTAAATTTATCAACTAAATACCTACTGTTATACCTAAGAATTGCAGATTTTTTCGTAGTAATGAAAATCTTTTGAAATGAAATTTATTTGCAAGAATTGTAATACATTACAGGTCGTCGGGTTTTTTAACAGTATATAATACAATTCGCAAAAACTAGCATGCAAAATAATTGATAACATTTATTACATAAATGATGATAATAAACTGGAATATAAATCCTAGTTATTAAATTAAGAATAATTATGACAGTCATTTTCCAAATTATAATATCAATCCTACTAATATTATAAATGCGAAAGTTTGTATGTATGGATGTGTGGATATTTGTTACTCTTTCACGCGAAAACTACTGAACGGATTTGGATTAAATTTGGAACACAGTTTATAACCTGGATTAACACAGGCTACTTTTTATCTCGGTAGTACGTTCCCGCGGGATATTTTCCGACCTCCACGCGGGCGAAGCCGCTGGCAAAAGCTAGTAAATAATAAATGTCAGTGTCAATCTTTATAGTTTAGGTACTAATGCACAGAATAGAAAGATTTTTCTATAAAGGCTTATTCAGACCGGCGCGACGCGACAGCGCGACGCGATTTTTGTAGAACAATTTCCAAGAAGTTCACATAAAAATTGTTCTACGAGTGTCGCGTCGCGCTGCCGCGTCGCGCCGGTTTGTAGGAGGCTTAACTCGTTTGAATAAACTGTTTTAACCCTTAAGCCTTATTCAGACCGGCGCGACGCGACAGCGCGACGCGATTCTTGTAGAACAATTTCCATGAAGTTCACATAAAAATTGTTCTACGAGTGTCGCGTCGCGCTGCCGCGTCGCGCCGGTTTGTAGGAGGCTTTAAGGCTCGTTCAGACTAGCGCGACGCGACAGTCGCGCGCGAATCGGCGATTTATATCCGTAGAACAATTTCTATGAAAACGCGCGCGACCGTTCACACAGGGGCGACCGGGCGCGCCGCGACACGGTCGCGCCGCGTCGAGTAGCGCGACAGCTTATTGGTACATTTTGTATGGCGTCGCGGCGATGTCGCGGCGATATCGCCGCGATTTCGCGACCGCGACGCGACACCACACAAGAGAGTATAAAGGACGGTGCAATCCAAGCTGAGCTCAGTAGTAGACGATCTTCGTCATAAGACGAACACAGATCTATGCGTGTTTGCTTATCGTGGGGCCTGAGGTTCGATACCCCGGTCGATCGACATTGGTACTTACTTAGGTTAGGTTTTAGTTTTAATAGTTATGGGAGGAACTGTCCTCGTGATTGGGCAATCAACAAGTAGGTACCAGGTACTTAATAAAATAGAAAATTGTGTACATCCTATAAGGCCTACAACGTTCTCACATTCATTCACAAAATATAAAAGAATCTACATTAATGATAGTAGGTATTTCATAAATCTAGACAAATAAATACAATTGGAGTGTCTGTTTGTAATATTAAGATAACCACTTTTTACTAAGTGTACATGGATGTATACACGGTAAATATAACAAAACAACATTTTTTACAATTTTTGTCTGTCTGTCTGTTTGTTCCTGCTAATCTCTGAAATGAACCGATTTTGACGGGACTTTTACTGTAAAATAGCTGATCTAACAAGGAGTAACTTAGGCTACTTATATTTTAGAAAAAAAAAATAGGATCTCACGAAAAAAATATAAAACTAATGAACATTTTGTTGTTAAATACCACGCGGACGAAGTCGCGGGTGACAGCTATTACCTATATAACCTGGATTAACACATTCTCACCGCCGTAGTACGTCGTCCTGCGTTAATTTCCGACATCCACGCGGGCGAAGCCGCGGGCAAAAGCTAGTAAAATATAATAACATTTTTAAAACAAATGTTATTATTGCCATGACAACCAAATAGGCAGTTTATCCCACATTTCTCAGTTTACGATCTCATTTCCGAATTCGATCTTTGTTATCTAAAGAAGTATGTAGGTACTTACTTGTGGAATGCAATTCTGTTGTAATTTGTCCCCATACTCTGCCTTTCTGTCTTTTATCTCTGTAGGTAGCACACCTCACGTCGTAAAAGATAGGCTTGGCCTGTACTAAGTCAATTAATAATTCTATGTTCATTTTCCCTTCTATGATTTTTCCTCTGTCAGTCGTAACACGCACAGATCTCACTGACTTTAACCTAAGTAGTTCGGCTCAGCTTGGATGTCTTCGGCGAACCTCGGTCGTACAAAGGGTTGCCAGATGTCCGGTATTTAAGCGTACTGTCGGCGACGAAATCTAAACATCTAGGCGCAAGTAGTATCGGAGTGCACCCTGACAATGATTTTGTAAGTTAGAAAGCATTTTTAAATTAGTAAAGATCTCAATAGTTCGAAAAATGTCAAAAAATGAGACCCCCTCTGGGAGTGGGTGCAAGTAGCGCAAAGACCGTCTTGATAATAAAATGTAAATATAAGGAATAATTTTGTAATTAGTAAGGAATTTAATAATTTTGAAAAGTTTTGTTCATACATTAAGATTTTAGATTCTAATTAGTTTTAGTTTATAGATTTCATGTCTCTTGTATCTTGTAAGGAAATGTACAAAAATTTCGTAAGGATTTTCTATAATTACGTAACTTGAAAATGAGGTTTCTTGTTTATGGTCCGATTGTTGTTATTTTTATTGTAAACGATAGAATTAGATGTAAAACCACTTTTAGCGTTTAAATTATCAAAATCGGACCACAGGATTCGGAGATATTGTAAATTAAAGATAGTGGCATTGTCTTAAGTTAAACCTTGTAAGTTTTTGTTCTAGAAAGTTTTTATTGTGACTATGTACATGTAATATTGTGTTTTTATATAAGAAGGGACCACATAACAAATGTAAAAATATATAGATTGTAAGGGGTTATGTGATAATTAATGCAAATAAAGGGTTCAAAGATTTCGGCTTGGTGAAAACTAACAGTGAAATGGGCTCAAAAATCGCGGTCCTCTATAAGGTAATGGGAAGCGGCCCCGGCGACTATAAAATAGGCACGGTCGGCCGGGTCCATTTCTTAACCCAGATCCAGCCAGTCCCTTGCTGTCCCCCCACCAGTGATTGCCTAAGCCGAGGTTCGTACCCCCGTCGGGGTAACCCTTAGAGCTTTCGCTTTAGTTTTTAAGTATAATAAGCCCCGGCTGGAGGCCTAAAAAGGTAACTTTTAGAACTCGTCGGGCTACAATCCGTTTAAGTAGTAAAAATCTTTCAGGTTAACTACGAGATGTCCTACAAAAAAAAAAAAAAACGGGCCCATTTAGTCGCAGCTCAGCCGTTGAAGAAGCACAACGAAGAAACAAGCCGAAATCTATGGACAAGAAGTACTAGAAGAAAAGTGTTATTTTTTCGTTTCTATCAGAGTACCTACAGTCAAAAACGTTTAGTCTCCCGAGGTCTTAGTCGACCGTACCGTCATTACGCATTCAGGGGTGCGTGGTGACGTGTACTACCAGCGCAATTAGGTAAGTAGGGAAGCACGTCAAAAACGTGGGAGAAGTCCCAGGGCGAGTAAGGGTGTTGATCACATCCCATTCGTCCACTACACGTACAGTCCGGTATTTTCGAGGCCTGTCCGGTAAAAAATAAATGGTCATACCGGACGGAACAATGTCCGATATTTTGAGGAAAGTCGGTACTACTGGTCACAAGCGCCTACAAAAGTAGGCAAATGAAATCCCTCAAACGCAAAATCCGCGCGCGCTCCTCGCTCGCTGTCTGTATCTTATGACTGCATTCTATTTTGTTACTAATACTAATTATATGATGTTGATTAATTAAAATAAAATATTAGTATAAAAACGGTATTTTTTGCGACCTAGCATACCCCCTCCCCCCTGTTTGGGGTTGTCCGGTATTTTTTCGCGACTCATTTGGCAACCCTAGTCGTACAATGGACGAACCACACCGATCTTGTTAAAAAATTTTAGTGCTGAGGTAAAACCGAATTGGTCCGCGATATCTTACTTAAGCTGAATGATGACATATTCATTCAATTGAATTAAATGAATTTAGAGGGTTGTATGAATGACTTTAATCATATTTGTTACGATCGCATATAATACAGAAATATTTTTAGCCTTAAACATCCACATTACATTATGTATATCTCTTCATCAGCCTATAATATTCCCACAACCGGACACAGGCCTCCTCTCACAGAGAGGGAGTGGGCCTTAATCCACCACGCGGACCCTGCTGGGCCATAGGTGCCCCATGTTTTCGAAATTTTTGGTTCTAAGACAGTTTGACACCGGTTTGAGAGCAAATAATTGACATAAAGCGAGTTGTGTGTTTAACTGCAGGAGCTGACGGTACCGTCCTATTTATCCGTGGTACCGTCCGACTTCCGACTCGTCCGAGACATGGCCGAAGTGTGTTTGCGTGCGTGTGTGTGTTATATGCTGACACTACTCGTCTTCACGCACGTGGTTGTACACTTGGTTACCAAAATACGTTGCTTCGTGAGATAAAAGGCGCGGCACTGCAACTGCGGCGGAGGCTTCTATGCGAACGGCGTGGCGTCCGCGAGAATAAAGCACCTTTTATTTGCATTTTTTCAATTATGCTTTGGCATTATTCAATGATTACAAAATAATACTTTGTCCAACATTTTTATTCGTATCTTCAGGGAGTTTAGTCTCTTCAATATTACAGTCAGCAGACTGCCTCCAACGCCTATAATTTTTTTGTCATTATAAGTAATTTGTTTGTCAAATTAATACTTTGTAGGTAGGCTAAACACGTGTTGTACATCCGCTTACTATGCTGTAGGTATGCACCTAGCAAAATACCGAGGGCCGCCAGCGGAGCCCCAGCACTCGTTCGGCCGTAGGCCGCTTCATCCCTACCGACCTTCGATCAAAATATTGATCGAAGCTACCGACCGAACATTACCGAATCGCGAGGACGATCGGACCGTCACGTCTCCCATGCACCGGCCCGCGCCCTTCGGACGCCTTCGCCAGTCCACTACATCTAAAACATCAACCGTGAATGTATGTCATTCCTAGATTGCGCCGTGTATTTTACATATTAGTGATGATAATCATTTATACTACAGTTTTTAAAGTAATGTTTAATTACGTAGATAAACCTACCCCGAACACACAACATATTATGTATAATATGTATATATCACTAATAATAATACTTACTTAATACTTCTAAATGGGCGGGTGCGCCTCGAGTTGAAATGGCTCGCGGCGGAGCGTGCGCCCGATTCATCGTAAGAGCGCTAGGTCTCCGCTAGGATGTGCGAGCTGCGTGATGTCAGCTGTGCGAGAGTCAGTTCGAGTTCAAATGTCAATGTGTCTATGCGAACGAGCGGCTGTGTGCATATTACAAGCCCCTGGACATGCGCTGTTGTACTTGCGACCGCTAGACCAACGAAGCAGTTTGTTAGAAGTTACTATATTTACAACTAGCACTTCACCCGCGACTTCGTCCGCGTGACTCACAGGAACTGTGCATTTTTTCGGGATTAAAAGTAGGCTGTCTTACTCAGCGATAATACACCTTCCTATTGGTGAAAGAACTTTTAAAATCAATTCTGTAGTTTTTGAGTATATTCATTACTAATAGACTAAGCGTAGGGCTGTTCGCTCACACCGCGGCATTTTTCTTACTTTTAGCATTGTATGCCCGTCGTAACTTCTAAACGAAAGGTCTGATTTGAATATTTTAAAGAGTAATTGACGTGTGTATAATTAGCCTCGATTATGAAACCATTTATTTGGATAAGGATTAATATCATGATACGAATGTCATCATCTTACGATTCTACCCGTGTTTTGACTGACTCATTTGAACAAAAAGCGGTTATTATGACTTAACTGTAATAGTTGGACATACAGCCTCGCGGACTTTTTGATAGGTAATACTAGACTATAAACATGTAGTACATTATTATATGTACCATCAATAGTTAAAGCAGCGTACCTACGCCAAATAATGACGTTTATAGGCAATTTTTGGATACCTTGGGTTACATTTTTGCTATTTTCGTAAGGATCTCTTTTTTTAAATCAAAATATAGCCTATAAGTGTTGCTGATAATGTAGCTTTCTATTGGTGAAAAAAAAAGTTAAAATCGGTTCAGTAGTTTTCGAGTTTACCCATTACAAACATACAAACAAACAAATCTTTCCTCTTTATAATATTAGTTTAGATTAAATCACTCATTGGACATATTAGGTTATTAATTACTGATTTTTTTTAAACACACACATAACATCGTCCCTGCAATCCCCAAAGGGTTACACAGAGGTAACGGTACGTATAGTACCTACCTACACCCGCATTTCGCCAGTTATGCGTACCTATTAAACGTAGTTTACGAGAGTTTAAATTAAGATTTCAAAATCATAACCTAATCTCCTCATAATAATTGTCGTGTCAGAAAGTACACTTAACATGTATAAAACAAAGTCATTTTTCCGAAATCACATGAATTGAAAACTAAGCAGGCCGTCAATAAAATCAAACATAATTACCTAGACTTCAAAACTTGATTTTTAAACAACTACTACGTAAAAGTACTTCAAGCGTAGGTACCTCTAGTTGGGTTGGGTTGTGTGACATTACCTAACTTAAGTAGGTACCTATGTCGACCGACCAAGGAATCGAACCTACGACCCGCAATCATCCACATACCTGCCTTCTTCCTCTGATTAAGATCGTTTACTACTGAGCTCAGCCCAGATTGTACCGCCATTTATACCATTTCTCACGGCGTCGCGCCGTGTCGCGGCGATATCGCTGCGACACGGCGCGACGCCATACAAAATGTACTAAAAGCTGTCGCGCTGCTTGTCGCGCGCGAATCGCGCGCGATCCGCGCGCGACGAGCAGGCCAGTGTGAAAGGTGTTGCGTCGCGATATATCGCAGAATCGCCTCCGCGGCAGGTCGCGCGACAAGTCGCGCCTGTCTGTATGAGCCTTTAATTTGATAAAGTCCGGTGTGACGGACGTCAACAAAAAATAAAGTCTACTAGTTTTTTATTGGATTCTCATCGATTTCAAATCGACTAAACATAACTTAATTTCATAAACTAATAGTAGAAAATATATTTTGAGCGTGAAAAACTGCATTATGTCAGTCGTGACACAAAATGTCGGCGCAAAGATGACCACCTGTTTTGCTCAAGGTTTTTATAATTCTTTTTCTTCTTTTTTGCCCATGAATGCCTTGAAATCTCGATTCAGCTATTAGAACATTATTGTATAAATAATTATAACCCAAAAACAAATACACTCTTTTTAATTTTCATGGTGTTTTTTGTTGCTAAGTGTTTTGTCCGTCACAGCGAACATTGCTAGTTGTATAGAGATTTAGTACTTTATTCCTATGTCGTGGCGGACAACGCCAAAAAGCTTAATTTTTTTTTAAACACGATTTGGGAGCACGAGATGGTATTTAGCTATATTTTCACAAAGGCTCGACATATGTGTGAATAACGCTTGGTTACTCTACCGCCGTAAGCATTCAAGTAACGCGAAAGCTAAAATAACTATTCAGATACGATGTTTATGAAATATTGTTGAAGGCAATCAGATGTGCCAAAAGAATTAAAACTGAGACAGCAAAAGTAAGCAAACCACATGTAGCTCGCCCATCGAGTCCAGTCAAATATGACAACATAGGCCATTTCCCCTCAACGATGAAAGAAGGTCGTTGCAGATACTGCCATAAGAAGACCGTCGTATATTGCATAAAATGCAATACAAGATTATGCTTTGTAACAGGCAAAACCCCGAGAAATTGTTTTTTAAATTTTCACTCCAAATAAAATAGCATTTTCAGGTCAATTTCTACATTTTTCTTTTTTGTATTTTCTTATTTATATAAAATAAACGTAATAATAGTAACGTTTTTTATTTTCCCATAATTTGGCACTGTCCACCACAGCGGACATGCTACACGTTTATCGTTAAGTCATTGGTAATGTCCGCTGTGACGGACACGAATTTGCCCAACAGTGGGCAACTCAGGATTTATTTTTATATTTTTTCGGGGCTCTTTAGCACACCCCTAAAGCCTTACAATAATTAAATTTATGTATTTCTCACTTTTTTTTCGTCGCCAAATTAAGGGTTAAAGCATTGAAAACAAAAGCTGTTTTTAACACGCAGATTTATGTAAAATGATTGTATAATCATGATTGTATAATCCCATCCCAGGTATGTACAGATTGGTGAAATGTAGCACGAATGTAGGTAGACTTATGTGAAACGTTATATGAAATGTGCCATACGTTGATACGAATGATTATTATCTGCCTACAGCAGACCACTGCTGAACATAGGCCTCTCCAATTGCACGTCATTAAGCTCGATTCTCGGCAACTGTCATCCGGATGTTACCAGCCACCCTGCAAAAATCGTCACTCCACCTAGCCTGAGGGCGTCCTATCTTACGTTTGCCGATCCGCGGTCTCCACTCAAGAATACGTCTACTCCAACGGTCATCGGTTCTACGAGTAATTTAACCGGCTTCAGCTTGCCAATTCTGTCGACACCTCTGGTTCCCTACCGGATCACGTAATGCCAAATTCTATGCCTCAGAGATATGAAACGAAACAAATAAAGAAAATAAAACGAATATTCCGCCTCAATAAATATACAAAAGAACCCGAAATAGCACAATAATTAGGCGAATTTGTTTCAACCGTGTGTGTCGAAACAAAAACGTGTGTTGCTTAACAGAAGTCTGCTGTTTGTCTCTTTGTAAAAAGGTTTTAATTTTTCAATTTTTATTTACGGTACCATCCCTTCGTTTACTGCTAGTTACTATATAAATAACAGTACTAGGAGTTATTAGAAAAAAAATACAAGTATCATCGAAGCTAACGGAAAGCTTCCCAAGAAAAGTTTATAAAATTTATATGACACCATCAGCATTGCTCTCAAAACGGTGAAGGAATACATCGTGAGGAAACCGGCATGTCCTAGAACCAATAATTCGAAGACATGTGACATCTACCAACCCGCACTGGGCCCGCGTGGTAGAGTACGTTCCATTCCCTCTCACCGAGAGGAGGCCTGTGTCCCAGCAGTGGGAACAATATAGGCTGATGATGATAATGAACCCCGGGGCCTTCTAATAATAAAAATTTCTAAATCGATTAACTTTTGCTCGAGATACAGCGAAACATACATAAATTTTAAAAAATACCGATGATTTTTCAACCACCTCGTTTTTCATGTCGATTAAAAACCTAATAACTTTTTGCCAGAATCTCTAAAAATTTTATAGTAAGTTCGTAAAATATCGCCAGAAATATGTGGTAACAGTTAGAATGATGTAGTACGTGGATAAACCAAGCTCAGCTTAATTCGCATTCAGAAAATAACGTTAACGATGAAAGCCGTCACGTAACTGGGTCAATTAATTTGCTAATACCGAAATAGTTTTTTTTCCTATACTTCGATACGTGGGGATGCCGAAATAGGGCGAAATTGACCTGGCCAGAAAAGCATTGAGTTACGCCACTAATGGACCGCCCTAGGCCGAACACGCCGAGTACCATGTATTATTCATTAGGTATCTGCTGAAACGCACTGACCTCTAAAATGTATAAGAAACATTTTGGGTAACACATAACACACATCACGTCTCTTCATGGCTATTCCCCGAAGGGTTACCCAGAGGTATACCTATAATACACCTACAATTCTGCCAGTTTTGTTTAAGACCCATAAAATAGACGGTGAGTCTACGGCACAAATGTAGACTCAAGGCTGCTACTGAGAAACCCCTTTTGGAAAAACATAAATACACTTTGTCCGACCTCGGTATCTCACTCAGGAGAATATTTGCAGTATGTTGGTAGGTAGTGGATAGTTAGTACCTATAATAATAGGGTAATATTACAAACATCTTGAGAAACCTATTTCTGAAAAAACTAAAACGTAGTATTAAATCGTTGCAAGTATTATGAATAAAGCCTACAAAAGTAGGTAGATATTTAAAACAAAATATGCAAAAGCAACTACAATTTCTAAATATCTATCTATAGATAGGTATTATAAATTCATATCTCTTCGTGTCTTGGCTGATTCTTCTAAACTTCGTTACAGATTTTGATACTATTTTCGCCATCATTTAGAAAATGTATGTGCACATTAATATTATTAATCCTACTATAATATTATAAATGCGAAAGTTTGTATGTATGGATGTATGGATGTGTGGATGTGTGGATGTTTGTTACTCTTTCACACAAAAACTACTGATCCGATTTAGATGTAATTTGGCATACAGGTAGTTTATAACCTGGAGTGACACATAGGGGTACTTTTTATCTCGGTAGTATGTTCCCGCGGGATAATTTCCGACCTCCACGCGAGCGAAGCCGCTGGCAAAAGCTAGTATTACCATAATCAGCAACTAAATATTCCCACTGCTGGGGCACAGGCCTCCTCTCTGGGAGAGGGAGTGAGCCATAATCCAACTCGCGGACATAGTGCCGATTGACGACATGTCTGCGAATGTTTGGTTTCGGACATGCCGTTTTCCTTCACCGTTTTGAGAGCAGTGGTAATAAAATTAATACGCGAAGTTAAAGGTCTGCATCACTGCTCTCCAAGGGGGTTTAGCTGGTTAAGGGTCTGCCATCATTGATCTCTAAGGGCTTTTTTCTGTAATGGCCCGGCTAGCGAACTAAAGCGTCTTCTCATTCGTAGAAGGAATGGGCTTGAACACCTCGCTGGCTCAGCGCGGGTTGGTGATTTTCGACTGAAAATCCAGGGTTACTTCACGATATTTCCTTTCAACGTCACCGTCAGTCAGTGATGTCGAAGGAAATTAACAAACTTAAAAAGTAGGTACACCTTACTTTGAAAAAGTCACATTGGTACCTTGTTAGGTTTAATAATCAATCGCACCACATGACTAAAGAACTAACAGGTAGGTGTGTATTTTATTCAAATAGGCACATAAAAGGCATTTCTGAACGTCAACATTTACATAGAATTGATTCTAGTCGCCCATTCCAAAAGGTGGTTTAGAAGAATGGGTAAGAAACTCCACGTACATAAACCAGAAAATATTTTTTTCTTAACTTTCTGTCTGTCTGTTCCGACTAATTTCCGAAAAGGCTGGACCGATTTAGACGGGACGCTCACTAGCTGATAGGAGTAGGGAATGCAAATCTCGCGAGATTGGGGCTCAAGCGAGATCTCGCGAGATTATGAAAACAATACTGCGAGATCTCGCCAATTTCGAGATCTCGCGAGTTTGGAAGTTTTGTGTGTATTATTTTGCAAATAATCACAATATTTTAATAAATTAGGAAAAAAAATATTAAAATTATAAGTATTATAAGATAAACATTTATTTTCACGAATTTTTTCAATAGACTGTTATGTATCAAACATTGTTTGAAATGAACATCCAGTCTTCTCTTCTAATATCAAACAAAAGTCTTTTAGTAATAAAACAGATCTTTTATAACAAACAAAACAACGAGAATAAAAAAAAACTTATTATATAAGTTGAGTTGACTATTAAACTGAGATATTATTATCAATTAAATAAACCTATATCTACTCAGTAGATCTATTAGAAATTACAGATTAATTAACAAAATATAGATACCAATCAAATGAAAGATTTGTTCAGTTCAAATCAAAAGCCATTATTACGAATTATTTTGAAAGTAGCTCCTTAAGAAGCACAAAATGTACACAGAATCATCTGATAAACGGGTTCTTATTTTGTTTGCCAGATAACCCGCCGCTGAGAAGGCTTATTTTTATTTATGCTCGAGCGCAATCTCGTTAAACTAGCGAGATCTCGCCCTTTTTTTGGCCGAGATCCATTTCGCTCAAAAAAGGCCGAGATCTCGCGAGAACGAGGTCTCGCGAGATCGAGATTGCATTCCCTAGATAGGAGTAACACTAGCTATGTTCTGTCCCGGTGGCTAGTTCCCATGAGATAATTTTGAACATCCACGTGGGCGAAGCCGCGGGCACAGTTAGTTTCCTAATATAATTTTGATCCTACAACAAATTTTTCAGTCAGGACGTCATTTATTTGAGTTATGAAATAGAATATTTCAATCTCATATGAATTTAATATTCCGAATTTTTGAATAATTTATTTCTATGGCTTCGTTTATTTATGAAATTAATTAAAAATATTTCCTATTTCTGCAATAAATTTCAATTTACGCTGAATTACAAGATAATTAAATCGTAGGCTCAATATTGCTTTCAGAATTTAATACTTTATTTTAATCAAAGATTGTTTATGTTCCGTAGCAATCTACATGTTCCTGAACTAACTAACTTTACAATAATTGTATGAATTAAATTGAATTGAAAAAAAAAACATCAGCAGGGCGAGCACGGCCTTTGTGATTCACGCTTGACTCACGCATTTTATCACGGTTTTGCTCTCAAACTGCGATAAAAATGTGTGATTCAAGCGTAAGCCGCTCCGCAGGAAGTCTGTGTAATTCACCAACAAGAATATAAAGGGGCTCGAAAAGTGTTTTAAAAGAAAGTTTCTGAACTTAATAGCTTTAGTGGAGATCAAAAATTATCCCACGGGAACATACTATCGGAGTTAAAAAGACTTTATGTGCTGGTTATAAAAGAAAAGAAAGAAGAAAAATTGTTTATTCTGCACAAACAAAACCCATAACTGGCTCATCATACTAATATTATAAATGTGAATATAAGTTTGTTTGTTTGTTACGCTTTCACGCGAAAACTACTTAACCGATCATCATGAAACTTTGCACACATATTTTTGGAGGCATTTTTTTTTTTCAGGATCGTAAATCATCAAATGACTTCTCCCGCTCTGGGCGGAGGGGGAGGGCGTGTCAGACTTTTACTGACTAAAACCCACCCGTGTTCCATCAGTTGCCCATGTGCCAGGGTCACGGTATCTCTTTCGAACAATCACGCGACCCCGGCAGGCATCGGTCCTAGTAGACCCCTACACTGCTGCTGACATCTCTTTGAGGCGCGCGTGGAACTAGAATTAGAAGTAACATAGGATATTTTTTTGAAAAAAAACCTACATTTTATTGTTATTTTTAACGCGAGCGAAGCTGCGGTCAAAAGCTAGTAGGTAATAGGTAATTATCTGTATGCCAAATTTCATGCAAATCTGTTCAAATTAGTATGATTACCAAACCTAACCAATATTTTATTTCTAAAAAAGCCGTGTAGATAATTATGGGATTTCCTATCAACAGGAATGAAACAGCTTTTTTACTGTCTTCCCCTTAGAGGATGAATTAAAAACAACCTTCCTTAATTTTCACCTTCGCTATAATAAGGAAGTCATGGACAATTTGTTTCTCCCAAAATGGGGGACGCCTATGTTCAGCAGTGGACGTCTTTCGACTGAAATGATGATGATGATGTACACTTTTTTTACTTTTATTCCTCATCTTTTTGGCAAAGCATGATGATATATCAGTCAGTGAGTGAATTCAATCACAGAAGTACTCTATAATCGGCAGAGGATAGATATGGCCAAAAGTAACAATAAATAGTACCTTAATACAATGCTTTGTATATCAGCCCGCCCGTAGATAACATAACTTTATACCTAGGTACCACACTCTAACTTAGCCTCTAGCCAGGAGGACAGATTTTGCGACCCTAGCAGGAGCCAGTGTCGCGAGATCTGTTCGAAAGAGTTACCGTGGCACTGACATATGGGTAACATTTCCCACCCACAAAAAAAAGCCTCTAGCCCCGTGGTCGTCAAACTGCGGCCCCCGGGGCCGCATGCGGCCCGCTGCTGGTATTAGTGCGGCCCGCGACACTAAATAATTTTACAAACAATTATTACTAATCATACACAATTTATTTTCACTATATTCCCTTCGACATACCTCCGTGAGGCTTCATTTTCGAAAATGACTTTTTTGAATAACAAATATCGCAATCGCCTTTCCAATCATTTAGAAGACACAATGCCAATATGGAAGAAATAATTGAAAAAATGCAACATCATAATTCGTTAAGTTTTAACTATTTTTCTTTTTTACTTATTCAGTAACTTAAAATTAATGTTTTTCTTTCTAATAAAAATCTCAAATAAAAAAATTTGTTTTTATTCACGTTCACTTGCACCCGCCGCGTTGCTAGTTTACACATACAATTCACAAGTGTGCGGCCCTCAGTACTACTATCTCACATTATCATATGTGTCCCTTCACCAAAAAAGTGTGACGACCGCTGCTCTAGCCTACATCTCATTATAATAATACTAAAAGGGAATTCGATACTCTAAATTAGGATTTGATTCGGGCTGAAAACCTCGGGTTACCGATTCGATTTCTATCATTTATCACTGACCGAAAGCAAAAAAATTACGAATCATGACTGTCCATCCATTATACTTCTTACATGTTATCTACATAGGCACGTAGGTTTGAAACGGTGTCTCCTAACTTATATTTTGTAACTACATTTCTAGATTTTTTTTTACGACGGGCTTAAGACTATGTAATTACAGTCGTACGGGATGATCTCAGGTTAAGGTACGCTTGCCGCGTCTGGTCTGGGGATGGGTGACTATTTTTACATACCGTGAACCCTGCGTGCGTCGCAAAACATGATAAACCGTGACTCCCGGCTACTATTCGGGGATCGTTGACAGTCTTTACGGGTCGTCAGAAGCCCGAAAGTCTGACAACCAGTTTTACCAAGAGCTATCGCAATACCCAGTAACTGGATTGTGGATAGGCAGTCACTCCAATTGAATAGGTACTGGTACTCAGCTGCATCCGGTTAGACTGGAGACTGACCCCAACATCACTGAAAAAAGGCTAAACAAATTTTTAGTACTTATTTATTATTTTTGGAAGTTTAAATGTAAATAACAAACACCGTTATGATATTCTAATAGTCTACCAGCACGCGTCGCATGACCACCATACAAACGAGTTTTGTCGACGGAAGAATAGACAAAATGGCACTGCGATGTTAAAACTGAAGAGAGGAAATATTTCTATTCTTCAGTCGACAAAATTCTACGATGTCGAGCACGGCGACTAATTTTTCTCTACTTTTGAGTTGGAGTTTCAGTTGGGGGTACAATTTTTTTACAGGATTATATTAATTATAATCATCAATACATTACTCTAAGGTCGTTTAATCCCACTGTATGACTATTCAATGAAAAAATCCTCAGCGGATCCACCTTAATTACATAAGTTACCTCTTTCTTGCTATGGAAAGAATAACTATCTTTGTCTTCATAGAAAACCCGAGTCTACGGGTCGCCCCGTGCTTGGGCCGAAGAAATGTTGAATTGAATAGAAAGAACTTTGTCTATTCTTGGTAGAAAAGAGATTGAATTGGTCATGCTACGTTGCTGCTGGTTTAATATATCTTTTTACCTCTTTTAAATACGGATTGTACTTTTACTGTATTCACCATAGATTTTTCTAGACTCTGTTGGCTTCCAGTCTAACCGGATGTGAGCGAATCTGCGCGGCTTTTATTATTTAGCCAAGACCTCCAAATGACATATACCTAATATGAGATAATTTTATTTTATATACTGGCTAAGAAAATAAAAATATTAAAAGTCGCCATCCAGATGACTGAATAATTTAATAAAATTTGGTTCTCTTTGACGCGTATAATTAATTATACGAAATAAAATGGAGGAAAATGCAAATTGTATAATCATCTTTTCCTTTAATATTGGGTTCTCCATTTTGCTTCGTTTAATGTGCCGTCAAACGGTGAACGTTAAATTATTATTTGAGCATTATATTAAAATTAATTAACTCGCTAATTTTATTATCGTCATTATTAAGCAATATACCAACCGTGTTACCGTATAGGTAACTGAAGGAACACAGATGGATTTCCCACCCACAAAAAAAGGATGTCCTGCCCATTCAGTATAACAATGTGTTGCGGATAATGTTGGGGCTGCCTCGTTTCTGTAGTGCATCGAAGATGTTTGCACTGTATCGCACTGATGGCTTTCTTTCATCCGTAAGAAAACTGCATGCCTGATCTGCAGAATGCGTGGCATTTGCAAAGGAAATCTGAAAACTGTAGCAGATAGGATCTCTACCCCGCTATGGAGATTCCTTATTAGGCGGGTAACTCGAATGATTTTTATTGTTCCCTTTCTTTTATTTGTTAAATTGAACCGTATGGATTATGTTATCTGAAATAAATGGTAGTTTTTTTTATTTTTTACGCACTTGATTTTTTACTTTGGTGTTGAACCGAGCAATGACAAAATCCAACATTGTATATGCCAGTGCATCGAAAGTCCACACTGTTCGATTTTTTATTTTCGGCGCCAAGCAGTGCGTAGAAGATCCAGAACAAGAAAAAAACCCGCCACGATATTTCGCCCGTGATTGGACAAGATGTATGAACTTTGTCATTTCGCTTTGCGATTGGTTCAAGTTTCTGACCTGAAAGTAGAACACTAGAACGGTGGTAGCCATTTAAATATGGAATATTTGGTGGCGAAGAATAAATAACTGGTTAGAACTACGAATTATGATTTTTAGCCTAGCTAGATCGATTTACCGCCCCCGAAACCCCCTGTATACTAAATTTCATGAAAATCGTTGGAGCCGTTTCCGAGATTCAGATTATATATATATATATATACAAGAATTGCTCGTTTAAAGGTATAAGATATATAATCTGAATCTCGGAAACGGCTCCAACGATTTTCATGAAATTTAGTATACAGGGGGTTTCGGGGGCGGTAAATCGATCTAGCTAGGATTCATTTTTATAAAATGTCGTTTTATTGGTGTTTTCAATGACCAACTTTATCGATAATCAACTTGAACATAAACTTATTATTTTAAACACAATTTACCAAAAAATACCGAGCAAAGCTCGGTCATCCAGATATTATATATATATACAAGAATTGATCGTTTAAAGGTATAAGATATATATTTTGGTTTTCAGGTTGAATGAAAACAGTTTGCCATTTATGATAAATTGATAACACATAATAACGTTAAATCCATACCTTTAATTAGAGTAAACTTTGTATGTTGTGTGCGAAGAGGATAATATTTCCTCAATCACTCATCTCATAAATTTGGGTCTATTCGTATACCTACTAATATGACGTTATCGGTACAATGCGGAAACCACAATAAATTTCACTTATCCCCTCTGTCATGGCATTCACGTTAACCAGAGTTAAATATTAACAAACCTACAATTACTCACAGCAAAAGTATGAAAACGAAATAATTATTTTTAAGAGGATCATAAAAGTCAGTCAGTGGGTAGGTAAATGGTATAGGTGAAACTATAAAATTTGTCCACCATGCATGACCATTAAAATCTATCAATAATAACGATCACTTACGTAGCGTGAATTGCATCTATGGAGCTATAGGTGCATGGGGGTAATTGATCAAATTTCTGTGCACCTGTAAGTCCTAAGCTGCAAATGCTGCGCATAACTACTTTGTAATATACTTTTGGAAATAAATGATTTTTATTATTATTATTATTTTATTTATGTTACCTAAGTGGCGACATCTACATCGCAATATGTGAACTACGCAACACACTCACGTCACGCGAAATACTGCATCGCGTAGGCAGAGCTTTAGACTCCCAACAAACAGGCGCGACGAGACTCTCTTAGAACAATTTCTGTGAAAACTTCATAGAAATTGTTCTACAAATGTCGCGTTGTCCCTGTCAGAAGAAGCTTATAACCGCATGACATAGCACATACAAATTCTCGCCATTAATCTTCGGGTAGAAGCTCACCAGACACGACACCAGTCTAGTTGGAAAATTCTCCCTATTCTATGCCAGATGAGTGAACTTTATACTCTGTTCCTACACCTCTATATCTATTAATATAGAAATAGTAAAGCTACTCTGGCTTGTGCAAGACATAGTTATGCCATTTCAATGAAACTTTTGTTTTTATCAAAACATGCCCGACACCGCTTCTTTCGAAAGCGCCACTGATATTTTAAATCCATTAGGGTTTTTATTGGATCTAGCAAAACTATTATAATTGTACTAAAGCTTTTAAACTAGGTGTTATGGAGTATAAATATGGCAGTCATGGGATACCTACAACGAAAAAGATGTTTCCATTGTCATTTTTAATTCATCTAACAAAACTACTGAAATTAGTAAATTATCGACACGAACACATTATCGGACATAAGCGTAGACGAGGCCAAAAATCTCTGAAACTGAGTTATCTGAAACTAAATCGCCATTTATTTTCCCCGTACCCGTGAAAAATGGGCCTGAATTCATTTCGCACAAAAATAAGGGCAAGAGTACACCTCACGGATTTCCGATAGATGAAAACATCAGTCAGCCTAATGTGTCGTTCTATCATGTTCGCCTCGTGTGAGGACACGCACCCACAATTTAAATAAATTGACCAATTTATTCTTCGCGATAACATTTTCTCACCTATTATGAACGGTGATTTTAGGAAAACAGCAGTTTCCTGACCACACCTTTGATAATAAATCTAAGGGAAATAATATGGAAATCGTATTAATGGTGAACATTGAGCATGCCTACCGGGTCACGCATAGCTGTTATGTTAATTTAGGTCAATATGCTAAGTTCAGGAAGTGGTGGAGCTAGTAAATTCAAGCTGTTGCCAAAGCTATTGAGCCTATAAATACCAACGTCAGAATGGATTTAGTAGGTTATGCAAACAGAAACAATTATGTGGTTATTATTCAGTTTGTGGATATCTGGCTTTACCAACATTGCATTCCTATTATTCCATTCACTGTTTAGGTACATACCGTGCGTGTTTAGAATTGAAAAACTTTAAAACCTAAAATGACTAATTAGTCGATTCGCATGAATTATCTCGCCCGAATCGCTGGAATCATCACTTTTAAATAATATAACATTTCTATAGGCGACTTGCAAGAAGATAATTTATTTGTGGGTGAATCGACAATTCCACAAATATGTACCTACATATTAGGTCAGTGACATGCTTTCTATTTTATATTGTACGTTGCCAGACTAGGCCCACAATACGGTTTTAAATGCGCAGTGGAAGTGTGATAACCGTGGGGCTCTAGAGACAAGAGTGGCTAGCGTAATGTCCGCCGTACGCGGAGCAGACAATCAAATCAAACACTTACCATACAACAAAAGAGAACAATTGCAAGTAACTTAACTACAATAAAACGAACAAAGGAACTCACCTGATGGGCGACGACCACCTGCTTTACCGGTTACCTGGATCTGTGTATGTAAGTGAGTGTATCTGTATTGTGTGGTGACGTTACGAGTATTCTTCTGGCAAGATTCCGCTTCAACAAGGCTTGAGGCAATCACAGCATGCGGTCTTCAAATCACTCGTTCCCCAATAGCGTCACTTGAATGACCTTCAAACTATTTCTCCAAAATATGTCCAAAACCCGTGTTATTACACCAAGATAGGGGTTATTAACTCAAACAACTGGGTCATGGTCCATTGTCCACCAAAAACGACCGGTTAAGGGATTACTTTACAAAAAGATCGCGAGACTCAAGCGGCGACGTGTTCCCTTTTTTCCCACCAAATTCCAAGAGAAAGTGTCAAACGTCAAAACTGTCATGTCAGATGTCACTTCGCCACACGCGCATTCCGTTAGTCGCACAGATAATAAACGGTACGCAACATCTACCCCCCCCGGACGGGCCTTCCCGTCCGCTAATCACTTGGCAATCCCGACAAGGTTGCGTTTTATCAGTCCACCTGACGCGCTGCTGGAGGATGTGCAAATACTCCAAGCTCCAACGCTTCCAAAACTCTGAGCGAGCTGCTGCACCAACTGAAACCGCGATAGCCAATTTTGGCTCACATCGACAAAAGGGTGCTCCGGCAGGGCGACAAGTGGCTGTCAAATCAAAAAATGGCCCGGGGTCAGGGCCTCCAAGACGTTCGGGTCCGTAGACAGCGGGCACAATGGACGCGAGTTCAATACAGCTTCAAAGCGGCAAAATACCGTAGCTAACTCCTTAAAGGTGAGAACGGTGTCTCCCAACAATCTGCGCCAGAGTCCCTAACCGCCTTCACCGCGGCCTCAAAATACCCCCCCAATGGGGGCAGGCTGGAGGGTCAAAACAATAACAAACAACAAAACAACCAAACAACAATAACAACAACAACAACAACAACCAAATGGCCCTCCTTAGGCAACAAAAGGGGTGACGGGCCCCATAAAGAAGGCTAAGTGCCTCAACCGTCAACAACCAAACAACAAAAGACCCGTATCGACCAAAAGGGGTTCAACTTACTAACGGCTCCCGACAATATCCAAAACTCTCGCTGCAGAATGGCCAACAGCGCATTGCAACCGGCATGCGAGTTCTTAATGTGACGATCAGTCACCAACAATTCAACAACAAAAAACAACAATTCAACAATTTGTCGAGGGAGCCAAATCGACTCAACAAACTCAGGGTCCTTTGTTCCAACAACGAGCACCTTGAGCCCGGGCAAAGGACCCGACATCAAGACTGGCAATCGAGGCCAATCATCCTCGGTATGAGTCAGCCAGTCTGGTCCCCACCATAGGGGGCAAGCAAACAAGCGGGGTGCCATGCATCCACGTGAGGCCACGGCGCCTGGGTTCAAATCTCCAGGCACGTGCCTCCAAATCAAAGGCGTTTCAAATTTTGAATCTGGGACACTCGGTACGCAACAAAGACCTCCACAGAGTGGACGGACGTCTTCAACCAACACAAACAATTTGACTGTCCGTCCAGGCGTAAGAAGCCCGAATGTCCACAGTTCCACCCAAAGTGTGAGCAACGTGGTTCAATAGACGCACAAGACGCGCCGCCCCTGACAATTCAACTTAGGGATGGTCAGTGCCGTCCGGAGGGGGGCCACCTTGCTCTTGGTCAAGACCAGTGAGAAATTCACCTGGCCTGTTGCGCAGACGGTGCGCAGACAAACAACAGCTGCATAACCGTGCGAAGACGCATCACAAACAAGGGTAGCAGTGTAGCTCCCAGGGGAGAGGATAGCGCGGGGTAACACGACCTCGTTGACTGCAGGGAGTGCGGATACAAATTGGAGCCAATCTTCCAACAGGGTTTCCCGAATTGGCTCGTCCCAGCCAAGTCCCGCAGTCCAAAGGCGCTCAAGAAAACAATTTCACCCAAACAATACAAACAAACAACAAAACAATAGACAAAAGGCAACCCTGGGCTCCCATGTCCAAAATGGCACGGACCACAACAGAGTCCCCCGTGGGCCCCCAGACCTGACCGATGCCGTTGGCAACAAAACCGTGTCGATCTGAGAGGTACCTTAGCGGGGCAGGCGCCAATGTCCTAACAATGCCTGGGCGGCGACCGATCGCCGCACACCCAGGCTCCGCACCCAAGCTCAAGTCCCTCGCGACGAGGATGGAGGCCAAACTCCTCGTCCGCGCGGTGTCCCGAGCCACGCGCCATCGCTGGATTGGCATATCCCACCGGAGGCCTGAATGGCGGGGGGCGTGACTCCAACCGGGGACGTTCCGCCAAAGGAGGGGAGGGAAGGCGGTGCTGGTCTGGCCAGCGGTGCCTAGCAACAATTGCGTAATCGCCTTTACGCGGGGAGACCAAATGGCGGTCGCGCGGCTCCCGATCAACTTGCGCGGGGGGTGGAGTGCGGCGCTCAAAATTGCGGGCCTCTCCCCGGTTCTGAACCGGCGAGCCAGAAGCCCGGTGACCAACTCCATGGTACCCCCCCGTGCGCGAACCTTCATCAGAGGCTGGTCTGCCAGCGTGGTTCGCGTTAGCGCACAAAATGTCCAAATGGGACCCCCTACAAATTCTACAAGGGCGGGGGTTGGGGCAGTCCCTATGGAAGTGAGCCCCCAAACAAGAGAAGCACAGGCGGCGTGCATTGGCAATTCGGCGGCGGGCACTCACGTGCAACTTCAAAAAGGCCGCGCAAGTTGCCATGCCATGCCCCGTGTCCCTACAAAACTCACAACCAGGACGACTCTGGGTGCCAGCAAAACGAGCGGCGGGGCGACCATCAACAGGCCCGCGAGCCCTAGTCCGTCCCTGGTCTCGTGGCCGGGAAGACGGCTGGCATGACTCAGTGGCAACGCCAGAGTTGTCCACAAACCGACACTCATCCTCCAAAAATTGGACGAGGTCATCAAATGGGGGGAGATGTGTGACACTATCCCCACCATACTTTTGCTCGAAACGAGCCCTCAAATCGGCAAGAAGCCGCAGCACAACATGCACCAAAGGGTAAGACCATTGGTCCACCGGCAAGTCCAATTGCTTTAAAGCGTTGGTCGCTGCCACCAACGGGTTCAACAGGTCAGTACGCAATGCTGACAATCCAGTAATGACCGGTAACCCCAAAATCAATCCAATATGAACGTCAGCCAAACAACGTTTATTTGGTACCGCTGGGTGAGTAGTCCCAAAGCGGTAGGGTAGGCTGAGTCAGTCAACGACAGATGCTGTACCAAGGCTCGGGCCTCACCTTCCAGGACAGACAACAAATAGGCCAACTTTAGGGCGGGTCTGAGGTCCGAGCGTGCATCAACCAAACTTGCAAACAGGTTGTGGAAACCGTACCAGTGGTCCCAGCGACCGTCAAGTGTGGCAGTTCCAAAGCAGGCAATCTACTCAATAGTCCGGGACCTGAAACAACCGAGGTCTCCGGCTTGACCTGGACAGGTGTCCGGCACTGCAATATTTCCATCTGTATGCCATTGCACAAACAAAACCATTCAAATAAACAAAACAATTAAATTATCAAATAACAAACTTCAATCAATAAATAAACCAAGCAAAAGGTAATTAAGTAACAAAGTTCAAACAATATATTACAAAATAACTACAATCAAACTACCAAACTGACTAATCAGCAACTCAAGAAATAACATTAAATTGTTTCAATTCAATTCAACAATAAACTTTTATTTTAATTCAAAATCAATATCAACGTTCAAAATTCTATATCATATTCAATTCCAAATTTCAAATTCAAATCCAATTCCAAATATTAAGTTCACAAACCACTGTGTGGTACAACAATAATGAACCTTTATTCCAATTCAAAACAATGGTAATACACTCAAAAATGCCAATTTCAAATATTAACCTTCACAAACAACCATATCAATGGTACAAAACTCAATATTTTAATGTCTTCCTGACATTCAATGCAACACAGAGGTCAAACACAAACAAGGGGTTGTAACATAGCCCAATTCATTCAACTCTACTAGCATATGCAACCCTGGTTGACCCCGGCAATATGAGTTACTCAACTCAACAAATTTACAAATTATTTCAAACAAACAATTAATTACCGTTAACAAACATTTACAGCGAATTACTACTTCCCTTATAGAGACTGCCAAGTAATTAGCCTACTGTAAATTACCAATTTGTGGTTATATGTCTTATAGCCACGCTCTTGCTACCAAAATGTACGCTGCCAGACTAGGCCCACATAAGGTTTTAAATGCGCAGTGGAAGTGTGATAACCTTGGGGCTCTAGAGACAAGAGTGGCTAGCGTACTGTCCGCCGTACGCGGAGCAGACAATACAAGTGAACAATTACAAATACAACAAAAGCACTTACCTCATGGTTGAAGGACACTGCTCTGGTGCCAACCTGGAGTTCTGTATGTAAGTGAGTGTATCTGTATTGTGTGGTGACGTTACGAGTATTCTTCAGGTTAGATTCCGCTTCCAATTAGGCTGGAGACGATCACAGCATGCGGTCTTCAAATCACTCGTCCCAACAGCGTCACACTTTGACTTTCAACTATTTATACGTGGTATTTCCAACAAATGAACCCGTGATATTACACCAAGATAGGGGTTATTCACTCAAACAACTGGGTCATGGTCCATTGTCCACCAAAAACGACCGGTTAAGAGATTGATTTCAAAAAGATCGCGAGACTCAAGCGGCGACGTGTTCCCTTTTTTCCCACCAAATTCCAAGAGGTCTGGAAGCACTTACATACAGAACTCCAGGTTGGCACCAGAGCAGTGTCCTTCAACCATGAGGTAAGTGCTTTTGTTGTATTTGTAATTGTTCACTTGTATTGTCTGCTCCGCGTACGGCGGACAGTACGCTAGCCACTCTTGTCTCTAGAGCCCCAAGGTTATCACACTTCCACTGCGCATTTAAAACCTTATGTGGGCCTAGTCTGGCAGCGTACATTTTGGTTATTCACAATCAAAGCAATTGGATCACGACCAATTGTCACAAATGGATCGATTTAAAAGGATTAATTTACAAAAGGTCGCGAAACTCAACACGGCGACGATTTTCCTTCCAAGCCAAAATCAAAGAGAAGCGTCAAGTGTCAAAGTCAAACTGACAAGACAGATGTCATTCCGTTCGGGCGCGTTCCGAAGGCGCATAGAGTAACTAATTTAAACGGTCCGGAACATATATAATAAAGTTAATGTACTTATTTCTTAATTTTTCTTTGTTTTATTAATATTTTATAAAATACCTGCTCATTGCCTACGTATTTTTTTAAGTATCGATTCGCTCATAAAAAAAAAACTTCGTGCGAGTCGCCTATAGAAAATATTATATTACAATGAATACTTATACTGGACTGCCTCGTTGGTCTAGTGGTAGCAAGCGCTACTGCTGAGCTTGAGGTCCTGGGTTCGATTCCCAGGTCGGGCAAAGTGTTTATTGGGTTTTTCCATCTGGAATTTCTCAGTAGCAGCCCGGAGTCTGGATTTGTGCCCGGTTGATGGCAATAGGCTCGCCCCCTATTACATGGGACTTAAACATAACAGGCGAAATGTGGGTGTACTGTAGGTACACCTCTGCCTAACCCTTCGGGGAAACAAGGCGTGATGTTATGTTTATGTTATGAATACTTATAATATTTTATGTGTGATGATTCGCCGACGGGCGAGTATTTTCGATCGCGAATCGCCTAAAAACCCTTGAAATGTAACCGACGAGTACTTGTAGTGGATATTGAGGATTCAATCAATTAAAATATTTCAAATATCAATGAATATTTAACATAAATTACTTATTTGCTTACGCTTACTTAAAACAGGATACACCTTTTGATGTTCTATGACTACGACAGATTTCAAATTAATAATAATAAATTTAACGTGGAAAGGACCCCGGCAAGAATTCTACTGGGAAATCAATGTTTTCCGGTGACAATATTAAACTAACGAGGGTTGTTCAAAAGGGGGTCATCAGAGTTGATATATGTCATATCATAAATAAATAACAAGATG
Organism: Aporophyla lueneburgensis; assembly: GCA_932294355.1. Lineage (NCBI taxonomy): Eukaryota > Metazoa > Arthropoda > Insecta > Lepidoptera > Noctuidae > Aporophyla > Aporophyla lueneburgensis. The sequence continues at coordinate 19,382,733 of OW028745.1, read as the reverse complement.
AACTGGCATACATCGAACGCAAATAAATATATTATAGAAAGTGACACTTTCGAGGGATTCACATTTGAGAGTTTATTAGTTCGGAGTGAGGTAGTAATTATACAAACAAAGTAAGAATCACTAACAACATAATTAAGAAAATTAAGTGTAAAGAAATACTTATAACTTGCTTATCCATCCATATCCATAGTATATAGTATATATAGTATATAGTATATTAGTATTATAGTATATTAGTATATTAGTATATTAGTATATATTAGTATATATATATTATATATATATATTATATATTTATATATTATATATTTATATATAATATTATAAATGCGAAAGTAACTCTGTCTGTCTGTCTGTCTTTCTGTCTGTCTGTCTCGCTTTCCTGCTAAAACTCCTGAACCGATTTAAATGAAATTTGGTACACAGATAGTTTAAAGCCTGAGAAAGGACATAGGCTACTTTTTATCCCGGTAGTATGTTCCCGCGGGATAATTTCCGACCTCCACGCGGGCGAAGCCGCTGGCAAAAGCTAGTAATTTATAATTGCACAACAGTGTTCTCTTCGACTGTGCAACCACTAATTCTCGTACTGCATTTTATCATATAAAATTACATTTGTCCCCTCCCAGAAATAACGAAATCATAGCCATAATTTTTAAGTGTTCATCATTTCAGCCAAATGCGTCGCGTCCAATGCCTATTCAAGCCTATTCAAATTTGGGAAGGTTTGCTATAATCTTCTCGCTTGGCAGGCGGGTTTTGCGACCGCAGTATAGTGGCAAAATTCATAGAGAACGCTGCTGCCCATTCTCTAGTAAATCCCTTCGTAATCCTTAGTCTTACGGCATCCACGGGAAGAAATGGCATCTAAGCGTAGCTAAAGTACAATAACATAATCAATTTTCTGATTTTCATAATGATAACATACCTAAAAAGTCTGTTACAGTTCATGATAATACTTTTAACGGTGTTGCCACAGCGGATAATATAATGCACTTTTTCCAAACGAAATCGATGAAATCACGACACAAGGTAACGTTTTTGTTATGAGCTGATAAAAGGACATCGCTATCCACCCTTAACACTGTTCTTAAGTCGTATTTTTTTAATGACATAACAAGGTTTACGAGTTCTTTTCGGGGAACATAACGACTCATAAAGGTGATCTAATAAATAGCACCAATGCGTAGAAAACGGTAATAATAAGATGTACATGGTGATGGTGTTTAAACGCTTTTCATTACCGGATTTAGTCTTCTGTTACTTCAGTTAAAATACACATCATCATCATCATAATTTCAGCTGAAAGACGTCCACTACTGAACATAGGCCACCAATTTAGAGGGGTTGCCATAATCGCCACACTTGGTAGGCGAGTTGGCGATCATAGTATGGTAATAAAATGCATAAAGAACGCTGCTGCTCATTTTCTAGTAAGTCCCTTAGTCGCCTTTTTCGACACCCACGGGAAGAAATGGGATGGTGCTATTCTTTACGTCCGGTACCAAACGGACAAAATATACATAGATGTCCCTAACTGATCTTATTGGTGATGTTGTTCAGAAGGGTCAAGTGCGTAGTACTGGCACCCGGCGCGCGTATATGACCAGAGTAGTAATTGCGTAACTTGCTCTCAGTAGGAATTGGTTTCATATTGATAGTTAAACAACATTCATTGCGTTATTTACGTTGCTGAGCCGACAATTTATTCGAACAAATGACGCAATGGTTTAGAAATAATCTTCAATTCAATTCAGATTCTGATAAATAGTGCGTTTTGCAATTAGGGTGCAGATGTATGAACTTGAACGAGGCAAAATGAGTATATAAGAGCTCTCACACACGAGCGGCATATTGCCAACGGCAGGTAACTGCAGCCGCCGACACGTGATGATAGCGCTGATCTTTGAAGACGACATGTCGCCGGCTGTCGCCGACACGTATCGACGGCAGCAGTTACCTTTCCGTTGGCAGCATACTCGTGTTTAAGAGCTGTAAGGATCGTAGCAGGTGGTAGTTTCTGCCTACCCCCCTGGGAAAAAGACAAGAGTTTATGTATGTATGTCCCTAACTTAATGACGGGTTATTAACAAACTGGCTGTTTTATACAACCACAGATTTTATAATATCAGTTGTATTGGTACACCCAGTTAATAGACGGGAAATTTTCTACGCAAACAATAGGTACCTTCATACCAGGGATGCTAGGGAGCTCCGTAACCGTAACCGAAACTATCGGATATCCAATATAAAAATTTATCCGTTACCGTATCCGAATCCGAAATAAAAGTTTCGGATAATATCGGATTTGTTATTACATTTTTATTTTAGGTAGATAAGATAACACTCAATATATATTTATAATCATTTTTATTTTAAATAGCTGTAATAATTATTCACACACTGATTGTAATTCCTACCAAATGCTGACATATAAAAAAAACTATTTTATTAGCTATTTGTATTTTACTTTTGAAATTCCTTAAAACTTTAATATCCGTAACCGAAATTAACCGAAACTAACGGATAATCCGAAATAATTTCATATTCGTATCCGTATCCGTATCCGGTATAATAATCATTCCTACATCCGTATCCAATCCGTATCCGAAATTTCATATCCATAACATCCTTACTTCATACCTGTAAACGTAATCTTGTTAAATGAGATTTGATGGTTGACGTTGTATTAACATTATTGGAACAATGGGCTTTGGAATGGACGCCTGGCAAATTTAATGGTAATCTCCGTAGTATTAGGAAGGCTTATGGTGTTCGGAAGATACCTTCTACATTTTACCTACGAACATTTAAGAGGAAGTAGATTGACATGCTTTTTTAACGGACATCAAATAAGAAGGAGGTTAAAAATGTTTGACTGTAGATATGTATCTTTTTTAATGGATGTGCAGTGATTTTACCGCCAATTGAAGAAAGATTTTCAAAATTATTTTTTGGTCCACATCTGATACATGACATATTCATTTTTAAAAAAATTAGTCATATAGATAAAGGAGATCGGCGATTCCTGGCCCCAATAGACAAAGTATTAGACCATTCGAAAAAAATATTTTAATAGTTATGAACCCTACTTTAATTTATCATTTCCTAAAAAAACGTAGGAAAAAGGAATAAAATAAAATAAAAAAGTCACTTGATGTATTTCTCTCGTTGCAGTTGTCTGATGTTGCCATATTATGCTATTTTTAAATAAAAATGTTTTTCCCGTTAAAAGATTTGTATTACAATGTTCGATTTATATTTCTTTTCACTTAAAAAGTTTTTTATGAGTTTATTGCGAAACAATGATTAAAGATAGAGTATTTTTTGCTGTCGTTATGTTATTTTAATGATTTTATAGAAAAATTGATTTGCATTTTTGTGAACTGCAACACTCGATACGGCTGTCACTTGTCAATCAATCGGTTGTCAACAACAGATTTCCGGATAGCGTCATAACGCTTGACTAATGACTTGCGTTATATGTTTATTTTGAGTGCTACATTACCGACCCTTGCTGTGTTTTTGGACAATTGTAGCTGCCTTTTTGACACCTATTTCGTTCTTGGACTCCGTTCTTCCAGAAATACCTATTGACCTTCAAAATCACTAAAACTGATAACCTAATAAAACAGCGCGAATAAATGATAATGGGATTTATTGACTACGGTCGGTCTGATATAAAGTTTTTTTTTTTTAATTTTCATATCCCATATTATTTCGAGAAACAAATTACACAATCACCCCTTGAAAACCCAAATTATTTCATTTTTGTTTATTGAGGCCTAATTTCTTAGGACTGTTTGCCGATCTCCTTTATTAACTTTGCTAGCGTTAGTTTCGATATTAATACGTATTTAATTCGCGTTGTGTATGTTGAAAATGAATGAATGAATGAATGATTGAATGTTTACACAACAGTGATAGGAAGTATCAGAACATTTAAAGCGGTTTTAGCAGATTTATTAATACAAAAACATTAAAAAATCTAATTTTAAATCACTCTTAAGATGTTTTTGCATTCAACGATTAAGGTTGGTTTTGTAGCCTCACTTTTCATAAATGATTTTTCAATTACAATTTAAGATTTGATTTCAATAAAATTGCAATAAAAATGTTAATTAAACAATTTTTTGCATAAAATAGTACGATATAATTAATGTTCAAACCTTCTGAATTCAGATGATAAATAAATGATAAATGATTTTATTTCTGTAAGTAGGTTTGTACAAACATTTTTACATGTCAATTATATTTTTTAAACTGATGAGAGATAGTTCGGCGTTTCCTAACTGACTACTCTGAGAAGAAAGGCCGAAACAAACTCAGAGGTCACCTCATGTGAAGATAATGTAGATTGGTGACTGAAATGGTCTTTTGAAGAAAGAACCACACAGATTGAGTGGACCTGTCCAGTCAGTGCAAGCATTTGTCACTAATCGTTTAGCTCAACTCGGAAAATAAGTAGCCCAACGCTTTGACGAACAGTACCGAAGAAAGGACATTTGGTTAGGCCACATAAATTACTCAAACTGCCAGATCATGATTACTGAGAACGAAAGAAAACAAAATTAAAAAAGACCCACATAGTCTTCACATTCACAATAATTAAAACAATACGATACTTTACAAAGTAAATATTCATGTCTTGATGAATTTAATCCTTTTGAATTTAATCCAACAGGGTTTGTTTAAAGTTTCGTAAAAAAACGTTAGATTAGACATTAGGTACGTCTTAGTCATCATCATCATTATCTACTTAAACTTTTCCCAACTATGTTACAGTTATCTCCCAGTCGAACCGGATGCAGCTGAGTACCAGTATTTTACATGAAGTACTGCCTATTTGACCTCCACAACCCAGTTACTGGGTACTTCGATACCCCTTGGTCAGATTTTCGTAAGATACTTAATGAGCTGTTTCTGCAAACAGTGTAGTATGACAGCTGAATGCTATAGTCAGTCATTTTGTTTTTGCTATACTTAAATAGTGGAAAATTAAAGTACTCGTCATCACATGTATGTTGCTACCCAAAAACATTTTGGAAAAGGGTCATTCCCAAAAGACAAATACATAATATCCACAGCAGTCACTTCACTTTATAAGCAGTACAATGACCCCAGCCCAGCCTTTTCCTGCTCATAATAACACCAGTGACAGCCGTGGCTCACTTTATCTACCTCACGAGTGTTTTTCCCGTCGTTCCGCAATAACAACCGATTTAATATCTCGGGTACCTGGCAAACAGTCCATGACAAATATTACCCCGCCTGGGGCCAGACGGGGACTAAACGCCCCCAACACCCCGTTCTGATGCGATCTCCCCCAAACGATTTGTAAATTGCTCTATTAATTTAGAATCCTGTGAGATGTTATCGTTCGTAAAATGTTGGAGGTGGCACAAATTCTGGCGAGGATTCTCAGCGGTTTCGTGTTACTGTGTGTTGACAAATAATCTACTACGCCTAGAGTAATGTTAAGAGATTGTGAGAAAGTGTTTTGTGTTTACCTACAGTTTATTATGTACCTGAGGGGTAGTACTTTTTTTTCGATTTAAATTTTCTATTACAGCCCGCAAAATTCAAGTTTGAGGTTGTGTGTGGAACAAAATATGATTGGTGACCGATATTTTTAACCGACTTCAAAAAAAGGAGGAGGTTATCAATTCGACTGTATTTTTTTTATGTTTGTTACCTCATAACTTTGGATTGGGTGAACCAATTTTGATGATTTTTTTTATTTGAAAGCTGATGATTTCCGAATGGTCTCATTTTAATTTGGTTCCATTCGGACAAACCATATAAATTTGCATTAAGTATTTGCGTGACAAATGAACGAATAACGCGATTAGATTAGTGCGGAGTATCTACCATAACTAAAAAGTTAAAAATAAAAACGTTTTACAAAAAAAAAAAAAACAACCGACTTCCTTTTTTTTGTAAAAAGTTTTATCAATATCAATCAGGATGTGTCAGGACACTAACCAGCAAATTTCAAAAATAGTAAGAAAGTTTTAATTGCGCGGGCTATTACGCGCATCCACCTTAAACGGATTTAAATAATTTTAAAGCAAATAAATCTATTTGAATTAAAGAGAAATAAACTGAGAGGTACTTGTGTTGTAAAACCAGACAAGTGCGAGTTGTACCCACTTGAAGAGGGTTCCGTATGATGAATATGTTACCCAAAAAAACATTTCACGTAAAGTATGTTGCCAAAATCTACATAACGCTTTCACAGTAAAACAGTTTTGAGACCTAGGTAATGTAGAACCAAGCCAGCAACTTTGTTGCGAGATTTCTTCGAAAGAGTTACCGTGGCCCTGGCATATAGGCAACTGGAGGAACAAACCCACCCGGGGTTTTAGTCAGTAAAAGTCTGACACGCCTTCATCGACATTATCCACACCCACAAAAAAAGCCCCTAACTGTACTGTTAGATCTGTTTCTGACCCTGTCCCTGATCTGACCCTTTAAGGGCAGTTCGAGGGGAAAGTTACAGATTTCTCGATTTTATTGATGTTTGTGTGCAAAGTCTAGCCTGTATACCAAATTTCAGCGTTGTAAGACTTCGGAAAGTGCTCTAGAGGTTTTGATGAGTGAGTGAGTAAGTCAGACTGTGATGAAATCCATGTGACAAAGTTATGAATAAAATCCTAACTAAAAATTAAACTTTCACTGTCTTATTTCAAAACGCGATCGATATAGATCTATAAATCTAGCCTAAAGCTCTGAGCCAGTTTGTAACGAATGTGTAGCGAATTTTTTTTAACTCATAATACAATATTTCTCCGGTAAATTCGGAGAAAATTTAACAGACGGACACACAAGTAATCCTATAATATAACGGCTCCGTTTTTTATTATAAGGACGTACGGGACCTAAGGGTTCTGCCAACCTAAAGAGAACCCTCGCTTTTGTAGTTAGGTATGTAACCACCTGCCAGGGGCGCGAGACTGCCAGGGTCGCGACATTTGTTCGAAAGAGTTACCGTGACCCTGGCATATAGGCACCTGAAGGAACACGGGTGAGTTTTAGTCAGTAAAAGTCCTAGACGCCCTTCCGCTCCAAGCACAGCCTACAGGTTTGTACGGAACCCTCGGTGCGTGAGTCCGACTCGCACTTGGCCGGTTTTTCTTCCATACTTCTCTATTAGTCATCACCTTTTTTTTTTCTGGATGAGAAATCATCAAAGACTTCTCCCGCTCTGGGCGGAGCGGGAGGGCATGTCAGACCTTTACTGACTAAAACCCACCCGTGTTCCTTCAGTTGTCCATGTGCCGGGGTCACGGTATCTCTTTCGAACAAACACGCGACCCCGGCATTTCTAGCCACATCATTATCTTCCACACAGTCTTTTCATCGTTTTATTATCAAAACTTTGTTCATGACATTGTCTTCAGAATAGATCCGTAATTGGATGATTTCCCACCCACAAAAAAAAAGTTATGTAACCAGGAAGATATGACGAGGCATTCCCGACTTCCTATTTGAAAAACAACACAGCTCCAGTATTATAAAAATATTATATCCATAAATTCGCTGCCTAAGAACAATTATAAAAAAAGATTCTCTTTTAACCCCTTATCAGTATTCAAAAAGAAGAAGCTGTTACAAAGGAAAATAATTAATCCAAGTGAATCTGTTATTTTCTTTCTAATTTATACCATTCTCTCCCCAACATTAAAATCGTTTAATCAAGCAGAAGCAATAGAATTAATTTCTTAAAAGATATCCGCTAAAACAATATCTATTCAGAATTCTGATTAGTTTAATTAAACCAGGACTATGATTAAATTTATATCTCTCGCTTTTGTGTTTCATTAAGTTCATAAATTTTGCCTAAATTCTAATCATTTTAGTAGTCATAAATACCATAGTATTAGGCCTATTCTCCTTATATACTTCCCCTCACCGCCTTCACTCCTTCCCATTCATTAGTTGTTTATTTTCCTTTAGCAAAAAGTGATTTAAAATCAATTTTCAGCCTTTTATATAATTATCTACTAGCTGCGTTCCGCGGTTTCACTACCATAACTATCGATTCTGTGGAACTATCAGGATAAAACGAATTCTAAGTCTTAATCCATTTTATGCTCTACCTGTGTGCCAAATTGCATACAAATCCGTTGAACTGATTTAGCGTGAAAGCGTAACAAACAAACATATCTTATCTTTCATCACAGTATTTATTTAAAAGAATACGTAACGAAAATCTTATAAGTTTCCCAACATGACTCACAACACAACTTTCTTAAGAACAAATGAAATACTAAGGCCTGTCAACGGCCATAGCAAGAAATAAAGTCATATTTATCATAAACACAAAAGTAGAAAGTGGAACTCACAAATTCAGGAATAGCAGTCACTTCATTAGCCTGCCCAAATGATGAACCTACTTACTTTGATTCGTATTCAGAAACAGTACTGTAAAAGTTGACTTTAACAATAATGTATCCAAAAATTATACAGTTTCCTTCCAAAAAATAATGTTGGACTAACTTTATTAGCACGAAGTTCGTCTTATTCATTTTAATTTCAATGTTGCGGAAAGAAATGAATGAATAAAACATTTTTGGTCAAATATTTGCGATGAAAGGTAAAGCTTAGTTCGTACGGCTATGAATAACAAGCGTTCCCGAGGGAGACAAGTCACTGCCCACTTTATTTTCATGTTCACGCCTAATTTATTTTACCAATTAGGAGATTCGTTGTTGATTTTTCTTTGAAAAACAATCCCAGAGTGAGAGTTTGTCATTCAGAAGTTTTAAGTCAATGTTGACATGTCAAATAGCTTCTAATGAGACCTTAGTTCGAACTTCTATTGTTTTTAATTTTATTTTCCATCTGAGTACCTACTTACCAAGATTGTTCCCAGGTAAGATATACTCAACCAAAGGGTTCTAGCTTACAAAAAAAACACTTGGAAGTACAATTTCTAACCACACCAGACCCCATACACCCTGCCAGGGTTGCAATATTAGCTCGAAAGAAGTACCGTGGCCCTGGCATATGCGCAACTGAAGGAACACGGATGGGTTTTAGTCAGTAAAAGTCTGATACGCCCTTCTGCTCCACCCAGACCGAAGGACGTCATTTGATGATTTCCCATCCACAAAAAAAAACCCACACACCATTTTGTAGTCGATAGGTTGGGAAATTAGATTGTTTGCTACATTCGTTTCTTTATTATGATATATTTCGTTCTGTTGTACCTATTTAATGGTTACCAAAAGTAAGGCCAAGGTAATTAGGGACCAACGATACCTTCAAATCTAATTTTTAACCCCTCACGCAAAAAGAGGGGTGTTATAAGTTTGACCGCTATGCGTGTGTGTCTGTGTGTCTGCCTTCGGCACCGTAGCTCTTAAACGGGTCAACCGATTTGGGCGCAATTTGTTTTATTTGAAATTAGCCCCCCTAGTGATAGTTCTTAGACATGCTTTATCAAAATTGGTTCAAAATATTATCTACGACTTTGTATGGAAATTAAAGGACCAATACGTATTTTTTATTTTTTTTAAATTTTATAGATTTTTGTTTTAGCGCGGGTTTTTTATATTTGGGCGCAGGTTTCTTAAATTTTAAATATTGCTTATAAAAATTGAAATAAACGTTTTTTTTTTACTATTTACTTATCTTTACAAACGTTTCGTCTAGGACTTAAAATATGCGGATGCTGCATATATTTTTCCCACAAAATACTGACCTGGTTAGAATCAGAAAATCTAATATTACGAAAACAACTTTCACCCCTCTAGCACATCTACTATGAGTAACCAAAACATGTAGATACCCAAGTTATGTAAAAACACGTTACACACCAATTTACATACTAATTTGAACTCAAAGAAAAACAGGACAGGTTCACAACGCGTAAATGATGGGGTCATCTGAGGAAAAACAGAGATTGGAGTCCACATTATGTCAGTGTATGTAAGATACTTTTTTTGTGGGTGATAACTCATCAAATGACGTCTCCCGCTCTAGGATGGGGCAGAAGGGCGTGTCAGACTTTTACTGACTAAAACCCACCCGTGTTCCTTCAATTCCCCATATGCCAGGGGCACGGCATCTCTTTCAAACAAATCTCATGACCCTGGCAGGTATGTAAGATACTTCAAATACGTACCAACACTGGAGTGGGCTTCTCTTTTATTCATTAGCTACTACATTTTTTTCCGCTCAGTCAATCAAAGAAGTGGAAAAGTAATTTAAGTATTTTCAATTTTGAGTCCATATACCAAACAAGCCGATTTCTTTTTCTACCAAATATGTAAATCAACTACGAAAACTTTTTGCAAAAAAAAAAACAACCAACTATTTTCACTTCTTATGTATAGTAGGAATATACCCCACACTAATTCGTATACCACTACTAGCCAGAGGGGTAATTGCGGAACTTTTATCGGTAGGAATTGGTTTAATATTCATAGTTAAACAACATTCATTGCGTTATTTACGTTGCTGAGCCACAATTTATTCGAACAAATGACGCAATGGTTTAGAAATAATCTTCAATCCCATTCAGATTCTGATAAATTGTGTGTTTCGCAATTAGGGTGCAGGTCAATAGCAGTGACAGGAAGTATTAAAATATCATGACGATAAACAAAGTGGATTAAATACGTTATTATCGAAGGTAACGCAAAAACTACCAAAGCAAATTCAACATAATGTATAAGAGATGACCATAACCTATCCGTTAAAATACAAATTGACATTGTTTTACAACTGGCGGAGAAATCTGAGAACATATATAAAAAAAGTACAGTGGAACAATGAACCTCCTCCTTTTTTACGTCGGTTAAATATGGTAAGCATAGTTCCACATAAGTGTTATGCTATCTATACTAACATTACAAATGCGAAAGTAACTAAACTGTCTATCTGTTACGCTTTCACGACTAAATCACCGAACCGATTTTGATGAAAATTGGTACGGGGTAAGTTTGAAACCCCAAGAAAGAACATAGGCAATTTTTTATTCCGCGACTTCGACGTCGTCCACGATAACCGACATTTACGCTGACGAAGTCGCGGGCAAAAAGCTAGTATTTTATAAATATCCCATATGTCTAAAACACAAAACACAATACAAAAACGCAAATTGTATTCCGTTATCGGATCTTAGTTCCAGTCAGCGTGTCTACTCTCATACGACTAGTTGTCCACGTGATCAATCACGGACACGCCTACTTACGTTAACCATAACAGAATCTCTGCCCTTCCAACGCTAGCCTACGGTATACGGCAGCTGAAATAAGAAGATTCATTCTTAACCCGTTGAATGCAGCTAATTACAGACACAATTAAAAACCATTGTGTCTATATCAAATGTGGTATCTCAGGGAATTAGAGGTTAAAAAAAAAATCTTGGAATATCTGGCAATACTTTACCCACTTTTTGAATATTGCTATCAAAAACGAATGGAGCAAACGAAAATAAGAAAAAATAAAACATCTTTCGATGGCTGAAAATATTGATGACGATGAATATATTGATTTTTTTTATTGATCAGCTGTTTTTGTAATTTTTCGTGGGACATGGATATTTTTTTCAATTTTCCATAAACCAAAAATTAATAGTCGTTTTATGTCAGTGTCGTATAAAGTTTTGAATAAAATTGGAATGATGATATCTTTTTATTTTTTTATTTCATTAGTTTTAGATATTGATACCGAATACGTGGGTAAGGTATTGCCAGGTTATATAATTTGACCTTGTATATGGGACGTACAATATTTAAGGAGCCACTTCCATTGCCAGCCCTCGTTTAGTGTTTTATCTATGTCTGGCCCCAGCTATACAAGTACTACCTACGGATGCATCGTTGACTAACAAATAAACCCGCGCAGCAAACGTGAGTCAGGTCTCTACATGGAGAGATGCAGTAAGAATCTAAACCTCAACCTTTTTGGACGAGAGAGAGAGAGCAGTGGTGGCCTAGCGACTAACGAGCTGTAGGTCGGAGGTTCAACCCCTTTTTTTTGGAGTGGGAAATCATCAAATGACGTTTCCCGCTCTAGGATGGAGCGGCAGGGCGTGTCAGACTTTTACTGACTAAAACCCACCCGTGTTCCTTCAGTTGCCCATATGCCAGGGCCACGGTAACTCTTTCGAACAGATCTCGCGACTCTGACAGGCAAGGCTGGCAGGATCAAACCCTGGCAGGCGCTTTACTTTAAATATATAATTTCATCACCACATCTCTCAAAACAGTGAACGGGAAACATCGTGAAGGAACCGTCAAAGAATTAAAAAAAAATTAAGACATGTGTTAACACGTACTGGGCCAGCGTGGTTGTTATACTGACTGCCACGATGTTGCAGCGCTTCTACGATGTTTGCACAAAACCGATCTGATGGTTTCCACGCCGTCATTAGCAAGAAAATCGCGTCGCTGTTGTCAAGGTTGCGGGCGATTAGCAACAGCATTTTAAAACGGTGGCGGAGAGTATCGACTCAACAAATTACTAAAATTTTTGTGAAAAGGATGATAACCAAACAATAATTAGGTGATGTCCTTTTCACAATACTGTTTATCCTATGTTGTTCTGAATTTTGTTTTACCTACTAACGCTAGTAATAAGTTGTAATATTGTTTACTAACACGCTGGATCATTGTTGTCCGAAAATAAAGAATATAATAATAATTATGTGTCTTCAGAATCCTGAAAGTCTTACAGCATCTTATCAAAGGGTATCGTAATACCTAGTAACTGGTTTGTACAAGTCGGATAGGCACTCGCTCTATCTATACTTATAATAAAACTGTAGAAAGGTCAATTCTGTACATTGAATATACATTCAAAATTAATATTGGAGGATGAATGAATGAATCGATACTGATGCCAAAAATGCAATCAGTAAATTTTTTGTCTGTCTGTCTGTCTGTATGTGTCAAAAACTACTGAAGGGATTTTAACCAAACTTGGTACGATTGTAGTCCATACTCCTGGGCAGGTTATAGGCTATATAACATAAGGCTAAGACACAAAGAAGCTGAGCAATGACGATAAATTTGAAGCAAGTTGGATGAAAATGCGCTTTCGAGCTCTTATCCGCGCATACGTTGATCATACACCAAAAGTATGTATTACAAAGATGATAGTCTTCAAAAGATCTACAAAAAAGTCCTCAATAGTATATATCTATCCTACTAAATTCGGAATACAGTTAGTTTATAACCTGGATTAACACATATGGTACTTTATATCCCGGTAGTATGTTCCCGCGGATATTTTCCGACCTCCACGGGGGCGAAGCCGCTGGCAAAAGCTAGTATATTATAAAATACTAGGATTCGGGCTATCAATAACGTGGAACGAAAGCTCACTTTACCTAGGTTTTCACGGTGACCTTTTTACAGAATAAACCATCTGACATAGTAGCGGGCGATCCACCAACAAAGTATTTGTAGGTCATCCAACCACTGTGGCAACAACATAAACGCTTTTTACGACCATCTCGGGAAAAGTAACCGTTCATTAACACTCAGAAATAGAATTACGCCAGAAGTATAACATACTTAGAAATAGTTTTAGGAGAAAATGTCATAACTATGTGACTGGGAAGTTACTACCCACCGGGGGATGAAACTTATGATGAACCACGGTTGTATAACGTTAAGGTAGCAACGCACCCATACCCTTGTTTTTTGTGCATGGAAAATCATCAAATGGGTGGAGTGGTGTCAGACTTTTCAGTAAAAGTTAGTACTAAAACCCACCCGTGTTCCTTCAGTTACCTATGCCAGCGCCACGGTAACGTTTTCGAACAATTCCGCGACCCTGGCACAGGAACACACCCATATCCACGTACCAGTGTCATGCTGAGTTCAACCTTATTGTCACAGTCACGACGTGTAGGACTATTTCTGCTCTGTCTAAGTAATTAACGATCATATTATATTTTTATTTTTCATTATTCGTTTATTTATTTAGTTAATGATCGTATACATCAATACTCTATAGTAAAAACTGAAGAGTTTTTTTTGTTAGTTTGAACGCGCTAATCTCTGGAACTACGAATTGGTTTAAAAAATATATTTCTGCGTTTAATAGCCCACATCATAAATACCTCACGCTAGAATTCTTAGGAACCGAGCAAAAATAAAAAAGTGAACGAAGTAAAAATTCTACACCGGGCTCATGAAGAGTCTGATTGAAGAGCCCGTGAAACTCCTTGTTTTGCCATACCTCCTTACATTCACTGGTAGTAAGTTCTCTTTAGCTATGAAGATTTGGATGAGCCTTTTGCCCACTGCGATCACATCACGGTGCATACCCACTTCGACTTTTTTTATCTAGTACTCTCAGAGATTACACACCTCGTGATTGTGGAGAGTCTTCGCAATTAAAAGTCTTGACCCCACTTCCGTGGGATGTACAATCTCATAACCGATTATCATGAATAATGCATCAGGTTTGCTGTGGTTTTGGTTCGTGGTAGCATTGTACGTACCCTCCTATCCGGGGCGTTTGGCTAGATTGCATTTGAATATATCAAGATCCGCATGACCCAGCCGTTTAATGCGCGCTCATTAACAACAGTATCCTGTCTGTACTCTCGAGCAGGCTGGACTGTCCGTACGTGAATCGCTGCTGCGCCATTTCCCATGGAATGGTACAGCCACGGTGACGCGTCGGACTGTCCGACGCGTCACCGTGGCTGTGTATATAAGAATGTATTATTAAGTTACTTTAGCTACTAACATAGGATAAGTATACTAACAATTGAGTCATTGTTACTTGAAATAAATTTGAATATATATTAACGCCGCCTGATAGAAATGTTATTAATAACTTCTTCAGGAGATCAAGAAAGCATTCGATCAACAATTGTTACAAGTCAACAACGTTGATGCCTGACGTTTCCGACATACCCATACTGATACCTTTTGTTTGAGGAGAGGGATGTATTGTTGAATTTCCTTTTTTTCTGGGTGGAAAATCATCAAATGACGTCTCCCGCTCTGAGCGGAGCGAGAAGGTGTGTCAGACTTTTACTGACTAAAACCCACCAGTGTTCCTTCAGTTGCCTATGCCAGGGCCACGGTAACTCTTTCGAAAAAATCCGCAACCCTTACAGATGGTTGAATTCCCTCATATTCTCATCACGCTTTACATGCATGACTGCACATTGTCAAAAGACAACAAATTACATCTAGACGGCGCTACTGAAAATTTCTGTTACCCCATTAGCTCCATGAGTTACAGAATGTAAGGGCAAGGAGTTTAAAACCCCAAATGTAGAGGAGGTGAGATAACTGACCATGTTTCTTCAGCCGATAGCCTAAACCTTAAGATTCAGAGCTGAGCAGACCTAAAAGTGGACTCAAACTGTCACCCTTATTATTTTATGTTATTATTACAGTTTATTAAATTTTCATTTTCACGTCTTTCTGCAACAAATAAACCTAATTTTGGTATTTTGATACGAATTAGTATCAAAATACCAAAATTAGGTTTATTTGTCAAGTTATTTTGTGGAAGGGGTGGTAGCAGATATAAAATAACATCTAAAATGATGAAAATAAACTTTTGTCAGAGTAAACAGAAACCGGCTTCCAGGAACCTCCTGGTAAATTACTCACAAAACAATTAAAGCCTTTACTTAGGACCTATATTCAAATGAACTTTATAATATACAAACTAGGTTCACGACTTCGTCCGCATTAATTTCGGTATTTCCCATTTCCAACTACCTACAACTCCCTATTTCAATCCTCAAGAGATTCATTTATTTTATACTAGCTTTTGCCAGCAGCTTTGCCAGCGTTTTATACGTAAAAACCTTCCTCTTGAATCACTCTATCTATTCAAAAAAACCGCATCAAAATCCGTTGCGTAGTTTTAAAGATCTAAGCATACATAGGGATAGACAGAGGGAAGCGTCTTTGTTTTATAATATGTAGTGATGATATAAATAAACGGTACCTGGGTATTATTAAAAAATATTGTACTTTTGCTACGCTCTCCACGTCCAGCTTGCTTATTTTTATTTGGTAGTTAAATTTCAGTAAATTTCAGTTCACCCTAATTCTAAAACTATTGAACTACCATCGTTTTTATTAAAACTAACGATAAGTAAGTAGATTTTCCATAATTTAAAATTTTAATACTGTGGCCGAAGTAATTTCATACAGAAAAACCTTGTCCCGTTTTACATAAAGTAATTTTAAAAATTTATTTTTCGAAGTACAATGGTATTGGTATGTAATTTTATGTTTTTTTAGCATTGGTATGCGTTAAATTATGTTGTTATATAATCAAAATACAATACTTAGTTATTAATACATAACATTTACATACTTTAATGCATATCCAAAATTAATTTCGTCTCCGTTACTCCACTCAGTTACAGGGTTTTACAAAATTATACCCATATCTATACTAATATTATAAAGCTGAAGAGTTTGTTTGTTTGATTAAACGCGCTAATCTCAGGAACTACTGGTCCGAATAGAAAAATTATTTTTGTGTTGGGTAGCCTATTTATTGAAAAAGGTTATAGGCTATATAACATCACGCTACAACTGAGAAAAGCGGAGCAGTAATTAAATATGTTGCAAAAACGGGGAAAATCGCACGGATAGGCGATTCGACTCGACGGGAAGGGTCGGGAAAACAAGAAATTTAACGCGGACGAAGTCGCGGGCAGAAGCTAGTTGTAAATAAAATTATTTACTGGCAACGTTGCACATCTAACACAGGTGGCGTGACAATGGTTTCTGTCAATTTGTTTTTTAACACAGTGCGAGTATCTTTGTATGTGACGTTCTAATTCGTCTTTTATCTAAGAAATTCGTTTGTGTAGTTTATCTGACTTTGGGTAGTATTTTCTCGTTTTTATATTATTACAAAAAAAGAAATGTGGCGTAAGAAGTTAAATAGGTCGAAGGTTATCGTTGAAGCAAACTTATTTTGACACTACATAGTATTTTGTAGGTTAGACATGTGCTAATTGTTCATATACGTTACTTTTCTGTTACGTTTATCTGATGTGTAAAGGTAAAGCTATGTCCTTGGCAAAGGAGTTTACTGCAGTACGAAAATCATAATTAATTTTAAAGATGTTCTGACTCCTTTTCCGATACATTTTCTGTTACATTCAACTTATTTTCCTATCCGTTTCATATCCGTTACGTACAATTTTTGTGAATAACACCCACCTATGGCATTTAGTGCAAGCTTTCTTTAATCGAGAAAACGTAACAGACGTACGAATTATCTACAGATTTCTAATAAAAAAAATGGTTCCTTTCCATTCTATTATGATGAGCTACCCCAGGCCTATTCAAACAGATTCAACTTATTAATAAAGTTAGGGGCAAAATTGTTACTAAAGGCTTTGTCCACAGGTTTTCACGACCGAATTCGGTCTGATTAAGTCGAATATCCTCAATACTGCGAATTCTTAATGGACGCGGAAACATAAACAGTTTAGCGAAATTGTGGTTTGTTCAACAGTAAAGCTGCTCACATTCGCTAGTTATTGAGCGGTCAAATTCGTGGTCCTTTAGCTCCTTATTTAGTTGCAGTTGGTAGGAAGTTACAGGTGAGCCGAACCAAGCAAACCGCTTTTTATTATTAACACGCTTTTATTACCTTCATGCGTATAGTTAGTATGTAACGGAAACTTTGAACATGATTTTGACCCCCGTTCGAAACGTCCGGTAAACTCGAAATTTGGCATACTTATCAAGAATTAATGACAATACAATAATTTTATAAATGTGTGCCATTCCATTATCCTTGCCGGGGTTACCAGAATAGCAAAAAAACTGTCTGCGAAAACTATGCTGATATACGTCTCAAAATTCGAATCACCCGAAAAAATAGAAAATAAATAATACAAGAAAAACACGCCTCCATAGAAAATTATATCACTTAAAAATACCTCAAAAAGCACCCCCCTTTTTTTCCATTATTTTCTACTTTTTAGTTTTTTTTTTTTCTATGGAAGCGGGCTTTTTTAAGATATCATTTATTTTGGACATCAAGTTCATTTTTTGGACATTTGTTATTATTTTTTAACTTTTTGATGACAGCTGTAGGTTATACGAAATAAGCCTACGTAACCACGATAAAATTAGACTTAAATGGTTTTAATCATCATAATGAGCCTATGATATTGCCAGTGCTGGCACACAGGCATCTTCTCGGTGAAAAGGAGTGGGCCGTAATCCACCACGCGGGCCAGTGGTCTCGAACCTACCGATTTTTCGGTAGGTTCGAGACCACTGGCTCTGTTCTACCGAAATACCGAAATATAACAAATATTCTACGATTTCACAGTACACATGGAAATGTCATTTACCGATTTTGGGTACAAATATACCGTTTTAATTGGCAATTCTACCGATCTCGCTCTATGACGTTCGAGACCACTGACGCGGACCCAGTGCAAGTTGGTAGATGTTGTTTCCTCACGATATTTTCCTTCACCGTTCTGAGATCAGTGGTGATGAAATAATTTGGACAAAATAAAGCGCTTGCCTGGGTTTGAGCCTTCGATCACGGTGACGTTACCACTGGGACCAGCACTGGGTTTTAATATTTAAGAAAACACGGTCGAAATAAATAAAAAAGGATTTCCTAGAAACAAGTTCATCAATCCCTTTTCGTTTTTACTTACAAATTCTTAGTATTTCTTCTTATCTGACCGCAAATAAAGTCGTTACTCATTCTCAACACATTTTTCCTTTTTATTTAATTCCTTTCACACAAAATTACAGGCACATTCGAAATCCATTTTGGCACAATACGCTATAATAAATAATAAAAGGTCTCTTAAAAGATATAGGAGAAATAAAAATAACATTAGGTTGTAATTTTGGAGATCACGCACGGGTCCTATTGTGGCTGTGAGGATGCTCGACCCGTAATCCAGTCCGTCATGTGAGGTTCAATGGTCTGATCACGGAGTAAGAAGAAAATGAATCAAAATTCACTAGGTAACTCGTATTTATATGTATAAAACAAAGTCGGGTGTGTTACAACACTTATAACTCGAGAACTGCTAGACCGATTTTCATGATTTCTGATTTATTGGATTTTTTGCCGCCTGGAATAGCAGAAAATCTATTAAAACAGGAATTTTTCACGAGAAAAAATACAGAGGATTTTTCATTATCTCATACATTCTATATGTCTAGAATTCGCTTTAAGCGTTTGAAGTACCAGGTGGTCATAACTCGGTAGTAGCTCACCTTACATGGGGTGTATGTGTCAGTTCGAAAACGCTTAATGCATTGGAAGCACCAGATAGTCATAACTTGGTAGGAGCTTACGAAACATAGGAGTGTCAGCTAGAAAACGCTTGATTCTAAGGCGGTACGAAGTTCACTGGGTCAGCTAGTTTTCAATAATTATAACTACTAACTTATAAGTATTGGAAAATGAAAATGTGGTTTTAATTCCTTCCCATCACCATTCCTTGCTTGCATAGGATTGCGTAACATACCAGCAAGGAAACAGATATGTTTATTTATGCCATTCATCTCAGCTTGAGCCACTTTTAGGCTAATATTCCATTGAATCGGAGTGGAGGTAAATGACCTTAAACGGTTGATTAATATTGACCAGAGGACTGCCGTTACAATGAATGTCGTTAATTTTCCTCCGTTACACTTCGATTCAATAGTATGTTACCATTAACCAGGTTCTATCTGTCATTTTGCAACACAATCCGTTGATTGTTTAGCATTTGAAAGGACTTTTTTTACAACCGTTTTGTCGTATTTTTTTCTAATACTGATAATTGGTTATACGCAAGACACTACACAGCACAGGTCCGGTGGAGCGACGTATATAGGTATCAAGCGAGGATCGTCCTTTCAGTATTTTAACCGATGACCTGTCCATATACTCCATTAATTATCTACTCCATGTTTCTGACGCCATATTATATTGAAGTCCGAGACCACAGCTTAATTACACGATAAAATAACAAGGAAAATAGATTATCAACGTCTATTGCTATCATAATATACCTTTTGTGAGACGTGTTTGGGAGATTTTTAACACGCTTATATTAGGTTGACCTGTATGTAACTATGTAATGGAATCTAAGGTAACTAATTTAACCATCTTCCAAGGATCGTAGCGTCATGAAAATTGGCAGCTGTATGTAGTTCTGATGAAAATACAATAATATGGTATTGTTGAACTGATCTGATGATGGAGCCGGAAGATATGAACTGGAACTTCATGATGGAACATCGTATCATAGCTGTGTTTGAACTTGTTAGAAAATTTTTGTAATGAACTTTGACCACGATTAGGTTTCAAGGTCTGATGATGAAGCCGGAAGATAGGCACTGGCATTCCATGATGGAATATCGTATCATAGCCGTGTTTGAACTTGTTAGAAAGGTCTTGTCATGAACTTTGACCACGATAAGGTTTTTGGTTTTTACGTGCAATTATAAAAGCGTGTTTTTCTAGTGTTTTTAAACTATAAATTTATTATTCGACGAGCTTATTATTATGTAATAGTAATCCGTAGTACTACGCTTTTACTACCTGCCTATTATTCATACACTGGTGGGCAAATGCTTCTCCTCATACAAGAGGCACGATCACTGATCATCACACTTGAGGGTACTATGTGCTACGACCAATACTATGCTATGACCCATAATCCCACTAATATTTAAAAATGTTAACGTTTGCGTAAATGTTTAGACAATTTAATGTTTGTTACTCAATCATGCAAAAAGGGCCTAACGGATTTGGAATTTAGGCACATAGATAGTTTATGACCAGGATTAAAACCCAGGATACTTTTATCCCGGTCAGTCAATACAAGTATAATTTACGAACTACACGCGGGAGAAGCGGTAGACATAAATCTATATATTAATACGTGAAGCGAAAACTTTGGATCCCTTTTTACGAAAATTGGGCGGACGGAGGAGTATGAAATTTCGCACACTTATAGTTTATATAGAGAAGAAGTGACGAATGCTAATATTTTTTTTAAATTATGAGTTAAAATACATTATTTTCAATAAATAACACGTTACACACACTACTGTTCATTACCGTGTATCTAATACACACATGCATAGAAATTCTTTTGTTTATGGTCCAAATCTGTATTTATTATTTTGTGCAGTGTTACCAACACCCAGAAATATTTACCCCTAAAGCTTAAGTTAAAAACCCCTAAACATATCACAATTACTAAAAAAATCCGCTAAAAAATTATAATGAAAATAACCAACGAATGTTCAGTAATCATAGACCCGGCACAAAGTAGTAATATTTGTCTATATTTTTTACGCGACATTTGTTAATCATTCACTCTGCATTCTTAGTATCAAGGAACCGTACTAGAAGTCGCTAATACTTTTATTGTAATCAAAAACACAATGAGAAATGTAAGATGGCAAAAAATCCCTAAGAGTACCCCTAAAAATGGAACGCCCCTAAAAAATCTCAATCCTCTTATTTACCTCCCCAAATTTTACCTTCCTAAATTTGGAAAAACCCTTAAGTTGGTAAGCCTGATTTTGTGTCTATAGTCGTACTGAATGTCAAGTATAACCATAGGTAAAATTAATTTTATGGATATATAACCTATTTCATTTTTAAAATCTATGATCATATCGAGAATATTTGTCTTTAATATTATTTGTATTAGCGACGGTAGGAATTTAGTTTAGATTTTTATGAAATAATTTTTGTGGTTTTATGGAGAGTGTCAAGTATGGCATTAGTAAGTTTCCCATACAAAACTTAGTGTCGTGTGCAAACTGTAGAGGTTGTATGCCTCACGATTGTACAGGCTGGTTATAATTATGACATTTGGAACCGTCATAATTAATCTATACTAATATTATAAAGCTGAAGAGTTTGTTTGTTTGTATGTTTGTTTGATTGAACGCGCTAATCTCAGGAACTGCTGATTGGAATTGAAAAATTCTTTTTGTGTTGGGTAGCCCATTTATTGAGAAAGGCTATAGGCTATATAACATCACGCTACGGTCAAAAGGAGTTGAGCAGCAAACGAAAAATGGACGAAAAGTGGCAGGCAATTCGACGCGACGGGAAGAGGAGAGAAAATTTGACGCGGACGTTGTCTGGGGCAGAAGCTATTAAAAATAATAGGGAAAATTCTATAAAAACAGAGCTTTCTGTGATAATTCATTCCATATTGTTCCATATCCAGCAGTTAAGAAGTATTAAGAAAATAAAAAAGAGAGTCCTGAAGAAGTAAGTTTTACTCATTACACTTACGGCTACGTCCTGGTCCTGGCCATCACCATCCCGCCAGCGAACCCTCTCCACAGTAGTACAGCGTCAACAATCTGTCTATAGTGTTACTGAATGTCAAATATAACCATATTATTTTTTTATATTTATTATTATCTATATTTTTTCATTTAATAGGTAATGTATTTCTATTCAAATCAAGTACGGTCGAATTTCGACCAATGGGCGATCACTAGTAAATAAATAAATCTTTATTTTTGCCAAAAGAATAACAACCTTACAAAATTACAGAATTACATAAGTACTTACGTTCTATGAATCCAAAAGATTAGATATGCAATTAGTAACTCAGTGCACAATAATAAGCAGGTTATTACGAAACCGATTCACTCTGACCCCCGTACTAGTTATAAACTGTATTACGGTGGGACAGTATTCGTCGTTCTCAGTTAACATTATTTTATTAAGCCGATTTGAGACACAATAATTTGCTAGCCCTCTACGGGGCACCGGTGTGGGCGCCCTCATTGAGGCTGCGCCCAGCGCGCCGGTTGAGTGCGGCCCAGAGGGTCATGGCCATCCGGTTAATCCGGGGATACCGCACGGTCTCCTGCGAGGCGGCGAGCCTCCTTGCCGGAGTGCCGCCATGGGATCTGGAGGCAAAGGTCCTCGCCCACATGTGGGAGTGGCGCGAGGAGGCGAAACGCCGGGGCGAAACTCCGCTGCCGCGACAAATCGCGGCTCGGCGGACAGAGCTCCGGTGTGATCTCATGGCGACATGGCGGGTACGATTGTCGCAACCCAGTGCTGGGCACGCCACAATTGCGGCGGTAAGTCCCCTCTTTGAGGAGTGGATAGAGAGGCGTCACGGCGTCCTCACCTTCCGCCTGACGCAGGTTCTCACCGGGCATGGGTGCTTCGGTGGGTTCCTGTTCAGGATAAAGCGGGAGGATACGTCCAGGTGTTTCCATTGCGAGGATCGTCTGGAGGACACGGTGGAGCTTACGGTGGAGGTGTGCCCTGCCTGGGCGGTGCACCGCCGTGTCCTCGTGGAGGCGATCGCCGGCGGCGACCTCTCGCGTCCGGCCCTGGTGCGAGCCATGATACGGAGCGAGAGGGAATGGGAGGCCGTCACCTCCTTCTGCGAAGCAGTAATGCTCGCGAAGGAGGAGGCGGGGCGCGTGAGGGAGTGGCAGTCTCTGCGCCCTCACGTTCCTAGCCGCCGCAGGAGGAGACGCCCCGGGCGTCGGGAGTCGATAGCGGACTCCCGGCCACCGTAGGCGCGTGCTTGCGGGCGGCGAGCAATGGGTAGCTCGCCGCCCGGTAAGGACCAAGCTCGGGTCGACGGCGCGTAGTGTTCCACGCGCGCCTCAAAGAGATGTCAGCAGCAGTGTAGGGGTCTACTAGGACCGATGCCTGCCGGGGTCGCGTGATTGTTCGAAAGAGATACCGTGACCCTGGCACATGGGCAACTGATGGAACACGGGTGGGTTTTAGTCAGTAAAAGTCTGACACGCCCTCCCGCTCCGCCCAGAGCGGGAGAAGTCATTTGATGATTTACCATCCTGAAAAAAAAAAAAAAAAAAAAAAGACACAATAATTAGATATTCTCACTTTTAAAATGACAAAGCAAAACTGTGGGTAAAATGCATCACTTAATAAAATTGTTATTTTATATTGCAGGTAGTAGCGTAAGTTCACATAGTATATGTAAGACTATTAGATGTTTAGTTTGTTCACAGAATATTTGTGTTGTTTTCGTGACTTTATATAAAACAATAAATAAAATAAAAACAAATTGATTAAAACAATTAAGTGAAACTAAAATAAGTAAAAATAAAAAAAAGGTTTTTTTTTTTTAATTTGACATGCCATATTTGTGTTATCTTGTATAAAATGTGTGTGTGTGTGTGTTTGTGTGTGTGTTTGTACTAGGGTGCGTATGTGATTGCCTGTGTGTGTGACATTAAATCATCTCAATATATTTTCAGCTTCATGGTAATCTAGTTCTTTAAGAAATTCATCAATAGACTTTGTACATTCGCGATAGCTAAGATCTCTTATTTTAGTTTTTTGCTTATTTTGTTGTATACGCTGGGGCCAAGATAATTTGGAAAGTTCTGAGCAAACCTAGTCTTACATTTAGGAATATTGTAAACTATATCCAACCTTCGCCTAGTCCCGGAGTCTGGTTTCATTTTGTGTTGTGCACTAATTAAAAGCCAAATGAATAATTTCCGTACAGAAAGAACATTGCTTTCTTTATATAGGAGATCAGTAGGATACCTATAGCCTTTAAAGCACATTACCTTAAGAAGCGCACGTTGAGCTCTCTCTACCACCATCAAGGCAGTTTTTGATGTACCACCCCAGATTGTTAGACAATAACTAATAATAGACTGACAAAGTGAGTAATACACAGTAGTGCGTAACTGCATAGAATAAGCATTTCTGAGTATTTTAAATATATACATTAATTTTCGTATGCGGGCACTTAGTTTTTTAGCCTGCTCCTTCCAGTTAAGGTACTGATCAACCACTACACCAAGGTATTTAGTGGAGGTGATACTGACAATACTGTCGCAGTTACATATTAGTGCGTTACGACATTTATGTACGTTTATATTAAGGGTATTAGCTGGAGGCTGAGTTTTAATCGTCTTGCTGAAGGAGATGTACATAGTTTTTTGGGCATTCAAGGTTAGCAGATTATTATCAAGCCATGTTGTCACTGAGCGCATACCTTGATTTGCTATGTTGTTTGTATCGATCCAGGTTTTTGCCCTAAATAATAAAACAGTGTCATCAGCAAATGTGACAATTTTTCCTCTGTCCAAAAAAAGATCACATAGATAATTAATATAGATCAAAAAAAGCGTTGGGCCTAACACGCTTCCCTGTGGGACTCCGTATACCATATCAACCTCTTGGCTATACTCATCATTAATCTTGACACACTGTTTGCGGTCACTTAGATATTCCCTAAACAAAGCCAGAGGTATACCTCGAATTCCCATGTATTCCAGCTTAGCGAGGAGAATAGGGACGGAAACTGTGTCAAACGCCTTAGCGAGATCCTAAAATATACCCAGGACTTTATCTCCAGCATCCAATCCATCAACAATAAAGGAAGTTAACTTACTCAGTGCATTACTGGTAGACCTGCCTTCCCTGAATCCAAATTGGTTACACGAGAGAAATCATTTCGACTCTAAATATTTCTTTAGTCTACAGTTTATTAGTTTTTCTAAGATTTTTGATAAACTAGGTAGCAAAGAAATAGGTCTGTAATTAGAAACCTTATTTCTATCCCCAGACTTATAAATTGGAACAGTAACAGATTTTTTTAGAGCCAGCGGAAATATCCCTTTAGCAAAACAGATGTTACAAATCTAGTATTTGTAACATCTGTTTTGCTAAAGGGATATTTCCGCTGGCTCTAAAAAAATCTGTTAACTGGTTTTATAATAGCGTTCATTGCTCTTTTTAAAAATCTTGTAGTTATACCGTCCCACCCTGACGAACCTGTATTTTTTAGATCGGAGATTACGCGTTTGACTTCAATCTCATCTGTTGGGAAGAGCATAAACGAATGCGGAGGTGGATCGATATTATTTATTTTCAAATTTGTGCTAAGATGCTTTTCATTTGTTTTCGTTCTAGATAATATATTCTTGGCCAGATCGGCACCAACTTTAGCGAAATAGTTATTTACGTGATTCAGTAAATTCTGACTATTTTTTGTTTTACTTAAGAGGTCCACTGCTGATTTATCTGTTTTGTTCAAGTTGCACATATCTATAATTAAGGCCCATTTATTTTTTATATTATTTTTACTATGTTCCAATTCAGTTTTAAAATGATTATGTTTTAAAGTTTTTAATAAATTATTACAAGTATTGTGATAACGTTTATATGTAATTTTCAACACCTCATTATTTCGTTGTAATCTAAGTTTCTGGTGAAGTTTATCGCGGTTTCTCATAGAACGACATAAACCCGGTGTTATTCAGGGTTTGATATTAGTTTTACGTGTGGATAATTTATAGGTATGCGTGTGTCGTTTTAAGGTATCTTTTATGATATTAAGAAATTGGTTAGTCATTTCATTTGGATCCAACAGAGTTAGCATGTCTTTCCAATCCTGTTGTTCCAAATCTGTAACAGCGGCATCGAAGTCGCATTTTGAGTGCAGTTTTTTATTCGGTTTCTTTATTACCGTTGTTCTACGAGGTATTGCAGTCATTACACAGTAATGGTCGGTCAATGTGCTGTTACAAACTATAGTTGTAGTTTTGAATTTTGTTTTGATGAAACAGTGATCAAGACAGTTCTCTTCTCTTGTAGGGAAGGTGTGTGCTGCTAAGAGGCCATGCGAAGCCAGTAAATTTATATATTCCGAAGATTGTCCATGTAGGTTATCTTTGATATTTATATTAATATCCCCCATCAACACAATGCTTTTATATTTTTTTAGCCCTGTTAGCACATCATCCAAAGATCCCAGAAATGAATTTAAATTCTTAAAAGATGGTGGTCTATAAATCGCCACTATGGCTAAATCGCTTTCGTTAGTAATAACTAAACAGTTTGCTTCTATACAGTAACTTGGTTCTGTTACAGAGCACTTTATGCTATTTTTAATATAAATGACGATGCCACTATTTTTATTTAGATATTTGTTTGTAGAATAAGAAACATAACTATCGATCGATGGTATAACGGTAGTATCCGACAGCCAGCATTCTGTCAATATTATTAAATCATAGGCAATATCCAGCCGCTTAAGAAGAACCAAAAGTTCATTACCATTTTTATTCAAGCTTCTAATATTCTGCGTTAATAAAGTAACATTTTGATGAGTCATATGTAGAGATGATTTACATCGCTCCGGAAATTCAGCGACCAATGCGTTGCCGACATTGATTTCTTCATCAATGTCCGTGGTAATTACTTGTAAGTCAACCATAGTCTTTACTGCATGCTGTCGGTATTAAACTTTTGGCAATAAATTGACTCGCTGAATTAATTGGAACGCAGAATTTTTCTAGGCGTTTGGAGTATATGATAATGTATAGTTGGTGTTTAAAAAGTAATATATTGTTTTTGTACTTATGTAGTGTGTGTGTGACTGGCAGGGTTAAACTATAGATTTTTTTTTACATAAACAACGGTATTTGAAAGCATGCATAAACTATGGTAACGTAAGACATAAGAAAATGTTTTAAAAGTAAATAAAAATAGTCACTTGCTTAGATTGTGGACAGACATATTAGGATCAGCATCAGCGTTGTAGTCTTCTATTTGTTCCAGAGATTTGATCTGTATCCGTGGCAATCCATCTTCTTTCTTTATAAAAACTTTACCGTAGGAGATCCAACAATACTTGAACCAGTTTTTCTTTTGGGCTTGTTTAGCATGATACAAGATATGTCGTGCGGCAGGAGTTAGCGATTCTGAGATGTAAATCGGTTGTTTCTCACCTGGGAACTTGATTAGATTGGTGTTGTATTTTTCATCTTTGTGATCGTTATTGTATGTACGAAGAGCCTGTATTACATTGGTCCGGAATTGTGTCATCTTGTATTCAACCACAATCGCTTTACTTTTATTTGATTGTTTCCTATATATTTTGCAGATTTGTTCCCTTGAAATCGATACATCAAGTGATTTATGAATTTCATCAATTATCAGGTTGAGGTCTTCATTCTCATTATACGGTATATTTGTTATTTCCAATGAAGTTTCAAGTTGTTTTCTCAAAATATCTTCTATTTTATTTTCAAGTACAATAATTTTGTTTTTTGTATCATTATTTTCGAGCACCATATTTTCATATTTCCCTTTTAGCTCGGTATACAGCAGTGTTGTGTTGTCGAGTGCATTTTTCATACTAGAGTTTTGTTTTAGAATTTCTTGATTCTGTTGTTTTAGGTCTTTGATCATGTCGGATAATGAAGATAACTTATCGTTTTGGGATTTTTTCAAATCACTTAACATTGCAACGATCTCTGATCGCAAGTCATTAAGGTCTTCTACGTCACCACGCTCCTTTCTTTTTCTCGATGAAATATGTTCTCGTTCTTGTTCGGAATAAGTTGGTAGATCCGGTTGAGATGAAGGCAGCGTTATGTTTTCTGGAGGTGAACGAAGCATCTTGGTTTTTTGCATATACTATACACGTCGCTCTTATCTCCTCCACCGACTCGTGCGTGATTTGTGCTGTCTAATAGCTGATTTTTTACTTTATTGACTTATGGCTAAGGTACAATTTCCTTTGCTTAGTTTTTTGGAATATTTAGTAGGTAATTGTTGAACACGGCTAGTCACTATGAGCGCGAACGAGCGAATGAGCTTTACTATTCTCAAAATTGTTAATATGATGACTCATAGCGAATTTCTATTCCATATAGGTAGGTATATGCAATAGTAATGCGCTATGAACGTAATACGGTAAAGGAAAACATCGGGAGGAAACCGGCATGTCTAAGAACTATAAATTCGAAGACTTGTGGCATCTACCAACCCGCACGGAACGCACCAAGCGAAAGCCTGTGTCCCAGCAATGAAAACATTATAGGCTGCTGATAGGTAGGTATCACCAGTGAATTCTTGATGGTTTACAGAATATCCGTGATTGTCAGATACCCCGTCAAATGTCCTTATGAGCCCCCGGGGGATCATAAGAAAAAATGATCCAAATGTCGCGTGTGCACCCGTTGGATCATAAGGAATGGGTTGCCATTGGAAGTAATTAAAAAAAAGAAAACGATTTAATTAATCAAAAAATTTAAAAATAACGGGTGCACACGCGACATTTGGAGCATTTTTTCTTATGATCCCCCGGGGGCTCATAAGGACATTTGACGGGATACTAGGAAAGCTCTATTTTACAAATAAATTCGATCGGCGATATTTTCTCACTTAAGCCATAGATCACACACAGGTAAAGGAAACACACAATAAGTACAATACAATTCTTTACTTCAATTAATTTTTAAATGCATAAACGCAAACGACAGATATTAATCACCAAAACATTACTATACAGTAATTTCATATCAATAAACAATCATTTTTTATATATTAATAATAATCAAAGGACAAAATTACCACATGACAATAGTGAAACACAATGAATAAAAAATACTTTTCTTGTCTTAAATAAATAGTCGGTACTTACCTACTATGTATTTTGCCAAGAAAACGTTTTTTTTTAAAAAAAAGCTACAGCAAAGCACAACAACCGTAACGGGTTAAAGTAAGTCTGCAATCAGCGGAACACATAAAATTCTTATAAAAATCTTAAATCAATTGGTCCTGAGTAAATTTAGATTATTACTGTTTAATTGATTGATTGTATTTGAATTCAATATATCAGATAAGGAGACGCCGCTTATTGGGGTTTCGATTTTAGTTATGGACTCTATCCACTGGTGCACTAAAATGACATGATTCGAAGTATTCACAGGTTTGTCAGCTACGATCCTGTGATGTTTGCAGCTATCAGCGTCAGTGCATGCAACGTGGGCGGTGACGTTAACGCCTGTATCACGTTTCACGCCTAAGCCGAAACGTAACGAGACGTGGGTGCCGTACTCTGTACGCACGGACCCGCTCGTCGCATTCACTCGCCACATCGCCAGCCGCCGATGTTTGAACTTATCGTTGCACAACTCGTCCAAGTACACAAACGCCTCTTCGAGCACACGCTCCTTGTAATGAAGTTGTACTCCATTGAAGCCAGCCACCGGCGTGTCTTTCAGACTGTCTTCGAATGCCCTGCCACAAATAGTTACAATAATTATACAGAGTCAAATTAATGATGAAACATCACAGAGGTAATATGTTTTGAATCATATTTTTTTAAATAGACAGAGTTATCACACAGCTGAGTGAAGGCCCCCCCGTACATTTCTTCAAGTATTCTTTTCCAGGACAGGGACTCTAACCAGCTGTCGCATTAATGCCACCCATATCTGGCCAGATAAAAATGAATAAGAAATAAGTATGTATTTTCTTCCAAACCTCTTATTCATCCAAAATGGATGAGTAACTTGAATTGTGCTCTTACATTCTGATATATATAAGACGGCAATAAGCCAAGCTAATTACCCACCTTATCACTTGATCGCTGTGCAGGTCTGTTAGCAGATCAGGGTGCTGCTGGAAAACATTATTAAAGCCTCTTGACACCGTCATCAGTGCGTCACCGAGCGGAACACTGTGGAGCGGCCATAATTGATCAACCTCGACCGCACCTCTAATCTGCTGTTCCCACGGCTTCTCTTCCTTTACTTTTCTAAGCGAAACCGTGAAGTGTGTGGTACTGCACTCCAGTTTATCTCGTGGCTCGCGGACTATCCAGACAAAACCATCCATATAGCTCATATTAAGTTCGACAGCTGCAGCAAGGATCACGGTGGCAGCGTCTGAATCCGTGTTGACTACCACCACACGCGTATTTGTATCTCGTACATCGCGCAAAGCTTCCTTGGCTAATCGTTCCGTTAGGTC
Organism: Aporophyla lueneburgensis; assembly: GCA_932294355.1. Classification (NCBI taxonomy): domain Eukaryota; kingdom Metazoa; phylum Arthropoda; class Insecta; order Lepidoptera; family Noctuidae; genus Aporophyla; species Aporophyla lueneburgensis. The sequence continues at coordinate 19,351,989 of OW028745.1, read as the reverse complement.
GAATGGTATTTCAAAATCGTGCAGAAAGAATTTTGCTTTATCTTGGAGCGCAGCAAAGTAGTGCCTAGCGAATATCGTTGGCTGGGACAACACAGTGACGTGAGTCCAGCCTGACTCGTTGATGAAGTGCTGAAGCGCGAGCATGATGTGCCGCACCCGGCCGGCCGTTTGCCACGTGGTGTTGCCGGTCACAGGCTCGTCCGGCACTACGTGGGCAAGTAATAATGGCACACGATGCGCGGCTGCTACAGCCGATGCTGCTGGAACACCTTCCACAGTCAGTGACACCACGCCCAATATGTTGAGAGCATCTGACGGTTCCATTAAGTCAACTAGCCTTGAGCTCATGTTATAAGTGTCGGAACAATTAATAAAGTATCTAATAAAACTTATATCCAAAAGTTTTGAGTTTTCTCTAAATACTCGAGCTCCGGCAGATCTAATAATGAAATCGTAGGAATTATTATCTGGATCACCAAAGCATAAAAAAGTCGCTACGGTATACTTCTTAGGTACTCCTTTGTCATAAGTTTTTGGATTGGGAGGCTTCCAGGGAGTAGGTGTAACCTTCATAAACATTTCATCCATAACATCACTTTTTGTCTTCTCTGCCATCTCACAAGCGGCCTCTTCGAGGTTTACTCCGTGTGCTTCTTGCTCGAGTAGCACTCTCAACGATTCTGACGTCGGTTTAAAATCTATAACTAATGAAAAAAGGCGAGCGTTGTCCTTTAACATGAGACTGTCAGTGACGAGAATTCCAGTAGAATCGTCTAGTTTTGGTTTACATAAATCATCATCACGATCGGACACGCAGGGAGGAGGCTCCACGACACTCACGCCCGGCACTCCACTCCACATGTCAAAATCAAGAAACAAAAATGAATGATTGGATGTTAGTAGATTGCGCTCGAAGACAGTGCGGTTGACAAAAGTTGCACGGGTTGGAATAAAAGCAGCATCAGTGCGCTGCTGAAGCTTCTGCATCGTTGCATTGCAGTCGTCACCCACGCCGATAATCACCGGAGCATCGATAGTTGCAGCGAAACTGAAACAAAGATATTTTATCTAGTTAGTTGGTCCACAATCATCATAAATCAATAATTATCTTCATTTCAGACGAAAAACGTTCACTGCTAGACTCTGCCAAGCACCGCCACTTTTTTTCCCGCAACCTTCACCAGGGCATCGGTACATCTTGTTGGAGCCCTTTCAACGCTATATCTTTCGGTACCCGATCGCCACTCCAGTACCTTGCGGCCCCATCGGCCATCTGTTGGGCAAACAACGTGCCCTGACCACTGCCACTTCCATTTTATGGCAATTGTTTGGGCTATATCGGTTCCCTTGGTGAACCTACGCAATCTCGGTATTTCTAATTCAATCACATAGGACTACTCCAAGCATAGCCTTCTCAGTTGCCCTCTATCTCTTTAAAAGCCGTACTAAGCAAGCGACCTTTGCCTCTTTAATAGAGACTGCCTTATTAAAGTGGTAACTGTAGCGTTTTAAGGACTTAGATATCAGTCTATTCAGCGCACTGTCTGAAAACTGCAGGATCATCCAGCGTCTCTACTCCATGAGCTATAAGGTAGGATCCGAGAGTTTCTTGTTTCTATTTGTAAACCGGCTCTTAAAGATCTAGATTTAGCTCTCGACTGCACAATAGAATTAATAAACTTATGCCCATTTAGGTACTCCCTGACTAAACATGAATTATAATCAAACTTACAGATTGGTTGCAGAAGTTAAAATATGACAAAATCGCGAATCTTATTATAATTGTCTCATAATGGAACTAATTACTATATTTAAATTAAGGCGTTGTTTCTATAATTTAGGTTTTTATTATGTATAAGTACTTGCACTTAATACCGATAGTATGCCATTATACCTAGAAGAACTTTGTCTCCAAAACCACATGCTTGTGGCCTAGTTTAGGAGACATCAGGTTGCCCTTTAAAAAAAAAACGACGTTTTGCACTCCGGGAGTGCAAACCGAAAACTTGAATATTAACGTTGTGCATTTTTGATACTTTGGAATGGTTAGGGAATAATTTTGCACGAATTGCTTTAATTATCAGTATAAAAGTACTATCATTTATGTGGTAGAATACAATATTTATTGCGCCATCGTACACAAACATGACAATTTATATTACATTAAAAAGTTTATCTCTCAGATAAATCAACTTCCATCCATAATTTCGACGACGGCAACTACACAGACGGTCGAGCCATCAACTGTCACCATCCATGGATGCGCGTGACACGCTGTAACATAAACACACACGAACATTCGCGCAAGCGTCCTGCGCCGCCTAAACGAAACAGCCTGCTGTTTCGTGAAAATGTATGCCTGCGCCTGCGCAGGCATACATTTTCACCGCGCCGTAGAAAGAGAGGGGGATACTTCCTCTCCTACGCCGCGCCGGCTGTCTACTCTCCGTCCGATTTATGAATTTTCGATCAGGTCACGTGTCTGACGCGAGTTTAACATTTTTTACCCATTACAAAAAAAGTGCACAACGCCGCTAAAGAAGTTTTCACTTCAAAAACAGATTCTTTATTACCTTCAGTTGTACAAAAACACTTATCTAAATATTATGCAGCATTACAACTAAAGGAGTGAGTGTTTCCGATCAACTCTGGCACCCAGTGTAAGATTTAACTTGTGTTTAGGATGCCACCGTCCTCGCCTAAAATATGAATACATATCAGTAGTTGTAAGACAACCACAACATAAATATTAATATTAAGACTATTATTTACTAAAAATAAATTCAACTACGATGTGGTTTATTAATGAACCTATGAGAATGTGTATGTTGTGTTAAGAGGGGGATAAATATAGTGAAAACTTGTGTTTATATAAGTCTCTGTTAATCTAATCATCATTACTATTATAAAATAAAGTCACTTCGCTGTCTGTCTGTCTGTCCCTATGTATGCTTATATCTTTAAAACAACGTAACGGATTTTGATGCGGGTTTTTTTAATAGATAGAGTGATTCAACAGAAAGGTTTATATTTATATAACATGCATAATATAGTAAAGAAACACTGATAATTTTAGAGGTTTCTAATGTGATGTCATAAATAAACTAATTTTTTTGCGCTTACATTGCGAACGCTGGCTGAACCCTACGAAATAGATCAAAATAATGTACTACAGTATTGTACACCTTACAAAGTTCTACAAAAAAGTCCGCGATGATATGTATGTCTATCTCTTAGGGATAACCCACAGTAACCATTTTTTATCCTTTAATTTTTAAGAGAAATAATTTACGAAGCGATTTTAAGCATTACAGCATTAATTCTTATCCAATTAAATACATTAGATATGTTTTGCATTTCATGTAGATCAAAATTGCCTTTTATAGCATATCATTAAAATGAATATTTTAGAAGATATCAGAGATTATAATAAAATAGCCGCAGAGCGGCTAGCGGGCCGCTCCGCGTCCGGCCATCTCGCTTGGTAGCGGTCGGGTAGTGCAGGATTAGTAGGATTGATTTTTAATTCATATTACTTGGGCTTCATAGTAAATGCATATCATCATGTGTGTTCGAAGTACTCAAAATAAAGCTAATTGTGTTATTCCAAGTAAGAGACTGCGAAATATGGCTTAGATGTTTAGATTTTTGGATGGATTTGGATTTTTGGTTATCCTGGATACTTACCATATATAGCATACCATAGATATTTTATCCCGGTAGTAGTTGCCCGGGTGATATTTTCCGACAGCTATACGGGCAAAGCCACTGGCCAAAGTACTATTCTTATAACTATGTTTAATTTGGTGTCTGGTAAATAACTGAGTGTTTATATAGGTAGAATAGGAGCGTTAAGAAAAACCAGGAAGACTTATATTCAATTCAATCCAGCCCTATGTCGCAGTCTTTTTACTCTGAATACTATTAGTTTTATTTTAAGGTCCCGGCGACGGACGATCTGTCCATACAAACGTAATACCAAAATCATTTGCAATTTGAGCATATTTCCACCATTTTAAGATGATATTCGGCTTTCGACAGTATTTATCTAGGTTATGGTGACGTTTTTAAAAAAAAAACTGAGCTAAAATGAAGTTTGAGCGAATTGCATTTCGCACATTTTTACAACATAAATGACATGTTTTCTTTTTGTTTTTTCTGCATTAAAACAAAAATATCTGTAATAATGTTTTATCCATAACACAGCTTATATTATCAAGATACAAAATAATGAAAACCAATTTAAAAATCATTAAGTTTTCATTCAACATTTTTGGTATTACGGAACACAGCCAAATTATCATAAATTTTCAATAGCGAGTAGTGCTATCGCGTCTCACAAAAATGTCAATGTGTGCGCGGTCGTACGGCTGGTAGTAGTGTGTTGTGTAGGTACCGCTCGGACATGCATTCACACTAGTGCAACATGCATTTTGGGCGTACTTTTATTTGTTTATTCAATTGTATTGTGATATTTCTGACATTATTATTGACATTACTATGGAACTTGGATTTTGATTTTTCTTCTGATTTGGTATCGAGTACAGAGACTGAATGACTGATCAGAATGTCGAGCATTCAGACGATTTTTTATTTTTGTTTTATGGGAAATCATCAAATGACTTCTCCCGTTCTGGGCGGATCGGGAGCGCGTGTCAGACTTTTACTGACTAAAACCCACCCATATTCCATTAGTTGCCCATATGCCAGGGCCACGGTAACTCTTTCGAACGAATCTCGCGACCCTGGCAGGAACTTTGCTTTGTATACGGACCTGGATTTATTGTTTACGATTCGGTTTGGCTGCCAACATGGACTCCGAACGTTGGGATTTGTCTCACAGTAAGTACCTATTAGCCAACGATATATTATAATAAGTTACCTGTCTAATATTTTCTTGGCTACTAATTGTTTACTTACATATTTTTAAACTCAGCCCAATGAAATAAAGATATTTTTTTTCGTGGTTCGAGTTTAATAGTAGTAAGTACCTAACTAAGTATATTTTGTATAAGTTAGTATTTATCTACCTATCTAGGTACAGGTTAATTATGTTATGACTTAACACACGTTCCCACGGACGTAATAAAATCGCTGTTGGTTATTTTCGTGCACTGGGTCTTCAAGATACTGCTCAGCGCCAAGAGGCGAAAATCCAACTGTGCTTCGACGTGCTGAGACTCACCCGCACTGCACTCTGTTGTATTCTCAACTAGTTTTTGCCCGCGGCTTCGCCCGCGTAGATGTCAGAAATTATCGCAAGAGGACGTATAACCGCGGTAAGAATGTATTAATCCATTTTATACATACATAAAATTACGCCTTTATCCCATGGGGGTAGGCAGAAACTACGGAACGCCACCTGCTACGATCCTTATATATCTTGTGCGTTTGATGTACTTAAAATAAAACTAATAGTATTCAGAGTAAGAAGACTGCGACATAGGGCTGGATTGAATTGAATATAAGTCTTCCTGATTTTTCTTAACGCTCCTATTCTACCTATATAAACACTCAGTTATTTACCAGACACCAAATTAAACATAGTTATAAGAATAGTACTTTGGCCAGTGGCTTTGCCCGTACAGCTGTCGGAAAATATCACCCGGGAAACTACTACCGGGATAAAATATCTATGGTATGCTATATATGGTAAGTATCCAGGATAACAAAAATCCAAATCCATCCAAATATCTAAACATCTAAGCCATATTTCGCGGTCTCTTACTTGGAATAATACAATTAGCTTTATTTTGAGTACTTCGAACACACATGATGATATGCATTTACTATGAAGCCCAAGTAATATGAATTACAATCCTACTAATCCTGTACTACCCGATCGCTACCAAGCGAGATGGGCGGACGCGGAGCGGCCCGCTAGCCGCTCTGCGGCTATTTTATTATAATCTCTGATATCTTCTAAAATATTCATTTTAATGATATGCTATTAAAGGCAATTTTGATCTACATGAAATGCACAACATATCTAATGTATTTAATTGGATAAGAATTAATGCCGTTTTGCTTAAAATCGCTTCGTAAATTATTTCTCTTAAAAATTAAAGGATAAAAAATGGTTATTGTGGGTTATCCCTGAGAGATAGACATATACCATCGCGGACTTTTTGTAGAACTTTATAAGGTGTACAATACTGTAGTACATTATTTTGTTCTATTTCGTAGGGTTCAGCCAGCGTTCGCAATGTAAGCGCAAAAAAATTAGTTTATTTATGACATCACATTAGAAACCTCTAAAATTATCAGTGTTTCTTTACTATATTATGCATGTTATATAAATATAAACCTTCCTGTTGAATCATTCTATCTACTAAAAAAACCCGCATCAAAATCCGTTGCGTAGTTTTAAAGATATAAGCATACATAGCGACAGACAGACAGCGAAGTGACTTTATTTTATAATATGACTGATGATAATGATAATGATGCTCGGTTCAACACTGACAGTTGAAAATGCGATCTTATTACGTCCGTGGGAACATAAGTTTCACCATAATTAACGTAGTTTTAATTTCTGGGATAAGTAATTGCCAGTATAGAAAATAACAGAAATCGATTCTGTAAACGATTCTGAACAATTTACTAAGTATCGTAATGTTCATTTATTGTGTTACACACACTATTTAAACCTACTTCTACTATCCTTCACCAGTTTTTATTTATTTGTTGGTATATTGGCATAGCTAGCTGACATATGGCGAATACATAATCAGTCTATAACATTCCCACTGCTGGGATCCAAGCCTCCTTTCTGAGAGGGAATGCGCCGTAATCTACAACGCGGGCCCAGTGCGGATTGGTAGATGTCTGATGTCTTCGATTTTTTAATTCTAAGACATGCCGGTTTCCTCACGATGTTTTTCTTTACCGGTGCGAGAGCAATGTTGATGAAATTATTTATACAAAGTAAAGCACGTCCCTGGGTTCGAACCCGCTACCTATAACTCGTAAGTCGGGGCCATTACCACTGGGCCACCACTGCTCTTGCAGATATGGTAAATAATGTATCGTAATATTCTGCGCCTTGTAATTACTTTGCCTACCTACTATTGTATAGAATCAAGTTTATGTAACTAAACAGACAGCTGTGCTAATGGGGAGTTTGTTGCGCCGCTTCTTCTCCAATAAAGCACTAGGAATTGGTGACGGGCGGGCAGTTTGTAGGACTATTTTATGTAATTTTCACGTTCGAAAAGTGCTGATTCTAAACCTAGCTCAGCTTAGGAGAGTAACGTGTACATTAAAAATAAATGTTAACTAAAAGTCTTTGTTTCTTATTTATCCTCTTTTATATCAGCACATCGCGTAAATATGTATTAATTATTGGAATATTTGTCTGTTACTAATATTTTGCGTAACACTTTTAGTGACTTGTATTCATTATTTGTAAGTAGGTAGCTTTTGCCGGCGACTTCGCCCGCTTGGAGGTTAGAAAATGCATATAAACCTTCCTCATAAATCACTCTATCTATTGGTGAAAACCGCATAAAAATCCGTTGAACATTTTTTGATTTCTTCGCAAGTAGGCAGACAGACGCGGCGGGGAACTTTGTTTTATAATATGTAGTGATAACAATTTTTAAAATTAGTAAAAAGAATACTTACTTACATAAATATGACAGATGGACTCACAACGTTCATGTATCAATTTATAGAAGACCACAAACAACATAATTATACATTGTTTTACAAGTACCAAGTTAGGAAAGGTATGTAAGACTGTACAAAAGGCCTAGATCTCGAGATATTGTAATAATTTGAGATACCGACATTTTAAAGAAATTTCCACAAAACGCATTACTAGTCTGTACATTTACTAACGATTCCCCAGAGTAGTCAACAAAAATAAAGCAAATAACGAACATACCTTTACTAGTAAATAAAAATGCGTCGAGTCGTTATGAATAAAGGGTAGGTACAACTACTCACTCACACACGGCTGCATACCGCGTCATCGTTGGCCTTCTATTGTCAAACAGAGATAGCAATATTCCGACCGAATTTTGCCTTAGCGTCGGCTCGTGGTTAGCGAGCTTAGGCGCCACGTTCTTAAGCACATCAAACACACAAGATATGTAAGGATCGTAGCAGGTGGCGTTCCGTAGTTTCTGCCTACCCCCATGGGAAAAAGGTGTAATTTTATGTATGTATAACATGGATTAATACATTCTTACCGCGGTAATACGTCCTCTTGCGATATTTTCCGACATCTACGCGGGCGAAGCCGCGGGCAAAAGCTAGTAATTATAAATATCCCATCAAAAACATAAATGTGAAATGAGAGCCAAGTTCAATATTATGATATAATATATGCCTTGGTTGTTGACTTCAACGACAAAAGAAGTGAGATCTAAATGGGTGCCAAGTTCAATGGTCAGTCCTGACTTGGCTAGTTCTCATATACGAATTATTATGTTCGATGGCTAGTTTCTACCAGCAAGCCAAATTTTCGGAATAATAAAAAAAGAACCGACAAGTAACAGGTTTAAAACTTGCGAAGGCTATAATATAATTCCTATATGAAAACTAGCCAAGTCAAGACTGACCATTGAACTTGGCACCCATTTAGATCTCACTTCTTTTGTCGTTGAAGTCAACAACCAAGGCATATATCATAATATTGAACTTGGCTCTCATTTCACATTTATGTTTTTGATGGGATATCATTACTTTTTGTACATAAGTTATTAGTAGATACTTATTTATAACTTTATAACAAAATTTATACCAAATGGTTTTTGTTATAATTCTTAATAGAATCAATTAAGTGAAAAATTATAATAAAATGATAAAAATTTGCCAGTTTCTGATTTATTCCTTTGTATTCACCTAATTACCTATCTGCATGCCAAATTTGAACTTTCTAGGTCGTCTGGAACTGGGATAGAGTTTTGATCTATAGGTCAGTCAGTGATAAAAATGACGATTTTTGGACGCTAATATCCAAATAACCGTTGGAGATATGTTTATGAAATTTGGAGCGCATATGTATCTCGCAAGTTTCACTATATGAGCCAAATTTGACACGTTTATGTGAAATCGTTTTTGAGTTATGAGGGGGTCAAAAGTGGCTCCAAATGGTTCGTGTAATATTACACACGGTGCTGCTTGCCAGTTCTGTTACTTGAACTTGGCTTGACACGCTGCCGCGTGTCTAGATATGTATGTTTCTAGATACATTAAGAATATTTAACCGATAGAAGTATGGAGTAATGCTTCAGTCTCATCATAACTCAACGTTAGTAGCCACTTTGAGACCTTGGTCTTACAGTCATTGAGGCACCTGGGAGCAATTGTGCATACTTTATTTATTACACGCTGTATATTAGCTTCACTTGTATGTTTGTTTGTAACCGACTCCTTATAGCGCGATTTTGACCCACTTTTAACGACCAGATTTCATTCAAACTTTGCACACCTGTCAAAGACCGATGACAATGCAATAATTTCATAAATTTGTGCCAATATTATTGCCAGGGTTACCAGGACAGCAAAAAAACTGTCTTCGAAAACAACGCTGACGCACGTCACAAACTACGCTGACATACGTCTCAAAATTCGAAACACCCTAAAAAATTGAAAATAAATAATAGTTTAAAAAAACTAAAAAACACGCTTCCATAAAAACTAAGCGTGTTTTTTAGTTTTTTTTTTTTTTAATTTTATTATATAAATGGTTAGATAGTTTACCACAATGACGTTGAGCAACGGCCGTTTTACATCCGCCAGTTGAGCATGCCTCGTAGAATCTACGCTTTTTAACAGCATTCGGCTTGTATATAACAGAGGGATTTTTACGCAGAATAGTACCGAGCACAAAGAGCTGAGCTCACAGTGAGGACCTGACATTCGGTGTAAAGAGCCGAGGTGGGATATCGGAATGGCTTCAAAGTCATGACTTTGAGGACAGCTCTCTGCGCTCGTTCCAGAGGGAGTATGGTTGTCTTGTGGGTCCCACCCCAGACTGTAATGCAGTAGCTTATTATGCTTTGAAACAGGGCGTAATATACAGATTCAACGGTGCGGTAGTCCGCGGAGTGCCTGAGTTATTTTAAAATAAAGTATACAATTTAATGTGACTCTATTATACAATATGCCCCTGGTGTACTTATATAAGTTTTCGTCTGTAAAAATCTTATACCTTTTCTTTTTCACAATACGGTTATAAATTTAGCTTCGTAGGTCAAACAAAAATGTGATACTTACGAGTAGTGTGTGGCAACACGAAAGCTGCACATAGCGAGCGCAGTCATGTTGGAGTAAAATGTCCAGTTGGTGTTCTGACAGGCGACATTCGCCCGTGCGGCTGGCGTTAGCCACGCGTGCAGTCTACGATGCATGGGAACGAGGTTCAGGGAAATTGCTGTCAACCCATTTCTGTTGATCCGTTTCATCGCCTCGGCTGACTTATCCTGGACCATCGCCGCTAAATTTATTATCAATCTGTAAAAACCACAATGTTAGCCAATTTTTCCTATCAGCAATAAACTGCCGTTGTACAGTCAGCGATAAGAGGCGATGCTCATTTTGTATTGATTTATAGAACCTAATTCAATTTGTTTAGATACTAATACGGGTATATATTATGTACAAGTATATAAAATAAAGAAGAGCTTGTCAGACATGGAAAAATCCTCCGCATCGCAGTCAATAGGTATAGTGCCCAAAAGGCTGGCCGCATTGCCACATTGGATGGCAATGCTGTTTTATTGAACAAAAACTGGCCAGCTCTCTGGTCACGTGAAGAGTCGACTAACCGCCTCGCGATGTCCCGAAACACTCGGTGAGCACTCCGGCCGCAAAACATAATTATAGTTTCCAATAATGTTGTTACATTTGCACCAATTGAGGTTACGAATAAATTGTTTTTACCATGCTTTTTTATTTACCATTTAAAAATTTTATTTAACACCACAATTTGCTGCTAAATAAATCTGATTCTTTGTCAAACCGCTAAGAAATTGAGTTGATGAATTATTTGCTGCACAGATAGGAACACCTGTCAGCATATTTTATTGTTAATTAGTTAATCCTATTGATTAGTTTATCAAAAACCTTTATCTAACACCGGCACAATGAACAAAATGCAAAGCTACTAAGAGGGAAGATCCAGGGAAGCCCATGAAATTCAAATACAATTTGCTAGTTAGTGTCAGGCCATATGTTAAAAAAAGTATAATTCGCAACCTGCAAAGACCTTAAGAATATTTCAATTTCGCGGGTTACCTTATCACATCCACTTAAACTCATTATAAATAAGGCACTTTATGAGGCTAGCGATTTACTTTTCAAAGCTTATACCTAAAATATTTATTTTACTATTTACAACATAAACGACATGTTCACAAAATAATTTAGTTAGTAATAGTTTGTGCACGTAGGTATGAGAAAAAAATATTGAGAAAACTTACTGATTGCACGGTTACAAATCATGCTATACATTTCCAGTATAAGCTGACTTCTCATTGTACGGAAAGCCTATACAATGAGAGGTTTAAGAAAACTGGAAATGTATAGCTTGCTTTGTACCCGTGTGTACGTAACTAAATACTAGCAACCGTGCAACCAGTCAATGATCGGCCATAAATCATGGATTAAGATTCGTCAAAATTAATGATACAATAATCATAGATGCAGTGTAGGTACGTACTCATCGCTTTTATGCAACTGGGGCGAGTGTGTCCCTTCAAATGCCAGGTGCACACGTTGGAACTTGTACACGTGGCGCAGCAGTGCGGCCAGAAGTGTAGAGGCGGCACGCGAGGGGTCATTACTCCAGAGAAGCGTTATATTCATCGGCCGCCTGCGCATCGCGCACCGCGCTTTCGGAAATTTCTGGAAGTCCTCATAAGGCCAATATTTGGCAGCAGCAACAGGAATGGTTCCTGCACAATCCCAAAACTCTTATTAGAACTGAAAATTAAAGCACAAAGTACTTTTCCCACAACAATGATATGTTTGGTTTTGTTGAAAATTTTACTAAGAAAATTGAACTAAGTTTGAATTATGTTGATATTTCAAAATTGGTTGCAAGTTATATATACGCTTTTATTTGCACTTGTGTATGAAACAGCTTTTTAGGGTTCCGATTCGTCATGTCTGTCTGTCTATCTGTCCGTCCGTATGTCACAGCCACTTTTTTTCCGAAACTATAAGAGCTACGCTGTTGAAACTTAGTAAGTAGATGTATTCTGTGAACCCAATAAGATTTTCACACTAAAATAGAAAAAAAAAACAATAAATTTTGGGGTTCCCCATACTAAGAACTGAAACACAATTTTTTTTTTTTCATCAAATCCAAACGTATTGGGTATTTATGAATAGGTTTTCAAAAATGGTATTGGTATTGAGGTTGAGTAAACTATTCAGTTTAGAAAAAAATGATTGTAGAAAACAATCATTTTTTTCTAAACTGAATAGTTTGCGCGGGAGACACTTCCAAAGTGGTAAAATGTGTCCCCCCCCCCGTAACTTCTAAAATAAGAGAATGATAAAACTAAAAAAATATATAATGTACATAACCATGTAAACTTCCACCTAAAATTGGTTTGAACGAGATCTAGTAAGTAGTGTTTTTTTTATACGTCATAAATCGTAAACCGCAATTTATCTTTAATTAAATCAACTCAAATATAAAAATTAAAAAAAAATAGTAATAGTTTCATAAACATAAACCTTTTGCATAAACCTAGAATACCTACAGGTTTGTATGGAACCCTCGGTGCGCGAGTCCGACTCGCACTTGGCCTGTTTTTATGTAGTAAAAAGTAATTTCAAAGAACATACAACATTCTAAAATTCAATAAATTACTAACTATACAAATAAATGCGAAATTTCAAGTAAAAGTTTACCAGCTTTTCTAACCTCGGCCCACAGTACCAATAAACTAACCAGGAACATTTTGTATTCCACATTGATATAAAAAAAGAACTTTATTTTCATAACACAATTACAGATTTACATATTTTATATTAAGGCAGTTAAAATGAGCTTCGGTAGTAACACAATGTAATACAAATCTAGGAACTAAAATCTGTAAACAATTATGGAAGACCCTGCCTCTCAAACTAGGTAACCTGTATCTTGAGAGACAGTGATTCAGCTTAGAATGTGATCTATATTATTATAGTAGACTGTGTCGATCTACCTGAGCGATTGAATATAATAAAAACCAATTTAAGTATATATTTACGTGATGTGTGTGTGTGTGTGTGTGTGTGTGTGTGTGTGTGTGTGTGTGTGTGTGTGTGTGGAGTGTGTGCATGTGTGTGCGAGTGTGTGCGTGCGTGCGTGCGTGTGTATGATTTGAGATACCGAGTTAGGCGACGTACTTGAGTAGGGATTCTGTTTGTTGATAGTCCTGTTCTAGTAGCCATTTCGTTAAGTTTGATTTAATTTCGTATTTATTAAGATCGAAATATATTCAGAAGTATCGCGTTTGACTGATGCGTTGAATGCTTGGAGAATGGCTTGTCGCAATAGGTTTGTACCCGACAACCCGTCCTCCCAGAGACAGTGGGACATGCCGCTCTGCAGTATTACACAGAATACCCTCGTAAACACGTCACCTAATACTGTTGAGCGTGCCCGTCTGCTGGCTGTGGAAGAATGGGAGTCAGGCTTGTAGCTTCAGGTGCTACAATCGTGGATGATTCATCGTTTCGGTACTATATAGGTACTATGATGGATGACTCATCGTTTCGGCTCACTGCGTGTCTGTGCTTGGGCGCACCTTGTATTACTCCGCATGGGCACCATGGCCTGTCCTGCTGCAGGAGCACAGGGTGCATAGCAAGGCACGCCAGCTTCAAAGGTATTATTCGTCGAGCCCTTGTCACCGCCGACAAACCAGCGGTATTAGAACCAAACGGCTTGGTAAGTGACGAAGGAAAGAGGCCAGACGGCATGACGTTACGCGGTCGGGTTTTTCAACTTTTTTTATTTTAATTAATAATATTATTATAAAAACATTAATTGGTGGGCAGTAAGTATTACGTAACTGAATTGTGTTGTGTTATCTTATCATTACTTACTAATGACTATTGTAATGCGTTCCGATGTTATTTCCTGCATAATGCACAGACCTACTTTATCACAATTGTTAAACTGCATTATACAATATTTAAGGAAAACTAATTATAGAACTGTTAATTAAAATGTTATCACCTGTTATTGTAGCTTTTTGTTATTTTTATTAATTTGCGACCATATTTTGTTTCCATATGTAAAAGCTGTTGAAAAGTTCAAACTTTAAAATTTATTGATTGTTATTTTTATTTCTTTATTTATACGCATGTAGTATATTCAAAGAGTCCAGCAGCTGCCATAAACCCTTTTACAGCACGACAATTTGGCCTTAAATACATCTTCAGTCAATCAATCAAATCATTTATTTGCAACGAATGTACGGTACATTAAAATACAGGTGTAGCAGATAGGAGTAAGCCATGTACATTCTGCCTGGCAATAAGCACACAAAAATTATATTTTTTATGAAGCTATTCTTTCTATACCTACTTATGTATATTATAAAGCTGAAGAGTTTGTTTGGTTGAACGCGATAATCTCAGAAACTACTGGTCCAAATTGAAAAAAATCTTTTGTGTTGGGTAACCTATTTATTGAAGAATGCTATCTATAGGTTATATAACATCACGCTGCAATCAAAAGGAGCGGAGCAGTAACGAAAAATGAACGAAAACTGGCAGGCAATTCGATGCGACGGGAAGAGTCAGGGGAGCAAAATATTGACGCGGACGAGTCGCGGGCAGAAGCTAGTATGGTATATGTCACCGTCAAATTGTAAATACCGTTAGATTACAATCTACCTAGCGAGATTATAATCTGTCGAAAGATTATGAACCGTAACATACTGCTTACAATTTAACGTATTATTTTTCGTAAGATTACAATCTCTCGAAGTGAAACCGTCAAATTGTGGAACTGCATGCGACGAAACGCATCTGACGCGCTGATTTGTTGAATGTCAATTGACAATTCATAAAATTACAATTATTTAAATGTTACTTTAGAATAAATTTAAAATAATGTATCATCATCGTCATCAGCAACCTATAATGTTCCACTGCTGGAACACAGGCCTCCTCTCGGTGAGAGAGAGTGGGCCATAATCCACGACGCGGGCGCAGTGCGTGTTGGTAGATGTTACAAGTCTTCGAATTTTTGAGAGCAGTGGTGATGAAATAATTTACACAAAGCAAAGCGCCTGCTTGGGTTCGAACTCACGACCTACTCACATGTCACGACCGTTACCACTAGGCCACCACTGCTCTAATAATAATGTAGATGAGGTAGATATGTTCAAAATAATATTCGTTATATGCATTTATTAGGCACACTGTTTTTTTTATGTTTTGTCCATTATAGAAAGAAAAATTGTTTATTCTGCACAAACTAAACGCACATTATGAAAAACTAGCTTCTGCCCGCGACTTCGTCTGCGTAAATGTCGGTTATCGCGGACGCAGACAAAGTCACGGAATAAAAAGTAGCCTATGTCCTTTCTCAGGCTCTAAGCTATCCGTGTACCAAATTTCATTTAAATCGGTTCAGTAGTTTTAGTAGGAAAGCGAGACAGACAGACTGACCGACATAGTTACTTTTGCATTTATAATATTACAGCCTTACTAATAAAAAATCTCTACACAGTCGTTCTACGACTGTATAGTTACACAATGAATAAACCTCGGGTAAAGTTGCACACGTGTTAAACATCCCTTAAACAAGACCCTACCAATAAACATTGTATAAGCTATGAATAGTTACACATCTCTTAAGCATCGTTTCTAATTCACATTGGCAACACCCACCAAGTGCGTTCAGAAATCAAACTGATTTTAATTTCGTAATGCGTTTAATTAACTGTAAATAACGACAAATCGACTGAAAATTACATTTTTGTTTATTTTATTATAACAAATAGTTCGTCTTATTATAATTATTTAATAATTTTAAGTGTTTTTTCATATCGGTGAAAAATGTGAGTGGATTGTTAATGGTTTCAGAACGAATCTTGTTTCCAATGCCTTAGTAAACTTGAAAAAAAAGTATGTCACCCCATTTTCGTGTCGTTTGTGGTATTTTATTTTCTTGATTTTGTTTGTTTTCTAAATAAAAGTATGGCAAATGAAGCTACAGTCCCAAAAAGGAAAAGAAGTGCCAACATTGTCTCATAATTTATTGATTCAACAATTCTTCTAGTTCTATTATTAGACAAAATTGTTGTATTGTTTGGTTGCTTTAATATAGCCAAAAACTTGATCTTGAGTAATAATAATATACCTTATGATTTTAGGTGCAATCATTATTTACCAACTACTTACCTAAATTCAATCTATGTTGAGAAGAATTATTTTTATTTTTTAAAGTGATGTTTTTAATGATAATAATTTTGTTTTTATTATATTTTTAATCTTAAATAAAGAAATTGTTAAAATACAATCTTTCTTTACAATTTTTTAAAAATATCACCCCTATATTCCTTTTCTAAGCTGGTGGACGCTAAATGGTCCATGGGTGGACGCAATGTGGATTTTGTGGACGCAAACTGGGTAAAACGCCGAATTCTGAAGTTTATCTATTTAAAAAAAAAAAACAAGATGTTTCGAACAAAACAGAAAGTTAATCTTAAAATAGACTATTTATTGAACACATTACAAAAAAAAATTCATAGAAATTTGTGCTGGCATATTTTTATTATCGCCGTCAAACTTGTCAACTGCACGAAATGGACGCGAACAGGCGAAATGACCCCATATTTGTATTTGAAATCACTTTCATTCAAGAGAAAGGGCTCGGCACGATTTTGGTATATTTTTCGTTTTCTTGTAACTTGAGTTCTTTCTTGTAAATCCCACTGATCGAATAAATCGAAGTAATTTAGGTAATCCATATTAGAAATCGTAAAAAATTGATAACAAACACGTTCAGTCAACTGTCCGCAAACTTATACAAGAGCTACACAAGGGCACCCGAGTGAATATACCATGTGTAACTATTGTTCTTCAGTAAAACAGATGTGTACAACCATTACGTCAAAAATGTTTTTATTAGTAGCCCGATGCATTATAACATGTGTATAACGACTGTATACGCTTGCGTTAGACTTTATTAGTAAGGCTGTTAGTGTGGATAGTGTGGATAAAATGAGATAGATATAGAAAACATAATTATCTTAACTTGGGTCGCAATTTTTCTAAACTTAGTGCAGTGGCAATCCCTGCTGGATTATCAACGTTGTTCAACTATTTCAATTAACAAAACTGTTTTGTAAATCAACTAACGGTTGTATAAAACAGCATTTACGACACCCTCACAACCTTCCAATCACCGCGGTACCACTTTCAGATTTCGTCTTATACATTTACTCTTTTTTAGGGTTCCGTTGCCAAATGGCAAAAAACGGAACCCTTATAGATTCGTCATGTCTGTCTGTCTGTCTGTCTGTCTGTCCGTCCGTCCGTATGTCACAGCCACTTTTTTCCGAAACCATAAGAGCTATGCTGTTGAAACTTGGTAAGTAGATGTATTCTGTGAACCGCATTAAGATTTTCACACTAAAATAGAAAAAAAACTATAAATTTTGGGGTTCCCCATACATAGTACTAAAACTCAAAAATGGTTTTTTTCATCAAACCCATACGTGTGGGGTATCTATGAATAGGTCTTCAAAAATGGTGATGAGGTTTCTATTATCATTTTTTTCTAAACTGAATAGTTTGCGCGAGAGATACTTCCAAAGTGGTAAAATGTGTGTCCCCCCCCCCCCCCGTAACTTCTAAAATAATAGAATGACAAAACTAAAAAAAATATATGATGTACATTACCATGTAAACTACCACCGAAAATTGGTTTGAACGAGATCGAGTGAGTAGTTTTTTTTAAAACGTCATAAATCGTAGACCGCAATTTACCTTACATTCAATCAACTGAAATATAAAATAAAAAAAAACATTTATTTTTAAACCGAGAATACCTACAGGTTTGTACGGAACCCTCGGTGCGCAAGTCCGACTCGCACTTGGCCGGTTTTTTATAAAAAGTTTTTATTTTTAACTTTTTTGTTATGGTAGATACCCCGCACTAATCTAATCGCGTTATTCATTCATTTGTCGCGCAAAAACCTAATGCAAATTTAAGACTTATATGGTTTTCACATGGATCCCATTGTCCGAATGGAACCAAATAAGATCATTCGGGAAGCACCAACTTTTAAATAAAAAAAGAATCGTCAAAATCGGTTCACCTAGTCAAAAGTTATGAGGTAAAACATAAAAAAACAGTCTAATTGATAACCTTCTCCTTTTTTTGAAATCGGTTAAAATACCTAGGTATAATCGTTGATCAGCGGGTATCTTGGCATACTCATACAGATATAGTCATGGCTTCTATGAGAAAACTTATGGATATTTAAAAACCAAACACGTGACAACTAAAAAATTTTTACTGAAATCTGCATAATGCATACTTGTGTGGGGGGTGAGATAAAAACGAAGTTTCTTGAGCTAGAGCGAGCACAGAGGTCTCTTATCAAGGTCATTTACACCAAACCGTACAGATTCCCAACCATTGAGTTATAATCCCTTAGCAGTATTTTCACAGTCAGAATATTATAAAAAAACATAATAAAATTACGTTTTTTCTGGATACTGTTATATAATACAAAAGAACGAAAATAATATTTACGATTATTCTTCCCTTCTAAAGTTCCAACTATCTCTAATGAGAACGAGCATTTCGAGTGATGAATAGCGAATAACGTGAGGAACCTTGGCTTCCAATCCCTTAATCGTACCTGGGTCACCCATGTACACTTAGGACTTTACATAACCCCAAAGGAATAACCCAATAGCTATGATATCACACGATCTACGCGGCCAATTCACCAGTCGGAAGGAAAAAAATTATATACTCCGAATTGTTCTCGCAAGGAAGTCATGATTTCGCGGCCTGTATGACAAGTAGTACTACCGTCTGGTTGTTATCATATCGTCCTGAATTTAGGATAAAGTACAGATTCAGAATAGACCATGTTAACCGCTGTTAAGTTAAATAAATGTCAATAGTTTATTATGATTATAAAGATAATCCGATAATATTGTTATATGTTGTTTTACTTTTGAAAAAAGTACCTCGAAATGAATTACCCATTACTACAAGCTATCTTAAAATTACACAAAGTCCTGCCCTGACTCTTATCATCTGTAAAAAAGATAAAAATACAGTGTAGCACCAGTAAAAATAGTTAAAACTGCATGTGCCAAAAGAATATACGATAAAAGTTCCGCTTCGGCGTTTTTTGTTGGGGTATGTAAGTAGGAAAGTACCCAAAACCGAAAACCTAAGGTGGTTTTACACTAGCGTGAGAAAAATATGAAGGTACTAACTTTTCTGGGTTTTTTCAGCTAGGCGGGAGCATATCGGGTGTTCGGTCTCGTAGGCTTCGGCTTCGGCTTCGCCTATTATGTCGGGCGTGCATGGTTCGGAAGGTCTACCAAATTGATATAAGGCAGAAGTGCTGCTCATCAGTAGTGCCAGCACGGTCAACGCCAACACGCCCTGCGCCGTAGACATGTCGCCTGCAATGCGGATGGGTGACTGGTAGCAGGAGGCTCGGGACATGTGCCACCGAACACTGGGCGGTAACGACTGCCCGTTGCTGTACCTGCAATATATTATAACTCCTCCTGAAAACAAAATGCTACACATTCGTCGACTGACGTCACTGTAGGTGATTTGTGTTTGCTCTAGAAAAAGCATCGATGAAATTGAATCGTCGTTATTTCTCTGTTTTTGATAGTTGTTGTTTCAATTATTTTTCGTTTAGATTCTCTTACATAATAAGTATATTTTTATACGATTTTTTTTTTCATTATTTTAATTATTTAAAGTCAGAAACGGAAAAAAATATAGGATCACTTCGTGTTCCGTCTATCTGTCTGTCAAGACGCTTTTTCTCTTGAACACATTGGCTCAGTAATAACAGCTGCACGGGTCGATTAAGCTACGCTTGCTGTATTAAATTCATTAATATTGGCATTAATTTTGCCACAACTATGATTTCTCAATTTACTTGTATTAATATATAAGAAAATAATTAAGTAGTAACCAAGGGCTAGTTTTTACCTTGGCCAGAGGTAAACGTTGCCATACAACGTGGTCATGTCGCCAGTCTCTTGGGTACATTACCAGTCGACAGCGATGCGTATGAATTTTTCAACGCTAAATTTTTATATGTAACTATATTTAGTTAGGTTATAAGTTTCCCATATTATTATAAATAGGTTATTATTATTAGAAACATTCCACTGAATTCTACTCCTTCTCTTGACATCAGGAACTGTTAAAACTATTGCAGTTTTAAAAAGAAGATTAAAACAACACTATCTGTCCACATCGTCTAGTTATGTATGTATTTATTATTTTAATTTTATTATATTTATTAATATTTAAGTGATACTCATTTAAGAAGTCTGCATGTAACCATATTATCATATTATTTGTATAATTTTATTAAGTGAATTTTTTAGATTAAATATTAATTTTATTTTCTATTTTACTCTTAACACGCTGTCTACATCTCTTTATTTTCTCTTCGATCGCAGGTATGCTGGTAGAGATTCCTTTAGAAATAAGCATCGCCTCTGTACCTATTTTTCTGTTATTTCCTTCTTTTCTGTACATATGTTGTGTCGTGTAACATAAATGATTTAATTAATAAAAACATAGTTTTCCTTGTAAACACTTCAAAACAATACACGTATTTCCTAATTAAGATAAAATTGTTCTAAACTTATCAGGTAAGGTACCTATAATAACAAGATTAGAAACAAACTAAATAATCATTCACCTAATTGGGTATTTTAACATTAAAACCTGGCCAAGTGTGAGTCGGACTCGCACACAAAGGGTGAGTACCACCGTACAATATTTTACACCAAAAAACAAGTTTCTTGTATGTACGTTGGAAAACTGTTGTTATTGACAACAGTCAACAGTAACAGTAAGGTCAGGAGTCTGTTCATGCTGGAGATTCTTCTTCTTACTGGTGTGATTTGAAAACTAGCGTTCTTCAAGGCAGTTTACTTTCCCCTCTTTTATTTTATATTTTTATTAATCTTGTAACTTCAGAACTTCCGTGTGCATATCTTCTGCAAGCAGATGACTTGCAGTTGTACTCTCAAGGGACGGTTGATGAATTACCTATCGTTATTAGCAAACTAAACAGAGACTTGATAGCCATAAAATCCTGGCCCGATAGATTTGGTGTAGCTGTAAACCCTACGAAGTGTCAGGTGATTATCTTTGGCAATCCTCGTTGTAGCAAACTGGTTGGTACAATCTTGCCACCAGTTCTCTTTAACTGTACGATTGTTCCTTTTAGCACGGACCTGAAGGACCTAGGCTTGCATATTGATAGTTCCCTGAACTAGTATACTAAAGTCGATAAGGTGAGCTAAAAGGTTACTGGAACGCTGCGGGCTCTGTACCGATTGATCGAGTACAAAGATAATCAAATCAAATCAATTTATTTCGGGCTACAAAGACCCATAACATAAATACCTTACAGACTAACATACATACAAATAAAAAACAATGTAAAACTATTGTACACGAAGTGACGGCGTCGTGTTGCGCTGCGTGGTGTCGCGTAGCCTTCCGCGGAATCGCCGATACACGAGCCCCTTCGGCCAAAACTCTGCCTTGAGGAAGGTCTCGATTTGAAGAGTTGGAACTCGCACCACGAATGACTTGAAGTTGAATGCTTGTGCAGTCCTGGTCAAACAGTTGTTGAGAAAAAAAGATCTCGACAGACTCCGCATCGAAATCCGTTGCATAGTTTAAAGATCTAAGCACACACAGGGACAGAAAGAGGGAATCGACTTTGTTTTATACTATGTAGTAATGATATTCGGACGAAGCCGCTGGCAAAACTACTAGTTAATACTAAACTATCTTTCTAAAATCGATCGGTTTTTTTTTTATGGCAGCGGGCCTTAAAACTATAAAGTTAGGTAAAGGTTAACACTTTTTGAAGTAGCTAGTGTAAATCCAGCTTATTGTCTTAAACTTACGAGTGTTCTTACAAGCTTACATGGTAACTTTAGGGAACGTCCCTCAAGACACTTAAAAACTTATCCGATACCCACTATCAAAATTCCCGGTTTTTCCGACTTACAATGTATACTAGAAACTAACTGACCCTACTGATGTTTTGTCCAATTTCTATCATTCAATAAAAATCCCATAAAAAACAACGAAAAGTTTTTATCACCTACATCAATGTTCCCACTGATAGCGTCGTAATCCACCACAGTTGGTAGACATCACGATTTCTAATCTTTGGTTCTAGGACATGCCGGTTTCCTCACGATGTTTTCATTGACCGTTTTGAGAGCAGTGGTGTTAAATTAAATATGCAAAGTGCTTGCCTGTGTTGGATATCACAACCGCGACAACTCATAAGTCACCACTTACAAATCTCACTCTCTCTCTCTCTATCTCGCTCTCTCTCTCTCTCTCATCTCTCTCTCTTTCTCTCTATCTATCTCTATCTATCTCTCTCTCTCTATCTCTCTGTCTAATAACTGAATTCAGACCATTAGAACATTCAAGAACAAAAAAATTACATATCAATCCAGATGTTCTTATGTGATGCGCATACCTCTTTGTAATCAACTACGCTTTATCTATAAGATAATGTAAGTGGTCACGTCTGACAGACAAACGTTTTTGTTGGTGCGTCCGTGTTTTGGACACGGTCGTCAGTGTTGTATGAAACACCATGGAAGTTTATGGAAGACACGGCACGCGGCGACACGACCGCTTGGTGTCATCTCCGTATACAATGCAACCCAGCCATAGTCAAACAATATTTTTATGGCCCGATTAACACGCCGTACCGTACAAAAACGGTCCGTGTACCAAGAGACGAATGCAATGATTCAACAAGCTACCAGCTACATGTTAGGTCAACATCAAATGCATAGAGATACCCACCACGGGACACAACTATACAATAAGTAAAGTCAACCTTATTGCAACGGCAATCAATATCACAGTAATTTTGACAGTTATGCAAACGCAGAGGTAAATCAACTGTGCATGGACTGTAGGTTGTCGTATCTTTATTTTTTCTATCGGTAAATTAGTGATGAAGTTATACTAGGTAAATCTAATAATATCTAAATGAGTCCTTACCTAGTATCGGTATTTAAATTATATTAATAAAATAACCACAATACAGAATATGTGGGTATCACATATATTCTGTGTTGTTAATCACCCACCTCCATTAAATACGTTCCCCGTAAATTTTTACCTCAAATAATAGAACATTTCACCGGCATTGGGAACTGACACCAGGAAATTAGAAAGCTGAAAATATATTTCGCAACAACGAAGGTTTGATATTACTCTGTCAAATATTTGTACGTGTACCAGGGCCGCAGAAAATCGAAGAAATTAAATGTAGTTACAAAAGAAAGGAACGAAATCAAAGTGCTGACACGTCGCAAACTGTCATAAATCTGGGGATAGAGGAATGAAAGGGAAACTGACCCCGTTTTCTGGCACACTAAATGTGAAAGTTGAGAGTGAATAAAATAATACTTTCGGTCGGTAATGAGGCCGTGAAGCCACCTATCAATATCGCACACAAACTCGATAGCTGGAACGCCGCGGGCCGGGCAATACGAATCCGAGCCCTTTTTTTTGCCTTCAACTCACGTAGAGGTCCCAAGATCAAATTTCCTCGTAATAAATGTGGGTATTCATTCGTATTAAACATTTCTGATCCAGCCACTGGTGACGATCGGACAATTTGTGTTTCCATATCCAGTGAATTGTTTATCCAGTAAATTATTTCAGCTGAGTATAGTGTTCAATGTTATGTCGGTATATTGCCGTGTGCTAGCTGACATATAGCAAATAATATATTTAATGTTTTGTTTTTCGTAATATTAGGTAACTACTTACATATCACAACATAGTATAAAACAAAGTTGCTTTCCTCTGTCTTTCCCTATGTATGCTTAGTCCTTAAAAAACTACGCAACGGATTTTGATGTATTTTTTTTAATAGACTGATTCAAGAGGAAAGTTTATACGTAAATACACGGGCTAAGCAGCTGACAAATACTAGTTCAAAATAAAATAATTTATAAACAAAAATATCATATATTTCTAATTTTTAATGTGAATAACAGGTTTACTTCTACACTAGATATTGGACAACATACTAAAAAAAAATATGTTTTTATTTTTCTAATTATACTTACATACTAGCTGTGCCCGCAACTTCATCCGCGTGGAATAGTGACTTTTCGGGCAGCATATTTTGAATTACATATACCGTCGTTTGAGCAGCTTAAAATATACTTTACAGTAATGTTATCGTTGTTGTTTATCGGGGATGAAAGCATACAGGCTCCTAAGATTGCTAACCCATGACAGAGCCACATACAACTGACCGTACGAGAAACAGCTGATACTTAGATGTACACCCACAACTTTCAGCGTCTGACCTTGGGCTTTATTAATTGTCATCGCAAAACATAGGCTGACTGGACACTGGACTCGTTTAAAACTAAATGAAAAATTGTTTAGAATGAGAGGAATCCGAGGAATGAAAACACTTTCACCTTTTCCACACCCTGTTACTCGTAATCTCTGCTTCTATCAGATTTAGTTGTAAATTGGTCACTTTTAACCTTTGCATTTTGCCATTGCAAAGTTTTGGGAGGCTTGACTTGGTTTGTTGACTTTTATTTTTATTTTATGTGCTAGTAGTCCAGGAGCATTGAAGGATTCTAAAAATTCTACTTGGTAGCTTGTAGATTCTCCTTCTTCCATGACTCTGTTAATAGAAATATACTCAACATAATCCCTCGGAACATAGCTCAAAATTTCAGCGTTTATTGTTGCTGCTTGGTCGTTTCGTAGCGTCAAAATATCTCTTTCGCAAAGCCAGGAATTTTCGCAAGTTGGTATTTGCGTTG
Organism: Aporophyla lueneburgensis; assembly: GCA_932294355.1. Lineage (NCBI taxonomy): Eukaryota > Metazoa > Arthropoda > Insecta > Lepidoptera > Noctuidae > Aporophyla > Aporophyla lueneburgensis. The sequence continues at coordinate 19,326,948 of OW028745.1, read as the reverse complement.
CGTTTCCATACACAGATGATATGAGGTCTCGCATTGATGAAACTATGTTGCATAGGTTTTCATTAAGAACAACTTTTCCTTGTTCCTGCGGATACACACCGTTACCAATCTTAAGTAGCAAATCTGAAAATTCTTTAGCATTTTCGTTGCTTCCAATTTGCGCACGCATATTTAATGTCAAATGCAAAGGGATAATGTAATGCCACAGTCGAGAACTCTTTAGGCAGGCTCTAACTTCATCAGCCCTTATTCCACGTGGTATTACTGGGAGAGTATGACGAAAATTGCCACAAAAAAGCATAGTAATGCCACCCACGGGTTGATCATTTTGCTTGACATCACGCAACGTTCTGTCTACTGCTTCTACTGCTTTTCGATTGGCCATTGTGGACTCATCACATATAATAAGGCTACAATCACGAAGAACCTTAGCTTTATTGCTGTTTCTTGAAATATTACAAACAGGGCTTTCTGTACGGTCCAAATCGATCGGAATTTTGAACATTGTGTGAGCAGTTTTCCCACCTGGCAACAATGTGGCTGCTATGCCTGATGAAGCGACATCAAGCGCGATTTTACCTTGGCTTCGTACCTTCGCCAAAATAACTTTCGTAAGAAATGCTTTACCCGTTCCACCGGGTGCATCTACAAATAGCATTTATCCCAAAGTACTATCAACGCTGCGGCACACCCGATCAAATATCAAACGCTGTTCATCAGTTAGCCTCGAGACATCAGTTTGTAAAATTTCGACCAAGTCAATTGGATCATAGTTGGTTTCCATCGCGTAATCTCTATTAATACGTTCACCGTCAAATGATGCCTCCGGCATGCCATATTTTGAAATAGGATTACCCCGAATTGATGTAACTATATCTTGAATAGCCAACAAACAACGATTCAATTGACTTTCACGTAATCTATCCTCAATTGGGTTGTTGTCATTAAGTTGTACGTGCCTAAAAAAATCCTCAGCCAATTTGTTCTGATACTTATACCACAACTGTGCAGCGTCAGAAAGTGCACAAAACACCAGCATGACTGCAAACAAATGTCGCAACCGATGAGGACTTTCGCTAATACTTGCTTCTGACAAAGCATCATCCCAATGTTGATCCCCATCCAGCAAATGACGTGCTCGGCAAACGGCTTGGTATGTAGGGTGTACGATATTGTCAACCTTTCGGAGATCGGCAAAAGAAGTAGGCCCTCGGACAACGTGCAGCAGTAGGCGCAGGTAAAAGCATTCGGAGTTATTTAGATGAACCGTATAAACCCTACAAATGACATGATCTTTAAAAATACCTTGTTCACCTACTACAGCTGTTCCACGTCTCCTGCGGTTAAAAATACCCTGTTGTTTATTATAGGTATAATACGATGGAACTTCGTTGTATTGTATAAGAGTGTCTTAGCAAATGCGTCTATTTCGCAAAGATTAAAGAAAGCGAGCAGAGTGGTTCGTCTTGGGTTGTCCAAACGCTCCGTTACATTATCAGGGTTGAAGTATATTCTATGTCCACCTTGGCGACGCACGGGTGGATATCTCTCGTGGATCGAAAAACTTAAAATACGCCAAACTGCCTCAGAGAAGCTTATATACCGGCTCGACTGAAACCTTGTAACTTCTCCTCAGATTCCTGTGATCGAACTAATCTCATCCTTTTAGCATTTCTGCTACATTGGGAGAGGTTGGATCTTCTTCGAGCATTCTTACAATAAAATAGTACTTACTACTTAACACACAGTTATTAAGTAAACACGTACTATCGTAAACAATTAAATTATAAGTACTTACAGATTATTATACAGTCTAAAATTATCATAGTTTAAGTAATAAGTGTTAAGACGTGTAAACCAAACGTATTAACTTTATAAAACAAAAGAATTGCTAGAAACATTAATTACTAACCTGAGCTAATGAACTTATACTTAATAAAGAAAATCAAGAAAATAAATGCTTAACCTATACCAAATACTTATAATATTTATATACAAACCTTAAATAAACATTAAGATGAGTAAATACCCAAAAATCAAGGAAAGAACCGCCTGACCTATACCAAATACTTACAATATTTATTTACAAAATTTTAAAGAAAATTAAGAAAAAGAAACTAACTTACAGACCCTAAAATATAAATAAATGAAATAGGTATGCAAACAGCCAGTATTCAAGTGAATCGCAATAATCGAATGCAACTCTCAGCGCGCTTTATAAAGGTACGGACGCGCAGGCGCGAGGCGTGTACGTACATAGAATACCTTAACAAATGTTCGCCATGTTTCTTTAAATTGACATAACTTTTTAATTTATGAACCGATTGACATGAAATAAACATTAAATATTAAGTGAAGCTTACTACAATATATCAGTGAAAACCGCTCTATATATGCTGGCGTCTGTACATTGTAGGTCCAGTGCGCAAAAAAATTTCGCCGCGATCCGCGTCGTGCGTACGTGGACTAAGATTGAAATAGTTTTTTGGTTTTATACCTACCCTAGAAGCTAAGTAAGTACTTAAGGTTGTTCACCGAATAAACCACTCTATTTTGAGAAGGAAGATAGCCATTTAATATTATACATATTTGTCTTTCATTACCCATACGATTGCTTTGCACGTAAAAATTCATTAGATCGAATATAAAAGTCTGTGAGACGAGTCATTCCCAAGAATATGGAGATAATAAAAATGGCGAACAAGCAAATTTGAGATATAATTATACTTCCTAACTATATGTAGAGCCAGCCAGACTGATAGGCCCTCAGGGGTATACTGAGAAATTATTTATTTCATAGAAACAAGCTTTAAAACATCGACTTCATCATTAATCATCATTTCAGCTGTAGTGTGCAGCTCACCTAACCTTATATTTGTAACTGCACACACTAATTATGGGCATTATTATACGAATCGTCGAACTAAACAGTTCTCTTTTATTTCGACAACATCACTATAATACATGGCGACCCTTAGCCAGCAATTAAAATTTTGCAACCCACGCGATAAACGGCCGTAGTCAAATAAATTATAAAGATTATACCAACTAACGAAACAATTATGAAAATCAAGAAGTTTGTGAAGACGGAAAATTAGAAGAAAGAAAGCGAAGAAGATTTTGAAAATTATAGAAGAATCAGAATCCCAATAGAAGAATTTGTTTGAAGAGGTGCAATCGTTAAATAAGAAGACAGAGAAGGAACGTTGCTGCCGGGTGCCGGGAGAATGCTCAAGCCTTATGATGAGAGGATATGCAGGGCGCCGGGAGTTGAATTGTACGGGTCCGATGTGGAGCAGCTGGGAGTCAGTTCCAGTCCAATGCTGAGAAGTTCATTCATCCACGCCACGTGAGACGTCGTGACCTACATAGCGTTGTCAGTAAAATAAGTAATTACTGCAATGTAAGTTTTGCACTTCTAGCATTTTTTTTATATTCTACTATATTTCATATTATTGTAACTGGATCATGCAATATGTTATATTTTGTTCTGGAATTAGGAATGTCCCAACAATTGCAAGATTTACACGCTAGATTAAAATATCTAAGAGAATATTTAGTAAAACTAGGTCCAGATAGGCGTAGAAAAGATTTTGGTTTTAAGAAACTAGAAGAAGCAGAAAAAGAATATAGTAAATTGGATTGTATTTTGACTCAGTTGAACCAAGAAGTTATAGATCGCAAGTTAGATAAAGAAGCTTGTGAGGTTTTCCAAACATTATTTAATGAAATTCATCAAATTTTCAGAAAAGAAAGAGTTCACTTTGTTTAGTAGATAGTAGTTGTCAAACTAGTTCTAAAGATTTTATAGAATATACTGATTGTCATACAAAAATGGCTGACGCGTTTGATATTAAAACTGCAATTTCCCTGTTGCCAGTATTGAATGGCCAGGAGCAGGTGACAAATCAGCTTATAGATGGTATCTTGCTCTATAGTTCGCTCATTAATAATGCCAGTAAAAATCAATTGATACAGTTTGTGTTAAAAACGCGTCTTTCGCCTAGTGCAAAATTGCGTCTTAAAACTAATTACGCAGATATAGAAAGTTTGATAGAAGATATTCGCAGTTATTTGCTACCAAAGAAATTGTTTGTAGCTTTACAAAGTCAATTGTTTAAGGCAACTCAAGGCCGTAGGAGTATAGAAAAATTCGGTACGAGATCGAAGAGTTGTTTGTTAATCTCACGATTGCGCAGGCTAACGATAAGCGTGATGCATATGAGGTATTGCGTCCACTCAATGAGAAGACTGCAATTAAACGATTTAGTGATGGTTTGGCTGATAAGCGGCTCAGCACCATCATTGCCTCACGTCAGTTTGCATCATTTTCTGACGCTATAACGGCTGCGGTAGATGAGCAATCCATGTCTGTCCAGCCACAAGATCAGGTTATGCAATTTAGGGCTAACCAAAATTATAAACGAGGTAGCTTTGGAGATTCTCGAGGCCGAGGAAATAGACAATTTTATTACAGAAATAAAACGTATAACCATAATTATGATAACAATAATGGAAATAACGGAAATAGCATAGGTCAAAGAAGTTCAAACAGTGTTAATCGAAGTAAAAACTCAGGTGGACAACGTCAGCAGTTCCGCGGACGTCCGGTGCGTTGTCAGCGTGCGCAACAACTTGCGCAATAAGTGCACAAATAGTCATGAAAGCCTAGAATTTTTTCGTACCTAAATCATACACTTATTCAATTTTTAGTTTTTGTAATTTTAGTATTATTAATTGTCGATTAACAAATAGTGATGTTGATCTTAATTTACTGATTGATAGTGGAGCTAGTTTATGTATGTTAAAGTATGAATGGTTGTCGTGACATAAGAATTTATTGAATTTAGTAAAACAGGATAAGATAGTCATTAAAGGAATTACTGGTAATTTAGAATCCATGGGATACATTTATTTAGATATTATAATGAATAATGTAACTTTTCAACAAAAGTTTTACATTTTTGAACACTTATCTTGTGTTGCAGAAGGTATACTCGGGCAAGATTTTTTTTGAGCGGTATAACGCTGTGTAAAACTATAAAGATGGTACTCTGAGTTTGGAAACCCGAGACCAATCTGTTAGTGTTCATGTTAATAGGAATTTATTCACAATTCCGCCTCGTTGTGAAGTAATTAAACACATCCCGACGTTACACAACAGTGATTGCGTCGTTTTGTCAAAGGAAATTTATAAAGGTGTTTTCACAGCAGGTGTAGTATCGAAGCCACATAATGGACTTATTCCTGTTAGGATATTAAATACAACTGATAATTCGGTTGATGTAAATACTTCAGATTTAAGTATTAGTTGCTTAAATAATTTTTATGTTTGCAAGTTTGAAGACGACAATATTTCTGTGGATAGAGTTAAAACTTTGCTAACTACGTTACAACTAAACACCTATTTAAATAAAGAAGAACAAAGAGGTATTGAAAACGTATGTGTCAAATACGCCGATGTTTTCCATTTGCCAGGAGATACGCTCACAACAACTAATTTAATAGAACATTCAATTAAACTAAAAGAAAATACGTCACCAGCGTACGTGAAGCCTTATCTATTGCCTAAAGCATTGAAAGGCGAGGTACAAAGACAAATAGATGAAATGGTTAAAAATGATATTATTGAAGAGACTATTTCGGAATGGTCAAGTCCAGTTCTATTAGTACCTAAAAAGACAGATAGGTCAGGAGAAAGGAAATGGAGACTTGTAGTGGACTATCGCCAAGTCAATAATAGGATACAGGATGATAAATTTCCGTTACCAAATATAACTGAGATACTAGATTCGTTATCTAATAACATCTATTTTTCAAAATTAGATCTTAGTCATGGTTACTATCAGCTGTCCTTAGAAGAAAAGTCTAGAAAGTTCACTGCATTTACAACAGACAAGCAGTATCAAATGAAACGATGTCCAATGGGACTTAAGACATCGCCTAGTGCTTTTGCTCGTCTCATGACAATAGCAATGTCTGGGTTAAATTATAAATCATGCTTTTTATATCAAGATGATTGTATTGTCGTAGGAAATTGTCTCGAAACGCATAATAAGAACCTTATAAAAAATTTTGAATGCCTAAGAAAAGTGAATCTAAAACTAAACCCGCAAAAGTGTGAATTTTTACGTAAAGAAATCGTTTATTTAGGACATAAAATAACCTCAGAAGGAATATATCCCGATCCATCGAAGGTAGAATGCCTACAAAAATATCCAGTCCCGCAAAATGTAGACGAAGTCAAGAGATTTGTAGCATTCGCAAATTATTATAGACGTTTTATTCCAAAGTTTGCTGCAATAGCCTATCCTTTGAATGCGTTATGAAAAAAAGATGTAGCATTCGTGTGGAGTGATGAATGCGAGCGAGCATTTTATAAGTTAAAACAGATTCTTATTAGTCCGACTATACTTGACTATCCAGACTTTAGTGATAACAACACTTTTACGTTACAAACTGACGCATCAAAACTTGGATTAGGCGCCGTACTGTCTAATAGCAATGGCAAGGTAGTCGCATACGCTAGCCGTAACTTGAAACCAGCTGAGACGCGATACCCGGTGATTGAGTTAGAATTACTTGCTATTGTTTGGGCAGTTCGACATTTTAGACCTTATTTATATGGGAAAAAGTTTTATATAAAAACAGATCATAAGCCGTTGATTTATTTATTTAATATGACTGATCCTTCAAGTCGGTTGACAAAGTTTAGATTATATCTTGAAGAATATGACTTTGAAATCAGCTATGTCCCAGGACGGCACAACGCAGCTGCAGATGCATTGAGCCGGATACCTATTACATCCAACAGCCTAAAAGATATGAACAAGCATGCAGTATCAGTCATGACAAGGGCACAGACTCGAAGGTTACGCACTGACTGTGACAACAACGACATAACTACTGAGGTATCCTCTACTCCAAGGCCTGATCAACCTAAAGTAGTGGAAATCCTCAAACGACCGATTGACAGCGTTGAATTGATATGGTTTAGTAATAAAAATACAATAAAGCAGATAGAAAAATCAAAACATTTCACTAGTGACAATGGTAATTGCAAAATCGTACCTGAAAAATTTGCAATTTTTGTGATTTCTCGATCGTTATTGACCGTAAGTGTGTTAGCGAGAGAATTACAACGTTTTTGCAAGCAAATCAAAATAAACGAGCTCATAATAATTAAAAATAAGCGCGATGAAATTTTTGTTAACAATTTTATAAAGGAAATGAGTCATTTGAATGACAGTCCTAAGCTACTTGTTATTAAAGATGTGACAAGAGTTTCAGACAAAGACACGAAAACAGTGATCTTGAATGACTTCCACCTATTACCCACCAGTGGCCACGCGGGAGTAAATAGAATGTTAAATAATATTAGGAAGTACTATTATTGGCCAGGAATTACTAATGATGTAACAGAATTTGTAAAGAAATGTAGAAGTTGTCAGATTCAAAAGCATTCCAATAGGCATACAAAAGAACCGATGGTTATAACATCAACGCCATCCACTGCTTTTGAAAGAGTAAGTTTAGATTTAATGGGTCCTTTAGATGTCGATAATTTAAATTATAAGTATATTCTGACATTACAGTGTGATTTAACAAAATACGTTGAAGCCTATCCTTTAGAGAGGAAAGATACTATTTCTGTAGCAAGGTTATTTGTAAACAATTTTATTCTGAGATATGGTATCCCTAAAGAAATAATAACAGATCAGGGAACAGAGTTTATGTCATCAGTTTTTACTGAGATTTGCAATTTGTTGCATATAAATAAACTGCATTCAACAGCCTATCATCATGAAACTCTGGGAGGATTGGAAAACACTCATAAGGTTCTAGGAGCTTATCTTAGGATTCAGTGTGATAATAATAAATCAGATTGGAGCAGTTGGCTTCCATTCTGGTGCTTTTCATTTAACACTGCAGTACACTCTGAAACAAAATACACTCCATTTGAGCTAGTATTTGGGAAGAACTGTAACTTGCCATCCATTATTGCAAAAAGTTCTTATGTTGATCCATTATATAATCCTGATTCTTACCCTTATGAACTAAAATACAGACTTCAAAGGGCACAAGCTGATGCTAGAAGTAATTTATTATTTAGTAAGGAATTAAGAAAAAATAACTTTGATAAAAATGTACACGGATTAAAATATAAGAGTGGAGATTTAGTTCTAATTAAAAATCAAGTAGGAAATAAGTTAGATAAAATTTATTTAGGACCATATAAAGTGATTGAAGATGTATCACCAAATGTTAAAATTATAACAGATAACAAAGAATTTGTAATTCAAAAGAACAATACAAAACTGTTTGTTACTTAATATTATTTGGTTATGATACGATGTTTTTTTATATACCTAATGTAATGATAGAAAGTATAATTATATAAAATATGTTGTTTTGAAAATTATGAATAAGCTAAAAGGAAAAAAAAATGTTTTATGTACTTAGACAATTAAGCCATTATTTTTTGAAAAAAAGGGGAGGTGTAGTGTGCAGCTCGCCTAACCTTATATTCGTAACTGCACACACTAATTATGGGCATTATACGAATCATCGAACTAAACATTTCTCTTTTATTTCGACAACATCACTATAATATACAGCTGAAAGACGTCCACTGCTGGACATACACCTCTTCCAATTTGGGGGGGTTTTGCCATAATCACCACACTTGGCAGGCTGATTGACGATCGCAGTATGGTGGCAAAATACATAGAGAACGCTGCTGCCCATTCTCTAGTCAGTCCCTTAGTCGCCTCTTACGACACCGTTAAATTATTATTTAATCGTGCTTTGTATGTTGTTATGTCTTTTGTGTGCACCAAATATACGATTTATCTATCTATCTATCTATCTACACCCATTGGAAGAAATAGGTTGCTGCTATTCTTTACGTCCGTCACTACACGGCACAATCATGGAAACCAACAACTTAATTAATATTACTATCTGAAAATTCACATTTAATTAAACGTGATGATTTGATAAATACTTTCGAGCAACACTTTATCCCTATAAGGACAGTAAATCACTGAAGTTCCGCGCCCCCAGGAGGGCGTTTAGAGGCGTATTCGTTGTTAACCTCAGCAAAACTGGCCAGATAAGTCTCATAGATTCAGAAGTCGCTTTGTGCCGCTTAATAAATTGTGTTTCGGAGCAACCGAGCGTAGATATTGTAGTATTTATGACTTGCAAAGAAATAATAACCGCGAAGACTGTAATAAAACGGCTTTTTTGGATATTATTGGATAAGTTACGCAGATTTTCGTAATAAGGCTTTATATCAGAATAATACTTGGGGATAAATAAGTTTCTATTTATCCAAAAAATATTTTCCGAGTAGACTTTTTGCGAACGTTAGGATCGGTGGCAGCAATTGGGTCATTTAGCAAAAAATCTATCCTTGGACAAGTCTAATGGTTGAAAACAATTAGATCCATTTCTTTTCCAAACAATTCGAACTGAAAGGGATTCCTTTCCAAAAAAACAGCTCTAAATACGAAGTTTAGCGTCATCAATCTCCCGCCAACTCGGAATCCTACAATAATGGGTGACTCGTCGGAGTCGCCACCAATTAAGGTCACGTTTCAGCTCCGTAAGCACCCTTATCACCCTTCAATCAAGTCCAAACGCTCCCTGAATCGATATTTTGGTATAAATTGTTGAATAGACAGTAACTTTACATCATTTCGAAGGCGGATTAAGTGCTTACCTGTCAAATCTGAATTATTAAGTTGCACGTCGATCTACACTAAATTAAGCAAGTTTTAGTAACTTCTGAAGTTACTTGCTTTCGCGATGAAGACTTGACAAAAATAACTAAGTGACTTCTATTAATAACCTGTTCAGCCATAGAGAAGAATACTGTGGTTATAGTACAAAACTGCAGCGAAATAAATGTAGGGTTATGATTTGGACCGTTACATATGTACGTATGTTTGTATGTATATGGATATGTATGTAAGTACGTTAATCTGCCCCCTAATAGCTTCTAAAGGATATAAAAGGACATAAATTGTCTCTGCATCACCATGCTTGACTGGTAGAAAATACCTCAGGCATTAAGTCCGCATTTGTACAGTATTTTTTACTTGTGCATAAAGTTTTAATAAATATATAATATTGATGAACTAAAAATATTTGTTCGATTTTTCTCTGATGCCGTGTTGCGTATCAAACGAAAGGGCTTGATTAGGACAATTCTCACAATATACATATATAAGGTGTATCTATTCATACACGAAATATTTTAAGAGGTACACCTGTAGGTGGTAAAGAAGCTATAGCAGCAAACATAATTTTTTTATCTAAACGTTTTTGAATTTTCGTAATTATTATAATTTAAAAACTGCTTGAGACGTTTTGCATAAAACCTTTACTCCAAATTCTATGAATGGCCCGCCTGACACTGCGAGGGCGGCGACCGGACGGCACGAGCATGGCCGCAGTGTCTCGGGCCGTAAAAAATAAGAAGGAGCCAGTATTTCTTATGTGCGTCAAATAAATTATAAATAATAAATTTTGAAAAAAATATTTAAAAAAAAATATTTTCATTGCAATAGCTTCTTTACCACCTGCAGGTGTACCTCTTAAAATATTTCGTGTATGAATAGATACACCTTATATTGTAAGCTAACTCCAAAAAACTTGAACTTGAACAAAAAGTAAATTACTAAACTAAAACCCGACTACAGAAAAATCCGTAGTCGTAATCTCCCTACCCTAACAATAAGCGATCATAAGCTTTTGGGCAAAGTGACAAAAAACCACAGCTTTCAGATGAGAATATTTGCTTGTTTAATACTTTTTAGAGTGTTTCAGCTGTCGGGTTTTCTTAAAATAAATATTTTTCGTAGTTGGTTTTAAAGTTCTATACCTTAAACGGACAAACGAAACCTTATACGATGACTTCGCTGTCCACACGTGTGTCCGTCTGACTAGACCGTTTTTCTCTGTAATATCAAATACGTAGTAGGTCTTGGGATATAGTCATCCTATCTAACCGAAACCCTTAATTGTGCGTGGTTCGACACGCGCTTGGCCGGGTTTTTACCGTCTTCCTGCACGTATGTTAAACTTTAGCCCAATGTTGCCATGCTCAGTAAATACGCAGCAAATAGATCGGTATGCGGAAACAATATGAGTTTCTGTGACGGTATTATTCGATACGAAATAAAATCATATTTTGTATCTTTGTTTTTTATATTTTCCTTCAACTGATCCAGTAGGTAGCTACTGGCTTTTTGCCAGATCCGATTACCTATTGGGGCTTTTCTACTGCGATTACTCATCATCATCATCATAATTTTAGCCGTAAGCCGTCCACTGCTGGATATATGCCTCCCCCAATTTGGGGGACTTAGGCATAATCGCCACTCTTGGCAGGTGGGTTGGCGATCACAGTTTAGTGCCAAATTCATAGAGAACGCTGCTACCCATTCTCTAGTAAGTCCCTCAGTCGCCTTTTTGACGTTTCCATAAACCCCCTCGTTGGTCAAGTGGTTGCAAGCGCTATTGCTGAGCATGAGGCCCTTGTGTTCGATTCCCAGATAGGGCAAAGTGTCATTGGGTTTTTTCATCTGGGATTCCTCAGTCCCAGCCAAGAGTCCGGATTTAAGCCTCTCCTAATATAAAATGGGACTTTCAAACATAACTGGTGAACTGTGGGGATCATCATATCATCATTATTCCAGCCAACAAAAACGTCCACGGCTGGACACCCAATCTGTGGGGGGGGGTTGCCATAATCACCACGCTTGGTAGGCGGGTTGGCGATCGCAGTATGGTGGAGAAATGCATAAAGACCGCTGCTGCCCATTCTCTCGTAAGTCCCTTAGTCGCGCCTATTGTGGGTATACCTAATATGAATACACCACTGTGCAACCCGGGAAAACAAAGCATGATGTTATGTGACATACAGGTAATTCAACAAACTAAAGGCATCTTTCTAAGATTGCCATTAAATGTATATGATTTTGATTTTTCGTCTCTTTATAAGAGAGAAGAAAAATAGTATATTATAAAGAAACTAGTATTTGAAATGGACTTTAGACTGAACACAATAGGAATTTTATTACGTCGAATTTAGCTTTGAATAAGTGTTTATATTTAAAGACCGCACTATCGTATTAGGTTATAGCGGCGATAGTAATATGCACCATGTGAAAATTTCAACTGTCGACCTATTACGCTTCATGATATGCAGCCTGTTCACAGACAGACGGACGGACAACGTGGTCTCAGGAATAGGGTTCCGTTGGCACTCTTAGGGACTTTAAAAAGTAATTTAGAAACATAATAGTCCTTTAAATAAAAGGATCCAATAATTCTCTAACGCAATTTATGCCTAGATTTTTTCCTGGGCCACCATATCTCTGAAAACTCCCCGAGTTAAATGGATGTACAGATTCCGGCCTTTTTTTGTGGGTGGGAAATCATCAAATGACTTGTCCCGCTCTGGGTGAAGCGGCGGGTCAGAATTTTAGTGACTAAAACCCACCCGTGAACCTTCAGTTGCCTATACCAGGGCCACGGTAACTCTTTCGAACAAATCCGCAACTGTGGCAGGATAGATTCCGGACTGACGGCCATGATGAAATTATAAAGGTACCATTTTTTAATGTATTGCACACAGGTGATATACAATCACAAATGTAATAATATAAGAGTTAGAACATAATATTTCTGACTGACATCTACTAGATGATAGATTCTTGCTTATTTTATGTAAAGCACTTTCTATTGAAATTAACTAACAAAATGTGAACTTGTCCATAGAAAATGAAAAAGTTAAAGATAAAAATTGCTTGTAAAATACATACAAAAGAAAAAATAATATACAATTTAGAATAGCCATAGAAAAACATTTTTAGCCTTTCAGTTCCATTCACACCTGACCTTGATTTCTTTTCGTGTCTTGGGGCTAGTGTATTTTATGTATTTTCATAACCCATAACTATAGCCCTTTTTTTTTTCAGGATGGGAAATCATCATATGACTTCTCCCGCTCTGGGCGGAGCGGGAGGGCGTGTCAGACTTTTACTGACTAAAACCCACCCGTGTTCCATCAGTTGCCCATGTGCCAGGGTCACGGTATCTCTTTCGAAAAATCACGCGACCCCGGCAGGCATCGGTCCTAGTAGACCCCTACACTGCTGCTAACATCTCTTTGAGGCGCGCGTGGAACACTACGCGCCGTCGACCCGAGCCTGGTCCTTACCGGGCGGCGAGCTACCCATTGCTCGCCACCCGCAAGCTCGCGCCTACGGTGGCCGGGAGTCCGCAATCGACTCCCGACGCCCGGGGCGTCTCCTCCTGCGGCGGCTAGGGGCATGAGGGCGCAGAGACTGCCACTCCCTCACGCGCCCCGCCGCCTCCTTCGCGAGCATTACTGCTTCGCAGAAGGAGGTGACGGCTTCCCATTCCCTCTCGCTCTGTACCATGCCTCGCACCAGGGCCGGACGCGAGAGTTCGCCGCCGCCGATCGCCTCCACGAGGACACGGCGGTGCCCCGCCCAGGCAGGGCACACCTCCACCGTATGCTCCACCGTGTCCTCCAGACGATCCTCGCAATGGAAACACCCGGACGTATCCTCCCGCTTTATCCTGAACAGGAACCCACCGAAGCACCCATGGCCGGTGAGAACCTGCGTCAGGCGGAAGGTGAGGACGCCGTGACGCCTCTCTATCCACTCCTCAAAGAGGGGACTTACCGCCGCAATTGTGGCGTGCCCAGCACTGGGTTGCTACAATCGCACCCGCCATGTCGCCATGAGATCACACCGGAGCTCTGTCCGCCGTGCCGCGATTTGTCGCGGCAGCGGAGTTATAACTATAGCCCTAAGACCTTATTTGCAAAATATGAGTATTAAACTGTCTTTATAAAAATATTCTCAGAGAAGGCCGCTTCAATAGCTACACTATATTCTTGTATCAGCAATCTTTTTTCCTCATATTAATATATAATAGAGAAACTAGTTTTCCCAGCATTAAAATATACATACAAGTACAAAAACTAACACCTTTTCCCGTAGAGGTAGGCAGAATTTACAATAATGCCACCTGCTACGCTCCTTATATACTCCTTTCAAACGGTTTCACTTACCTTACCCTGTTTGTTGATGTATTTTTCTTCGTATACTTTCTTTCATACATGCTGATGTATGTGCGAAAAAAGAGTATCGAGGAAATGTTGATAGTGTGATATGCAATTATTTTGCTGACCCTAATTGCATAATGTAACGTTCCGTGTGGTACCAGAGGTAAAGAATAGCATCCTATTTCTTCCCGTGGGTGTTGTAAAACGCTACTAAGGGCCTTACTGGAGAATGAGCAGTAGCGTTTTCTATGCATTTTACCACCATACTGCGATCGCCAATCCGTCTGCCAGGCGTGCCGATTATTATACAAACATGCTTTTTATTAGAAGAACAATACAGCATCAGCATCATCAGCCTAAAATGTTTCACTGCTGGGAGAGAGAGTTGGCTGTATCCACCACGCGAACCCAGTCCGAGTTGGTAGATGTCACATGCCTTCGAATTATTTGTTCTAGAAACAAACCCGTTTTTAACTTTACACAAAATACCACGCATTGTACGCTGACAACAAGAACAATAACTAAAATTAAAATAATGTAGTTAACGATCCCGAAACTAGAAACCATAAATATGAATATGTCCAGACAAGCACTTTCATCTCTATTGTATAAAAGCTACTTAATGTATCATGAAATTCGTAAAAGCATAATTATTTATAAGTTTAGTTGCATTGTTGAATTCTTTGCTAGAGCACTCACAATGCATGAAATATATAACTTATTCTTATACTGTCGTTCTTTTCATTGTGGCACTCTTTTCTTCAGGCTTTTGAATCAGAAAGGATATACTTTGACTGAAGAGAATTTCAAAGGGATGATGGATTCTCCCGCTGTCTTAAGTGCGTCCTCACTAATCATTTTTGTAACTTTCCTCTGCAGATAAATGTTAAAGCTTTTTTCAGCGGTTGTGAAATGGCATTCTTGCTTAGGTAAAAAAGGTTTAAGAAGTGGCGAAGTCTCTAAATATTAGAACGAAAAATAACTAGGTCAAAATAGTAAAAGGGTTGATTCTTACTAAAGGATACCCTTCAGACTTTGGCCTATTTAAACAACAGAGGTAAAGACAGCCTAACCCATTTCAGTAGCAACATATCTGAAACTTTTAGCATCATTTTCTCCAAAATATAAAACATACAATGGCGTAAACCAATGCCTGAAATTGGACCGCGAGAATAAATCAATGTTCATATGGACCCTTCGTATAGATTTATTATATTTATGGATATCACAGACCCTTCACATGTCAGGAATAGACCCAGGGACGTATCAGTGAACCGTAATCCGACCTAGTTTGTATTCGGAGCTATTTGTCCGAGTTGTACTGAATCACTAAATACTGAGTAAATAAAATTGTAGCATACATCCTTTTGAAAATCCTTGACGTAAGTGTTTTGTCACTTTATCAATGTTTATTTAAATAGTTTTAAAGCATTTCTTTCATTTCACAAGATACTTATTTAAAAAAAAAAGGTTTTTTTATGACTCCGCGTCCTGAACAAATCGATCATCGCGCGAAAACACCATCGTCGCGAGAACTTGTCGCCAAGACCACGCGTTCCAGTTCACCTAATAAATGAAGCATGATGTTTATTAATAAATAAAACGATCACGTATTCTCGAGATGATTGCTTTACGTCAGTACGCGGCCTTAGGGAAGCGCTAATTAGCCCGCGCAATTAAATCTTCTTGCGTTTGAAGGTCACTGTCGTTGTATTTCGTGAAATGCCCCAGCGCTTACACTTTTCATATTATCTTCAAACAATAACAATGCTTAAGATAACATTCTCCGAAAAACGTTGATTAGTGAAATTACAGAGAAAGTTCAACACGAACCCAACAAAATGTTTAACAACTTGTTTATTCATTATTAAGCACAAATTCTCTTTTATCAAGATTTAACATTGCCTAACAAAAATGCCGATAAAGGGAAACAAAAGAGGCTCAGTAGGTAAACAAAACAATGCTCAACGATTTTATAATACAGGCTGTAACACAAATCGGTGTCCTACAAATACACAAAACTTTTTTCATAACGAAATTAATGCTTTTATGAAAACACAAAAGGTCCCCTCGTAATTTACACGAAATAATATAAAACTGACGAACAGTGTTCAATTAGGTCACTCGGCCTATTTCCTGTAATGTGGGCGTCCCATTTCCTCAACCTATTTTGAGTTCTTCCAGGTTGTGTATTTTTCACAATAAGATCTCAATACGTCAAGCTCAGGTTACGTAAAGTTTATTTCCAAGTTTTGTAAACAAAATATGGAATTTCAACTGAATTTTTCTTTAGCCTTGTTTCAACGATGGCCTACATCAACCGAACAAAAATATTTGTAAGTTTTCAGGGACATAAAAATGTACTAAGCCGGGATTGGTCATATGAATATGTCAATCAACTCGGTATATCGTGTAGTGCACTAGCACTGCTGGACATAGGACTCTCCCCGGCTGCGCCACAACACCCTATCCTCCGCATGTACCAGCCACATTCTTAAGGTCGTCGGTCCTGAGGGGCACTCCAGGAATTGTGTGCTCCACCGGTCATCGGTCCTTCAGCATACATGGCCAGTCCACTGCCACTTCAGTTTGCTTACTCAGCAAGCTATGTCAGTAGCTCTGGATATTTTCATTTCTGATTTCATCCTTGACACTTTGAGCTTATTTCGGCTCCATAGCGTGCTGAGCGACCTTGTATTTGTGTACCAGCCTTACAGTCAGTGTCCACGTTTTGGAACCGTATGACATAACGAGCAGAACGCACTGTTTCAAAACCTTGATCTTAAACATTCCTATCCGACAGTGTTTAGTACTATATCTTTATATCAAATTCCACCGAAATCTGTTGATTTTTTTTTTTCCGAGTCTCCACTTTGTATTAGAAATAATAAACGACTGCCTAGGGTCTGCAAGCGCTTCTGTTGAGGATGAGGTCCTAAGCACGACTCTCCGGTTTGGTGAAGCGTTATTGGACTTTTTCCAACTGCAATTTCTTACTAGAAGCCCGGAGTCTTGATTAGTGCCCGGCAATAGGGTCGACCCTTATAATACGGGATTTAAACATAACTGGCAAAATGTGTTTTTTTTTTACTATAAGTACAGCTCTGCCTAACCCTTTGGGGAATACAGGCGATGTTGTGTTTAAATAAAGAAACTACAAACAAGTAAGTTACATTCCGACCTAATATCCAAGAAACATCAAAACCCCACAATCCTGTAGTTTATCACCTTTCGTGAACCCGTTCTCACATTGTTCGACTAGCATCCTAAACATAGGTTAGCTCTTAGCTGCAACTAAGTTACGTAATATCACGGAGCTTGGAACTTTAACTAAGTTTTACCCTCCGTGAAACTTCGTCTAATACATAACAGGGTAAATACCACCTGCGAGGTTTATAAATAGGTTTATTCTAACTTTACGCATGAAGCGATTTGTTAACCTGGTGTACTCATCAAGTTTATCTTTTATCCGATACTGCGGTTGTTTCTTCGATTTCTACTTTCTTCGACTTTAATTTTTTTTTCTATATTTCTATGATGGCGATTAGTTTATGGTCATCCTATGCGAGTTAAAATAGATACAATCAGGGGCGGACCTACATAAAGGCTTTTTGGGCTGCAGCCCAGGGCCCCGCGAATACAGAGGGCCCCCAACCGAACTGAAACCAATAGACGATATTGTCAATAATAAAAATTATCTAGAATTAAAAAAAAAATCCGATCATAAGGTTGGCAACACTGCGATCAATCAACCCGTGTGCGCATCTATCAAACGGAACGGGGAATTCCCTGTCACTTGTTTTCGGTCGGTGTATTCCGTGTATTGTCTATTACTGGGCGCTTATCGCCCGCCGCAATTTTCTTATTTTTCCGTACTTCTGCTATCGTCGACTATATTAACGAATTGATTTTGTTATTGTTAGCAAGGTATTTAGTGCGTGTGTTTAATTTACTAAGTGATAGATAACTTAAAAATTATAAGGACCGGACCTTTCTTTTAATTTACTAAAATTGAAAGTATTCAGCATAACTAGACTTCCTGCTTTTAATAGGCAGTAGGTAAGTAAAAAGAATTATAAAACATGACATTTTTTATTTTTATTTCAGTTTTCAAAACTAAATGAATCGAACTTGTTCGATATTTAATGATAATTTGTGAATTTCTACACTCATTACAAAGTAGGTACCTATTAAAATTAAAAGTTCTATCCAGTTCTTTGTTTATTTTCAGAAAAATATCTTATTTTACAATATGTCTGCTAGAAAATATAAAAGTGGAGCTGAAAAAAGAAAATTACAGTTTGGTCGAGAAAAAGAAAGAAATAAATGCGCAAAAATTGAAACTTTTTTTAAACATACAATACACGCGAATAAAATAGCTATAAATCCATTAAAAAACGTAAAGGAAGGTATTGTATGCGAAGAGAATCTAACCGAAGGAAGCAAAAAATCGCAAAACCAGGAAAAAATACAAGTGATGAAAATATGCAAGATTTTGAAAACCAGAAAAAAAATACCAACGATGAAAATGTGCAATATCTTGACTTCCAGCAACCCTCTTGTTTCTCTGAAAACGAAATTGGTGTTCAGCAAAAGGAAGGTAATACCGATACCGAGGTGGTAAGAAATTTAGAAAATATTAAGTTTGAGTTTGAGAAATATGTTGACGTGGGCTTGTCGCCAGATTTGCTAAATAATGATTTTATTAATTTCGTTCTCTCACATGAAATGACTGACTTTCAAAATAAAGATCCGAAGAATATATATTCAGCTTCAATGAAGAAATATAAAGAACAAAACAGATCTTTTTCAAATAGGTATTTCACTAGAAAAATGAAAAATGGCCAATTACTGGAAAGATCTTGGTTATGTTATTCAAAAAGGGTTGGTACTGTTTTTTGTTTGACTTGCAAACTTTTTTCCAAAACTCCTTCTCAATACACAACTGGATTTTCTGATTGGAAACACATAGGATTTTGTTTATAAAATCACGAAAATTCTAATGAACACAAGAATTCAGTGTTAGTGTGGTTGACACGAAAGGAAAATAAGTCTGTTTTAGACAAGCAGCTTCAGGAGCAATTAAATAAAGAAACAGAATATTATCACAATGTCCTAAAACGGGTTATTGCAGTGCTAAAATTTTTGAGTATAAGAGGTTCCGAGGAAATATTTGGTTCTCCACATAATGGTAATTTTATGAGTGCTCTAGAGCTATTGGCAGAATTCGACCCATTCATACGTGAACATATTGAACAACGAGAGCTGCGACCAAACCCTGTAATATCATATTTATCAAAAACAGTATATGAGGAAATAATTGAGATTATGGGTAAACAGATAATTAAACAAATTATAACTGAAATAAATAACGACGACACAAAGTATTATTCAATTATGATGGATTCAACCCCAGATCTGGCTCACGATGACCAACTTGCTATTGTATAACGATACTGTTTTCGGGGAAAAGTGTATGAAAGATGTGTATCTTTCATTAAAATTAGTAGTCATACTGGCTTATATTTATTTCATATTCTACAAACCTTTTTGGAAACAAATGGACTACTACTGGATAATTGCAGGGGACAGTCATATGACAACGCTGCTAATATGGCCGGAATCTACAATGGTGTACAAGCACTACTAAAAGAAAAAAATAAATCCGCGGATTACGTGCCATGTGCTGCGCATTCCCTTAACCTAGTTGGTCAAGAATCCGTGAAGGTTGAAACCGAAATTGTAATTTTTTTTGGAAAAACAAATATACGTTTTCTTCTCAGCTTCGACCCATAGGTGGGAACTGTTAAATCGTGAAACAAAACTAAAATTTACATCAAAAAGTTTAAGCCAGACCAGATGGTCTTGTCACTTTGATGCTGTCAGAGCTTTGAAAAGTAATTATGATGGCATTATGAAAATTCTCAATAGTTTCGGTGAAAATGACGATGAAAAAGTTGATTTCCGAAAAGAGGCACGAAATTTATTTAATAAACTGGCGAAACTAGAAACTGCAATTTTGATTGTTTTTTGGGAAGAAATGGAGAGATTTAATGTAGTTAATAAAAAAGTACAGAGCCTGGGTTTAGACATTGGTGAAGGCAATAAGTTAATTGTGTCATTAAAAGAGTTCGTGAAAAACATAAGGCAACAATCAGATCAGAAGCTAAAGGAATACGAAGAGAAAGCTAAAAAATTAAGTGCTAGTGTGGGAACAGACTACAGTGACATAAATAAGAGACGCATTACTTCAAAATTTTCAGATAAATCTACTGATAAAGTCTCAGTAAACGGCACAGAAAAATTTAAAAGAGACACGCTTAACGTTGCGTTGGATAAGATGATTATGGATTTAAATAATAGAAGCCAAGCCTATGAGACCTACAGCAAAAAATTTAAATTTTTATTGGATTTGCAAGACAAAAATCAAGAACACATAGATCTGGAAAGTGTACGTAATATTATTGATTATTATCCAAATGACGTAGACCAACATTTAGTGAATGAGTGTATTCAGTTGAAACCTTCCCGCTCTGGGCGAAGCGGGAGGGCGTGTCAGACTTTTACTGACTAAAACCCACCCGTGTTCCATCAGTTGCCCATGTGCCAGGGTCACGGTATCTCTTTCGAACAATCACGCGACCCCGGCAGCTTTCGAACAATCACGCGACCCCGGCAGGTCTTACACCTCTTGCAGTGAAATTTTTTGGCTAATTTATGAAAAGAAACTTGTTAATGTTTTCCCAAATTGCTATACCATCTTAAAGATTTTTTTAACGATGCCGATCACTAGCTGTGAAGCGGAGCGTTCTTTCTCCAGGATGTCGTATATAGAAAACAAATACAGGACAAAAATGTCGAATTATCGACTAAATTATTTATCAGTTCTTTCGATAAATTGCGATTTAACAAAGGACCTACAGTGCGATGACCAAATAAAAGAATTTGCAGCACAAAAATGCAGAAAGGTTGCTTTATAATTTATATAACATAACCATTTATAACCTGTCAATTTATTTTGCAATAAATAATGTTTCAATAAATAAATAAAATATTTTATTTTCCTATTTTCTTCCTGTACTTAACATAATATTACATTACATATACCTACATAACTACAGAAAACAGTTTCTTGTCAAAATGGCAATTAGTTGAGTAATTAGGTAGGGCCCCTAAGCAGTATTAGTCCAGGGCCCCACAAATTCAAGATCCGCCCCTGGATACAATACATTCTCATAGTAAGTAGTAACTTACTTTCCATTTGACAGAAATTGTGGAAATCCCTGCAGAATCTGCTGCTATATGAAAGCCATTGCTACAGTTCTTTTTTGATAAGAGCACTCTACGTTCCTGAAACTCCTTAATCGTCTTTTATTAATCGCCGTTACGTAATAGTGGTAGCAGTTGATATAATTTTACCAAGAACAAAATCTTCCGCTAAACACACTACATTACTTTTATACAAATATACGTTACACAATATAAACGATATCACTATGCTGTTTAAAAAAGTCAACAATAATAAAAAAAAACTAGAGTTTTCGCATTAATAATTCACAGACACATCCAAGATAAAAGTTCTTCAGTGTCTGTGAACCCGCAAAATAATCCATCTACTAAGAGATTAAAAAGAAAAAAAAGGCACAGACGATTAGGTACACAATACATCTTGCCAAGATTACACATTAAAATTGATATATTATGTTCTTTTTTCTGCATCGTAAGAGATATGAAGAAAATTTTGATGACTTAAGCCATTACTGGTTACTATGCGTCACAAAATAAACAACGTATCTACTGATACGGAGTTCCTTTTATCTAGGGAAGTCTGAAGTTACACGCCATTAATTCTTTTGGAAGGTAACATAACAGCAGCTCTAATGAATGAAGAATGGTACCACAGAGCAACTATATCTGAGAACTTCAAACATGGAATCGGCGACAATAACAAACTCTGGCATGTTTTCCGAAGCTAGCGTCGACAGCTTCTATGCAACTATGCGTTAGCGGAGCGCGTCTATGATGTGGCAGCCCCAAAAGCGTGCTGATCATGATAGCGAACCGGACCAACTGTCCCTTCATTAGACGCTGCTGCTGTGACTTGCACATCACCTTCTGTCATCGCTCGTTAACGTAAGTTTTGTAAAAACGACTGTTTTTGTTTTGTTTATTGAATTGTGATGTTAATGTATTGAATATTCTATATGTGTCAATAAAATATAAATATATTGGGATAGTGCAAACAGCAGAGTAAAATAAACAGCTCCACGAGTAATAACTCTCGCAATGGACAACTGTATTAAGGCGCTGTGAATAGACGACTTTTCTGTATTTCATGGGGTAAAGCAGATGAAATCGTTGTCAAGAAGCCCCGCCTACTGCGGGGTGCACCGCGCAAATGTCACCGTTGCGCGATGTCCATTGTTTCCGAAGCGTAATTTCAATATTTAACTACAATGTACGATTGGCCTAGCCCGCCAGAGTCCGGCTTCGTACCGTGTTCCACGGTGAACACCGAGTTCGAATCTCGTTAGACGCTAATATTTTTATTTTCTTATTTTTGAAAAGTAACTATATTTATTTTCGAGTTCTTGTTTTTAAAATATGCATTTTTCGATAAATAAAAACAATAGCTCCCTTTAGTATTATGTATTACACCACTGATATTAATTTTATCAATATTTGTTCATACATAATATAGTTACATTTGCTTGAAATTCAATTTTAATGGTTATTTTATGATTTTTTTTATATCCAGAAAATTTACCGTAAACGCATTTTGAACACAATGGTCCACCCATAAATATGATCAAGATTAACATTGTTTTATTTTTGCTGCTCTAAAATTTAAACATTTGGCTAAAAACTGTTTTGTGAAACGTATTTTGACTAGGTCCAGCGCCTTAAATTAGACTGTAGTCAAACTAAAGCGGCGTATTCACTATCTTCGCAGAGATTCTGTGATTCTCAAAATGACATAAAGAGACTGCAATTATCAATAGACCAAAAAGATTCGAAGTTCAAAAAGATACTGACACCTGACACCTGTCAATGCGACAATTCAAGTAACTTATAAAGATCAAATTCACAAAACACGAATACGTTTGTATGAAACATACGGGTATCAAGAACGCATTCTCTCAAAGACCGGAATGTAGTGGAATGCCATACAGCATAGACATATACACAGCTTTCCACCAAATGATTGTATAATTTAAATATTTTGTTATGTTCGTTAGTCTAGTGGTCCCAAGCACTACTGCTGAGCTTAAGGTCCTGCGTTCGATTGGGTTTTTCTAACTGGAATTTTTCAGTTGTAGCCCGGAGTCTGGATTTCTGCCCAGTTGATGGCAATAAGCTCGTCCCCTATTACATGGGACTTAAAACCATAACTGGCGAAATGTGAGTGTATTATCGGTGCACCTCTGCCCATCCCTGACACGCCCTCCGTTCGCTCCGCCCAGAGCGGGAGAAGTCATTCCCATCCAAAAAAAAAAAGGCATGATATATTATGTATTAGGGGATGACCACTTTTTATATCTTTCATTCTTTTCATTATTTACTGAATTTCTAGTTAGAGAATCTCCATTCGTTCTATGACTTGCTTGGTTACACTTTCAATTGGACTATAGCCAAACTTGACAATATTTTTGAGTTGCGTGCTCTTAGTATCTGCACATACAGTGAACACTCGGCTTAGCATCTTCTAAATACGCAAAGATACGCAAGTAGGTTGCACAGTTCGGCAACCCTTATATCCCTTCAGACGCGCTCTAGTTCATCCCTTATATATGGTTGTCCGAAAACGTCCATCTTTCGGATACGGATAATCAATTAACGGTACAGGGTAATCAATATAAGAGACGGATTCATTGGGTTACATGACATGAAAGGACTATTGGATTGATGTATTACTGGCCATCACGTAGGTATTGTAGCAAGATTTTCGTTTAGAACTAAAATTGTTTGAATAGTCGGTTTTATTTTTGCCGCACCTATTTCAAATATGCCTTGTATTACTGTTGATAGTATGTATTATTCTATTTGAGTTACGCAATAGAACTTATAGGTCATCATTATTTAAGGCGAATGATGTCCACTGCTGGACATAAGCGTCCCCCAATATGGGGGGGTTTGCCATAATCGCCACGCTTGGCAGGTGGGTTATCGATCGCAGTATGCTGGTAAAGTGAATAGAGAACGCTGCTACCCATTCTCTAGTAAGTCCTTTAGTCGCCTCTTGCGATACCCATGCATGGGAAGAAATGGGATGGTACTATTCTTTACGTCCGGCATTACACGGAAGTTATAGATATTGAAATGAAAATAAAAATATTTATAAACACAGGACTGAAAATAAAATATTTTCTTCAAAACTTGGTTTTGTGCGAAGTCTTCTTTTTATCTCAACTTCTCAAGACAGACCAATAAGTAGGTACCGACATCTAATCATCTCACACAAACACCTAATATTTTGAAGGAAACAAAGACATATTTCATCATGGAATTGAGCACGACCCTAATGTTCCTACAAACACAGACTAGGCGCCAAAAGGAGACGGAGATATTTCAATACCCTTTTCAAGAAAATTTTTCATTGTTGCGATGGTGACAAGAAATTATCGACTAAATGAAAAGCAATACTGTCGGTAAACAAAACAATGTTTGTATTATGTTTTGGGGAGGTGTTTTAGTCAAAGATTTAAATAGCTAGATTTGCCCTCACCCCACTAGTCACGCGAAAAAGTGTCCATACAGTTCTCAGTATTGAAACTTATTCGCGTGAAAACAACTGAGCCGACATTGAGTATCCTGCCAGCAGCCTCATGTAATGACCATTATTCCTGCCGGGGTCGCGTGACCTGCCGGGGTCGCGTGATTGTTCGAAAGAGATACCGTGGCCCTGGCACATGGGCAACTGATGGAACACGGGTGGGTTTTAGTCAGTAAAAGTCTGACACGCCCTCCCGCTCCGCCCAGAGCGGGAGAAGTCATTTGATGATTTCCCATCCAGAAAAAAAAAATGACCATTATTAATAGCATTTTCATTACGTAGATGAAAATGTCAAATCACTGCGTCAATTGTGTCAAAACAGAACAGAAACGCTATCTTTCGATACTGTAGGACGAATCTAACGACATAAATCTTTGGTTATAATATCATACAGGGTTAACTGTGTGGTTGTCTCACAATTTTCTTTGAGAATAGATTATCCGCCTTTTATTATGAGCCTTGTTTATGTAATACGCCAGTCAATATTAATAGATTGTGTAACGATGGCTATACAATATAGATGTTCGACTAGAAACCTTACATGGACCGTTAAATTTTATATCACGGGTCGTAAGCCCATAAAACGACTATGTACCTAGTTGTAAACTTATACCATTTCTATGTAGATAGATTTCAAAAAAACCGAACAAAGATTTGAAAACAATAACAAAGAGATAAACATTTGTTGTTGCCACAGAGTCATGTGCATCTGATAAAGATAATGTAGCTCGAATAAATGACAATTAGTACCTACGTGAACCATAACAAAAAGATAACACGAAAACTTAAGGTTGACTGATGTTAGGTGTCTTTGAATGTATATTTTAGTATTTTACCACTGACTTCCGAAATTGAAGTTATTTTTTACCTTTTAGTTATAGTCCAACCCCACAACCAACTCGTTTACCACTACTTGCTATGTTATAAGCAATATTGACAGCAGTAGAATGTCATCTAGATAAACAAAGTGGATTAAAAACTTATTACCGAGGTTAACACCAAAAATACCCGAGCAAAGCAAATAATATATTATATATAGGACTACTTTGAGGCTTACCCAACCCAATAAAAAAATATTTTTTGTAATTGTATCGGACTGATGGACATTCAAAAAAGGAAAAACAAACCTACAGACGAATTGAAAACCTTATCCTTTTCCAATATGTTCAAAGACATATAAGAAAGAGAACAAGAATTATTAAAAGTAACCAGTCCGTAGTCAACAAGATTGACGAGGATTTTTATGTATGAGCCCCATTAATGTTATAATTTAAGCAAAGAATTGCATGTAGTTAGACATTTACGGCACACAGTCAGGTTGGGAATAGTCATAATCACTTCTCTTTGTAGAAAGCAATAAAAGATAATTGCATTTAGTTTTTAGAGGATGCCACTGGGCATCTTAACATAATCCCTTAGTCCTCTTTTACGACACTCGCAAGGAACATCATAGGGGGCTAATGTACCATGTTCTAAGAGAGTGGTTGTTAGAGTTACTCACGTAATGAACTTCCTTTTAGCTTATGATTTCTTCCTTGATTAATTAAAGAAAGTTACTTTACAATCGCAATAGGAATAATAGTCGTTTTTTAATTGTTCACAGATAGACGGGTAATTTCTGGAAATGTTATTAAAATTTCTGTTTTATACCTTTGGGGAAATCAACCACGAAAAAAGTAAGAAATAATTGCCTAATTTCATAAACTTTTTGAATTTCCCACTGGTAAAAATACAATCAAACTTTAGCCAATTATAGGTTAATTTTATTTTTATTTTATTTATTTAGGGACAATAAACAGCTACAATATATAATTTTAACATAACAAAAAATAGTAGAAGAGAATAACAATATTGCAGCCCACTACATTATCCGCATATTAAACAATAAAATATAGACAATGAGTGCCACCAAAAGGCATTATTAAACATGCAATACATATTGAAAATTATTACATCATTCACAACAAATAACTAATAGTGAATAAACTAAAAGTAAATAAATAAACAACTCAGTGACGAGAGAAAAACAGAAATTTGAAATTATACAAAATAGGATTAGATCTATTATTAATTATTATACATTCATTTCAAAGCATTAGTATTAGATAAAAGTTTCAAAACATTATATTTAAATTGTGATTTGGAGCATACGAAAATATCAATATCGATAAATAAATTATTATAAGTGTCTACCATTCGACGAATAGGACAGCGCATACCAGAGTTGGTTCGACAGCTATTTAGAGCAAATAGGGTACCAGCACGGACATTCCGTTTGTTAACGGTGCGAGGGACTGCATAACATAACCTGCTCGTGAGATCAATTGAGTCAAAATAACTGTGAACAATAAAATACCATGCAACACAGATGCCTCCAAGAACCTACGTCTGGATTCTAAGGTAACAAGTTTATATTTACGTAATAACTCAGGGTAAGGCAGGTAAATCTTGTGACACCTGTAATGCATGGTACGTAGAAACTTACGCTGGACCTTCTCGATCTCATCTATATATTTCTTATAGAACGGGTTCCAGACCGGTACTGCATATTCTAGTTGTGACCGTACAAGCGTCTTATACAAATACAGGTAAGTGGAATCTCGCTTGAACTCAGTGGATGACCTTATGACAAATCCATACATTTTGAATGAGTTATTAACAATTTTTTCAATGTGTTGATTTAATGACAGCTTATTATCGAAAAATACACCAAGATCTCTTACGATTGATACATTAGTAAGTATGGTGTTAAGCAATTTATATTTAAAACTAATGACAGACCGGTTTTTTGTAAAATTAATAAAGTAACATTTCGAAAGGCTAAGATGTAGTTTATTGTCGAGACAGTAACCCGCGAGTCTGTCCAGATCTTCTTGGAACTTAAAACAGTCATCAACAGTCTGTATCGTTTTATAAGCTTTTAAATCATCAGCGTACAGGAGAAATTTTGTATTTGTAAAGCACTTATTGATATCATTTATGTATATAATAAATAAAAGCGGTCCCAGGATCAAGCCTTGTGGAACACCTGAGGTTATGGGCACAGCACCAGATTGATATCCATTCACGACAACTTTTTGTGTCCTGTTTGTAATATACGAAGTCAACCAGCGAAGCAAATTCCCCCGTATCCCATTAAATGCTATTTCGTTTAAAAGAATTTCATGATCGACCTTGTCAAATGCCTTTTTGAAATCCGTATAAACAGCATCTACTTGAAGGCGTTTGTCAATATTTTCAAAGAGATCATTGGAGAATATAAGTAGATTGGAGATAGTTGACCGCTGTTGAACGAAACCATGTTGTTCGGCGATGAGAGAGCTGTGCAAGATAGGATAAATTTCATTATGTACGAGTCTTTCAAAAAGTTTTGACAAGGCCGACAGAATTGAGATAGGTCGATATTGCTCTATGTCATGCTTTGAGCCGTCTTTGTGTATGGGCGTGATGTTAGCACGTTTCCATACGCCAGGAAAAACACCCTCTCGTAAACACTTATTATAAATTATAAATAGTGGCTTACAGATACTGTCAGCAGTAAACCTAAAGAAAAGAGCCGGGTAACCATCAGGGCCCGCTCCCTTGGAAGGATCAAGAAGTTTTAACTCTTTTAGTATTTTCGATTCCTCAATATGCAGGTTTTCAACCAAATTAGCATTGGGGTCACAGTTTGTTGGCGGAGTCCACGCCGACAGTGAGGGTGATTTCGGTTCAAATACCGAAAGGAAAAAATCAGAAAACATGTTGCAGATCACGTCCGGAGCACTTGACTTAACGGTTTGGTACTGCATTGTGGAAGGGATACCAGAGTTAAAAATCAAGAAACATGAATTAAGCTCTTAATATTTCAAAGAGATTATTTTCACCGGAAGGCAAAAGAATTACAAGAAATAAGTATTAAGTCAAGCGTAAAATCTCCTAAAATTTATCTGAGTATAAAAGTAATAAATAGCAATTTCTTATAAGCTGTTAGTACACTTGCCGAGTTGTAATGTCTCGTAACTTCGCATGTAACTTGGTATTGTAAGTACTTTAGTTCAACAACAAACATATTCACTTTCCACTTTGTAACTACCAACTATTTGTTACATTGGCAACATTATTAATGTAGTGGAAATCCTGGAATAAATACTACTTAGTCGACGGTCAAACGGACGTAATAAAATCGCGACTGAGTTATTTCGTGCAACGCCTTTTCAACTTTCTATATCAATCTTCGCATTAAAATCCTGCAGAGTGTATCTCAGTGCATCAAAAATCGAACTGTGTTTTACTGTTCAATTTTCATCGTGGGCTTCCGTTCAGTCGTGGTTTCTCACTTGAAGACGGCCTCAGTACTACCAGCACCTGCCAGGGTCGCGAGATTAGTTCGAAAGAGGTACCGTGACCCTGGCATATGGGCAACTGAAGGAACACGGATGGTTTTTAGTCAGTTAAAGTCTGACACGCCCTTCCGCTCCACCCAGAGCCGGAGACGTCATTTGATGATTTCCCACCCAAAAAAAAGCACTACCAGTAGATCTGATCTGATCTGTAACGTGTAGGTACGATATTTACACAAGCGAACACACGGGGAAAGGAGGGAAACGGGCAACTAGAAAACCTGACCGTTGACTGCTGCTCGCTTCCTCAATTCTTCAAACCGGGCACGACGTAATGTGACTGATAACTTTAATGTGGCTCGAAGATCCAATGCCACAGCAGGTAGGTGTGTTATTATACCTACATGAGTATTGATTTTAATGATAAATATTAGGTACAGTAATAAAGTTCTCACAATTCATCAAATTGATTTAGACATCAGATGTCAGCTGACCACGACTAGAGAGGCAGTTCTGGTAATTTTAAGAACGTTTACAATCTGGTCTCAGTCTCATCATTGCAGCCGAAAGACGTCCACTGCTGTACATAAGCCTCCCGCAATTTGGGGGCATTTACCATAATCGCCACGCTTGGCAGGTGGGTTGGCAATCTTAGTATGGTGGCAATATGCATAGAGCACGCTGCTGCCCATTATCTAGTAAGTCCCTTAGTCGCCTCAGTCTCAGTCTGTCAAAAATATCTCGAGTTTCCATACATTTTAGACAAGTTTTTGACATTTAATTGTGGCCGAGGTGAGACTACGACAAATTTTTTAAAGTTTATAATTACGAAATTTGGCCTTCTGGTATGATCACGATGGTAAGTACTTTCACAAAAACTAGCCTACCTAAGAACCCAATGGCTAGGCACGTGACGAGACGTGACGCAGACAGAATGGCACTAACGGCATATCTTTGCTTCCATGGACAGTGGGTAGAGCTTTAGTTTGAGATGCAACGTGTGTGTGCGATACTCTTACGCCATCCCATCTTCCTGGCTCAGCGTGCTGTGCTGGCGCTGCTGCTGTGCCTAGGAAAACTTCAAGCTGCGTAGGTATAACCACCTTATTGGTATTATATCTTTGAGCTGTTCGGGGTTAGTACCCACGGCATGGCCCTGGGGCCCGAGTGCTCATGGTATCTGTGAGAATCTCGAAACGACTGGTTGACAATTCCTGTGACCCAAGGACTAATAAATAAATATCTTAGGACAACCAACACACCGTTATCTGATCCCAAACTAGGCAGAGCCTGTACTATGGCAACCAGACAACTGATAAACATACTTATATATTTCTAAATACATACATATTATAGATAAGTTACACCCAGACACATAACAAATAATCATGCTCATCACACAAAGATTTGTCCTGGGTGGGAATCGAACCCACGACCTCAGTCTTAGCAGTCAGGGTCACTAACCACTAGACTAACAGGCCAGTCGACTGGTTCTTGGCCAGAGGTTAAGCATTGCCATACAATGTGGCAATGTCGCCAGTCTTTTAGGTACATTATATACCAGTCGACAGTGATGCGAATGAATTTTTAGACGCTAAATTTTAGTTAGTGATAAATTTTAGTAAAGGTAGCTTAATTTACGTTTTCTATTAATTAATTCGTTATTAGTTGTTATTTATCAACATTGTGAAGGGACCATTGTACCTATGTAATTCATATGTTTTCCAAATTCTCAGTAAAAATTGAAAAGTCTCGTGACAAAAAAGTCATCCATTACCACGAATCTGCGCAGTTACATTCGCGAACTTGGTTCTATCACTGATCCAATCGAACGTAAATCTATATGTGAGCCATACCAATTTATTACCTGACGCCGCACCAGGTCGCAAGCACTGAAAAGAGCATTCGCTTCAACGTAGAGACCAGGAGTAAATAGAAAACAGAGACAGAGGTTAGAAGCTTCACAGCATCGCTTTCTTCACTTTTACACGATGACTGCTCATTTGGACGAGTTTTCAAACAAGTAACTGCGTCATAAGGAACATATCTGCGCCATATGCATTATTTTTATGGTCAAGACTACACCGATGCGGAAGCCACCTAATATTATTGCTGCGAGCAAGTTTTTGGGGTAAATAAATTATACCAATTTACACGAAGAACACGGTATATTATTCAAATAACCACAAACACGGTAATTAGATTTTTTTATCAGAATCACTTGTCTCTTACTACTCGTAAGTAGTTCAGTGTTTCGCATTTGTATGTACTGACTAATAGTGTTGCTTTATTTGTATGATGAATTTAAACTTCTAGATAATTCGTGAATATTCGACTATCCCATCAAAGACATAAATGTGATATGAGAGCCATGTTCAATATATGCCTTGGTTGTTGACTTCAACGACAAAAGAAGTGAGATCTAAATGGGTGCCAAGTGCAATGGTCAGTCCTGAAATTTATTTGTAACTACATAAAATATAATTTCTTCTTATAACTTAGGATAATATATTGTAGCCTAAGGTCTGACTTGGCTAGTTCTCATATACGAATTATTATGTTTGATGGCTAGTTTCTACCATCAAGCCTAATTTTCGGAATAATAAAATAAGAACCGACAAGTAACAGGTTTAGAACTTGCGAAGGCTATAATATAATTCGTATATGAAAACTAGCCAAGTTAGACCTTTGGCTACAATATATTATCCTAAGTTATAAGAAAAAATGACATTTTATGTAGTTACAAATAAATTTCAGGACTGACCATTGCACTTGGCAGCCATTTAGATCTCACTTCTTTTGTCGTTGAAGTCAACAACCAAGGCATATATTGAACTTGGCTCTCATTTCACATTTATGTTTTTGATGGGATATCATTACTTTTTGTACATAAATTATTAGTAGGTACTTATTTATAACAAAATTAATACAAAATGGTTTTTGTTATAAGTGTTCCTGTACACACCGGGACTTACAGCTTAGTACGGCCGGTGTTCCAAGTGTGTACGATGTGACTACGTTTGAGATAATTGAACCTGGATCAGTATCTAAAGCCCAACTGACGCCAAACCTAGCCCTACAGTAACTACCTAGCACCCCAGTTATCCTAGCCCTAGCCTACCATACAAACCACACCAAACGTAGGTTACGTTGGTTATACGAGAGGGAAGTCTGTCACAAGGAGACCTACGGTGACAGACGGAGTTTGGGTAGGAAGAGGGTTTTGTGTACGTCGTGCAATGTACACAGGAAATGGTTTTCTTACTGCCGATCCCACAGACTCATAGGACCGATGATGGCTAAAGGTGTCTTGGCCACAGTAAGAGGAAGTAAGGAGATAAATCACACTCGACTCCAGCTTGATGACTAACTTTATTACAATAATGAACTTAATTATATACAATTTTTGTGGTAAATACACATTGATGGCTATTTACATGTGTGTCGTGTGTGTATCGAGCCGATGAAACGAAGATCTCAGTAGGCCACATCTTAGTGCTGACGGTGTGCTGGTGTTGCCGGCGCGTGGACCGTATGTGTGTCGCTGACGCTGTGATGCTATTGTTGGCGCGTGCAACTATAGTATGTTCACGGTTGAACATTCTGGCGCCTCTCAGGACCTAGGCTCCAGTTGGTATAATTCGATAGTTTCGTGTTGACGTGGTAAACTGTACACAGGTTCCGTTGTGATAGTTGGTTGGCCTGTTGTCGGTTTGGTAGTTGTCTTGTTGGCAGCAAGCGAGTTTGGTTCTCTTGCTGGTTGGTTTTCTGGCTCGGGACTTGTTCTTCTGGTCTTGTGCTGCAATGTGACTCCAATCCATCTCAGTATGGCTGGGCCGTAGCAAACTAAAAACAAAAAGATTAAAAACATGATTATACACGATATCGCACTAGTTAAGTATGCGTGAGAACTGATTTGACTCCAAATAGTGCTATCTAATTCGGTTTGTAAAGCATTTTCTTGAGTAACTAGATTCTGAAAAATCTCCTTTGAGTTATCTACGACTTCTTCCTCTTTGGTAATGTTTAGCATGGATTTAGTCACCATGTGCGTTGTTATGGGAAAGTCTATTTGTTTTGAGTATGATGTTACTATCGGTACTGAAACAATTCTTTTGGCAGTTAATATATTATTAGTTGTTTTAATAATGCAGTTATCTGCGATTCGTATTACACCAACATTTTGAAGCTCGAATTCTTCTCTTTGTCCATCACAAAGTATTGACGTCGTAACTCGATCTCGTACAATGAATAACCAAGTGTTTGGCATGTAAAGTTGTTTCCATATTATTTTATTGGATAAATAGTATGTTTTAGTAGGACATTTCGTCTGTGTTTGGTTTTTGAATAGTTGATTTACAATGCAATTTTCTTTTAATTGCATGTTTTTCACGGCCCCAGGAAAGCAAATAAAATGGTTAGTCCATTCTAAACAACGTTTGAACTCCTCATAGTCCAAGTCAAAATACATTTCGTTGTTGTAATCTAACCCTATGTAAGCTTTATGTACTTCTATACTTTGGGCTGACTTGTCAGAATTTATCTTTGGGACTGGTGTAACATACATTAAAGTATATTTAGTTATCTCTTGTATAGGAAAATAGGCGTATACTTTTAAATGAGTCTTGTTCTCATATATCTTGGTGTCTAGTAACTGTTGTTGAACGATTCTTAGTTTAGATGGTAATTTTTTGTTTGCTGATGATATTAGGTCAGTGACGTTCTTTGGTGTTAAAACACTATATACTGTCGCCTTGGTTAAGTATATCTCTAATAGTCCGTTGTAATAATCCATGATTTCTTCCATGTAATTATATGCTAACTGGTAAGTCTGCATAATACGTATGTTTACACTGTTGTGGTCGACTGTACTGAACCAATGGTTGTTACTCTCGATGTAACCTATGACTTGGTTTAATTTAGTTTGAAATCCTATAAGTTTCTGTTTTATTCTTTCTTCAGTTTTGTTTACTTGTGAGATTGTTGATATCATGAATTTGGTTTGATGGTTGGCAGCTTCAATTAACTTTTTTTGGTTTAAATTTAATGTGTCTATATCTCGGTATGCCTCATCATTCACTCCGAAGATAGCAGTTAGTAACTCTCCCCATATTCCCCTTTTCTTCCTAATCTGGTTCACTTCTGTCAAATATTCTTTAGTTCGCTCTAATTTTGATGTTTCTTCTAACAAATGATGGTGTAATTGTTTACAAAATCCGGAAGCTGTTATTTGTTCAGCATTTGTACATAGTTGACTGAATTGTGACGTCATTGTTTTTATTTTGACAAGGTCTTGCTCTAGGTGTTGTTTTTCATAATTTATTTCTATCCTAAACATTCCTCTATCAATGCTTGCCGTTCCTATTTTTTCAACATAAAATCCTGGTGGTACTGTTTTTACAGAGTATGTCGTTGTAGTTGATTTTGCTGAACCCAATATTTGTAACATGATGAATAGCAACGTGAACCATTTAGATATTTTATTACATTGTTTGGGTTGATTCGTTTTGTTTTTTCTTAGGATTGTAACGGTATTTGTTTGTATTGACTGTTTCGGTTCATTGCTACTACTACACGTATTTGTTTCAATTGGCAATGGTATTAATGTGTGAATTGATCGTTTTTGAGTTGTTCCTGACGACTTTTGAAGTGTCACTACTCGGGATAGGTCGTCGTTGCCCATATGTATTTCCTTTATTTTTGCAAGTGGCCATTTGCTAGGCGAAACTTTTTCATCTTTTATAATTACTAGAGTTCCAACCGACAAGTTTCCTTGATTAGTTTTCCATTTGTACCTTTGTTGAAGTTGGTGTAAATAGTCTTTAGTCCAGCTTTTCCAGAAATCTTTTTTCATTTTTTGGATTTGTTTCCATCTGTTTATATGATCTGTATTAGTTTCCGATAGCGGGTCTGGTACCCCTACCGCTTCTCTGCCTATTAGAAAGTGACTTGGTGTTAACACAGTGTTATCATTTATATCTTCACTGAGTGCACATAATGGTCTTGAGTTTAAACATGCTTCAGTTTGGTGTAAGAACGTGCTCATTTCTTCATAAGTTAGTGTCTGCTCTCCTATCACTCTACGCAAATGGTGTTTCATCGATTTTACTCCTGCTTCCCAAATCCCTCCGAAGTGGGGGGATGATGGAGGAATAAAGTGCCATTGTATTCCAATATTGGTCAACGTGTTTTGAAAGTCGTCAGACTGGGTTATGTCTAACATTTCTTTATACAAGTAATTGGCAGTGCCTACGAAATTCGTCGCGTTATCACTGTACATGTGTGATACTGGACCTCTGCGTGCCATAAACCTCCGTAGTGCTGCTATAAACGTTTCTGCTGATAAGTCGCCTACCAGCTCCAAATGTACCGCTTTCGTGGATAGGCAAACAAATATCGCAATGTAGCCTTTGTAAGATTTATGTCCCCTTCCTTTCATTGTTCTCACTGATATTGGTCCAGCATAATCCACACCTGTGTGACTGAATGGGTACGATTCCGTCACTCTTGGTTTTGGTAATGAACCCATTTTTTGTGTGGCGGTAGATGATCTGTATCTAGTACACTTTACACATTTTCTAATGCTACTTTTCACTGCTCGCTTTCCTCCAAGTATCCAATACTTCTGTCTTATATACGCTAAGGTCATACTATTACCTCCATGTAATGTAGTTAAATGAGCATCATGAATTATGATTAATGTTACATGATGGTCATGAGATAACAGAGTTGGGTGTTTTTGATCGTATGGTAGACTGGAGTTTTGAAGTCTTCCTCCTACTCGCAGTAAGCCCTCGTTATCAATAAATGGATCTAGGCATGACAACCTGTTTCCTTTCTTCAATGATTGTCCGGCTTTAATTGTTTTGTACTCCTCAGCAAATACTTCTTGTTGCACTAAGCGGAGGAGTTTTTTAGTTGTTGAATTAATTTCCTCACAGCTTAATGGTTTTTTGTATTCTTGTTTATTCACGAATCTGTAGCAATATGATAGTACTCGTATCATCCTTTTGAAACTTGAAAATCTTATCCAGATTTTGTTTTTTGGTATAATAGTTATGTGATAACATCGTTTAATCTCCTCACATATCTCTGGTACAGTTTTCGTACTAGGCATGTTATCACTTTTTAACCACTCTGGTCCATTCCACCATTGTGATAAGTTTTGTAATTTATTTGGTGCAATGCCTCTTGTAATTAGGTCAGCTGGATTTTGTAATGTATTTACATAATTCCATTTTGCTTCTGGTAATGTTCTTTGTATTTCTGATACCCTATTAGCTACGAACGTCTTCCATCGCTCAGCTTCACCCTTGATCCAACCGAGAGTAATCATGGAGTCCGTCCAACAGTAAATATTCGCGATTTGCATTTCCATTCCAGTAATCACTTTTTCCATCAGTTGGGTTAACAATAAAGCTGCACATAACTCCAACTTTGGTAATGTAGTTTTCTGCTTTTTTGGCGCTACCTTTGACTTAGCTTGCAACAGGGTTACGTTAAATGTGTTGTTATTTTGTATCCGACAGTATATTGCTGCACCGTACGCTTTTTCAGAAGCGTCACTGAATCCATGCAGCTCGACCCTCGATTTATTTGAAAAATGACACCATCTTGGTATGGAAATTTTCTCAATAGTCTTAAGTTGTGTTTGTAATTCAATCCACCTTGTTTTAATAGTTTCCTCTACGGGCTGATCCCACTCTGTGCCATTTGTCCAAAGTTCCTGAATCATCAGTTTCATATTTATGACGACAGGTGCTAACCATCCCAGAGGATCAAATATCTTAGCTATTTCTGATAAAATAAATCGTTTTGTTGGTTTTTCATTTTGATTAATAGTGATCTGAAAACAGAAACTATCCTCTAATGGTGACCATAATACCCCTAAGGATTTTCTAGTTTCATCTAGCGGTATTTTCATCACTTGGTCGTCTTTGCTTTCGTTAGGTATATTTTCCAACAATTGAGCACTGTTAGACGACCATTTGCGTAGCCTGAATCCGCCTTTTCGTAGCATATTTATTAAGTTTTCTTGTAAATTTTTTGCTGCCTCAACATTTGTATCTCCTGACAAAATATCGTCCACGTAGAAGTCCTGGAGAGTTCTTTGGCTGGCTATTGGGTAGTTCGCTTCTTCATCAGCAGCGAGTTGTTGTAGCGTCTTAATCGCTAAGTATGGGGCAGCTGCAGTTCCATACGTCACAGTAGTTAATTCGTATTCGTCGATCATATGTTTCGGTGAATTCCTCCATACTATTCGTTGGTAGGTGTAGTCTTCTTTGTTGATATTTATGTATCGGTACATTTTTTCGATGTCCGCCATAAATGCTATCTTGTGTTTACGCCAACGTAACAGTATTACTGCTAATTCTTGCTGTAGTCTTGGTCCCGTAAACATATTATCGTTTAGACTTATGTTAGTACTTGATTTGCTCGACGCATCAAATACTACTCGTAGCTTAGTAGTTAGTGAATCTTCTCTAATGACTGGTTGATGTGGTATATAGTATTTACCTTGGTAATAGTCAGTACTCGATACTTTCCTCATGTGGCCCATTTCTAAGTACTCATTGAGAAACTCTTGGTATTTTTTCCGTAAGTGTCCATCCTTGTCGAACTTCCGTTCTAATTGTAATAGTCTTGCAATAGCTTTTTTGCGCGAATTCCCATAATCTACGCTTTGATTCTTGAATGGAAGTTTCACTGTGTATGTCCCATCTGGATTTCTTATAGTTGTTTTTTGGTAATAGTTTTCACAAGCCTGATCCTCGTTAGTTACTTGGTATTTTTCAGGAATTTCTTCTAATTCCCAAAACTTGTTTAGTTGCTGAACTTCTGTAGTCCGTGTCATCATACTGATAACTGTATTAGTATTGGTTGTATCGCCGCAAATGCCGGATAAAATCCACCCAAATTCGGTATTTTGAGCGATGATTCCGTCTTGCATCTTGTGTAATCCGTTTAGTAGTAAATGGCTATATTCTTGAGCCCCCAATATTATATCTATTGGTCCTCTTCTGTAATATGTAGGATCGGCAAATAGTTTGTTTTGTAAACAATCCGATTTTAGTTCTAGTACATTCTCTGGTAAACAGCCAGTTAGTTTTGGTAGTATTATAAGTGTGACTGGTAACCTATATTCGCTCGGAAATCTTGGCTGTAGCACGACATTGATAGAGTTTTTCGATGTTTTAGGTTTTTCGTCAGCAATCCCGATCACTTCAGTATGTATCTGAATACGTGGGTATGCCAATAGTTGGGCAACCTCTTCTGTACAAAATGATGCCTCTGAACCTTGATCACATAGAACCCTCAGTAAATGCGATGTCCCGTCCGACGAGTGAGCTTTTATTAAGGCCGTCGCTAGTAGTGTGGTTTTTGGTATATTCGTTTTGTTATAAATAGTAGACATGTTGGACACAGTTTTTTTCATGGATTTACTTGTAGACGGGGTCGATACATTTTCCTTGTTTGGCTCAGTTTTTGCGTTTCTTGTAGTAACATTATTGTTATGATGGTGTAAATAGGAATGATGACCTCTTTTTCCACAGTATCCACAACTTTTATCACTGTGACACTTTACCGACGTTTCATGAGTCAAACAGTTTTTGCACTTCTGTTTTTCGTTTACGATGTTATTGCGTTCTTGTACTGATAGCGTTTTAAAACCAGTACATTGGTAAATGCTGTGTTCGCGACTCTGGCAAAACCAGCATACACGTTGATCTACTTGTTTGGTAGTTGAATTTGAAGACTCATGGCGCGATTTGTGAGCAAACGCTTCTTCTCTCAGAGTGCTTGAAGTTTCCAGACACTTAAACCTTTTTTCTAAGAATTGCATCATTGCCGAAAACTCTTGTACTTTGTTAGGCTCTAATAGTTGATGTTCGTATTTTTCATCAGTTTCTGAGTCCCATATTCTACTTAGTATTCTTGTCAAAATGGGGTCCCAACTTGAAATGTCGATGTTTTGATTTTTTAGTGCTTCTAGGTTTTCGTTTATTGTGTCATGGAGATTTTTTAAGTTCGCGGCATTACTTTTCTTTATTTTCGACATACTTAGAATATTATCAATATGCTTAGTAATGATTAGTCTTTCATTCTTGTATCGTCTTGTCAACAAATTCCATGCAGTTATGTAATTTGCGTCACAAACTGTTAAATGCTTGATCAGCTTAGCGGCGTCACCTCGTACATGCGTTTTTAAATACTGCATCTTTTCTGTGTCACTCAACGATTTATCTTCGTGGACTATTTTCAAGAATAAATCATAAAAGGAATTCCATGACTCATAACTTCCACTGAATGTTGGAATTATTATTTGTGGTAACTTAACCGAGGTTTTATGATTGTATGTTGATTTTTGACCTATCATCTCAAATAATTTTCCCATCACAAGGTCGAATTCCGTTTGCGTTCTCTCAAACATATTCTCGTGAAAATAGCTGTGTTCTAACGTACTATCTTCCATTAGAATGAGTACATGTGTTTCTTCAATTTCTTGCCATTGTTTTTGCAAAGTAGTCATTACAGATTCTAAGTACCAACTTGCTTTCCCTTCAGTAATTAATTGAGTTGCCGATTGTAACTTTTTCTGCATCTGATTAATCCGAAATAGTTGAATAAATAGTTTGGGTGAGCTACTCCCTTCTTCCTCCTCGGGTTGTAAATCTTCTGGCTCATATAGTTGGTTTACTACCTGTAGTCTTTTCTCACACTTTAACAGGTATTCAATTGCCTGCGTATACAGTGCGTTGATAGACCCAAAGTAGTTGGTGGTGATGTATTTGTGATCACACAACACATCTTGGTCTTGTAGTAGTGAATGGTTTTTGGATGTTCTAGTAAATACTTCTGTGAGTTGAGTTTTCCTCTCCGTGATATATTTTAGAGTCTTCCTTGATGCTGAGTCTTTCTTGATGTTGGTGAATATTTGTCTTAGTTCGTTGTAATCTGCTTCTTGGCTTCTTATAACTTCGTTTATCCCTTGTATGTCCATCTTTACTGCCCTTGATACTATAAGTGTTACTTCTCAAAATATCGGTGAACCCGTTTTTTGGAACCGAATTCCGAACCGCTATCGTTCTAATGGCGTATTAGTATGTCAGTCCCTTTACTTGCGCCTGTTGAGTACGCTAGTTCTAAGTACGTCTATACGTTATTCAGCCAATATTGGTGAGGGACAGAAAGAAGAACGTTTTATATTTATTTAATTTTATGTATATAAACGTTACTATGTTAAAGTACCGATTACACAAACTCCCGGATCTCTCCGGAGAATCAATTAAGTGAAAAATTATAATAAAATGATAAAAATTTACCAGTTTCTGATTTATTCCTTGGTATTCACTTAATTACCTATCTGCATGCCAAATTCGAACTTTCTAGATCATCTGAAACTGGGTTAGAGTTTTGATTCTGGGTTGGACGTTAATATCTAAATAACCGTTTGAGGTGTGTTTATGAAATTTGGAGCACATATGTATCGCGCAAGTTTCACTATATGAGCCAAATTTGACACGTTTATGTGTAACAGTTTTTGAGTTATGAGGGGGTCAAAAGTGGCTCCTAATGATTTGTGTAATATTACACACGGTGCTGCTCGCCAGTTCTGTTATTTGAACTTGGCTTGACACGCTGCCGCGTGTCTAGACTTCTGCAAGTATAATGTTGATGGATACGTTTTTAGATAGTTCTCATATTTAATTCCAACACTTTCGGGTAATTCCGTGTAGTTCAGCTACTCAATAGGTAATAGACGGCGTTTTCTGTCCTACGTGACACTAGTATTGGAAGCCCATGGTGTCTTGTTCCAAGACACATGAAAAACAGAGACTCTCTGTAATATTATTGCTTACAAATATTATAAAGATAAAATAATTAGGTGTTTGTATTTGGGGGTACGCTTCGGAACTACTCATCCGATTCCAAAAAATCTTTCAAGAAACCTATTGCTAAGTGATTATATGATGCCATAAATGTATGTCTCTGCTGAAACTACGTACTTAATCGCATGTAAAAAATTGTTCTTCAAAAAACGAACATATAGACGCTACCTTTCAACCAAAACGATATCGGTTGCCAGGACCGTTGGAAAAGGATGCGATAAAGATTTTATCCCTAATTGATCAACTTAACGAGTCTAACATAAAAGGCCAGTGGGAACCGCAATTATCTTATTTATAACGTCGATAATTATAATTAATATTATGTATTAAGGATAATTAAATGAACTCATATTATTTTACGTGTTAAAATATTTGTACTCACTTACAATTTACTCAACAGAATAACGTAATTATGGAGCAAAAAAGAGGGACTTGCAGCTAAGAAATAACAGCTGCATGGGTCTATAATCAAGTTATACTGACATGACCAAGGCATTTGATTACGTGGATCATAAGATTCTGTTACAAAAATTACATGGTTATGGTATAAGAGGGAACGTTCTACAGCTAATAGAATCATACTTAAGTAATAGGCTTCAGTGTACAGAAATTTCTAGAATATGTCCAAAGACTTAA
Organism: Aporophyla lueneburgensis; assembly: GCA_932294355.1. Lineage (NCBI taxonomy): Eukaryota > Metazoa > Arthropoda > Insecta > Lepidoptera > Noctuidae > Aporophyla > Aporophyla lueneburgensis. The sequence goes on along the minus strand of OW028745.1, from coordinate 19,285,212 downwards.
TTAGAAACCACTTATGTATCTAAGCCGAGATACGTAAGGTACGGTGTACCACAGGGTAGCGTACTAGGGCCGCCACTTTTTTTAATATACATTAATGATCTCCCAAAAGTAACATCAAACAAAATGGTTCTCTTTACAGATGACAGTACAGCTGTAATAAACTGTACAAATATTAATAATTATGAGAATGACATCAATAATTGTATACATGACATTATAAATTGGCTACATAAAAATAATTTAGTAATAAACCTGACTAAGACAAAACTTATGCACTTTCATCAACGTTGCGAAACTCCAAACGTTAGTATTGCCTACCAAGGCTGTGAAATTGAAGAAGCAAACAAAACTAAGTTCTTAGGTATAGTAATTGCCGATAAACTCACCTGGAAACCTCATGTTGAAGATATCTGCAAAAAACTGAGGATTTACTCAGTTTTTTCAGGTAGGCAATACTAACGTTTGGAGTTTCGCAACGTTGATGAAAGTGCATAAATTTCACAGCCTTGGTAGGCAATACTAACGTTTGGAGTTATCTTTCAATTTTCCAAGAAAGTCAACAGCCAGGCTCTTTTGACAGCATACCATGGACTAGTTGCGTCTGTTTTGCGGTATGGTGTTATTTTTTGGGGGCAATCTACTGATAAGGAGCTTGTATTTAGGATGCAAAAGCGATGCATTTTTTTTTTTTTTTTTTTTTTTTTTCAGGATGGGAAATCATCAAATGACTTCTCCCGCTCTGGGCGGAGCGGGAGGGCGTGTCAGACTTTTACTGACTAAAACCCACCCGTGTTCCATCAGTTGCCCATGTGCCAGGGTCACGGTATCTCCTTCGAACAATCACGCGACCCCGGCAGGCAAAAAATCAGTTGTGTCAAGTTAAATGTAAAACAGCACTAATGGAAAAAGTTTTTTTGGCATAGCCCCTCGCATCTATAATAAAGTACCTAATATTATTAAAACTATGACTGTTTTCAAATTTAAAAGGGCACTAAACAAATTATTAATTGATAAAAGTTATTTCTCAATTGACGACTATCTTAATGATGCATCACTGACTGATTGACATGATATTATACCTATTTACATTGTTTTTTATTATTTATATTACTGTATCCTTGATGACTATTGACATTTTTTGTATTTATTTTTATTTTTTTATTGTAACTTTATTGACATTTGACATTTTTCGTTTTATTGTGACATTTTTACCAATTTGACATTAATTTATATCATGGATTATTTTATTTTTCTTAATGTTTGTTTGTGTAAATTCAATAATACTAAATAAAATGTGATTTGCATGCCCATGTGACGGTAGGACATGGAGGACTCATAAACTTAAACACCTATGTATGCAAACAAATAAATGATTTGATTTGATTTGATTTGATTTAAGGCTACGCTTATCGCGATTCGTCCGTGGATGGGTGATCATCCTTACATAACAATACCCTTACGTGCCTCAAAAAATACGTTCAGCGTTTGATCCCGGCTGACAGATCTAGATTCTTTACAGTCCTTACGAGTCAGAAACCCGAGAGTCTGAAAACTTGTCTTACCACGGGGTATCGGGTACCTAGTTACTGGATTCTGGAAGTCAGATAGAAACTGTCATTGGTCCATGTAAAATACTGGTACTCAGCTAGTAGCAGATGAGAATATGGTAATTAATTGTAATTGTTATTTAACAAGGCCATTAATAATGAGTTTATATCGCAAACACAGTTTTATTAAATAGTGCGCTTGGTACCTATAACAAACTTTACGAAACAAAGATAATATTATATTATTATTCTGATGAATAGAATAGAACCACACCACTACAAAGGCTCCAAAAAGTCAAAATATTTATTTCAAATAGGTACATTGAAGCCACTTTTGAACGTCAAAATTTACATTACAATAGAGTTGATTCTAGTCGCCCCTTGCAAAAGGTAGTTAACTTATGGAGAAAATGGGTAAAAAAGCTCCACCGTTACACATTTAAAATGTTTTACAAGATTTTGTATACATTTATTATACAAAGACATCATAATATCTCCTTGGATGGTCTATAATTTAGGCGTTCTAATTGTGATAAAAATAAATTAAATTATTATACCCGTATTTGAATATGAATGCGACATATAATCAAAATCGATCAATTTAGCTATAAAAATAATTGCCTACGACAGCATTTTTGTTTCTCGATTATTCAAATGAATGCTCTTTTATTCATAGAACAACACTAGCTCTCAATCACAACACTAGCTTTATGAATTTCCGAACCGAATGCAAATGTTTGCATATCCCATTTAAATCGATCTTTGGGCAAAAAAGGGGTTTTAGAACGAACCTGTTACTAGGTTGAACGTTTTTCTCAGTAAATTATTTAGTCATAATGTTTTCATTCAAATATTTATCTTGTTTTTCATAAATATAATAAGTGTCTGTGAATAATTGGGGCGAAAAGAAATATGTGAGATAATAAACACAGAGAACCAATGTTTTGGAAATGTGTGATAGCAACGCAAAGAAAAGGCTTTTTATTTTTTATTTAGCTTTACCCCGTACACGTGGAATATTAAATGTTGGTCTAAATATTTTTAATGTGACATGATATTACATGTATCGTTAAAAATATTTGCTCAACGTTCTTCATATTTATGTTCTGGTCTTTACTTATTAATTTTCAAGACAGTAATTTCGAGGTCCTCAGAAATTCTTATTATTTTTGTTTTAATACATCTAAAATTGAACTGTTTGACGATCGCTATTACGAGGCGCCGCCAGCTACTAAAATGTAGTGAGTAACCTATGCGTGGAAACAACTTAGCGGTTTTTTCTATGTATAACAGAGTAACGAGGACGAAAATATAATTTACAGGGTGGCTGAGACATCAATGCGCAAACTGTAACCATGGGTTCAGTACATGTTCTGAACCACGAAAGGTAATTCTGAAAATCTACGCTACTGACGATAGGTTCCTCCAAAGTTTAGCATTTTGCTGAGCAACGCGGCAACGGCGTGTTCTTGCGCAGATATGACCCACAGCTTAATTTTTCTTGTTATTGTGGCTAGCTTGTAACAAGGAGTTCAAGTTGAGCTATCGACACAGCCGGACGTGTCTGCGTGCGCGCAACAGATGTGGTCCGACCCGCCTGAGTTCGAAATCAAACCGTGTTATTGTGTGTGTGTGTGCGTGCTTCTGTGTCGTATTTTAAAATCGGGTGGCATAATACAACGTGTAACATAGATAATTAACGCAAGACCTCATACACCCGAATTAGAATTTTGAGTTCATTAGAGTATTGAGTAAAGAAAATCGTGTGAACACTAGCATTGTTTTGTGCATTTAAATTTGAGTCCTATTGCCTTGAGATAGGATTGAATTCTTTCGGGCTCAATAAGTGGACTTGCGTCTATTCAGTTACACATTGTATAAAACAAGGAAGCAAATGTGTCATTCGTGCGCCCAGCTCTCAGCAGAGCCTGCCTGCCAGCGGACCCCTGCCGAACCCGGTGAGCCCGTTCCTAACATTTCAGGAATTTGTTTACTAAACTGCGCATGACCGCGGCTTTGTCTTGCCGTGCTTGGGCACACAACATCGTCATCACATCACACCAGGAAGCGTTGTGTGAATGATTGTGTTCACACTAACTACAGTAGGCTGAATAACCCTATTCACGCTATAATTCTGGAACAAAATACGATACCGATTAAGACGCCGCACCAAAAGATCCTATTTTTGTAACACAGTAATGAATTCTTAAAATTCCTAAAAGCTTGCTAAGAGGCCACAGCCCCTCCAAATGAACACATGGGCGGCAGCTTAGTAAAAAAAAGGGTACCCAATCCAGACTCTCTCCGTTTCAAGTTAAATGCACATTTTGCTATACAGATAAACAAAAGAAACCAAAAAAAAAGGTCATCCCATAAATTGACTCACTACAAGTGTGCTTCAGCCCCCAACTTGCACGTGTCTTTAGTGGCCACACAGACAAAGCGTTTATAATGGTTATAATTGGCACTTCTAAATAATATACAGGAATTTCTCCCCAACAGCATTCTTTCCCAGGAATAAAGGATAACAGAATACAAAGCCGCGCAATATAATGAAGAAATCTGGGGTGGCGAATATATCATAATCGCCGCGTCCGAAATCTACCTCGTAAATTTGCATGTACATATGCAAAACAGAAACACACAGGTGCATTCACCTACTAGCGAACAAGCTCCCGCTAACAAACACGTACTGTTCATGAACTAGCACTATGACAACTGGGTCCCGACAAACGACAAACAATACAACAACAACCGAAATAACCTAACGCAAGGTTCAACTAGATTGAAAGCACTGCATCATATCAAAACATTAGGTAACAGGCACAACACATGAGGAGAGTAAAACCCATGAAACCCTAAACTCAAACGAGCAACCCCCAATTTGTTAAATCATTCACACCGTGTGGACAATAAGAACAAACACTACTTACACCGGTATCAAACGTAATCGCGGACGACACGGGATACGCAATAATGAGAAAGCCGAAGTCTACCCAATTAAGTAAACTTGCATAGAAAAACCAGCTAAAAAAAACGAATTGACGCGGCACTGCCACGTACAGGAATTCAAGCCAACCTACAAGAAACAGGGATGAACTTAGGAACATTCAGCTACACTACACATACCACGATTGGCATCTCTCCGAACCGGTAGGTAACACGCACCAGGATCTTGCAATTTTATTAAGAACGTATTCCCAAATTGAATTAATTAATAGTACAAATGAATTAGTTACAGTTAGTAATACAAGGATACTAGGTCAACTATTGGCATGGGAAAAGACTAGCCAGCTCCTCTGCAGTTATTCAACTCCCACTTCAACAGTTGTTCCCCGAAAGCAACCAGACTCTTCACAGTCTTATTAAACTTGATTAGACAAAAAGTACGCTAATAATACTCGGAAACTTCAACGTGCATATTGGTCTACAAGATACTCTAACCAAAAGAAAACGCAAAGGATCCAACAAAACCTTCAGTATAAATTTCCCAACTACAAGGCGAACTATTAAAGGATAAAGCCTACAGAGAAAAACTTCAAACAGAAACGACAAAAGGTTGATCATCCATTAGAATAATATGGTCAAAAGGCACTCAAAAATCGCAATTGGACTATATCATCATGCCACAGGCAACAGAAAAACTCGTCCACGTTGACGAGACGGGACTATAAGATCAAACAGAATTGTAAACAAAAACGAAAAAAAACCCAAACACAAAAGCAACAAAAAGGAACGAAGGAAACAAAAATGGATGCTAAGTATTTCAATCATAAAGAAAGAAAGAAGAAAGAAAGAAAAATTGATTATTCTGCACAAACAAAACGCACAAAATAAAATAGTAACAAAAAATAAAAAACTAAATATACACACGTACAAAGTAGCCAAAAGCCCCGTATTCAAGATTTAAAAAATTATCCATTGGTTGTTGATGTCATGGCTACGGACCAAAGACAATACAGATATGCATTACGACATTGACAATTACTAAATAACAAACAAAACAAAAACAAAATTGCCGAATGCAGAGTGCATTAGTGGCTACTTTTGTGATAAACTTATAAAAATAAGAACAAATTGAGCCGTGCGTCGTATCTGTGCAAGAACAGGTCGTTGCTCAGCAAAATGCTGTGACTACAGACGAATCTATCGTCAACAGCGCTGATTTTCAGCAACTACCTTTTGAATTGAAATGACGTAATGGCGTGTGTTGGCGTGAAATCTGGTAGGTAAGTATACATTTTCACGAAATTAATTATGATTTTGTTACACGGCTCATCCTGAAAACAATTATTCTTACAGGTAGTAGTTCACCTTCAACGAACTCGGTCGCGTAGATTATTTAGAGCTATATAAAACAAAATCGTGTTCAGTGTGTTGCCTGCTATATTTCTTGTACTGTCTGTGTGACACCTGTCAAAATCACTTTTTCAACTTCGCGCGCTCGCGTTAATGCGTAGAATCCTGTCTGTGATTAAATTGTTTGTTAAATATTGTGGTTTGAGTGTAAAATGTCCAGTTCCGATACAGAAACCGGGTTATTAAAAGAAATAGAGAAAATGAAGAAAAAAGTCAAGAAACTTTCTCGCCGCCGTCGACGTAAGAACCGGCATGATTCCCGGGAGCGATCCCGGTCCCGTTCCCGACAACGATCACGATCCCAGCAACGATCGCAGACGATGAGTCCGCCCTGGATCATGCCTACTAACATCGAGGAACAACAACAAGAAGAGGAAACAAAAGAAAATACTGGTAAGTACGTATGCCTTGTTTTAGGTTATGAAAAAGAAATCAACTTCAACCGTTCAAGATACTCTTTGTACATCAACTGCAGACACAAACAAGCCATGGAACGAGATTCCAATATGGTCATCTTGGATGTGTGTCAAAGGATTCATACCGTCATCCGTGCTAGTACGAGATACTTCCGCACGAAGATCAGATTTTGATACGAGATATCATTTCTGATGTAATCTATCAGTATGTGCGTGACACTACGTGGTAGACACCATGCATAGCCTAATATAGGCATGCCCACCCATCAACAGTCACAACAACATACAAATTGTTGTTATTTCAGATCCAGTTGTTGTGGTTGAAGGTGAAGAGGCTCCAATCCCAGAAGCACTGTTAGTTGCATTAGGCGCCGATAAACCAAAGGAACCACAATATGGTCCTAAGATCAATGATTTAATTGCATCCAGATGGGAAAATTTAATTATTAATGACTGCAATGAAATCAAAGAGACTCTAAGCAAATATAAAATCCCTGACAACTGTCCTCTGTTGGAAGCTCCAGAACTCAACTTGGAGGTCAAAGTTGCTCTGACTGATTCTGCTCGCAACAGGGATGATCTATTAAAGAACAAGCAGCAACAGCTCGGTGTAGCGCTGACTTGTATAGGTCAGGCCATGTCTACTTTGCTAGCCAGACAAGAAGTGCCAGATGCCATTAAGTTACTAAGTGATGGTGCCAAACTATTAATATCGCTCCACCACAATAACACCATTACCAGAAGACAGTTGATAGCACCTCTTCTAGAAAAGGGATTTAATAAGATGGCAGAATCTTTGTCCCGGAATAAATTCTTATTTGGTGATAATTTAAGTGAAAAAATAAAAAGCAACAAAGAAATTGAACGATCTGGATTACAATTAAGAAAACCCAAGCTTCCTACATTGAACCGACCGGGAAACTGGACTGGCCCCTCACGACAAAACACACAGCAGAAGAACACTGCACTACGTGGGGGGCAGAGACGAGCACCATCTCAACCAACAAAGAAGACACAACAACCTGCCAAAAAACCAGTGAAGCGGACCAGCCACCACAACAGGGCCTACCAGCGTGCTCGACGCTGACAATACCACAGGTACATGCAGGCAATTTGTCTAAGCATTTAAGTTGTTGGCGGATTATAACTAATGATGTGGTCATACTCAACTGGATCCAAGGTTATCATATTCCATTCACTTCTTCACCAATACAGACTCATGTTCCATCAAATATTATTTCTCAATCTGAAGAATCAAATGTAAATGAGTCTATTAATGACTTACTTAGATTGGGTGCCATAACACCTTGTGAACCAGTGGATGGACAATACCTTTCAAACATATTCTTGGTACCTAAACCTAATGGTAAAGGAGATGTTCCAAAATGTATGGAGCCTGGGCCAGGTCCTTGTACACTATACTTAAAAATAGGGAAATTCATTTAAAACAGTTCTCAACTGTCCAATTACTTTAAAATGGCTTGGTTTGCTGGTAAACACAAGAAATTACAGTTGAAATTGCAACACACAACAAAAACCCGTCATGGCGGTAAGCTGTCATTTTGATTGATTAATGACGTTTGACATGTTTATTTCTGTGGAGGTTGAAGGTTGACCCCCGACTTTGTGGTTGTAAATATGGAATACTAAACAAAAGACGGTACCATATGAGCAGTTGTGAAAATGTAATACGGACCAAGCAGAGACTACAGTAGTATGGGACCAAGCGACGATAGCGATTGTGTCACTAGGGCCGAAATCTCTTGCAGTCTAAACATAAGCTCTACGAACTTTCGCGCATGTTCTCTCACTTCGCCTCATGTCACCTTTGGTTCCTAAAAATGTTACTGCGCAGCCTTCTTCGCGAAGTTCGGACTCGCCAAGATAAATCGGCCGTGCTGTACTCTCTCTGTGAAAGTCCTAACGTACCTGGTGATTCTCTATGATGAATGTAAATAAATAGAGACCCGCCCCGGTGCGTTGGCAAATCTGGATTATTCAGAATGATTTTTTTATTGCCTAATTGACTAACCATAAAAATAAAACCTAACCATAATCCATATAGCAGTATTTGAGGAGAACTTCGACAGAAGTAATGTAGCGATCTTTTGATTTCAACTATCTACAAAAGAGAGTAAAAGTAGACTTCAAGTATATCATGTGTAGGTACACAAATATATTACTAATGTAAACTAAGACATGTAGGTACCTACTAAATAAAACAGCAGTTTATGTTTTATATCCATTTATTTACTATTTATTCATTTTATAAATCTTCTCTCACTAATATGTCATCCAGAAATGAAGCTGGTGCTGCAATAGTCGCCGGATGCCGAGCCCAAACCAAAAACCAAACAATGGTTATAGTATGCGCACAGCAACCTACTGTTCGCTGTCCAGAGATACAGCTGTAGTAATAACTAATTATTTTTTCATCCATCTTGTTCCTTGTCTCGCCATCAGTATGTATGTGTAATAAGTTCTCACTGAATGATGGCGAGACTTTATACAACCCCTACTTAATACTGGGTTCTGTTGGGATGAGGTCGCTTGTGATACTATTTCCAGGTGCTCAGATATTTCTACCTGAAATGACCCACGTTGTCTCACATTATCGCCATAATAACTTTGTTTTATTTGATAAATGCCCAACGCAAATATTATTAGATTTGACATTGTCATTTCAGGAAAAATATCTAACTCTGGAAGGTGAGCTCATCAATGTTTGCAGCTCTTTGCACATTTCTGCGTGCAGAGACCCAGCATGCAGAACATACAAGTCCACCTGATGGAATCTGGGCAAACAAAAAAAAATAATATTATTAATCATTTATCTATAATCAATTACTTCAGTAGTAATGCTAACTATAAATAAACCTCAAAAAAAAAAGACGAGATTCTACCTCTCTGGGATAAATTCTTGTGATAAATTCATTCCACTCAGGTCCTTCTGGTATTGAGTGATGGAGGCGTCTTCGGCTAAGAGAGCAAAAGCACCATACACAAGTATTCAAAACTGCTGAGGAAGCTCTTCACTAATGACTTCATCTTGTCAGAATGCTTCTTGCTCGAACACAACATGATTATCATACTAGGCTACCATCCAGTATCTATAATAAATTACTGTATTAACTAATGACAATAATAACTATTAAATAAAGTATCAATTATTTATTTATCCTGTGGACCCCTCGAGTGTCATCAAGTCAATGTCAACAACCTAATACTTATGTCTCGTGGTGAAATTCTCTCAGAGATCAGGTTCCTTTAGGGCCATCTGGAAGGGCGTGAGCACGCCTCATATGTAAAGAGCGTCGACACCATACACAAACATTTGTATCACAAGCTCATACTCTTCATGAGGAGGAGAAGACGTCTTCATGTGATATGTCACTGTGTCAGCCGGAACAAGAACAGACATTTTCTGCATTATGTTTGCAAAACAATTTGCACACATGGTACCATTTTCATCCACCTAAAAAGGAATATTAATTCTGTAATTATTTCAAATTCGGTCCATATAAAAAACAGTAATTCTAAACAATTGGAGTTCTCACCTCATGGCGAAGATCGTTTTCAATTATAGAAATGATGTCAGGACCCATATTACCAAATGTATAATATATATTGGCCATCTTCATTAATAACAGAAGAACATAAAGCACTGGACACCATTTTCATATCACCTAAAACAAATTATTGTCGTAAGTATAATAATATTAGCTAGGTCTAATACTGATGTGCCTAGGTACGATCGTGGCCACAAATTGCAGTCCCAACTAGAGAAGGCCTAACTTTTATCTGTATGTAGGTAAGCCAAGCGAGTCGAATTATTTCTCTGAATTAGGACTGCACACAAGAACGCAATGATAGTACAAAAATATCTTGGCACGTGGAAATTATGGTATGTGTACAATTATAATTGAAAAGTAAATTGTTTACCTGACGATGAAATGATGAATCAGTTGATTTTATATCGAAACAACGCAGTCCAAACCACACGAGAAAATCGAAGTCCTTACAATACGAGTGACTGCTGACACTGTCATGACAGCTGACAGTTTTCTTTCTATGATCAATGGTCGATGTATGGTTTACTGTCATTGTTTTTAACTAAATCGGTGAGACGCCATGTTGAAAATCCATAAAAATAATTGATAAATATCAATTAACTACCACAACAGTATACGTTTGATTGAATTATCTGTATTTTTCCCGAATTCCACGGATTTTTCTCTTTTTTTTGAGTTAGTGTACACAGACCTGGCCCATTTTGAAACATCTCCTTTAGGTTTATCTTGAATTTAAAACCATTAAATAATTTTATTTCCACATCTCATTTTAAGATGGAAGATTTAAGAACTTCCACTAGATTAGTATATAAAAACTGTTTTATGACAACTATAGATCTAAAAGAATCATATTTTTTAGTCTCAGTTGCCACAGAAGATAGAAAATACCTTAGATTTTATCATAAACAGTTGTACGAATTTACAGCACTTCCGTATGGATTGTGTACAGCACCCAGTGTTTTCACAAAAATTTTGAAACCTGTAATGTCATATGTAAGGAGCTTGGGTTATGTGACAGTAATTTATTTAGATGACATTCAATGCATAGCTAACACATATGAAGAATGTAAAGCTCAAACACAACATATAATACAAATTTTGGAATGTTTAGGTTTTATACTCAACTATGAAAAGAGTGACTTAATTCCTAAAAGACAATGTAAATTCCTAGGATTTATTATAAATTCACAATATCTTACAATAGAAATACCACCTGATAAGAAAGAAAAAATAATTAATATGATTAAACAGTTTATGTCATTTAAGATTTGTAAAATAAGGTGTATTGCCCAACTACTTGGAACACTGACTGCAGCATGTCCTGCTGTTACATATGGTAGACGACATACCAAGCTCATGGAAAGAGAAAGGTTCCTAGCTTTACAGTCATCAAATGAAAATTATGATTTTACAATGAATATTTCTTCCAAATTATTACCAGATTTAGAATGGTGGTTGTCTAACATTTCAACATCAAAACACTTTTTTTCTGTACAAAAGATTAAACTGGAAATCTTTACAGACGCCTCACTAACTGGGTGGGGAGCTCATTGCCTAGGTGAATCAATAGGGGGACTATGGGATGTAACAGAGAAAGAAGAACATATTAATTATTTGGAACTTGTAGCAGCTTATTTTGGTCTAAGATCTTTTGCTAAGAATATGTCAAATTCTCATATTTTACTAAGAATAGACAATACTACTGCCATATCTTGTATTAACAAAATGGGCAGTGTCCAATTCCCACACTTAAACACTGTTACACAAAAATTATGGCAGTGGTGTGAGGATAGGAACATATGGGTGACGGCTTCCTATATCAAGTCCAAAGAAAACAAGGAGGCTGACAGAGAATCTAGGAATGTAAATCATGATACAGAATGGTCCTTAGCTGAGTATGCATTCAAAAAAATTACTCATCAGTTTGGAATACCTGAAATTGATTTATTTGCAACTCGAATTAATACTAAATGCTTAAAATATGTTTCTTGGAAAAGAGATCCTATGGCATTTGAGATTGATGCTTTCACTTTGGACTGGAGTAAATTCTTCTTCTATGCATTCCCACCTTTCTCTGTAATAACAAAATGTTTACAAAAAATAAGAGATGAACAAGCTGAAGGAATTCTTGTTTTTCCTTGGTGGCCCTCACAACCATGGTTTCCTTTAGCAAAATCTTTAATGAAATCCGAACCAATAATATTAAAGGCTAATAGTGACTTACTCTCATCTCCTTTTAGCACAGAACATCGTCTGAGCTCCCACCTTACCCTGGCGGCAGGACACTTCTGCGGACAGCGTGGGAATTAAGGGGTCTACCTCGAGCTTCCTTGGAGGTAATGTTAGGGTCACTTGCTAATGGTACGCTAAAACAATATGATTGTTCATATAAAAAGTGGTGAACATACTGTCAGACAGATAATGTGAATGTTTATAAAGCTACTATTCTGCAGACAATAGGTTTTCTTTCACGAGAATACAACAGTGGCAGTAACTACTCAACCTTAAATACCCACCGATCAGCGCTGTCGCTATTAATAAGCTCTGAAATTGGGAGGGACGAGAATGTAAAGCGATTACTTAAGGGTGCATTCAGGCAAAGGCCCTCTCTCCCTCGATATAAAGAAACGTGGGATCCTACAGTAGTACTTGATTTTCTTAAAAAAATATCAACTACCTTAAATATTAAAGAATTATCAAAGAAGTCAGCAACATTATTAGCTTTAACTACTGCACATAGAGTTCAAACTCTCTCATGTATTAAAATTAAGGACATTCATTTTACTAACAATTCTGTCATTATTAATATCTCAGATATTTTAAAAACCTCTGTCAAAACTAAAACGGGTACCACATTGCATTTGCCATATTTTGAAAACCAGACAATATGTCCAGCCAAAACCTTAGAATTATATTTAAAAAAGACTGAGGAAGCCCGAGGAGATATCCCTTATTTATTTATCACAACTACAAAACCAATTAAGAAAGCTTCAACTGCTACTATAAGCCGTTGGATTAAGGAAATTTTAACAGAAAGTGGCATTGACACTAATATTTTTTCTTCACATAGTACAAGACATGCCTCTACTTCAAAGTCAAAAACATTAGGTGTGCCAATTGATATTATTAAAAAGACTGCTGGTTGGTCAGAAACGTCAGCTGTTTTTGCAAAACACTACAATTTACCAATTGTAAGTTATAGAACCAATCTTACCTTTGCTAATTCTATTCTAGAATAAATACCTAATATAGTAATATTAGTAACATTTGGTTGATTTTGATTAGTCAAATATCTTTAAAGAATGGAACTAGTTTTATTAATAATTAAAATTAATCTGAGGAAAGAAGACCTTCATTTAAGGAGAAAATGTTGATTATTAAGTTTTGTTTTTTGTTACATTTATTCAATTGTAGAAAACAAGTTTAAGTTATGACAATAATGCCTAAAGCATTAAAATACTAACTACTTAATAATTGTCTGAGTATAATTTAATATTTAATAAATAAATATTAAAATTATTCTCGGTCGTTTATTTTTATATATATTTTGTATTTTAGTCACCAATATTATGACTAAGTATACCTACCTCATTGCCTATAGAGATGCCATTACTTGTCTCTAAACATCTACCTGTAAGAATAATTGTTTTCAGGATGAGCCGTGTAACAAAATTAAGAAATCAGACTAACTTACCTTAAGTGACGTCTGATGGTAATTTTGTGAACGGCTCATCCTGAAAACAATTAAGTTCCCTCCCATATAACTTGATACAAAGTGCTACCCACCCATCAAATAATGGCATCCCTTATTGGTTACTGTGGTCATGGTGGTTAACTGGTTACTCTAAAGAAAGTGATTTTGACAGGTGTCACACAGACAGTACAAGAAATATAGCAGGCAACACACTGAACACGATTTTGTTTTATATAGCTCTAAATAATCTACGCGACCGAGTTCGTTGAAGGTGAACTACTACCTGTAAGAATAATTGTTTTCAGGATGAGCCGTTCACAAAATTACCATCAGACGTCACTTAAGGTAAGTTAGTCTGATTTCTTAATTATGATTGCAGATATTATGTGATTAATATTAATATACATGTATCTATTCGAACTTTATTATATTATACTTATTTAAAAAAGAAATACATACATTATGAATATATTACACTAACATGTAAAAAAGCCTATTATCTAGACGTTTTATCCTATGGGAATTATGATGGTAGGGGTGTCGGCCATTTGTATTATGGCATGGCGTCTGTCTACCATGCTTTTCGGTCAAAGCGGTAAAATAGCCATTTGGTACGAAAATGTTAATGTGGATTGTGTGGAAACAATGCAACTATACCGCTCTCAATCGAAAACATATCAAAACAAAATATCAAGATCGCATATAAAAATAAAAAAAAAACAACTAGCAAATATAGGTATCATCCCACGGAATGAAAACACTGAAATAACATGGAACAACATAACGGAGGTAATAAAGGCCGCTGCCCAGGAAACTCTAGAGTCTTTAGCCCATTTACTCAAGGGACCATCGAATAGCCCTCACTAACCTACAAAAGGCCAAAGCTGGCAACTGGATAACCCAATAGACATAATCGCGTACAAGAATGCCAGACAATACTCCAAAAGGTTAAAAATCAGTACAAAAATAGGCAGAGCGTACTTTTACGTAACCAACAAAACCGATAACCGAAGCACAATAGACCGACGGTAAAGGAAATAATGGAAATCATCAATTGGGACTGCAACATTTCACTACCTTTGTTGAGCTAGAAGGACTTGAATGCATCCAATACCAAATTAAAACCTCGCTAAATAATGTAAGCCTCCGAATAAACGAAACAAGGATGAAAATTCTAATTGGAGAGGGGGTGTCTAATTAGAATTTATATTTTCGTTTCGTTAGGACAACCACAGGATTTGCTACCTGGCACACATTTTCAGACGCTCTGAACCACACCTGTTACAAGCAGCAATGCAGTACAGGGCCAAACCTAAGAAGGTCGGAGGACCTATTTACACATGGAATGACAACCTAAAACAGGACATGAAATACTTCGACAAGGAACTCCAGTTTTGAAGGGACACGGCTGGAGACAGAAATAAGATCAAGAAAGCAGCTCGTGATATCTACAAAAAACCAGAAACTGATAGCAGCGAAAACGCAGAAGACGACCAAGAAAACAACAACACGGAACATAGCGAGCCCTTGACATAGAAAAGAGCCAGCAAACGGTTAACCCCACCAAAACATGCATCGCTGAAGCTCGACCTGGATCAACATGCCGGCGACGACGTGAAAAGATGCCCTCCTATAGACCCACCTTCTATATCACCCTTCTCTCCACTAGTCCAATGCTTACTTAAGGCTGCATAGTCGGTAGGCTCGTAATCCTTTCCTATCCTTTGGGCACGTCTTCCCTACCATTACAGCGCCCCCCGGTCTACTTCTTGATATGCAATGGCCTATGTAGCACCATGAAACATGAGGCTTCAAAGGCTAGTGCAAATCTTGGGGTTCATTCGATTAATCGAGTCTGGTCAAACCACGCTGGGATCATTTCATTTCATTTTATTATTGTGGCTAGCTTGTAACAAAAGTAGTCATTAATGCCCGCTGTAATCGGCATTTTTTTTTAATTGTTGTAAATATAGTAGTGTGTAGTTATTAAATAAAAATTTGGCCCTTAGGGTCTGACATCCACATGCAATGGATAATACGGTTTTTTTTTCTGGATGGGAAATCATCAAATGACTTCTCCCGCTCTGGGCGGAGCGGGAGGGCGTGTCAGACTTTTACTGACTAAAACCCACCCGTGTTCCATCAGTTGCCCGTGTGCCGGGGTCACGGTATCTTTTCGAACAATCACACGACCCCGGCAGGCATCGGTCCTATCAGACCCCTTCAGTTTTGCTGACATCTCTTTGAGGCGCGCGTGGAACACAACGCGCCGTCGACCCGAGCTTGGTCCTTACCGGGTGGCGAGCTACCCATTGCTCGCCGCCTACGGTGGCCGGGAGTCCGCTATCGACTCCCGACGCCCGCGGCGTCTCCTCCTGCGGCGGCTAGGGACGTGAGGGCGCAGAGACTACCTCTCCCTCACGCGCCCCGCCTCCTCCTTCACGAGCATTACTGCTTCGCAGAAGGAGGTGACGGCTTCCCATTCCCTCTCGCTCCGTACCATGGCTCGTACCAGGGCCGGACGCGAGAGGTCACCGCCGCCAACTGCCTTCACGAGGATACGGCGGTGCTCCGCCCAGGCAGGGCAAACTTCCACCGTATGCTCCACCGTGTCTTCTAGACGATCCTCACAATGGAAACACCCGGGCGTATCCTCTCGCTTTATTCTGAACAGGAACCCACCGAAGCACCCATGCCCGGTGAGAACCTGCGTTCGCCTGACGCAGGTTCTCACCGGGCGAGGTGAGGACGCCGTGGCGCCTCTCTATCCACTCCTCAAAGAGGGGACTTACCGCCGCAATTGTGGCGTGCCCAGCACTGGATTGCGACTATCGTTCCCGCCATGTCGCCATGAGATCACACCGGAGCTCTGTCCGCCGTGCCGCGATTTGTCGCGGCAACGGAGTTTCGCCCCGGCGTTTCGCCTCCTCACACCATTCCCACATGTGCGCGAGGACCTTTGCCTCCAGATCCCATGGCGGCACTCCAGCAAGGAGGCTCGCCGCCGCGCACGAGACCGTGCGGTATCCCCGGATTAACCGGATGGCCATGACCCTCTGGGCCGCAAACAACAGGCGCGCTGGGCGCAGCCTCAATGAGGGCGCCACACCGGTGCCCCGTAGAGGGCCATGGACCGCACGATCCCCGTGTAGAGCCTCCGGCAGGAGGCGTTTGGACTCCCCAGATTGGGCAGGAGCCGCTTTAAGGCAGCCCCAGCCCGCTCCAGTCTGGGAGCCAAACGTCGGAAGTGCTCGACGAAGTTCCACCGGCTGTCGAGGACAAGTCCCAGGTACTTCATCGTCGACCGTGAATTGGGAATCCGCAGGTGGCGCGTTCCGAGGACCATGAAAACCCATGGCCTAGGACTTGTGCAAGGCCACCTCGAGTCCCAATTGCCGGATCCTATCGACAATTGTCGCAACCCCGCGTGTCTTAATTTCGGCCGCCGCCTCGTGCGACCTCCCCTGCGTCAGGACCAGCGTGTCGTCAGCGTAGCAAACTATGCTAATGCCGCTAGGGAGGTCGGCGCGCAGCACCCAGTCGTAACCGATGTCCCACAGATGCGGCCCCAGGACCGATCCCTGTGGGACACCGCACGACATCTCTCGCCGGTTCCATTCTCCCTAGTGACCGGGGTAGATAACGGCCCTATCCGTCAGATACGCCTCGACCACGCGACAGAGGTAGGTCAGCATCCGGTCATACCGGAGTGCCTCCCTATTGCAACTCCAGGGCAGGGTGTTGAAGGTATTGGCGATGTCTAGAGACACTGCCAAGACGACCCCATCCCGGGCCACTGCATCCCCCGTCGTGAGGGCTCGCACGCGCATGATGGCGCCCACCGTAGAGATGGATAATACGGTTTGACTGTTTTTTTATCGACTTGAATACGGGGCTTTTAGTTACTTTCTATGTGAGCATATTTTGTATCTTTTTATTCCTCCTAAACCAAACCTCCTGCTGTTGAAATTTTTCGTCGGATATTTAGAGGAAAAAGGTGTGTTCATACATTTCAACTGCGTTACTGCGCAGGTTGAAATGCACTTTTCTATGAAAAAGCAGTGTTTTAACTTGAATAGAAATTAGAATAAAACATGAAAAGCTTTGAATTAGAACCTTATAGCATTAAAAATCTTAACAAAGAAAATAAAGACAAAAATTCTCTGAACAATATCTTTATTCACATGATAAACCCGAGTCTCCGGGTTTATGACATTAAACTTGATATAATATATCTAGGAGAGCCGACTGCTAACGTAAAGAATAGAGATCATTTGTAACCCAAATAGCCTAGTGTGTGGTTCAGACGTTAAATAAAGTTGCCGTGAAAACGTTTGAAGACAGTCAAAGATTTACCTACCTCACACATAAAAGTAAGTAGTAAAAAGTTTTTGTTACAATCAATTTTTCTTATCGTAATTATTACTGCTTTGTTTTCATCAAAGTCTTGTTTAATAGAATTGTTGTGACGTCTACTATGCCACATGCTACCTACGCGTCACATTGACGTCACGTAAAGTCCTGCATCGCGCAAGCTGAGTTTATCGCGCAACTTGCATCGTATGCAACGTCCCAACATCAATCGTCAAGTATTTGTCCACCAGACTCAACACCCTCTATTTTATATGGAGCATAAAAAGCACAAAGGCGGACTTAATCCCTTAGGCATTCTCTACCAGTCAAACAAGGAAGTGAAACGGTAAGATGGCAGGTGTTCTGTTTGAGTTGAATATCATAAAGAAATGTTGGTTATTTTAACAACAGTTCTGCTTTGGAAGCTGTTTTAAACTAAAACACACATTATATTCCACCCCGACCCTCCAAGCATCCAAGCATCGTCATTCATGCTACAAACAGCGGCGATTAGCGTGCAAATTATAAACATCCCTTTCGTTCATAAAAGCCTGAACATAGCACAAAAGTAGGAGTAAAACTCCAAACGACACAACACAGTTTTATTCAAATCGAACCACAACACAAGAGGCACTAAATCCAACCAATACATTGTACCTCACTCGATCAATCGCTTGTTCTATAAATTTTTACACTTGAAAGGTAAGCAGTACATTCGCATTCGACTCCGTTCGCACAGTGGCCTACACAAAACTATTCAGCCCGCGGTACTAAAAGCCTCCGACGTATCTTTTAAAGGTATTGTAGCATCAAATTGAAGGAACGTAAGACGCGTAGTAGGCTTATCAATATTGATCTGCTTACACCTGCGGAAGGTCGACCAAATTGGATTGTTGGTTCAGAGAAATATAATATTTGATGTGCGAGCTTATCAAATGAAATTTCAAGAATAAAAATGTAATAAAATGTCTTGTGAGTAAAAAAATACAAAATGAAATATTATACATACACGCTAAATGCGTAAAAAAACTCACCATCAAAATACTCCTCGTTACGTTTGGAATTAATTTGAATATGGATGAAATATAAGTACCGGTGCCGTCGACGAGTCTTGGAGTGGAGACCGCGTATCGGCAAGCGTAGACCTTAAGAAAGTAGATGGGACAGACTGGATGCGGAAAACAGAAGACGCCCCTCCCACTCCCCGCCTGCCCCTGCCTGCACCTGTGTAGCTTATGTCCAGCAGCGAACTGGACCTGAAGAGTCCTACGAATGCGGACATTATGACAATAGTAACAACAGCTGCTCATTACTGGTTCACAAAGAACGGAATCGAATTACCTACAATAAAAAAAAACACCAATGGGAAAAGAGACATCATAAAGAGATTTTTCACATGACAAATTCAGATAAAACAGCACTGCGAGCATCAGTTATCACTTTCTGAAAAATATTCTAGTAGGTATATATCCTTGTCGAGAATAACTTTCATGTAATATTCACTGATGTCAACAAAGAAATATAAAGTAGAATTTATATTCTATTTCCTCTCAGGAAGCCATTTTGAGGAAACATGAATTTATCAGATCAACTTGTGTTCGTACTTGTATGAAATCCTATAAATATTTTTCGTGAAAAACTTCATCTGGAATTTAAATATGTATAATCTTCAATTTATATTCGACATCGGAAACGGTAGAATATACTAACTAAGATAGCTTCCTACTTATAAAATACAGCTGTTGAACGAACAGATTTGTCTGAAGCCTGGATGCTAAGTGCTGTGTATATTATAAGTATACTGAACGAAAGTATTTTAATCTCAGAAAGCGACGGGCGCTTTACTTGTGGTAATCAAGTGTCAGACACGTTGAGAATGTGTATGTGCAGGAGCTTTCGAACTATCGGTATCGTCAAACACACGGGTGGAATCAGAACTGTGTGTATGTGTGTGAGTGTGTGTTATGTGCTGAAGCTATTAATCTTTACTCACACATTCAAAGCGTGTTTGTATACTTGGTAATCACAAGTAAAGCGGGCGTTGCTTAGACATATAACAATAGTATTACTTGTTTTAAAAGCAGATTAATGCCTCCAACTTTAAAAAATACTAGTGAATAGTGCCCACCCCATTTACTTACATTCTGGAAGCTGATAATAGTTACTGAGAGCCTTGTCACATTGCCTATTTTGCATAATGGTAACACTTTTATCACATTGTGTAAAAAATATTGATACAGACATTTAAGCCAATTCACCACTTATTATCGTGAAGAAAATAGCCTTTCATTGAGCTCTGAAAGAGCACCACAATTGAATTTGAAAACGTTTTTGGCAATATTATTGAGTTTCAATTGTTCATGCGTATGTAGGTCTGTACTAAACAAAATATTGAAAGGTGGCAATCGACATCGGGACTGAAAATACGTTCATAGAAATAAAAACTTTATTGTGTTAGGTTTTAAAATAATATACTAAATTGTAATGTTGTCTTAGTCGATTATTGGGACTTTTGATGGATAATACTGGCAACACTAGTTTTGAAATAACGAGGTTCTGAGACAACGGTTGAGAACACGGGGTTGCACTCGGCCTATTCGCTCGGGGCCAGCATTGAAGACGGACGTAAGTTCTATAATATCTTAAATATTAAGTATTTTGATATTATGTAACACTTATTGCTTATTATGAAAATTTTGTTGTACCTTTTATATTTTTGCCGATATTGATAATGTTTTAAATCATATAAAATAGAATATTCATACTCTTTCTTTGCCTAGCTATTGTGATTGTGTTGATACTATTCTGAGATCTCTTGGACAATGGTCCAAGAGATAGAATGAAATGTATTTAAGATAGTAATAGTTTATGGCAATGTAAGAAGTGAGTTGATATAGTACTTTAATACTGTTTCCATGGAGTTTCTTGTCCTTCTTCTCCATGAAGACCTAGTTTTGGAACGGACAACTAGCTTTCTGATTAATTACTGACAAGCCTAATTGAAATAAATGTATAGTCTTGTCTTTCTGTGCTTTATTTAGTGAAACCCTAGGTGTACCTTTAAATGATACAATGTGTTACGTGTTATTTTCCTTACCCTGTAATACCTATAAGTCAGTTTGTAGTTTGAGATAATCTAGTAATAACGATTAGATGCATTTGGGTACCCATCCATAAGTTTCTGCTTTGATGTTAAATATATTAGGTATTCAATGAGTTGGTTTAGAGCAAGGGTACCCTATTTTATTACATATTTCAGAAGTGGCAAGAGCCTGCTTTGTGCTTAGTTATATAATAACAGGTCAATATCTTAACAACAGTTCATAGAACCTCAATGTGTGGGGCTGGGTAATTTCGTGATTTTATTTAGGTTATTATCAATATTCATTTTGAAAATACTACAGACAGTGCCTACCGTCACTTATTTTTGTGTAAAGGGGCCTAAAATGGTGTAATTTGTTAGCTAAGACGCCTCGTTTTTGGAGAATTTTCAATTGTACATTTAAGCATTTATCGCCCTTAATGTAAGTTTAATTTATAACGTGTAAAATTGAGTAGTTACAGCGCCTCCGTTTACAAGTTTCAGAACAACGATGCTACGTGCCTACCCCGCGGGACCGCGTTGCGATGACACGTCGCAGCCGTGGTCGTATGCACGCTGTGAGTCGGAAGCGGTGACGTGACCGTGTCCGGGCATGAGCTGGGTTATCATCACAACCGGCTACGCGCTCTGTACAACGAGCTGAGCCGGGAACGCAGCCACGGGCGGCGGCCTACATCTCTGGCTAGTGCTGAACACGACAGTCGCCGCGTGTCGAATGACAACGAACTGGAGCGGTTGTGGGCGCGAGACAGAGCTTACGTCGTGAACGCAGCCCCAAAGGTCTCGTGAAGAACATGATGCCGTCGATAACGCACCGCGGACATGAAGGAATAAACGGTCAGAAAATACAGGTTTCACTTCTAAAGATACGATGAAATTTATACATTTTGTCAGTATTTCATGGTTAAAGAAATTTACTTCTCAAAAAGAATTTATATAAAAATGTCACTTACTTGAGAACAATTGTTCCAAAACTTAAAATATTCGCAAACTTTGACACTTAAACTAAGCAGGTATTGTTTTTGTTTCTGTCAAATCATTTAAATACACAGTATTAAATCATTTCGTACACAAATCACATCAACGAATACAAACATTTCAAACTTTTCGATCCACCCGCAAAAAAAAAAAAAGGATTATTCAATCCGGTGCCACTATAAAGCAACGCAGCAGTAGGGCAAGTATATTTACGGTAGTGTTTGATCTTTAAGAATGTGATATTTTAACTTCGTTTTGAATACATCAAACGAGTTTGCGTTCTTTACATCTTTAGGTAGCTTGTTATATTGTTGCACTTCCGCAAAGATAATTGCTCTCACCATTGACTGTTCGCACTCGCGATCGATTGTGTACTTGACGTATTTGTGTGCGAAAAGACTTGTTTAGTATATTTCTTATAGGTATGTTGATACAATGTGCATGGAACGGTTTAACATTCATGAGTTCCTTATTCAATATTAAGTCTCAATCTCAGCCGTAAGCAGTGACATCTCCGATACAGAATTTCAGCTACCGTAGTAATAACCACAAGAATATTTTATGTATTGTTGACCCTCTGTCAACACCTCGGTATCGGTAACTTTAAAAAGGTCAATAAATGTGCCACTGTCTACGACTGGGACGAAATAACGGTTATATATTTTATCACACAAACTACAAGGGTTGGCTACAACATAGTATGAGAGTTTTAACTGTAGACTGTTTAGTTGGAGCGAAACGAAAAATTAATTTACGAGTACTTTTCCTTTTGAACAATCCTATGGTCAATTCTTGTAGAACATGGTCAAAAGAAAGCACATATTCATAGATATAGGCATATATTTATAGTTTTTGAACCTTTCGAGGTCTATAATAATGCAAATTTGGTTCTTTTGACCGTTTTAATATCTATCTACGAAGCCCAATAGTAATAATGGTCGTAATGAATAATTTTGCTGTAACTGTCAAAATAAAAGTACAAAATAAAAACGGAAACATATTTAAGAAACATGTCCGTGCTGAGAGACGTTAATTTATCTAGGTCTATGAAATTTTTGCACACGGCAAACTATGAAGTAGGCAAATAATATTCAATATTTAATGGGCAACTTAAATATTTACTAATTATTTACAACATGAAATAAAGAAATGTAAGGAATTAATCTTCTAGAGGTATAAAAATAGAATGGACATTGGTATATAAGAGACTGATACACATTTCCTTCAAGGTCGATTTCATATGGCAATCTATATGATGAGTGCCAAAATTACTTGACATATACATATTTTTGTAATTACGTGTGACTGCGGTTAGAAAACGGATGTTATTGCCGTTATTTTATGACTACTTCTAGATTATACTTTTCATTTTATTTGAATTTTGCCCATCTGCGGAGGGCAATGTGTTTATGGGCCTGTGTTTGCACGTATATCTGTTCCCTTTTTTTTGCTTAATATTTCATTACGTTATTTTGGGGCTAGGCATAATTGAGAGAAGGCAGCAAATGGAGTTTGATACAAATAATTTGCTAATCAGTCTTCATAACACTCTAGAAGTATGTTTAGTATTATTGAAAATAGTCAAACACCATTCTTTTGATCTTTCATAAAATCTTTTACGAATGGAAATTATATTAAATTAAAATAAAATGTATGTTTTCAATAAAGCTTAATATCCGCTATAAACTGCCATTTTGGCGTTTATGGGATTATAGCCCGTGGAATTACAGGACGCCTCTAAGGATATTTTGCTTGCCCAAATACAACGAGTAGGTAAGAAGTTATGGGAAACAGATGAACATGCATATACGTACATGGCCTGCTGGATCGTTGCCTTCCTTTGGGTCGCCGTCTGGTAAAACCTCACCTTTGCACAATTCTAATGTTACTCCATTCCTTCGCTGTGCTTTGGAATTTATAGTGACAGTACCTGACATTCTGATATATTGTTGACGGGCTTCAAACTCAAGAACTTATCATATATTTTAATCTATTTCTAAATGAACGATTATTATAAGTTTTTGGGGTAAAACAGACGTTCTTCTCTAGAAAATAGGGTGCTTACTCCATATTACTTTACAAAGCGAGAATAGATTTTTGCTGGTAATGCTTTAGTCATAGTGGTGAATTCGACTTACGCATTAAGCATCTTATCGGTATTGAATTCCTTAAAAATTAATCAATTAATTAATTGCCCTGTGCAGGTACTCTTAACCTTGCAGGCACTGTACAGTTTTGGTTTATTGTTTCTTCCCATTTTCATCCATAATTTAGGCCGTCACTAAATAGTAATAGAAAAGGAATGTTATATTGGTCACAATCACAAAAGTAAACACATATATAGTCTAAATGCAAAACTAATCGCCGTCTTTTATGAATAAAAAGTATTATTAAAATGAAAATTGTTTAACAAAAACTAGGTACGATTATTATCGATGTTTTAAACTAAACTTTATTTAATAACTCATGCGTATTCAATTCAATTAATTTATTGCAGAACAAAGAAGTAAATACATTTTAAGATGTTGAGTAGATGCGCAGTTAATTATGTCATACCGATTTAGGCATGCAAAATATTCATTATTATACACAAGAAAATTTAATATATTTAAAAACAATTTAAAAGATTGGTTACATATGTTAAAGAAAAATCGAAATTATACAATGCAATACACAGAGGTAAAAAAATGTGAGGTCTAAATTGTTGATAGGATGCCAAATGTCAAATAAATTTAATGTCCGAATTTAATCTCGTCAAACATAGTATGTATACCATGTCTGATAATATAAGGTTAGTCACAAAAAACATACACTTGAATATTAAGTTCGGATGTCATATAGTTAGAAAGGTACCCTAAAAAGAAAATGCATGTTTTGTTCAATTTAAATTAATATTTATAAGTAGGTGGTGGTGGTGTTTGTAATCCCGTTTACAAACTATAGGTTGGCAAAAAAGAGTCTGTCGTGGTAACCATTGGAACTAAAATATATTTTTTGGTGGCAGCACTGCTTTGTTTATCATCAACAAGTAGCTAATCTGTCATTGTGTTAAGTTCCCAGTTGTATTTTACTTATTTCTAATTAACTATCAATTATCAATGCTTTTGTACATATAAAAAATGAATAAAACAATAAGGAGTAGTAGTGTGAGCTGTGATATACCAAGTTTTCATAAGAAATTTGGTGGAATCTGTAGCGGAACAAATTTTATCTCCGATTGGCAATGTTTTCGAAAGAACTGCCAACACGACAGGTATTTATCCAAGAAATGTATCTTTTAGTCAATGCTAGTCATTGTTTTTCCTTTCTAATACTAAGTTTTATCGGTACCATTAAGTTTCAAGCCATTTTATTGTTTTATTTACTAATAGATTATTTAGGTTATATTTTCTAGTTTGACAAATCGCGTGTACGTTGACTCTTGATGTTTGATACTTGAAATTGAAAAATGTACCTACATGGAATTAATATGATTGTGTTTATATTTTTTTCAAGGTAAATCTCACAGTACAATTAGAGAAATTGTTAATGAAGGTGAAAAACATTAAGGATTTTTTCTACACCTGGAGGAACACCAAAACAGTTGGCGGAAGAAAGAATTAGACGATTTTGATCTGTGTGCAATTAGACAAAAAGTTCAACACTATAAAGAAACAGGCAAGTATTTTTTTTTTTTAATGCTTTTATCGCATATCACAATAAAAAAAAAGTATAATTTATATCTATTATTTTTCAGGTGCCTATTCCACGTAATATATCCATTACCTATAGTTTGAGGAGACGGGTTGTAATGAGAGCCGTAACCGTCTAAGAAAGATTTTACACTTATATTTCATAAATAAGAAATGTAAAACTGACACGTCAGTGTTAATGGAAAAAATCCATCATAACACCGAAATGGAATGCACGAATGATGTTATGTCACGTTTTTCTTTTTAAATAAAATCTAAATTTTAGCGTGTTATTTCATTTTCATTGTCATGTGAATAGTGATAATGTTATGTACCCCACATAGACATACCTGACGCCTTCATTAGTCAACTTTTCAAGTTTATTCGATATTGCCCGTACCTTTCAAATGCGACATGTTATAGGTACTCTCTGACTTCCGATTAGTTTCCGACAGTAAGCAGCTGTAAGTCGCCTTCTTGTCGACTATAAACTTATTTAACACATTAACAGGATTCGTTCAAGTGTCGTTCATGTCAAATTTGATACAGGCATACCATTAATCAAATGGTTGTGAATACCCTAGATGGTGGCCGCAAATGCGATTGCTGAACATTATGTCTCGTGTATCGGGTTCAATCGGCAATCCCCGAGTGTAATTTAATTAATTTTTAAACTGAATAAGTTTTCATTATGTTGTTATGATGGCACTCTTAGATAAAAGGTTATTCCAGCGAAATAATCTGCAATCTACTAAATACAATGAAAGTAAAAGTCCGTGTGCCTATCAAGTCTTGAAATCTTGACTGATGAGGATTTCCGGGATCTCGTGTTTGTGGATTAAAACAACAAGTATCTTATCACTTTTAGTCCTAGTATACAGGGTGGCCATACCTGCTAAGCAGGCGCCCTCATTTTTTCCAGACTCTTTTTTGCCAAGCTATACTGATGTGGACATTTATAGTTTAAATATATAAAGAAAATTATCTGATTATGGATAAAAAAAAAAAACATTTTTTTGAAATATTTTATTAAATTACAATAATCTCGTTTGCAAACTATTTTCACCTTACGCTGGGCTTTACTTTGTTTTTAAGGGTACAATTAAACATATTATTCGAAGTCTGTTTCCACATATTATATTGTTTACATAGTTAAAATTATCAGTATCGATTAAGGTAGACACTACGACTACAGATTTATTATTTAATTTACGGAAATATTACAACATTATCATAACGGTAATTTTTGACATCCTACTTATATTTAATTTGGTAAGTTTGTTACTAAAAGCTATAGTGCTATCTATTGTTTGTCACAATTATAATAAATGTAACTTACTGTGGTGTAGATAAATGAAAATCATTTGAGAACTAATGAAGTTAATATAGACAATTGTTCGTACTATTTATTGTATTTTGTAGAATTAGATCAGATTAGTTAAATGATTTAACCTCTAACCTACTCATTTTTGTTTACGATGAATTATTTGAACTGTGATTAATACCCCCTATATTGGTTTTGAAACCATCCTTGAATATATAAATGTTTTGATTTTAAACAATTGCTATCTTTTTGCTTGTGTGAAGGAAGATTAACAAGTACCTAATGTCACCATGGTTTGTGAGAAGGAAGGTTCACAATCATCTTGACTTAGGAATAACTTAGATATTTAACTGGTGAATTTATTGCTTGCGAGAAGGAAGGTTCACAAGTCACAAGTTGTCACTATGGTTTGTGAGGGGGAAAGTTCACAAGTACCTGACGTCGCAACGGCTTGTGATAGATGTTCACATCCGCTGTGACTAAGAAATGACTTAGACACAAGTACCTGATGTCGCAACGTTTTGTGATAGATGTTCTCATTCGTTGTGACTAAGGAATGACTTAGATACGATTACCTGATGTCGCAACGTTTTGTGATAGATGTTCTCATTCGTTGTGACTAAGGAATGACTTAGACACAAGTACCTGACATCGCAACGTTTTGTGATAGATGTTCTCATTCGTTGTAACTAAGGAATGACTTAGACACAAGTACCTGACGTCGCAACGTTTTGTGATAGATGTTCTCATTCGTTGTGACTAAGGAATGACTAAGACACAAGTACCTGACGTCACAGCGGCTTATGATAGATGTTCGCATCCGCTGTGACTAAAAAATGACTTAGACGCAAGTACCTGATGTCGCAAACGGCTTGTGATTATGGTTCACATCCACCGTGACTAAGGAATAACTTAGACAATATATTTATGTATATATTTATTGCTTGTGAAAAGGCCTGTTCACAGCCATCGTGACATAGGAATAACGTAGACATTTTATTAATGTCCTGATTTTATTTTTTTTAATGTAGGGAACCCTCCTCGTTCACCACCATCATGTTATGTAGGACTCTTAAATGTCTTTTATTTTTTGTGCTTACTCGTTTGTTTCTATTGTATATTCTGGGATGGGTCGCCAACAGTGCTTAAGTTGTAAGTGTTGGATGTAATGTGTAAATAATTGTAAGCCGTATTCGATGCTGTCACCCTTACTTGCCAAGTGTTAGGTTATAAATGCTAATTTGTATGCGTGCATGAGGACATGCACGATGTCAGGATGGTCGAGTGTTAGGTTTTAAAATAATATACTAAATTGTAATGTTGTCTTAGTCGATTATTGGGACTTTTGATGGATAATACTGGCAACACTAGTTTTGAAATAACGAGGTTCTGAGACAACGGTTGAGAACACGGGGTTGCACTCGGCCTATTCGCTCGGGGCCTGCATTGAAGACGGACGTAAGTTCTATAATATCTTAAATATTAAGTATTTTGATATTATGTAACACTTATTGCTTATTATGAAAATGTTGTTGTACCTTTTATATTTTTGCCGATATTGATAATGTTTTAAATCATATAAAATAGAATATTCATACTCTTTCTTTGCCTAGCTATTGTGATTGTGTTGATACTATTCTGAGATCTCTTGGACAATGGTCCAAGAGATAGAATGAAATGTATTTAAGATAGTAATAGTTTATGGCAATGTAAGAAGTGAGTTGATATAGTACTTTAATACTGTTTCCATGGAGTTTCTTGTCCTTCTTCTCCATGAAGACCTAGTTTTGGAACGGACAACTAGCTTTCTGATTAATTACTGACAAGCCTAATTGAAATAAATGTATAGTATTGTCTTTCTGTGCTTTATTTAGTGAAACCCTAGGTGTACCTTTAAATGATACAATGTGTTACGTGTTATTTTCCTTACCCTGTAATACCTATAAGTCAGTTTGTAGTTTGAGATAATCTAGTAATAACGATTAGATGCATTTGGGTACCCATCCATAAGTTTCTGCTTTGATGTTAAATATATTAGGTATTCAATAAGTTGGTTTAGAGCAAGGGTACCCTATTTTATTACAATTGTTTGAACGTTTTGTGAATAAAGACCACACGCCTAATATTGTAGTTTGTTATTTTGTTATAGCATACGTTTCCACGTGAGAGTCAAAATGGCGGGTGTACCATAGCGAATCAAATTATACCAATTACCAAAAAAAATGTACCTAAAAAGTACTATTTTGTACCTATCTCTAAAAAATCTGTACCTCCTTCAGAACGAAATTATTTCGAAATTAAGGTACACCCGCCATATTGACATCAAGATGGCGGGTGTTCTATAATATTTTATTATTTATCCATTACTCATAAAATATAATTACACCAAAAAATTGTACCTAAAAAGTACCTCAAGTAAAAAGAAACACACACTTGATCAGTGCGATAGATGTCCGTAAGGATTGAGGAGCCACATCAGATTTTTAAAATCTGATTTCACCATTATTTAGCAGCAATATAGCTGATTTTGCAGCACAAATTCTAGATTTAGCAGCAAAATATATCACTAGTTATATTTAATGCAAAAGTGGCTCCTCAATCTAAACGTCTGAATTGAGGAGCCACCTGGAACTCGTTAAGTAATAGATGAATATTTTTGAAAATTTTGTATCATTTAGTAGCAATTGTGCATATTACTGTCAAAAAATTTCGCTTCTGTAGCGATAAAATGAAAGAAAATATAATACTTTAAGTTTGGCTCCTCAATCTACACTCAAGAGGTGAATTTCTATTGGATGTGAGCGATCAATTAATATATTCGTCATATTGATCATTCATCAAGTGTTGTGTTTGTTTTTGCAGTAAAGGAATAAAATAGTAAAACAGAGTAAATTTTGTAGATGAACGCATTTTCTTTGGCTCCTCAATCCTGACGTTCTAATTATATATGTTTGACTGTAGCCACCTGAGATCTCAACGGAATCTAAAGCCAGAGATACTAACATTTAGCAGAAATGTCTGCTATATATATCTGCACAGTTCAGCAATGTATATATTTTGGATTCTGAAAAAAACAATACTTACCTATTTTCTTGTAAATTCAGTGTGAAAGGTGACCATATTGTACTCGTATAATGAAACCAGGATAAGTAATTTATTACATTTATATTTTCATAACAGGTTATGTCTATCGTAACTACGAATTGGTTATTTAGCAATCAATTTTGCTATAAGTTATAGAATGAATAGATATTGGCTGATCAGTGCTTATACGAATTTTAAAATCTTAATCATCGTAACAGAACATCTCATCTTTCAGTGTAATATAGTGACATTTGTAGTGGCCTGTGCCAGTTTCGATAATTGCAGGAATAAATTCTATTGCACCTGTTAATTTATATGATTTATTCGAAAACATTACAAATTCTGGTATTTCTCTTACTCTAAACTTTTCACAACCATTCAGTTCATATGAAACTGTGTTGATAGAGTATATTTACACACAGTTTGGTTGTTACAAAACGTACAGTCGGTTTTTGCTTCAGCGATTAAAGTTGCATCTTCCAATTTGGATTCTCATTTTGTGTATTGATATACACAAAATCAGTAGAAGCAGAATCTGATAGAAGTTTAATATATTGTGAGCTTAAATCTTCTGAGTATGTGTTTAATATTAATTTGTAGGTACCCCCAAAATGTGGTCACCCTTCACACTGAATTTACAAGAAAATAGTTAAGTATTGTTTTTTCAGAATCCAAAATATATACATTGCTGAACTGTGCAGATATATATAGCAGACATTTCTGCTAAATGTTAGTATCTCTGGCTTTAGATTCCGTTGAGATCTCAGGTGGCTACAGTCAAACATATATAATTAGAACGTCAGGATTGAGGAGCCAAAGAAAATGCGTTCATCTACAAAATTTACTCTGTTTTACTATTTTATTCCTTTACTGCAAAAACAAACACAACACCTGCTAAATGATCATTATGACGAATATATTAATTGATCGCTCACATCCAATAGAAATTCACCTCTTGAGTGTAGATTGAGGAGCCAAACTAAAAGTATTGTATTTTCTTTCATTTTATCGCTACAGAAGCGAAATTTTTAGACAGTAATATGCACAATTGCTACTAAATGATACAAAATTTTCAAAAATATTCATCTATTTCTTAACGAGTTCCAGGTGGCTCCTCAATTCAGACGTTTAGATTGAGGAGCTACTTTTGCATTAAATATAACTAGTGATATATTTTGCTGTTAAATCTAGAATTCGTGCTGCAAAATCAGCTATATTGCTGCTAAATAATGGTGAAATCAGATTTTAAAAATCTTATGTGGCTCCTCAATCCTTACGGACATGTGCGATAGTTCTTGAGAAATAAAACATGGCGGGTGTTCCATAGCGAATTAAACTATACCAATTACCAAACAAATGTACCTAAGAAGTACTATTTCGTACCTAGCTCCAAAAAACCTGTACCACCATCAGAACAAAATTATTTCGGAATCAAGGTACACCCGCCATATTGATATCAAGATGGCTGGTGTTCTATAATATTTTATCGTTTAACTATTACTCATAAAATAGAATTGCACCAAAAAATTGTACCCAAAAAGTACCACAAGTAAAAAGAAACACACACTTGATCAGTGGGATACTTCCTGGTGGGATAAAACAACCGTGTCGCGTTTATTTATGTTTATTATTATTATCTATACATCTATACATACAAATAAATAAAATTGGAGTGTCTGTTTGTAATATTAAGATAACCACTTTTTACTAAGTGTATATGGATGTGTACACGGTACATATACCAAAACAACATATTTTTCAATTTTTGTCTGTCTGTCTGTTTGTTCCGGCTAATCTATGAAATGGCTGGACTGATTTTGACGGGAATTTTATTGGCAGGTAGCTGATGTATTAAGGAGTAACTTAAGCTACGTTAATTTTTGGAAAATATATTTTATTATATAAAAAAACCTGCGTTAATTTCCGACACCCACGCGGGCGAAGCCGCGGGCTAAGCAGAAAAAGCTAGTGATTAATAATATTGATCTAGGTAGATACAGGGTGTAAAAAGACACATCACATAGCCGTCAACTACGCATACTGTACATACATCTAACAAAGTAGCTTGGCGCAAAAATGATTGCTGGGAAACGACTTTTTCTTTAGGTATGAAAAAAAAAAACGCAAAGACGATTTGTTATTTCGCGCAATGTACTGCGAACCCAGTTAAACCTCGCTCTTTCTTTTTGGGTGGGAAATCATCAAATGACGTCTCCCGCTCTTGGGTGGAGCGGAAGGGCGTGTCAGACTTTTACTGACTAAAACCCACCCGTGTTCCTTCAGTTACCCATATGCCAGGGCCCCGATAACTCTCTCGAACGAATCTCGCGACCCTGGCAGGCACCGATCCTAGCAGACTCCTTCAGTATTGCTGACATCTCTTTGAGGCGCGCGTGGAACACTACGCGCACCTCTCCGAAAGCGCCTCAGTCCTCCAATCCCTAGCCAAACGATACATAAACTCAAGCCTTACACTAGAATGTCACAACGCATTAGAACGGGTAACAGTTTCTAATCGCAACAAAGTGACACTGCAATGGATAAAAGGACACAGTGGATCACTAGGTAATGACGCTGCTGACGAACTGGCCAAAAAGGCATACAGCGCGTCAGTCTGCAGCCCCGAGCCCATCGTGCCCACCCCCTTCAACCAGCTACGCAGGTGACTGCAGGAATTTACCCACACACAAGTGGAGAGCTGGTGGACCTCGGCACCAGGCTGCAGGCAGTCCAGGGAAGCTATGCCATCCTCGGATGGCAAGCTAACCAGACGTCTGCTACGCCTGGACAGGGATGATCTGCGTCTGATGACGGGCACCATCACAGGACACTGCCCCCTAAACAAACACTTTTACACAATAGGCATAACGGACAGCCCCCTGTGTAGGGCCTGCATGGAGGCTGAAGAAACCGTAGCGCATGTGCTCTTCAAATGTACAAGCGTCACCCAGATTAGGACAGATACCCTCAGGACACCCAAATCTTACACAGATGTTCTCAGCAGACCAGGAGACATAACCAGCTTCTGGAGAGAGGTGGGCTGGTTGGAGTAAACACCGACGGCCGCCATGGCCCACGCACAATGGTCCACTTAAAGGACTAAGTGCGGAAACTAAACTCCCATAACATAGAACATAAAAGTAAACGCGACACGGTTGTTTTATTTCTCAGGAAGTATCCCACTGATCAAGTGTGTGTTTCTTTTTACTTGTGGTACTTTTTGGGTACAATTTTTTGATGCAATTCTATTTTATGAGTAATAGTTAAACGATAAAATATTATAGAACACCCGCCATCTTGATATCAATATGGCGGGTGTACCTTGATTCCGAAATAATTTTGTTCTGATGGTGGTACAGATTTTTTGGAGCTAGGTACGAAATAGTACTTCTTAGGTACATTTGTTTGGTAATTGGTATAGTTTAATTCGCTATGGAACAGCCGCCATGTTTTATTTCTCAAGAAATATCCCACTGATCAAGTGTGTGTTTCTTTTTACTTGAGGTACTTTTTAGGTACAATTTTTTGGTGTAATTATATTTTATGAGTAATGGATAAATAATAAAATATTA
Organism: Aporophyla lueneburgensis; assembly: GCA_932294355.1. Taxonomy (NCBI): domain Eukaryota; kingdom Metazoa; phylum Arthropoda; class Insecta; order Lepidoptera; family Noctuidae; genus Aporophyla; species Aporophyla lueneburgensis. Next base: position 19,251,539 of record OW028745.1, on the reverse strand, counting down.
TAGAACACCCGCCATCTTGATGTCAATATAGCGGGTGTACCATAATTTCGAAATAATTTCGTTCTGAAGGAGGTACAGATTTTTTAGAGCTAGGTACAAAATAGTACTTTTTAGGTACATTTTTTTGGTAATTGGTATAATTTGATTCGCTATGGTACACCCGCCATTTTGACTCTCACGTTTCCACAGCTAGGGATAGGTGGGCCCAGTATTATTTGGTATTTAATATATTTTATATTACAAAAACTTTTACAATAATCGAGAGCTTGAAATTCTGATATATTTTTGGGATCTGGTACTTACCTTGGTATGACGCAGGTACCAGAGTAGTACCCGTACTATTGTTATCGGAACCACGCGTAGTACCTGTTCTATTGGTACTACTATACTGTACTGGTTTCAAAAAGATGTAGTAGGGAAGTTAAAATGATAGTTATAATGAAAGAAACTTCATGGTTGCCTACCATGGTTGATTTATGATACAAACCGGGTACCTGACTTTGGTACCGGTACTTCTTAGGTGGAGTATCGATTACCGTCTAGAACCGGCACCCAGGTGCCGAAACGACAAGTACTGCCAAATACATGTACAAAACTTGTACTTTTGGTACCGAATCCAACTACGTAGTGTAGTAGTAGGCGAATGTTTCTTTTAGTCATTCGTAAGAAACATTAAAAGCTTAAATACTGAAAACCGACATACATGTATATAACAACCAAGATTTAAGAGCCTATATTATTCTTAGTTAAAATAATATTTAATTCCACCCACAATGACCTCACTCTAGTTTTCCGCGTTCAAACATCGCCCGGAATAGAAATGTATAAATTGGAAAAGCATTTATGAGAACGGTATGAGGAGTTGTCGGTTCAGCCGCGAGAAATTGATAGATTTATCACAGGTAAGGGATTGGTTACGGCACATTATTGATATCAACCCAAATTCTGCGTTGCCATTTGCTATGAAGATATATTACCTACCCTTGATATTGATTTATCTTGGGGCAGACCGTATAGATAATCACGGACTGGTATTTACACGTCACTCCAGTAAGGTATGAGCCTTTTTTTGACGTTTATCAAACTCAATCCAAGTCTAATAAGGTACAAATCGTAACCCAATACAAAAAGCTGATTCGCGAAATTTCCACTGAATAGAAAAAGGGTCCACCAGAAAAAAAAGGTCGATTTGCTAGAACACGAAATTTTAGCGTTCAAATTTAACTTCACACACATTACCGGTACAAAATGATATGACGTTACGATAATTTCAATATTGGCGTCAGAGACAAAAACATCTCGAGGGACGGACCGTATAAAATCCGAACATTATTCAGACTTCGCTAGACATCGTTTGATATGCATTATGTACAACACTGCTTCAGATTTCAGCGACACATTTTTGAGCTTTGACTTTGTTGTAGTAAGATATTACGACGAAAAAGACTTTTATATAAGTACAAGATTTCCACTTTTGTAGATTCTCTAAAGCTCTTGGAAATGCTATCTTGAAAGGCTTATTGCAGCAGCTTCACTGGTCACAATGCATGAATTTGTAGCGCCGCACAACTCTCTGCATTTCAATATGATGCTATTGGCCATACGGCTTATCATGGTCAAGAAGAAGTCCACTTCACTAACGCTATTCCAATTCTTTAGAAAATGTGAAAAACCGTCTAGATATCAGTGGAACACCAAGATTAAAACTTCGACACAAAGAATCTCAATCCAAAACACAGTTCTCCTATTACAAGTAGCACTTAAGTACTAAGAAAAACAAAGTCAAGAAAGCACTAACGAAGTAATGGAACGAATAACAAGAACAATTACGAAGTAAATCGGTCCGTTTCAGATTTATGACTGGACAAATGTTAGATACTGCCTTCACTTACATGTTTGTATAGGTACTGGACGGGACGATTTAGACCTGCGGGTCGTAAATACGGATTAGGTTTCAAAAGTGGCTCTTATAAACAAAAGATAAGCATTGAGGTACTAAATACACTCATTTCAGGTAACAAAATGTCTAGAAGAGTAATTAAACTAATTTAGTGGATTTGTGGTAATTAAACGAGTGTGTTATGAGAACAAAACAAAACACAAACGTTTGGAATATTTATATGGTGTGTTAACGTTCTTACAACTGTAATAGTACCTACACTATTTGATTATTTCTAATGCCCTCATCCATCGCTTTGCACCAGTAATGATCGAGGTCAAAAACAGGCTAGTCAGCAATAAAAAAGAAAAACACTTCAATGAACTTTTTCTCGATAAATCTACCGAATCATACCTAAAGACAAGTATGGTAAGGACTATTTCATACAAATAATAGCTAATGAGCATTATGAAATTGAAACCGATTTAAAAGGACCATTGAAAACCGCTCACCGTTCGAAAAGCAAAGACAATCTTGCACCGGACAGTTGACATAAATCCTCATTAATATTGGCGATGTCTTACTTTATCTCAATGAAGGCTTCAGTGCGAATAGAGAGAGAATTGCATTTGCCAGTATAGTGAAATTAGCTGCATGCTTGTGACTACATATTGCTGCTAAACTAAGCAGAAAACTAGGCTATGCATACGCCTGTAGATAAGGTTGACTGTACATATTTAAGATAAGCTTTTTACTGTACGGTGAAAACAACTGCAATAATCACCTGCTTATTATATCTTAACGTACCTTTAAAAAGGTAGCCATCACATGGAATTCTGATTATGTCCTTACTTTCAATTTTCTAATCAAGATTGTTTATGCATTCAGCCTAATTAAGATGTATAAAACAATAAAAAAATATTTTATCGCCTTCAAACTCTGATTTACACTTTTGTATTCATGTGCAACCAGAAAACATATAAAACATTGGGGTATTTAAATATAAGTACTCAATGGTACAATAAGGCGAGGGGGGTAATGGCTGATCTTTGCGTTATGCTCGTGAACGGGTGCTGCTTGTGGTGACTGGTCGTCTTGCTGACCTTGATGTTGGTATTGTTGTTAATTACCTACCTGTTTATTTGTTTTTACGCCGATGGTCCTAGTTTATCATTTTGAGGCCTCGAGTTGTAACTCGGGTCGTAACAGCTATGTGAACGTGATTCAGCATTGCATATGTAAGCTGTCACGCCCTTATGCCAGGAGGCTTTTATTTTGGCACCTTTATTTACATGATAAAAATATTTTTTTGCTTTTGCTTGAGTATAGATTTCTTTGAGTATAGAGTTCTTCTAACTTAACAGACAGCTGTGCTGCTGGGGAGTTTGTTCCGCCACTTCTTCTTCCCAGCTAAAGCACTAGGAAGTGTCGAAGGGCGGGCGTTTTGGGGGGACTGTCTTTTGTAACTTTGACGTTCAAAAAGTGCTGACTCTCAGCCTAGTTTGAATAAATGACTTTTGATTTTGATTTTGATTTTAATATTATGGAACACAAATTGTAGACAATCAAATAAATCCTTGTCGACGTATCCGTATACATCCATTTGAGGCAGACTGTAACTAGTGGTTCAGGGAGTTTCCTTACGATTACTTTTTCATTATTGGTACCAAAAACTTCCGGCGGTTATAAATACTTAATTATGCTAGATGTATCAAAGTCAGATTCAATACCAACCTAAATCAGCGAAATCTTCACACAATATGAACAATAATGGCATACCTTTGCCGTTCCGTAGGAAGGAAGAAACTTTGTCTGAACATTTGGAAAATCCACTTAAAAGCACAGCGAAAGATCCGGCTATTTTTCAAGATTTTTATGGAATAGGTATAGAGATATTCCGCCTGAGTGAACGTAAAAGTAGATCAAGCATTGACTTTTCCTTTATTGTAGTTGACCTGTCAACATAGTCCCAACGATGGCCTTTGATGACGATATCAAAAGAACATTGTACTTCCAATAAATATTTTGTAAATATCAAATCAAATCATTTATTGGTTTGCAAACATGGGTAATACAATATAATAGGTGTTTAGGTTTTTGAGTCCTCCATGTCCTACCGTCACATGGGCATGCAAATCACATATTATTCATTATTATTGAATGTACACAAAATACAGATATGATCATTTAAAAATAATATTAAGAAAAATAAAATAATCTAACATATAAATTAATGTCAAATTGTTTGGTTTACAGTAAAAATGTCTCAATAAAACGAAAATGTCAAATGTTACAATAATAAAAATTACAAAAATGTCAACGGTCAACAAGGATACAGTTAAACAAATAATAATAATAAAAAAACTATGTAAAAAGGTATAATAACATGTCAATCAGTCAGTGATTTATCATTAAGATAATCGTCAATTGTGTAATAACTTTTATCAATTAACTAGCTTCTGCCCGCGACTTCGTCTGCGTCAAATTTTTGCTCCCTGACCTTTCCCGTCGCATCGATTTGCCTGCTAGTTTTCGTCCATTTTTCGTTGCTGCTCGCTCCTTTTGAGTTATAGTGAGTCAACCTTAAAAGATAGACATATGCTCTCCCGGACTTTTTTTTACAACTTTTTAAAAGGAATAATTCCGTCATACATGATTTTTGCGTTACTTTAATCGTTTACGCAGCGCACGCAACGGAAACTCTCAAAAGAAATAAATTTTCCCCATTTTTGCAACATTTTTCATTACTGCTCCGCTCCTCTTCGTTGTAGCGCAATGTTATGTAGCTTATAGCCTCTCTCGATAAATAGGCTACCTAACATTAAAAGAATTTTTCAGTTCGGACCAGTAGTTCCTGAGATTAGCGCGTTCAATCAAACAAACAAACAAACTCTTCAGCTTTATAATATTAAGTATAGATAGTTCGTTTAGTGCCCTATTAAATTTGAAGACAGTCATAGTTTTAATAATATTGGGTACTTTATTATAGATGCGTGGGGCTAAGCCAAAAAAACTTTTTTGCATTAGTGCTGTTTTACATTTCACGTGAAACAATTGATTTACGTATTGAGTCCGTATTGGATTCCTTCTGACTGCCGATAATTTTTTGAATAGATGTAGATTATTTTTCACAAATAAAGCTGTTTCTAATAAATATATCGTTTTATTAATTCCTTACCGGGTTGAAGAATTTTAGGTAAGTAATGATATTTTCATCCCCCCATCTCGGAAAGAGTATTTTTGCCCTTCGATACCTGAGTGCAAAAGCCGTTTTTATCCACTAGAGGATAAAGTAAATTGAATTTAGAACATCGTGTGCACTAAGTTTGTCAATTCAAAACATCATTAAATCTATTTACTTCTATCTCCATGGTGCCGAATTTATCATTCAACCTTTTTCTAATTTGTAAAACTTAGACTCGGAACCTTCTTGATATACTTTTTTTTAATTTGCTTTGCGCGCGCCATTTTACTTTTCACGTCACCAACATTACAGTACCTAACAAAAATATTACACTCGACTTAAGTAACTGTAGCAACGTTACTTTCAATTTTTCTTAATTATACCTAAGTATCATTTGAAACAATTTAAAGATTATTCTGTAATACTTACCTATCATAATGTAGTACATAATAAATGTTAATACCTAAACTGAAATAAAAGTATCTTGTGATTGAAATGCTTTTTTTTTTGCATATTTAGTCATTTCCTCGCTGAGGTGGAATGAAAAGTTACGTGTTGCACTCGAGTGCAAAGATTTTTCACCTCGTGCTCTTTTGATTCCCTCGCTAACGCTCAGGATTCTAATTTTTGAATCACTCGCTGCACTCGTGATTCAATTTTAGAATCCTTCGCTTGCTCGGTCATCAAAATTGAGCACGCGGTTAAAAAGCAACTTTGCACTCTTGTATAACAAATAACTATTAAAATGGCTGGATGGGTCTTTCCTTTTATTTACTGGGCATCTAGGGCAACGAGATAGTCATTGATTTTTTTTAGCTATCTGACCCTTTTGCTCATAAAGAATGTTTATAAGCTACATGGACATTTTAAATGAAAAATAATATTTATATTTAAGATTATACGAACTGTTAAGCACTACTCATCCCTTTTTGTCTTTTGAGAAATCTCCAAGGATGATGTAACAGGTAGCAACCATAACAATGACAAACATATTTATTAATAAACAAATAGTCAGATACACCTTTTTTGAGAGGGAAAACGACATCAAAAACAACGAATCATCAAATGACTGTCGTGTTAGCCTTTAACTGATTTATACCCACCCATGTTCCTTCAGTTGCCTATGCCAGGGCCAAGGTAACTCATTTAAACAGATCCGCGACCCTGGCAGGCATCGGGCTAAACGGACCCCATCAATTTCTGCTGACAGATGCAGTTAGTTGCGCCTGGGATCGTAAAACCACCAATCAAACCTCTGAAAAACGCAAACAGAAATAGAATTGAATTTCTATTTTGGACAATTTTATAGATAGTTGCAGTAATAGATTGCCACTACGGATAACCAATAAACGCCTACAAAATAGAAAGATAGAATATGCTTTACTATAAGTTCGCATTCCATTCCATTAGGGTTTACATTGTCATCGCAGATCTGCGGTACCTACTACGATAGCGTCCATTTCATGGCGGCAACACTTAAGTAAAGGAAGATGAGTAGTTCTAGAGCACTGAAGGCCATAGGCAAGCTTTTCTTTATACTTAACACTTTCACGAATGATAGTGTTGCTTTTACAATCTGATATGTATGGTGACCACCTAGTCAGTACACGATGAAATTTGATTTGCAAGATCAAATGTGGTTCTAAAAAGCTTCATAGAAATCAAGAATGGAGTGAAAATTAATCTAGTTCGCAGATATGGATACGATAAAGAGGACCATATTATAAACGGATTAAAACTGTAAACAGTACGTAAACCACAACCATGAAATAACCTCTCTCCTAGCATTTTTTTTTTCTTAATAAGCGGCGATTTTTCTCTCCTCTGTGGTATATAGGGGATAACCCATCTCCAGATAATAAACTCCTTGTAGATTCCACCTTCTAATGCGCATGAAGAAACCTTAAGGAATTAAACTGCCATCTTTCTAATGACAAATATCGCATAACAAAATCTTTCATACAAAGTAGTAGCAAAACTCCAAATAAATAATTCTCTTTCACAAAAAGTTCTACGAAAAAGTAATGTATCCACTTACCACGTACAGTGAAGGATCACCGCAGTAGCGCAGTCCAACATTAGTCCGCCTCACACGTAGTCATTACCGCCGAGATTCGTCCGGAGACAGAACCTAACTTTGCCTTCAACAAGACGCCAACTTTGTAACAAGTGTTGTGTTACAAGGTTCGCGATACGAAAGGGTTTAGTTTGATAAATGACGTTCCTTTTGTTTTACAGTGTAATGTTACGTTAACCACACGAGAACAGAAAGTGGATTCATAAATTATAATAGCAGCGTTTTACCTTCACCAAAACGCTTGTTGTGTCCGGAGACTCATTCGGGGTCATATAAACATAATTTGAGTCAAGCATCTTCCGTTTTCTGGTCACACCTATAGGTATATGCAACTATCTCCTTCTTGGCAACACTATGATGACGTATTTCCGGCTTCGTTCACCAGGTGGCTGCAGCGCGCCAAATCGTCCATTGTGGCCTCAAACTCCTAAAACTTGAGAAACCAATAAAACCAGGCAGTCTTTAAAATTATGACCCCGAATGAGTCTCCGGACACAACAAGCGTTTTGTTGAAGGTAAAACGCTGTTATTGTGTCCTTCGGCCTCATTCGGGGATATAAACATAATTTGAGGCTTTGTTTGTTATCGCCTGGTGAACGGGACGCCAATGTGTAGTAAAAGACGAATTTAATTAGATCAAGAAATTATTAACAACAATAAACACCAAAATATAGTCCAATGTAATTAAAATTGCATTGCTATAAATTAAAAGGTAATCGTTTAATGTGTAATATAAATAAATAAAAGCTTAAAGTGTATAAATAAATTACCAAATATTATAGTACCTAACAATTTATGACAAAGTAAACGGATCATTTATACGTACCTCGAATCCATAATCATGTAATAGCTTTGTATAAACTAAACTAATCTTGTAAAACTTCTTATTATTCATCGATACATCATATTCTCATAATTCAAACGTCTTGTAAGATCATCAGTTCACAAAATAATTTATTCTATATAATCTGAAGTAATTAATTAATGGGCTGAAAAAGATGAATCAAAGAGTTTCCCTGCACTGGAATCACTTCTTTTCTGTAATGCTTTTTGAAAGTATTCTCTGATCTCCAATTAGCTCGTGCCATAATCTCATCAAGAGGTTCGTTGTCCAACCAACTTCGTGAAGCAACCGCGGAACGAAAACTACCTGGAGTAGCTTCAATTCCTGCTTCCTTCAAAATCGACTTAACCCAACCTGCCAAAATCGTTCTAGTAGTTCTAGTGGCTTAGCTTTTCCACATACAGTGATAAATAATCTGTCGCTAGAACAAAGCAAGCGACGCGGTTTTCCAATTTCTATAAGTTTTTTAAGCCAAAGCACCGGGTCAAGGGCGGCATTCTCATGATTCGCTAACAATTTCCAACCTGACTGTACACGAGTTTCAGAATCAGTTTTCGAACCAAAATGCGGCCAAAACATTATGCTATCTTCACCTATAATACACCTATCTGGCGAGACACTAAGTAACGTTAAAACGTGTATCCTCCGCCCTGAACATAATAACAGTAACACTGCACACATTCTTGAAATTTCGAATGGACTTTGATTTTGAAGAGGTCTACTGCCCAACCAACCTTTTAGAGACTGAGGATCCCAAACAGGGGGTAGACACCTTTTAGGCTGTTGCAACGCTATAGCTTTAATCATTTGTTTAACCAAAATGTTTGAACTTAATCGGGCCCACTCTTTGTATTACATAAAGTGGACACAACGGATTTATGAAGTAAAATAGTACGATATGATAATTTTACTTTTATGAGCCATTTTTTTGCGCGAATATCTAAGATTTTAGTCGCCTTATTTACCTCTCATCTCATCATTATAAATACTCTGGCATTGACGAATACATGTAAAAAATAGATCAATCTTTTGTTTTGTCACTTTTAGTAGCACATTTACAAAAACTTATTTGTATACTTTGTAGTAATTAATCTCCCACAACTAGTTTTCTTAAAAATCAGCGCAGGGTCCATTTCAGACTCCTATTTCCATCATTAATATGAAGAAATTTGAGTAAAAAAATACACAAAACAATAGACATATAATCTAGTTGTTACATTTAGTACAAGAATATTGATTTTTAATAACATTAATTAGTAAAAAAAATTAAGTCTTATGGCAATTTTTACAATTTATTCGCAAGTTTATCGCGTTTTTTTGGTTTGAATAAAGCATAATTACATTAAAAAATTCATGTCAATATAAAGTATTCTCTATAACAAATCGAATTCTCAAGTTTTATTTAAATCTGTTTATTTAATTAGACATAATATCGTTTTTGAAATCACTCTAAATTAGAATAAATTACGATGCACAAGCGGGCAGCGTTTAGTACGGCGCAAGCGCCCAACGGGGAAGGACCTGTGTCATTTTTTCCCGCGTCTCAGTTTACGGGTACTCGTATCGTGAACGCAAAAATATACTACGACTACAACATTTTGCTACTCATCGCATTTTTTTTTTTTATATATAAGAGTTTCGTTTATTATCAAGTATAGCATTATTTTAATAGATTGTAGAAAAATTTTGACTAAAATAATTTATTTTAACTAAATCTGACTATTTTTAATCGCGATTAAAAAGGTGTGGAGTAAAACTAGTGGTCTGGAACAAAAATTCACACCAACGGCAACGCCTCGCCTCACGTGCAAAAATAGTACTGTATTTTATTTTTCTTTTGCTTATACTCGTATCTCGAAAATGGCGTGTCCTATCGCAAAAATAATGAAATTTTCGACCCCCTTTATAAAACCCCACACATATAAATCTCAACATGTGGGTAATTTTTTTTTTATTTTTCAAACAAAAATTGAAAATTCCATATAAAACACGTCCAGGATGCCCCCTTGCACGCCTTCGTATCTCAGCAAGTTCATTGCGTAGCGCACAAGTACTAAGTTGCGAAGCCAAAAGAAAAAACCGGCCAAGTGCGAGTCGGACTCGCGCACCGAGGGTTCCGTACAAACCTGTAGGTATCCTCGATTTATGCATAAGGTTTACGTTTATGAAATTAAATGTTATTTTTTAATTTTTATATTTGAATGAAAGGTAAATTGTGGCTTACGATTTATGACGTATTAAAAAAAACTACTTACTGGATCTCGTTCAAACCAATTTTCGGTAGTAGTTTATATGGTAATGTACATCATATATTTTTTTTAGTTTTATCATTGTCTTATTTTAGAAGTTACGGGGGGGGGGGGGGGGGACACATTTTACCACTTTGGAAGTGTCTCTTGCGCAAACTATTCAGTTTAGAAAAAAAAAAATTAGAAACCTCAATACCATTTTTGAAGACCTATTCAGAGATACCCCACGTTTGGGTTTGATGAAATTTTTTTTTTTTTGAGTTTCTGTTCTAAGTATGGGGAACCCCAAAATTTATTGTTTTTTTTTTCTATTTTAGTGTAAAAATCTTAATGCAGTTCACAGAATACATCTTCTTCCCAAGTTTCAACAGCATGCTCTTATAGTTTCGGAGAAAAGTGGCTGCGACGTACGGACAGACAGACAGACAGACATGACGAATCTATAAGGGTTCCGTTTTTGCCATTTGGCAACGGAACCCTAAAAATACCACGTTGAGTCGCGATTGTCAAATTTGATTTTAGTCTTGTCAAAATAATTTTTAAGAGATTATTTCTTGCAGAATAGCGTAACAATTCTCATTGCTAAAAGTAAGCAATTTTAGAGATAGTTTTGTTAGTTTAGTTCGGTGTACAACAGAATCGGCACCAATATATAATTGTTTTAATTTTTTATTTTTATTGTATGCTTTACATAACATATAGTTGTATTTTTTTTATTAGTCTACAAATCTTTATTAGACTGGATAAATAAAAATAAATATTTTCATAAATATCTAAATACCGCATTATAATTCTAAAGGCTCAAGATTGTTTAGACCGGCTCGACACTCGCGTTACACTGTTTGTATTGTGCATGTGTGGATAGCTACGCACACATACATAAGATTGCCGTCTTTTACCTAAACTCGAGCGTTCAAATTTTGTGACCCTCCCCTGAGGGCCCTCCCCTTATGTGTAAATCCGCTAAATATCGTGCCAATTCACTACCTGAAGGATCTGAGAAATTTATTCCAAACATGGAACACCAATTCAACTATCTCTGCCATGCTGGCCGATACGTATTTAAAGTAGACGACCTCCAACCTTATTTCAGCAGACATTTTTGTTCTTCAGACCAGCCACCTAAAGATTCAGACCACCCCCACATCTCCAAACGTCTAAGACCAGCTCCTCCACTCGAGGTGGTGGCTGCCCGGTCCTCGTGTCTACTAGCACTTTTGATAACCTGTGAATCGTGAACGGAGGCGCGATCGCTCTGTTCTTCAAATCTGCTCTCCAGAATGCTTGAGGCCACTTCGGTGCAACTATCAGAATTACACCTTGAGCCTGATTTAGATGCATCAAGACCCGGGGTATCAAACACGGAGGAGGGAAGACCCAAGCCAGATGGAACTCCCATTTGAAAGCAAACGCGTTGTGTCTCCAGGCTCGCCGATCTCGTTGATCTAGAGTTACATAACAAGGTACTACGTGGGCTGTGCTGGAGGCAAAAAGATCGATTTGGGGAACACCCCACTTTGCAAAGACAATACTGGTGAATTCGGGGAGTAGATGCCATTCTTGTAAAATTGAATGACGTGACAGTCGGTCTGCGACGTTGTTGTACCTGCCTGGAATGTGATGGGGGATTATCTGAATGTCGTACTTTTGAAGTATGTGGTAAATTTAATAAATTAACTCCATCAAAATCCGAGACTTGTTGCCCCCTTCCTTTCGCAAGTACGCTACAACCGCCTTGTTGTCGCACTGCAGAAGCAGAGATGAGTGGCTCAGAGATGGACCAAAATCTATTAAACATTTGAGAATAGTTAACATTTCTTTGTGATTCGAATGAAGCCGCTCTTCTTCTTTTGTCCACTTGCCCGATAAGTGAAGACCATTCAACTCCGCCCCCCAACCTACATCTGCTGCGTCTGTTGTTAAAAAATTTTTTACTTGTGGTAGATGAAGTCTGGATTTCTCCACACAGTGAACCTTCCACCAACCTATTTCTGCCAGCACTTCCGCAGGCAAGGGATAAGTTGACTGAGCTGGCATTTTTAGGACCAGGTTGCAATAAGCCAGCAGGTGCCGAAAATTCAAACGACCCATTGGAACTACTAGACGAGCAAAATTCAGAACGCCTATGATACTCTGTATTTCTCGAAGAGACGCCTTCCCTCGCCGTAGCAGCTTTGATAAAACTCTTTGCATGTTCTGAACTTTGTTTTCTGGTAGAAATTTTTGATTTTGCCACGGATTCCACATCAATCCTGAATACTCTATTACTTTCTGAGGGACAAGAATTGATTTCTCCATGTTCACCAGTTTGAAGAACAATGTTGACGTGTTCTATAAGTTTCAGTCTGTCCTGTGCTACTAGAAGATAATCGTCGAGAAAGACCACTATTTGAATGCCTAGATTCCTGAAAATCTCTGCGGTCCAGTTAGTTGGTCAACGATGCAAATACTTTGGGCGCTGTCGCCAGGCCAAACGGCAAACAAGTCATCTGCAGTATCCGGTTGCGATACAGTAGACGGAGAAAACAACGGTGAACGGGTACTACATTTACGTGGTTGTAAGCTTGCCTGAGGTCTATTTTGACCATCCAATCCCTCTCCTGAATGAAATCGGGGACTCGATTTACCGAAATCAAACGAAATTTGCTTATTATCAGGTAATTGTTTAAACTTTTTAAATTGAAAATGGGACGGTAGGTTCCGTCGTTTTTGGGAATCAGAAAGAAATTTGATATGAAATTCGGTGTTAGGGGGGCATATTCTAAAATTCTCTGTTTCAACAAATTTTGAATGACTCTGTCCATCTCTGGCGATGGTAGAGTAAGATTGCAACGTTTCACCTGCCTTGGCAGGACCAGAGGCGGTTTCTTTCGAAATAGAATACGATAACCCTTCACTATTTTTATTAATGTTTCTGGTGCCCCCAGACTCTTCCACTCCGTAACATGATTTTGTAAGCACCCCCCCCCCCCTCCCAAAATCTCGATCTACGTCAGAACTTTCTATTGAATTTAGCCGAGCCCTTTCCCCGATGTGGATTGCTTTGCGATTCATTTTTTCGAAAACTATGGGGCTGATGAAAGCGTTGTCCAGCCAGATGTCCCCTCGGTTGTGGATGAAAAAATTTTGGATTATTAATAAACGGGCTCATTGCAGGAAAGTTACTACAAAAGGATCCTGCACTCTGAGGAGGAGGAAATCTATAATTCATCGTCAGTGCCGGAGCGCGACTGAACGATTGATATCCACTAGATCCAGGGTACGCCGCCTGGGGTCTAGGGGTTTTCTTTTCCTGCCCCGAAAAATTAATTTTATTTGCATGAAAAATCTTATTAATTCCGCCATTATTCTTAATAAACTTACTAAAAGGTACTTTATCAAACAAAAATTCACTAGATGGCGGTATTTTCTTCAAACATGGCTTAAACGATGTATCTCTCAATTGCTTAATGAACACTTCGCGTCTTTGTCCAATTATATCGGCCCTACGGCCACAAACAAGTTGTTCTGGGTCCGTGCTACCCGTTTCCTTAACCCAGTCCAAAATCTTTAGGAAACCCTGTTGCATTGCATCACCAGTGCGCGAGTTACAGCTCCAAGAAATTTATCCGCAGAGGGTAGATGGGCAACTTTTTCTAAAGATTTAATTTCATCGTTTACTTCAAGGTCAACATATCCAGGACGGGCATTATAAACTTTTTGTGATTCCATGTATCGAACATTATTCCAATTTTCACTATTAAAATATTGAATTGAATTGAGTAAATCTAACTGATTTGAAGGAGTTGCTGTGACAGCTGGCTCCTTTAATTGCGTTGCCAAATCAAAATCAAATGATTGAACTGGTACAGGATCTGATACGGGTTCTGACAACTTCTCGGTTACCGGTTGTCCATGTGCAATTTCAAAATTATCTTCATTATAAATCGGATTATCACAATCATAATTTTCATTTTCATAACACATATTCTGAGGGTAGACGTAAAAATTTTTTAAATCACTGACCTGTTTTGCAAGCTGTTTGATTACCTTGCTTTGTCCTCGATGACGCTTACTTTTCTTCTTCTTACTGGCCTTCTTTCTTTTACGAGATTTATCCACCTGTTCAACCTCTAACTCTGACGCGCTTGATTCAGACGAACTTGAAGAACTTGACGAATCCGATGAGGAATCAGATTCTTTACGACTATATTGTACTTTGTCCGCCATTGTTAGAATTTAAATTGTTAAAGCATATACCAAACGTTAACAGCGTTAAGAAAATAAACTAGGTAGAACTATAATAAGTTTTTAAGAATTTAATTTAAATTATTCCAAGAATATCGAACGCTAACAACGTTGATTTTAAGTAGATGTGAACCGTCCGAAAACAGGACGCCAATGAACGATTTGGCGCGCTGCAGCCACCTGGTGAACGAAGCCGGAAATACGTCATCATAGTGTTGCCAAGAAGGAGATAGTTGCATATACCTATAGGTGTGACCAGAAAACGGAAGATGCTTGACTCAAATTATGTTTATATGACCCCGAATGAAGCCGAAGGACACAATAATAGGTCTTTACCTATGAAAATGCCGTTTTGTATGAAAAAAATTTAACGAATTTTTTTCATGTATTTTTAGGTTTAAAGAATCTTTATTTCTCATAAGAACATAATACAGTTCACTTAAATGAGATTTAACATTTAAAATTAATAATCGTCGTCTAATGACGAAGCATACAGGTGTAAAATAAGTATGTAAAACTATTACAACGAACGAGATCAGCAAACATATCAAAAATGTAGGTACTTAAATATAAAAAGTTAATACAGCTGGCCAATTTGACACCAAGGTACCCTCATACGTACTGATTTTTCGCTTTGTGAGGAGTAGTCCAGTCATTTCGTCCGAAAAAAAGGCAAATAAAAGAAAATGAATTTGCGCTTCTAATTTTTTAATATGTTGTAGGGGATACCTAGAAAAGCTTAACTTGAGATTGTCGACCAAGCTTTCCTAGGAGCTTTCGCCGCCATCTTGGAAAACGCTTAAAATTTGTTTTTCGGCAATAACTCGGCTATCCGATGAGATTCGAAAATTTTTGTAAGACACTTTTTGTAGCTTTCTTTGTGCTCTACAATAACGCCTGAATCATTTTTAGCGTATCATGCATCGTTATCGAGATATCGATCGATAAAGTCAAAAATTTAGGACACAATTTTTGTTTTTTCCTTTTTTTTTCGTTGGGTCTTAATAAATATGAAAAATTGTGGAATTCAAACTTTGAGAGCATATTCAGACCTACAATTTCCTTCTTGGATTTTTTTATGTTGGACAAAAATTACGATCTCCAGCGCGCCGCAAAGTCGGTGAATCCACGCTCAGCGTCGAGCGCGCTCAAGTTAGTATATCGTATCGTGTTGAGTTTTTGCTGTGCGTAGTGTAAATCGAGGGTTCCGATATTCTGGGCAAAAATTTAGATATCTAGTTGGCTGTAAACTCGTTATAACGGATTTCCTGTAAGTGTAAAGGAAATTGTGAGGCCGCCTGTGGGTGCAGAAAAGCGGGAATCAGTTGCTCCGTTATTTGCATGCACTGCAGTGGGCAAACCTGCAGTAACGTCGCCAGAGTCGACATTTTGCTTGACGACGACGACGATGTCTGTAACGATGATGATGACGATGCTCTCATCGAATCAGCATCATTTCCAACGTTACAACAGACACAACAACTCGAAGAGTTTACGGAGGACGAAGATCTTCAGCCTGGACCATCCAAGCGAAAAAAGACATGAAAAAAGTCCATCGTTCGTGTCTCGAGTGCAGAAAAAAATATTTTTCTTTCCGTTTATTTTGTTTTGTTTATTTTGTATTGTAAAAAATAATATTTTTTACTGCACAAACAAATTATTTGTTTAATAAATTACTATTGTGTGATCCTTAATTTGTTGCTCTATGTACTTATTTTTTATCCCATCAATTTCCTGAACAATTTCCCATTCGATTCGACATCCAGACACAACCGAGCGAGCAGCTCGCTCGACGCTGAGTGTGGATTCACCGACTTTGCGGCGCGCTGGAGATCGTAATTTTTGTCCAACATAAACAATCCAAGAAGGAAATTGTAGGTCTGAATATGCTCTCAAAGTTTGAATTCCACAATTTTTCATATTTATTAAGACCCAAGAAACAAAAACAAATTTTACCCCTTTTTTCAACATCGCGGCGAAAGCTCCTAGGAAAGCTTGGTCGACAATCTCAAGTTAAGCTTTTCTAGGTATCCCCCCCCTACAACATATTAAAAAATTAGAAGCGCAAATTCATTTTCTTTTTTGAATGTACGTAATGACTGGACTAGAGCGCAAACAACGATTACGAAGCGAACTACTTGTGTGAATGTGTTTGTGAGTGCTAATATAGTGCGTGTACGTATTTTATTTTGCTTGTGTGCGACAAGTATAGTCTCGGAGACCGTTGAGTATTTATAAGTTTATCATTTAGATTATTACGTGTGTTCATATTTTAAGTATTTTTATTTGTAGTGTAGTGTAAGTGTCGTTTTTTTTATGTAAGTATTATTAGTTTATATTTTGTTGTCAGGGTATTCATGTGGAAATGACTTTTTGCATAATATAATCTTTAAGTTTTCTTTTGTAAATATTAATAGATTTGCACTCTTTTATTTCGTTTGGCAATTTATTGTATAATTGGGCCCCTTCATATAAAAAGTTATTTTTTCCATATTTTACTGTTCTAGGAAATCGCAGAACTATTTCGTTTCTATTTCTTAGGTTATGTGTGTTTGTCTTTTTTGTAAGTTTAATGTTGGTTTGTATAGTGTTATCTAAAAACTTTCTTACTTATATGCAGGTATTGTAATGGTATAGTTGACGGATATTAAAAAGTTTAGTTTTTTCATATAGGTGAATAGTCGGTTTTAGGAAGTCAATACAATATAACCGTTTTATAATTTTGTTTTGGGTCCTCTGAATGTAATTTAAGTTGGTCTTGGATGCTGATCCCCAAATCTCAATCAGGTATTCTAGATTAGGTTTTACTAATGAATCGTAGATAGTCCGTTTTATCTTAGGTGGTAAGCAGCTTCCAATTCTGCGAAGCGCCCCAGATGCTTTAACTGTTTTTTTGCATTTGTATAAATTAAGTTTATATATCGCGAGCAGTCTATTGATCCGATTATAGATTTTTTGGCTAAGGTAAGAGAACTGGTGTTCCGCAAAGGTGGTATTATGTCTTACAGGTGGAAAAACAATATCGGCTCGGCGTCTTTTGGTATTTTTTATTGGCACGCGATGTTTTTGTTAGTATACACTGAAGCACAAACAGTTTTCTGACTGAAAGGACTTCGCAGTCCCTGTAAAGCTCCTCTGTGGGGTATCTATAGGGCTTGCCATACATTACCTTGAGAACTGCCCTTTGTGCTCTTTCTAATTTAAGGAAGTAGGTCTTACAAGTTCCGCCCCATGCTGGCAAGCAGTACGCAAGAAGAGACTGACACAGTGACATGTAGACCAACCTTAGAGTTATTGTATCAGCAGAATAGCGAAGTTTCTTAAAAAATGTAAATTAGTTTTCGCGTTCTTGCTACCAAGTTGTCTACGTGAGGGTACCAGTTTAAGTGTCTGTCAATCAACACACCCAAGTATTTTGTATTTGGTGTTATTACCAAAGCTGGATACGAGCATGAGAGAATTCTTGAGTGCTCTTGGCAGGTGTGGCCTTTAATAACAGGTGGTATATTGGGCTGGGATTTTTTCCTTATAGGAAAGGTTACTATTTTTGTTTTTTCTGTATTTCGTGTGAGAAGATGTTTCGCGAGCCAGTTCATTACCGTGTCCAATGCCGCTTGAGCATGCAGTACGGTTTCTCTCCAGTCCGTGCCGTGTATAAGAAGTGCTGTGTAGTGAGGGCAAGAGAACACAGGTCATTTATATAAATGAGGAAGAGCGTTGGACCCAAAATGCTTCCTTGAGGAATGCCGTAATCAATCCTAGCCTTATCACTCACTACTTCACCAATCTTTACATGTTGGTATCTGTTTTTTAGGTAACTTGTAAAAATTTCCAGTGCTACACCGCGTACAAGCGCGTAAAATTGGAACGCATGGGCGTTCCAATTTTGATAGGAGGATTGGAACTGGGACAGTGTCAAAAGCTTTTGATATATCTAAAAATATACCCAGACGCCTGTGGCCGCGATCCATATGTCCAGACGCTTTTTCAGAGAAAGCTACAACCGCATCCTCAGTAGAAATAACGGTTCTAAAACCGTATTGACTGTCTGATAGAATATTATTTGCACGCAGGTAGACAAGCAAACGATTGTTTAGGATCTTCTCCAAAATTTTAGAAATTGCTGGTAAAACGGAGATGGGTTTGTAATTGCTGACACTATCCCTGTTCCCTCCCTTATGGATTGGATGAACGAGTGCTATTTTAAAGGTGTCTGGGTAAATTCCACTTGTAATTGCTAGATTGCAAATGTGAGTGATA
Organism: Aporophyla lueneburgensis; assembly: GCA_932294355.1. Lineage (NCBI taxonomy): Eukaryota > Metazoa > Arthropoda > Insecta > Lepidoptera > Noctuidae > Aporophyla > Aporophyla lueneburgensis. Next base: position 19,232,819 of record OW028745.1, on the reverse strand, counting down.
CAAGGGACTGAAGGGAAATAACCGTGATACAAGGGAAATACCGTCAATTCCCACTGCTGAATCTGTTTTTAGGTTATTTAGTATCATATCGACTTCTTCATTGTCCGTTTCCAAAATACACATCGACTTAGAGGCTTGCGTTGGACCGGAAGGAACTAGCGGTCTGGAACTACCGTTTTGTATTTTAGTGGCTAAGCTATTTCCTAGGCTCACAAAGTATTTATTGACCGAGTTAGCTGCTTTTCGTTCATCTGTTTCAGTTCTTAGAAGTTCGCTAGGTGGAGCTGGAGCGGATTTGGTATGAGTTATTGTTTTTTATAAGTTCCTAAGTAGCCTTAAGGTCATTCTTTCTATTTATAAATTCAGTCTTTTCATAGTTTATTTTTAATTTGCGTAACAAAGAGTTGCAAAAAATTTCGACATCGCGAGTACGTTATTTTTAGAATAGGATTTTCTGGGTCAGATTTTAATTTTTTATGCATTTTATCTCTGTTACGGATACAGCGTAAAAGACCTGGGGTGATCTAAGGCTTTATATTTCGTATCTTCTTTGGGACCTTGATGTATCGAGTATGGTTGTTAATTATTGAGCTTAAAATGTACACCAAAATTTTTGCTGCGTCGTTTGCGTTATTTGCCATTAGGACCGGAGAAAAGTCAGTTGTGTCTATGTCAGTTTGGATGCTTGATATGTCAACAGTTTTGGTAGTTGAACTACATTTTGATTTAGGTGTGTCTAAATTGAAGCTCAGTATTACAGGTAGGTGGTCGGTTATTTGTGTATCTATCACAATAGTGACTCCTGGCTGTTTTGTTCGTAATATGACATGGTCGAGGCAGTTATTTAGTCTGGTAGGGTACAGGTGAGCTGGTAGTAATCCGTGAGAGGCAGCGAAGGTGAGGTATGTGTTAGAGTGTCTATCTTTATTTTCCAATTTTATGTCGATATTGATATCACCGACTAAGGCAATATAGTTCATTTTAGAAAGAGACGTTAATATAGTGTCAAGGCTGTTTATAAAGTTGTCAATGTGTGTGTATGAGGGAGGTCTGTATAAAGCTATTATAGCAGCTTTGTTCTCCACTTTGCAAATTAGACAGTTTGCATCAATAATTTCAGGTTCTGTGACTGAACACTGAAGTGAAGTTTTCGTGTACATAACAACACCGTCATTTTGATTTTTTGTATTCTTAGTAGAATGTGCGTTGTAGCCATCTAAATTTGGTACTATATTAGTTTTTCGTATTAATAGATGCAATGGTGAAAAGTCTTGCGAATGCATACATTAATATTGAAATAAACGATTTTTACTTTTTTTACATTATGACAACAGCTGCTTGTTACTGGTTCAAAATGTATACGGAACCTAACTACCTACAATAAAAAAACACCAATGGGAAAAGAATAGAAAATGTAAAAAGATTTTTTCTTTTGATAAATTCATATACAACAACACTGTAAGCATCAGTTATCACTTTCCGAAAAAATATTCTAGTAGGTATATTTCCTTGTCGAGAATCACTTTCATGTAGGTAATATTCACTGATATCAACAAAGAAATATAAAGTAGTATTTCATATTCTATTTCCTCCCAGGAAGCCATTTTGAGGAAACATGAATTTATCAGATCAACTTGTATACGTACTTGTATGAAATCCTATAAATATTTTTCGGGAAAAGCTTCATCTGGAATTGAAATATGTACAATCTTCAATTTATATTCGATTTCGGACGCGGTAGAATATAGCTACCTACTTATAAGCTACAGCTGTTGAATGAACAGATTTGGCTGAAGCCTGCATGCTAAGTGCTGTGTATATTGTTAGTATACTGAAGGAAAGTATTTTAATCTCAGAGTGCGATGGGCGCTTTCCTTGTGGTAATCAAGTGTCAGACATGTTATGAATGTGTGTGTACGCAGGAGCTCTCTCTAACTATCGGTACGGTTAAACACACCGGTGGAATCAGAAGTGTGTGTGTGTTATGTGCTGAAGCTATTAATCTTTACGCACACATTCAAAGCATGTTTGTACACTTGTTAATCACAAGTAAAGCGGGTGTTGCTTAGACAGATAAAAATAGTATAACTTGTTTTAAACGCAGATTAATGCCTACAACTTTAAAAAATACTAGTGAATAGTACCCACCCCATTTACTTACATTCTGGAAGCTGATAATAGCTGCTGAGAGCCTTGTCAAATTGCCTATTTTGCATAATGGTTACACCTTTACCACAGTGTAAATAAATATGAATACAGACATTTAAGGCAATTCACTTACTATCGTGAAGAAAATAGCCTTTCATTGACCACTGAAAGAGCACCACAATAGAAAATGAAAACGCGGGAATATTATTGGGTTTCAATTGTTCATTCGTATGTAGATCTATGCTAAACAATATATTGAAAGGTGGCAATCGACAACAGGACTGAAAATACGTTCACAGAAATAAAAACTTTATTGTGTGAACGTTTTGTGAATAAAGACCACACGCCTAATATTGTCGTTTCTTATTTTGTTATAACATACGTCCCCACAGCTAGGGATAACTGGACCCAGTACGATTTGGTAATTAATAATTTTTTTATTACAAAAACTTTTACAATAATGGAGAGCTTGAAATACTGATATATTTTTGGGAACTGGTACTTACCTTGGTGTGACACAGGTACCAGAGTAGTACCCGTAGTATTGTTATCGGAACCAGGCATAGTACCTGTTCTTTTGGTACTTCTAATTTGTACTGGTTCCAAAGATATGTAGTAGGTTAGTTAAAAGGATAGTTATAATAAAAAAATACTTCATGGTTGCCGACCATGGTTGATTTATGATACATACCGGGTACCTGACTTTGGTACCGGTATTTCTTAGGTGGAGTATCGATTACCGTCTAGAACCGGCACCCAGGTGCCGAAACGACAAGTACTGCCAGATACATGTACAAAACCTGTGTTTTTGGTACCGGATCCAACTACGTACTGTAGTCGTAGGCGAATGTTTCTTTTAGATATTCTTAAGAAACATTAAAAGCTTAAATACTGAAAACCAACCTACATGTATATGACAACCAAGATTTAAGAGCCTATATTATTCTTAGTTAAAATAATATTTAATTCCACCCACAATGACCTCACTCTAGTTTTCCGCGTTCAAACATCGCCCTAAATATAAATGTATGAAATTGGAAAAGCATTTATGAGAATGGTATGAGGAGTCGTCGGTACAGCCGCGAGAAATTGATAGATTTATCACAGGCAAGGGATTGGTTACGGCACATTATTGTTATCAACCCAAATTCTGCGTTGCCTTTTGCTATGAAGATATATTACCTACCATTGATATTGATTTATGTTGGAGCAGACCGTATAGATGATAATCACGGACTGGTATTTGCACGTCACTTCAAAAAGGTATGAATCTTTTTTTGACGTTCATCCAATCTCAATCCATCCATTATTAGAGAGGCATTCAAACAAAGTGTAATAGGTAAAAATCGTAACCCAATACAAAAAGCTGAATCGCGAAATCTCCACTGAATAGAAAAAGGGTCCGCCAGAAAAAAGGGCGATTTGCAAAATCTAAATCACGAAATTTTTGCGTTCAAATCTCAATTCTCACAAATTATTCCTGCAAAATGAAATGACGTTACGATAATTTCAATATTGGCGTCAGAAACTAAAACCTCTCGAGGGACGGACCGTAAAAAATCCAAACATTATTCAGACTATATTTGATATGCATTATGTACAACACTGCTTCAGATTTCTCCGACACATTTTTGAGCTTTGATGCTGACTTTGATGTAGTAAAATATTACGTCGAAAAAGACTTTTATATAAGTACAAGAATTCCACTTTCGAAGATTCTCTATAGCTCTTGGAAATGCTATCTTGAAAAGCTTATTGCAGCTCACCGCTTCACTGGTCACAATGCGTGAATTTGTAGCGCAGTAAAATTCGCATTTCAATAAGATGCCATTGGCCATGTGGCTAGTTGTGGTCCAGAAGAATTCCACTTCACTAGAACTGAGATAGACCGTCTAGATATCTTGAGATATCTAGATTCAAACTTAGATATAAAGCATCTCAATCCAAAACACTGTCCTCCTTATACAAGTAGTACTTAAGTACTAAGAAAAATCAATAAAGCACTAACGAAGTAAATGGAACGAATAACAAGAACAATTACGAAGTAAAGCGGTCCGTTTCAGATTTATGACTGGACAAATGTTAGATACCGCCTTCACGTACATGTTTGTATAGGTAATGGACGGGACGATTTAGACCTGCGGGTCGTAAATATGGATTAGGTTTCAAAAGTGGCTCCTATAAACAAAAGATAAGCAGTGGGGTATTAAATAAACTCATTTCAGGTAACAAAATGTCTAGAAGAGTAATTTGAACTAATTTAGTGGATTTGTAGTAAGTAAACGTGTGTGCTATGAGAACAAAACACCAACGGTGTTGAATATTTATATGGCGTAGGGGAGACCGATGGAAGTTGAAACAATTTTCACATTTTGTTCCATACACCAAATTCTATAGACAGAAATCGTATTATATTTGTACCAATCGATAGGTCATTCTTTAAGTTTGCGAATGATTAACATAAAGAAATTGTAAGCATTCAATATTACAGATTAAATTAAAAATGGAGTTAATCGTAACGAGTCAACTTGTTTCAACTCCCCTCATACCAAGGTAAGATGAAACATGGGTCGAAAGAGAGTTGAAACATATGATTTTTGAGAATGATTAAGGGCTGTAAAATAAAAATTATTGTATTAAAATACGGTACCCTTGCTCTAAAACAACTAATATATTTAACAAAGTAGTAACTTATGGATGGGTACCTAAATGTCTAATCGTCATTACTCGATAATCTCAAACTAATAACTGACTTGTAGGTATTACAGGGTAAGGAAAATAACACGCAACACATTGTATCATTTTAAGGTAGTGGATTTGTGGTAATTAAACGCATCTGCTATGAGAACAAAACACCAACGTGTTGAATATATGGTGTATACAGGTGTATTACCGTTCTAACAACTCATCATCATTATCATCATTTCAGCCGAAAGACGTCCACTGCTGGTCATAGGCCTACCCCAAGCACCGCCACTTCGACCTGCGCCCTAATTGCGAAACGCACAATTTATCAGAATCTGAATGGGATTGAAGATTATTTCTAAACCACTGCGTCATTTGTTCGAATAAATTGTGGCTCAGCAACGTAAATAACGCAATGAATGTTGTTTAACTATGAATATTAAACCAATTCCTACCGATAAAAAGTTCCGCAATCACCCCTCTGTTCTGTGCTTCTCGCATTCAACGTATTCCTGCGGCCTTCACCAGGTCGTCGGTCCATCTTGTGGGAGGCCTTCCAACGCTACGTCTTCAAGTACGCGGTCGCCACTCCAGAACCTTCCGACCACGTCGGCCATCTGTTCTGCGAGCAATGTGCCCTGCCTGCAAACTTAAGTGGCAGTTGCACTTAAGTTTGGCAATTTCTAACTGTAATATTGTAACTGTCCTCATCCAACGCCTTCTATCAGGCATGACCGAGGTCAAAAGTGGCCTGTCCTTTCAGCAATAAAAATTAAAGAATAAACCTTATATTAAGTTTGTCGAAGCACACCATTAGGCAGGTGAGGTTAGAAAAGTTTCATACACATCAAATCAAATCAAATCAAAAGTCATTTATTCAAACTAGGCTGAGAGTCAAAACTTTTTGAACGTCAAAGTTACACACGACAGTCCCCCCAAAACGCCCGCCCTTCGACACTTCCTAGTGCTTTAGCTGGGAAGAAGAAATGGCGAAACAAACTCCCCAGCAGCACAGCTGTCTTTTAAGTTAGAAGAACTTGATTCTATACAATATTGTGTAAGTAATTAATATTATAAAACAAAACATACATTATTCACCATATGTCAGCTAGCACACGCCAATATACTCGTACCACCAACAAAACATTAAAAACTAAACTCAAATCTATACTAATATTATAAAGAGGTAACATTTCGCTGCTTAAATTCAAAAGGGCCACAAGTCGAAAAAATTACAAATCCTTTTTAAAGCAAAAATCGTATCAATTCTGCCTATATTTTTATATTCGAAAAAGATACCCAGTATTTTCGCATTAAAAATGGAGCTAAAGCACAACAGCCCTTTTTGCATTTTGACACTTAGGTGGCTAACTTCAAATCAAAGCTGCCATCTTCCCAGTTGCGACCCTGCAGTCAGCGCGAGCGCACGTTTTTTATGCGAAAAAAGGCCACATTCCGAAAAAGACCTTAACTTGGATCGAAAGTTATAGTGAAAAGTGCCACATTTCAAAATACGACCGTATTGCTTTTAAAATACATCTAAGTATAACATTATCTCATAAGGAAAAGTGCCGTATTTTGTGATAATGTCCATTTTGAGTTAAAATAAAACGTTTTTTATTATTGTTGTATCGAAGATTAAGTGCAGTTGGAATGCTTCTGTTTTGCGTATAAAATTATGGTGACTGTGGTAATATTTATTTAAACAAATGTGCAATGTTTTAATTTAAAACTTAACACAATAATTATTAGAACCTAAACAAGTTGTTAAAAATTGGTCAGATCGATTTGGGGTGGCGGTTAACCCTACAAAGTGTCAGGCTGTAGTTACAGGGAGCCTCCACAGTATGAGGAAGTTGAGCTGCCAAACGGTGCCACCCATAATATTCGATAATTCTATCATCCCGCTTAGCTCCAACGTTAAGGATCTTAGGTCTACATATTGACACTAGTCTCGACTGGCAAGAGCAGGTCGCGACTGTTCATAAAAAAGTCACTGGAACGTTGCGGTCGCTCTATCAGTTGAAAAACGTTCTTCCATCACACATAAAGGCAATGCTTGTACAGTCCCTAATCTTTCCCATAATTGACTATAGCAATGTTTGTTACTACGACCTGAATGCAGATCTCCTCGATAAACTTGACCGCCTTCTGCATAACTACATTCGATTCGTTTTCAATCTTCGTAAGTATGATCATTTGTCCGCACACCGGTTGCTCTTAAAATGGTTACCCATTCGTCAGCGCAGAGAGTTGAGAGCTTTGTCAATGTTATTTTCTGTACTCGAAAAACCCACTTCTCCTTCCTACCTTACTTCTTAGGTTCACTACTTGTGCTCTGCGCATAGTAAAAATCTTCGTTCCACCAACAATCGTCTTCTACGATGTCCTTCTCACCGATCTGGTTACATTTACTCTTCTTTCTTTGTTCAGGCGGTCTTTCTTTGGAATGCGCTCCCTCTGAACATAAGGACGGCAACCAGTCAGTTATCATTTAAGGTGAAAGTACAAGAGCATATTCGGAAGAAGTTGGCAGAATCATCCCAGCGCTGATTTGCTGGTTTCGTTTTCTCCTCTACCGATCGTTATGTCTGCAGTCAATGTTCATTTTCGTTATATGGATGTATGTATGTACCTATGTTTTTATTTATGTCCAGCACCACGTCTTACGGCTGAAATGATGATGATGATGATGTATTTATTATTCATTGTTTTCGAGTTATCTATCCCTTATGTTGCACCTGCCATGTTTTTCTCTGCATCACCCTAAGGTTGACTGGTAGAAAATGCCTCAGGCATTAAATCCACCTTTGTACAGTAGTTTTACTTGTGCATAAAGATTTAATAAATAAATGAATATGACTGACTACCTAAGAACCAAAATATCGATACATTCGTGTAGGCAGTACTCGACAAAATTTCAACCATGGTTATTATGTGCCCGGAGAAAATAAACGCATCCGCGTATGCAAAGTTTTTTTCATGAACAGTCTCGCGGCTACTGATAAAACTATTAGAACCTTGTAAAAAAAAACTTGTAATCTTATGGATGATCAGCTCAAGGAATGTAGAGGAAAACATGACAACCATCACAAGTTGTGTTCTAATTTAACGGATGGGGTCAAGGCGCATATAAACTCGATTACACGTATCGAGAGCCAGGAACACCTCATGTTTCATACCAAATTTATTACAATATCTTCGTGAATGATTTTAATATTTCATTTTGATACCGGAAGAAAGATCAGTGCGAAGATTGCACTGCCTATAAAAACGCGGAAGACAAGGCTTTACTGCAAGAAAAGTACGATTTGCACCTTTAAGAAAAATGAAATTTTTGTTCCAAGGTATTGCTATAATGCTACCATTTAGTTATAAACAAAAACTAGCATTATAAACAAAAAACATTATACGAAAAGACACAATAAAACTTATTTATTGTTTGAGTTGTGGCTTTTTTAATAAAATTCATTAACATTATGTATGTTTTTTATAATCAAAAGGGACTTATGTGATGTTTTTATTAACTGCGTAAAACTTATAGGAAATATAAAATTACAGACAAATAGAAGCTTAAAATATACATCTGATGATATATAACACATAGATATACAACGTAGATTAATAAAAATAATAAACAAAAACCCATATCAAAACGTTGACGGGCTCTCCTGTAAAAAAGTGACAATTCGACTTGTGGCCCTTTTGAATTTAAGCAGCGATTTGTTTGTAAGTTTGTAATCTATACTAATATTATAAAGATGTAACATTTGTTTCTAAGTATGTATGTAGGGGGTAATCTCCGGAAGCAATGAACCAATTTAAAAAAAAACTCACTGGTAGAAAGCTACATTATTCATGAGTGCTATAGGCTATAAATTATAAAGATATCATGCATATTAGCCGAACTATCTCAATTTTTGTCTAGCCAGGCGGAAAAAAAGTGCTCTTACAACAGAGTTATTTGCATGCGCTGCCTTAACAGCTATATATAATTCAAAACAATGTATGGCAACCTGGTCTGTTTTGAATAGTTCTACAAAAGAGTCTGCGACACCATATTTCTATCTTTTATATTTTAGCAGATATAGTAGCTTTTATGTGTTAAAAAAAGTATTTTTCGACGTACTTACCTTTGGATGATTTTTTAAACAACAAAATATTAAACCTCATCGAAAATAACATTATTATGATCACAAGAGCATCATAGAGATACGATTTGCCCGAAACAGTATGTCAATTGGTTAAATAGTTTCGAAGATAATATAAAATTACTAAATCGCAAAATGCCGCCGTCCATTCACGAACCACATTAGAACATGCTTTGGACGGATGTTTTATCCATTTACCCATAGATGACAAGCTTTTGATGCTATTGTGACAGTATTATAAATAACAGGGGTAAAAATATTTTTTTCTAGAAGCCCCATGAGGCACTGGGAAAACATTTCTCGCAAATTTGTTATTGGCAAAATTCAGACAATCCGGGAAAAATGGGCTAGCTGTTGCCTCTTCACGGATTGCCGCAACTCTATTAAATGATGGGAAAACAGCTCACTCCACCTTTAAGCTACCACTGACAGTATCATTGGAACAACAGTCAGTATGCTCAATACGTAAAAATGGACCGCTCGGGAAACTGTTACAAAAGACATCTTTAATTTGGGACGAATGTACCATGAGTCATAGAGCTAATGTTGAAGCAGTAAACCGAACGTTTAAAGACCTCAGAAACTCAGATGCTATTATGGGTGGTGTTACTTTTGTTTTTGCGGGTGATTTTCGGCAAACACTGCCTGTATTAACAAAAGGAACACGCGCCGATGTTATCAGGGCACGCTTAAAATCATCTTACTTATGGAGTTTCGTTGAAACTCTCAATTTACGAACAAACATGAGAGCTTATTTGAGCGACAACTACGATAACGACTTTCCGCATCAACTACTAAATCTTGGAGAAGGAAAAATTATTACTGTTGGTGCTAGGACAATTAATTAATTGTCCTAGCACCAACAGTACTAGCGATGACATTAACCTTGACGATAGATTAGGTCACATATTACATAGGTTAGAACATCTGATAGACGCTATTTATCCCGGTCTTGAATTTTATTGGAAAGAGATTATCATTGGCTTTGTTCCAGGGCAATAGTGTCTCCTAGAAACGATACAGTGAATGAGACAAATAAACTGATTTTAGAGAAAATTCCCGGTCAAGTCAAACACTATAAGTCCATTGATACGGTGTGTAATATTGAGGATACAGTGCACTATCCTCAAGATTTTTTTAAATTCTTTGAGCCCTTCTGGCTTACCTCCTCATGACCTTATGTTAAAAGTTGGCATGCCTATCATGCTTTTAAGAAACCTGAGCCCCCCCAACATGTGTAATGGCAAAAGGCTGCTTATAAAAGAGTTGCGGGAGAATATAATCGTGGCGACCATTCTCACAGGGCCAGCAGTGGGACAACTGGCTTATATTCCGCGGATACCCATGATTCTGACGGATTTACCCATATCGTTTAAAAGGCTACAGTATCCCGTCAAAATTTCTTTTGCCCTCACTATAAATAAGTCCTAGGGTCAAACATTCTCTCTGGTGGGCATTGACCTGAGAAAGCAGTGTTTTTCCCATGGACAGTTATATGTTAGCTTATCTCGGGTTGGAACTCCTGAAAGACAATATATTTTGGTACCAAATAATGGCATTACATCTAATATAGTCAAATAGTAAAAGGGGTCAGCCAGTAAACAAACAAACTTGTCGATGTTGTTTTAAAAATTTTGAAAATGGGTCATTATTGTTGTTATATCGTAGACTGCAAAAATAATAAATGAATAAAAATGTTTGACATACTTTATCTAAATGTTTAGTCATGTTTTTAGGTTAGGAGAGTACTTAAGTTTAAACTTGTTTTATAGGGTATTGAAGTCACCGATGTTTGATGAATGATGGTGGCTCGTATTAAATAACTATTGCCATTAGTTATCAGTTCTTCTATATTCCTTACATGTTCTGCTAACACCAATTTATTTCCTTTTAGCATAGTTTGGGGCTGGAGACTTATTGTGTGTTTTACACTCTCAAAACCAGTTTTTATAATAACTTTAATTTTTCCATAAACAGTTTTTATCAAATTTCTCTAAAAATACAACTTATTGTTTGTCTAAATATATTTTATTTACTGTAATATATACAAAATAAACTAACTCTTGTTATTACTTTTTTGACATATGCCCCTAAAACTGCGTTTGCAAGATGGCGCTACTGTCGTGCACGAGCGGCATGAAAATACATACATACATATGCAATAAAAACAAAACCCTCCTTTTGGCAGTCAGGAAATAAATCATAGAACTCACAAGTAACCCTACCTGTCACCCACCGATCAGAATGAAACTTTGCACATCGATATAACACTAAAAAATATTGAACCCGTGTTTTTTTATTTTTACGGAATCCACTTTTTAGGGATAGAAACCACCCCTAATAACTCCTAAGTAGGCTAACCCACGTAACTCTGGGTAGAGTGAGTTTATTCGACTGCTTTTCAATCAGAACATTACGATCTTGACCACAAATAACCCTAATATAACTTATCCCCACAAACCGTTACAACCCTTATAAACCTAGCGGGTGGTTTCTACCCCTAAAAATTGGATTCCAGAAAAGTAAAAAAACACGGGTTCAATATTTTTTAGTGTTATATCGATGTGCAAAGTTTCATTCTGATCGGTGGGTGACAGTTGGGTAGGGTTACGTGTCAGTACTAACCAAACCACACTCATAATTTCATCACAAGTTAAAATGTTTACCGCCCAACGAAGTGGGCACGGGTCAGCTAGTATAAATAATAATCAAAGGACAAAAATAACCACTAGACAATAGTGAAATATAATGAATTCAAAATACTTTTCTGTCCTTAAATAAAAAGTCGGTACTTATCTACTATGTATTTTGCCATGAAAAAGTCTTTAAGCTAAAGCAAAAAACAATTACTGTAACAAGTGATTCTCCAATCAGCGGAACACATACAATTCTTATAAAAATGTTAAATCAGCTGGTCCTGAGTACATTTAGATTGTTACTGTTTAATTGATTGATTGTATTTGAATTCAATATATCAGATAAGGAAACGCCGCTTATTGGGATTTCGATTTTAAATACGGACTCTATCCACTGGTGCACTAAAATGACAGGATTCGAAGTATTCGCAGGTCTGCAAGGGTCGCGAGATTTGTTCGAAAGAGATACCGTGACCCTGGCACATGAGCAACTGAAGGGACACGGGTGGGTTTTAGTCAGTAAAAGTCTGACACGCCCTTCCGCTCCGCCCAAGAGCGGGAGACGTCATTTGATGATGAACAAAAAAAAAAACAAAAACAAAAAGTAAAGAAAAGTATTCGCAGCTTTGTCAGGTACGATCCTGTGTTGTTTGCAGCTGTCCGCGTCAGTGCATACAACATGTGCGAAGGCGTTAGCGTCTATATCACGCTTCACGCCTAAGCCATAACGTAACGAGACGTGAGTGCCGTACTCTGTACGCACGGACCCACTCGTCGCATTCACTCGCCACATTGCCAGCCGCCGATGCTTGAACTTATCGTTGCACAACTCATCCAAGTCCACAAACGCCTCTTCGAGCACACGCTCCTTGTAATGAAGTTGTACTCCATTGAAGCCAGCCACCGGCGTGTCTTTCAGACTGTCTTCGAATGCCCTGCCACAAATAGTTACAATAATTATACATAGGTAGTCAAATTAATGATGAAACATCACAGAGGTAACATGTTTTGAATCATATTTTTTTAAATAGACAGTGTTATCCTACAGCTGAGCGAAGGCCGCCCCGAACATTTCTTCAAGTATTCTTTTCCAGGACAGGGACTCTAACCAGCTGTCGCATTAATGCCACCCATATCTGGCCAGATAAAAATGAATAAGAAATAAGTATGTATTTTCTTCCAAACCTCTTATTCATCCAAAATGGATGAGTGACTTGAATTGTGCTCTTACATTCTGATATATATAAGACGGCAATAAACCCACCCACCTTATCACTTGATCGGTGTGCAGGTCTGTTAGCAGATCAGGGTGCTGCTGGAAAACATTATTAAAGCCTCTTGACACCGTCATCAATGCGTCACCGAGCGGAACACTGTGGGGCGGCCATAATTGATCAACCTCGACTGCACCTCGTATCTGCTGCTCCCACGGCTTGTGTTCCATTACTTGACCAAGCGAAACCGTGAAGTATGTCGTACTGCACTCCAGTCTAGCTCGTGGCTCGCGGACTATCCAGACAAAACCATCCGTGTAGCTCATGTTAAGCTCGTAAGCTGCAGCAAGGATCAAGGTCGCAGCGTCTGAATCCGTGTTGACCACCACCACGCGCGTATTTGTATCTCGTACATCGCGTAAAGCTTCCTTGGCTGATCGTTCGGTTAGGTCGAATGGTATTTCAAAATCACGCAGAAAGAATTTTGCTTTATCTTGGAGCGCAGCAAAGTAGTACCTAGCGAATATCGTTGGCTGGGACAACACGGCGACGTGAGTCCAGCCTGACTCGTTGATGAAGTGCTGAAGCGCAAGCATGATGTGCCGCAGCCGGCCGGCTGTTTGCCACGTGGTGTTGCCGGTTACATGTTCGTCCGGCACTACGTGGGCAAGCATTAGTGGCACACGATGCGCGGCTGCTACAGCCGATGCTGCTGGAACACCTTCCGCAGTCAGTGACACCACGCCCAATATGTTGAGAGCATCTGACGGTTCCATTAAGTCAACTAGCCTTGTGCTCATGTTATAACAATTAATAAAGTATCTAATATAACTTATATCCAAAAGTTTTGGGTTTTCTCTAAATACTCGAGCTCCGGCAGATCTAATAATCAAATCGTAAGTTTTATTATCTGGATCACCAAAGCATAAAAAAGTCACTACGGTATATTTCTTAGGTACTCGTTTGTCATAAGTTTTTGGATTGGCAGGCTTCCAGGGAGTAGGTGTAACCTTCATAAACATTTCATCCATAACATCACTTTTTGTCTTCTCTGCCATCTCACAAGCGGCCTCTTCGAGGTTTACTCCGTGTGCTTCTTGCTCGAGTAGCACTCTCAACGATTCTGACGTCGGTTTAAAATCTATAACTAATGAAAAAAGGCGAGCGTTGTCCTTTAACATGAGACTGTCAGTGACGAGAATTCCAGTAGAATCGTCTAGTTTTGGTTTACATAAATCATCATCACGATCGGACACGCAGGAAGGAGGCTCCACGACACTCACGCCCGGCACTCCACTCCACATGTCAAAATCAAGAAACAAAAAAGAATGGTTAGATGTTAGTAGATTGCGCTCGAAGACAGTGCGGTTGACAAAAGTTGCATGCGTTGGAATAAAAGCAGCATCAGTGCGCTGCTGAAGCTTCTGCATCGTTGCATTGCAGTCGTCACCCACGCCGATAATCACCGGAGCATCGATAGTTGCAGCGAAACTAAAACAAAGATATTTTATCTAGTTAGTTGGTCCACAATCATCATAAATCAATAATTATCTTAATTTCAGACGAAAGCCGTTCACTGCTAGACTCTGCCAAGCACCGCCACTTTGTTTTTCCCGCAACCTTCACCAGGGCATTGGTACATCTTGTTGGAGCCCTTTTAACGCTATATCTTTCGGTACCCGATCGCCACTCCAGTACCTTTCGGCCCCATCGGCAATCTGTTGGGCAAACAACGCGCCCTGACCACTGCCACTTCCGTTTTATGGCAATTTTTTGGGCTATATCGGTTACCTTGGTGAACCTACGGATCTCGGTATTTCTGATTCAATCACATAGGACTACTCCAAGCATAGCCTTCTCAGTTGCCCTCTGTCTCTTTAAAAGCCGTACTAAGCAAGCGACCTTTGCCTCTTTAATAGAGACCGCCTTATTAAAGTGGTAACTGTAGCGTTTTAAGGACTTAGATATCAGTCTATTCAGCGCACTGTGTGAAGACTGCAGGATCATCCAGCGTCTCTACTCCATGAGCTATAAGGTAGGATCCGAGAGTTTCTTGTTTCTATTTGTAAACCGGCTCTTAAAGATCTAGATTTAGCTCTCGACTGTACAATAGAATTAATAAACTTATGCCCATTTAGGTACTCCCTGACTAAACATGAATTATAATCAAACTTACAGATTGGTTGCAGAAGTTAAAATATGACAAAATCGCGAATCTTATTATAATTGTCTCATAATGGAACTAATTACTATATTTAAATTAAGGCGTTGTTTCTAAACTTATGTTTTTATTATGTATAAGTACTTGCACTTAATACCGATAGTATGCCATTATACCTAGAAGAACTTTGTCTCCAAAAGCACATGCTTGAGGCCTAGTTTAGGAGACATCAGGTTGCCCTTTAAAAAAAAAACGACAAACTTCAAACGACGAAAACTTGAATATTAACGTTGTGCATTTTTGATATTTTGGAATGGTTAGGGAATAATTTTGCACGAATTGCTTTAATTATCAGTATAAAAGTACTATCATTTATGTGGTAGAATACAATATTTATTTATTGCGCTATCGTACACAAACATGACAATTTATATTACATTAAAAAGTTTATCTCTCAGAAAAATCAACTTCCATCCATAATTTCGACGACGGCAACTACACAGACGGTCGAGCCATCAACTGTCACCATCCATGGATGCGCGTGACACGCTGTAACATAAACACACACGAACATTCGCGCAAGCGTCCTGCGCCGCCTAAACGAAACAGCCTGCTGTTTCGTGAAAATGTATGCCTGCGTACATTTTCACCGCGCCGTAGAAAGAGAGGGGGATACTTCCTCTCCTACGCCGCGCCGGCTGTCTACTCTCCGTCCGATTTACGAATTTTCGATCAGGTCACGTGTCTGACGCGAGTTTAACATTTTTTACCCATTACAAAAAAAGTGCACAACGCCGCTAAAGAAGTTTTCGCTTCAAAAAACAGATTCTTTATTACCTTCAGTTGTACAAAAACACTTATCTAAATATTATGCAGCATTACAACTAAAGGAGTGAGTGTTTCCGATCAACTCTGGCACCCAGTGTAAGATTTAACTTGTGTTTAGGGTGCCACCGTCCTCGCCTAAAATATGAATATATATATCAGTAGTTGTAAGACAACCACAACATAAATATTAATATTAAGACTATTATTTACTAAAAATAAATTCAACTACGATGTGGTTTATTAATGAACCTATGGGAATGTGTATGTTGTGTTGAGAGGGGGATAAATATAGTGAAAACTTGTGTTTATATAAGTCTCTGTTAAATCTAATCATCATTACATATTATAAAATAAAGTCACTTCGCTGTCTGTCTGTCTGTCCCTATGTATGCTTATATCTTTAAAACTACGCAACGGATTTTGATGCGGGTTTTTTTAATAGATAGAGTGATTCAACAGAAAGGTTTATATTTATATAACATGCATAATATAATAAAGAAACACTGATAATTTTAGAGGTTTCTAATGTGATGTCATAAATAAACTCATTTTTTGCGCTTACATTGCGAACGCTGGCTGAACCCTACGAAATATATCAAAATAATGTACTACAGTATTGTACACCTTACAAAGTTCTACAAAAAAGTCCGCGATGATATGTATGTCTATCTCTTAGGGATAACCCACAGTAACCATTTTTTATCCTTTAATTTTTAAGAGAAATAATTTACGAAGCGATTTTAAGCAATACAGCATTAATTCTTATCCAATTAAATACATTAGATATGTTGTGCATTTCATGTAGATCAAAATTGCCTTTTATAGCATATCATTAAAATGAATATTTTAGAAGATATCAGAGATTATAATAAAATAGCCGCAGAGCGGCTAGCGGGCCGCTCCGCGTCCGGCCATCTCGCTTGGTAGCGGTCAGGTAGTGCAGGATTAGTAGGATTGATTTGTAATTCATATTACTTGGGCTTCATAGTAAATGCATATCATCATGTGTGTTCGAAGTACTCAAAATAAAGCTAATTGTATTATTCCAAGTAAGTAACCGCGAAATATGGCTTAGATGTTTAGATTTTTGGATGGATTTGGATTTTTGGTTATCCTGGATACTTACCATATATAGCATACCATAGATATTTTATCCCGGTAGTAGTTGCTCGGGTGATATTTTCCGACAGCTATACGGGCAAAGCCACTGGCCAAAGTACTATTCTTATAACTATGTTTAATTTGGTGTCTGGTAAATAACTGAGTGTTTATATAGGTAGAATAGGAGCGTTAAGAAAAACCAGGAAGACTTATATTCAATTCAATCCAGCCCTATGTCGCAGTCTTTTTACTCTGAATACTATTAGTTTTATTTTAAGGTCCCGGCGACGGACGATCTGTCCATACAAACGTAATACCAAAATCATTTGCAATTTGAGCATATTTCCACCATTTTAAGATGATATTCGGCTTTAGACAGTATTTATCTAGGTTATTGTGACGTTTTTAAAAAAAAAACTGAGCTATAATGAAGTTTGAGCGAATTACATTTCGCACATTTTTACAACATAAATGACATGTTTTCTTTTTGTTTTTTCTGCATTAAAACAAAAATATCTGTAATAATGTTTTATCCATAACACAGCTTATATTATCAAGATACAAAATAATGAAAACCAATTTAAAAATCATTAAGTTTTCATTCATCATTTTTGGTATTACGGAACACGGCCAAATTATCATAAATTTTCAATAGCGAGTAGTGCTATCGCGTCTCACAAAAATGTCAATGTGTGCACGGTCGTACGGCTGGCAGTAGTGTGTTGTGTAGGTACCGCTCGGACATGCATTCACACTAGCGCAACATGCATTTTGGGCGTACTTTTATTTGTTTATTCAATTGTATTGTGATATTTCTGACATTATTATTGACCTATGCTATGGAACTTGGATTTTGATTTTTCTTCTGATTTGGTATCGAGTACAGAGACTGAATGACTGATCAGAATGTCGAGCATTCTGACGATTCTTTTTTTTTGTTGTATGGGAAATCATCAAATGACTTCTCCCGTTCTGGGCGGAGCGGGAGTGCGTGTCAGACTTTTACTGACTAAAACCCACCCATATTCCATTAGTTGCCCCATATGCCAGGGCCACGGTAACTCTTTCGAACGAATCTCGCGACCCTGGCAGGAACTTTGCTTTGTATACGGACCTGGATTTATTGTTTACGATTCGGTTTGGCTGCCAACATGGACTCCGAACGTTGGGATTTGTCTCACAGTAAGTACCTATTAGCCAACGATATATTATAATAAGTTACCTGTCTAATATTTTCTTGGCTACTAATTGTTTACTTACATATTTTTAAACTCAGCCCAATGAAATAAAGATATTTTTTTTTCGTGGTTCGAGTTTAATAGTAGTAAGTACCTAACTAAGTATATTTTGTATAAGTTAGTATTTATCTACCTATCTAGATACATGTTAATTATGTTATGACTTAACACACGTTCCCACGGACGTAATAAAATCGCTGTTGGTTATTTTCGTGCACTGGGTCTTCAAGATACTGCTCAGCGCCAAGAGGTGAAAATCCAACTGTGCTTCGACGTGCTGAGACTCACCCGCACTGCACTCTGTTGTATTCTCAACTAGCTTTTGCCCGCGGCTTCGCCCGCGTAGATGTCGGAAATTATCGCAAGAGGACGTATTACCGCGGTAAGAATGTATTAATCCATTTTATACATACATAAAATTACGCCTTTATCCCATGGGGGTAGGCAGAAACTACGGAACGCCACACAATGCTACGATCCTTATATATGTTATGTGTTTGATGTACTTAAAATAAAACTAATAGTATTCAGAGTAAGAAGACTGCGACATAGGGCTAGATTGAATTGAATATAAGTCTTCCTGATTTTTCTTAACGCTCCTATTCTACCTATATAAACACTCAGTTATTTACCAGACACCAAATTAAACATAGTTATAAGAATAGTACTTTGGCCAGTGGCTTTGCCCGTACAGCTGTCGGAAAATATCACCCGGGAAACTACTGCCGGGATAAAATATCTATGGTATGCTATATATGGTAAGTATCCAGGATAACCAAAAATCCAAATCCATCCAAAAATCTAAACATCTAAGCCATATTTCGCGGTCTCTTACTTGGAATAATACAATTAGCTTTATTTTGAGTACTTCGAACACATATGATGATATGCATTTACTATGAAGCCCAAGTAATATGAATTACAATCCTACTAATCCTGCACTACCCGATCGCTACCAAGCGAGATGGGCGGACGCGGAGCGGCCCGCTAGCCGCTCTGCGGCTATTTTATTATAATCTCTGATATCTTCTAAAATATTCATTGTAATGATATGCTATAAAAGGCAATTTTGATCTACATGAAATGCACAACATATCTTATGTATTTAATTGTATAAGAATTAATGCTGTATTGCTTAAAATCGCTTCGTAAATTATTTCTCTTAAAAATAAAAGGATAAAAAATGGTTATTGTGGGTTATCCCTGAGAGATACAATATACCATTGCGGACTTTTTTGTAGAACTTTGTAAGGTGTACAATACTGTAGTACATTATTTTGATCTATTTCGTAGGGTTCAGCCAGCGTTCGCAATGTAAGCGCAAAAAAATGAGTTTATTTATGACATCACATTAGAAACCTCTAAAATTATCAGTGTTTCTTTACTATATTATGCATGTTATATAAATATAAACCTTTCCGTTGAATCATTCTATCTATTAAAAAAACCCGCATCAAAATCCGTTGCGTAGTTTTAAAGATATAAGCATACATAGCGACAGACAGACAGCGAAGTGACTTTATTTTATAATATGACTGATTCTTAAATCTTTAAATTTCTCATCTTCCGCCATTGGATGGTTTGACTCGTATCTTAAAGGCCGCTCGCAGTGGGTTCGCCTAGACGAGTTGTCTTCTGATTGGTGTTCCCTTACCGCTGGTGTACCTCAGGGTGGCGTTCTCTCTCCCCTTCTTTTCTCTACTTTCATTAACTCTGTCACCCGAATAATCTCTTCCTTCTTCCATCTGTATGCCGACGATCTGCAGCTTTACAGTCACTTCTCAAGGGATGATGCAGAAGCCGCCGTGTCTGCTATGAACACTGACCTGGATTTGATTAGCGAGTGGTCGAGGTCTTTTGGACTGCAAATCAACCCTAGGAAATCCCAGGCCATTGTGATTGGCGGCAGATATATGCGAAATAGGCTTGATGTTGCATCTCTGTCTCCACTCTCTCTGAATGGAGTTCAGATTGAATACGCACATTCTGTTAAAAACCTAGGGGTGATTATGGACTCTTATTTATCGTGGTCTGCCCAAGTTGCTCTAGTCAGTCAGAAAGTACACTACACATTCCATTCTTTGAAATGTCTCCAGAGGTTCTTGCCCTTGAACACCAAAATCTCTCTTGCTCAAACTCTCATTCAGCCCATCATTGATTACGCTGACGCCTGTTATTTGGATGCCACCGAGAAGCTTTTAAATAAACTTGAGCGTTTACAAAATATCTGTATTCGTTTTGTTTTTAATCTCAGAAAGTATGATCATGTTTCCGAATTTCGCAAGACACTCAAGTGGCTCCCTATTCGACTTCGCAGGAACTCTCGAATATTATGTTTGCTATTCAATCTTCTCCACAATCCTAAAACACCATCTTACTTGCGGGACCGTTTTTCCTACGCGCGTTCTTTAGATGCGCCATGTAGGTCGCATCTAAGAAACCTCCTGAAGTCCCCTCCCCACTCCACTGACTTCTACTCCTACTCCTTCACTGTGCACGCGGTGCGGTTATGGAATGCACTTCCGCCTGACATTAGGGACTGTCAAACAGTTGCAAATTTTAAAAGAAGAGTGAAAGAACACTAACTTTCCGTATCGACATAGTTGTATTTGTACTTATTGTTTTAATTACAATTTATTGTTATTTATTTTAGTAGTCTGTATGTATGTATCTATGTATGTATGTTTGTTTGTATGTATGTATCTATATATTTATGTTTGTTTGTATGTTTATATTCTTATATTATTTGGTTAATTGTATTAAGTTTTTTTTTTTTTTTTGATTATATGTATTCTATTTTCTCATACTGTTACACACGCTGTCTACATATCTGTATCTTCTCTCGTATCGCAGGTGTGCTGGAAGAGATTTCTTTAGAAATAAGCATCACCTTTGTACAAATTTTTCTGTTCTTTTCTTATTGTCTGTTTATATATGTGTGTACATAAATGGTTAAATAAATAAATGACTGATGATAATGATAATGATGCTCGGTTCAACACCGACAGTTGAAAATGCAATCTTATTACGTCCGTGGGAACATAAGTTTCACCATAATTTTAATTTCTGGGATAAGTAATTGCCAGTATAGAAAATAACAGAAATCGATTCTGTAAACGATTCTGAACAATTTACTAAGTATCGTAATGTTCATTTATTGTGTTACACACACTATTTAAACCTACTTCTACTATCCTTCGCCAGTTTTTATTTATTTGTTGGTATATTGGCATAGCTAGCTGACATATGGCGAATACATAATCAGTCTATAACATTCCCACTGCTGGGATCCAAGCCTCCTTTCTGAGAGGGAATGCGCCGTAATCTACCACGCGGGCCCAGTGCGGATTGGTAGATGTCTGATGTCTTCGATTTTTTAATTCTAAGACATGCCGGTTTCCTCACGATGTTTTTCTTTACCGGTGCGAGAGCAATGTTGATGAAATTATTTATACAAAGTAAAGCACGTCCCTGGGTTCGAACCCGCTACCTATAACTCGTAAGTCGGGGCCATTACCACTGGGCCACCACTGCTCTTGCAGATATGGTAAATAATGTATCGTAATATTCTGTGCCTTGTAATTACTTTGCCTACCTACTATTGTATAGAATCAAGTTTATGTTACTAAACAGACAGCTGTGCTAATGGGGCTTACATAAATATGACAGATGGACTCACAACGTTCATGTATCAATTTATAGAAGACCACAAACAACATAATTATACATTGTTTTACAAGTACCAAGTTTGGAAAGGTATGTAAGACTGTACAAAAGGCCTAGATCTCGAGATATTGTAATAATTTGAGATACCGACATTTTAAAGAAATTTCCACAAAACGCATTACTAGTCTGTACATTTACTAACGATTCCCCAGAGTAGTTAACAAAAATAAAGCAAATAACGAACATACCTTTCAGTGGCGAGGTGTAATTTTTTCTAAAAGAGAAGCCGATGCGAAGTCGGCTTTAACTTACTGACTCATCAATAAAGAATACTTACTATCATTCTAAAATTAATATAGGAATGGAACAGCTGAAAACCGAATAAAATATGCAATATTCCTCTATCTCGTTCTCGCTGACGCATTTTTCTATACCTGTCTCTGTCATAACCCGTTGTACAGCGGCTTGCTCTCGTACATATCAAGCGGTGCCACGTGACCTAAAGTGACATCATCACGGGATCGCTGTTGTATGAATTTTTAGTTCCTGATTATGACGTTTTGGCGCCGGGTTAATTTAGAACATTTCTCTTTTGTTGTAATACAAAGCTATTAGTAAATAACCTTTTTTGTTGTTTGAATGTTATGGTGAATTAAATACCCGTAGTGTAACTATATTTATTGACAATAGAAGCCACTATTTACATACTATTGTATTTTTAATAGTGATAGAGTTACCAATGCGAATCCCCGAAGGCAAGCCGGTAGGAATCGTGTTATATGGTGCCTTCGCCACTGATACCTTTACTAGTAAATAAAAATGCGTCGAGCCGTTATGAATAAAGGGTAGGTACAACTACTCACTCACACACGGCTGTATACCGCGTCATCGTTGGCCTTCTATTGTCAAACAGAGATAGCAATATTCCGACCGAATTTTGCCTTAGCGTCGGCTCGTGGTTAGCGAGTTTAGGCGCCACGTTCTTAAGCACATCAAACACACAAGATATGTAAGGATCGTAGCAGGTGCCGTTCCGTAGTTTCTGCCTACCCCCATGGGAAAAAGGTGTAATTTTATGTATGTATAACATGGATTAATACATTCTTACCGCGGTAATACGTCCTCTTGCGATAATTTCCGACATCTACGCGGGCGAAGCCGCGGGCAAAAGCTAGTTATTATAAATATATGTATGTTTCTAGATACATTAAGAATATTTAACCGATAGAAATATGTAGTAATGCTTCAGTCTCATCATAACTCAACGTTAGTAGCCACTTTGAGACCTTGGTCTTACAGTCATTGAGGCACCTGGGAGCAATTGTGCATACTTTATTTATTACACGCTGTATATTAGCTTCACTTGTATCTTTGTTTGTAACCGACTCCTTATAGCGCGATTTTGACCCACTTTTAACGACCAGATTTCATTCAAACTTTGCACACCTGTCAAAGACCGATGACAATGCAATAATTTCATAAATTTGTGCCAATATTATTGCCAGGGTTACCAGGACAGCAAAAAAACTGTCTTCGAAAACAACGCTGACGCACGTCACAAACTACGCTGACATACGTCTCAAAATTCGAAACACCCTAAAAAATTGAAAATGAATAATAATTAAAAAAAACTAAAAAACACGCTTCCATAAAAACTAAGCGTGTTTGTTAGTTTTTTTTTTTAAATTTTATTATATAAATGGTTAGATAGTTTACCATAATGACGTTGAGCAACGGCCGTTTTACATCCGCCAGTTGAGCATGCCTCGTAGAATCTACGCTTTTTAACAGCATTCGGCTTGTATATAACAGAGGGATTTTTACGCAGAATAGTACCGAGCACAAAGAGCTGTCTTACAGTGAGGACCTGACATTCGGTGTAAAGAGCCGAGGTGGGATATCGGAATGGCTTCAAAGTCATGACTTTGAGGACAGCTCTCTGCGCTCGTTCCAGAGGGAGTATGGTTGTCTTGTGGGTCCCACCCCAGACTGTAATGCAGTAGCTTATTATGCTTTGAAACAGGGCGTAATATACAGATTCAACGGTGCGGTAGTCCGCGGAGTGCCTGAGTTATTTTAAAATAAAGTATACAATTTAATGTGACTCTATTATACAATATGCCCCTGGTGTACTTATATAAGTTTTCGTCTGTACAAATTTTATACCTTTTCTTTTTCACAATACGGTTATAAATTTAGCTTCGTAGGTCAAACAAAAATGTGATACTTACGAGTAGTGTGTGGCAACACGAAAGCTGCACATAGCGAGCGCAGTCATGTTGGAGTAAAATGTCCAGTTGGTGTTCTGACAGGCGACATTCGCCCGTGCGGCTGGCGTTAGCCACGCGTGCAGTCTACGATGCATGGGAACGAGGTTCAGGGAAATTGCTGTCAACCCATTTCTGTTGATCCGTTTCATCGCCTTGGCTGACTTATCCTGGACCATCGCCGCTAAATTTATTATCAATCTGTAAAAACCACAATGTTAGCCAATTTTTCCTATCAGCAATAAACTGCCGTTGTACAGTCAGCGATAAGAGGCGATGCTCATTTTGTATTGATTTATAGAACCTAATTCAATTTGTTTAGATACTAATACGGGTATATATTATGTACAAGTATACAAAAAAAGAAGAGCTCGTTAGACATGGAAAAATCCTCCGCATCGCAGTCAATAGGTATAGTGCCCAAAAGGCTGGCCGCATTGCCACGTTGGATGGCAATGCTGTTTTATTGAACAAAAACTGGCCAGCTCTCTGGTCACGTGAAGAGTCGACTAACCGCCTCGCGATGTCCCGAAACACTCGGTGAGCACTCCGGCCGCAAAACATAATTATAGTTTCCAATAATGTTGTTACATTTGCACCGATTGAGGTTACGAATAAATTGTTTTTAACATGCTTTTTAGGGTTCCGTTGCCAAATGGCAAAAAACGGAACCCTTTTAGATTCGTCATGTCTGTCTGTCTGTCTGTCTGTCTGACCATGTATGTCACAGCCATTTTTTCCGAAACTTTAAGAGCTATGCTGTTGAAACTTGGTAAGTAGATGTATTATGTATACCGCAATTGAGAGACACTTCCAAAGTGGTAAAATGTGTGTCCCCCCCCCCCCCTGTAACTTCTAAAATAAGAGAATGATAAAACTAAAAAAATTATATGATGTACATTGCCATATAAACTTCCAACGAAAATTGGTTTGAACAAGATCTAGTAAGTAGGTTTTTTTTTTATACGTCATAAATCGTAAACCGCAATTTACCTTTCATTCAATCAACTCAAATATAACAATTAAAAAAATAACATTTAATTTCATAAACAGAAGCCTTATGCATAAACCGTGAATACCTACAGGTTTGTACGGAACCCTCGGTGCGCGAGTCCGACTCGCACTTGGCTGGTTTTGTTACCGTTTTAAAATTTTATTTAACCCCACAATTTGCTGCTAAATAAATCTGATTCTTTGTCAAACCGCTAGGAAATTGAGTTGACGAATTATTTGCTGCACAGATAGGAACACCTGTCAGCATATTTTATTGTTAATTAGTTAATCCTATTGATTAGTTTATCAAAAACCTTTATCTAACACCGGAACAATGAACAAAATGCAAAGCTACTAAGAGGGAAGATCCAGGGAAGCCCATGAAATTCAAATACAATTTGCTAGTTAGTGTCAGCCATATGTTAAAAAAAGTATAATTCGCAACCTGCAAAGACCTCAAGAATATTTCAATTTCGCGGGTTACCTTATCACATCCACTTAAACTCATTATAATTAAGGCACTTTATGAGGCTAGCGATTTACCTTTCAAAGCTTATACCTAAAATATTTATTTTACTATTTGCAACATAAACGACATGCTCACAAAATAATTTAGTTAGTAATAGTTTGTGCACGTAGGTGGGCGGATTTTTTTAAAAGTGTACCTTGAGTTTTCATGATGTTCCTTAAGTTTTGATTTTTTTTTTACTTACGTCATTAGAAAATACTAATATTTTTTAACGTCACTTGATAGAGCATATGTTTGGTAGCATAGCAGTAATTTTTTTTCTTTGATTTTTGGTCAATTGATCATTTTTCAGTGCAATAACATTACTAATCAGCAGGTTTTTGCCATGTCCCATCGTCTCGTAGTAACATAAAAACTAGAATAACAGTTTAGTTATCAGTATGTAGATTGCTGTAATTACAGTATTATACGGCCTTAATAATATATTTATGAAAAACCTAAACAAAAATTAATTACAATAACCAATAGATTTTAAATTCGTTTTTAAATCAAAGTCTGAGATTTCGACTGGGTGGAACTTTCCCCTGAGTAACGCGAGTTTTAGTGGTTTTATGAAAATATTTCTAAATCAGAAATATTTTCTTTCGTTGGCACTATAACAAAGCCGTCCGATTGGCTGCCGACATCTTGACAACAAATTACCAGTCTCGTTCACAACCACTACATTGAGGACGCGTGCAGCGTGTGCACAAATTATATCCAGTGACAAACCACACTTTTTAAGGTAATTAAACAATCTTTTACATGTTTCATAATTAATTTACGAACAGTCAGTTATTAGTTTTTTAAATTGTTGCATTATTTCGTTGATATAACTACAGGTCATGGAAATATTAATACAAACATATTTTTTGTCGGACTTTCGTTACATTCCACTGACTAATTCTGTTAAAAATGTTACTCAGTGGAGAAAATTGTTACACAATGGAACGCTAAAGCTGTATTCACGACGAACAGCGTTCCGTCAGATCTTTTTTATATTTGATTACGTAATTTAAATAGCTTCTTAATCATTAAAAAACTAGCTGAACTGAACGTGGATAATTATTTGTTTTTGTTGTGCGTGTATGTATTTGTTTTTTTTTTTTGCTTGAAACATTGTCAAACGGTGACCATAGTAAGATTTTAGTTAATTTGTTTCATAATAACACAAGGATAGGAGAGTTAACTTTTTAAGACTTTTGTTATCTGTGTAAGAACTTGTAATTTTTGTGTTGTTATGATTAAGAAGTTTATTTAGTTTTCTAGTTTACTATATATTCACAAAGCAAAATAATTTCATTAAGTCGATAAAGCAATCAAAATTGGCAAAAAAATCTGTTCTGTCCAGTTTATTATCTGTGCGCCTAACGGAATGCGCGTGTAACGAAGTGACATCTGACTTGTCAATTTGACGTTGACACTTCCTCTTGAATTTGGTGCTTAACAAGAAAAGCATGTCGCCGCTTGAATCTCGCGATCTTTTGTAAAGTAATCCCTTACCCCGGTCGTTTTGTGGACAATCTGTCATGACCCAATCGTATTGATTCCAACTAACCTCAATTTGAAGACATAACACGGGTTTGTTTGTTGGAAATACCTGTGTTAGTTTGAAGGTTAAGTGTTTGAAGACCGCATGCTGTGATTGTCTCCAGCCTTATTGCAGCGGATTGTAACCTGAAGAATACTTACAATGTCACAACACAATACAATATACACTCACTTACATACATAAATCCAGGTAGAACCAGAAACCAGAAGCAGTTTCCTTCAACCATGAGGTGAGTCATTTGTTAATTGTATTGCGTCTTCACTTGAATTGTTTGATTTGATTGTCTGCTCCGCGTACGGCGGACTAGTTTCGCTCGCCACTCTTGTCTCTAGAGCCCCACGATTATCACACTTCCACTGCGCATTTGAAATCGTATTGTGAGGTCTAGTCTGGCAGCGTACATTTTGGTATTCAGAGCGCGGTTATAAGACCTAACCACCAAATTGGTAATTTACAGTAGGCTAATTACTTGGCAGTCTCTATAAGGGAAGTAGTAATACGCTGTAAATATTTGTTAACTATGATTGCTTGTTTGTTTGAAATAATTTGTAAATTTGTTGAGACGAGTAACTCATGTTACCATAAGTCGGCCCGGGTTGCATATGCTAATAGAGTTGAATGAATTGGGCTATGTTACAACCCCTTGTTTGTGTTTGACCTCTCTGTTGTATTGAATGTCAGGAAGACATTAAAATATTGAGTTTGTACCATTGATATGGTTGTTTGAGAAAATTAATATTTGAAATTGGCATTTTTGAGTATTACCATTGTTTTGAGTTGGAATAAAGGTTTATTATTGTTGTACCATTGACACAGTGGTTTGTGAACTTAACATTTGGAATTGGATTTGAATATTTGAATTGAATATGATATTGAATGTTGAACGTTGATATGGGTTTAAAATTAAAATAAAAGTTTATTGTTGAATTGAATTGAAACCAATATTTTGTTAAATCTTGAGTTGCTGATTAGTCAGTTTGGTAGTTGATTGTTTGCTTGCAATTATTTTGTGATTGATTGTTTGAACTTTGTTATTTGTTAATTACTTAATTATCTTTTTGTTTGTTTATTTGAATGGTTTTGTTTGTGCAATGGCATACAAATGGAAATATTGCAGTGCCGGACACCTGTCCAGGTCAAGCCGGAGACCTCGGTTGTTTCAGGTCCCGGACTATTGAGTAGATTGCCTGCTTTGGAACTGCCACACTTGACGGTCGCTGGGACCACTGGTACGGTTTCCAAAACCTGTTTGCAAGTTTGGTTGATGCACGCTCGGACCTCAGACCCGCCCAAAGATTGGCCTATTTGTTGTCTGTCCTGGAAGGTGAAGCCCGAGCCTTGGTACAGCATCTGTCGTTGACTGACTCAGCCTACCCTACCGCTTTGGGACTACTCACCCAGCGGTACCAAAATACATGTTGTTTGGCTGACGTTAATATTGAATTGATTTTGGGGTTACCGGTCATTACTAGTTTGTCAGCATTGCGTACTGACCTGTTGAACCCGTTGGTGGCAGCGACCAACGCTTTAAAGCAATTGGACTTGCCGGTGGACCATTGGTCTTACCTTTTGGTGCACGTTGTGCTGCAACGGCTTCCTGCCGATTTGAGGGCTCGTTTCGAGCAAAAGTAAGGTGGGGATAGTGTCACACATCTCCCCCCATTTGATGACCTCGTCCAATTTTTGGAGGATGAGTGTCGGTTTGTGGACAACTCTGGCGTAGCCACTGAGTCATGCCAGCCGTCTTCCCGGCCACGAGACCAGGGACGGACTAGGGCTCGCGGGCCTGTTGATGGTCGCCCCGCCGCTCGTTTTGCTGGCACCCAGAGTCGTCCTGGTTGTGAGTTTTGTAGGGACACGGGACATGGCATGGCAACTTGCGCCGCCTTTTTGAAGTTGCACGTGACTGCCCGCCGCCGAATGCCAATGCACGCCGCATGTGCTTCTCTTGTTTGGGGGCTCACTTCCATCGGGACTGCCCCAACCCCCGCCCTTGTAGAACTTGTAGGGGGTCCCATTTGGACATATTGTGCGCTAACGCGAACCACGCTGGTAGACCAGCCTCTGATGAAGGTTCGCGTACGGGGGGGTACCATGGAGTTGGTCACCGGGCTTCTGCCTCCCCGGTTCAGAACCGGGGAGAGGCCCGCAATTTTGAACGCCGCACTCCACCCCCCGCGCAAGTTGATCGGGAGCCGCGCGACCGCCATTTGGTCTCCCCGCGTAAAGGTGATTACGCAGTTGTTGCTAGGCAGCGCTGGCCAGACCAGCACCGCCTTCCCTCCCTTCCTTTGGCGGAACGTCCCCGGTTGGAGTCACGCCCCCCGCCATTCAGGCCTCCGGTGGGATATGCCCATCCAGCGATGGCGCGTGGCTCGGGACACCGCGCGTACGAGGAATTTGAATTCCATCCTCGTCGGGAAAGACTTGGGCCTGGGTGCGGCGATCGGTCGCCGCCCAGGCATTGTTAGGACATTGGCGCCTGCCCCGCTAAGGTACCCCTCAGATCGACACGGTTTTGTTGCCAACGGCATCGGTCAGGTCTGGGGGCCCACGGGGGACTCTGTTGTGGTCCGTGTCATTATGGACATGGGAGCCCAGGGTTGCCTTTTGTCTATTGTTTTGTTGTTTGTTTGTATTGTTTTGGGCAAAATTGTTTTCTTGAGCGCCTTTGGATTGCGGGACTTGGCTGGGACGAGCCACTTCGGGAAACCCTGTTGGAAGATTGGCTCCAATTTGTATCCGCACTCCCTGCAGTCAACGAGGTCATGTTACCCCGCGTTATCCTCCCCCCTGGGAGCTACACTGCTACCCTTGTTTGTGATGCGTCTTCGCACGGTTATGCAGCTGTTGTTTGTCTGCGCACCGTCTGCGCAACAGGCCAGGTGAATTTGTCACTGGTCTCGGCCAAGAGCAAGGTGGCCCCCCTCCGGACGGCACTGACCATCCCTAAGTTAGAATTGTCAGGGGCGGCGCTTCTTGTGCGTCTATTGAACCACGTTGCTCACACTTTGGGTGGAACTGTGGATATTCGGTTTTCTTACGCCTGGACGGACAGTCAAATTGTTTTGTGTTGGTTGAAGACGTCCGTCCACTCTTTGGAGGTCTTTGTTGCGAACCGAGTGTCCCAGATTCAAAATTCTAAAACGCCTTTGATTTGGAGGCACGTGCCTGGAGATTTGAACCCAGGCGCCGTGGCCTTACGTGGGTGCATGGCACCCCGCTTGATTGTTCACCCCCTATGGTGGGGACCAGACTGGCTGACTCACCCCGAGGATGATTGGCCTCGATCGCCAGTCTTGATGTCGGGTCCTTTGCCCGGGCTCAAGGTGCTCGCTGTTGGAACGAAGGACCCTGATTTTTTTGTTGAGTCGATAAAGCTCCCTCGACAAATTGTTGAATTGTTGTTTTTTTGTTGTTGAATTGTTGGTGACTGATCGTCACATTATGAACTCGCATGCCGGTTGCAATGCGCTGTTGGCCATTCTGCAGCGAGAGTTTTGGATATTGTCGGGAGCCGTTATTAAGTTGAACCCCTTTTTGGACGATACGGGTCTTTTGTTGTTTGGTTGTTGACGGTTGAGGCACTTAGCCTTCCTTATGGGGCCCGTCACCCCCTTTTGTTGCCTAAGGAGGGCCATTTGGTTGTTGTTGTTGTTGTTTGGTTGTTGTTGTTGTTTGGTTGTTGTTGTTGTTTGGTTGTTTTGTTGTTTGTTACTGTTTCGTTCCGCCAGCCTGCCCCCATTGGGGGGTAGTTTTGAGGCCGCGGTGAAAGCGGCACAGGGACTCTGGCGCAGATTGTTGGGAGACACCGTTCTCACCTTTAAGGAGTTAGCTACGGTATTTTGCCGCATTGAAGCTGTATTGAACTCGCGTCCATTGTGCCCGCTGTCTTCGGACCCGAACGACTTGGAGGCCCTAACCCCGGGCCATTTTTTTGATTTGACAGCCACTTGTCGCCCTGCCGGAGTACCCTCTTGTCGATGTGAGCCAAAATCGGCTATCGCGGTTTCAGTTGGTGCAGCAGCTCGCTCAGAGTTTTTGGAAGCGTTGGAGCTTGGAGTATTTGCACATCCTCCAGCAGCGCGTCAGGTGGACTGATAAAACGCAACCTTGTCGGGATTGCCAAGTGATTAGCGGACGGGAAGGCCCGTCCGGGGGGGGGGGGGGGGTAGATGTTCTGTCCCGAAGCGATAACGAAGTGACATCTGACTTGTCAATTTGACGTTGACACTTCCTCTTGAATTTGGTGCTTAACAAGAAAAGCATGTCACCGCTTGAATCTCGCGATCTTTTGTAAAGTAATCCCTTACCCCGGTCGTTTTGTGGACAATCTGTCATGACCCAATCGTATTGATTCCAACTAACCCCAATTTGAAGACATAACACGGGTTTGTTTGTTGGAAATACCTGTGTTATTGTAGTTTGAAGGTTAAGTGTTTGAAGACCGCATGCTGTGATTGTCTCCAGCCTTATTGCAGCGGATTGTTACCTGAAGAATACTTACAATATCACAACACAATACAATATACACTCACTTACATACATAAATCCAGGTAGAACCAGAAACCAGAAGCAGTTTCCTTCAACCATGAGGTGAGTCATTTGTTAATTGTATTGCGTCTTCACTTGAATTGTTTGATTTGATTGTCTGCTCCGCGTACGGCAGACTAGTTTCGCTCGCCACTCTTGTCTCTAGAGCCCCACGATTATCACACTTCCGCTGCGCATTTGAAATCGTATTGTGAGGTCTAGTCTGGCAGCGTACAAAATCCTTCATTGTAACCAGAGCCCTTACTTTTCCACTGACCAATTTCAACGTTCCAATGAGTAACTGTCCCTATACAAATAATTCAACATTTTGGGTTTATTTTTATTTGGTGTACAGTTTTTAATATTTTAAATATTGTTATGAAGAGAACATACTCTCTTTACTTTAAAATTTTATGACAAAATAGTAATCAATGACAATTTGAATAGTTATAAAGAAAAACACGCAAGTGATTAATCAACAAGTTAGTCAGAGGATATAAACATACAATAATATTATTATTTCATTACTTTATTCGAACTAAATGTTTATTATTCTCATATAAAAACCTACCTGAAATTAATAAAAGGATGATTTTTATTATACCCGATTTATTGAACTCACTGAGTAAGATAATAAATTGTTATTCAGTGGAACCAAAAATCCTCTAACTGAATTTCAATAATTTATTATGACTAATTTGTAGCAGCTATTCAAATATTCTATACATTTTAGTATAGTTCATTTATTATACAATAAGAATTCAACTACACATATTGAAAAAAGTACAAAAAAAATGAGGACCTGCATTTTAACTTAGGTACACTTTTTAAAAAATCCGCCCAGGTATGAGAAAAAAATATAGAGAAAACTTACTGATTGCACGGTTACAAATCATGCTATACATTTCCAGTATAAGCTGACTTCTCATTGTACGGAAAGCCTATACAATGAGAGGTTTAAGAAAACTGGAAATGTATAGCTTGCTTTGTACCCGTGTGTACGTAACTAAATACTAGCAACCGTGCAACCAGTCAATGATCGGCCATAAATCATGGATTAAGATTCGTCAAAATTAATGATACAATAATCATAGATGCAGTGTAGGTACGTACTCATCGCTTTTATGCAACTGGGGCGAGTGTGTCCCTTCAAATGCCAGGTGCACACGTTGGAACTTGTACACGTGGCGCAGCAGTGCGGCCAGAAGTGTAGAGGCGGCACGCGAGGGGTCATTACTCCAGAGAAGCGTTATATTCATCGGCCGCCTGCGCATCGCGCACCGCGCTTTCGGAACTTTCTGGAAGTCCTCATAAGGCTAATATTTGCCAGCAGCAACAGGAATGGTTCCTGCACAATCCCAAAACTCTTATTAGAACTAAAAATTAAAGCACAAAGTAGGTACTTTTCCCACAACACTGATATGTTTGGTTTTGTTGAAAATTTTACAGGACACCTACTCATAAATTAATATGAAAACGTATACCTTGGAACTAAGTTTGAATTATGTTGATATTTCAAAATTGGTTGCAAGTTATATATACGCTTTTATTTGCACTTGTGTATGAAACAGCTTTTTAGGGTTCCGATTCGTCATGTCTGTCTGTCCGTCCGTATGTCACAGCCACTTTTATAAGAGCTACGCTGTTGAAACTTGGTAAGTAGATGTATTCTGTGAACCGCATTAAGATTTTCACACTAAAATAGAAAAAAAACAATAAATTTTGGTGTTCCCCATACTTACAACTGAAACTCTATTTTTTTATTTTTTCACCAAACCCATACGTGTGGGGTATTTATGAAAAGGTCTTCAAAAATAGTATTGAGGTTTTGGTAAAATGTGTCCCCCCCCCCCGTAACTTCTAAAGTAAAAGAATGATAAAACTAAAAAAAAATATATGATGTACATAACCATGTAAACTTCCACCTAAAATTGGTTTGAACGAGATCTAGTAAGTAGTGTTTTTTTTATACGTCATAAATCGTAAACCGCAATTTACCTTTCATTAAATCAACTCAAATATAAAAATTAAAAAAAAATAGTAATAGTTTCATAAACATAAACCTTTTGCATAAACCTAGAATACCTACAGGTTTGTATGGAACCCTCGGTGCGCGAGTCCGACTCGCACTTGGCCTGTTTTTATTTAGTAAAAAGTTATTTCAAAGAACATACAACATTCTAAAATTCAATAAATTACTAACTATACAAATAAATGCGAAACTTCAAGTAAAAGTTTACCAGCTTTTCTAACCTCGGCCCACAGTACCAATAAACTAACCAGGAACATTTTGTCTTCCACATTGATCGATTCAGAAGTATCGCGTTTGACTGATGCGTTGAATGCTTGGAGAATGGCTTGTCCCAATAGGTTAGTACCCGACAACCCGTCCTCCCAGAGACAGTGGGACATGCCGCTCTGCAGTATTACACAGAATACCCTAGTAAACACGTCACCTAATACTGTTGAGCGTGCCCGTCTGCTGGCTGTGGGAGAATGGGAGTCAGGCTTGTAGCTTCAGGTGCTACAATCATTCACTATAGGTACTATGATGGATGACTCATCGTTTCGGCTCACTACGTGTCTGTGCTTGGGCGCACCTTGTATTACTCCGCATGGGCACCATGGCCTGTCCTGCTGCAGGAGCACAGGGTGCATAGCACGGCACGCCAGCATCAAAGGTATTATTCGTCGAGCCCTTGTCACCGCCGACATACCAGCGGTATTAGAACCAAACGGCTTGGTGAGTGACGAAGGAAAGAGGCCAGACGGCATGACGTTACGCAGTCGGGTTTTTCAACTTTTTTTATTTTAATTAATAATATTATTATAACAACATTAATTGGTGGGCAGTAAGTATTACGTAACTTAATTGTGTTGTGTTATCTTATCATTATTTACTAATGACTATTGTAATGCGTTCCGATGTTATTTCCTGCATAATGCACAGACCTACTTTATCACAATTGTTAACCTGCATTATACAATATTTAAGGAAAACTAATTATCGAACTGTTAATTAAAATGTTATCACCTGTTATTGTAGCGTTTTGTTTTTTTTATTAATTTGCGACCATATTTTGTTTCCATATGTAAAAGCTGTTGAAAAGTTCAAACTTTAAAATTTATTGATTGTTATTTTTATTTCTTTATTTATACGCATGTAGTATATTCAAAGAGTCTAGCAGCTGCCATAAACCCTTTTAAAGCACGACAATTTGCCCTTAAATACATCTTCAACCAATCAATCAAATCATTTATTTGCAACGAATGTACGGTACATTAAAATACAGGTGGAGCAGATAGGAGTAGGCCATGTACATTATGCCTGGAAATAAGCACGCAAAAATTATATTTTTTATGAAGCTATTATTTCTATACTTATCTATACTTATATACTTATTATCATTATAATTACTTATTATCTATACTCACAATATATATATATATATATATATATAATATTATAAAGCTGAAGAGTTTGTTCGTTTGTTTGTTTGTATGTTTGTTTGATTGAACGCGCTAATCTCAGGAACTACTGATCCGAATTGAAAAATTCTTTTTGTGTTGAGTAGCCTGTTTATCGAAAAAGGTTATAGACTATATAACATCACGCTACAACTAAGAGGAGCGGAGCAGCAATGAAAAATGTTGCAAAAACGGGGAAAATCGCACGGGTAGGCGATTCGACGCGACGGGAAGGGTCGGAGGAACAAGAAATTTAACGCGGACGGAGTCGCGGGCAGAAGCTAGTAATATTATAAAGCTGAAGAGTTTGTTTGTTTGATTGAACGCGCTAATCTCAGGAACTACTGGTCCGAATTGAAAAAATCTTTTTGTGTTGAGTAGCCCATTTAT
This sequence comes from Aporophyla lueneburgensis, assembly GCA_932294355.1. Lineage (NCBI taxonomy): Eukaryota > Metazoa > Arthropoda > Insecta > Lepidoptera > Noctuidae > Aporophyla > Aporophyla lueneburgensis. The sequence goes on along the minus strand of OW028745.1, from coordinate 19,197,280 downwards.
CGAGAAAAGCTATAGGTTATATATCATCACGCTACAATCAAAAGGATCGAAGCAGCAATGAAAAATGTTGCAAAAACGGGGAAAATGTATTCCTTTTGAGAGTTTCCGTTGCGTGCGCTGCGTAAACGGTTAAAGTAACGCATCAATCATGTATAACAGAATTGTTCCTCTTAAAAAGTTCTAAAAAAAAGTCCATGAGAGCATATGTCTATCTTTTAAGGTTGACTCACTATAACTCTTTTAATTGCTCAACACTACGTACGGGCCAGCGCGCGGCGATTCGATGCGACGGCGACGGGGTGGGTCGCGAGAGCAAGAAATTTGACGCGGACGAAATCGCTGGCAGAAGCTAGTGTATATTATAAAGCTGAAGAGTTTGTTTGGCTGAACGCGATAATCTCAGAAATTAATGGTCCAAATTGAAAAAAATCTTTTGTGATGGGTAACCTATTTATTGAAGAATGCTATAGGTTATATAACATCACGCTACAATCAAAAGGAGCGGAGCAGTAACGAAAAATGAACGAAAACTGGTAGGCAATTCGATGCGATGGGAAGGGTCAGGGGAGCAAAATATTGACGCGGACGAGTCGCGGGCAGAAGCTAGTATGGTATATGTCACCGTCAAATTGTAAATACCGTTAGATTACAATCTACCTAGCGAGATTATAATCTGTCGAAATATTATGAACCGTAACATACTGCTTACAATTTAACGTATTATTTTTCATTAGATTACAATCTCTCGAAGTGAAACCGTCAAGTTATGAAATTGCATGCGACGAAACACACCTGATGCGCTGATTTGTTGAATGCCAATTGACAATTAATAAAATTACAATTATTCAAATGTTACTTTAGAATAAAATTAAAATAATGTATCATCATCGTCATCAGCAACCTATAACGTTTCCACTCCTGGAACAGAAGCCTCCTCTCGGTGAGAGGGAGTGGGCCATAATCCACGACGCGGGCGCAGTGCGGGTTGGTAGATGTTACAAGTCTTCGAACTTTTGAGAGCAGTGGTGATGAAATAATTTACACAAAGCAAAGCGCCTGTTTGGGTTCGAACTCACGACCTACTCGCATGTAGCGGCCGCTACCACTAAGCCACCACTGCTCTAATAATAATGTAGATTAGGTAAATATGTTCAAAATAATATTAGTTATATTTATTATGCACACTGTTTTTTTTTTAAGTTTTGTCCATTATAGAAAGAAAGAAAGAAAGAAAATTTGTTTATTCTGCACAAACTAAACGCACATTATTAAAAACTAGCTTCTGCCCGCGACTTCGTCTGCGTAAATGTCGGTTATCGCGGACGCAGATAAAGTCACGGAATAAAAAGTAGCCTATGTCCTTTCTCAGGCTCTAAACTATCTGTGTACCAAATTTCATTTAAATCGGTTCAGTAGTTTTAGTACGAAAGCGAGACAGACAGACATAGTTACTTTTGCATTTATAATATTAGTGTGGATAAAATGAGATAGATATAGAAAACATCATTATCTTGACTTGGGTCGCAATTTTTCTAAACATACCGCAGTGGCAATCCCCGCTGGATTATCAACGTTGTTCAAGTATTTCAATTAACAAAACTGTTTTGTAAATCAACTAACGGTTGTATAAAACACCGCGATAGCACTTTTAGATTTCGTCTTATACATTTACTCTTTTCTTATTTCTTTTCTTATTCCATTTGAATAACACCACAGAATCTCAAACACAGAATCTCATCTCAGCTGCACGAATGCCGTTCATTAATCCCCTGTGTAGCCAAACCTTCTGATCCATGCAAGCCAACAGGTCTAAAAATAGTTTATAGTTATGGGATGTACCCCGCACTAATCTAATCGCTTTATTCATTCATTTAATGTGCACGTACTTAATGAAAATTTAAGACTTATATGGTTTTATCATGGATTCCATTGTCAGAACTGAACCAAATACATATGGGATCACACAGGAAACACCAACTTTCAAATAAAACAATAATCATCAAAATCAGTTCACCCAGTCAAAAGTTAAGAGGTAACAAACGAATCTCCACCTTTTTTTGAAGTCAGAAAAAATGATTGGAAAAAACTTTTAACAAAAAAAACAACCGACTTCCTTAAAAAAAAACACTACAAAGTCAAAAATAACTTTAATTTCGAAAGTCGGTGTCTAAGGATCTGTATTTAGGGTTTTTGCCAATGACTTCCGAAATCAAAGTTATTTTTGACTTTGTAGTGTTTTTTTTAGGGAACTCGTAACTTTTTAGTTATGGTAGATACCCCGCACTAATCTAATCGCGTTCTTCGTTCATTTGTCGCGCAAATACTTAATGCAAATTTAAGACTTATATGGTTTTCACATGGACCCCATTGTCCGAATGGAACCAAATTAAAATGGGACCATTCGGAAAGCACCAGCTTTCAAATAAAACAATAATCATCAAAATCAGTTCACCCAGTCAAAAGTTAAGAGGTAACAAACGAATCTCCACCTTTTTTTGAAGTCAGAAAATATAATTGGAAAAAACTTTTAACAAAAAAAAAACAACCGACTTCCTTAAAAAAAACACTACAAAGTCAAAAATAACTTTAATTTCGAAAGTCGGTGTCTAAGGATCTGTATTTAGGGTTTTTGCCAATGACTTCCGAAATCAAAGTTATTTTTGACTTTGTAGTGTTTTTTTTAGGGAACTCGGTTTTTTTTGTTTGTTAAAGTTTTTATTTTTAACTTTTTAGTTATGGTAGATACCCCGCACTAATCTAATCGCGTTCTTCGTTCATTTGTCGCGCAAATACTTAATGCAAATTTAAGACTTATATGGTTTTCACATGGACCCCATTGTCCGAATGGAACCAAATTAAAATGGGACCATTCGGAAAGCACCAGCTTTCAAATAAAAAAATAATCATCAAAATCGGTTCACCCAGTCAAAAGTTATGAGGTAACAAACATAAAAAAAAAATACAGACGAATTGATAACCTCCTCCTTTTTGTGAAGTCGGTTAAAAATTATAATAAAAAGGTTTGTTGCAAGAACTTGTACAACTTTAACGTAAATTTTACATAGCAACCTCCCACAAAAAAACATATTTCATTTACAATCTACAAAAACACTCAATCTAGACCTTACGTAATTCTCAAAACCACACTTATAAAAAAATTGATCAGATATATGTAGCACAAACTGTTTTGTACTAATATTGAAAACCGGCCAAGTGCGAGTCAGACTCGCGCACCGAGGCTTACGTACAAACTTGTAGGTATTCTCGGTTTATGCACAAGGATTATGTTTATGAAATAATTTTTTTTTTTTAATTTTTATACAATTTGAGTTGACTGAATGAAACATAAGTTGCGGTTTACGATTTATGACGTATTAAAAAAAAGTACTAACTGGATCTCATTCAAACTAATTTTCGGTGGAACTTTACATGGGTACATCATATATATTTTTTTTACTTTTATCATTCTCTTATTTTAGAAGTTCCGGGGGGGACACACATTTTACCACTTTGGAAGTTTCTCTTGCGCAAACTGTTCAGTGTAGAAAAAAATGATATTAGAAACCTCAATACCATTTTTGAACGGTTCTCTATTGTATGACCTAACTTTTTTATCCATAATCTAAAGAGCCATAATTTTTTTTGCCCTAATTATCATTTGTCCGAATGATAACTTGCCCGAACTAAATGTCACATAATATCACATGCCATAAAATTGAAATCCCTAAATACAACATGCACTAACTCCGTTTGTCATAAATATTACTATCAATAATATACAAAAGACTTAAAACTGTTTTCCATAAAAGGTATAAGTTCTAAATTCAAATTATTTTATGTTTATTTATCCTAATTATATTTTTAAAACAAATGTGTATTACGGAGTTCATTAAGAATTTCATTATTTTATCAAATCCAACTGATACAATACATATGTAATTAGTAAATATGCAAAAGCATTATGGCATTTATCAAGGCCTGGCATGGCGCTGCATGTATTATCACTCAATAAATATATCACTCAATAAAACAGGTGATTGTGAACATGTGGTTTTATTTCCCTCTAAGAAACATGCAAACAAGCATACACCATGCATGCAGCATGCATGCAAGCAAGCAACATGCAATCGAGCATGCAAGCAAGCATGCATCATGTAGCATGCAAGCGAGCATGCATGCAAGCAGGCAAGCAGCATGCAATCGAGTATGCTAGCAAGCATGCAGTATGCAAGCGAGCATGCATCATGCAGCAGGCATGGTTTCTGTCACGGCTCCGGCACTGCGGGGCTTAGGCGGTCCCACGCGAGCTTATCGTCGCAGACGGTTTAACGATCACCACCGCAGCTTCGTCTTGCTGGCCGGCTCCGCCGGCCAGCCTCAGCAGCGGCGGCGAGCGTTACAACCACCTGCTCCTCAGCTCGCGGGCCGCCTCGCCCCTCCGCGCCTACGCGATTTTAAATTACACTCTAGGGGTAGGGCAGACAAGACTACGTGGAGTCGGATTTACAGCGATTCGTTTCTGTCACTAAAACCTAACTTGTAGCAATTTTTTACTACTAACGATTTTATTAAAAAAGAACATTCGGCATAATACACTTTATATAATACAATACTTAGGACATATGTCTTTATAACATGCAAAATTAGGAGACTTAATGATTATAGTATTTGATATTATGACAGAATAGTTTTAGAAGCAAAGATAATTATGTAAAACAAAATTTCGACTTTTTGAATATTATGGTTACTGCCGTTTATAGCTAACGTGTTATGGATAATGATTTTCGGACAAACAATTTTAGGAGAAGAAAGGGAGTACCTTTTTGAACACCTATTTATAAATATCCCACACGTATGGGATTGATGAAAAAAAAAATTTGAGTTTCAGTTCTAAGTATGGGGAACCCCAAAATTTATTGTTTTTTTTTTCTATTTTAGTGTGTAAATCTTATTGGGTTCACAGAATACATCTACTTACCAAGTTTCAACAGCGTAGCTCTTATAGTTTCGGAGAGAAGTGACTGTGACATACGGACGGACAGACAGACAGACAGACATGACGAATCTATAAGGGTTCCGTTTTTTGCCATTTGGCAACGGAACCCTAAAAAGTGGTTAGGAATGTGGGTTGGAAATTAGATATAATCGTTGATCAGCGGGTATCTTGGCATACTCATACAGATATGGGCCGTATGAGAAAACTTATGTGAATATTTGCGAAACTAAGACATGTAACAACTAAAAAAAAATACTGAAATCTATGTCTCTCTGGCTCAATCAGTGCTTACCTACTGCATACTTGTGTGGGGGGTGAGATAGAAACGAAGTTTCTTGAGGTAGAGCGAGCACTGAGATCTCTTATCCAATGTCTTGTATACCAAACCGTACAGATCCCCAACCAATGAGTTACACTCCCCTAGTCAGAAAATTATTAAAAAAAACCAAAATAATATTTAATTTTTCTGGATACTTTTATTATGATACAAAAGCACCATTCCTTGTACCTATTATTTCAAAATTATTCTTCCATTCTAAAGTTCCTATTGTCTATAATGAGTACGAGTATTTCGAGTGATGAATAGCGAATAACGCGAGGAACCTTGGCTTCTAATTCCTTAATCGTACTTGGGTCACCCATGTACACTTAGGACTTTACACAACCAACCCAAAGGAATAACTCAATAGATGTGATATTACACGATCTACGCGGCCAATTCACCAGTTGGAAGGAAAAAAAAAATATTCTCCGAATTGTTCTCGCAAGGAAGCCATGATTTCGCAGCCTGTATGACAAGTAGTACTACCGTCTGGTTATTATCATATGTCCTGAATTTAGTATAAAGTACAGATTCAGAATAGACCATATAACCGCTGTTAAGTTAAATAAATGTCAATAGTTTATATGAATATAAAGATAATCCGATAATATTGTTATAATGTTGTTTTACTTTTGAAAAAAGTACCTCGAAATAAATTACCCATTACTACATGCTATCTTAAAATTACACAAAGTCCTGCCCTATAACTCTTATCATCAGTAAAAAAGATAAAAATACAGTGTAGGACCAGTAAAAATAGTTAAAACTTCATGTGCCAAAAGAATATACGATAAAAGTTCCGCCTCGGCGTTTTTTGTTTGGGTATGTAAGTAGAAAAGTACCCAAAACCCAAAACCTAAGGTGATTTTACACTAGCGTGAGAAAAATATGAAGGTACTAACTTTTCTGGGTGTTTTCGGCTAGGCGGGAGCATATCGGGTGTTCGGTCTCGTAGGCTTCGGCTTCGGCTTCGCCTATTATGTCGGACGTGCATGGTTCGGAAGGTCTACCAAATTGATATAAGGCAGAAGTGCTGCTCATCAGTAGTGCCAACACGGTCAACGCCAACACGCCCTGCGCCGTAGACATGGCGCCTGCACTGCGCATGGCTGAATGGTAGCAGGAGACTCGGGACATGTGCCACCGAACACTGGGCGGTAACGACTGCCCGTTCCTGTACCTGCAATATATTATAACTCCTTCTGAAAAAAAAATGCTACACATTCGTCGACTGACGTCATTGTAGGTGATTTGTGTTTGTTCTAGAAAAAGCATCGATGAAATTGAATCGTCGTTATTTCTCTGTTTTTGATAGTTGTTGTTTAATTTTTTTTTTCGTTTAGTGTTCATACATAATAAGTATATTTTTATACGAAATTTTTTTTTCATTATTTTAATTATTTAAAGTCAGAAACGCAAAAAAATATAGGATCACTTCGTGTTCCGTCTATCTGTCTGTCAAGACTCTTTTTCTCATGAACACATTGGGTCAGTAATAACAGCTGCACGGGTCGATTAAGCTACGCTTGCTGTATTAAATTCATTAATATTGACATTAGTTTTGCCACAACTATGATTTCTCAATTTATTTATATATAAGAAAATAATTAAGTAGTAACCAAGGGCTAGTTTTTACCTTGGCCAGAGGTAAACGTTGCCATACAACGTGTTAATGCCGCCAGTCTCTTGGGTACATTACCAGTCGACAGCGATGCGTATGAATTTTTCAACGCTAAATTTTTATTTGTAACTATATTTAGTTAGGTTATAAGTTTCCCATATTATTATAAGTAGATCATTATTATTATTAGAAACATTCCACTGAATTCTACTCCTTCACTGTGCACGCGGTGCAGTTGTGAAATGCACTTTCTCTTGACATTAGGAACTGTTAAAACTATTGCAGTTTTATAAAGAAGATTAAAACAACACTATCTGTCCACATCGTCTAGTTATGTATGTATTTATTATTTTAATTTTATTATATTTATTAATATTTAAGTGATACTCATTTAAGAAGTCCGCATGTATGAATGTAACCATATTATCATATTATTTGTATAATTTTATTAAGTGAATTTTTTAGATTAAATATTAATTTTATTTTCTATTTTACTCTTAACACGCTGTCTACATCTCTTTATTTTCTCTTCGATCGCAGGTATGCTGGTAGAGATTCCTTTAGAAATAAGCATCGCCTCTGTACCTATTTTTCTGTTATTTCCTTCTTTTCTGTACATACACTCCGCGACAAAACTTTAGCACACTACAAATTTTGCATTACAACTCTTAATAAAAACATTTTTGTAGCTTTTCGATTCTATGATTGAAGACGGTTAGTCAAGGCATTCATGTAAATATTAGAAAGAGACAGCTATTGTTTCCTTATAGGTACCGCGTCAGATCATGCCACTCGAACGGCGCGACAAAACTATAGCACAGTTAGGGGAAAAAAAATAAAAGAATTGTTGGAAGTTTTTAATTTTTATTTTAGTAATGAGTACATTCTCTTCTATTCGGCAGCGTTTCATATAGGTTTTTAATATAATCTTGATCTAACTTTTTCCACTCATCTTGGATAGCATTTTTTAGTTGTTCAACACTGTTAATTGTTTCCCATTTGAGTAACCCAACAACCCCCAATAACCCCCAATTGTTGGGGTAACCCAAAAATTTTCAATAATATTCATATCAGAGGAGCGAGCTGGCTTCTTTAAATTAGAATACTGTGTTCTGAAAAATAGTCTTTAACGAGTTTTGCAGTATGAACAGCAGCATTGTCTTGCTGAAAAATATAATTCTGGCCTCCAATTTGGGTTCCATATTTGGCTAACTGTTCGTTGATCAATTTTACATTACCTACTTATACTATTCATTTCTCCAGAGATAAATTTTATTTTTGTCTAGCAGCCCAACACATAACACTTCCTACACCGAACTGTCTGCTACTTAAAATCATCGGATCTTTTCTTAAATCGTGATTGTAAAACTTATATCCATCAGAGTCATCCAAATTAAATTTCTTTTCATCTAAAAATATTACATGACGCCACTTTTTTCCATGAGATATGTTCTTCGGCAAATTGTAAGCGTTCGTTTTTATGTTTTTTACTTAAAGGTGGTTTCTGTAACACTTTATTTATTCTTAAATGCCTAGCATCATGTAGGAGACGTTGAACATTTCTTACATTTGTTTTTACACCGGCTGCAGACGCGATTTTGTTCGCTGTTAACATAGAATTTGAAGCAACTCGCAGAATTGCTCCTCTATCTCTATCATTTATGACTCTTGGCCGGTCTCCTGGATTTTTGTGATGTAATTTTCCGGATCTTTAAAATAATTCACGATGACTTTTCTAGATCTATCTATAAAATGTGTTATTTGTGACACATTCATTTTTTGTTTTTTTAGTTTATTAATAATTTTAATTTCATCTGTACTAAGTTTTTTTCCGCGAGGCGTTATAAAAAATTAAACTGATATTTTAAAGTCGTAATAATTTGAAATACGAATGGCATTCATAAAACAAAAACAGCACGTATTAATCCTTTGCTGGCCAATCGAATACTGCATGTGTGCTATAGTTTTGTCGCACCGTTCGAGCGGCATGATCTGACGCGGAACCTATAAGGAAACAATAGCTGTCTCTTTCTAACATTGACATGAATGCCTTGACTAACCGTCTTAAATCGCAGAATCGAAAAGCTAGAAAAATTATTTTAATATCAGTTATTAAAAAAATGTGTATTGTGCTAAAGTTTTGTCGCGGAGTGTATGTTGTGTCGTGGAACATAAATGATTTGATTAATAAAAACATAGTTTTCCTTGTAAACACTTCAAAACAATACACGTATTTCCTAATTAAGATAAAATTGTTCTAAACTTATCAGGTAAGGTACCTACAATAACAAGATTAGAAACAAACTAAATAATAATTCACCTAATTGGGTATTTTAACATTAAAACCTGGCCAAGTGTGAGTCGGACTCGCACACAAAGGGTGAGTACCACCGTACAATATTTTACACCAAAAAACACGTTTCTTGTATGTACGTTGGAAAACTGTTGTTATTGACAACAGTCAACAGTAACAGTAACGTCAGGAGTCTGTTCATGCTGGAGATTCTTCTTCTTACTGGTGTAATTTGAAAACTAGCGTTCTTCAAGGCAGTTTACTTTCCCCTCTTTTATTTTATATTTTGATTAATCTTGTAACTTCAGAACTTCCGTGTGCATATCTTCTGCAAGCAGATGACTTGCAGTTGTACTCTCAAGGGACGGTTGATGAATTACCTATCGTTATTAGCAAACTAAACAGAGACTTGATAGGCATAAAATCCTGGCCTGATAGATTTGGTGTAGCTGTAAACCCTACGAAGTTTCAGGTGATTATCTTTGGCAATCCTCGTTGTAGCAAACTGGTTGGTACAATCTTGCCACCAGTTCTCTTTAACTGTACGATTGTTCCTTTTAGCACGGACCTGAAGGACCTTGGCTTGCATACTGATAGTTCCCTGAACTAGTATACTAAAGTCGATAAGGTGAGCTAAAAGGTTACTGGAACGCTGCGGGCTCTGTACCGATTGATCGAGTACAAAGATAATCAAATCAAATCAATTTATTTCGGGCTACAAAGGCCCATAACATAAATACCTTACAGACTAACATACATACAAATAAAAAACAATGTAAAACTATTGTACACGAAGTGACGGCGTCGTGTTGCGCTGCGTGGTGTCGCGTAGCCTTCCGCGGAATCGCCGATACACGAGCCCCTTCGGCCAAAACTCTGCCTTGAGGAAGGTCTCGATTTGAAGAGTTGGAACTCGCACCACGAATGACTTGAAGTTGAATGCTTGTGCAGTCCTGGTCAAACAGTTGTTGAGAAAAAAGATCTCGACGGACTCCGCATCGAAATCCGTTGCATAGTTCAAAGATCTAAGCATACACAGGGACAGACAGAGGGAATCGACTTTGTTTTATACTATGTAGTGATGATATGCGGACGAAGCCGCTGGCAAAACTACTAGTTAATACTAAACTATCTTTCGAAAATCGATCGGTTTTTTTTTTATCGCAGCGGGCCTTAAAACTATAAAGTTAGGTAAAGCTTAAAACTTTTTTAAAGTAGGTAGTGTAAATCCAGCTTATTGTCTTAAACTTACGAGTGTTCTTAAATGCTTACATGGTAACTTTAGGGTACGTCCCTCAAGACACTTAAAAACTTATCCGATACCCACTATCTAAATTCCCGACTTACAATGTATACTAGAAACTAACTGACCCTGATGATGTTTTGTCCAATTTTCTATCATTCAATAAAAATCCCATAAAAACAACGAAACGTTTTTATCACCTACATCAATGTTCCCACTGCTAGGGTCGTAATCCACCACGGTTGGTAGACATCACGATTTCTAATCTTTGGTTCTAGGACATGCCGGTTTCCCCTCGATGTTTTCATTGACCGTTTTGAGAGCAGTGGTGATAAAATTAAATATTCAAAGTTCTTGCCTGGGTTGGACATCACAACCGCGACAACTCATAAGTCACCACTTACAAACTCTCTCTTTCTCTCTCTGTCTCTAATAACCGGATTCAGAACATTAGATCATTCAAGAACAAAAAAAAATGCCATATCAGTCCAGCTGTTCTTATGTGACGCGCATACCACTTTGTAATCAACTAAGCATTATCTGTATGTAAGTGGTCACGCCTGCCTCAGACAAACGTTTTTCTTGGTGCGTCCGTGTTTTAGGCACGGTCGTCAGTGTTGTATGAAACACCATGAAAGTTTGTGGAAGACACGGCGGCACTACCGCTTGGCGCCATCACCGTATACCATATAACCGAGCCATATACAAGGTCAAACGATATTTTTATAGCCCGATTAACACGCCGTACCGTAAAAAAACGGTCCGTGTACCAAGAGACGAATACAATGATACAACAAGCTACCAGCTACATGTTAGGTCAACATCAAATGCATAGAGATACGTGGGGATCACGGGACACAACTATACAATAAGTAAAGTCAAACTTATGGTAACGGCAATAAAATAATATCACCGTGCTTTTGACAGTTTGCAAATGCAGAGGTAAAATGACTGTGTATTTACTGTAGGTTGTTGTATTTTTTTTTTCTATTGGTAATTTCGTAATGAAATTATACTAAATCTAATATCATCTAAATGATTCCTTACCTAGTATCGGTATTTAAATTATATTAATAAAATAACCACAATACAGAATATATGTGGGTACTTACTAAATCACCCACCTCCATTAAATACAGGAGTTCCCCATCAATTTTTACCTCAAATAATAGAACATTTCACCGGCATTGGGAACTGACACCAGGAAATTAGAAAGCTGAAAATATATTTCGCAACAACGAAGGCTTGATATTACTCTGTCAAATATCTGCACGTATACTAGGGCCGCAGGAAATCGAAGAAATTAAATGTAGTTACAAAAGAAAGGAACGAAATCAAAGTGCTGACACGTCGCAAACTGTCATAAATCTGGGGATAGACGAATGAAAGGGAAACTGACCCCGTTTTCTGGCACACTAAATGTGAAAGTTGAGAGTGAATAAAATAATACTTTCTGTCTGTAATGAGCGCGTGAAGCCCCCCATCAATATCGCACACAAACTCGATAGCTGGGACGCCGCGCGCCAGGCCATACGAATCCCAGCCACCCTTTTTTGCCTTCAACTCACGTAGAGGTCCCAAGATCGAATTTCCTCGTAATAAATGTGGGTATTCATTCGTACTAAACATTTCTGACCCAGCCACTGGTGACGATCGGACAATTTGTTTCCATATCCAGTGAATTGTTTATCCAGTAAATTATTTCAGCTGAGTATAGTGTTCAATGTTATGTTGGTATATTGCCGTGTGCTAGCTGACATATAGCAAATAATATATTTAATGTTTTGTTTTTCGTAATATTAGGTAACTACTTACATATCACAACATAGTATAAAACAAAGTTGCTTTCCTCTGTCTTTCCCTATGTATGCTTAGACCTTAAAAAACTACGCAACGGATTTTGATGTATTTTTTTTAATAGACTGATTCAAGAGGAAAGTTTATACGTAAATACACGGGCTAAGCAGCTGGCAAATACTAGTTCAAAATAAAATAATTTATAAACAAAAATATCATATATTTCTAATTTTTAATGTGAATAACAGGTTTACTTCTACACTAGATATTGGACAACATACTAAAAAAAATATGTTTTTATTTTTCTAATTATACTTACATACTAGCTGTGCCCGCAACTTCGTCCGCGTGGAATAGTGACTTTTCGGGCAGCATATTTTGAATTACATATACCGTCGTTTGAGTAGCTTAAAATATACTTTACAGTAATGTTATCGTTGTTGTTTATCGGGGATGAAAGCATACAGGCTCCTAAGATTGCTAACCCATGACAGAGCCACATACAACTGACCGTACGAGAAACAGCTGATACTTAGATCTACACCCACAACTTTCAGCGTCTGACCTTGGGCTTTATTAATTGTCATCGCAAAACATAGGCTGACTGGACACTGGACTCGTTTAAAACTAAATGAAAAATTGTTTAGAATGAGAGGAATCCGAGGAATGAAAACACTTTCACCTTTTCCACACCCTGTTACTCGTAATCTCTGCTTCTATCAGATTTAGTTGTAAATTGGTCACTTTTAACCTTTGCATTTTGCCATTGCAAAGTTTTGGGAGGCTTGACTTGGTTTGTTGACTTTTATTTTTATTTTATGTGCTAGTAGTCCAGGAGCATTGAAGGATTCTAAAAATTCTACTTGGTAGCTTGTAGATTCTCCTTCTTCCATGACTCTGTTAATAGAAATATACTCAACATAATCCCTCGGAACATAGCTCAAAATTTCAGCGTTTATTGTTGCTGCTTGGTCGTTTCGTAGCGTCAAAATATCTCTTTCGCAAAGCCAGGAATTTTCGCAAGTTGGTATTTGCGTTGCGTTTCCATACACAGATGATATGAGGTCTCGCATTGATGAAACTATGTTGCATAGGTTTTCATTAAGAACAACTTTTCCTTGTTCCTGCGGATACACACCGTTACCAATCTTAAGTAGCAAATCTGAAAATTCTTTAGCATTTTCGTTGCTTCCAATTTGCGCACGCATATTTAATGTCAAATGCAAAGGGATAATGTAATGCCACAGTCGAGAACTCTTTAGGCAGGCTCTAACTTCATCAGCCCTTATTCCACGTGGTATTACTGGGAGAGTATGACGAAAATTGCCACAAAAAAGCATAGTAATGCCACCCACGGGTTGATCATTTTGCTTGACATCACGCAACGTTCTGTCTACTGCTTCTACTGCTTTTCGATTGGCCACTGTGGACTCATCACATATAATAAGGCTACAATCACGAAGAACCTTAGCTTTATCGCTGTTTCTTGAAATATTACAAACAAGGCTTTCTGTACGGTCCAAATCGATCGGAATTTTGAACATTGTGTGAGCAGTTTTCCCACCTGGCAACAATGTGGCTGCTATGCCTGATGTTACGACATCAAGCGCGATTTTACCTTGGCTTCGTACCTTCGCCAAAATAACTTTCGTAAGAAATGCTTTACCCGTTCCACCGGGTGGATCTACAAATAGCATTTATCCCAAAGTACTATCAACGCTGCGGCACACCTGATCAAATATCAAACGCTGTTCATCAGTTAGCCTCGAGACATCAGTTTGTAAAATTTCGACCAAGTCAATTGGATCATAGTTGGTTTCCATCGCGTAATCTCTATTAATACGTTCACCGTCAAATGATGCCTCCGGCATGCCATATTGTGAAATAGGATTACCCCGAATTGATGTAACTATATCTTGAATAGCCAACAAACAACGATTCAATTGACTTTCACGTAATCTATCCTCAATTGGGTTGTTGTCATTAAGTTGTACGTGCCTAAAAAAATCCTCAGCCAATTTGTTCTGATACTTATACCACAACTGTGCAGCGTCAGAAAGTGCACAAAACACCAGCATGACTGCAAACAAATGTCGCAACCGATGAGGACTTTCGCTAATACTTGCTTCTGACAAAGCATCATCCCAATGTTGATCCCCATCCAGCAAATGACGTGCTCGGCAAACGGCTTGGTATGTAGGGTGTACGATATTGTCAACCTTTCGGAGATCGGCAAAAGAAGTAGGCCCTCGGACAGCGTGCAGCAGTAGGCGCAGGTAAAAGCATTCGGAGTTATTTAGATGAACCGTATAAACCCTACAAATGACATGATCTTTAAAAATACCTTGTGCACCTACTACAGCTGTTCCACGTCTCCTGCGGTTAAAAATACCCTGTTGTTTATTATAGGTATAATACGATGGAACTTCGTTGTATTGTATAAGAGTGTCTTAGCAAATGCGTCTATTTCGCAAAGATTAAAGAAAGCGAGCAGAGTGGTTCGTCTTGGGTTGTCCAAACGCTCCGTTACATTATCAGGGTTGAAGTATATTCTATGTCCACCTTGGCGACGCACGGGTGGATATCTCTCGTGGATCGAAAAACTTAAAATACGCCAAACTGCCTCAGAGAAGCTTATATACCGGCCCGACTGAAACCTTGTAACTTCTCCTCAGATTCCTGTGATCGAACTAATCTCATCCTTTTAGCATTTCTGCTACATTGGGAGAGGTTGGATCTTTTTCGAGCA
Organism: Aporophyla lueneburgensis; assembly: GCA_932294355.1. Taxonomy (NCBI): domain Eukaryota; kingdom Metazoa; phylum Arthropoda; class Insecta; order Lepidoptera; family Noctuidae; genus Aporophyla; species Aporophyla lueneburgensis. The sequence continues at coordinate 19,182,259 of OW028745.1, read as the reverse complement.
TTCTTACAATAAAATAGTACTTACTACTTAACACACAGTTATTAAGTAAACACGTACTATCGTAAACAATTAAATTATAAGTACTTACAGATTATTATACAGTCTAAAATTATCACAGTTTAAGTAATAAGTGTTAAGACGTGTAAACCAAACGTATTAACTTTATAAAACAAAAGAATTGCTAGAAACATTAATTACTAACCTGAGCTAATGAACTTATACTTAATAAAGAAAATCAAGAAAATAAATGCTTAACCTATACCAAATACTTATAATATTTATATACAAACCTTAAATAAACATTAAGATGAGTAAATACCCAAAAATCAAGGAAAGAACCGCCTGACCTATACCAAATACTTACAATATTTATTTACAAAATTTTAAAGAAAATTAAGAAAAAGAAACTAACTTACAGACCCTAAAATATAAATAAATGAAATAGGTATGCAAACAGCCAGTATTCAAGTGAATCGCAATAATCGAATGCAACTCTCAGCGCGCTTTATAAAGGCACGGCGCGCAGGCGCGAGGCGTGTACGTACATAGAATACCTTAACAAATGTTCGCCATGTTTCTTTAAATTGACATAACTTTTTAATTTATGAACCGATTGACATGAAATAAACATTAAATATTAAGTGAAGCTTACTACAATATATCAGTGAAAACCGCTCTATATATGCTGGCGTCTGTACATTGTAGGTCCAGTGCGCAAAAAAATTTCGCCGCGATCCGCGTCGTGCGTACGTGGACTAAGATTGAAATAGTTTTTTGGTTTTATACCTACCCTAGAAGCTAAGTAAGTACTTAAGGTTGTTCACCTAATAAACCACTCTATTTTGAGAAGGAAGATAGCCACTTAATATTATACATATTTGTCTTTCATTACCCATACGATTGCTTTGCACGTAAAAATTCATTAGATCGAATATAAAAGTCTGTGAGACGATTCATTCCCAAGAATATGGAGATAATAAAAATGGCAAACAAGCAAATGTGAGATATAATTATACTTCCTAACTATTTGTAGAGCCAGCCAGACTGATAGGCCCTCAGGGGTATACTGAGAAATTATTTATTTCATAGAAACAAGCTTTAAAACATCGACTTCATCATTAATCATCATTTCAGCTGTAGTGTGCAGCTCACCTAACCTTATATTTGTAACTGCACACACTAATTATGGGCATTATTATACGAATCGTCAAACTAAACAGTTCTCTTTTATTTCGACAACATCACTATAATACATGGCGACCCTTAGCCAGCAATTAAAATTTTGCAACCCACGCGATAAACGGCCGTAGTCAAATAAATTATGAAGATTATACCAACTAACGAAACAATTATGAAAATCAAGAAGTTTGTGAAGACGGAAAATTAGAAGAAAGAAAGCGAAGAAGATTATGAAAATTATAGAAGAATCAGAATCCCAATAGAAGAATTTGTTTGAAGAGGTGCAATCGTTAAATAAGAAGACAGAGAAGGAACGTTGCTGCCGGGTGCCGGGAGAATGCTCAAGCCATATGATGAGAGGATATGCAGGGCGCTGGGAGTTGAATTGTACGGGTCCGATGTGGAGCAGCTGGGAGTCAGTTCCAGTCCAATGCTGAGAAGTTCATTCATCCACGCGACGTGAGACGTCGTGACCTACATAGCGTTGTCAGTAAAATAAGTAATTACTGCAATGTAAGTTTTGCACTTCTAGCATTTTTTTTATATTCTACTATATTTCATATTATTGTAACTGGATCATGCAATATTTTATATTTTGTTCTGGAATTAGGAATGTCCCAACAATTGCAAGATTTACACGCTAGATTAAAATATCTAAGAGAATATTTAGTAAAACTAGGTCCAGATAGGCGTAGAAAAGATTTTGGTTTTAAGAAACTAGAAGAAGCAGAAAAAGAATATAGTAAATTGGATTGTATTTTGACTCAGTTGAACCAAGAAGTTGTAGATCGCAAGTTAGATAAAGAAGCTTGTGAGGTTTTCCAAACATTATTTAATGAAATTCATCAAATTTTCAGAAAAGAAAGAGTTCACTTTGTTTAGTAGATAGTAGTTGTCAAACTAGTTCTAAAGATTTTATAGAATATACTGATTGTCATACAAAAATGGCTGACGCGTTTGATATTAAAACTGCAATTTCCCTGTTGCCAGTATTGAATGGCCAGGAGCAGGTGACAAATCAGCTAATAGATGGTATCTTGCTCTATAGTTCGCTCATTAATAATGCCAGTAAAAATCAATTGATACAGTTTGTGTTAAAAACGCGTCTTTCGCCTAGTGCAAAATTGCGTCTTAAAACTAATTACGCAGATATAGAAAGTTTGATAGAAGATATTCGCACTTATTTGCTACCAAAGAAATTGTCTGTAGCTTTACAAAGTCAATTGTTTAAGGCAACTCAGGCCGTAGGAGTATAGAAAAATTCGGTACGAGATCGAAGAGTTGTTTGTTAATCTCACGATTGCGCAGGCTAACGATAAGCGTGATGCATATGAGGTATTGCGTCCACTCAATGAGAAGACTGCAATTAAACGATTTAGTGATGGTTTGGCTGATAAGCGGCTCAGCACCATCATTGCCTCACGTCAGTTTGCATCATTGTCTGACGCTATAACGGCTGCGGTAGATGAGCAATCCATGTCTGTCCAGCCACAAGATCAGGTTATGCAATTTAGGGCTAACCAAAATTATAAACGAGGTAGCTTTGGAGGTTCTCGAGGCCGAGGAAATAGACAATTTTATTACAGAAATAAAACGTATAACCATAATTATGATAACAATAATGGAAATAACGGAAATAGCATAGGTCAAAGAAGTTCAAACAGTGTTAATCGAAGTAAAAACTCAGGTGGACAACGTCAGCAGTTCCGCGGACGTCCGGTGCGTTGTCAGCGTGAGCAACAACTTGCGCAATGAGTGCACAAATATTCATGAAAGCCTAGGATTTTTTCGTACCTAAATCATACACTTATTCAATTTTTAGTTTTTGTAATTTTAGTATTATTAATTGTCGATTAACAAATAGTGATGTTGATCTTAATTTACTGATTGATAGTGGAGCTAGTTTATGTATGTTAAAGTATGAATGGTTGTCGTGACATAAGAATTTATTGAATTTAGTAAAACAGGATAAGATAGTCATTAAAGGAATTAGTGGTAATTTAGAATCCATGGGATACATTTATTTAGATATTATAATGAATAATGTAACTTTTCAACAAAAGTTTTACATTTTTGAACACTTATCTTGTGTTGCAGAAGGTATACTTGGGCAAGATTTTTTTGAGCGGTATAACGCTGTGTAAAACTATAAAGATGGTACTCTGAGTTTGGAAACCCGAGACCAATCTGTTAGTGTTCATGTTAATAGGAATTTATTCACAATTCCGCCTCGTTGTGAAGTAATTAAACACATCCCGACGTTACACAACAGTGATTGCGTCGTTTTGTCAAAGGAAATTTATAAAGGTGTATTCACAGCAGGTGTAGTATCGAAGCCACATAATGGACTTATTCCTGTTAGGATATTAAATACAACTGATAATTCGGTTGATGTAAATACTTCAGATTTAAGTATTAGTTGCTTAAATAATTTTTATGTTTGCAAGTTTGAAGACGACAATATTTCTGTGGATAGAGTTAAAACTTTGCTAACTACGTTACAACTAAACACCTATTTAAATAAAGAAGAACAAAGAGGTATTGAAAACGTATGTGCCAAATATGCCGATGTTTTCCATTTGCCAGGAGATACGGTCACAACAACTAATTTAATAGAACATTCAATTAAACTAAAAGAAAATACGTCACCAGCGTACGTGAAGCCTTATCGATTGCCTAAAGCATTGAAAGGCGAGGTACAAAGACAAATAGATGAAATGGTTAAAAATGATATTATTGAAGAGACTATTTCGGAATGGTCAAGTCCAGTTCTATTAGTACCTAAAAAGACAGATAGGTCAGGAGAAAGGAAATGGAGACTTGTAGTGGACTATCGCCAAGTCAATAATAGGATACAGGATGATAAATTTCCGTTACCAAATATAACTGAGATACTAGATTCGTTATCTAATAACATCTATTTTTCAAAATTAGATCTTAGTCAAGGTTACTATCAGCTGTCCTTAGAAGAAAAGTCTAGAAAGTTCACTGCATTTACAACAGACAAGCAGTATCAAATGAAACGATGTCCAATGGGACTAGAGGATACAATGGGAGATTCGGGATCCCGGGATCCCGACCGTATTCTGGCCCCGAAAATCCCGGGACTGTACTTGGCTAATCCCGGGATTTTCGGGATTGCCACAAACAAGTCTAATTTGTATCCCGTAGTCCGTTGCGCCTTGACAATAACCTTGCCTAGATTATATGAATAGCATTTTTTACATAACGACAAAAAAAACCCTTAGATACGCCGTCGTACGATATGTACCTACTATACACAGTAGGCACTAAACAGGTACAGTCCTGATATACATATGTTTGTCGTAGAACTTAGAAGGGACTTAAAGAAAAAGTTACGGCTGGAAATTAACAAGAGTATGAAATCCCCAGATCCTGAAGTACAAGTACAAAATGAATTGAGGTTGGCAAATATTGTAGTATTGACGTGAAATGAGCCTGTTCAAAAATGGAGGAGTTCGTGGATATCACTTAGAAACAGCATATAAGTATCTACACGTATTGTCTATTCCTCCAACCAGCGTAGAACCTGAGCGAGTGTCTTATGTTGGCAATAAACTACGAAGCAGGCTTGGAAGTCAAAGATTGGATGCTTTGATATTTTTCTGCGATTATATTTTCGAAATTTTAAATATATTTTTTTTGTGTTGTCTTTTTGATTTCTTGCAAAAGTATAGTTTTTTTTTTGTTTTGTCTTTATCTTTTCTTATTATATTGTGATTTTTGTTGTGTAAAGACATAAAAAAGATCTTTTTTTAATTATTTAAGTTGTTTTTTCATTTTAGCCCAATTAGAAACCACAGTCTAATCCCGGGATAGACCCGGGATCCCGGGATTACGTTTCAAAAATCCCGTAATCCCGGGATTGAAAAACATGCTCGGGATTGTATCCTCTAAATGGGACTTAAGACATCGCCTAGTGCTTTTGCTCGTCTCATGACAATAGCAATGTCTGGGTTAAATTATAAATCATGCTTTTTATATCAAGATGATTGTATTGTTGTAGGAAATTGTCTCGAAACGCATAATAAGAACCTTATAAAAATTTTTGAATGCCTAAGAAAAGTGAATCTAAAACTAAACCCGCAAAAGTGTGAATTTTTACGTAAAGAAATCGTTTATTTAGGACATAAAATAACCTCAGAAGGAATATATCCCGATCCATCGAAGGTAGAATGCCTACAAAAATATCCAGTCCCGCAAAATGTAGACGAAGTCAAGAGATTTGTAGCATTCGCAAATTATTATAGACGTTTTATTCCAAAGTTTGCTGCAATAGCCTATCCTTTGAATGCGTTATGTAAAAAAGATGTAGCATTCGTGTGGAGTGATGAATGCGAGCGAGCATTTTATAAGTTAAAACAGATTCTTATTAGTCCGACTATACTTGACTATCCAGACTTTAGTGATAACAACACTTTTACGTTACAAACTGACGCATCAAAACTTGGATTAGGCGCCGTACTGTCTAATAGCAATGGCAAGGTAGTCGCATACGCTAGCCGTAACTTGAAACCAGCTGAGACGCGATACCCGGTGATTGAGTTAGAATTACTTGCTATTGTTTGGGCAGTTCGACATTTTAGACCTTATTTATATGGGAAAAAGTTTTATATAAAAACAGACCATAAGCCGTTGATTTATTTATTTAATATGATTGATCCTTCAAGTCGGTTGACAAAGTTTAGATTATATCTTGAAGAATATGACTTTGAAATCAGCTATGTCCCAGGACGGCACAACGCAGCTGCAGATGCATTGAGCCGGATACCTATTACATCCAACAGCCTAAAAGATATGAACAAGCATGCAGTATCAGTCATGACAAGGGCACAGACTCGAAGGTTACGCACTGACTGTGACAACAACGACATGACTACTGAGGTATCCTCTACTCCAAGGCCTGATAAACCTAAAGTAGTGGAAATCCTCAAACGACCGATTGACAGCGTTGAATTGATATTGTTTAGTAATAAAAATACAATAAATCAGATAGAAAAATCAAAACATTTCACTAGTGACAATGGTAATTGCAAAATCGTACCTGAAAAATTTGCAATTTTTGTGATTTCTCGATCGTTATTGACCGTAAGTGTGTTAGCGAGAGAATTACAACGTTTTTGCAAGCAAATCAAAATAAACGAGCTCATAATAATTAAAAATAAGCGCGATGAAATTTTTGTTAACAATTTTATAAAGGAAATGAGTCATTTGAATGACAGTCCTAAGCTACTTGTTATTAAAGATGTGACAAGAGTTTCAGACAAAGACACGAAAACAGTGATCTTGAATGACTTCCACCTATTACCCACCAGTGGCCACGCGGGAGTAAATAGAATGTTAAATAATATTAGGAAGTACTATTATTGGCCAGGAATTACTAATGATGTAACAGAATTCGTAAAGAAATGTAGAAGTTGTCAGATTCAAAAGCATTCCAATAGGCATACAAAAGAACCGATGGTTATAACATCAACGCCATCCACTGCTTTTGAAAGAGTAAGTTTAGATTTAATGGATCCTTTAGATGTAGATAATTTAAATTATAAGTATATTCTGACATTACAGTGTGATTTAACAAAATACGTTGAAGCCTATCCTTTAGAGAGGAAAGATACTATTTCTGTAGCAAGGTTATTTGTAAACAATTTTATTCTGAGATATGGTATCCCTAAAGAAATAATAACAGATCAGGGAACAGAGTTTATGTCATCAGTTTTTACTGAGATTTGCAATTTGTTGCATATAAATAAACTGCATTCAACAGCCTATCATCATGGAACTCTGGGAGGATTGGAAAACACTCATAAGGTTCTAGGAGCTTATCTTAGGATTCAGTGTGATAATAATAAATCAGATTGGAGCAGTTGGCTTCCATTCTGGTGCTTTTCATTTAACACTGCAGTACAATCTGAAACAAAATACACTCCATTTGAGCTAGTATTTGGGAAGAACTGTAACTTGCCATCCATTATTGCAAAAAGTTCTTATGTTGATCCATTATATAATCCTGATTCTTACCCTTATGAACTAAAATACAGACTTCAAAGGGCACAAGCTGATGCTAGAAGTAATTTATTATTTAGTAAGGAATTAAGAAAAAATAACTTTGATAAAAATGTACACGGATTAAAATATAAGAGTAGAGATTTAGTTCTAATTAAAAATCTAGTAGGAAATAAGTTAGATAAAATTTATTTAGGACCATATAAAGTGATTGAAGATGTATCACCAAATGTTAAAATTATAACAGATAACAAAGAATTTGTAATTCAAAAGAACAATACAAAACTGTTTGTTACTTAATATTATTTGGTTATGATACGATGTTTTTTTATATACCTAATGTAATGATAGAAAGTATAATTATATAAAATATGTTGTTTTGAAAATTATGAATAAGCTAAAAGGAAAAAAAATGTTTTATGTACTTAGACAATTAAGCCATTATTTTTTGAAAAAAAGGGGAGGTGTAGTGTGCAGCTCGCCTAACCTTATATTCGTAACTGCACACACTAATTATGGGCATTATTATACGAATCATCGAACTAAACATTTCTCTTTTATTTCGACAACATCACTATAATATACAGCTGAAAGACGTCCACTGCTGGACATACACCTCTTCCAATTTGGGGGGGTTTTGCCATAATCACCACACTTGGCAGGCTGATTGACGATCGCAGTATGGTGGCAAAATACATAGAGAACGCTGCTGCCCATTCTCTAGTCAGTCCCTTAGTCGCCTCTTACGACACCGTTAAATTATTATTTAATCGTGCTTTGTATGTTGTTATGTCTTTTGTGTGCACCAAATATACGATTTATCTATCTATCTATCTATCTATCTACACCCATTGGAAGAAATAGGTTGCTGCTATTCTTTACGTCCGTCACTACACGGCACAATCATGGAAACCAACAACTTAATTAATATTACTATCTGAAAATTCACATTTAATTAAACGTGATGACTTGATAAATACTTTCGAGCAACACTTTATCCCTATAAGGACAGTAAATCACTGAAGTTCCGCGCCCCCAGGAGGGCGTTTAGAGGCGTATTCGTTGTTAACCTCAGCAAAACTGGCCAGATAAGTCTCATAGATTCAGAAGTCGCTTTGTGCCGCTTAATAAATTGTGTTTCGGAGCAACCGAGCGTAGATATTGTAGTATTTATGACTTCCAGTAAGCAAAGAAATAATAACCGCGAAGACTGTAATAAAACGGCTTTTTTGGATATTATTGGATAAGTTACGCAGATTTTCGTAATAAGGCTTTATATCAGAATAATACTTGGGGATAAATAAGTTTCTATTTATCCAAAAAATTTTTTCCGAGCAGACTTTTTGCGAACGTTAGGATCGGTGGCAGCAATTGGGTCATTTAGCAAAAAATCTATCCTTGGACAAGTCTAATGGTTGAAAACAATTAGATCCATTTCTTTTCCAAACAATTCGAACTGAAAGGGATTCCTTTCCAAAAAAACAGCTCTAAATACGAAGTTTAGCGTCATCAATCTCCCGCCAACTCGGAATCCTACAATAGTGGGTGACTCGTCGGAGTCGCCACCAATTAAGGTCACGTTTCAGCTCCGTAAGCACCCTTATCACCCTTCAATCAAGTCCAAACGCTCCCTGAATCGATATTTTGGTGTAAATTGTTGAATAGACAGTAACTTTACATCATTTCGAAGGCGGATTAAGTGCTTACCTGTCAAATCTGAATTATTAAGTTGCACGTCGATCTACACTAAATTAAGCAAGTTTTAGTAACTTCTGAAGTTACTTGCTTTCGCGATGAAGACTTGACAAAAATAACTAAGTGACTTCTATTAATAACCTGTTCAGCCATAGAGAAGAATACTGTGGTTATAGTACAAAACTGCAGCGAAATAAATGTAGGGTTATGATTTGGACCGTTACATATGTACGTATGTTTGTATGTATATGGATATGTATGTAAGTACGTTAATCTGCCCCCTAATAGCTTCTAAAGGATATAAAAGGACATAAATTGTCTCTGCATCACCATGCTTGACTGGTAGAAAATACCTCAGGCATTAAGTCCGCATTTGTACAGTATTTTTTACTTGTGCATAAAGTTTTAATAAATATATAATATTGATGAACTAAAAATATTTGTTCGATTTTTCTCTGATGCCGTGTTGCGTATCAAACGAAAGGGCTTGATTAGGACAATTCTCACAATATACATATATAAGGTGTATCTATTCATACACGAAATATTTTAAGAGGTACACCTGTAGGTGGTAAAGAAGCTATAGCAGCAAACATAATTTTTTTATCTAAACGTTTTTGAATTTTCGTAATTATTATAATTTTAAAACTGCTTGAGACGTTTTGCATAAAACCTTTACTCCAAATTCTATGAATGGCCCGCCTGACACTGCGAGGGCGGCGACCAGACGGCACGAGCATGGCCGCAGTGTCTCGGGCCGTAAAAAATAAGAAGGAGCCAGTATTTCTTATGTGCGTCAAATAAATTATAAATATTAAATTTTGAAAAAAATATTAAAAAAAAAAATATTTTCATTGCAATAGCTTCTTTACCACCTGCAGGTGTACCTCTTAAAATATTTCGTGTATGAATAGATACACCTTATATTGTAAGCTAACTCCAAAAAACTTGAACTTGAACAAAAAGTAAATTACTAAACTAAAACCCGACTACAGAAAAATCCGTAGTCGTAATCTCCCTACCCTAACAATAAGCGATCATAAGCTTTTGGGCAAAGTGACAAAAAACCACCACAGCTTTCAGATGAGAATATTTGCTTGTTTAATACTTTTTAGAGTGTTTCAGCTGTCGGGTTTTCTTAAAATAAATATTTTTCGTAGTTGGTTTTAAAGTTCTATACCTTAAACGGACAAACGAAACCTTATACGATGACTTCGCTGTCCACACGTGTGTCCGTCTGACTAGACCGTTTTTCTCTGTAATATCAAATACGTAGTAGGTCTTGGGATAAAGTCATCCTATCTAACCGAAACCCTTAATTGTGCGTGGTTCGACACGCGCTTGGCCGGGTTTTTACCGTCTTCCTGCACGTATGTTAAACTTTAGCCCAATGTTGCCATGCTCAGTAAATACGCAGCAAATAGATCGGTATGCGGAAACAATATGAGTTTCTGTGACGGTATTATTCGATACGAAATAAAATCATATTTTGTATCTTTGTTTTTTATATTTTCCTTCAACTGATCAAGCTACCTACTGGCTTTTTGCCAGATCCGATTACCTATTGGGGCTTTTCTACTGCGATTACTCATCATCATCATCATAATTTTAGCAGTAAGCCGTCCACTGCTGGATATATGCCTCCCCCAATTTGGGGGACTTAGGCATAATCGCCACTCTTGGCAGGTGGGTTGGCGATCACAGTTTAGTGCCAAATTCATAGAGAACGCTGCTACCCATTCTCTAGTAAGTCCCTCAGTCGCCTTTTTGACGTTTCCATAAACCCCCTCGTTGGTCAAGTGGTTGCAAGCGCTATTTCTGAGCATGGTGGATGGATAGGGCAAAGTGTCATTGGGTTTTTTCCATCTGAGATTCCTCAGTAGCAGCCAAGGGCCTGGATTTTAGCCTCCCCTACTATAAAACGGGACTTTCAAACGTAACTGGTGAACTGTGGGGATCATCATATCATCATTATTCCAGCCAAAAGACGTCCACGGCTGGACACCCAATTTGGGGGGTTACCATAATCACCACGCTTGGCAGGCGGGTTGGCGATCGCAGTATAGCGGTGAAATGCATAGAGACCGCTGCTGCCCAAACTCTCGTAAGTCCCTTAGTCGCCTCTATTGTGGGTATACCTAATATGAATACACCACTGTGCAACCCGGGAAAACAAAGCATGATGTTATGTGACATACAGGTAATTCAACAAACGAAAGGCATCTTTCTAAGATTGCCATTAAATGTATTTGATTTTGATTTTTCGTCTCTTTGTAAGAGAGAAGAAAAATAGTATATTATAAAGAAACTAGTATTTGAAATGGACTTTAGACTGAACACAATAGGAATTTTATTACGTCGAATTTAGCTTTGAATAAGTGTTTATATTTAAAGACCGCACTATCGTATTAGGTTATAGCGGCGATAGTAATATGCACCATGTGAAAATTTCAACTGTGGACCTATTAAGCTCATGATATGCAGCCTGTTCACAGACAGACGGACGGACAACGTGGTCTCAGGAATAGGGTTCCGTTGGCACTCTTAGGGACTTTAAAAAGTAATTTAGAAACATAATAGTCCTTTAAATAAAAGGATCCAATAATTCCCCAACGCAATGTATGCCTAGATTGTTTCCTGGGCCACCATATCTCTGAAAACTCCCCGAGTTACATGGCTGTATAGATTCTGGCCTTTATTGTGGGTGGGAAATCATCAAATGACGTGTCCCGCTCTGGGTGAAGCGGCGTGTCAGAATTTTACTGACTAAAACCCACCCGTGTTCCTTCAGTTGCCTATATTAGGGCCATGATAACTCATTTGAACAAATCCGTGACTGTGGCAGGATAGATTCCGGACTGGCGGCCATGATGAAATTATAAAGGTACCATTTTTTTATGTATTGCACAAAGCTGATATACAATCACTCATGTAATATAAGAGTTAGAACATAATATTGCTGACTGCAACTACTAGATTATAGATTCTTGCTTATTTTATGTAAAGCACTTTCTATTAAAAATTAACTAACAAAATGTGAACTTGTCCAAAGAAAATGTAATAGCTTAAGAAAAAAATTTTATGTAAAAGATATACAAAAAAAATACAATTAAGAATAGCCATTGAAAAATATTTTTAGCTTTTCAGTTCTATTCACACCTGACCTAGATGTTTTTTCGTGTCTTGGAGCTAGGTCAATAGTGTATTTTATGTATTTTCATAACCCATAACTATAGCCCTAAGACCTTACTTGCAAAATATGAGTATTAAAATGTCTTTATAAAATTATTCTCTGTGAAGGCCGCTTCAATAGCTACACTATATTTTTGTATCAGCAATCTTTTTTCCCCATATAAATATACCGGATGACATTTTTTACCGTCTCGACCTTCATATGGTGTGTTGTGAAACTAGAATAGAACGCAGGAAGGCCTTCAGATTCATCGTAGGTGACCAAATGAGCGCGGTACGCGGACGGACGGGGATGCATGTACGGCTCATGCGCCTGCGAAAGATCAATGAGGCCGCCTATCGGCCGGCTTCAAAGGGTAAGACCACGCTACGAAATCATTGATACATGCCACGCATTGAGTAGGGTGCATATGATTTGAGTTTCGATAGATTTTAATTGATTTAATTTTTTATTTTTTTCCAAATTTCTGTTTCTGTTGTTATAGTATGAAAATGTTGCTTTAAATGTATAGTATTTATTGCTAGATCAATTTTATTACATGTTATTAAAAAATATAAAAAATAAAAATGTATATGCCAAAGGCTTCTACTCCGTTCACCTATAACACCCATTTTTTTTAAGACGTTATAAAATGTCACCCAGTATAATAGAGAAACTAGTTCTCCCAGTATTAAAATATACATACAAGTACAAAAACTAACACCTTTTCCCGTAGGGGTAGGCAGAATTTACAATAATGCCACCTGCTACGCTCCTTAGAAACTCCTTTCAAACGGTTTCACTTACCTTACCCCGTTTGTTGATGTATTTTTCTTCGTATACTCTCTTTCATACGTGCTCATGTATGAAGGAGAAAAAACGAAAAAAGAGTATCTAGGAAATGTTGATAGTGTGATATGCAATTATTTTGTTGACCCTAATTGCATAATGTAACGTTCCGTGTGGTACCAGGCGTAAAGAATAGCATTCTATTTGTTCCCGTGGGTGTTGTTAACCGCTACTAAGGGCTTTACTGAAGAATGGGCAGTAGCGTTTTCTATGCATTTTACCACCATACTGCGATCGCAAATCCGTCTGCCAGACGTGGCGATTATTATACAAACATGCTGTTTATTAGAATCAGCCTAAAATGTTCCACTGCTGGGAGAGAGAGTTGGCTGTATCCACCACGCGAACCCAGTCCGAGTTGGTAGATGTCACATGCCTTCGAATTATTTGTTCTAGAAACAAACCCGTTTTTAACTTTACACAAAATACCACGCATTGTACGCTGACAACAAGAACAATAACTAAAATTAAAATAATGTAGTTAACGATACCGAAACTAGAAACCATAAATATGAATATGTCCAGACAAGCACTTTCATCTCTATTGTATAAAAGCTACTTAATGTATCATGAAATTCGTAAAAGCATAATTATTTATAAGTTTAGTTGCATTGTTGAATTATTTGCTAGAGCACTCGCAATGCATGAAATATATGACTTATTCTTATACTGTCGTTCTTTTCATTGTGGCACTCTTTTCTTCAGGCTTTTGAATCAGAAAGGATATACTTTGACTGAAGAGAATTTCAAAGGGATGATGGATTCTCCCGCTGTCTTAAGTGCGTCCTCACAAATCATTTTTGTAACTTTCCTCTGCAGATAAATGTTAAAGCTTTTTCAGCGGTTGACAAATGGCATTCTTACTTAGGTAAAAAAGGTTTAAGAAGTGGGGAAGTATCTAAATATTAGAACGAAAAATAACTAGGTCAAAATAGTAAAAGGGTTGATTGTTACTGAAGGATGCCCTTCAGACTTTGTCCTACTTAAAGAACAGAGGTAAAGTTGGCCTAACCCATTTCAGTAGCAACATTCCATAGCATCTTTTTCTCAAAAAATTAAACATACAATGGCGTAAATCAATCCCCGAAATTGGACCGCGAGAATAAATCAATGTTCATATGGACCCTTCGTATAGATTTATTATATTTATGGATATCACCGACCCTTCACATGTCAGGAATAGACCCAGGGATGTATCAGTGAACCGTAATCCGACCTAGCTTGTATTCGGAGCTATTTGTCCGAGTTGTACTGAATCACTAAATCCTGAGTAAATTAAATTGTAGCATACATCCTTTTGAAAATCCTTGACGTAAGTGTTTTGTCACTTTATCAATGGTTATTTAAATAGTTTTAAAGCATTTCTTGCATTTCACAAGATATTTATTTAAAAAAAAAAATGGTTTTTTTATGACTCCGCGTCCTGAACAAATCGATCATCGCGCGAAAACACCATCGTCGCAAGAACTTGTCGCCAAGACCACGCGTTCCAGTTCACCTAATAAATGTAGCATGATGTTTATTAATAAATAAAACGATCACGTATTCTCGAGATGATTGCTTTACGTCAGTACGCGGCCTTAAGAGGGAAGCGCTAATTAGCCCGCGCAATTAAATTTTCTTACGTTTGAAGGTCCCTGTGGTTGTATTTCGTGAAATGCCGCTTACGCTTTTCATATTATCTTCAAACAATAACAATGCTTAAGTTAACATAACATTCTCCGAAAAACATTGATTAGTGAAATTACAGAGAAAGTTCAACACAAACCCAACAAAATGTTTAACAACTTGTTTATTCATCATTAAGCACAAATTCGCTTTTATCAAGATTTAACATAGCCTAACAAAAATGCCGATAAAGGGAAACAAAAGAGGCTCAGTAGGTAAACAAAACAATGCTCAACGATTTTATAATACAGGCTGTAACACAAATCGGTGTCCTACAAATACAGAAAACTTTTTTCATAAAGAAATTAATGCTTTTATGAAAACATAAAAGGTCCGCTCGTAATTTACACGAAATAATATAAAACTGACGAACAGTGTTCAATTAGGTCACTCGGCCTATTTTCTGTAATGTGGGCGTCCCGTTTCCTCAACCTATTTTGAATTCTTCCAGGTTGTGTATTTTTCACAGTAAGACTCAATACGTCAAGCTCAGGTTACGTAAAGTTTATTTCCAAGTTTTGTAAACAAAATATGGAATTTCAACTGAATTTTTCTTTAGCCTTGTTTCATCGATGGCCTACATCAACCGAATAAAAATATTTGTAAGTTTTCAGGGACGTAAAAAATGGACTAAGCCGGGGTTAGACATATATGAATATGTCAATCAACTCGGTATATCGTGTAGTGCACTAGCACTGCTGGACATACGACTCTCCCCGGCTGCGCCACAACACCCTATCCTCCGCATGTACCAGTCACTTACTTAAGGTTTTCGATCCTGGGGGGCACTCCAGGACTTGTCTGCCCTACTGGTCATCAGCCCTTCAACATACGTATGTGGCCATGTGGCCAGCCCACTGCCACTTCAGTTTGCTTACTCAGCAAGCTATGTCCGTAGCTCTGGATATTTTCATTTCTGATTTCATCCTTGACACTTCGAGCTTATTTCGGCTCCATAGCGTGCTGATCGACCTTGTATTTGTGTACTAGCCTTACAGTCAGTGTCCACGTTTCGGAACCGTATGACATAACGAGCAGAACGCACTGTTTCAAAACCTTGATCTTAAACATTCCTATCCCACAGTGTTTAGTACTATATCTTTATATCAAATTCCACCGAAATCTGTTGATTTTTTATTTATTCCTAGTCTCCACTTTGTATTAGAAATGATAAACGACTACCTAGGGTCTGCAAGCGCTTCTGTTGAGGATGAGGTCCTAAGCACGACTCTCCGGTTTGGTAAAGCGTTATTGAACTTTTTCCAACTGCAATTTCTTACTAGAAGCCCGGAGTCTTGATTGGTGCCCGGCAATAGGGTCGACCCTTACAATACGGGATTTAAACATAACTGGCAAAATGTGTTTTTTTTTTACTATAAGTACAGCTCTGCCTAACCCTTTGGGGAATACAGGCGATGTTGTGTTTAAATAAAGGAACTACAAACAAGTAAATTATATTCCGACCTAATATCCAAGAAACATCAAAACCCCACCCCACAAACCTGTAGTTTATCACCTTTCGTGAACCCGTTCTCACATTGTTCGACTAGCATCCTAAACATAGGTTAGCTCTTAGCTGCAACTAAGTTACGTAATATCACGGAGCTTGGAACTTTAACTAAGTTTTACCCTCCGTGAAACTTCGTCTAATACATTAACAGGGTTAATACCACCTGCGAGGTTTATTAATAGGTTTATTCTAACTTTAAGCATGAAGCAATTTGTTAACCTGCACCCTAATTGCGAAACGCACAATTTATCAGAATCTGAATGGGATTGAAGATTATATCTAAACCATTGCGTCATTTGTTCGAATAAATTGTCGGCTCAGCAACGTAAATAACGCAATGAATGTTGTTTAACTATGAATATTAAACCAATTCGCACCGATAAAAAGTTCCGCAACTACCCCTCTGGTGTACTCATCAGGTTTATCTTCTATCCTATAATGCAGTTCTTTCTTTATCTTTCTTCGATTTCTATACGTTTGTTTGTTTTCTATATTTCTATGATGGTGATAAGTTTTTGATCATCCTATGCGAGTTAAAATAGATACAATACATTCTCATAATAAGTAAGAACTTACTATCCATTAGATATAAATTATGGAATTTCTTTCTTTCTTTAGTGAGAACGAATGATCTTTCGCTAAACACTCAGCATTGGCGGCGGTGACCTCTCGCGTCCGGCCCTGGTGCAAGCCAAGGTACGGGGCGAGAAGGAATGGGAAGCCGTCACCTCCTTCTGCGAAGCAGTAATTCTCGCGAACGAGGAGGCGGGACGCGTGAGGGAGTGGCAGTCTCTGCGCCCTCACGTCCCTAGCCGCCGCAGGAGGAGACGCCCCGGGCGTCGGGAGTCCATAGCGGACTCCCGGCCACCGTAGGCACGAGCTTGCGGGCGGCGAGCAATGGGTAGGTGAGCAATGGGTGGTGAGTCTGACATGCCCTCCCGCTCCGCCCAGAGCAGGAGAAGTCATTTGATGATTTCCCATCCAAAAAAAACACTCAACATTACTTTTATAAAAATGTACGTTAGACACCATTAACCCATTAAAGATATCACTTTGCTCCTCAAAAAAGTTAACTACAAGGATGAAAAAAACCTTGAGATTTCTCGTTAATAATTCACAGACACATCCAAGATAAAGTTAAGTTAAGTTCTTCAGTGTCTGTGAACCCGCAAAATAATCCATCCACTAAGAGATTAAAAAGAAAAAAGACACAGACGATTAGGTACACAATACATCTTGCCAAGGATACACATTAAAATTGATATATTATGTTCTCTTTTCTGCATCGTAAGAGATATGAAGAAAATATTGATGACTTTAGCCATTACTGCTTACTATGCGTAACAAAATAAACAACGTATCTACTGATACGTAGCTCCTTTTACCTAGGGAAGTCTGAAGTTACACGCCATTAATTCTTTTGGAAGGTAACATAACAGCAGCTCTAATGACTGAAGAATGGTGCCACAGAGCAACTATATCTGAGAACTTCAAACATGGAATCGGCGACAATAACAGACTCTGGCATGTTTTCCGAAGCTAGCGTCGACAGCTTCTATGCAACTATGCGTTGGCGTAGCGCGTCGATGTGGCAGCCCCAACAGCGTACTGATAACGAAAGTGGACAGGCTCAACTGTCCCTACATTATACGCTGCACACTCTATCACGACATCTACAGTTATCATTCATGAACGTAAGTGTTGTAAGAACGTTTTTTTTTTTTTTGTTTTATTTATCTGAATATTTTGTGGGATAGTGCAAACAATAGAGTAAAATAAACTACTCGCTCGAGTAATAACTCTCACGATGGACAACTGCAAATAAATTAAATTAGGCTGTGGTCAAACTAAAGCGGTGTATTCACTGTCTTCGCAAAGATTCCGTGACCCTCCTCAATAGGATGAGAAGTGACTGCAATTTTCAACGAAGATTATATGTTCAAAAAGATTCTGATACCTGACACCTATCATTGCGACAATTCAAGCAACTAATAAAGCTCAAATTTACAAGACTTGTACGCGTTTATATGAAACATACGGATTTCTAGAACGCATTCTCTCGAGGGCTGGAATGTAGTGGAAAGCTACCCACCGGTTCTATAGCATAGACATATATGTACACAGATTTCTTTCTCTACCGTAGTATTATGTTCCTGATTGTAGAGAACCACATTCTTTAAAGCACTTCTCTTTGTTAGCTTCGTAATATTTTGTTACGTTCGTTTGCCTAGTGGTTCAAGCGCTTCTGCTGGGCTTAAGGTCCAGTGTTCGATTTCCAGGTCGGCCAAAGTGTTATTGGGTTTTTCTAACTGAAATTTTTCAGTACCGGCCCGGAATGTAGATTTGTGCCCAGTTTCTGGAAATAGGCTAGCCCCCTATTAAATGGGATTTAAAAACATAACTGGCGAAATGTGGGTGTACTATCAGTGCACCTCTACCCATCTCTTCTGGCAAACAAGGCATGATATTATGTATTATGGGATGACCAATTTTAATATCTTTCTTTCATCTCATTATTTACTAAATATCTTCCTAGAGACTTTCCATTCGGTCTATAACTTGCTTGTTCGCACTTTCAATTGAACCCTAGCCAAACCTGACAATATTTTTGAGTTACGTATTCTTAGTCTCTGCAGATACAGTGAAAACCCAGCTTAAAAACCTCTAAATACGCAGAGATACGCAAGTAGGTTGCACAGTTCGGCAACCCTTATATCCCTTTAGACGCGCTCTAGTTCGTCCCTTATATATGGTTGTCCGAAAACGTCCATCTTTCGGATACGGATAATCAATTAACGGTGCAGGGTAATCAATATAAGAGACGGATTCACTGGATTACATGACATGAAAGGACTATTGGATTGATCTATTACTGGCCATCACGTAGGTATTATAGCAAGATTTTCGTTTAGAACTAAAACGTTTGCTTTTCAGTTGTTTGAATAATTGGTTTTATTTTTACCTAAGCTATTTCAAATATGCGTTGCTTTACTGTTGATAGTATGTATATTCTATTTGAGTTACGCAATAGAACTTATAGATCATCATTACTTCAGCCGAAAGATGTCCACTGCTGGACCTAAGCCTCCCCCAATATGGGGAGGTTTGCCATAATCGCCACGCTTGGTAGACGGGTTGGCGATCGCAGTATGCTGGTAAAGTGAATAGAGAACGCTGCTACCCATTCTCTTGTAAATCCTTTAGTCGCCTTGTACGCTGCCAGACTAGACCTCACAATACGATTTCAAATGCGCAGTGGAAGTGTGATAATCGTGGGGCTCTAGAGACAAGAGTGGCGAGCGATACTAGTCCGCCGTACGCGGAGCAGACAATCAAATCAAACACTTACAATACAACAAAAGAACTTACCTGTTGGTTGAAGGACACTGCTCTGGTGCCTACCTGGAGTTATGTATCTAAGTGAGTGTATATGTATCGTGTAGTAACGTGTAAGTGGGTTTTCCAGAACACCAGGCCGCTGCAACTCGCCAGAGATTCACTCCAACATGCGGTTCAAACACTTAACCTCCAAACTATTTCAACAAGATATGTCCAAAACCCGTGTTATTACGTCAAATTAGGGGTTATTTACAATCACTACAATTGGGTCATGACAGATTGTCCACAAAACGACCGGGGTAAGGGATAACTTTCCAAAAGATCGCGAGATACAACCGGCGACGTGTTCCCTGTCTTCCCACCAAATTCCAAGAGAAGTGTCAACGTCAAATACTGTCAAGTCAGATGTCACTTCGTTACACGCGCATTCCGTTATGCGCACAGATAATAAACGGGACAGAACACGCCTCTTACGACACCCATGGGAAGCAATGGGATGGTGCTATTCTTTACGTCCGGCACTACACGGAACTTATAGATAGTGAAATAAAAATAAAAATATTTATAAACACATAACTGAAAATAAAATATTTTCTTCAAAACTTTGGTTATGTGGGAAGTCTTCTTTTTATCTCAACTTCTCAAGACAGACCAATAAGTAGGTACCGACATCTAACCATCTCACACAATATTTTGAAGGAAACAAAGACATATTTAATCACGGAATTGAGCACGACCCTAATGTTCCTACAAACACTGACTAGACGCCAAAAGGAAACGGGGATATTTCAATAACCTTTTCAAGAAAATTTTTCATTGTTGCGAAGGTGGCAAGAAATTATCGACTAAATGAAAAGCAGTATTGTCGGTAAACAAAACAATGTTTGTATTATGTTTTGGGGAGATGTTTTAGTCAAAGATTTAAATGGCTAGATTTGCCCTCACCCCACTTAGCACGCGAAAAAGTGTCCATACAGTTCTCAGTTTCGAAAATTATTCGCGTGAAAACAACTGAGCCGACATTGAGTATCCTG
This sequence comes from Aporophyla lueneburgensis, assembly GCA_932294355.1. Taxonomy (NCBI): domain Eukaryota; kingdom Metazoa; phylum Arthropoda; class Insecta; order Lepidoptera; family Noctuidae; genus Aporophyla; species Aporophyla lueneburgensis. The sequence continues at coordinate 19,161,786 of OW028745.1, read as the reverse complement.
CCAGCAGCCTCATGATGACAATGTCAAATCACTGCGTCAATTGTGTCAAAACAGAACAGAAACGCTATCTTTCGACGCGGTAGGACGAATCTAACGATATAAATCTTTCGTTATAATATTATACAGGGTTAACTGTGTGGTTGTCTTACAATTTTCTTTGAGAATAGATTATCTATTGCCATTTGTGCCAATCACGTTGTATTGCACAAACAACAGGGAGGTGGCTGTGCCTTGTTTATGTAACACGCCAGTCAATAATAGTTTGTATAACGATACAATATAGATGCTCGACTAGAAACCTTACATGGTGCGTTAAATTTTATATCGCGGGTTGTAAGCCCATAAAACGACTATGTACCTTGTTGTTAACTTGTACCATTTCTATGTAGATAGATTTCGAAAAAACCGAACAAGGAGTCGAAAACAATAACGAAAAAAAGAAAGAAAATTTGTTTGTTGCGACAGAAACATAATATGCATTTGAAAAATATATTTTAAATCCAATAAATGATAATTAGGAAGGTTGCCTGGAAGAGATCGCAGAAAGCGATAAGGCCGCCCATTGTATGTTTTTTTTTTTAAAATATCCTTGTTGTAATGTATTTTCTGGTGTACAATAAATCATATATAAATAAATAAATAAATAAATTAGTACCTACCTAAAATATGACAAAAAGAGAACACGAAAAATTATGGTTGAATGATGTTAGGTGTCTTTAGGTCTGTATTTTAATTGTTTACAACCGACTTCCGAAATTAAGTATTTTTCAGTTTGTAGTGTTTTGTCTACGGAAGTTAGGTGGTTTTTTTTTTTTTGATTAAGGTTTATTATTCACTTTTTAGTTATGGTACTTACCAAACACCAATTCCTATACCACTACTTGCTTTGTAAGCAACAGTGACAGGAAGCAGAAGAATTACATTTAGATATACCTACAAAGTGGATTAAAAACATGTTCTTGAGGCTAACGCCAAAAAAAACTTAAGCAAAGTAAAAAAAATCTACACGAGATCACCACTGAAAAAATAATTTTCCAAATCGATTCACAATCGCTGGAGATACCGCGGTAGATATTGTATAAAAAAAGCTTGCAGACGAATTGAGAACTTTATCCTTTTTGAAGATGGTCAAAGCCATATAAGAAAGAGAACACGAAAGATTAAGATTAACCAGTCCGTAGACTGATAGACAAAAAGATTGACGAAGATGTTTATGTATGAAACCCTAACATCAGTAATGTTTTAATTTAAGCAAAGAATTGTAGTACTTAGACATTTACGGCAGCCACAGTCAAGATGGGAACGGTCATAATTACTTGTCTTTGTAGAAGGCCATAAAAGATAATTACATTTAGTTTTTAAAGGATGTTACTACCCACTGCCCATCTTAACATAATCCCTTAGTCCTCTTTTACGACATCCGCTAGGAATTTCATAGGGGGCTAATATACCATGTTCTATGAGAGTGGTTGTTAGAGTTACTCACATAATGAACTTCCTTTTAGCCATCATACTCTTATGTAGAGTACCTAAAGCTAGCTGAATTTTTTCATTGATAGATAAAATGATAAATCGTTTATATGGTGCACACAAAAGACATAGCACAACATACAAAAGTATGATGAAATAATAACTAAATACATGAATATTGGGAAATAGCTAAGTAGGTACGAGGTGCAAAATATACAAAAAAAAGAAGAAAATTAGACCTAGGTAATGACACTTTGGCTACGAAACACTTCACCACTTTATCACCATACGCATACTCATCTTATGATTTCACCTTGATTAATTAAAGAAAGTTACTTTACAATCGCAATAGGAATAATAGTCGTTTTTTAATTGTTCACAGATAGACAGGTAATTTCTGGAAATGTTGTTAAAATTTCTGTTTTATACCTAATTGTGGCTATGGGGAAATCAGCCACGAAAAATGTAAGAAATCGTAGCCTAATTTCATAAACTTTTTGAATTTCCCATTGGTAAAAATATAATCAAACTTTGGCCAATTGGCTTACAGTAATAGGTTAAGAAATCAAGAAACATGAAATAATTTTTCAAAGAGATTATTTTCACCGGAAGGCAAAAGATTTACAAGAAATAAATAGCAAGTCAAGCATAAAAACTCCTAAAAGTTATCTGAGTATAAAAGTAATAAATAACAATTTCTTATAAGCTGTTAGTACACTTGCCGAGTTGTAATGTCTCGTAACTTCGCATGTAACTTGGTATTGTAAGTACTTTAGTTCAACAACAAACATATTCATTTTCCACTTTGTAACTACCAACTATTTGTTACATTGGCAAAATTATTTATGTATGGGGAAATACTGGAATAAATACTACTTAGTCGGCGGTCATACGGACGTAATAAAATCGCGACTGGGTTTTTTCGTGCACTGCATTTTTAACTTTTTATATCAAACTTAGCATAGAGAATCCTGCAGAGTGCATCTCAGTGCATCAAAAATTGAACTTTGTTTTACTGTACAATTTTCATCGTGGGCTAAGTCTTTGCAGGTAGGTGTGATTATTATGATAAATAGTAGGTACAATAATAATATTCTCAAAATTCATCAAAACGATTTAGACTTCAGACGTCAGTAGGCCACAATTAGAGAGGCAGTTCTTGTATTTTTAAGAACGTTCACAATCCGATCTCAGTCTCAGTCTGTCAAAAATAACTCTAGTTTCCATACATTTTTGACAGTTTTAACGTTTTTAATTACGAGAATTTGCCATTGATACTATCACGATTGTAAGTACTTTCACTAAAAGTAGCCTACCTAAAAACCCAATGGCTTGGCAGGTGATCATGGCAAGAGACCGGACGGCATTCATGGAAGGCCCTTAGTGTAGGATGCAACGTGTGTCGATACTCTTACGCCATCCCATCTTCCTGGCTCGGCGTGCTGTGCTGGCGCTGCAGCTGCGGCTGGGAAAACTTTAAGCTGCGTAGTGGGTGCATTGTATACCAGTCGACAGTGATGCAGATGAATTTTTAACCGACTTCAAAAAAAGGAGGAGGATATCAATTCGACTGTATTTTTTTTTGTTCTTTTTTTTGGACGCTGTTTTCGTTAGTGATAAATTTTTGTTAACGTTTTCTATTAATTAATTAGTTATAAGTTGTTATTTACCTACATCATAATCTATCTATAATAAAAAAGCACACCATACCAATGTAATTCATATTTTTTCCGTATTCTCAATAAAAGTTCAATAATTTTCGCGACAAAAAAGTCATCCATTACCACGAATCTGCGCAGTTTCATTCGTGAACTTAGTTCTATCACTGATCCAATCACACGTAAATCTATATGTGAGCCCGTCCATACCAATTTATTACCTGACGCCGGTTCGCAAGTACTGAAAAAGAGCATTAGCTTCAACGTAGAGACAAGGAGTACATAGAAAACAGATATCGAGGTTAGAAACATCAAGCATCGCGCTGTTCACTTTTACACGGTGACTGCTCATTTGGGCGAGTTTTCAAACAAGTAACTGCGTCATAAGGAACATATCTGCGCCATATGCATTATTTTTGTGGTCGAGACTACACCGATGTGAAAGCCACCTAATATTATTGCTACGAGCAAGGTTTTGGGGTAAATAAATTATACCAATTTACACGAAGAACACGGTATATTATTCAAATAACCACAAACACGAAAACCAGATTTTTTTATCAGAATCACTTGTCTCTTACTACTCGTAAGTAGTTCAGTGTTTCGCATTTGTATGTACAAACGCCACCAGGTCAAGCTACCCGAAACTGTCAATTTTTCCCAATGAACCTTGAACCTAATGCTCTAGAAATAAAGTCGAAAATCTATCAAATAAATCTGACAGATTGTAGTAGCTTGATGTGTTGGCGTCTGTACTAGTGTTGCAAAGGACTCGAGTCCTCGAGTCGTAATTTTAAAGACTCGACTCAATTATGCAAGACTCAGTGTGCTCAAAAGGCTCGGAGCCTAGACTCAAGCCGAGCCCGAGTCATTTAACAGCCACTCTAGTCGTAAGAAGGACTCGAGTCTTAAAATGAACTCGAGTCGTAAAATGAACTCGAGTCTTGTAACTCATCATTCGAAAAAAGTCGAGTAACTCGTCAGATTTTATTGTACACATAGTTACATCATAACCACTAATTTGAACTTATTGCCTTCTATTCGAGTCTTTTCGAATGATGAGCTACAATTCTCGTCTTCATGCTCCGATTTTTTCTTTGAGATTCGGGTTAATTTTAAGACTCTAGTCCTTTTGACTCGAGCCCTTTTGCAGACTCGAGCCCTTTCTAAGACTTGAGTCCTTTTTAAGACTCGAGTACTTGACTCTAGACTCCGAGCCTTTTGCGCACACTGAGCCTTGCATAATTAAGTCGAGTCTTTAAAATTACGACTCGAGGACTCGAGTCCTTTGCAACACTAGTATGTACTGACTCATAGTGTCGCTCTATTTGTATGATGAATTTAAACTTCTAGATAATCCGTCAATATTCGACTACTTATGCAAGTATAATGTTGATGGATACGTTTTTAGACAGTTCTCGTATTTTATTCCAACATTTCCGGGTAGTTCCGTGTACTTCAGCTACTCGATAAAGTCCATGGTGTCTTGTTTCAACACACATGAAAAACAGAGACTCTCTGTGTGTATTATTTTATCTTTATAATATTATTGCTTACAATAATATTATAAAGATAAAATAATAAGGAGTTTGTATGTAGGGGTACACTTCAGAACTACTCATCCGATTCCAAAAAATTCTCACGAAACCTATTGCTACGTGATTGTGTGGAGCTCATACATGTACCTATTCATGTTGGTCTATTGTGAAACTACGCACTAATTGGAACGTAAAAATTAGTTCTTCAAAAAATGAACATATAGACGCTAAATCTTTTAACCAAAACGATATCGGCTGCCAGGGCCATTGGAAAAGGATCCGATAAATATTTTATCCCCAATTGATCAAATTAACGAGTCTAATATAAAAGGCCAGTGGGAACCGCAATTATCTTATTCATAACGTCGGTAATTATAATTAATATTATGTATTACGGATAATTAAATGAACTCATATTATTTTACGTGTTAAAATATTTGTACCCACTTACAATTTACTCAACACGATAACGTAATCGTGGAGCAAAAAATAGGGACTTGCAGCTAAGAAATAACAGCCGCGCGGGTCTATGCATCAGGTTAAGCTACGCTTACCGCGATTCGTCCGTGGATGGGTGACCATCTTTACATAACAATACCCATTCTATGCCTCGGAAAGCAGTTTATGCGTTCGGTCCCGGCTGACAGATCTAGATCCTTGCCAGTCTTTACGAGTCTTCAGAAGCCCGAAAGTCTGACAACTTGTCTTACCACGTGGTATCGGGTACCTAGTTACTGGATTCTGGACGTTAGATAGGCATTCGGTACATGTAAAATACTGGTACTCAGCTAGTAGCAGATGAGGATATGGTAATTAATTGAAATTGTTATTTAACAATGCCATTAATATTGAGTTTAAATCGCAAACACAGTTTTATTAACTAGTTCGCTTGGTACCTATAACAAACTTTACGAAACAAAGGTGATATTATATTATTATTCTGATGAGTAGAATAGAACCACACCACCACAAAAGCTCCAAAAAGTCAAAAGTCAAAGCATTTATTTTAAACAGACACATTGAAGGAGCTTTTGAACTTCAACATATACATTACAATATAATTGTATCTAGTCATCAGGTATAAGGTAGTTTACTGATGGAGAAATGGGTAAAAAAAACTGCACCGTTACTCTTTTAAAATGTTTTACAAGATTTTGTATACATTAATTATACAAAGACTATCATAATATCTCCTTGGATGAGTCTATAATTTAGGCTCACGGACAAGCTAGTGAAGTGAAGTGTTACTAACATAGTTTAAGGTACTATTATTAACACAAGTTTTTGTATAATACCTATGTATGTTAGTTTGTAAGGTATATATCTATGGGTTATGTAACCTGAAAATAAATGTTTTATTATTATTTATTCATTTTCTAACATATTAGTTATATTTTTAAATATTTTAACAAAAATCTAAAAAAAAAAACATTTAAAAATATAAAAAATAGTGACCCATCGGCATCGGGAACAGGGTCCAAGCTGCCGGTGGTCAGGGCTCTAGAGAGAGGAACCTCCTGACTATGCGTGCCGTGTCCAGGAGTACTGCCTTCTGAATCAAGCCAGCCGTCCAATGAGATCCAGCCGTGTAATGAGAGCCTCCTGAGGTGTTGGTTGAGGCTCTTCGCTATTAGGCCATTTACTGTAACGATTATCGGTACAATGATTGCAGAGTCCACTTCCCACATGTCGACAACCTCGTGTGCTAAGTCAAGATACTTGATTTTTTTATCTTGCTCAGCTTTCACGAGATTCTCGTCATGAGGGACAGCGATATCAACAATCATTGCACGACGCTCTCGTCGATCTATCACCACAATATCAGGCTTATTGGCTACAATAGTCCTGTCTGTGATGATAGATCGATCCCAGTACAATGTGGCGTGACCATTCTCGAGAACTGGGTCGGGCACATACCTGTAGTATGGTACTTCAGATTCCACAAGGTTGTATTGCAAAGCAAGTTGCTGGTGGATGATCCTAGCTACCAAATTGTGTCTGTGCAAGTACTCGCCGTTAGCAAGACGAGAACAACCGGAAACAATATGTCGGATGGATTCACCGGGACGGTGGCATGCCCGACAGATGTCAACCGTACCGTCCTTAACAATGTATTTCCGATAATTATTCGTCATGATAACTTCATCCATAATCGCACAGACAAAACCTTCGGTTTCCCCAAAGAGGTCACCGAAACGCAGCCAGGATACGGACGCCAGAAAGTCTACATCAGGCCCATGGAGAGCCCGGAAAAAGCGACCGTGAAGCTCTTTGCTTTGCCATACTTCCTTACGATCCTTAGTATCTAATACTGCAGGTTTGCGCCAGTTCTCGTTCGCCAAGGAGAGCGGGGTGAGGCCCTTGTCCACTGCAACCACATCTCGGTGCATCGCCACGTCAGATTAAAGGAAATATTCCCTGAGACTGCAGATCTCGCGGTTGTGGAGGGTTTTAGCGTTTAAGAAACCTCGACCCCCACACTTCCGCGGGATGTACAGTCTCATCACTGATGACCGTGGGTGATGCATCCGATCTGCCGTCAGCAATGTACGGACCTTCCTATCCAGAGCGTCTAGTTCCGTTTGAGTCCATTTGAGTATGCCGAAAGAATACATCCAAACCGGCATGACCCAATCGTTGAAGGCACGCACCTTGTTGCCGCCTGATAAAAGACTAATAAATACTTTTTTCAAGCGGCCAAAGAAGCGTTCCGTCAGCGATTGTTTCATGTCGGTAGCATTGATGCCTAATGCTTCCGACATACCCAAATATTTGTAGGTTTCGGTTGAGGAGAGGGATCTAAGGTGTATAGAATCCGTAAGTTCGGTTCCCACGGATTCTACAATCCCCCCTCGCTTTACATGCATGACTACACATTTGTCCACACCAAATTCCATCCTGATGGCACTACTGAATGTTTCTGTTACCTTCAGTAGCTCCATCAGTCGCAAATTGTTGGGGGCAAAGAGTTTCAGATCATCCATGTAAAGGAGGTGTGATATCACCTGACCACCTCTTCTCAATCGATAGCCTAGACCTGAATCCTCCAGCAGTGTGCTTAGAGGATTCAAGGCTAAGCAAAACCAAAGCGGACTCAAACTGTCACCCTGAAATATTCCTCGCTCAATCCTGATCGGTTCATTGATCTGCTGGATTTGTGGACATCCTGGATAGAGAAGAACCGTCCTCCACTGCCTCATACACGACATCAAGAAGGTGCGTAGAGTTGCATCTATTTTGTACAATTCCAGCACCCTCATGAGCCATGTATGTGGCACGGAGTCATAGGCCTTCTTATAATCTATCCAACATGTCGACAAATCCTTCCGAGATCTACGAACCTGTTGGCTTATGGCCATGTCTATAAGGAGCAGCTCCTTAGTACCACGGGACCCATTCTTACATCCATTCTGAGACACCGACATGATAGCATTATTTTCAACATGGTGCGATATTTTTGCTCTAAGAATGGATGTAAGAACTTTATAGACCGTCGGTAAACAAGTTATTGGTCTATAATTTTTAGGTTCCGCAGTACTACCCGATTTATGAAGAAGGTGGGTAACTCCTGTGGTAAAGAACAGTGGTAGCAACCCAGTCTCTAAAGATGACTGGAATTGTGAGGCTAAGCAGGCATGTGACCTTTGTAGCCATTTGATCCAAAAATTGTGCAGTCCGTCCGGTCCTGGGGATTTCCAGTTAGGCAACGGACGGACTGCACGGGCCACATCCAGAGGGCTGATGATAATAGCCTCCATGTTTGGTATTGACTCACATGCCTGCTCAACAACACGCATCCAGTGTCCTTCAGTGTGACTGACGGGCACCGACCAAATGCTTCGCCAAAAAGCACTCATGTCGTTATTATTTGGTAGACACGCGTCAGTCACACCTTGAGTTGGGTTGGGCCGCTCCCAGGCTCTGTACACCCACCTTTCATCGGTCTGGAACATGCGGTTCTGAGTGAACCGGTCCACTCTTCGCTTATACCGACGGATACGGTTTGCCCATGCATAAACTTTCTGCTTCAGGAAGTCGATGCGCTCTGTGACACGGGATACATATTCTCGGAGACTTATACTAGTTCCCGAGAACGCCCGCTTCACAAAGCGCATCACTCTTGGGCGTGTATTGCCCTCCCTGAAGCAGATGAGCTTCGCGATGAGCACCCTGGTCTCATTAATACGACGCTCAATCCTGCATTGCCAGGCTGGTGCGACAGGTTTTAGTCGTACAGCTCGATCAATGTTTGGGAATTTGACTCGAGCTATACGACAAGCCGCAACAGCCGTGCAATACAAGATTGAGTGTGTATCGCAAAGGTCTGCACTGCTGTCAATAAAATTTGGCAGCAGCGCATCCAGGGCGCACACTAGTGCTCTGTTTTTTTTATTCATGGGCAAACGTGGTAGCCGTGGTCTAAGGTCTGGTGATATGAACCGGTACTCACGGATCGCATCCTCCAGAATGCTCCTTATGTCCACATTGCACACGATATCTGCTGAAATAGCCCTGGCTTCCTCCTCCTCATCATGCTGGTTTGCCTGCAGCAGAATATCGGCAGGCGCATGCATGACATTCTGGGATGGGGGAGGGTTACTAGCAGGACTATTCTGCATTTCCAAGCGCAGCCGATCAAGTGTAGCGTCATCCAATCTATGATTGTGTTGAATGACGCGCACCTGATCCGACAATCGTTGGAGCGAGACGTTGACGGCTGGTTCAAGTACCTGAAACAGAGAGAGCATCCGAACTCGGTACGCTGTCAGGTTAATTCCTCCCTCTGTAGCCCCATAATATGCGCGCATCACATTTTCATTTATGGACTGGGTCCATCGCATAAGCGACACATTTCCACCGGCAGCGGGGACCTTGCTCGAGGCCTGTTGGCTTCGAGGTCCCAAGCTCGCTGGTGGCCGTCCTCTTCCTCGCCGCCGTTGTGGTGTTGGTGATGACGGTGGGGAGAAAAACTCGTCGCTCGAGCTCGACGCAACTGCAGCGACCGGTGACACGACGCTCACGGTTGAGGCGCGTCCCGGCGGCTGCGAGGCGGAGCTGAGCGACGAGTCCGGAGATGGTGGGTGTGCCTGTCGTCTTGTCCTGGCTCTGGTCTGCATGTTTTACACACATTTTCACGTTCTATAAGTTCATTCGTTCAGTTAGTGTTTTATTGTTTTGTATGGGTTTACGGTATATTCTTTTGGAGATTTTCATTTTAATTTTTTAATTTATATTGTTGTTGGATTTTATGTATATGTATACTATTAATCCAGACTGTAATTTTATATTTATTCAATGTAAAAAATGTAGAAAGTAAATTTTTCGTTGTGACATTGACAGATGCCAGAGACTATTATTATTATTGTGAGTGTTATTTTTTCACAGCTCTCAGGCTGGTGTCTACTGCATTTACGGGCCAATGCCAAGTAAATGCAGCGTGTGGTGTGTATTTACGATGAGGGTGTGTTTTCTTCTTCTAACTGTATGAACTTCCTAACTATTCTGCAGGTGTTTAATATAGCAGCTTTCTGTAGATTAATATAAACTGATTCTTCTAAATCTATTAATTTTAGGCTACGGAGAAGATGGTTGGGGATAACGCCTGTCGTGGAGAGAACTATAGGGATAACATATACTTTGTCTTGTCTCCAGATTCTTTTAACTTCTTCTTTAAGGTCAGCATATTTACTTATTTTCTCAGATATGGTTTTTTGTAGGTTATGGGTGTTGAGAACTGCAATGTCTATGAGGTAAGTGGTTTTACTTATTTTGTCCTGTAGGGTTATGTCTGGTCTATTATAGTGGATAGTCTTATCTGTAAGTATGGCGCGATCGTAGTACATTTTGTGTGTATCATTTTCGAGGATGGTTTGTGGCGTGTACTTATAGTAAGGAGTGTTAGTATTTTGTATGAGACTGTGTTTGAGTGCTAGTTTTTGATGGATGATGTTTGCAACTTGGTTGTGTCTGTGAGTGTAGTCTGTCTGTGTGAGGCATATGCATGCTCCTGTAATGTATTGTATAGTTTCTGATTGAATGTGGCATCTGCGGCATTTGTCATTTGTGATAGTAGGGTCTTTAATTATAAATTTTCTATAGTTTTTGGTGTTGATGATTTGATCTTGTATAGCTATGACAAAGCCTTCTGTTTCAGGGAACAGATTTCCTATTTTAAGCCACTTGTTTGATGCTAATTTGTTTATGTGGGACTGTTCTAGGTCATGCGGGTGTCTACCGTGAAGAACTTTCTTCTTCCAGTTTTCAATTTTTTGGTTTTGCGGGTCAGTTAAGTTTATGTCTTGTGTAGTTTGTTCATTTAAGTTAAGCGGGGTGTGATTCGAATCATTTAAGGCAATAGTTTTGTGTATGTTACTTGTGCGAGATTTTGTGTAGAAAAATGTTTTTAGCCTAGTGATTTGTTTCTGCCAAAGGTGATGTAAGTCGATTAGGCCTCTCCCTCCATTCTGTCTTTTGATAGTGAGTCGTTCAATCGCAGATTTAGGATGTAGGTTGTTATGTTTTGTGAGTGTTGTGCGTGTGGTTCTTACTAACTGTTCGATATCAGTTTTTGTCCATTTGATTACTCCGAATGAGTAGGTCAAGATTGGTATGGCAAAAGTGTTCAAGGCTTTTATTAGAAGCTTTCCAGACAATTGTGTTTTGCAAATTGTGTTAATTCTTCTACGATATTCTGTATTTAGTGTTTGTTTAATTGCTGCGTGATCGAGTCCTTTTAGTTGTATTTTTGTCTTAGTGTTGTTGTGTATCCTAAATATTTGTATAGATCTGATGGTTCCATAGCAGCTATTGTGTCGATGTCGTTTATGGCATAGTTTCCGGGTTTTACTTTTCCCTTTATAATATGTAAGGTCCTACACTTATCTATTCCAAATTGCATATTAATATCGTGACTAAATGTTGTCGTCACTTCTAGAAGAGTTTTCATTTAATTTTCGGTTTTAGAATATAGCTTAATGTCATCCATATATATGAGATGCGAAATAAGAGTTTCTTCGTTATTGTTTTTAAATTTATATCCAGCTCGACACCGATTAAGTAAGTGAGACAAAGGGTTCAAAGCGAGACAGAACCAAAGAGGGCTTCCCCCTGGTAGATACCCTTCCTAATATGTATCTGTCGGGTTATGAGAGTGCTGATTCGATTATTTATGTGAAGTGTGGTTTTCCAACGTGTCATTACAATGCGCAAGAACTCAATTATTTTGGAATTAATTTTATATATTTCTAGGATTTTTATAAGCCAAGAGTGCGGGATGCTATCGAAAGCTTTTTGGTAATCTATATAAGTACAATGCAGGTTTCTATTTTTTGTGGTGGCATGTTTATGGATAGTAGAGTCTATAACTAACTGTTCTTTGCATCCCATGTGGCCTCTCCTGCATCCTTTCTGTTCCTCTGCTATAATATTGTAGTGTTCAATGTGTGAGTTGATTTTATTGGTGATTGCTGAAGTAAGTATTTTATAAATTGTGGGTAGACATGTGATTGGTCTGTATTGGGAAGGCTCTGATGTGTATTTAGTTTTAGGAAGCATGTAAGTTATCCCTGTAGCAATGAATTCGGGTAAGCTCTGTTTACCTAATACTATATCTGTTAAATTTTTTGCTATGGATTTGTGTAGAATCGTAAACTTTTGTACCAAAAATTTTGTATTTTATCTATACCCGGTGTTTTCCAATTATGTAGTCTAGCTGTTAATTGTGTAATTTCAGTCTCTGTTATGTCTTTAAATTCCATTTCATCTATTGTTTCCCATTTTGTTGCCTCTTCTGTAATCCAGTTTGCTCTATCATTGTGATGTACCTGTTCTTCCCATATGTTAGACCAAAATATTTCCATGTGTTCCTTTGAAGGTGTGTCATTCTCTGTTGTTAAATTGGTGTGTGGTTTCTGTATATTCCTATAAAACATTTTCTCGTTTGTAGCAAATATAGCATTATCTTTTTTGCGCTGTTGTGCCTTCAAATATCTCCTAAGCCTATGGACTTTAAGTGCCAATTTCTGTTTTAAAGTGTCTAAATACTCTTCAGATTTCCTATTATTATTTTCATGCCTAGTATGTGTGAAATTGTTATTAAATATTGCTTCAACCCTTTTAGTGACTTTATTAGATCTGTTGCCGTTGATGTATTGTGTAAGTCTGCCACAGTCTGCTCTTAATTTTTCAATATCTTTTTCTAGTCTCTGTTGCCATGGCGGTTTGACAGTGTCTCTTTGTATTGTGTTTCTCGCGTGATCAGTGATTTTAAAGTTGAGTTCTTCAGAAATAACAACCGCTGTGCAATAAATAAGGGTGTGTATGTCAGTCAGTTGTGTGTCATTAGATAGAAATTGTTTTAGTATATCTTCATTAAATAAATTTACTAAGCGGAAAAGATTGGGACTATATTTGAGTTTAGGTAGTTTTGGTCGAGCCGCTGGGTCCATCCCAGAGTACTGTGTTAATGTCGTTTTAAATTTGTCATGTATCTCTTGTATATACATATCTGCTAACGGGTTTTGATTCACATCAGCGACTGTCTCAATATCATTTTCTAGCGTTAGGGTTATAGATTCAGTTTGTGTAGATATGTGTGATATTTGTGATTGATTGAATGGTTGAGATTCAAAAGTAGTTTGTAATTGAGTGAGTGATTGCGATTGATCTTGCAGGCTATTTTCGTTTGTGTTTTGTGTGATAGTGTTACTGTTTGTAGAATTTTCTGATTCTTCGTGTATCAACTGTTTACGTACTTCTTCTTTTAGTTGATCTATTACTTCTTGAGAAAGAAGTTTATTTCCTAATATGGCTCTTCTTTGGTCTGAGATTCTTTGTTCTGTAACCGTAATTTTCGGATATTGTCGTGTAAAAAGTACATGCAGTTGTTGGCGGTTAGTAATGTATAAGTAGGTTCGCATGATAAATAGGTTTACATCTTTACTCCATCTCATGCGAACTCTTGCTTTTCCAGCCTTGGTGGACGCAGGTAAGAAGGTAGATACCTCCCGCGCAACATTCAAGGCCGAAGTGGGTGGCACTGAGTTAAAACTAGTTTTAGGGGGTGACGATGATATGGGTGACGATGGTATGGATGGTGATGATGTTCTTGAAGGTGTATACGATATTGTGCTTGGGCTGTAAGGTTCGTCAATGATTTCGGCTGTAGCATCTTTGTCGGTGGGAGCCCGCCTGTTCAACTCCTCACCGCTGACGGTTCGCATGCTGAGACACTCTTCTTTTTGAACGTGTCTCCATTTTTAAGTGGGTTTCCAGTGCCACGTTAGCCACGCCAGTAATTTCTAATTCGTGTGTCCGCCCCCACGTGATTCGATGGTCAATCGGGACGTGTGGTTGTTTAGGGGGCAAGTTGTTGTTTTTTTATTATTATTATTATTTTTATATATGTTAACATATCTCGGGACCCTAGGGTCCCGGTCTTTTGGAAGGCGTACGAGGGGCCGAAGCCAACTCGCAGAGGCCCCTTAGAAAATTTACATGAAGTGAGGCACTAACCGGCGGTTATCCCTGTATACACTGTGCAAGTGCACCCAAGGACAACCTCCGGTTGGTGTTGGACTATTGCAGGATATGGCAATTAAGATGTTGGACTATGTATTTGGATGGCTAAAATGGACTGGTTACCAAAAACTATGGAAGGCCTATGGCCCCTGCCGCATCAATGTTTTGTAAATACACGGATTAAATGGGGTGACTTGTACACTAAATAATGGGTCCCCGGGAAACGTCGCTGGCACATAGTGACACAGCGACAAGAGGGCAACACTTCCTGAGGTGCTTGAGAAGTGGAGAGGTATTCCACGGCTTTCAGAACTATCCCAGAGCCCGGAAGATGGTCAAGTCCCTACGAGCACTTACTGGAATACTTCCTTTCCCCGAGCACGTTTGCTCTTGCGAATCTCTACTCAAGCCAGCCAATAAAGGCAAGAATGAGGTGGGAGCTCTGAACCTCATCAGTGTTCACTCCGGCCGGCCGATAAAGGCAAGCTAGAGATGAGGAACAAGAATTCTCCCGGGAGATAGGGTCCGTGGGGTCGCTACTGCCCAACAGCACGCCACATGCTGCCCTGCGGGATTATTATTATTATTATTTTTATATGTTAATATATCTCGGGATTCTGGGATCCCGGTCCTTTGGAAGGCGTACGAGGGGCCGAAGCCAACTCGCAGAGGCCCCTAGACAATTTAGATGGAGTGAGGTACCAACCTATTATTATTATTATTATTTTCATATATGTTAATACACTTCGGGATCCTAGGATCCCGGTCTTTTGGAAGGCGTAAGAGGGGCCGAAGCCAACTCGTAGAGGCCCCTTAGAAAATTTTAAACGATGAGGGGGCACCAACCGACGATTATCCCTGTATGCACTTTGCAAGTGCACCCAAGGACAATCCCCGGTTGGAGCAGAACTATTATAGAATATGGAAACAAAGCAAATTAGGCTATGGGTTTGGATGGCTATAGTGGATTGGTAACCGCAACTATGAAAGGACTATGGCCCCTGCCTGATCAATGTTTTGTATACACGGATAAAATGGCAGGGGGTGACTTGCACACTCAATAATGGGCCCCCGGGAAACGTCGCTGGCACATAGTGACGCAGCGACAAGGAGGCAACAATTCCTGAGGTGCTTGAGAAGTGGAGAGGTATTCCACGGCTTTCAGAACTATCCCAGAGCCCGGAAGATGGTCAAGTCCCTACGAGCACTTACTGGAATACTTCCTTTCCCCGAGCACGTTTTCTCTTGCGAATCTCCACTCAAGCCAGCCAATAAAGGCAAGAATGAGATGGGAGCTCTGAACCTCTTCAGTGTTCACTCCAGCCGGCCAATAAAGGCAAGCCAGAGATGAGGAACAAGAATTCTCCCAGGAGATTGGGTCCGTGGGGTTGCTACTGCCCAACAGCTCGCCACATGCTGCCCTGCGCAATTTAGCTATCAAAATGATTGCCAACGATTGCATTTCTTTTCTCGATTAATCAATCGAATGCTCTTTTATTCATAGAACAACACCAGCTCTCAATCACAACACTATGTCTTATGAATTTCCGAACCGAAAGCAAATGTTTGCATATATATCCCATTCAAATCGGCTTCGTCCCATCTCATCCCCAGCCCCAACTCGCCCACTGACTTTTAAATGCAAGGGTATTTTTACTACAGGTTTTTTTCTTTTTAATACAGTCTGTCGAAAAAGTTCTACGATGTAGAAAATAAATAATTATCATGTATAAATATTGCTCTTGATCTTATTCTATTTATTTTTTAACGAAATATCCTACTCAGATTCCGTGCAAATACAATAAGTAGTTAGTTATTAATAATGAAATAATTAATACGAAATTTTACACTAAGCCTAAGGTCGCATGTGTCCGAACAAAACAATCATAAAAGTCAATAACCGCAGTGAGCAAATGTTGGTGGCATCCGTTGATGCTATTGTAATAGCGGGTTTTGGTCATTACATAGAGCTTCATGGTATCTTTCTATCTAATTCATTAATTATGGGAAACACTTGTTTTAACATCTCTATGATGAATATCCCTTTCTTTTGACATCACGATGCTGCCCCAGTGCATAATAAGTCATTTTATGTATCCGTATGCGTCGGCAACATGTCAGGGGAAGGATATTCTAGGGAAGTTTCGCGAAATTTTGAAATTGTTGAAACAAACAGGGATTATCTCTTTTGCACGCGGAACCTGCATATTATAAACGTCGTGTAAACAATTCTTCTCGTATTTGGATGTGTGTCAGGCAAAAAAATATTAAGTGCAACGGATCAGTATCTTTACACAATGAGACCGATGTGTTATTTAATTAAATTAAACATGTACATGAGTGTGTGCCAAATTTGGAAAATAACGCTATCACAAAATTTTTGCTGACATGCAAAAAAGACGTGTGTACAAGAAAGCAAGTAGAGGAGCACAAGAAAGGTAATAAATATCTGTTTACTACTTCACCAACGTAGTTGTGCGCCTGCGTGGAATACCTACTATAATTTTTCGTAAAAAACTTTTTACAAAAAAATAACAACCGACTTTTTTGTAAAACGTTTTCATTTTTAACCGACGAAAAAAACGGAGGAGGTTATCAATTCAACGCGTATATATTTTTTTTGTTTTTTTTTATGTATGACGACTCATAACTTTTTACGTAGTAGTCCGATTGTAATGATTCTTTTTTTATTGAAAATGGTATACTCTCAAGGTGGTCTCATATAAATTTAGAAAACAAAATCGCACGCTAAGTGTCGGAAAACAAGGGATGATTGATTGTAATGTATAACCACGCATAACTTTATACAATGTAGTCCGATTTTGATAATTCTTTTTTTATTGGATAGGGTATACTGCCAAGTATTATGAGTCCATAAAAGCCACAACAAAAATATAAAATAAAAACTTTTTAACAAAAAATTAAACCGCCGAAAAAACTGAAAAGCAAAAAATAATAAACATTAAAATTATGAGTCGGCGCTTTGAGTGATCTTTGTTTATTGATTTTTCAGCACCGACTCAAAATTTTAACGAATAACGCGATTAGATTAGTGCGGGGTATCTACCATAGATACCCCGCACTAATGTAATCGCGTTATTCGTTCATTTGTCGCGCAAAAACTCAATGCAAATCTAAGACATATATGGTTTTCACATAGATTCCATTGTCCGAATAGAACCAAATTAAAAAGAGACTATTCGGAAAGCACTAGCTTTCAAACAAAAAGAGAATCATGAAAATCGGTTCACCCTGTCAAAAGTTATGAGGTAACAAACATAAAAAAAATACAGTCGAATTGATAAATTCTTCCTTTTTTGAAGTCGGTTAAAAAATATCTTATCATGTTTTGAAACATACATATTTCCGAATTTAATTTCAGATTCTCTATTAGAATTTAAATCAACAAAAGAACGAAGACAAACCTTTCTAATGATGTCAGAATTTCTGAGCTGACAAGAGCGTACGTTGAAGGAACTAGTCATTAATGATTTTTTAAAAGAACTCAGTAAATCAATCCCTAATTACTGTTAAAAATAAAATATAACTTTAATGATTGCGCACACTGTGATTTCTTAAAAGATAGTTTAAATTATTTCATATACAAACTGATTTTTAACAGATATCTTTAATTCTTATAAAAAATGTGATTAGTTATGACTGAATAAAAATAAATACAAACCATACACGCAATTTTCTTACCTTCAGTACTTTTGCACCTTTTAGCTATACATACACGTAGGTAGATATATATGGACCGGGCGAGTTAATATTCCACAACTATCACACAACGCCATCTAGTCCCAAGCTAAGCAGAGCTTGTGTTGAGCGAGTTGGGACTGGGGATGAGATGGGACGAATCCTTCAAATCGATCATCGAGCAAAAAAGGGTTTTCTGAACGAACCTCTTTCTAGGCTAAACTTTTTTCTCAGTAAATTATTTAGTCATAACATTTTGCTTCAAATATTTATCTTGCTTTTCATAAATGTAATAAGTTTTTGTGAATAATTGGGGTGAAAAGAAATATGTGAGATTATAGACACAGAGAACCAATGTATTGGAAATGTGTGATAGCAACACAAAGAAAAGGCTTTTTATTTTTTATTTAGCTTTACCGCGTACACGTGGAATATTAAATGTTGGTCTAAATATTTTTAACGTGACATGATATTATACTGGGTGACATTTTATAACGTCTTGAAAAAAAAATGTGTGTAATAGGTGAACGGAGTAGAAGCCTTTGGCATATAAATTTTTATTTTTTAGACTTTTTAATAACATGTAATAAAATTGATCTAGCAATAAATACTACACATTTAAAGCAACATTTTCATACTAGAACAACAGAAACAGAAATTTGGAAAAAAATAAAATCAATTAACATCTATCGAACTCAAATCATATGCACACTACTCAATGCGCGGCATGTATCAGTGATTTCGTAGCGCGATCTTACCCTTTGAAGCCGGCCGATAGGCGGCCTCATTGATCTTTCGCAGGCGCACGAGCCGTACACGCATCCCCGTCCGTCCGCGTCCCGCGCTTTATTAGATTTAGTCACCTGCGAATCTGCGATGAATCTGAAGGCCTTCCTGCGTTCTATTCTAGTTACACAACACACCATATGAAGGTCGAGACGGTAAAAAATGTCATCCGGTATGTATCTTTAAAAATATTTGCTCAACGTACTTCATATTTATGTTCTCGTCTTTACTTATTCATTTTCAAGGCAGTAATTTCGAAATCCTCAGAAATTCTTATTATTTTTGTTTTAATACATCAAACATTCTGTTTGACGGTTGCTATTACGAGGCGCCGCCAGCGACTAAAATGTAGTAAGTAACCTATACGTGGAAACAACTTAGTGGTTTTTTCTATGTATAACAGAGTAACGAGAACGAAAATATAATTTACAGGGTGGCTGAGACATCAATGCGCAAACTGTAACCATGGATTCAGTACATGTACTGAACGTGAACCAAGAAAGGTAATTCTGAAAATCTACGCTACTGACAATAGGTTCCTCCGAAGTCTAGCATTTTGCTGAGCAACGTGACAACGGCGTGTTCTTGCGCAGATGCGACCCACAGCTTAATTTTTCTTATAATTGAGGCTTGCTTGTAACAAAAGTAGTCATTAATGCACGCTGTAATCGGCATTTTTTTTTTTATTCTTGTAAATATAGTAGTGTGTGTGTAGTTATTAAATAAAAATTTCCAATGTCGAAAGATCTATTTGTATTGTGTTGGTCCTTAGGTCTGACATCGACAAGCAATGGATAGTACGGTTTGACTGTTTTTTTATTGACTTGAATACGGGGCTTTTAGTTACTTTCTATACGAGCATTTTTTGTATCTTTTTATTCCTCCCAAACGAAACCTCCCGCTGTTGAAATTTTTCGTCGGATATTTAGAGAAAAAAGGTTCGTTCATACATTTCAACCGCGCATGTTGAATTGCACTTTTCTGAGAAAGAGCAGTTTTTAACTTGAATAGAAATTAGACGAAAACACAAAAAGTTTCGAATTAGAACCTTACAGCATTAAGAATCTTAACAAAGCAAATAAAGACATAAATTCTACGAAGAATATCTTTATTCACATGATAAACCTGAGTCTCCGGGTTTATGACATTAAACTTGATATACAGGATGATTGGAAGATCGGTGCAAAGCTTTAAGGCGAAGATAGTACAGACAATTTAGAACCATTTAAGCCATGGTTGTCATAGACGAAGTCTTACCAAATATTTTTAACCAAATTTTTAAGTTTTTTTTTTCGGAAATTCTCAAAATTTAATGTAAACTGCATAATTATGGCCAAATTGAATGATAAATGAATTCATTTTTTATTTATTTAATTAAAGTAATGTGCAAGCAATCAAGCAAAACATGTTTTAGGCTTCTGTGTCATTAGACATTTTTTTACAGACATTTAAAAGTCAGAAAAAATAAAAAATGTGTACAATACGTCTTTTAAACCTTATTTAAAAAAAAACGGAGGGTGCTTTTTTGTTCAAACCTTTTTGAAGACATGCTTGATAATCGTTCTTTCTTTTGAGGTATCATTTATGCGGATATCTTACAAATTATTGAAATTAGGGCCTACAAACCAATTTGAGGGAGATTTTTTTTATTTTAGGCAGTCTAATTAAAACAAGATTTGAATTAAAATTATTTATTTTTCATGTTCAAAATGACGGCCGTGATTCCTAATACAAGCACGGCCCAGTCTTCTAACTTCTGTAGTCGTTATTTTCAACATCATCTCCTGCTTCATTGTCTCAAACGCTGAATTTATTCTTTGTATCAATTCTTCTCTAGTGTTTATTTCTATGTTGTTATACACCAGTTCCTTGGCCCGGCCCCACATGAAAAGGTCCAACGGGGTCAGATCTGGGGAGCGAGTGGGCCAAGGGATGGGTCCATCCCTGCCGATCCAGCTATCAGAAAAGCAATTGTTGAGGTGTTCCCTTACATTTAAAGTCCAATGCGCTGGACAGCCGTCTTACTGAAAGATGACTGTTCGGTCTCTTTCGAAGATCGGGACACCTGATTCCTCTACCAGCAGTGGTAAATCACTTTGCAGAAATTGCAAATAATTTTCGCCATTCAATGGATTAGGCAAAAAGTGGGGCCCAATCAATGTTCTGCCAATTATTCCAGCCCATACATTCACGGAGGATTTCATCTGAAATGACACCTGCTTCTTAAAATGTGGATTGTTGTCTGCGTCGGCCCATCAATGGATGTTGTGAAAGTTTGTAATACCTTCCCTTGAAAATTTACTTTCATCCGTCCACAAGATTGATTTCAGAAACCACGCATCTTCGATGTCTCTGTTGAGGAGGAAACGGCAGAACTGAATTCTTCTTTGAGGATCTTGCTCTACTAGACCTTGCACACTCCTGCCATGGAACGGATACTTATCATTTTTGTGCATTGTATGCCACACCTTCCATTGAGAAATGTTTAAATTTCGAGCTACTGCTCTAGTACTGGTAGTAGGATCCGCTTGAAATGCTGCTAAAATATCTTCGTCGACGGCAGTTTCGTGTCTGCCCGGGTTGACTCCAGGTTCCACGCGGTGAAACCCATCTTGGGCAAGACGACGAAACGTGTTGTAAAACACTCGGACATTCGGTATCCTGCGATTCGGATAGCGCTCTTGATACATCCGTCGCGCCAAAGATCCATTGCCGTCTGCTCTACCGTACATAAATACGATATCCGCATATTCTTGATTGGAAAAAGTAGCCATAGTCACTTAACAATTAAGAAAAACGGCGTAGGAGCGCACTAAATGTCAACTCAACACAATTAAGTCAAAAATCAACACGTGCAGGAGCGCGAGGCTACGACTGGACACGGTGAAACAAAAAAGTTCAAAACTAACGCAAACAACACGTGCAAGAACGCAAAGGGCTACAACTGAACACGGTAAATTGTGAATCAACACGACAACGTCCACTCACAAGGGCAGTAGTTTGACAAATAAGTAAAACATGTAACGGCTTCATCACAGACCGACTGATCCTGACTAAAGAAAAACGACTTTGTTGCCTCAGTAACTAAGACCATTTTGCTGTAAAAACCAACTCTTATCGCTTTTTGCTATTCATTGGGCGTTCTACCTGGAAATGCCGTCGCACCGCGCTCGGTGGCCATTGTTTAGAGAATCCCCTCAATGGGTTCCCCTCAATTGGTTCCTGCATGTGCCAAAAATTCTTAGAATTGAACAATGTTATCATTTCGAGCACATAAAGTATTCTTTTAAGCAAAAATTTTGTATTTTGTTAGACTGCCTAAAATTTAAAATTTCTCCCTCGAATTGGTTTGTAGGTCCTAATTTCAATAATTTGTAAGATATCCGCATAAATGATACCTCAAAAGAAAGAACGATTATCAAGCATGTCTTCAAAAAGGTTTGAACAAAAAAAGCAACCTACGTTTTTTTTAAATAAGGTTTAAAAGACGTATTGTACAATTTTTTTATTTTTTCTGAGCTTTAAATATCTGTAAAAAAAATATCTAATGACACAGAAGCCTAAAACATGTTTTGCTTGGTTGCTTACACATTACTTTAATTAAATAAATAAAAAATTAATTCATTTATCATTCAATTTGGCCATAATTATGCAGTTTACATTAAATTTTGAGAATTTCCGAAAAAAAAACTTAAAAATTTGGTTAAAAAAATTTGGTAAGACTTCGTCTAAGACAACCATGGCTTAAATGGTTCTAAATTGTCTATACTATCTTTACTTTAAAGCTTTGCACCCATCTTCCAATCACCCTGTATATCTAGGAGAGCCGACTGCTAACGTGAAGAATAGAGATCATTTGTAACGCAAATAGCCTACTTCGTGGTTCAAACGTAAAATAAAGTTGCTGTGAAAACGTTTGAAGACAGTAAAATGTTTACCTACCTCAAACATAAAAGATAGTAGCAAAAAGTTTTTGTCGCAATCGATTTTTCTTACCTCTCTGTTTTCATCAAACACTGGTTCAAAACATTTGTAGTGGCATTCAAAACGTCACCGCCGAACTACGCATCAATATGACGTCACGCAAAATATTGCATCGCGCAGACAGAGTTTAACGCGCCACTAACATATTATATACCACATCCCGAAATCAACCGTCGAACATTTGTCCACCGTCTGATTGACAAATGCCAGCGTAGAAAAGTGAAGATGTTGTGTCTACATCATCCTCTTTTTTCTATGGACGATAAGTGAACTTTACACCCGTTCCTTCATATATTGACAGATAAGCAAGCCATCTGTCTGTACCTTTTTTTTTTTTTTTTTTTTCTTTTTTTTTTTCAGGGTGGGAAATCATCAAATGACTTCTCCCGCTCTGGGCGGAGCGGGAGGGCGTGTCAGACTTTTACTGACTAAAACCCACCCGTGTTCCATCAGTTGCCCATGTGCCAGGGTCACGGTATCTCCTTCGAACAATCACGCGACCCCGGCAGGCATCGGTCCTAGTAGACCCCTACACTGCTGCTGACATCTCTTTGAGGCGCGCGTGGAACACTGCGCGCCGTCGACCCGAGCTTGGTCCTTACCGGGCGGCGAGCTACCCATTGCTCGCCACCCGCAAACTCGCGCCTACGGTGGCCGGGAGTCCGCTATTGACTCCCGACGCCCGGGGCGTCTCCTCCTGCGGCGGCTAGGGACGTGAGGGCGCAGAGACTGCCACTCCCTCACGCGCCCCGCCTCCTCCTTCGCGAGCATTACTGCTTCGCAGAAGGAGGTGACGGCTTCCCATTCCCTCTCGCTCCGTACCATGGCTCGCACCAGGGCCGGACGCGAGAGGTCGCCGCCGCCGATCGCCTCCACGAGGACACGGCGGTGCTCCGCCCAGGCAGGGCACACCTCCACCGTATGCTCCACCGTGTCCTCCAGACGATCCTCGCAATGGAAACACCCGGACGTATCCTCCCGCTTTATCCTGAACAGGAACCCACCGAAGCACCCATGCCCGGTGAGAACCTGCGTCAGGCGGAAGGTGAGGATGCCGTGGCGCCTCTCTATCCACTCCTCAAAGAGGGGACTTACCGCCGCAATTGTGGCGTGCCCAGCACTGGGTTGCGACAATCGTACCCGCCATGTCGCCATGAGATCACACCGGAGCTCTGTCCGCCGTGCCGCGATTTGTCGCGGCAGCGGAGTTTCGCCCCGGCGTTTCGCCTCCTCGCGCCACTCCCACATGTGCGCGAGGACTCTGTCTGTACCTTAAGTTTCATTCTTTATTTATGTAAACTCCTCACAAACAAATAAAGTACAAATTTAATGCCTTAGGCATTCTCTACCAGTTAACCATGGTGAAGCGATAACATGGCAGGTGTTCTGTTAGAGTGGAATATAATTTAAAAAAATGTTGGTTGTTTTAACGGCAGTTCTTCTTTGGAAGCTGTTTTCTCTCCAAATCTAAAACACACATTGTATTATACCCCGACCCTCCAAGCATTACCTCGTCATTCATACTAGAGGCAGCGGCGGCCAGTATGCAAATTATAAACATCTCTTCGTTCACAAAAGCTCAAACATATTATAAAAGTAGGAGTAAAACTCCAAACGACACAACACAGTTTTATTCAAATCGAACCACAACGCAAGAGGCACTAAATCCAACCAATACATTGTACCTCACTCGATCAACCGCTTGTTCTATAAATGTTTACACTTGAAAGGTAAGCAGTACATTCGCATTCGACTCCATTCGCACAGTGGCCTAAACAAAACTATTCAGTCCGCGGTACTAAAAGCCTCCGACGTATCTTTGAAGGTATTGTAGCATCAAATTGAAGGAACGTAAGACGCGTAGTAGGCTTATCAATATTGATCTATTTACACCTGCGGAAGGGCGACCAAATTGGATTGTTGGTTCAGAGAAATATAACATTTGATGTGTGAGCTTATCAAATGAAATCACAAGAATAAATATATAAAAAATTTCTTGTGAGTAAAAGAAGGGTCAGGTGGGCAACAGTGAACCACAAAAAATTCAAAGTTGTGTTATGTACTCAAATTAAAAGTTTTCGTTTTCTTGTTTCATACATACCATTTAGTGTCTAATAGACTTAAGGTTTCTTTACAAAATTAAGCTCAAAAACGGATAGGTTAGACATTACCAAGTGTTTAAAAAAAATGGAAATTGGTTCACTGTGTACACTCTTTGGTACACACTGATCCATAATGAAGTTCACAGTGAACCATATCAGAAGAAAACGAAGATAAGTTTAACTGGACTAATTCGGGTAAATCGGTCATCAATCAAAAATGCGTCATTAAAACAAAGTTTTTTCATTCATTCAAGAAGGTTTATTGCTTAGAATGTCAAGAAAAAACAAAAAATAGAATTATAACTTAATCAGGATAACATACACAGCACATGTATTTAGAAATAATTGTTAAGTTGGTATCCAAAACCTTAAAATTTCTGTAGGACAGTAACATAAAATATAATATTCTAAAAAAATAGAATCAATGCGGTTTTTATTAATTGAGATCTATGTTATCAACTTATTATCTAACCTATAAAATCAGTCTCAAAGTTGCGTTTACAGCCTCAATAAAAAAAAAATCCTAATAATTATTTAAAAAAAAGCCTAATATGTGAACTTCAGAAGTGAAATATTGATGGGGAATTTAAACGTCGCTTGGCGACGACTGCTTCCATCCACTTTTGGTTTAGGCAAAATATATTTGATATCAGTTTTCCGGACTCCTGCACAATCTGGTTCAAGAGGCTCGGAAAACTTATGATACACTTTACTTTTTAATTTTAAAAACGACACATAATAATCACAGTGATTTTCATCAGGTTCTTCTATAATCCTAGCAAAATAAAATAATTTATTTTTCTTCTCTGTTTCAAGTAAAATTATTACATAATCTCCTACTTTTGGCTCCCGAGGTAACGGCAAGAAATTTTCACTTAAAATTATTTCTCCTTCTTCTTCATCACTAATAAAATCTTCTCCTCCCGAAGAGGAACCACTAGCTACGAAAATCTCTTCATCGGTCGTACTAGTACTATCGCAATCGATTGAAGTTGTTTTTTTTCTCTTTAAAAATATCTCTTTTTTTCACGTTTTTAGTGCATGTCTTTTTCTTGTTTTCTATTTCATTCTTTTCAGGAGTATCGGTGCGATCATGCTTTTTCCCAGCTTTCTGCGCTTCCTGATTTTACGTGGTTCAGCTTTGATTGGTGGCCTAAACATACTTGGCGATATGAAAGTTCCATGTCCTCTTGAAGTCGACGGTATATCCAGTTGATTATCATATTTTTGTGGTTGAGCAGCGATGTCACTTGTAGCAATCAATGGGACATATAAAGGTTTCTGTGGAGCAGTGTCTATGACTGAGCAATTAACATCGTGGTTTGGCGTTTTTTTCCTGAGCATCAAAAAGGGATGATATAATTTCTGAATTATCCTGAGTAATTTCTAAGAGTGATGGTGAGGCACAGGCACGAGAAACTTGTGCTTCAGTTGGTTCAGAAATCGTTAATTCTGGATCAGGTCCATCTGTGACAGAACTTGGCAAAAAATCTACATCTGTGAAGATCGAGTCATCGAATGGATAAATCCCACATTTTCTAAAAGCATTTGTGATATTTATAGGCGTAATTGCTTTTAAATAAGCTTGTCCAACACATTCAGCTACGTGATATATTGCCAGCATTTGGCCTGGGTTACGAAGCAGCCACGAATCAACAGCTACGTTGTAGAAAGATTTAAATGGTGCATTTAATCCAACATCTAATGGCTGGAGTTTTGCAGTTGTGTGTGGAGGTAAATTAAGCACGGTAACACCTGAGTTTTTAGCCAGATCCAGAGCTTGTATTGATAAATGGCTTTCGTGGTTATCTAATATTAGAAGTGATGGGTTGTCTTATGAGGATGAAGTGTGCTTCACAAAATGTTTCATCACATCAACGAAGAGGTCTGCATTCATCCATCCCGAAGGTGCGGCTAAGCCCAAAGTACCCGGCGGAGCACCATGCAGCATATGGGTTTTGAAATTTTTACGAGGAAACACCATTGCAGGAGGCAAAGCTTGTCCAGATGCGGATATAATGGCACAAGTCGTAATCAAAACGCCTCGTTCACCACTGGTAATTTTACACACGTTAAACCCTTTTGGTGGCTTCTGGACAGTGGTTGTTGATGTCTCATTCAAGTTATATACTCGCATGCCATCACCGAAGCTATGATGTCGCTGCATAACTTCTTTTAAATTTGAAAAGAATTTTTCCACATTGTCCCTATTAAAGGCTGTGGCTCGAGCTAAGCTACATGGCTCAGGTTTTTTAAGGCTAAGCTCAGACCAAATAAAAAAGGTAGACGGCGCGTACGCCAACAATAGCGTTCGAAAAGTGAAGCACCATTTAGAGAATTGTGTGCGTAACCTCAGTGTCGCAACACTTGTATTGCGTCTGTGTGCGAAGGAAAAAATGTTGCCACCAAAAACTTTTTCCCCATTTCTGATTAAATGATTGTGATTTTTTATGACATAGAAATACTTTTAAATAAAAAACTTTTTTACGATTGGGTACTTTTAATAAAAATAAAAGAGACAAATTTTAAAAACCTTTGTGTTGCGTTAATTTCCGGTAATACTGCCTTTTAGTATCCCGACTTCTGGATATAGTATCTAGTTTTGAAATATGGTGGAATCTTATATTTATATATTTTTCAACAACAGTACGTATTAAATTTACTTTGTGATCCATGCCGGCGAAATTGTGTTCGTTTTCCAAATCATAAAAAATATTTTTTGCCCCTATATAGGTTTTTAAAATTTGAGAAACGACATATAAATGTTATCTTTCTGACTTTATTATTATGTCATCTTTGATGATTCTTTTTATTACTATTTCACAAGCGGAACAAATTGCAAAAATATCTTTGGACGGAAAATGTAAACCACCTTTGTCCCTGACCGTAATTAACTTAAGAAAAAACTTTAAAAAAAAATTAAACCGCCGAAAAAACTGAAAAGCATAAAATAATAAACCTTAAAATTATGAGTCGGCGCTTTAAGCGATCTTTGTTCATTAATTTTTGAGCGCCGACTCAAAATTTTAAGGTTTATTATTTTATGCTTTTCAGTTTTTCGGCGGTTTAATTTTTTGTTAAAAAGTATTTATTTTATAATTTTTTGTGACTTTAATATACTAATGGCAAGGTATACCCTACCCAACAAGAAAAGAATTATCAAAATCGGACTACTTTGTATAAAGATATGTGTGGTTATACATTACAATCAGTGAGTGAACAATCAATCATCCCCTGTTTTCCGACCCTTAGAATTGAGAACCTCCTCCGTTTTTTTCGTCGGTTGAAAATAATGTCTCTGAGTGGATAAAAGTCTCGAGATAAAAGATTCACATTTTAACTTTTTTGATAAGTAATGTACGACAGCACCAGCAATATAACCATTTATATACTGCCTAAAGTTGTTGAAGTCGGGCACGTCTAAACGTCTGACCATTTCTTCTATATCACCTTGTAATTTATTAATGCTTACTCTGTTTATTTGACGTCGAAAATAGATAATAATAATTTTCGTAGTAATTAAAAAGATTTAACTAATACACAAACTAATTTTAAAATTAATAATAATTAAACTACCCGCATTTCGGGGGTTTTGTATATGGATATACTGGTCACACCGTCTTCGGTGCGACCAGTATATCCATATGATGCTTTATTATGCGAGGTTTCGTGTTCCAAAAACGCATTATGAAATAATTTTGTATTTTGATTTCAAATTAAACAAAATGAAACACTTACTTGTGAAAAGTTATTCCACATGGCTTTTTTTTTGTATGACAGAATCGTTTTTACAAGTTTTTACAACACAGGAAGGCATTTTACAATAATTACCAATTTTAGGGTTATGACGTGTAGCGCATTCGTTGTCACACGACGCACTGGAACACGATCGGCTCCTAATTTGGCTTCCTTTACCCTGCTTCACTGCGAGAGCGCGGCGCTCCGTCTACCTTTTTTATTTGGTCTGAGAGGCTAAGATCTTGTTGGCGTGTTCTAAACGATCGCAAACAATCTTTTCCAGCTATTCCATTTGCATCCCAAGATATTGGTGTTTTAATTTTGTTGGTTTTTGCCATTTGCTATGCCACTTGACGAACTTCTTTTGCCCCGAGCCCATAAAACATTAAGGCGCATTGTTTAATGTAATCTTTTAACACTAGTTTCTGGTCCTAGGAAAATACTGCATTGACTTCGTAATTAGGAACTAAGTTAGTGTTTTCATCCGACTGGATTTTTTAGCGTACCTCCGTAGCGTAGGATATGCCAAGTGACACTCTTTAGCGGCCCTGCGTATGCTTGCACCATCTTTTATAAGCTGAAGTGCTTGCACCATATCATCCTTGCTATGCCCTCCAATCTTTCTTTTCACTGCCTTAGTTCGACCCATCCTGAAGCAAAAAAAGTTGTATCTATTTAACTAATTTGATGTTGAACTTTGGTACACAATGAACCATCAAGCATTACACACTGAATTACGGTTCACTGTGTACCCTGCAATACTGAGTCACTGTGTACCACCTACGTTATTTGACATTTGATGTTGAAAAAGGCAATTGATCAAGGGATATGTTTAAAACATAATAACCATATTATTGCTAGATAGTGACTTTTACCTATTTTTTTACTTTTCGCGCGAAAAAACACAAATCGTCGCACCACACGACCGCTTACAACGGGCGCTCGCCCTCAACTGGGGAGTGAGGGAGACGTAACGAAACACGTTGCTACGTGTCGGTTCCATGATCCGGTAACTACTAGTTTTGAATATAATAATACCGATTCTCTGCGTACCACTGGCTCACTGTAGCTCACCTGACCCAATACAAAATGATATATTTTACGTACACCTTAAATGCGTAAATAGCTCACCATCAAAATACTCCTCGTTGGGTTTGGAATTAATTTGAATATGGATGAAATATAAGTACCGGTGCCGTCGACGAGTCTTGGAGTGGAGACCGCGTATCGGCAAGCATAGACCTTAAGGGGATTACCTTGTTGAAATCCGAAAAATACCGTATGTTTAACTTTTGTTGAAGAATCCTATCGTGCGATTTTCATATGAAGTATATGTGTCATACTTAAGGTCATGATAAATACTTTGTATTGTTTAGAATTTTAATAAACTTTCCCAAATTTTAGAAAAATCTGGTAATTAATAAGTCCTTCCTCTACCTAAATTGAAAATTGTCTCTGTAACGGCTGAATCGTTTGTCTGAAATTTATATCAAAATATGCGTACTGATTTATTTAATCATTTGTATTGTTTACTTTTTCTTATTTCTTTTTACATTTTTAAATAATAAATAAAAACCCGAAACTGTGCGAGAAACCCGTTGCTTTCTTGTGACACATACTCGCGACGCGGATGACGCCATACATCAGTGCCTTGATGCCTGCCGTGAAGGGTGGAGTCTACGCGCGTTATTTTCACCAGATAAAATCTAAATTTCACGTTTTTAATGATTTCTGAATTAAATAATATTGTAAATATTACAAATATAAATATTTCGTAAAATAAGAACAGAAATTAATTATGTACTTAGAAATAAAGTAGTTTGCAATTTCACGTTGCTTTTTGAACCAGTCATAGAGTAAGCTTGCAATATTTTATAGATATACCAGTCATCATCAGACATCCAATTTTCTTACTCAATGATGGGAATGTGTTTGGGTCAATTAAATTGACTGAGGAAATTCATCACATAAATACAGTTTCCGCAGCAAATTTTATTTCATCTTGTGTATAAGGTGTAAACAAAATATCTGGGCAAACTGTTATAGAACATAGTACAGTCTGCGGCAAATAGTTAGTGACATTCAGGGTATTCAAATAAATAGACGCAACCAAAGAGCTAATAATATCGGTACAAACCAAGTTTCCTTATTGTTCTCAACAATATAATCGTTTAAAAGGTCGAGACGTTTAAAATGTCACATACATAGGTTCAGTCAAACTGTCATAAATATGGTTTCAGTCATCCCGCCATTGGTGTCCAAGCATTTTAAGTGTTCAAAAAAAATACTTTAGACTGATAAAAATTCGCATGGTATAGAAATAAACGGTTTCCGAAAGATGAAACCTTTGTAGGCAATCTAATTTTGTTTGCATGTCATTCCATTACCTATCAGTCATATCAATGTCAAGATGATAACAATAACAGTGTTTCGTACTTGAATAGTGCTACATATCGCATTAGTGTTTTGCACAAGTGCCAATTGGCTGGTGACCTCACTTACAGGTTTCGAAAAAAACCTAGTTTAGACACCAGTCTTCCACAAATTAAATACAAAATTTTATCTGAAGACTAATTTACGTAACAGATATTTCAAATGAACTTGGAATAGAATAGGATAAAGTTTATTATCTGCAGTATTGCAGCTAGTAGTAGTCCCTACACACATATAACTAACTGACAACCTAACTGACCCCCCCCCCCCCCCCACTGTCCCTATCTAACTGTAATACTGGAAGCAAAAGGTTTAAACGGCAGCTTAGGTTCTTCTAGCCGTCTAGCGGGTTGCTAAGCGCTAAGTTGGAATATCCATAAGTATCGCTTTAGATGAGTTACCCATCGAATTATTCGCATCTCTTCCGTTTCTCATTTTCGCATATTCGTACTTTTTCGGATTCGCACTACTTCAGATTAGCACTTCATCGGATTCTTATTTTTTCAGAATCTCTTTTCGCCGTATTAGTACAGTCGACAGGAATCAGATAGATTTCTTCCTTTTGTGTACTACTAAGGTGGCAAACAAACATACGGCCGGCCTGATGGTAAGCAGTCGAAAACAAAAGATAGTTAGAATCCATTGCTTAAAAGATTTTAGAGGTTAAAATAGGAGCAAGCGGTTTTCAACTTTATGGTTATTATTTTTAATGCTATGACATGTTAAACGTCTCGACCCTTTGAGCGATTATATTGTTTACAACAATAAGGAAACTTGATTTGTAGTTTATTACGATTTGATGCTGACTGCAGCATCAAATAGTAAATGACACTCAGGGTATTCAAATAAATAGACGCAACCAAAAATCAGTAATATCGGTACACGGTAAATGTTGCACATATTTATGAGTCGGTACAATTACCTGCTCATGAATATGAGCAACGTTTACTATGTCATGTATGGGGCACATATTAAAAGAAAATAAAAACAACTTTTTCATACATTTTGATTTTGTATTCTGTAACCGAAATGTTAAAAGTTTGGTGATCCTAACTAACTCCGTTATCGAGAATCGATAAGCACTTACCTGGTCAACATCACACAAAATAATTTTTGAACGCTAGGTCAGCAGGCAAAGTCCATCATTTAATTCAAAATAAATATTATTTTTTAATTCTAGAGGATAACAATACTGAACTCTCTGAGAGCAAACAAAAATTGGCAAAAACCTACATATCTGTGTTCTTGCTTAATCGTCAGTTCGTTTGAGTTTTGTTTTGGTAGATGGCACCAAACGAAAAAATACTAGTACAGAGGTCAAATCGTCAAAGTCATCGGGCAATGTGATAAGAAAGTAGATGGGACAGACTGGATGCGGAATTCAGAATACGCTCCCCGCCCCGCCTGCCCCTGCCTGCACCTGTCTGGCTTATGTCTAGCAGCGAACTGGACCTGAAGTGTTTTACGAATGCGGACATTATGACAATAGCAGCAACAGCTGCTCATTACTGGTTCACAAATTTGAACGGAATCGAATTACCTACAATAAAAAAAAATACCAATAGGAAAAGAGACAACATAAAGAGATTTTTCACATGACAAATTCAGATAAAACAACACTGTAAGCATCAGTTATCACTTCCCGAAAAAATATTCTAGTAGGTATATTTCCGTATCGAGAATCACTTTCATGTAATATTCACTGATATCAACAAAGAAATATAAAGTAGTATTTCATATTCTATTTCCTCCAAGAAAGCCATTTTGAGGAAACATTAATTTATCAGATCAACTTGTATACGTACCTACTTGTATAAAATCCTACACATATTTTTCCTGAAAAGCTTCATCTTAAATCGAAATATGTATAATCTTACTTTTATATTTTTCTTCGGAAACGGTAGAATATACTAACTATGTTAGCTATCTTCTTATACGCTACAGCTGTTGAACAAACAGATTTGGCTAAAGCCTGCATGCTAAGTGCTGTATATACTGTGATTATTCTGAACAATAGTATTTTAATCTTAGGAAGCAAGAGGCGATTTACTTCTGGTTACCAAGTGATAAACACGCTGGGAATGTGTGTGTGTGAGTAGGAGCTCTCGGACTATCGGTACCGTCCAAGACACGGAGTCAGCAGACAGTGTGTGTGTGTTACGTGCTGAAGATTAGACATCTTCACGCACACACTCAAAGCGTGTTTGTACACTTGGTAACCACAAGCAAAGCGGACGACACTTAGGGAGATAAAATCAAAATCAAATCAAAATCAAAAGTCATTTATTCAAACTAGGCTGAGAGTCAGCACTTTTTGATCGTCAAAGTTACAAAAGACAGTCCCCCCAAAACGCCCGCCCTTCACACTTCCTAGTGCTATAGCTGGGAAGAAGAAGTGGCGGAACAAACTCCCCAGCAGCACAGCTGTCTGTTAAGTTAGAAGAACTTGATTCTATACAATTGTAAGGAGGTAACATTAAGAGACACAAAACATTAAATTAAATGATTTTCTATGGCAAATCATCAGTTGAATGCTCAATCGTCAGCTAGCCAATCCAATATTCCAAGAAATAAAATGAAATCTATACTCAAGCAAAAGTAAAAAATATTTTTATAAAGTAAATAAAAGTACCAAAATAAAAGCCTCCTGGCATAAAGGTCGTGACAGCTTACATATGCAATGCTGAATCACGTCAAAGATACTGTACCTTGTTTATAAGGCTGATTAGTGACTACAGCTTCAAACAAATAGTAGTATATAATGCCCACACCACCTACTACCATCCTGGAAGCTGATAATAGTTGCTGAGAGCCTTATCTGATTGCCAATTTTGCATAATGGTAACACCTTTACCACAGTGTAAAAAAATATTGATTCAGACATTTAAGCCAATTCACCACTTACTGTCCTGGAGAAAATAGCCTTTCACTGAGCACTGAAAGAGCACCACAATTGAAAATGAAAACGTTTTCGGCAATGTTATTGGGTTTCAATTGTTCATTCGTATGTAGGTCTGTGCTAAACAAAATATAGAAAGGTGGCAATCGACATCGGGAATGAAATAAGTTCACAGAAATAAAAACTTTATTGTTTGAACGTTTTGTGAATAAAGACCACACGCCTAATATTGTCGTTTGTTATTTTGTTATAATATACGTTCTCACAGCTAGGGATAGGTGGACCTAGTATGATTTGGTATTTAGTATATTTTTTTTATTACAAAAACTTTTACGTTAATCGAGGGCTTGAAATCAGGGATGTTAAGGAGCTCCGTAACCGTAACCGAAACAATCGGATATCCGATATAAAAAATTATCCGTAACCGTAACCGAATCCGAAATAATGGTTTCGGATAATATCGGATTTGTTATTACATTTTTATTTTAGGTAGATTAGATAACACTCAATATATATTTATAATCATTTTTATTTCAAACTAGCTTTTGCCAGCGGCTTAGCCCGCGTGGAGGTCGGAAAATATCTCGCGTAAACGTAGTCCCGGGATAAAAGGTAGCCTAGGTGTTAATCCTGGTTATTTTTTTTAGCTCGAAAGCGCATTTTTGTCTGACTTGTTTCAAATTTATCGTCACTGCTCAGCTCCTCGTTATGTTATATAGCCTAAAACCTGCCCAGGAGTATGGACTACAATCGTACCAAGTTTGGTTAAAATACCTTCAGTAGTTTTGACCCATGCGTGCACATACAGACAGCCAGACAGACAAACAAAAAATTTACTGATTGCATTTTTGGCATCAGTATCGATCACCATTCATCCTCCAATATTAATTTTGAATATATTTTCAATGTACAGAATTGAACTCTCTACAGATTTATTATAAGTATAGATAGCTGTAATAATTACTCACGGACTGATTGTAATTCCTACCAATGGTGACATATAAATAAAACCATTTTATTAGCTATTTCTATTTTACTCTTGAAATTCCTTAAAAGTTTAATATCCGTAACCGATATTATCCGAAACTAACGGATAATCCGAAATAATTTCATATCCGTATCCGGTATAATAATCATTCCTACATCCGTATCCAATCCGTATCCGAAATATCATATCCATGACATCCCTACTTGAAATACTGATATATTTTTGGGAACTGGTACTTACCTTGGTGTGACACAGGTACCAGAGTACTACCCGTACTATTGCTATCGGAACCAGACGTAGTACCTGTTCTATTGGTACTTCTAATCTTTACTTTTTCCAAAAAGATTTAGGTAAGTTAAAAGAATAGTTATAATAAAAAAAATACGATTTCCTACCATGGTTGATATGTGATACAAACCGGGTACCTGACTTTGGTATCGGTACTTCTTAGGTGGAGTATCGATTATCGTCTAGAACCGGCACCCAGGTGCCGAAACGAAAAGTACTGCCAAATACATGTACAAAACCTGTGTTTTTGGTACCGGATCCAACTACGTACTGTAATTGTAGGCGAATTTTTCTTTTAGATATTCTTAAGAAACATTAAAGCTTAAATACTGAAAACTAACCTACTTGTATATGGCAGCCAAGATTTAAGAGCCTATATTATTCTTAGTTAAAATAATATTTCATTCCACCCACAATGACCTCACTCTAGTTTTCCGCGTTCAAACATCGCCCTGAATATAAGTGTTTGAAATTGGAAAAGCATTTATGAAAATGGTATGAGGAGTCGTCGGTACAGCCGCGAGAAATTGATAGATTTATCACAGGCAAGGGATTGGTTACGGCACATTATTGATATCAACCCAAATTCTGCGTTGCCTTTTAGTATGAAGATATATTACCTACCCTTGATATTGATTTATCTTGGGGCAGACCGTATAGATAATCACGGACTGGTATTTACACGTCACTCCAGAAAGGTATGAGCCTTTTTTTGACGTTTATTCAAACTCAATCCATCCATTATTAGAGAGGCATTCAAACAAATTCTAATACAAAAAGCATCAATACAAAAAGCTGATTTGCGAAATCTCCACTAAACAGAAAAAGGGCCCGCCAGAAAAAAGGCCAATTTGCAAAATCTAAAACATGAAATGTTTGCGTTCATGTTACCGGTACAAAATGATATGACGTTATCATAATTTCAATATTGGCTTCAGAGACTAAAACCTCTCAAGGGACGGACCGTATAAAATCCGAACATTATTCAGACTTCGCTAGACAAAGTTTGATATGCATTATGTACAACACTGCTTCAGATTTCTGCGACACATTTTTGAGCTTTGATGCTGTCTTCGATGTAGTAAAATATTACGACAAAAAAGACTTTTATATATGTACAAGAATTCCACTTTTGTAGATTCTCTAAAGCTCTTGGAAATGCTATCTTGAAAAGCTTATTGCAGCTCAGCGCTTCACTGGTCACAATGCGTGAATTTGTAGCGCCGCACGACTCTCTGCATTTCAATAAGATGCCATTGGCCATGTGGCCAGTCTTGATCAAGTAGAATTCCACTTCACTAGAACTGAGATAGATCGTCCAGATATAGCGAGATATCTATATTCAAACTTCGATACAAGGAATCTCAATCCAAAACACTGTTCTCCTATTACAAGTAGCACTTAAGTACTACGAAAAACAAAGTCAATAAAGCACTAACGAAGTAAATGGAACGAATAACAAGAACAATTACGAAGTAAAGCGGTCCGTTTCAGACTTATGACTGGACAAATGTTAGATACTGCCTTCACTTACATGTTTGTATGGGCACTAGACGGGACGATTTAGACCTGTGGGTCGTAAATACGGATTAGGTTTTAAAAGTGGCTCCTATAAACAAGAGATAAGCAGCGAGGTACTAAATAAACTCATTTCAGGTAACAAAATGTCGGGAAAAGTAATTTGAACTAATTTAGTGGATTTGTGGTAGTTAAACGTTTGTGCTATGAGAACAAAACAAAACATCAACGTGTTGAATATTTATATGGTGTACCCAGATACAGTACTGTTCTAATAACTGTACTGTGACTGTTCGAAAAGCAAAGACAATCTTGCACCGGACAGTTGACATAAAACTTCATCACAATAATGTCGATGTCCTACTTTATCTCAATGAAGGCTTCAGTGCGAACAGATAGGGATTTGCATTTGCCAGTATAATAAGATAAGGTGCATGCTTGCGACTACATATTGCTGTTAAACTAAGCAGAGAACTAGGCTATGCACATGCGTTGTAGATACGGTTGACTCTACATATTTTAGATGAGCCTTTTACGTACCGTAGAAACAGCTACTATAGATACTTTATTCATTAAGGTACCTTTAAGAAGGGAGCAATTACTTGGCATTCTGATTATATTCTTACTTTCAATTTTCTAATCAAGATTATTGTACATTCCGCCTAAAAAAACGTACAAAACGATAAGAATTTATTGAATTCTCTTCAAACTCTGCTTTACACTTTTTTATCCATGTACAGTTAGAAAACATACAAAACATTGGGGTATTTAACTATAAGTACTCATTGGTACAATATTATGGAACACAAATTGCAAACAATCAAGTAAATTCTTGTCGACGGATCCGTATACATTCATTTGAGGCAGACTGTGACTAGTGGTTCAGGGAGTTTCCTTACGTTCCATTATTGATAGCAAAAACTTCCAGCGATTATAAATACTTAAATGCGCTCGGTGTACCTAAGTCAGATTCTTAATCAACGAAATCTTCACACAACATGAACAATAATGGCATACCAGTGCCGCTCCGTACGAAAGAAGTAACTTTGTCTGAGCATTTGGAAAATCCACCAAAAAGCACATCAAAAGATCCAGCTATTTTTCAAGACTGTATGGAATAGGTGTGTATATATTCTGCCTGAGTGAACCTGAAAGTAGATCAAGCATTGACTTTTCCTTTATTGTAGTTGACCGTCAACATAGTCCCAACGATGGCCTTTGATGACGATATCAAAAGAACATTGTACTTCCAATAAATATTTTGTAAATATCGTTTTATTCTTTCCTAACCGGGTTGAAGAACTTTAGGTAGAGATGATATTTAAAATGGCTGGATGGGTAAAACTCTCCTTTAATTTATCGGACATCTAGGGCAACGAGATAGTTATTGATTTTGTTTAGCTATCTGATCCTTTTGCTTATAAAGAATGTTTATTCATCTAGAAAGCTACATGGACATTTAAAGGAAAAAGAATATCTAGATTTATGAGTATACGAACTGTTAAGCACTTCTCATCCCTTTCTGTCTTCTGAGAAATCTTTAATGATGATGTAACATAGGTAGCAACCAGAACAATGATAAGCATATTTATTAATGAACAAATAGTCAGATACGCCTTTTTTTGAGTGGAGGAAAACGACATCAAAAACAACGAATCATCAAATGACTGCCGTGTCAGAATTTAACTGATTTATGCCCACCCGTGTTTCTTCCAGTGGCGAAGGCACCATATAACACGATTCCTACCGGCTTGCCTTCGGGGATTCGCATAGTATGTAAATAGTGGCTACTATTGTCAATAAATATAGTTACACTACGGGTATTTAATACACCATAACATTCAAACAACAAAAAAGGTTATTTATAGCTTATAATCGGGAACTAAAAATTCATACAACAGCGATCCCGTAATGATGTCACTTTAGGTCACGTGGCACCGCTTGGTATGTACGAGAGCAAGCCGCTGTACAACGGGTTATGACAGAGATAGGTATAGAAAAATGCGTCAGCGAGAACGAGATAGAGGAATATTGCATATTTTATTCGGTTTTCAGCTGTTCAATTTAATTGTATTTAATTCATTACATTCCTATATTAATTTTAGAATGATAGTAATTATTCTTTATTGATGAGTCAGTAAGTTAAAGCCGACTTCGCATCGGCTTCTCTTATAGAAAAAAATACACCTCGCCGCTGGTTTCTTCAGTTGCCTATGCCAGGGCCACGGTAACTCATTCGAACAGATCCGCGACCCTGGCAGGCATCGGGCTAAACGGATCCCATCAATTTCTGCTGACAGATGCAGTTAGTTGCGCCTGGGATCGTAAAACCACCAATCAAACCTCTGAAAAACGCAAACAGCAATAGAATTGAATTTCTATTTTGGACAATTTTATAGATAGTTGCAGTAATAGATTGCCACTACAGATAACCAATAAACGCCTACAAATAGAAAGATAGAATATGCTTTACTGTAAGTTCGCTTTCCATTCCATTAGGGCTTTTTTTTTCAGGATGGGAAATCATCAAATGACTTCTCCCGCTCTGGGCGGAACGGGAGGGCGTGTCAGACTTTTACTGACTAAAACCCACCCGTGTTCCATCAAACAATTTTCCTTTCGAACAATCACGCGACCCCGGCAGGCATCGGTCCTAGTAGACCCCAACACGGCTGCTGACATCTCTTTGAGGCGCGCGTGGAACACTACGCGCCGTCGACCCGAGCCTGGTCCTTACCGGGCGGCGAGCTACCCATTGCTCGCCACCCGCAAGCTCGCGCCTACGGTGGCGGTAGTTCCATTAGGGCTTACATTGTCATCGCAGATCTACGGTACTACGATAGGATCCATTTCATGGCGGCAACACTTAAGTAAAGGGATTATGAAGATGAGAGGTTCTAGAGCACTGAAGGTCATAGGCAAACTTTTCTTTATAATTAACACTTTCACGAATTATAGTGTTGCTTTTACAATCTGGTATGTATGGTGACAGTACACGATGAAATCGGATTTGCAAGATCAAATGTGGTTCTACAAGTCATCATAGAGATCAAGAAAGGAATGAAAATTAATCTAGTTCTCAGATATGGATACGATAAAGAGGACCATATTACATACGCATTAACCAGTAAATTACCGTAATTACAGACACAATTAGGACATAGAGGTTAAAACTGTAAACAGTACGTAAACCATAACCATGAAATAACCCCACCCCTAGCATTTTTATTGTCTTAATAAGCGGCGATTTTTTTCTCCTCTGTGGTATATAGGTTACAACCCATCTCCAGATAATAAACTCCTTGTAGATTCCACCCTCTAATGCGCATGAAGAAACCTTAAGGAATTAAACTGCCATCTCTCTAATGACAAATATTGCAAAACAAAATCTTTCATACAAAGTAGTAGCAAAACTCCAAATAAATAATTCTCTTTTACCACAAGTTCTACGAAAAAGTAATGTATCAACTTACCACGTACAGTGAAGGATCACCGCAGTAGCGCAGTCCAACATTAATCCGGCTCACACGTAGTCATTACCGCCGAGATTCGTCCGGAGACAGAACCTAACTTTGTCTTCAACAAGACGCCAACTTTGTAACGAGTGTTGTGTTACAAAGTTCGTGATACGAAAGGGTTTAGTTTGATAAATGACGTTTCTTTTGGTTTACAGTGTAATGTTACGTTAACCATGCGAAAACAGAAAGTGGACTGATAATTTTTTATATTATATCTCGATTTGTATTGTCGTCAATCGCTTCACAAAACAAATATATTGGAGGCCATTTTTACGAAGACTGCTAATAAAAACCTATTTTTGATTTTTATGAGCAGGTTTCAATAAGTTAAGGTATGCGAAGCCTTTCTGGAATTTCCAGTCGATAAATACCCGCTTCGTTACATGCCCTGTGGGAGGGCCACAGGGCATGTAACTTAACGAAGTTTATCGGTAAATAGATAAAGCTGATTGTACACCAGAGTTGTTTGGGTGGAAATTTCACTATGTGGAAATAAGCCAGCATCATGGACAAAGGTCATGAACTTAGTAAATGCATACAGCCATTCTTAATATAGCCATTCGTAATCAAAGGATCTAGGCCCAAGCATTGGCAAAGTGAAGGAAAAACGAGAAATCCAAGCTCAAACAATTCAATAGAAAATCTGTGATCCCTAACAATAAATTCTCTAAAACGGCTCCCTTGTTTCTTAACATAATGTAAATGGAGCGCGAATTCGCGAAACCTTTGTGACACAATTTCGTGTACAGAATTGTATTATTATATTTTGCGCGCGAATATAAGGAGGCACAATAAATCCCACCACAAGTCCCACTTAGTTGAACGTACATTTTTCGTCATGTTTCACGTTATTGTATTTCTGTTTGTATGTTGAACAAGACACCTTTCAGTTCAGGCTCGCTTTTTATGAATTTCTTTATTCCAAATGTAATGGTTTATTTTTATTTTTCATGGATTTAAGTCATCAACGTCTTACATCTGCGTTTCATTTTCCGTTTCGTTTTTTATACTATGAAATATCAGTCAACCATCTACCTTCCTCCTTCTCTTTCTTCTGATATCGACAAACCCATGGATCATTTAAATATTTCTTTCATTATGCATTAACCCCAACATTCCCAACTAACTAAACAGGCACTCGTTTGTGTTAAACAGAATAATTTAGCCATTTTGGCGTGTTACAGCAATAAAATCCGTAGAATAGCTCTCAAGGGATAATATAATGGAGGCCCTATAACTGTCATAGATGTCAAATGGGCGGCGGAATGGTCCACTATAGTCCTCTATGTGCAACAGACAGAACGTGACATGTTTTATGTTTATAGCCGTATTTAACTAGAGAGCACAGGTATACGACCTGAAATAGATAAATTGTGAATGTCTTTTTTCAGTCTGGTGATAAAATGCAGCAGATATTGAAACTGAGATTGAAATTAAACTGTATGACTGTGATAGACACTTTTATGTGTTTATGAAAATGAATATTTTCTTAAGGGCAGATTTTTCAAGAGTCAGATAACTCTTATCGGAAGAATAAATCTGACAACTGTTTAACATATTTTCTATACCTACAAGATCTGTCAAACCGCAATATTAATTCGTCAGAAAAAAATACCTGGCGTATCTAATGTGAATAGAAAATTATTTTATGAATACAGAACATGATGAATGGCGTCCCGCAGGGCAGTGTCCTCGGCCCGACGCTCTTTTTGATTTATATTAATGAGCTTTGCAACCTTATTATCGACGGTGCGAGGATACTGTCCTACGCGGATGATACCGCTATTATCTTCTCCGCCAAGACATGGGACAAAGTTAGGCTTGAGCTGAGAGAGGATTAGCTAGAGTTAGTAATTGGCTAAATGAAACTCTACTGACGCTTAATACCCAAAAAACAAACTACGTCTGCTTCACTAAATACACAAACTCTCAGCCGGCGCCTGACTTTAATATTAGAATACATTCTTGTCCTACCCCAACCCAATGTACCTGTAGTTGCCCTATTATTCAGAAGGTAAATTCCATCAAGTACCTAGGTATTGTAGTAGACCAAAGATTAGATTACCCACACCTCGAACTAACTATAGGGAGGGATAGAAAACTCATATGGGTTTTTAAATCTCTGAGACATGAGTATAGAATTACAGAATAAAATTTATATCGCACTGGCCCAGTCTGTAATTATTTATTGTGTCTCGGTATGGGGTGGAGCAGCTAAAACGTATTTTTTTGATCTAGAGAGGGCACAGAGATCCTTGATTAAAGTCATGTACTGTAAGCCCTACACGTTTCCTACTGAATCTCTATACTCAAGCTCTAAGCTGCTCTCCGTCAGGAAACTCTACATCCTATACCTTGTACTCAGATACCATAAAATTCTACCCTTTAGCCATGCCAAACTTAAAAAAGACGCTGTGATATAGTAGCCCCTACATACTCAGCACCTTCAATTTGTGCTAGTCGCCAAAATGTAGCTCAAGCCCCAATCACAATCGTCAATAGGATCCGGCAATTGGGACTCGAGGTGGCATTGCACAAGTCCGAGGCCATGGGTTTTCATGGTCCTCGGAACGCGCCACCTGCGGGTTCCCAACTCACGGTAGGAGGGGTTCACATCGGCGTCGAGTCGACAATGAAGTACCTGGGACTTGTCCTCGACAGCCGGTGGAACTTCGTTGAGCATTTCCGACGTTTGGCTCCCAGACTGGAGCGGGCTGGGGCTGCATTAAAGCGGCTCCTGCCCAATCTGGGGGGTCCAAACGCCTCCTGCCGGAGGCTCTACACGGGGATCGTGCGGTCCATGGCCCTCTACGGGGCACCGGTGTGGGCGCCCTCACTGAGGCTGCGCCCAGCGCGCCGGTTGTTTGCGGCCCAGAGGGTCATGGCCATCCGGTTAATTTGGGGATACCGCACGGTCTCGTGCGAGGCGGCGAGCCTCCTTGCCGGAGTGCCGCCATGGGATCTGGAGGCAAAGGTCCTCGCGCACATGTGGGAGTGGCGCGAGGAGGCGAAACGCCGGGGCGAAACTCCGCTGCCGCGACAAATCGCGGCACGGCGGACAGAGCTCCGGTGTGATCTCATGGCGACATGGCGGGTACGATTGTCGCAACCCAGTGCTGGGCACGCCACAATTGCGGCGGTAAGTCCCCTCTTTGAGGAGTGGATAGAGAGGCGTCACGGCGTCCTCACCTTCCGCCTGACGCAGGTTCTCACCGGGCATGGGTGCTTCGGTGGGTTCCTGTTCAGGATAAAGCGGGAGGATACGTCCGGGTGTTTCCATTGCGAGGATCGTCTGGAGGACACGGTGGAGCATACGGTGGAGGTGTGCCCTGCCTGGGCGGAGCACCGCCGTGTCCTCGTGGAGTCGATCGGCGGCGGCGACCTCTCGCGTCCGGCCCTGGTGCGAGCCATGGTACGGAGCGAGAGGGAATGGGAAGCTGTCACCTCCTTCTGCGAAGCAGTAATGCTCGCGAAGGAGGAGGCGGGGCGCGTGAGGGAGTGGCAGTCTCTGCGCCCTCACGTCCCTAGCCGCCGCAGGAGGAGACGCCCCGGACGTCGGGAGTCAATAGCGGACTCCCGGCCACCGTAGGCGCGAGCTTGCGGGTGGTGAGCAATGGGTAGCTCGCCGCCCGGTAAGGACCAAGCTCGGGTCGACGGCGCGCAGTGTTCCACGCGCGCCTCAAAGAGATGTCAGCAGCAGTGTAGGGGTCTACTAGGACCGATGCCTGCCGGGGTCGCGTGATTGTTCGAAAGAGATACCGTGACCCTGGCACATGGGCAACTGATGGAACACGGGTGGGTTTTAGTCAGTAAAAGTCTGACACGCCCTCCCGCTCCGCCCAGAGCGGGAGAAGTCATTTGATGATTTCCCATCCTGAAAAAAAAAAAAAAAAAAAAAAAAAGCCCCACGCGTTTACAATAAAGTAAGGGTAGTAGTATTTAAACGCAAATCAAAAAATATCCTTTTTCCATGCAATAAGATTCCGAATTCCCATCAAAATTACTGATTGCACAGCAAAATATTCAACTCAAAATATCAACAAACGCTATATTTATTTTCACAGCGTACAGCGATTTTTCCTAAAGCAAAAGCTTTTTCATCAATGCACAGCTAATAATCTTAATGGACATTATACATGTTAACTTTTTTTCTTTAAATATAGCTTTTATTTTAATATTATTTACAGCAGTTT
Organism: Aporophyla lueneburgensis; assembly: GCA_932294355.1. NCBI lineage: Eukaryota > Metazoa > Arthropoda > Insecta > Lepidoptera > Noctuidae > Aporophyla > Aporophyla lueneburgensis. The sequence continues at coordinate 19,117,455 of OW028745.1, read as the reverse complement.
TTCTAAATAAAACAGCATTTTATTAGTCACAGTCGTCTTATTATTTATTAATTACCACATAATGAGATCAGGAAAAAAAATATAAAATTAGATACAAAATTGTAATTTATTTTGATTATTGATTGATTGATTGATTATTATATATTGATTCTAACCTCACTTTCGAATTTTCTTGTATCGACATCGATTTTAAGGCCGGAAAGTGTGGGACTGACGATAAAACGAATAGGGGTTAAAATTTCCATTATGGGCCATCTGGGAGTAGGGGCGCGCATAGTTTTTATTATAGGAAAGTCGACGGAGCCCCGCTTCGCGGTAGGAGCCCCGCGAAGCAGGGCTCCTACTTCTGTGTGGTTTAAAAAAAATAACCATGAAGAGGATGGCGGGGTCTTTGACCCCACCATCCTCTTCTAACCTAACCTGTCCGAGTTGGGGTGCCCCGAGTCCAGAGCTTGCTTCGCTCGCTCTTGTATTTCTTTTTCAGTTAATTTGTTCTGCTTTTAGAAATAATGCAATGTGACAGGATTTTTTTGTTATAATAATCATTAAATTTGCCGAGCATGGCTTCTTGAAAATTAAGACAAATATGATGAACAGGTTTTGTTGTACTTACTGGTTAATATGCGACTGGGATAGTTATTTTGCTATGAAATATTGAAAATTTGCTGTGCAGTCAGTATTTATGCTATGTATGTAGTATTTTTGTACAAAAATAAATTTTACTGTATTGCATTATGAGGAAAAAAGTAATGTCATATTGATGTATAATTTCGAATTATCTGCAGTTTGAGTTTTGTTAAACATTTAGTTTATTTGTAGTGAAGTAAGTTATTTGATGTAAAAAAGAATATAAATGATGAGTATGTATTGATAGGCGATTATTTATTTGATATTCAATTTGTAATAATCCATAAAGTAAATCGTATACTTAACATTTACCCTATGCAGCTGTACGAGTGTAGAAGATATTGAAGGAATGGCTCTTCACACTTAATTATGATGCCGTAGAAGACATTTTGGTTACACAGGGTTGAACGTCACGCATACACACACACTCACACACACACCATCTCACTCACTCACACACACTCTCATACACATTAACTCACACACACACCCACACACCCACACACCCACTCAAGCACACACCCATACACACAAAATATTATATATCACACGCACATAAACACACATTTACACCTTTCTGCCATAAGCACGATTTAATTCATTTTCATTTTTCTTTTTCTTTTTTTCTTATTGGTTTGTTTTTATTAGTTTTTAATTTTTATTGGTTTTATAAAAAAATGTGTAACTTATACCTAATTAGCACAACGAAACAATTGAACTAATTGAGGAAGAGCGAGGTTTATCCCATCACAAGTATCTTCGGATTACTTTCTGGGAAGCCCCGGCAACTAAATTGTATCTAGATTTAAGATAATAAACACATTTTTTTTTTTTAATACTGAACTTTACTAAAAATATGAAAAGAAAATAGCCCTAGGAGTCAGACGCGTAGCAAACAATACATTGAAAACATTAAAGATAGTTAATGTTTAGAAATCTAGATCGCTAGAGTCGTTGACGAGGATGTGAGTCTATACAAACACGTCTGGCTCAATAAGATCATTATCGTTTTAGGTACTGTTATGTTTTATGATTCTGATTCTATAAATCGTATCGCACCATAGCCCTAATCACACATGGATTCCGATGGGAATAAAAGTACGATATATTATGTACTTTCATTTTTGACACTATTAACGTATGTTATTTCTTCTAGCGGGCGGTCCTAGAATCTACGTTGCGATTTTGTAATTAATTATTATTTGATAAATGAAGTTAACAAAAATTAATAATCCTCAGACCTGTAGGGTAACTGCTATAGTAATTAGCCATGCTATAGTAACTGGCCACTCATAACAAAAGAGATAGAAACAAGGCAATGCAAGTAAGCTCGTGAATGAAAAGGACGAAGAATATTCCTGCATCTATTGTATTTTCGTTTTAGTTTATAAAATATGACCTAGATGGCGTTAATAACATTCGAGCAGTCAGTTTGAGAAAGTTTTGACAGATGTTGGTGGTTTGTTAAGAAAAAAATAAGGTAAGAGTCTTGGAACAATTATATCTTATGTGTTACTAACTAGTCTAGTGCTTCAATATTATGTGTTTCTATACGTAGTTTAGGTGACGTTCATATTGTGTAATTTCAAAGTTCGCAAACTCAAAATAACCCTAAATGTTTACCGGCTACTTACTAAATTTAAATGTGGTTGAATTTCAGTTATTGGCCATCCCCGGCCAATTACTAGTTTTTTCATTATAAGCGTTTTCAAGCAGTTTCGACCTTCTAAGGGTAGGGTGTGGGCCTTCATATACGGTATATCAAAATTTGGCAGTTCCATATTCAACGAATCAGTAATTAGCCGGGGGTGGCCAATAGCTGGTACGTACGTGGCCAATTACTAAATACTATTTTAAATTTCTTTCAGACTGCTTCAACATGCCAAAGATACCGCAATATACCAAAGAACAAGTAGAAAAAGCTTTAGAAGACGTTAGTCAAGGTTTATCAGTTCGTACAGCAGCCAAAAAATATAATATACCTAGAGCAACATTACAATTCAAATTGAAACACCCTGATAGCAAGAGTGAATTTGGACCAGAACCATACTTGACTAGAGAAGAAGAAAAACAGTTAGAAGAATGGCTGTGCGATATGGGTAAAAGAGGGTTTCCTAGAAATGGCGAAGATATTCTAGATTCTGTTCAAAACTTTCTGAATAAAAACCCTAGAGAGACACCTTTCAGCGAAAATAGACCTGGAAAAGGATGGTTAAAGGGTTTTCTGAAACGCCATCCTCGTATAACTAAAAGAACAGGCGAAGCTGTTACGCAGGCGAGCGCTTGTGTTTCCGAATCTGATATCAGAAACTGGTTTGGTCAAATCATGGATCAGATAGACAAGTCTAAACTAACCTACATTTTAGATAACCCATCTAGAATTTTTAATGCTGATGAAAGCGGTTTTCAAACTTGTCCATCTACTGGGAAAGTCTTTGCTGAAAAAGGAGAGAAGAATGTGTACATAATCGATAAAGGAAAAGCTAAAGAAAATATAACCGTACTTTTTACAATATCTGCTGATGGACAGATTGTATTGCCTACGATTGTGTACCTAGGGGTCAACGTTTACCTGAGAGAATCAGACAAACTGTACCTGATGACTGGGGTGTAGCTACAAGTAGTTCAGGATGGATGACGGCGGATACATTTAAATATATTATCGAGCATGTTTTTCACCCGTTTTTGGTGAGAAATAACATTCAGCTACCAGTTTTGTTGTTTGTGGATGGGCATAAATCACATTTAACTTATGACCTAAGTGTACTAGCTCGCTCTCTTCAAATAGAAATATTTGCTCTGTATCCAAACGCCACTAGGATTCTTCAACCAGCTGATGTATCACTCGTAGACCCGTAGACCCGTAAAACAGTTTTGGAAATTGGCAGTTAGAGAATGGTTACTTGAGAACATTGGTGAAGTTGTTTCAAAGCAAAATTTTGCTTTTGTTCTCAAGAAAGTGACTGACAAAATTAGTTCTGCCAGTATTATCAATGGCTTTCGAGCTTGCGGCCTCTACCCTTTTGATCCAAATGCTGTCGATTATTCGAAATGCTTAGCAAAGTCGGTATCCAGATCTGAAGACACTGTAGATAATTCAAATGATAAACCCGAGAACTCATTACCATTTTCAAAATTTTTGGAAATCATAGGTACAGAGACGATTAGTAAATTTAAAGATATTAAAAATGTTATGCAAAATGTCCAAAACAACGAATCTTTTTTCACTCTGTATAAAATATGGGACTTTTATCATTCGAAAACGAATACTACTGAAAACACGACAGAGAATACTAATGAAAGTGAGGAAGGAGAATGTAATGAAATGGAACCAGAACCGACAAATACAGAAGGAGAAGAAAACTTAAGCATATCAATTATTGATAACAATACTTCTGAAAACGAAAGTCGAGATATAATTATAGCAACACACCAAAGCCTTGAAAAAACCCAGGATGAACAGAATAGCGAGAGACATGACTACCAGACCTTTACAAAATAACAACCAGGAACTCGTTACTTTAGAAGACCTAGGAATATCAAATAATGGTAACCAGGCACAAAACCTACCATCCTGTTCAACGACAAGACTTAAAGATTTTTTAGCAATACCTTCAGCACCAACCAGACAGGGAAAACGCCACATTGAGAGGCTACCTTACCACATATCAGGACCAGAGTACCAAAGGATTTTAGAAGAAAAATCGAAAGAAAAGCAGAGACAAGAGGAAGAAAAGAAGGCAAAGAGAGTTGTCAGAGAACAAAAAAAAAGAAGAAAGAAAGAGGAAACTACTGGAAATAAAGTCAAAAAAGTTGGAAAAGACTAGGAAAATTGAATCTATTTCTTGCTGTGGTGTGTGTAAAAGAGTTGTAAAGAGCATAAAATTGAGATTTTATTTACTTTACTATGTTGTAGGTTTATCTTATTCTCGTGTCACTTTATCAATATTTCCCTCTTTCGCCGTCACGTTACTTTGACGAACACTTTTCAAAGAGATTTCCTATTTACTTGTTCTATTTATTTTCAGATGCGTTTGCCTACTGTTATTTGCTTGGAATTGGTATTTTGATTACGTCTTTTGGTAAAATTCTTGAATTCCAGATAAACAAATCTGTCGGTGTGTGGCTATCGGTGCTAACCATACGACGCTGATGGACCCATTTGTAAATTAAAACAATTTATAGCATTCCGTTTGCCAGAAAATAACACGATATCGAATAAACATATACAGAACTAAGCTTCTGCCCGCGATTTCGTCCGCGTCAAATTTCTGCTTCCCTGACCCATCCCGTCGCATCGAATCGCAGGCGCCCGTGCGAGGTTTTCATATGTAGCCTTCATCGATAAATGGGCTATCTAATACTAAACGCAGTTTCTGAAATTAGTACGTTCACCCAAACAAACTTTTCAGCTGTATCATATTTAGATTTGATTACAATTAAAAACCTTATGGTTAGCCATTTAAAAAATAGACATATGAGATGGCGGTTTTTTTTTTACTTTTTAAGGATTACCATTTCGGCGTTCATGATTGTTAGCCGACAACTTCCTAGGTTGACCTTCGAGATGTCATTCATCTCGAAGTTCAACGTAGGAGCTGTTGCCTCCTTAACCGAATTTGCATGTACTCGTAGTTAACTCAATAAATTTAGGCATCTCCAGCCAGGGCATAAAAATTTATAACTAGTGAGCCAATAACGTAATAAATTCAACTTAAATACGGAATCAACTGGATCTACAGTTGTTACTATTGACTGTCGTGATGTGGATTTCTTTAAATTATGAATAAAGCATAAAATGTAATTGATACGTAGAAAAAGGGTACTTTGTATGCATAGTGCAAGAGTTTAAATTGGCATTAATTGCAAGTTGTAAACAAAACTCAACATGTGTAGGTAATCTTAGCACCGATCACACGACTTTCATAAGACCTCAAATAAAAGAAAAGCCTCGTATATAAAACTTCTGATATAGGCAAATAAAATAAAGATACTCATCTTTGAAGCTTTGAAACAATGACATCTTTCACCCCACTTGGAATTCAGCATGTCGATTCTGTAAAAATCTCACCGTGAAAAGGTGCGTGGAGTGAGCTGTCAGTGTCATCCCAGTGCTGCTAGGGATTGACCAAACATAACATTTACAATCATAATCGAGATTGAAGAATCAAGAAGTTGAAGCTCGAGAAACAGCAAACTCAGTAGAAAAAATGTATTAGCAAATTTTTTTGTGTTTGTGTTACAAATCTTATATATTTATGAAAAAACTTACACTTAATAAAATAAAATACACAAAGCACAAAGGATCTGCTTAAAAGATAAGAAATTTCTTGCAGCACATCTGCAATTGGGATGAGAAACATAGACGCATTGTGTAAAACGGTATATGTATATGAAAACAGATTAAATTAGGCTATAGCAACCAAAACATACATAGTTCTATGGGCTTAAAATAATAATTGTACTTACATACAATGTTTATTTACACATTTATTAAATAAAATAAAAAACAAACATAAAATCACGCCTTGTTTTCTCGAAGGGTTGGGCAGAGGTGTCCCTTATACTACAAAAATAAACGAAAATCAATACATGAATAATGTTGAAATCTTGTTAGCAAGGGAGATAAGCAATTTGTGTCTCAACAGCACCCATAACTAGATTATTGATATGCCTAAATATTTTGTGTATTGTTGTTATAAGGTTTGTATCTTGAACTGTGTATCCAGAATCTAGATGATAGCTGTTTAAAAAAACCTTTAGGTATGTTATTTACATAAATATTATATGTATATAATGTTAACGAACACATCACCAATCACTGAATACTTGCTTTGCACAATTTAATGAAGTTTCTCGATCTCACCTCATCATCTGCCTGCCTTTGTCCAACTGTGTTGGGGTCAGCTTCCAGTCTTAACCGGTTGCAGCTGAATGCATAGGTATTTTACATGCAATGACTGCCGATCCGACTCCGACAACCCAGTTATTTGGTAATATGTTACCCCCTTGGTAAGACTGGTTGTCAGAGTTCCGACCTTCGAGGTCTTGGTATGTAAAGATGGTCTCCCATAGATGGACAAACCGAGGCAAGCGTAGCTTAGCCGGATCGGTCGGACTGTGCGGCTGTTTTTATTTAGCTACAAGCCTCTCGATTCACCGAATGCTCGCTCTCACACCTCTCAAGTAAGTACCTAATATTAATTTGTTGAAAACATCTACACTTCTACACTAATAATATTATAAATGCAAAAGTAACTGTCTGTCTGTCTGTCTCGCTTTCCTACTAAAACTACTGAACCGATTTTAATGAAATTTGGTACACAGATAGTTTAGAGCCTGAGAATGGACATAGGTTACTTTTTATCCCGGTAGTATATTCCCGCGGGATAATTTCCGACCTCCACGCGGGCGAAGCCGCTGGCAAAAGGTAGTAATTTATCATTTTGAAATGTTCAACAATGGCTGGAATTGACATTAAAATATACTTCATTGGCTAACTGCGAATACGTCATTGCCTGTAGCAATGACTTGAAAGGCTGAAATTAAAAAAAAAGCTATCTTGACAATGACAGTGTCGGTCACCTCACTTCACCCGAAACCGTTACTCACACGGTGTTGTTGCCATAGCAACCACACCGAATGAGTAACTGCTTGCTCGACGTGAACACTCCACGCGATTCTCGTCACATTTAGTCAAGGTGGAGTGAACTCACGCGGGCGCGCTACGCGGGTTTCATTTGAAACGTTGATTTTTGACATACCTAGTAGGTAGGTATCAAGATGATGATGATTTGATGAATATTCTTTTATTAATAATACGATTATTAAGTAGGTAGGTATACATGCATCTATATGAATGTTTCGAATACTTGCGTACTAATTATTCTCAATCCGATTACGAAATGGCTTCTGCACAGGGTGATAAAAATAAGTTGATACCTATTGATGACAGCGTCTAGCGCGCATGCGCGGCTTGATCACGCGATGCTCGCAATTTCGTTGTCATGGTAACATCACTTCACCTCACGAGCACGCGGGTGACCGTTTTGAACTATTGAATTTTGACATTATTATCAAGATGATGACGATTCGATGAATATTCTTTTTTATTGTTTGCAACCAAATAGGTTACCTACAAACATTGAAATAAATGAGTACCTAATAATTTTGTCTGAACTCTAAATATGTACAGGCACATGGTCATCAAAACAAAAATAAAAGATTTAAAAAAATGTATGACATTGATGAACTAGTGACCTAGTGCGCTTGCGCGGCGTGAGCACTTCACGCGATTCTCGTCGCATCATCGCATGTATTCTCGGTGAAGTGAACACGCGCAGAGGCGCGCTATGTACGCGATAGTCATTTGAAGCGTTGAATTTTGACATACCTACCTAGTAGGTATCAAGATGATGATTTGATGAATATTCTATTATTATAGACAATGACTCTGTAACTTGTATACAGCTGCACTCCTGCGCTAGCCCAGAAAATTGTACTTGCCCGTGCATCGAAGAAACAGACACTATTAAATACCTGGGAGTCTATGTAGATAACCGTTTGTCATGGTCTACACATCTGAGTGCTATAAGAGGTAGGGTTCGAAAGATGCTCCGTGTTTTTAAGCACCTTGGTAAAATTGCAGATGACTCAGTTCTGAAAATGGTTTACTTCTCCCTCTGTCAATCAGTCCTTAGCTATTGTATAATAGCATGGGGCGCGGCTGGTAAGACCTCGTTATTACAGGTTGAGAGAGCTCAACGAGCTTTGCTTAAAGTTGCCTATAGAAGACCATTCCGGTACCCCACTAACACACTACACTGAAGTGGGCGTTCTTAGAGTCAGACAGCTTTACATCCTCTCAGTTACTCTAAGATTTCACAAAACCTCCATGCTCACTTGTATCCGGTCAAGTCGTAGAGTACACTGGGAGAAAGCTCGATGCCGTAAAGCAATTGGTAGAAGGTCGTATGGTTTTATGGGACCGCACATTTACACAAAACTCAATAACCGACTCAAAATTCTACAACTCACTCAGAGTAAATGCAAAAATATGGTTACTAATTGGCTTTGTACTCGGGACTATGAAATGACTGAAACCATAATAATATAAATAATAAATTTAAAAAAAACAATTTGGTAAAAATAAACATCTCTATTTATATATTTATTAAACTATATCGCTAGCTTCCACATATTACATACATCCTCAGTTTAACATTCAGACACACTCTCAGCACCAACATGACTATCTTAATTAATCAACACACACATAAACACAAACACAGTCATAATCACACATATAACATACATGCATACGTAAATATACTAAGTTATCTATTTATTTTCTCTGTATATTAGTATTAGTTTTGTGTATAACTTTTAAATTAGATAAATTTAAGAGATTTATTGTAACTTACACCTATATAGCAACAAATGTAAATGGAACGATGGAGCCTGGAACTCACGACACAGGGAATCCTAGTGTGAGTTCCAGGAATCAATCACAAACAAATGTAGTTTCTTGAACAATAAATTATTCTTATTCTTATTCTTATGAGAATTATGGCTGATGATGATGAGTGTTTAAGTACACATGCACATCATATTTTATCTCTCATCATCGTTACCTTACCAATCAATGCTCACACTACGAGAAGATTCTTTGTAGTGGGTAGCTGTACGGTACTTCATGGTATTGCATATTCTTAGCGTGCAGGTGTCACCACGCGATAAAGGTTAAATGAGCAGTAAGTAGGTACACATAGTTTAAAAAAAGCGGATTAATTGTTGACATCAAAGTGTAGGTACTAAACTGACATTATACCTGTATAAAAAACTGTTGTATTTAGATAGGTACATAATCTACAAGAATTGAAATAAATCCTTGCGTACCTACTAATTATTCTCTAAACCGAATACGAAATGGCGTCCGCACAAGGCAAACAAAAAAAAAAGTTGATACCTATTGATGGCAGCGTCTAGCGCGCATGCGCGGCTTGATCACGCGATCCTCGCAATGCCGTTGTCATGGTAACATCACTTCACCTCGCGAGCACGCGGGTGACCGTTTTGAACTGTTGAATTTTAACATAATATTTTCAAGGTGGTGACCATTTGATGAATATTCTTTTTATTGATAACTAGCTTCTGCCCGCGACTTCGTCCGCGTCAAATTTTTGCTCCCCTGACCCTTCCCGTCGCATCGATTTGCCTGCTAGTTTTCGTCCATTTTTCGTTGCTACTCGCTCCTTTTGAGTTATAGTGAGTCAACCTTAAAAGATAGACATATGCTCTTGCGGTCTTTTTTTTTAACATTTTAAAAGGAACAATTCCGTCATACATGATTTTTGCGTTACTTAAACCGTTTACGCAGCGCACGCAACGGAAACTCTCAAAAGGAATAAATTTTCCCCGTTTTTGCAACATTTTTCATTACTGCTCCGCTCCTCTTTATTGTAGCGTGATGTTATATAGCCTATAACCTCCCTCGATAAATAGGCTACCCAATTCAAAAAGAATTTTTCAATTAGGACCAGTAGTTTCTGAGATTAGCGCGTTCAATCAAACAAACAAACAAACTCTTCAGCTTTATAATATTATAGTATAATAGTATATATAGTATATAGTATAGATAAACATATACCTACTTACTTACTTATGTCGTTATCTATACTAATATTATAAAGCTGAAGAGTTTGTTTGTTTTTATTTCTAGTTAATTTTTCAATTCGGACCAGTAGTTCCTGAGATTAGCGCGTTCAATCAAACAAACAAACAAACAAACTCTTCAGCTTTATAATATTAGTATAGATAACGACATAAGTAAGTAAGTAGGTATATGTTTATCTATACTATATACTATATAATATTATAAAGCTGAAGAGTTTGTTTGTTTGTTTGTTTGTTTGTTTGATTGAACGCGCTGATCTCAGGAACTGCAGGTCCGAAATGAAAAATTCTTTTTGTATTGAGTAGCCTATTTATCGAGGAAGGCTATAGGTTATATAACATCACGCTACAACCAAGAGGAGCGGAGCAGAAATGAAAAATGTTGCAAAAACGGGGAAAATCGCACGGGTAGGCGATTCGATGCGACGGGAAGGGTTGGGGGAACAAAAAATTTAACGCGGACGAAGTTGCGGGCAGAAGCTAGTCTACAATAAAATGTTAGTCGGCACATTTTGGACGTTGGTATTGCATTTTCCTAATGTTCTTAGTGCGCATACGTGACGATACCTACTTAATAAAAAAAAAAACATATGTCAATGTGAATATGACAGTGCCTAGATGTTGGTTCCCACATAGTATGTGTGAGATTGAATTCTATGGTCCGTCAGTCAGGCACGGCCAGTTTCTGTCATCTTTTTTAATAGATTTGGGTTAGTAACAACGCTGAAGAACGTTGCACAATCTTTACTCGAGTCGATCTACAATCGCTTCTCCAAGACACATCGTGATTAGCCCATGTGATTGAAGACACATCGTGATTAGGCCATGTGATTCCATTTACGTATTTAATTTTAATCAGTTTACAGTGGGTTCATAACAACTGACAATGTCGATTCGCATTTTCTGTTGTAGCTATCTTATACATGTACATATGTCTTACTATATTCATTAATTGTTCGTGCGTGTCGCACTTGTGCGTCAGGCAATAAAGGGCTAGTCGAAGAAAAAATAGAAAAAAAACAAACATGCGATTGTCTGAATTTCGGTTTCGCTATTTCATTTGAAAAACTTCCCGAAAGAGTAGTATTGTTTAGACAATATGCTAGCTTTGAAATCCTTATAAAAATAATCAATAGAATTAGCATAAGAATATTAGGTATCTAAATCTCGATTATGATTGTATATATGTATGACAGTTGGTCATCCCTAGCATCAGGTGGAATGACACTGAAGCTCACTCCACGCTCACTTCACCCGGTGAGATGGTTACAGAATAGCACTGCAGAACACGTTGTTACGAACTGTTGCTGGCCTGTTACTCGCTGTTACACAAAAGAAACGCCAATATGCGATTGTTATATTACCATCTAAATGTGCAATAGGGCAAAATATATCATTGATTTTTAAATATGATAATCTATACTCCTTCTTGAGAATGGGCATCAGCGTTCTGTAAGTATATACCTACCACCATACTGCTCCTGAAAATCCGCCTGCCAAGCGTGGCGATCATGGCAAACCCCACTCCTTCCCCTTTTTTGGGGAGACCCGTGTCCAGCAGTGGATGTCTTAAGGCTGAAATGATGACGATGGTAATAATCAAATCAAATAACGTTATTACTCCTCACAATGACAAGCTTATTCTAGGTTTTACATATTATTTGTTTTTTTTGGCAATTTGAGGAGCTGGTGTCTGAGTTAAGCGTAAAATGCCTGTATTACAAATCACCAGGAATCTTAAAAAATATGATATTACAATCTTACGTTACATATAACTAAGGAGATTTAATCAATTAAATTAAAGAGTCTGTTAGTAATATAAATGTAACCGCGTTTTACTAATTGCATATGATAGTAAATATGATAGGCAATTAAAAGAAAAGAAAATAATTTTTAAAATTTTCGTTGGTCCGTCTTTTTTTGTGGGTGGGAAATCATCACATGACATTTCACGCTCTGACTAAAACCAACCCGTGTTCCTTCAGTTGCCTATATGCCAGGGTCACGGTAACTCTTTCGGACAAATCAGACGCCCGCGCTTACGGTGGCCGGGAGCCCGCAATTAACTCCCGACGCCCGGGGCATCTCTACCTGCGGTGGCTAGGGGCGTGAGGGAGCAGAGAACCTCACGCGCCCCACCTCCTCCCATGCCCTCTAGCTCCGTACCATGGCCTGCACCAGGGCCGAATGCCAGAGATCGCAGCTGCAGATCGCCTCCACGAGGACGTGGCGGTGCTCCTCCCAGGCAGGGCACACCTCCACCGTATTCTCCACCGTGTCCTCCAGACGATCCACGCAATGGAAACACCCGAACGTTTCCTCCCGCCTTATCCTGAACAGTAATCCTGATCCCTCAAGAATTACATCACCATTACTGACGACGAAATTATAAACATTTCTTCGGTCACAAAAGCCAAACCATAGTAAAAAAGTAGGAGAAAAACTCTCAACGACACAACACAGTTTTATTCAAATCGAACCACAACACAATGGGCACTAAATCCATCCAATACATTGTACCTCACTCGATCAATCGCTTGTTCTATAAATGCTTACACTTGAAAGGTAAGCAGTACATTCGCATTCGACTCCGTTCGCATACAAAACTATTCAGCCCGCGGTAATAAAAGTCTCCGATGTATCTTTTGAAGGTATTGTAGCATCAAATTGAAGGAACGTAAGACGCGTAATTGGCTTTTCAATATTGATCTGTTTACACCTGCGGAAGGTCGACCAAATTGGATTGTTGGTTCAGAGAAATGACATGTGATGTGTGAGCTTATCAAATAAAATCATAACAATAATTACTTTACATAAAATGTAATAATATGTCTTGAGAGTAAAATCATACAAAATTAAATATTATACGTAACCCTTAACGCGTACCAAACTCACAATCACTATACTTTTCGTTATGTTGCAATGAATTTGAGTATAGATGAAAATAATATAAGGGTCGGTGGAGCAGACTAGTCCTGGAGTGGAAACCACGTATTGGCAAGCGCCGTGTGGGACGTCCCCCAGCTTGATGGACCGATGACCGTAAGAAGTAGCTGGGACAGACTGGATGCAGAATGCGGAGGACAGGGTGTGGTGTCGCAACATGGGAATGCTGACTCCAGCATGAGTTGAATGGTAGATAAGTGCAATTTTAAAGATTCCTGCAACTGCGTACATTATGACAATGACAGAAATAGCTGCTTGTTACTAGTTTACAAAATTAAACGGAATCTAAGTACCTTCAACACAAACAAAATACCGATGAGAAAACAATCTATATATATAAAAATGAATCCCTATTTCCCTTGGTCACGCCATCACGCGTGAACGGCTGGACCGATTTCACTTTAATTTTTTTTGTTGTGTTTGTTATTATCAGGAGAAGGTTCTTATGAAAGAAAAAAAATAATAATTGCGCGGAAAATCAGAAAATTTAGGAACACAAATTTAAGAATACAAAGTCACCTAACATAGGTGTTTGATAGCTAGAAAACGCTTTATGTCTTCGAAGTACCAGGTTGGCATAACTTGGTAGGAGCTCAACTAATATGGGCTTTATGTCTTCGAAGTACCAGGTTGGCATAACTTGGTAGGAGCTCACCTAACATGGGTGTGTGGTAGCTAGAAAACGCTTTATGCCTTCTAAGTACCAGTTTGTCATGGATATACGGTACTTGGTGCTCTTTGCTTTGTGTTGGTGGGATCTGATAAGTTAACTCAACATTTATTGATTCTAAGGCGAGGCGGTACGAAGTTCGCTGGGTCAGCTAGTAGAAAATAAAAAAGATTTTTCCTTTGTGAAATTCAGATACAACAACACTGTAAGCATAGGAGGAGGTGGGGCGCGTGAGGGAGTGGCAGTCTCTGCGCCCTCACGTCCCTAGCCGCCGCAGGAGGAGACGCCCCGGGCGTCGGGAGTCAATAGCGGACTCCCGGCCACCGTAGGCGCGAGCTTGCGGGTGGCGAGCAATGGGTAGCTCGCCGCCCGGTAAGGACCAAGCTCGGCGCGCAGTGTTCCACGCGCGCCTCAAAGAGATGTCAGCAGCAGTGTAGGGGTCTACTAGGACCGATGCCTGCCGGGGTCGCGTGATTGTTCGAAGGAGATACCGTGACCCTGGCACATGGGCAACTGATGGAACACGGGTGGGTTTTAGTCAGTAAAAGTCTGACACGCCCTCCCGCTCCGCCCAGAGCGGGAGAAGTCATTTGATGATTTCCCAGCCTGAAAAAAAAAAAAAAAAAAACAGCACTGTAAGCATCAGTTATCACCTTATCATTTTCCGAAAAAATATTCTAGTAGATATATTTCCTTGCCGAGAATCACTTTCATGTAATATTCACTGATATCAACAAAGAAATATAAAGTAGTATTTCATATTCTATTTCCTCCCAGGAAGCCATTTTGAGGAATCATGAATTTATCAGATCAACTTGTATACGTACTTGTATGAAATCCTATAAATATTTTTCGTGAAAAGCTTCATCTGAAACTGAAATATGTATAATCTTCAATTTATATTCGACTTCGGAAACGGTAGAATATACTAACTGTGATAGCTACCTACTTATAAAATACAGCTGTTGAACGAACAGATTTGTCTGAAGCCTGGATGCTAAGTGCTGTGTATATTGTTACTATACTGAACGAAAGTATTTTAATCTCAGAAAGCGACGGGTGCTTTACTTGTGGTTATCAAGTGTCCGACACGTTGTGAATGTGTGTGTATGCAGGAGCTCTTGAACTATCGGTACCGTCAAATACATGGGTGGAATCAGAAGTGTGTGTGTTATGTGCTGAAGCTATTAATCTTTACGCACACATTCAAAGCGTGTTTGTATACTTGATAATCACAAGTTAAGCGAGTGTTGCTTAGACATATAACAATAGTATAACTTGTTTTAAAAGCAGATTAATGCGTCCAACTTAGGGCACGCCACAATTGCGGCGGTAAGTCCCCTGTTTGAGGAGTGGATAGAGAGGTGCCACGGCGTCCTCACCTTCCGCCTGACGCAGGTTCTCACCGGGCATGGGTGCTTCAGTGGGTTCCTGTTCAGGATAAAGCGGGAGGATACGCCCGGGTGTTTCCATTGTAAGGATCGTCTGGAGGACACGGTGGAGCATACGGTGGAGGTGTGCCCTGCCTGGGCGGAGCATCGCCGTGTCCTCGTGGAGGCGATCGGCGGCGGCGACCTCTCGCGTGCGGCCCTGGTGTGAGCCATGGTACGGAGCGAGAGGGAATGGGAAGCCGTCACCTCCTTCTGCGAAGCAGTAATGCTCGCGAAGGAGGAGGCGGGGCGTGTGAGGGAGTGGCAGTCACTGCGCCCTCACGTCCCTAGCCGCCGCAGGAGGAGACGCCCCGGGCGTCGGGAGTCCATAGCGGACTCCCGGCCACCGTAGGCGCGAACTTGCGGGTGGCGAGCAATGAGTAGCTCGCCGCCCGGTAAGGACCAAGCTCGGGTCGACGGCGCGCAGTGTTCCACGCGCGCCTCAAAGAGATGTCAGCAGCAGTGTAGGGGTCTACTAGGACCGATGCCTGCCGGGGTCGCGTGATTGTTCGAAAGAGATACCGTGACCCTGGCACATGGGCAACTGATGGAACACGGGTGGGTTTTAGTCAGTAATAGTCTGACACCCTCCCGCTCCGTCCAGAGCGGGAGAAGTCATTTGATGATTTCCCATCCTGAAAAAAAAAAATGCCTCCAACTTTAAAAAATACTAGTGCCCACCCCATTTACTTACATTCTGGAAGCTGATAATAGTTGTCGAGAGCCTTGTCACATTGCCTATTTTGCATAATGGTAACACCTTTACCACAGTGTAAAAAAAATATTGATACAGACATTTAAGCCAATTCACCACTTACTATCGTGAAGAAAATAGCCTTTCATTGAGCTCTAAAAGAGCACCACAATTGAAACTGTAAACGTTTTCGGCAATTTTATTGGGTTTCAATTGTTCATTCGTATGTAGGTCTGTGCTAAACAAAATATAGAAAGGTGGCAATCGACATCGGGAATGAAATAAGTTCACAGAAATAAAAACTTTATTGTTTGAACGTTTTGTGAATAAAGACCACACGCCTAATATTGTCGTTTGTTATTTTGTTATAATATACTTTCCCACAGCTAGGGATAGGTGGACCTAGTACGATTTGGTATTTAGTTTATTTTTTTATTACAAAAACTTTTACGTTAATCGAGGGCTTGAAATACTGATATATTTTTGGGAACTGGTACTTACCTTGGTGTGACACAGGTACCAGAGTACTACCCGTACTATTGCTATCGGAACCAGGCGTAGTACCTGTTCTATTGGTACTTCTAATCTTTACTTTTTTTCAAAAAGATGTAGGTAAGTTAAAAGGATTGTTATAATAAAAAAAGTTCATGGTTGCCTACCATGGTTGATTTGTGATACAAACCGGGTACCTGACTTTGGTACTTCTTAGGTGGAGTATCGATTACCGTCTAGAACCGGCACCCAGGTGCCGAAACTAAAAGTACTGCAAATACTTGTACAAAACCTGTACTTTTGGTACCGGAGCCATTTACGTAGTGTAGTAGTAGGCGAATGTTTCTTTTGGACATTTGTAAGAAACATTAAAAGCTTAAATACTGAAAACCAACCTACATGCACATATGTATATGACAATCAAGATTTAAGAGCCTATATTATTCTTAGTTAAAATAATATCTCATTCCACCCACAATGACCTCACTCTAGTTTTCCGCGTTCAAATCACATCGCCCTGAATATAAATGTATGAAATTGGAAAAGCATTTATGAGAATGGTATGAGGAGTCGTCGGTACAGCCGCGAGAAATTGATAGATTTATCACAGGCAAGGGATTGGTTACGGCACATTATTGATATCAACACAAATTCTGCGTTGCCTTTTGCTATGAAGATATATTACCTACCCTTGATATTGATTTATGTTGGAGCAGACCGTATAGATAATCACGGACTGGTATTTACACGTCACTCCAAAAAGGTATGAGCCTTTTTTTGACGTTTATCCAAACTCAAACCAAGTCTAATAAGGTACAAATCGTAACCCAATAGAAAAAGCTGATTCGCGAAATCTTCACTGAATAGAAAAAGGGTCCGCCAGAAAAAAAAGGTCGATTTGCTAGAACACAAAATTTTAGCGTTCAAATTTCACTTCACACACATTACCGGTACCAAATGATATGACGTTACAATAATTTCAATATTGGCTTTAGAGACTCAAACATCTCGAGGGACGGACCGTATAAAATCCGAACATTATTCAGACTTCGCTAGACATCTTTTCATATGCATTATGTACAACACTGCTTCAGATTTCTGCGACACATTTTTGAGCTTTGATGCTGACTTCGATGTAGTAAAATATTACGACAAAAAGACTTTTATATAAGTACAAGAATTCCACTTTTGTAGATTCTCTAAAGCTCTTGGAAATGCTATCTTGAAAAGCTTTTTGCAGCTCAGCGCTTCACTGGTCACAATGCGTGAATTTGTAGCGACGCACAACTCTCTGCATTTCAATAGGATGCCATTGGCCATGTGGCCAGTCTTGATCAAGTAGAATTCCACTTCACTAGAACTGAGATAGATCGTCCAGATATAGCGAGATATCTATATTCAAACTTCGATACAAAGAATCTCAATCCAAAACACTGTTCTCCTATTACAAGTAGCACTTAGGTACTACGAAAAACAAAGTCAATAAAGCACTAACGAAGTAAATGGAACGAATAACAAGAACAATTACGAAGTAAAGCGGTCCCATTCAGATTTATGACTGGACAAATGTTAGATACTGCCTTCACTTACATGTTTGTATGGGCACTGGACGGGACGATTTAGACCTGCGGGTCATAAATACGGATTAGGTTTTAAAAGTGGCTCCTATAAACAAAAGATAAGCAGTGAGGTACTAAATAAACTAATTTCAGGCAACAAAATGTCGAGAAGAGTAATTTGAACTTATTTAGTGGATTTGTGGTAATTTAACGTGTGTGCTATGAGAACAAAACACCAACGTGTTGAATATTTATATGGTGTATACAGTTGTATTACCGTTCTTAAAACTGCAATATTGTAACTGTTCTAATGCATTGCCTTCTATCAGGCATGATCGAGGTCAAAATGGCTTGCCCAGTCAGCAATAAAAATGAAAAAAAAACCTTATATTAACTTTGTCACGTTAAATCAGCCGAATATACCCTTAGGCAAGTGAGGTTAGATCAATTTCATACACATAACAGCCAATGAGCATTACGAAATTGAATCACATTTGAAAGGACCACAGAAAACTACTCACCATTCAAAAAGCAAAGACAATCCTGCACTGGACAATTGACATAAATCCTCATTACAATATTGTCGATGTCCTACTTTATCTCAATGAAGGCTTCGGTGCGAATAGAGAGAAAATTGCATTCGCCAGTATAATGAGATAAGTTGCATGCTTGCAACTACATATTGTTGTTAAACTAAGTAGAGAACTAGGCTATGCGTAAGCGTTGTAAATACGGTTGACTGTACATATTTTGTATAAGCTTTATTGTGCGGTACAAAGAGTTACAATAATTATCTACTCCTCATTCATTAAGGTACCTTGGAAAAGGTACGTTAATGAATGAGGTAAGTACGCACACTCATGCTCCTTGATTGTGCAGCCAGCCGCAAAAAAAAAGTATCCCAACAAAAACATAGATTTTAAAATGGAAGACATGTTCAATAATAAGAGTTGGTTGCTGACTGCGCCGAAAAAACAACTAAGATCTTAATGGATACCAGTTCTGTACATAACTCTTAGATGTATTTCTGAGAACAAACAACATCTAAAAGAAATTTAAAACACAAAATCTTGCTCGTCAGAAAATGGCAAGATATGTGTTTGATAGAGACAGACTATCAGGGAGTTTTCTTATGTTCAATTATCGATAGTTAGAGCTTCCAGTGGCTATAAATAAAAACGCTTGATGTACCAAAGTCAGATTCAATACTAACCTTCATCAGTGAAATATTCACACAAGATGAACTAAAATGGCATACCCATGCCGTTTCGTAGGAAAAAAGAAACTATGTATGAAAAATTTAGCAAGCCCACTGAAAAGCACAGCGAGAGATCTGGGCTGTTATTCAAGATTTTTATGTAATAGATATGTATCTATTCCGCCTGAGTGAACGTGAAAGTAGATCAAGCATTAACTTTTCCTTTATTGTAGTTGACCTGTCAACACAGTCCCAACAATGGCCTTTGATGACGATATCAAAAGAACATTGTACTTCCAATAAATATTTTGTAAATATCGTTTTATTCTTTCCTAACCGGGTTGAAGAACTTTAGGTAGAGATGATATTTAAAATGGCTGGATGGGTAAAACTGTCCTTTAATTTATCGGACATCTAGGGCAACGAGATAGTCATTGATTTTGTTTAGCTATCTGACCCTTTTGCTTATAAAGAATGTTTATTCATCTAGAAAGCTACATGGACATTTAAAGGAAAAAGAATATCTAGATTTATGATTATACGAACTGTTAAGCTTCTCATCCCTTTCTGTCTTCTGAGAAATCTTTAATGATGATGTAACATAGGTAACAACCATAACAATGATAAGCATATTTATTAATGAACAAATAGTCAGATACGCCTTTTTTGAGAGGGAAAACGACATAAAAAACAACGAATCACAAATGACTGTCGTGTCAGACTTTAACTGATTTATACCCACCCGTGTTCCTTTAGTTGCCTATGCCAGGGCCACGGTAACTCATTCGAACAGATCCGCGACGCGGCGATAAACGCCTACAAATAGAAAGATAGAATATGCTTTAGGTACTGTAAGTTCGCTTTCCATTCCATTAGGGCTTACATTGTCATCGCAGATCTACGGTACTACGATAGGGTCCATTTCATGGCGGCAACACTTAAGTAAAGGGATTATGAAGATGAGAGGTTCTAGAGCACTGAAGGTCATAGGCAAACTTTTCTTTATACTTAACACTTTCACGAATTATAGTGTTGCTTTTACAATCTGGTATGTATGGTGACCACCTAGTCAGTACACGATGAAATCGGATTTGCAAGACCAAGTGTGGTTCTACAAGTCATCATAGAGATCAAGAAAGGAATGAAAATTAATCTAGTTCTCAGATATGGATACGATAAAGAGGACCATATTATATACGGATTAACCAGTCAATTACCGTAATTACAGACACAATTAAAAAACCATTGTGTCGATACCAAATGTGGTATCTCAGGGACGTAGAGGTTAAAACTGTAAACAGTACGTAAACCATAACCATGAAATAACCCCACCCCTAGCATTTTTATTTTCTTAATAAGCGGCGATTTTTTTCTCCTCTGTGGTATATAGGTTACAACCCATCTCCAGATAATAAACTCCTTGTAGATTCCACCCTCTAACGCGCATGAAGAAACCTTACGGAATTAAACTGCCATCTCTCTAATGACAAATATTGCAAAACAAAATCTTTCATACAAAGTAGTAGCAAAACTCCAAATAAATAATTCTCTTTTACCACAAGTTCTACGAAAAAGTAATGTATCCACTTACCACGTACAGTGAAGGATCACCGCAGTAGCGCAGTCCAACATTAATCCGGCTCACACGTAGTCATTACCGCCGAGATTCGTCCGGAGACAGAACCTAACTTTGTCTTCAACAAGACGCCAACTTTGTAACGAGTGTTGTGTTACAAAGTTCGCGATACGAAAGGGTTTAGTTTGATAAAAGACGTTTCTTTTGATTTACAGTGTAATGTTACATTAACCACGCGAAAACAGAAAGTGGACTGAGAATTTTTTATATTATATCTCGTTTTGTATTGTCGTCAATCGCTTCACAAAACAAATATATTGGAGGCCATTTTTACGAAGACTGCTAATAAAAACCTATTTTTGATTTTTATGAGCAGGTTTCAATAAGTTAAGGTATGCAAAGCCTTTCTAGAATTTCCAGTCGGTAAATACCCGCTTCGTTACATGCCCTGTGGGAGGGCCAGTAACTTAACGAAGTTTATCGGTAAATAGATAAAGCTGATTGTACACCAGAGTTGTTTGGGTGGAAATTTCACTATGTGGAAATAAGCCAGCATCATGGACAAATATCTTAACCTTAGTAGGGTAGAGTTGGATAATACCGCGCATCAGCGAATTCAAAAACTGTCCATGAGTTCTGCGATGCAGTGCGTATACATCGAAGCCGGACATGCCTATTACACCCATCCCCGTGCACCGCCATTACGGTCCGTGCGACGACGAAGATAGCATTTGTTGTAGATGTTTTTTTCGTTACTCCTTATAATTTTTCGTGTACTTTCGGAAAGAGGTAAGTAATACTGTATTTATATGTAATACTTTGATACTATACATTTTTAATGCTTGTATACTGTAGAATTAATGTCAGAATACGTTTTTACATACTATAATATTTTCCAAATAATTTTGAAGTTAAAAAATAAAATGATCAAGTTTGATAATTCCGCGCTGGGGGCGCGCAGAAGAAAGCTAAAGAAAAGAAACAAATTAAAGGAAAGTCTGTCAAGAGAAAAGTTTTGAACAGTAGCGAAAGTAGTGAGGATGAATATAAAGCAGGAAGAAAAAGGTCAGGCAAGGAAAAAGAAAGGTAAAGAGAAGTCTAAGAAATGTATCGACAGCAGCAGTGAAGATAATATGGATGATGTGCCCCTTACTCAACTGTGCGATGATGATGAAGATGACGACATAGAGAATCGTGATATTGGTTGTGAGTTTAGTCGTAATGGAGAAGTGTGGTTCCGTTGTTGTAGATGCTCGAATTGAATACATAAGGAATGTAGCGGAAAAGATTCTGCCAAAGATTTTTTATGTGATTAATATAACTTGTTATGTGATATTTAATTGATATTAGGTATTTTTGAGACTGACTAGTCCATATATAATTCAAAGATTTACTAAGACTTCTAGCAAGTTTTGTTAATACTTATTGCGTGATACTTAATATACTGATTTTATTTCTAGAAAAAGATTTGGATCTCCCTATCTTCACGCAAGAAAATTACTTAGAATGGTATTCTTTTTTTTACTTTTTTACTTACCCATTTGTGTGCAGTTAATGTGGGCACGATATTATCAGACCAGTTTGATAATACCGCGTCTTTACTTGTTTTTGTAAATTGCCAATAATTACTTTTTGTTTAAATTTTGGAAGTTTTTGTTATGCGGTATGCGTACCTGAATAAATGTCCTACTAATTACTCAATTTTGTTTCTTTTAATATCAAACAATTTCCTAATTATAGGTCAAAGTCCTTAGGGGCTCGGTCATATCCAACTCTCCCCTAAATGCATACAGCCATTCTTAATATAGTCATTCGTAATCAAAGGATCTAGGCCCAAGCAATCGCAAAGTGAAGGAAAAACGAGAAATCGAAGCTCAAACAATTCAATAGAAAATCTGTGATCCCTAACAATAAATTCTCTATAACGGCTCCCTTGTTTCTTAACATAATGTAAATGGAGCGCGAATTCGCGAAACCTTTGTGACAACTTCGTGTACAGAATTGTATTATTATATTTTGCGCGCGAATATAAGGAGGCACAATAATTCCCACCACAAGTCCCACTTAGTTGAAGGTACATTTTTCGTCATGTTTCCCGCTATTGTATTTCTGTTTGTGTGTTGAACAATACACCTTTCAGTTCAGGCTCGCGTTTTTATAAATTTCATTATTCCGAATATAATGGTTTCTTTTTTTTCATGGAATTTAAGTCATCAACGTCTTACGTCTGTGTTTCATTTTCCTTTTCGTTTTTTATACTATGAAATATCAGTCAAGCATCTACCGTCCTCCTCTTTCTTTTGATATCGACAAACCCCGTAGATCATTTAAATATTTCTTTCATTATACATTAACCCCAACATTCCCAACTAACTAAACAGCCACTCGTTGGTGTTAAACAGAATAATTTAGCCATTTTGGCGTGTTACAGTAATAAAATCCGTAGAATAGCTCTCAAGGGATAATATAATGGAGGCCCTATAACTGTCATAGATGTCATATGGGCGGCGGAATGGTCCACTATCGCCCTCTATGTGCAACAGACAGAACGTGACATGTTTTATGTTTATAGCCGTATTTATCGTTCTCTTTTTTCAGTCTGGTAATAAACTGAGATTGAAAGTATACTGTATGAGTTTGCGATAAATACTTTTATGTGATTTATGAAAACGAATAGTTTCATAATGTGAATAGATTCTTTTTTATGATTTTGAACTTAAAAATATGAAAAAAGAAAATAGCCCTTCGAGTTGGACGAGTAGCAAACAAAAAATTGAAAACATTGAAGATAGGTAATGTTTAGAAATCTAGATCACTAGTCGTTGACGAGGATATGAGTCCGGTCTATACAAACACGTCTGGCTCAATAAGATCAATATCTTTTTAGGTATCTTACCATAGCCCTAATCACACAAAGATGGAGACTGAAGAATATTCGATGGGAATACAAGTACTTTACCATTCATTTTTGTATTAATTTATGGAAAAAAAATCTAGCGCACGCTGTTGGATACTGCGTTGCGATTTTGTAACTAATTATTACTAAATACCTACACGGGGAATTTTGAAATCTTAATAATTCTCAGACCCGTGTGCAATTGTTTAAATGTCTTTTTCAAACCGGCTTTTCTAGATGTAGTAATCAAGCTATCTAAGGTTCCTAGATTATGTTAAAAAGTAATATCCTCTTTTACCTTCAAATCAAGCAATTTCTTATAACGTTCATAAAAAAAAACGCGACAGAATGATTAGCCTTTCCACATTATATTTACTTTCTACAAAGTTGTAGGTTTATCTTATTCTCGTGTCACTTTATCAATATTTCCCTCTTTCGCCGTCACGTTACTTTGACGAACACTTTTCAAAGAGATTTCCTATTTACTTGTTCTGTTTATTTTCAGTTGCGTTGGCCTACTGCTATTTGCTTGGAATTGGTATTTTGATTACGTCTTTTGGTAAAATTCTTGAATTCTAGATAAACCAATCTATTGGTGTGTGCGTATTGGGGCTTACATATACGACGCTGATGGACCCATTTGCAAGTTAAAGCAATTTATAGCATTTCGTTTGCCAGAAAAGAACACGATTTCAAATGAAAATATACATACTAATAGTTTTTAGTGTAGTGTATCTATTTAATAGATATGTAAACACTGCCTCATTCACAAAAGCGGATATAATTTCTGTCACTCATGTCATCTGTCAGTCACGAAGAATGGCGGGAAACAGATAAAGTGAACCAGGTCTGCACGGTCGCGCTTGGTGTGGTAGTGAGGTAAGATTTCTTTTTTTATTATTTGACTTTTCGTCGGTTAGCCTTGGAAATTATTAGCTGCTTAACCGGACTTGCCTGTGACTGGGTCCATAAATTAAGGCCCCCAGCCAAGGCTTAAAAACTTAAAACTACTGAGCCAATGAAGTGAGACATATATTCAACTGGATTCATCATCATCATCATCATTTCAGCCGTAAAACGTCCACTGCTGGACTCAGGCCTCCCCCAATTTAGGGGGCTTTGCCATAATCGCCACGCTTGGCAGGCGGGTTGTCGATCGCAGTATGGTGGTAAAATGCATAGAGAACGCTGCTGCCCATTCTCTAGTAAGTCCCTTAGTCGCCTTTTACGACACCCACGGGAAGAAATGGGGTGGTGTTATTCTTTACGTCCGGCACCACACGGTACTGGATTGCACACCTTCAATTGATACTATTGACTGTCGTCATGTGGATTTCCTTAAATTAGGAATGAACTAGAAAATGTTATTGGTACGCAGAAAAAGGGACAATAAGTGAATTTAATTAACCATAGATACTAGCAGAAAGGTACTTTGTATGCATAGTGCAAGAGAATAAATTGGCATTAATTGCAAGTTATAAACCAAACCAGCCATCACACGACTTTTACAAGACCTCAAATAAAAAAAGTCTCGTAGATGAGTGTCTTTATTTTATTTGCCTTTATCAGAAGTTGTTTAACTTCTGATAAAGGCAAATAAAATAAAGACACTCATCTTTCAAGCTTTGAAACAATGACATCTTTCACCCCACTTGGGATTCAGAACACGTTGTTACGAACTGATACTGGCCTGTTACTCACTGAAACAAATAGAAAACCAAATATATGTGGTTGTATTATTACTACCTAAATATGTTATACGGTATAAATTCCCACCTTCTTCCCATGGGCAAAAATTACAGAACTCCATTCATTAATTTATTTCAAAATATAATCTATACTTATAATAAATCTGTAGCGAGGTCAATTCTGTACATTGAATATACAATCAAAATTAATATTGGAGGATGAATCGTGATCGAGACTGATGCCAAAAATTCAATCAGTAAATCTTTTTCTGTCTGTCTGTATGTGCACGCATGGGTCAAAAACTACTGTAGGGATTTTGACCAAACTTGGTACGATTGTGTTCCACACTCCTGGGCAGGTTGTAGGCTATATAACATAACGACATAAGACACATAGGAGCTGAGCAGTAACGATAAATTTGAAGCAAGTCCGCGGAAAATGTGCTTTCGAGCTCTTAACCTCGCATACGTTGATCATACACCAAAAGTATGTATTACAAAGATGATGGTCTTCAAAAGATCTACAAAAACGTCCTCAATAGTATATATCTATTCAACTAAATTCGGAACAGTTAGTTTATAACCTGGATTAACACATAGGGTACTTTTTATCCCGGTAGTATCATCCCGCGGGATATTTTCCGACCTCCACGCGGGCGAAGCCGCTGGCAAAAGCTAGTAATCAATATGAATAAAAAAAATTGAAGTGTTTTAACCAGTCAATTACCGTAATTACAGACACAATTTAAAAACCATTGTGTCAATACCAAATGTGGTTTCTCAGGGACTTAGAGGTTAAAATAAACGAACATTTCGGATCGCATAGGCAACTGAAAAGAAAATAAATTTATTTGACCCAGATTAAGGCACTTCGCACAACACCTGTCTGTTCACAGCAAGAGATCCCGAGGGATACCTAAAACTAGGTGAATATTATGTAGTGACGGAGATCATATCTTATTATCTCTCATAGATAGAAATATTGTTTAAATGAAAGAACCTTACTGATAATTCATATCCAAATTGGATATGAAATATAAGTCCTCCACTGCCTTTGAATTAAATTGCAATGCACGTATTAACCCAGGAGGAAGGATTCCCATATACGCCAATTGTATGCCAAACAACCATTCCTCGATGCAAATCTATTGGCATGTTCCTATGTAAGTGGTACTGTAAGTAGTTGTGATTCGCGGATTCTGGCGCAAGCGCCAGAGCCCGCGCTTGCACCAGAGCCCGCGAATCTGTAGCACCCATCGTAAAAAAAAAAAAAAAAAAAAAAAAAAAAAAAAAAAAAAAAAAAGGTTTTGGTGTGCTCTGATCTCAAATCTGCGGTCCATTTTAGCGTAGGATGCGTGGTTCTGGAGTTATGCAAATCAATTAACTGTTATCTCATTGATTTCCGGTGGTCCTGCACCCTCATTAGCATTCCATTGTTCGCCTGATCCTTTTATCTATTATACTTCGAACACCTCATTACGTTGCGCCAGAACCCACGAATCTGTTGCCCTACGGTTGATTTGGCGTTCTTATCTATTACTCATTGTATGTCTGCTTTTCTATGTCATCAATAAAACACATTCATTTTTATTTCAATATTTTATTACTTTTTTCTACAAAATATGAGCGGAAGATCTCATCCACAAAAATATCATTGTGCAGTGTGTTCCCTGTAAATATGTTCGTAAAACTATGCATTGAACATCCCTGAAACTTAAATAGCAAATACATTAAGCAATATTCACCACAAACTGAAGTCCAATCATTCTGAATCCTATCAACATTCCAGTCCCATCTCTTACAATTCCTTTTCAAAAACTGGAGATGATATCGCTCAGGTGTTCGTCCATATGAATCAAAATATTGACCGATACCATTCGTATCGATATGTACAGCTACCCAGTGTGAACCTGGTTTATCATCCGCATCCAAATTGCATATTATATACGTTGGTACATGTGTATACATAGGTAGTCTATTAGCAGCATAAACATTATTTTCTAGACTGGGATGAATCTTTTTCATATGTTTTTGTAATTCTAGTGTATCCATGATATTACTGTTATTAGCAGATTATTACAGTACCAATCTATTCAATGGTTGTCATAGGAATGTTCAATTATAGTGATTTGTAAATATTAAATCGCATTCTTTGTGGGAGTCACAAAGCTTAGGATTATCATTTTGCTGCAGCTAATTTAAAGTTTGTTATATGGGTCTGATTATATTAAATAAAACACTTTGAGTACATAGACATTTTTAATTAACTGATCAACACAATAATTATTAAATAAATAAATTAAATACAGACATATTATTATCAAAATACCATTTTCTAATACACACAGCATTATTCAATGCACAATTCAATTTATGGTTCACACAATTAAAATCAGTTTTATTTTTACAGAACTTTTTTTTTAATGTCGCAAAATTAGGACATCCCTTCTCACCTATGTCAATCACTTCACAGTTTGCACATAACTCTTTAATCCACGTAATCTTTTCCAAACCCTTTGTCATAATTTTTTTATTTTCTAAATATGGTAAAATAACACGTTTAAACTCTTTGTAGTCTATGTAGCCTTCACTCCAGTAAATTCCTCGATTTCTTTCTAACCATCTCACCTGCTTTTTTTCTTCTAGTGTTAGGTAATGGAATGAATATGGTGGTTTCACCAAGAACGTCTGTGTATGATCATGACTCGCAATGGCCAATTCTTTGATAATAAAATGATTTAAAGAATCTTTAAATCCTTGATAGTATATTGCATACAATTTGTTTTATTTAATTTTATAATGTTATCTTTAGTTACACACACACAAAATGCATTAAACATAACACATATATCTAAAACACAACACACATTATAATCCTAACTACTATAGTCTACAGTAACATTTCTATTTTTATCTATTTCAATAATATTATCAAACTCAGCATAAACAATACAGTTAATTGTTTGTATTAGTGAGGATTCAAATCGTACTTCTAATCTTACACTACCATGCTTTATGAGATTCCAATGGGCTGATGAGTTAGCTGATAAATCAGGAGTTAAATCAAATGCTAAAAGACAGTAACCTTTGGCATACTGTTCACGAGAGATTGCATTTCCTTCATTAAGAAAGTGAATACCAGTCCCCGAGAATAGAGTATGATATGCTGATGTAAATATATTATTATTAAAAGATGGTTGCAAAGCTTTGGAAGGTATTTGTTGACCATCAATATATAAGCTGAAAGAGTTAATACCATAGTTTTCAAAGTTAAATGGATTTTTAGTAAGTGAACCATTAAATGCAGAATTATTCACAAAACCAATAATACATCTTTTGGGTACCTGTCCTAAGAATATATTATCAAGAGTTTTTCCTTGAACACCCGATGCAATTGTTAAAACTTTAACTTCAGCACGAGTAATAGGATATTTAGCAGTGGTAGAAGCTAAAACTTTCTGATGTGCGAGTAATACACTTGGATTAATTCGTGCTCTTCGAACAATAAGAGTTGCGTCCGTAATGCAAACTTTAAACTTTACATCATTTGACCCAGCAATTAAATTAAAACTCTCTCTTGACCGAACTAATTTTACACTCATTTCAACGCCATTAATTAAAAATTTATCTTGATTGAAAATGTCACCATGAAGATGACCAATCATTTCTATTTCCCTGCTTTCATTAACTAATTCCTGTCTTTTAACAAATCCTATGTTTTTACCATCTGTGGAATCCATTTTTCCTGCTGTATCATCATACCAAAGACTACAAGTAAGATGAGATTGTTTAGCAGCAGGAGCATAGTTTAAAAGGGTTTCCATGTATGCTCGATAGGCATAGGTATTATTAGGTGGTGATACAAGTTTTTGGTTTAAATAAACATCGAGTTGACTAAAAAGTGAATGCAACCAATTATTTACAGGTGCTACTGCTGTAGCTGATATCAAGTTTGTTGAATCTTGATTTAATACTTTTGCCTTTATGTGGAGTAATGTATGAGACAAATCTATGTAGTCATCGCCTGTTCCAGGAACTTGAAACTCGATAGGTCCATCATCAGCAAGAGATGAAATTGGTTTATAGTGAATCCACAATCCATTTTCAATGCTTGTTTGTGTAGACGGTAATGCAAACAAATCTAATTCTGACTTAACGCACTCACAAGAATGATTATGAAGGAAAGACATACTTAATTTGAAAATATATCTTTGATGTTTTTTGGTTTTAGACCAAGTTTTTTCGTAGCTTTCACTTTAGCTGTTAGTGGTGGAATGAACGAGGCCAATCGTTTTCTTTTACTTATATACCCAGATCCTGTCATGTTAAATCGATCAATTTTGTCATCAGCCTTTCGTTTTAAGTTTGTACTAACTTGCTTTAGACGATCTTTTATTGAGGCTTCCATAGGACGGGCTTGAACCATATCCGATAAAAGTCCTACTCCAGCGTTTAATGCCTCCTTACCAACCACTCGAGCACCACTTGAAAGTAAAGGTAAAACTGATCTAAATAACCCTCCTAAGAAGCTCCCAATACCATGACCGCGTTGGTATGGTGAACCCTTATAAATTACTCCAACTCCTGATCCAGCTTGATGTGAATAATAATTTTCATATGGACATTTATGATGATCATGAGGAGAATACATTATTATAATTTGCGGAAATGTAGTTTAACACACACGGTTCCAAACTGGAATGGTATTTTTTGTCCTGTGCTCGATCTTATATCTATTTCCAGCGTATCGAACTCTCTTCGCATAACAGGTAAGTAGTGAGGTGGAGAGAAAATGTACATTTTATTCGCACCATAAATGTATTTTGAAGGATCTAATGAAATGACTCTTAATAGTGGAGTCATAACATCACCCACAATCTGAGGATCGATAATGTCGCAATATAGAAATAGTTGAGATGGTAACCCTAAGTGTAAATTAGCAGGACACTTCCCAAAATTTCTGTCTAGGAGATTTGTATTTGGTTCATAACCTAGTTGTAAACTTAATTTGGGTGATAATGTTACGGATGTTATATTTTTATCCAAAACAGAAACAGACACAAATTTTGTTATTTCATCATAACGAAATTTCAAGCTCTCTCTGATACCATTTAACGCTCTTAAAATATGTTCAACGTTATCGTAGTTGGTAGCGGGAATATGTTTTTTGTAGTACACTGTTGATGGTTTATCTTCATTAGGCATTAACATGGTTTTTGTGATGTATACAACATTTTCATGATCTTGAACAGTAAACATGGTGCATGGATATTGAAACTCGACAACTCCAACCGCCCATTCACCTTCTAATTTCATAGCTTTTGGTAATTTTGTTGAAAAATTTGTGGTCTTGTTATCAGGAAAGTATTCCATTGAACTATTGCTGAGCAAAGTTAAATAAAAACTTTCTTTATTCATATTTCTTTTAAACTAGAAGCTAAAATCCAACTGTTAAATTTATCTGGATAACCTTTCCACTTCACTAATACTTCTTTTCTGTTACCCGAATAACGAGTGCCAATTATTTTATCTATTTTATATTGTGAGGTGGGGCTGTAAGTGACCTTCTGTAATTCTCTTTCATAAAAAGTACCAACTATTGGTTCATTTTGTAAATCTGTTATTGTATAAACAACCCATGGAGATCTATCAATTATTGAAGATATAATAAATATTTCATCACTCCAATTTGATTCATATCCTTTTTGGAAAACATGTTTATATTTAGTTATTCGAACATAATCACCCACGTTGAAATTTGGTTTTGGATTTTCTAGAGAAAGTTTGTTTGACCCTCTATCATAAAGATTAGTCCAAACTGTCATAATATTGTTGGAACTTACATCACATGGGCACATCTTAATACTCGAGTGAATGCTGTGATTATAAGAGTATATTAAATCTTGTAAAACATCTATATATCTATAAGTATTATTATGAGTGAAATAACGCCACATTTTCATTTTTAGAGTTCTTTGAAATCGTTCAACAATACTAGCCTTAATATCAGGATTGTTAGTGGTATAGTAATTTATCTTTTTGGATTTAAAGTATTTTTGTACATCTTTTGAAACAAATTCTGTACCTTTATCAGATTGTATGTGAGTAGGTGTTGTATTACTTTCAGTAAATATACTTTCAAAACATTCTTTAGTTGTTTCTGAGTTTTTCTTTTTCATTGGTCTTGCAAAAGCATATTTACTAAATACATCAATAACACAAAGTATGTAGTTGAAACCATCATTATATTGAGAATAAGTTCGCATATCACTTAAATCAGCTTGCCACAGCTCATTAATATTTGATAGAATGTACTTATTACGCGGGAATTTTTTCCGAATGGGTTTATGTAATGTATATGTTTCTTGTGATTGTAACCATTCCTTTGCTTGCTTTTTATCCATTTTACCCTTCATAGCTTTTGATAATTTATCAATACTACCAAAACCAGCGGGGTTAGATGGATCATAATAAATCCTGTTAATTTCTTCTAGTACGGGGTCCATTTTTCCCAATCGATCTTTTTATGTATTTTAGTTATAGATCTTTTATCTC
This sequence comes from Aporophyla lueneburgensis, assembly GCA_932294355.1. Classification (NCBI taxonomy): domain Eukaryota; kingdom Metazoa; phylum Arthropoda; class Insecta; order Lepidoptera; family Noctuidae; genus Aporophyla; species Aporophyla lueneburgensis. The sequence goes on along the minus strand of OW028745.1, from coordinate 19,085,449 downwards.
CACTGCTCGGTGTAGAAAACTCTTGAACTTCAATCTCAGAGGTTTTGTTCAGATCTTTTACTTGAAGTTGGTTAATAAACTCACATCTCTTTGGATTTCCAATATAAGTAAGTGGTACTTTAATATCTTTTAATGCTTTAGCAAATCTATCCCACCCTATCGGATCACTTTTTTTTAAGGGTCTAAGTGAATCATTTATTAAATCAACAATATTACTTCCTGGAATTTTTTCATTATCAATTATGACTGTGCCTTCATTATCCCAACGTATTTTACTTTTACTTGTTCCAATTAAGTTTAATAATGACTCACCTTTTTTATTATAAGTTTTTGGTATTAAACTGAGTATTTGTGTTGATGAATACAGTGGATTTGCCTCACTTTCTATACTTTTAATAGATCCTTTCTCCTCCAACAAAGATTCAGCATCAACTGAACTTTTTAGATCTCTATCTTTATTTTTAAAACCAATTTTAGACCCATTTGAATCTTCATTAGATGTATCAGAATAAATTGGTAATCTGAGTGGTTGACGATCCTCTTCGGTAAAGTGAAGGTATCTTTGTAGTGTTTGTAAATATAACATCCACTTCTTTCGGTCTTCCGTCTTACTATTCATAATATTTTGCATTTCAATATCTAATCGAGACAAATTACTAGTAACCTTATTTTCTTGTTTTAATTTTTCAATCAATCCCGGTTCAATAAGTATCATTTTCTTAGCATTTTCCATGTTAACTGGCTAGTCCACTTACTAATCCACTCAATATTGCACCTAATATTATTGGTAAGAAAGCCCCTCCTTTTTGTATAATAATATTTTTTCTTAGTTTATGTTTACACTTATGCACCAGTTTACGGAGTATATTTTTGTGTTTATTCAATTTTTGTTTATCTTGATCTTTAAGAGGTATCTTTCCTTGTAAAACGTTATGAATACATTCACAAATACAATTTATTTCTTCTTCATCACACGTTTTAAGTAACGCTCTTTGATATTTTGGTTTAAGCGTATGCAAAGCGTTTAGCAAATGTTTATGCGTTGTGAGTCGACGATGCATCATTTAGAAATGATTTGAATTGTTTGATTCTTGGTGTATTTAAACTGCAAAGCGTTTAGCAAATGTTTATGCGTTGTGAGTCGACGATGTATCATTTAGAAATGATTTGAATTGTTTGATTCTTGGTGTATTTAAACTCTTTCGTGGGGACGTAGACTGTGCAGTAACCATTAAATGGGAATACATTTGTCTTGATACGACAAAAATCATTTGTATTCTGTTTTAAATCTACCATTAAATATCCATGCGCTTCTAAAGTTGCATCCCTGTAGGCGTCTTCAATGAATTTTGGGTTATCTGGTGACACTTGTCGTGCTAAATATCTTATTTGAGTTTTATCTCGAGGGTTTTTAAAATAAATTATATAACTTGAGTTTAAAGAAATGTCTCTTTGACCTTTACCTTGATGAAATAAATTTTGTGTTAAATAAAATACACTAAGATTCCTGTGATGACTACCTTTTGTAAATATATCCACAATTCTTCCATCAGACTCTCTCATTAGATCATCAATAATAATAAGGTGTGGGTTTTCACCATCAAACATATTAAGATTTGGAATTCCTTGATGATAGTTAACATTTGGTAAATTATTTAAAGCCTGCATTTCATCAAAGCACCATGTGATCTGATTAAAATCACAATTACATATTTCTTTAACTGATTTTATGAAATTTGTTACAAAATTTGACTTCCCACATCCACTTGGTCCTGCCACAATAGCAGTAAACGGATGGATAAAGTGAAACATTTCACACGTCTAGAGTTTTAAAGGGATGAAATAAAAATGAAAATTTTGGTGTAAAAATTAAATATATATATATATTGCTAAAATTATATAAAACATGTAATTTGTGAAAAACAGAATGATCTGTATACTATTTCTAACACAATTAGTACTTATCAGAATTTCACAATCACCTCAACGTCAAATTTAAGCACACAAATAAAAACTACAATTATTTTACATTATTTACAATCAAACAATAAATTTTAAATATGTAATAAACTATTATATAACATTACAGTAATATCATAATTTTACAATCAGTACAAAATTTGTATATACACATAGAAATAAAAGTAAAAAGTATTACACTTAGCGTAATTTATAATGTCCCCAAGCCAATGTATCAATGTTGTTGTTCATAATACATCGTTTGGTATCATTATATGATAAAGATGTTTTATTTATTTTTTGTGTAAAAATAGTGTGTTTGATTGACTTAAATCGAAGCATACTACAATATAATACATTTTTATTAAACAAACACGATTTGTAATTTTCCATATTCATTTTTTTGGTAACACTTTTGTTAACCCCTTTTGCCTTTGCTATAAATTTATCTTCTATTTCTAAGGCATACATTTTTGATCGCAACCCTACAAATTCCTTCAATACTTTACCATTATTCTCATCTTTAAAAAAACCTAACTTTTTTTTATTTATTTTTGGATATCCGTAAATATTATTTTCCGGGTAATCTGATGTATCGAAATAGTGAAGTAGATCTGGTTTTATATCCTCATAAAAATTGTCTGTAAAAATTTGATATATCAAACTATCGGTATCGGTGTACAATAACTTAATTTTATTATGAAACTTTTTAATCATGTAGTTATAATGAAATTCATACATAAGGGTCTTAGATATATCTAAAATACAAAATCCTAAATAAATCGGCTTATCATAAATTAATTTTGTTTTGTGTAATTGTATTGCAACTAAATGTTCTGAAAATATTGATAAACTATGGAATTCTGGTTTTGCAATCCAATCCTGAGCACCTAAAACTTTACCACGATTATCCCAGTGAGTTAGTAGTTTAACGTTTACTCTTTTTTCAATATTTTCCATAGTCTTACCGAAGACAGAATTGTTCATTAATTTAAAAAAGTCTTTTTCAAAGTTTGATGTAGCTAACGTTCTCAAACTAGTATTTAAGTCTATGTATTTCTTTAACCAAGAACTCTGTTTAAATTTTAAAATTCTATGTACTTTAATTAATTTAATCCCCATTTCAATGCATTGTTTTAAATTCCTGTAGTGAATGATGTATTTATTTTTATTATTTAAATTAGGAACTAATTTAGTTTCTTTAGTATTACCCACACATATGTTTTCAGGACATAACGGAAAGTCAGAATGCAAATTATGAAGTTCATCAGGATATTCCAAATCAACTTCTAAAACATAACCGAAATCAGAGTTATCCGACACATTATAATCTGTATTAGAATCTATCCATTCGAAACCACCAACAGGAAGAGATTGAGACATTGCCCAACCATATAAATTATTCGCATCAAAATATGTTAGATATGAATTAGGTTTTTCACTATCATAATCTTCCATGAATTTATTATTTGCTCTAGCAAAACGATTGCTACACTGAGATACACCCCCTCTAATACCAGCTTTAAAAAAAGCAATTTTGTCATAGTCCGTTAACAATTCTAATTCTATTTTGGTAAATTTTAACATTGCATCCCAACTTAAACCTGGGGCAGTATAGTAATGAGCAGGATCTAATCCATAAGTTTTAATACAAAGCTTTCTAAAGTTTTCGAATACATCAGTCAAAAGTAAAACATCAGTTTTTAAATATAAATTGGAATAATCAGACATACTACTACACTTAAAATGTTGCCAAATATCTTTTGCGTGATTATAATCATCATTTGAAATATTTGAATCTGTGAGTGAACTATAAAATTGGTGTTGATCAGGAAGTGATGGATGTTTCAAGCAATCACTATTACACATAAATTCATAAGGATAAATACCTTTCCGTCTTAAACGTGAAAAATCTTCATTATTAGGATAGTTCCTTTTTAGTTCTGTAAACTGATCATCATTAAGATTTTTAGCTAGTTGATCTAAACTACACGATAAAAATTTCAATGAATCTATGAATCTTAAACTTACTGGTTGATTATTTATTGTTAACTGTTTTGAAAATGATATGTATCGTTCTTTATTTTGTGGAATAACTTCAACTTTGTCATCATCGAGGTTTAATGCATGGATAATGAAATGAGCATCGTAATGACTGAGGTTATGTAAAAATATTGGAATATGACGAGGGGTTCTGTACTTAGAACTACACACTTGATGTGCAACACCCCTAAAACTGCCAGTGTGCCAATCAAAATCGTAAAAAAGATCTTCATTTAACTCAGTTTCACAAATATGACATATGTTTGAATTTGAAAATTTAATTTTATCTTCATCTGATAATGGAACGAGACATTTTTGGAAACTATTTTTTTTAAATATTGTTTTCACATCTTCACAAAGGCGATTCATAAACACTTGTGCACAGTTTGACCCACTATACGTCTCATATTTTGATAATCTGTTATCATATGAACATTTAATGTAATATCCAAAACTATACACTTCATGTTTTTGAATATTAATTGTACTAGGCTTGGATGGATCGTTACTACATGATTCTATTGGGTTCAAAAATGCCTCAAAGTCTGCATAAACCACAAAGGGCATTTTCAACTTTTTCACGAATTTATCAAATTTTAATTTATTATTTGAGGTTGCTTTACCAAACCAATCCTTTTTGGAATCCTCACCGTTTGGTAATTCCGTACAAATGTGAGCGCAATCATATTGTTGATGGTTATTAAGTCTTTCCTCCGATGGGAAATGAAGTAAACATGAATCACATATATAAACTGCACAATGATGTCTTGATATTTGTGAACTAACTAATCGCGATAAGTTTTTAATATAACAGTAATGATTGTTAGTACCATTCGATATATATAGTAGGTTAATATGATTAGGTGTACGACATTTTGTTAAATATAAAGGACCTACAACAGAATTACACTTTTTTTCTTTATTATACTCTAAGCCAAAAACATTAATACTAATATTGTTTAATTTCTCTACTTTTGATATATCTGCAATTATAACCGGAAAAGAAATACCAGTAAATTTTAGTTTATTTCCATGAATTGCGTAAGATGCTACCCGATCTACACTTTTACATACAGGATATAAACCAGAGAGTAATGCCCATTTGAAACACATATTATCATTATTTTTAACATTGATTACAGCTTTTTTTGATTTAATATCTTGAGGAAGGTCGATATATGAACTACCACGTAGGGGGTTGAATTTGTTAACATTCATATCTATGTATTTAATTTGATTAAGACTCCAACCACTATCTTTTTTTTCAAATTGACAAATTTTACCGACTACAGTGTCTATTAATGATGAATAAAAAATATTTAAGTCATCTCCCTGACAAATTATGTAATTAAACGTTTGAAAATCAAACGTATTTTTAATATCTTTAGTTTGTTGTATGAAATCAGCATGCAATATGAAGTTTATTTTAAAAATTGTATGTTGTTGAATACATTCATTTATCAAAAATAAGATATCAATTTTTAGCGAATTTAAAAACGATTCCGGTGTTTCAAAATATTGTCCCGATTGAAGTGTTTTACTATTAATTCTATATGTTAAAATTCGATTGCCAAAAGCGGTTTCAACAACTGTAACATTTGTTAATGAATTATGTGATTTTAAAAGATTATTTTTATGTGAATTGCTTTTTAAATGGTTGTTTAGATACCTTTTATTAATATAAACATGACATGTATCACATTCCACCTTATTGTTGTCCACATCATTGGTTTCAATTGATGATGTAGAAGTTCCTTCATCAAATTTTGCTTTCTTGGTAACCTTATTTTCATCAGTAGTGATACCTCGTTTGATACCTCTTCCAACTTGTTGTTGACTGTAACAAAAAGAAAATTATTAGACAAATCTTAAAATAAAACATTACTACAATAATATTTCTTATTGAGTTTGTACTTCTAATACTTACATCAACTTTGTTTCAACCATCAAACATTGATTATACAACTCATCATCATACGATGAATCGAACAGTTCATGCTTCTCTATTTCATCACAAACTTTAGACAGCTCCTGATTGAATTCGCTGTTGGATTGTTCTATATTCTCTTCAATGGGCGCGGAAAAGAAAGCACTGGTGCACATTTCATTGAAGTTTTCCATCTTTATAATAAAGAAGAAAGTATGTAGCACAGTAAGTAACAGTTAAGTGTTGGTAGAGCAACTGATACCCAATTTCAAATAATGTCCAATATTCATAGTCTAACAAAGGATTAGGAAAGTCATGTAAAATCTAATGAGTACACAGAAGTACTTTAAGTAAACAGAATCACATTCACTAATCCACTAATGAGTGTCATTGTTAAAAAAGTATTTTTTAACTTTTTCACTTTCTGCTATTGTCTTTGTAATATTGTATACGAGGCCGTTTGTGTTGTCGTAGATGCTATCCTTATTATTCTTTATGTAATATTTAATCCTCGTGGTAGCGTGCTTCCAGTGATCACTAGTTGGAATCTTGGATAGTTTCTTCATATCATACATTTCAATTTTTATGAGATGCGTCGCTTGGTCTCCGTCGTCAGAATTTGTAGAGATGTATGATACGCCATCTCTAGCAGCTCGTGTCACAGTCGAGGATAGCAGCTTCTTCCTTTTTATTTTTGGTACCACTTCAAAAAATTGATCAATCGGTTGCGATTTCCTTTTTCCACCATCGTCTGTGTTATTAACGACGATGTCATCACTCTCTTCTTCGTGTTGAGGAGAGAGTGGCGAGTAGTAATACTGTTTATAGGTATTTTCATTATCGTCTGCGAAGCTGAATGATCTCTGCAACAACAGAGTTATCACGTTAATATCAATTTGTTTACACTTAATCACACACGTTAGGAAACAACAACAGAAATACAAGTAAGTTTGTCAATAGAATAAACACTTACCTCCATGGCCATTGATGCGTTGAAGTAACACAAACGTAGTATTGGTAGACGTATACAATCCACTGTGGTCAAACGACCATAGACTGACTGCATGACTGCAACTGTTCGATCTTATATAGCACCATTCTTATCTAAAGCAAATTACTAAGTACAACGAAACTGATTGTAACTCTATGAGTCAACAAACTTATCTCACGTTCCTTATTCTTATCTAAAGCAAATTACTAAGTACAACGAAACTGATTGTAACTCTATGAGTCAACAAACTTATCTCACGTTCCTTCGCAACAGGCATCAACCTGCTTTGTGACTCCCACAAAGAATGCGATTTAATATTTACAACGAGCAATACACCAGATTTCAACAGTCGTATTACGGACGTCGACCGGAACCCATATTAAGCGAAAAACAGTTTAGAGATTTAGCACCGCTGTTTGTCATTGATTGCTCTAGACAAGTGGATAATCTAAAGACAGGGCCAGTTGTGGACGTGAGAGTAGAAATTGAAAGTGATTCGGAGATACCAGATCAAACTTCAGCATATTGTCTCATTCTGAACGATTGCATTGTTGAATACAAACCATTAAGTAACATTGTTAAGAAGATATCATGAAGACGGACACCCTTATAGTGGAACTCCAAGGATTTAAAGATTCTTTAAATCATTTTATTATCAAAGAATTGGCCATTGCGAGTCATGATCATACACAGACGTTCTTGGTGAAACCACCATATTCATTCCATTACCTAACACTAGAAGAAAAAAAGCAGGTGAGATGGTTAGAAAGAAATCGAGGAATTTACTGGAGTGAAGGCTACATAGACTACAAAGAGTTTAAACGTGTTATTTTACCATATTTAGAAAATAAAAAAATTATGACAAAGGGTTTGGAAAAGATTACGTGGATTAAAGAGTTATGTGCAAACTGTGAAGTGATTGACATAGGTGAGAAGGGATGTCCTAATTTTGCGACATTAAAAAAAAAGTTCTGTAAAAATAAAACTGATTTTAATTGTGTGAACCATAAATTGAATTGTGCATTGAATAATGCTGTGTGTATTAGAAAATGGTATTTTGATAATAATATGTCTGTATTTAATTTATTTATTTAATAATTATTGTGTTGATCAGTTAATTAAAAATGTCTATGTACTCAAAGTGTTTTATTTAATATAATCAGACCCATATAACAAACTTTAAATTAGCTGCAGCAAAATGATAATCCTAAGCTTTGTGACTCCCACAAAGAATGCGATTTAATATTTACAAATCACTATAATTGAACATTCCTATGACAACCATTGAATAGATTGGTACTGTAATAATCTGCTAATAACAGTAATATCATGGATACACTAGAATTACAAAAACATATGAAAAAGATTCATCCCAGTCTAGAAAATAATGTTTATGCTGCTAATAGACTACCTATGTATACACATGTACCAACGTATATAATATGCAATTTGGATGCGGATGATAAACCAGGTTCACACTGGGTAGCTGTACATATCGATACGAATGGTATCGGTCAATATTTTGATTCATATGGACGAACACCTGAGCGATATCATCTCCAGTTTTTGAAAAGGAATTGTAAGAGATGGGACTGGAATGTTGATAGGATTCAGAATGATTGGACTTCAGTTTGTGGTGAATATTGCTTAATGTATTTGCTATTTAAGTTTCAGGGATGTTCAATGCATAGTTTTACGAACATATTTACAGGGAACACACTGCACAATGATATTTTTGTGGATGAGATCTTCCGCTCATATTTTGTAGAAAAAAGTAATAAAATATTGAAATAAAAATGAATGTGTTTTATTGATGACATAGAAAAGCAGACATACAATGAGTAATAGATAAGAACGCCAAATCAACCGTAGGGCAACAGATTCGTGGGTTCTGGCGCAACGTAATGAGGTGTTCGAAGTATAATAGATAAAAGGATCAGGCGAACAATGGAATGCTAATGAGGGTGCAGGACCACCGGAAATCAATGAGATAACAGTTAATTGATTTGCATAACTCCAGAACCACGCATCCTACGCTAAAATGGACCGCAGATTTGAGATCAGAGCACACCAAAACCTTTTTTTTTTTTTTTTTTTTTTTTTTTTTTTTTTTTTTTTTTTTACGATGGGTGCTACAGATTCGCGGGCTCTGGTGCAAGCGCGGGCTCTGGCGCTTGCGCCAGAATCCGCGAATCACAACTACTACTGTATGAATTCGTTTCAAATGACCTTTCGAGCGTAACCTAATTGTTACAAACTAATTTGCCTTTGTGAAGTAGGTACAACTTGTTGGCATTTAAGTGTTAAAGGGCACAATTTATTAATAACTGTACCTAAAGCTTCAGGCGTCGAAAGGTTATGATTTTCTTAGTAATAACAGCTCTAGTTAGTTGTTTAGTATTCTACTAGTTTGTGCCTCGCATCACATCGCCTATCTGTGCTATCACTTCGTTTTCGCTTAGCAGTCTTTCTAACTTTTTCTTTTTGCTCAGTTTCTAAGGATCTCAGTATGATTTTAAATGGCCTATAAGTTTTCTCGAAAAATTAAGCTATCAAATGAAACAAAAGTTTTTCATATCCGACTGGGTTTTTAAGAGATTAACGAGTTCAAACAAAGTGTAGCTCAGCTTTATGATTAGTTATTAGTATACATATACGGGAAGACGTTCTCATCAGTTTCAAAATTTTCACAGGCTGTTGTACCAATGAATATAAACAACTTTCACTATGGGACCAAATTAGGAATCACGAAAAAAAAGAGCTGTTTCATACATAATGGTCGAGTAGGTATTGAAATTTTATATGAAACAGGAGATTTATTTTTATCCAATTGCGAAAGTATGAAAATATGGAAAGCAACAAAAACAACAAGCGAACAACGTCTGAATGGATTTTCCTACCATTTTAATGGTAAGTCAATCGCTTACCATTTCCTTTAAGAAAGGATGTTAGTGGGAAAGACATTCACTTTTAAAGGCAATAGGTACATTATCGCTTTCGCTGTATATCCTCCAGCTCTTCGTCCCTATACTTACATATAATACCAACATACAATATTTATAGTGCAGTTAACCCATGTCAACCTTTCAGCCTTATGTATGCCTAGTACTTACTTCTGCGTCCTGTCCTGTATCACACTCATACACTAACATATCATGTATACGTAAAAACTAATGCTCACATTCAAAGCTCCTAGAGGACGCGACACAACTTAGAAGTCCTATAAGCAAATTTCGTGAAATACGATATAATCATTTTCAACGAAATCGGACAGAAATCACCAGGGTCAGAAACGTTTACCTCTATGGAAATCCCATGATTCAATAAAAAAAAAAACTGTGTTCTGTGGATTATCGAAATTCATATAAGTTCATAATAATTTAAGTGGAATGAAAATAAACCATAACTATGTAGTTTTGCTTTCAGTTTGGTAAATGGATGCAACTTTGTAGTGTATATTGAACTGCTTAGGATTTAAGGATTAAATAATCAATTGATTCATATGTTCGAAAAAATTGTCTGCTCAACAAGGATAATAACGTAATGAATGTTGTTGAACTGTTAAATATGAATTCCATCTGCTTCTGTTTTACGCAATTACTTCTCTAGGGTCCGCAACGTGTATCTATACTTATATACTTATAATATTATAAAGCTGAAGAGTTTGTTTGTTTGTTTGTTTGTTTGATTGAACGCGCTAATCTCAGAAACTACTGGTCTGAATTGAAAAAATATTTTTGTGTTGGGTAGCCTATTCATCGAGAAAGGCTATATAACATCACGCTACAACTAAGAGGAGTGGAGCAGTAATGAAAAATGTTGCAAAAACGGGGAAAATCGCATGGGTAGGCTATTCGACGCGACGGGAAGGGTCTGGGAACAAGAAATTTAACGCGGACGAAGTCGCGGGCAGAAGCAGTATGTGTACACATGTCTTTAGCAAATAAATCTTATCTTATCTTAAGCTAGTGTGGAATACAAAGCTCGTATTTCGTGAACGGATGGATGTCACCTTTAAGTCGTGTCGTGTTGTAAAAGGGTAGATCCACGTCGAGTGACTGTGATGCGGAGGATTTTAAGATTAGAATGCTACGTTAAATAGTGACGCGTTGTTACCGTATATCGCCTGTCTACTAGTAAGCCTACCCTTTGAGCCAAACATCGGACAATGGTATTATTTAAGCCTAATTTAAGGCTTCCGGAAAAAGGCGCGACGATACTCGCGTAGAACAATTTCTATGTTTTCGTGGAAATTGTTCTACAAGATTCGTGATTGTCTGCCTTTACACGGTGCAATTTGATAATCAGTGGTACGCAATAAGCTGAAGCAGCAATTGAAGTTGCGTCGTGCAAAGTTGTATCGCGTAAATGTGGTTTTAGATCCATAAAGCATGCCATCGCTATGCCACATAGAGAGAAAGTAAGTAGGTACTACTGAAAGAGGTTTACAATAGTTTACATTAAAGAGAATACCAATACTAATAAAATTATAAAGAGGTAAAATTTGTTTTTATGTGTGTTGAAAAAATATTTTTGCATTTGATAGCCCACTTCTTGAAGAAGGTTATATAAGGTGTATCTATTCATACACGAAATATTTTAAGAGGTACACCTGTAGGTGGTAAAGAAGCTATAGAAGCAAAAAGAAAATTTTTATCTAAGCGTTTTTGAATTTTCGTAATTATTATAATTTTAAAACTGCTTGAGACGTTTTGCATGAAACCTTTACTCCAAATTCTATGAATGGCCCGCCTGACACTGCGCGGGCGGCGACCGGACGGCACGAGCATGGCCGCGGTGTCTCGGGCCGTAAAAAATAAGAAGGAGCCAGTATTTCTCATGTGCGTCAAATTATTTATATATATTTATAAATAATTTGACGCACATGAGAAATACTGGCTCCTTCTTATTTTTTACGGCCCGAGACAAATTTAGAAAAAAATACATAAAAAAAATTTTTGTTCGTTGCTATAGCTTCTTTACCACCTACAAGTGTACCTCTTAAAATATTTCGTGTATGAATAGATACACCTTATATAGTGTACTAGCTTTTGCAAGCGGCTTCGCCCGCGTATTTTACGTATAAACCTTCCTCTTGAATCACTCTATCTATTTAAAAAAAACGCATCAGAATCCGTTGCGTAGTTTTAAAAATCTAAGCAGACAGAGGGAAGTGACTTTGTTTTATACTATGTAGTGATTTAACATCACTACAATCTGTAGGAGCCGAGAAAAAAGACAGTACTCGGAAAAAACGCTAAGTGAAAACTAAATAATGCGCGGACAGGCGATGCAATGCGATGTGCCGAAGGAAAAGTACTAGTATCTGTGTAAATAAAAGTGAATACTGTTCCTTTTAAGCGCATCACTTGAGAAGGGCTGAACCGATAAGGTTATACTATTTGTTTTAAAATGTTCCTAGTAGTCCGAATTAGGTTTTATGGTAAGGAAAATTCAAAAGTTTCCCGATTTTTGTTTCAAATTCGGGAAGAGCTGAACATACTTTTTGCTACTGGAGTTTCGTATAGACTATTGTTTTTTTTTTTGGAGGCCTATTTCCAGTTGTGGACGTCTTTCGGCTGATAATGATAATGATTGAAATTTGGACAAAACAACGTCTTTCGGTTCAGTTAGTTTGAAATAAATAAAAACGTGTTTTTTTTTGCTTTTCTCTATAAAATCTAGGACGTCTACCCTAAATAGAAATAACTTTATATTTATATTAGGTACTTTTTCTATTTCTATAAACTATATTATTTTCTCTTCCGAGAATTTTAGTGAGTACACTATTATCGACGACATTATTCTATGAACGTGCCTGTAACAAAACAGAAACAATAAACAAACTATTGTATTTATATTGAGAATATTGTCGCATAAGTATAGTTTTTCAAACAAATTCAATAGACAGGATTTGATGCTATCGTATTACTAACATAAATCTTCTAAGAATATTTATTTCTAGATAGATAACGTAAATTGTTATTTATTGCTGTCTAACAGTCTTTTCCATATTTATTGTGAAAACATCACCCGTTAACTACCATGTCGGACTATGTGTCCGACACTTTTTGTTCAGGCCTTGTCGCACTATATGACCGACAACACATACAAAATCTGAACATGTCGTTGATGCCTGGCGGCCATGTTTTTGCAATAAATAATGTATTTATGGAATAAATAATATATTTAAAACGATATAATAATAAGTACACTTTTTGATTTTTTCCCATTTTACCTATGGCAGTTCGGACTCCCGGCCACCGTAGGCGAGCTTGCGGGTGGCGAGCAATCGGTAGCTCACCGCCCGGTAAGGAAGGCTCGGGTCGACGACGGCGCGTAGTGTTCCACGCGCGCCTCAAAGAGATGTCAGCAGCGCTGAAGGGGTCTGCTAGGACCGATGCCTGCCAGGGTCGCGAGATTGTTCGAAAGAGATACCGTGACCCTGGCACATGGGCAACTGATGGAACACGGGTGGGTTTTAGTCAGTAGAAGTCTGACACGCCCTCCCGCTCCGTCCAGAGCGGGAAAAGTCATTTGATGATTTCCCATCCAGAAAAACAAAAAAAAGATAGCTCACCAACGTAAACACTATCATCTGCCTAGCTAGCTTTTTCCCAACTTCATTGGGGTCGGCTTCTAGTCTATCCGTTTGCACCTGAATACCAGTATTTTACACAGAGTGACTGCCTATCTGACCTTCACGACCATGTTACTGGATTATACGATACTTCGTCTCTGTAAGTCTGGTTAGGAGACTTTCTTGCGTCTGAATACCCGTAACAACTATCAAAGATCAACAAATGACAGCTGAGAGCAACGGTTTAACGTGGTTTCCGAAGCACGGGGGTCTCGATATGTAATGAATGGTATAGTGTTCATCCTATACTTACACTTTAATTCATGATTCTTTATCATCCTCTTTATTTGTTTCTATGTTTACACTTCATGCTTTAGGTACTTATTTTATTTTATTTATATGTCTAAAATCAGCAAATCGATCTAAATACGATTTATTAACTTGAGAATAGCTGAAATAAATATTAACTCAAATTTTCATGTTATGACAAGCCAAATTGTCAACTGTCAGTTACTTTTCTGCTTAGTCTATGAATGGCTACTTTTTGGTTTATATAATTTTAAATTATTTTTATTAATATGTCTAGCTATTTGATTTTATTAATTATTACGATTGTTTACTAAATAACTTAACTTAAAATTATATTTATAAAATTCTTTACGCACTCATGTGGCCAGCTACACGCACTCATGGATATGTCCTGGCCGACTACACTTGTCAGATGAGATGATAGCTAAACTAATATTTTGAAAAATGTTTGGAAAGAGAAGACGACTTGGATATAAAAACGGGCGTCCGAACTGCTGAAGACACACTCTGGACGACTGTAGACTCTCGGAAACTACTCTGAAGCGCCCACACTCTGGGAAATTACTCTGAAGCGCCCGCACTCTGGGAAACTACTCTGAAGCGCCCACACTCTGGGAAACTACGCTGAAGCACCCGCACTCTGGGGAAACTACTCTGAAGCGCTTACACTCTGAAGCCCGTCTACTCTGAAGCGCTCACACTCTGAAGCCCGTCTACTCTGAAGCCCGTCTACTCAACTGTCAGTTACTTTTCTGCTTAGTCTATGAATGGCTACTTTTTGGTTTATATAATTTTAAATTATTCTTATCAATATGTCTAGCTATTTGATTTTATTAATTATTATGATTGTTTACTAAATAACTTAACTTAAAATTATATTTATAAAATTCTTTACGCACTCATGTGGCCAGCTACACGCACTCATGGATATGTCCTGGCCGACTACACTTGTCAGATGAGATGATGGCTAAACTAATATTTTGAAAAATGTTTGGAAAGAGAAGACGACTTCGATATAAAACGGGCGTCCGAACTGCTGAAGACACACTCTGGAAGACTGTAGACTCTCGGAAACTACTCTGAAGCGCCCACACTCTGGGAAATTACTCTGAAGCGCCCGCACTCTGGGAAACTACTCTGAAGCGCCCACACTCTGGGAAACTACTCTGAAGCGCCCGCACTCTGGGGAAACTACTCTGAAGCGCTTACACTCTGAAGCCCGTCTACTCTGAAGCGCTCACACTCTGAAGCCCGTCTACTCTGAAGCCAGTCTACTCTGAACTCTGAAGCCAGTCTACTCTGAAGCCCTCTTGAAGCGTTCTACTCTGGAAGCCAGTTTACTCTAATTTTCATTGAATAAATTGATATATATCTGCCTTAATCCATTTCACTAAGCAGATATGTAACAATGGTCAACCATAAACTAACCGAGTGCGACAATCTCAGTTTAACCTTCGATGTAGCCATAAGCACCTCAATCTGTTCGGGGTATCCAGAAGAAAATGTAAATCTCGACGAAAAGACAAGGATCAAATTAGCTCATCAAATGAAACATGCCACAGTAAATATCTAAAGCCATCACACAAAAACCGACGTTTTGATCGTTCGATCACAATCCAATCTCCTTATCTATTATTTTCCTCCGTGTCATGCACAGATCTGTTTTATCGTAAAGAGACGTTTGATTGAGCCAACACTGATCAAACACAAAAGGGTAAACTTCAAAAGAAAATCGTTCTCTGACTGAAATGGTCGCCTGTTTTTTTTTAAGAAATAATCATCGTAGGTACCTCTGACTTTTTTTGACGTAGGTAGCCTAATTAGGTATATGAAAGTATTTATTTATTTAAAACTTCGTACATGCAGTGTTAATACTATACGTATACAGATATACAGTATACATACATACAGTATACAGTGTTAGTACTATACGTATACAGATATACAGTATGTATACAGATACAATAACAAAAAAACCGACCAAGTGCAAGTCGGACTCGCGCACCGAGGGTTCCGTAAAAACCTGTAGGTATTCACGATTCATGCATAAAGTTTATGTTCATGAAATTAAATGTTTTTTGGGGAAATTTTTTTTCATCAAACCCATACGTATGGGGTCATACGTATGGGTTTGATGAAAAAAAAATTGTTGAGTTTCTGTTTTAAGTATGGGGAACCCCAAAATGTATTGTTTTTTTTTCTATTTTTGTGTGAAAATCTTAATGCGGTTCACAGAATACATCTACTCACCAAGTTTCAACAGCATAGCTCTTATCTATAGTTTTATTAGGAAAAAAGTGGCTGTGACATACGGACAGACAGACAGACAGACATGATGAATCTATAAGGGTTCCGTTTTTGTCATTTGGCTACGGAACCTTAAAAACATCATACTTATATTAATTAACAAAATTCAGAAGACGTTGGCCTCTAAATATTTTTTATGCACTTCAGTGCTACTTCTGTGAACCTCTTTAGGGTGCACTGAATGTATCTACTTCCATAGAAATAAACTAAATAAACTCTGTCGGAAGTTTAAGTCACCTCCTAGTTAGGGTAATACGATATCCCTTGTATATAAGACTGGTTGTCAGACTTTTGTGCTTCTGACTTCCTGTTACGACTGTCAAAGATCATCGAATGACAGCTGGCACTTACAGCGACGTGCTTTCCGGGACACGAAGGGGCCTCGAACTCTCGATATGTACCTAACAGCTGGTCACCCATCCACGAAACGGCCGCGGCAAGTAGCCCATGCGGCAGGTGTTATTTCAACACTAAACTATAAATAAAGAGGTACCTAACACAACACACACAATACAACACAACAACACAAACACATTGTAACACAACACATTCATCACTTCACTCATTGTGGTAACACATTGTTCCTACCTAAAACTTCAAATGCCTCCAAATGAATGTTTTAAAAACATCTATAGCTACTAGTTCTATAGTGCTCTATCCACATAAAGTCTTTCGAAAAACTCTGAATGGATTACTTATCCAACATAAATATTTACGTGCACGCTTTTTAACCGTCAGCAATCTTTTAAGACCTATAAATTATTCCACATATTTTGGCTTTAGGGACTTTGCTTTGAGAATAAAATGAGGAAATTTCCCATATAACGCTTTCCTTGAGGAGCTTGCGAACATAAATTATTTGACTGAATGATAAATATCTACTGGAGAGACACATACAAGCTGGTCTAGGGATAAGAAACAGTTTATCAACTCTTTGTCTTGTCAACTGAGGACCTAGAAACATAGAGCGGACAGTGTTACATGAAAACACGAGTAAAAGCAACGATAAGAAAAATAAAGTTAAGTAAATAGATACTTAGACTAGAAGGCAATTTATTATAGGTACTCCATCCTACCAATATCCTACTAATATTATAAATGCGAAAGTTTGTATGTATGGATGTATGGATGTGTGGATGTTTGTTACTCTTTCACGCAAAAACTACTGAACGGAATTGGATGAAATTTGGAACACAGTTAGTTTATAACCTGGATTAATACATAGACTACTTTTTATCGCGGTAGTACGTTCCCGCGGGATATTTTCCGACCTCCACGCGGGTGAAGCCGCTGGCAAAAACTAGTGTTTTAATACATAAAAGATTTCAAATAACTTTATATTTACAGAAAATTGCGGCTTTATTCCCCGATAGGTTAGGCAGAAGTGAACCGGTAGTACACCCACGGTCACAAATCCATTCTCCAGGCTTCTACTGAGAAGTTCCAGATGGAAAACCAAATAACACTTGGCCCGACCTGGTGATGAAACCTATGCAGGAGGAGAGCCGCCGCAGGAGGAGACGCCCCGGGCGTCGGGAGTCGATTGCGGACTCCGGGCCACCGTAGGCGCGAGCTTGCGGGTGGCGAGCAATGGGTAGCTCGCCGCCCGGTAAGGACCAAGCTCGGGTCGACGGCGCGCTGTGTTCCACGCGCGCCTCAAAGAGATGTCAGCAGCAGTGTAGGGGTCTACTAGGACCGATGCCTGCCGGGGTCGCGTGATTGTTCGAAAGAGATACCGTGACCCTGGCACATGGGCAACTGATGGAACACGGGTGGGTTTTAGTCAGTAAAAGTCTGACATGCCCTCCCGCTCCGCCCAGAGCGGGAGAAGTCATTTGATGATTTCCCATCCTGAAAAAAAAAAAAAAAAAATAAAAATAAAAATAAGACCTCACGGTTAGCAACAACGCTTGAGATATTTCCTAAGAATTATCAATTTCGTCAGATTTGACCCCAAAACTACAAATTCTAAACTTATCTCAAATTTATAATCTACGTGGGCCTAGTCACATCATCGTTTCCTCATAATTTGTTTAAGACGAGTAGTTTCAAATTCTAAGTACATAGTTTATTGCTGGAGCTACCCACTTACTTACAAGTTCGGCAACTCAAGCTAAACATGTCAGAATCTAATTATAATTCAGTTACGTACACCGAAGATACAACAAATATTATTGAATACGGAAACTCATGAACTCATCAATGAGAAATTTAGGACAGGATTCACAAACCGCACTTTGACTTTGCTAAGTTAGCGTCAAATACGAATTTGTACATTATTCATAGAAGAGGTACACCCTAATTTCGCCAGTTACGTTTAGGTCCCATGTAGCAGGTAGCGAGCCTATTGCTAATGGAAAACAGAAGCCAATAACGAGCAGTGGTCTGATAATATAATTCTTATATTTCGTGGTCAATATTTTTACACAAGTGACGAGACTCATAAAAACATATGCCGTAACTATATTAATTTGAATCGGTGACAGGCATGTGCAACAGGCCAGTGCATACATATATGCGACCTCTTCCAATACGCCCCCTTAATATATTTACGCTGCGTATGATCACTTCTGTACTTGTCAGAACTCGGTACATAAAATTAAATAAATCACCAACACTTCTGTGTCCGACTTTACTACGCTGTACCCAAAAGTAGAATACAAAAACAGAAGAAATCTAACAAAATAAAGTATGCATAACTAAACTAAATTATCTATTACACAAAGCACAAAAACATAAAACATCAAAACGTCTAACTACTCATCGCCCCCTTAATAGAATAATTTGACAGGCATAAATCCTTTAAAAATTCTCTGAGCTTCGGGCTGTGAACACTTTTAGTTAAGATGTCCGCTATCATCATATGAGTTGACATGTACCTTATTTCAACTTTGTTAGCTAGTACACATTCACGAATAAAATGATACTTGATATCTATATGCTTTGTTCTGTTATGCATCATTTTGTTAGCTGCAATTTTATGCGCCGACTGATTGTCATTATAAATTACTACTGCTTTACTATCCACAGCTGTCAAACTGTTAAGTAAACTACGTAAATAAAGAGCTTCCTTCGAAGCTAGACTCAATCCTACGTACTCTGCCTCTGTGGAGGACAAGGATACTGTCGCTTGCTTCCTACTCTCCCATGACACTATATTTTTACCTATCTTGAAAATTAATCCTGTGAAAGATTTTCTATCATGTGCCCCTCCCCGATCTGCATCAACAAAGCCTCGTAAGTCCAAATCTCCCGACTTCCTAAAAGTAAGACAAAGGTTAGACGTACCCTTCAAATACCTTAAAACCCGTTTTGCACATTTATAGTGTATTTCGTCATAACACGAATTAAATTGTGAAAGTACACTCACCGCATGTGCTATGTCTGGTCGCGTATTACAGGCTAAATAGTTTAGACACCCTATTATGCTTTGATATGGCAGATTACTATGGGAATTTGTCGATCTTTCTAATTTCATACCGACTTCCATTGGGGTTGAAACTGGCTTCGCGTCTGTCATGTTAAAGTCATTCAAAATTTTCGAAATGAACTGTTGCTGATCTAGACAAATAACATCTTTATCTCTCCTCAGCCTCATGCCTAAGACATGCCTAGCCGCGCCTAAATCTTTCACTTTAAACTTATCAAGCAAATTGGTTTTTAATTTTTGCTTTTCTTGTTCACAATTTCCAAAGATAAAAAGGTCATCTACATAAATAACAACAATTATTTTGTTATTGTTTTTAAGCTGCTTTTGATACAAACACGGTTCTATTTTTGATTGTACAAAGCCCGAGTTCAACATCTCTTTGTCCAATTCCTTGAACCAAGCATTCGAAGCTTGTTTCAATCAATACAAAGAACGCTGCAGCTTACATACTTTGGTTTCTTGACCTTTGACTACTGCTCCTTTCGGTTGGAGCATGTAAATATCCTCTTTAATCTTGCCATATAAAAAGGCAGTCGTGACATCCCATTGGTCAATAAACCAACCGTATTCAACAGCTAGCGAGAACAACGTTCGCAGAGTAGAGCTTCTAACTACTGGATACGTCTCAGTATAGTCTACACCACGTACCTGTGTGAAACTTTTTGCTACTAATCTAGCCTTATACTTCGTTACCTTGCTGTCGCTATCTCTCTTGATTTTGAACACCCATTTGCACTGGATAGGCTTCTTATCGATCGGACGATCAACCAACGTCCAAGTCTGGTTCTCCTTTAGTGACATAAGTTCATCATCGATCGCTTTTTGCCATAAGTCACCATCGGGTCTCGCCAACGCTTCATTAATAGTCAATGGATCATCATCAGATTGCTCTTGGCATACATAACATTGCATCCATACCGATCGACCTGTCTGCGTTCTCTTACAGGATACCTTCTTTCCGATTCAGGTATTGTGACTTCCTCTTCAGTCAATACGTCAATCTCTTGCTCTGGTACTACAGGCTCAGGTTGTATCTCCTCCGATACTTCTACGTTCTCGTCTATAGTATCACGGTATACATCATCGTGAGCCTCCAAGGGTTCCGATCTGCTTGTAGATCTGTTGGGTAAACTGGCATAAACAGAATCTGTATTTAGGTTTATGATAACTTCCGACTTTTCCACGTTTTCTTTTTGGAAAAAGACGTTTTCGAGAAATTTTACATCTCTTGCAGTTTTCACTTTACCCGTCTTAGGATTCATCAGACGATAACCTTTCTGATTATCTGGATATCCAATAAAAATCATCGGTTCCGTATTCATGTCTAGCTTCCGTCTCTTTTGTTTTGATATCAATCTGTACGCCAAACAACCAAAGATTTTCAGATGACTGACATCCACATCTTTTCCAGTACAAAGCTTCTCTGGTACCGCATTGTTCAATGCTTTCGTGGGGCTTCTGTTCTTTAGGTAAACAACAGTATTAACAGCCTCGGCCCAATACTTCTTGCTTAAGTTCGATTCTGAGAGTAATGTTCTTGCCTTTTCTATTATATTCCGATTCGCTGTCTCTGCGACAGAATTTTGTTCCGGCGTGTACGGTACAGTCGTTTGGTGTTTTATACCTGCAGACTTCAAAAATGATTTAAATTTACCATTACAGTACTCTGCACCGTTGTCAGATCTCAGACATTTAATGAATTTACTGGTCTCATTCTCAACTTCCGCCTTGTATTCACGGAACTTATCGAAAGTTTCACTTTTGTTCTTCAAAAAATAAACATGAGTCTTCCGAGTAAAATCGTCGATAAATAGAAGAATATACCTCGAACCTCCGAACGACGGCTCCTCGATTGGTCCGCGAACGTCGCTAAAAACCAGCTGTAAGACCTCGTTCGCTCTCGTACCTTGGTTTTTAAAGGGACTTTTGCAGGTCTTTCTTTCGATACATGGAATACACGGCTCGCATAAATCGGTACTCTTAAATTCCATACCGGTTACTAAAACTTTCATTTTATTCATATAATTATGCGATAAATGAGCTAATCTTTTATGCCAAATATTCGAAATATTTTCATTTTGTTTTGACAGTGTCACATTCACGACGTTATTTTTATTTTCTGTCAACTCATAAATTCCGTCAACCTACGCGTCAACCTCTTGACATCTTGCAATAATTCTATTCTTATTTTGAATTATGCAACCTCCATTGTCAAAATTCATGCAATAATTCTTCTTGGTCAAATCGCTCACCGAAATAAGGTTCATGGATAAATCAGGAACATGTAAAACGTTTTCTAAAATTAATTTTTCGTTTTCGCTGACTCGTGGCTCAGCATTTCCTCGTCCTTTCACCAACAATTTCTCGCCGTTTGCTACTGCGATCTTCATGTTGCCCTTTTCAGGTTTATAAGACAACAATTTGTTTTTATCGTGGGTCATATGATTTGAGCACCCACTATCTAAATACCACTTATCTTTGTGTATCGCCTTCTTCGTATTCAGGCAGATATTCGCGGTTTTGATCCGCTCCTTGCATTCGGACGCCTTGTGTCCTTGCTTGTGGCACTTAAAACACTTGTAGACGAATTTCTGCTTGCGATCGTTAGTTTTTGTGTTAGATCTTGCATCGTTCTGTACTTTACGCGTAACTAAGGCTTTTTCGTACTCTGTATTTAACTTACTCTGTCTACTTCCTTCTTGTAACAATTTCGTTTTGATTTGCTCTTACGTGATCTGTTGTCCACTATTATCTACAGCCATGATGACAGGGCTGTACTCAGCGGTTAGTCCACCCAGCAAAATCGATATGATCCAATCATCAGGAATATCAGCATCAATATCGGACAATTGTTGTGTCAGGAATGTAGTTTTGGTTATGTAGCTTTCCATAGAATCGAAATTCTCTAACTTACAGTTGAAAAGCTCTCACTGAATATGTATACGTCTTCCCCAACCCTTCTCTTCATATGCTTTCTGTAAGCTGTTCCAGGCTTCTTTCGCAGTCTTCGCATTGTAGACGTAGGTAAAGCACTCTGGTTCTAACAACAAACATATTGTCGTTCGTGCCTGCCGGTCTACGTCAGCGTTTGCTACATCTGTAGAAATTACTCCCCACCAGTTTTTATTCTCCAAGTAATTTCGCACCAAGAACTTCCAATTTGGGTAGTCGGACGATCCTTTCAGCTTCTTGATACCACTTATACCAACTTCAGCTGACATAATTAAAATTACGTAAGTTTTACAGCAAACCACTCATATTAATTATACGCACTATCAGAAAAGACACCAGCACACTCCTGGGCCCATAACCTAATGGAAAACAGAAGCCAATAACGAGCAGTGGTCTGATAATATAATTCGTATATTTCGTGGTCAATATTTTTACACCAGTGACAAGACTCATAAAAACATATGCCGTAACTATATTAATTTGAATCGGTGACAGGCATGTGCAACAGGCTAGTGCATACATATATGCGACCTCTTCCAATAATTGCCATCAATCGGGCAAAAATCCAGTCTTTCTACTGAGAAATTCCAGATGAAAAACCCAATAATACTTTGCTCGACCCAGGATCACCGGTCTTTTTTTTTATCTCGACGTGGAAATCCTCACGGATGTCCTCCGCCCTAGGGTGGGCGGAGGGGTCTGTCAGACTCTTACTGACTCAAACCACCCCGGTGTTCCGTCCCACACCTACGTCGGGGACCACGGAAACGAACCCCAAACGGGTACATTTTGCCGCCCCATCTAACAAGCAGCTAGCCTATTGCCATCAATCGGACAGAAATCCAGACTTGAACCAAATTACACTTTGTCCGCCCTGGGAATCGAACCTAAGACTACAGGACCTCATGCGAGCGCGGGGCGGATTGGATTACTGCTAATAATCGTATAAGCGTATGTGAGCTAGCGTTTCACATTCGCTTATACTAATATAAACATTAAGTATATGCTCATGAAAATAACGTTTGTATAAAGTTAAGCCAGAGTACGGTCTGTGTATCTTGCCTTTGAGCTACTTACCCGTGCCGAACTAAGTTTTGGCGAAGCTTACAACTTCGACGAGGCGAGAAGAGAAATAAGGTAATAGCCAGTTAACACTCAGCAACGGAGAATTTCAGAAAGTTTATAACTATTTTAAAAGTTTGGTGTCGTCTCGTCATAATTGAATTAATTTTGTATCGTTGTTGCCACGTCGTGGAATAAGAAGAGATAAGAATCATTTATTTGCAGAAAATACAGGTGTTATCAGTTGTTAAAGAAGTATGTAAGTACAGTCCATATTTTGCGTGTTTAGAGCATGTAAATTAATTTTATATTAATACCAACAATATACATACATTACATAAAAATATACAAAACTGGCAGGCAATTCGATGCGACGGGAAGAGTCAGAGGAGCAAACATTTGACGCGGATAAAGTCGCGGGCAGAAGCTAGTTAAAAATATAGGGTACAGATTTAGATAAACAAAAAGCCACCTAGAAATGCAACCAAAGAACAAAGTAATCTAATGAGTGCAGTAAATAAAATTGTAAAACCAGAATCATATTGAACAAGCAACGCCTTCTTTTTTTATTTCCAAACTTGTTCATTATGAACCTAAAATGTGGTACACACATTAAAAAAATGTTCTTCAATTTACATAAACTCTTTAAAGATAGTATTTTACACACTACACGAAGTTTTTGCTTGTGACGAGAATCTTTTTATTAAATCTATGTTTTACAATACTTCCTGCCTTTCAAACATGTAATAGTACATACGCTACGATTAACAATACCAATTCTCAAAGTGTTGTTATTTACTAATTTATCCTCATTCCACTTCGCTACTCCGTCATCGTGTACCGTGTGGTGCCGGACGTAAAGAATAGCACTACCCCATTTCTTCCTGTGGGTGTCGTAAGAGGCGACTAAGGGACTTTCTAGAGAATGAGCAGCAGCGTTCTCTATTAATTTTACCACCATACTGCGATCGCCAATCTGCCTGCCAAGCGTGGCGATTATGGCAAACCCTCCCAAATTGGGGGAGGCCTATTGTTCCGGACCGTTCGATTAGTTACTCTATGCGCCTTCGGAACGCGCCCGAACGGAATGACATCTGACTTGTCAAGTTTGACTTTGACACCTCTCTTGGTTTTTGGTGGGAACAAGGGATCACGTCGCCGCTTGTATTCCGCGACCTTTTGTTAAATTAATCCCTTAGAACAGGCCGTTTTGGTGGACAATAAGTCATGACCCATTGTTTTGTGTTAAATAACCCCAATTTGAAATAATACGGGTTGAGTTTTGGATATATCTTGTTGAAATAGTTTGAAGGTTAAGTGAAAGTGACGCTATTGGAAAACGCGTATTTGAAGACCGCATGTCTGGAAGGCAGACCTCTTGGAGCGGATTGTAACCTGGAGAATACTCATAACGTCACAAGCACAACACAATACAATATATAATATAATTAAAATCCCATGGCTAGGGCTCTGGCCTGACAGCGAACACCTATGTCCAGCAGTGGACGTTTTTCGGCTGCAATCCTTTCAGCCGAAAAACGTCCACTGATGAAAAACGATGATGATGACTCCGTCATCAAACCCTGACCACACTATTCATTGAGACCTTTCCAGTGTGCTCAAACATAATACTGTAATAGTAACATAATATAATACTCACTCAAACATAATACTCACCTACTTCTGCTGTTTGGTGGTGAGGTTTTCTGCAAATTTCAGGTGATGCTGCAGCATCAGTTCACTTTGTTCTTCGAATGTCTTTGAAGTGATAGAATACGAAATATTGACTCGATTAAGATTGTTGAAGATGCTCACATCCTTTTATCAAATATAAATGGGCTGATAATCTTCACTCTCGATTAAGTCATCTTTCAGTTAAAGCAAAAAAAAAAGATTAGTTCATCCGTTTCGGAGCTACGATGCCACAGATACACACGTAAACCCAACACACCTCTTTCTCGGGTTAAATAGTAATGCAACTACGACTAACATTCATTTTTATTATTGTTGTATTACAAAATGGAGCTAAAATCCGTTACTTGCATATCTTGGTTTAAAAAAGTGAGTAGGTAAAATATAAAGTAAGTACCTAGGTAAAAGTTTCTAAGCTAGATTCTAGAAGAACTCATTATTTACATAATATTTGTTATCAGGTAAACATGGAATAAAGACCATGAACAATCACAAAATTGATTAAGAGTTCAAAAACTTTTACAGATGTGTTCCACTTAATTACGAATGAATAATAACACAACGTTGTCTGATCCCAAACTAGGCAGAGCCTGTACTATGGCAACCAGACAACTGATAAACATACTTATATATTTCTAAATACATACATATCTATATATATTAAAGAAAGTTGTGTTAGTTACACTACTTATAACTCAAGAACGGCTAAACCGATTTGGCTGAAAATTGGTGGGGAGGTAGCTTAGAACCAGGAGACGGATATAGGATACTTTTTTTATCCCGTTCGACTATAAAGAGGAAAGATTTGATTGTTTGTTTGTATTGAATAGGTTCCAAAACGACTGGTCCGAATTGAAAAAATATTTTTGGGTTGGTTAGCCTATTTATTGAGGAAGGCTAAAGGTTATATAACATCACGCTACGATCAAAAGGAGCGGAGCAGCAACGAAAAATTGATGAAAACTAGCAGGCAATTCGATGCGACGAGAAGGGTTACGGGAACAAAAATTTGACGCGGACAAAGTCGCAGACAGAAGCTAGTTATAGATAAATTGCACCTTTGTGTGATGAGCACAAATGATTGTGCTGATCACACAAAGATTTGTTCTGGGTGGGAATCGAACCCACGACCTCAGTCTTTGCAATCAGGGTCACTAACCACTAGACTAACAGGCCAGTCATTAGAATTAAAAGGTATATTTACTAAAATTTTAACACTAAGGCTTAACTAAACAGTCTAGAAACTTTTACTAAAAATTTGCACAATCAAGTTCATAAATCACTTTTATATTAACTTTCCTGACGATTATTTAATTTAAGTTACTAACATAAACAGTCTGACGTAATAGTGGCGCCATCTGTCTTTAACAAACGGCTTTTACACCAAAGTTATTAATTCAAGAAGGGATTTGTGGGAAAGTGATGGATGGTTCTATGTCTTGCGGATTTAAACATACTATACAATGGAAGGCCGAACTGACAAGAAATTGCGACAATTTGGTTTTTGTTTTGGTTGTTCTGGGCTGTTAGTCTAGTGGTTAGTGACCCTGACTGCTAAGACTGAGGTCGTGGGTTCGATAGGGCCCTGGACAAATCTTTGTGTGATGAGCACAATCATTTGTTCTGTGTCTGGGTGTAATTTATCTATAATGTATGTATTTAGAAACTAGCTTCTGCCCGCGACTTCGTCCGCTTCAAATTTTTGCTCCCCTGACTCTTCCCGTCGCATCGTGAGTCAACCTTAAAAGATAGACATATGCTCTCGCGGACTTTTTTTTAGAACTTTTTAAAAGAAACAATTCCGTCATACATGATTCTTGCGTTACTTTAACCGTTTACGCAGCGCACGCAACGGAAATTCTCAAAAGGAATAAATTTTCCCCGTTTTTGCAACATCTTTCATTACTGCTCCGCTCCTCTTAGTTGTAGCGTAATGTTATATAGCTTATAGCCTTCCTCGATAAATAGGCTACCCAACACAAAAAGAATTTTTCAATTCGGACCAGTAGTTCCTGAGATTAGCGCGTTCAATCAAACAAACAAACAAACTCTTCAGCTTTATAATATTAAGTATACTAGCTTCTGCCCGCAACTTCGTACGCGGTTCCTGTTGCTTATGCCAGCGACAACGGGGTCGTCAAAATCGAAGATTGAAAAGACTGAAAAGTCTGATGTAGAATTCTAAGGCCCGGGGACGGGAAAACAACGGGATGAGCGAGACGATTGGACTCGTTCCAGATCTTTCATTTTTGTATGTCAATAGGAAATGTCCATCAGACTAAGCAACTTTTGCTAAGACGTCATTCCTTAATATGCTATTAAGAGTTTTACTTAAGATTTCCACAACAGGTGTTCCAGATCTTCAAATGTATTCTCACAGCAGAAAATGCTTCACGTGGAATATTTTTTGCTATGGCACCATTTTTATATCTTTTATATTTATTTAAGCTGGTCTGTTGCGGTCTGCATCAGGTGTTCATTTTCCAAAATAAATAATGTATAGCCTATATGTTGCCCTGACTTAATACCTATACAACAAAAAACTTTTCTTCCCGTTACTCCGCAGCGGATTCCAAGGGTACACTGAATTAACAATAATATTGCAAATAACTTTAAAAAAAATTCTTTATAAACTATATTTGAGGTTTTTCCTTCAGGAGCTAATATATAAAGACCGGAAGCGTTGCTAACCCTTGAAAAGCAACATAAAGTTGGCCATGAGAAAAACAGTCGGTTGCCAGGTCAACACCAGCGGCTTTAAGCGTCTGCTCTTGTGACTTGTTTATTGTCATGGCAAAGCACGTAGTCACAGGGAACTGTGTGCGCTTAAATTGAAAGGGGAAATTGTTGGGGATGAGTGGTATGCGCGGTATGAACACAGTCTCACCGGCACCACACCCAGTTAGTATTATAGCAACAATTATATTACGTTGTAAAGCGTTGACAATAAGACGGGTTCCGTTGCATAGTTTTGGCGGAATTAAATTTCGCATCAGCATTATGGGAATACCGACTTTAAGTCTTATTTTATGAGCAGGGAGACCACTCGCTGTAAGTGAATTGAGAAACTCAACTGGGTAATCATAACGTTCGCGATCAGCGGACAGTCGCGCATCATATTCTTCACTGGTCTCTAGAGACCTGGATGTAGATGCATAAATACGCTTAGAACGCAAGCGAGCTTCGCGATCCAAAGATGTTTCTACGGAGCGAGTTGCAGCCTGATGTTCTCGAACAGCATCAAGTCTATCCTGACGCTCTTCGGTAGATTCTTGGGATCTTATGGTCCTCAATCTTTCAGATCCTTTGGAACGTTGGGAAAGATTTGACCTCTTTCTAGGCATGGTTATAGTTTTATTCTGAAGATACCTGATCAATTAAAATCTAAGTGACTGCTCCCCTGCGCTACTGGGTAGGCTACCGTGTCACGAAGATAAATGGAAAAGGAAATTAAACACTCAAATACCATAAGCCCGAAGGCATATTTCTTCGATAATATAAAATAATAAATGGGAGTTTTAGCCAGTAGAGTCAAATTTTCAATGATTCGTAGAATTTTCATTGAAAATCAGTCCTAAACTGTTACTGCCTTCACCGCGTGTAGGTACTCCCAGCCTATGTTATTTTATAACTATACAGTGAAATTAGTGGTAGCTTTGATTTCCACATCAGGTGTCCCAGATCTACAATCTTTATACGTCAACAGAGAGTGCTCATCAGGTTGAACAACTCTTGCTAAGAGGTCATTCCTATATATTATGTATAGATTAAGTATAGATATATAAGTATATTTATCAGTTGTCTGGTTACCATAGTACAGGCTCGGCCTAGTTTGGGATCAGAAAACGGTGTTCTAAGATATATATTTTTTTTATACATGAAACACGATTTGATTTTAACATCCACATACAGTTGGTCATCATCATCATTTCAGCCGAAAGACGTCCACTGCTGGACATAGGCCTCCCTCAAGCTCTGCCACTTTGACCTGTTTTGCGCTTCCCGCATCAAGCGTCTTCCTGCGGCAACTCTCCATACCTGGTACCTATGTTTTTAAAGCGAGGAGGCGAAACTGGTAAAACCTTGAACTGTTCAGCTATGCAAAACCGCACGATTCGCAATGGAAATGGTTTGTTAAGGTTCGTTTAAGAGAAACCAAAGATATAAAAACTTTTTTACAAATTAAAACCGACTTCCTTCTAAACACTACAAAGTGAAAAATTACTTTAATTTCGGAAGTCGGTGTCTTAGGATCTGTATTTAAGTTTATTGCCATCGACTTCCGAAATTAAAGTTATTTTTCACTTTGTAGTGTTTTTAAGGAAGTCGATTTGTTTTTTTTTGTAAAAAAAAAAAATTTACATTTTTGCTATGGTGTCTACTCCGCAGTAATTTCTATACTACTACTGGCCAGGTGAAATTTAAGACTATGTGGTTTTCTCATGGATGCCATTGTCAGAACTGGACTAAATTGGACCACACGGGAAGCACCAGCTTTCAAATAAAAAAAGAATCATCAAAATTGTTTCACCCAGTCGAAACTTCTGAGCTAACAAACATAAAAAATACAGTCGAATTGAGAACCTCCTCTTTACTTTAAGTCGGTTAAAAAATAGTACGCCACCGGTATCGAGAACAGGGTCCAAACTACCGGCGGTCAGGGCTCCTTGCAATACGAGTCGTGTCCAGAAATACCGCATTCTGAACGAAGCCCTTGATCCATCTGCCCAACGAGATCCCCTCAGATGTTAGTCGAGGCTCATGGCAGGGTCGACTATCGTCACAATGATCGCTGAATCCACATTCCGCATGTCGATAACCTCGCGAGCCAAGTATTTGATTATAATTATTATGAGATATTTCGTGACATAACGTAATTTCTAAAACACATAAAATATACCTACATTGATTCATAGATCTACACTTATCTTCTATACTTATAATATTATAAAGCTGAAGAGGTTGTTTGTTTGGTTGAACGCGCTAATCTCAGGCATTGCTGGTCCGAATTGAAAAAATAATTTTGTTTAGGGTAGCCTATTTATCAAGAAAGGTTATAGGTTATAAAAAATTACGCTACAACTAATAGGAGTGGAGCAGAAATGAAAAATGTTACAAAAACTGGGAAAATCGCACGGGCAGGCAATTCGATGCAACGGGAAGGGTCGGGGGAGTAAGAAATTTAACGCGGACAAAGTCGCGGGCAGAAGCTAGTTAAAAAATAAAACATTTTTTTGTAAGTTTTTCTTATTTAAACTTACTTGAATCGTGCGATTGTGAATAGCTGTGCTGATCAGCTTTTCAAAGCTTGGATATATCTCACGGATTCAGATGTCGTATCTAGGGAACAATCAGCAATGAATGAGCTCGTTAAATTCAGAAGGATCCTTGAGGACGTATCATCCGATATAATTTATGATGGCCGACATTTCCATTAAAGATGATTATTGTCACAGATGCTTTATTTTGAAGCAGGTTGGTAGCTGTTGATAGATTAGATGGCTAGAAATGGGGTGACATCCGAGATGACAACTAATAGAGAAATATGGAAGTAAAAGACATGTTGTGCCGACCCTAAACAAATTGGGATAATAGCAAGGGAATGCTGAAGTAGGTATAGAGAGGAGCATTGTTTATTTTTAACTGATTTCAAAAAACCGGCCAAGTGCGAGTCGGACTCGCGCACCGAGGGTTCCGTACAAACCTGTAGGTATTCTCGGTTTAAAAATAAATGTTTTTTTTTTTAAATTTTATATTTCAGTTGATTGAATGTAAGGTAAATTGCTTTACGATTTATTACGTTTTAAAAAAAAACTACTCACTCGATCTCGTTCAAACCAATTTTAGTTGGTAGTTTACAGGGTAATGTACATCATATATTTTTTTTAGTTTTGTCATTCTCTTATTTTAGAAGTTACGGGGGGGGGGACACACATTTTACCACTTTGGAAGTGTCTCTCGCGCAAACTATTCAGTTTAGAAAAAAATGATAATAGAAACCTCATTACCATTTTTGAAGACCTATTCATAGATACCCCACACGTATGGGTTTGATGAAAAAAAAACATTTTTGAGTTTCAGTTCTATGTATGGGGAACCCCAAAATTTATTGTTTTTTTTTCTATTTTAGTGTGAAAATCTTAATGCGGTTCACAGAATACACCTACTTACCAAGTTTCAACAGCATAGCTCTTATAGTTTCGGAATAAAATGGCTGTGACATACGGACGGACAGACAGACAGACAGACAGACAGACAGACAGACAGACAGACAGACAGACAGACAGACAGACAGACAGACATGACGAATCTATAAGGGTTCCGTTTTTTGCCATTTGGCAACGGAACCCTAAAAAGGAGGTGGTTATCAATTCGACTGTATTTTTTTTAAATGTTTGTTACCTATGGGAAAGCTAATGCTTCCCGTATGGTCCCATTTTAATTTGGTTCCATTCGGACAGTGGGATCCATGTGAAAACCATATAAGTCTTTTAAGCATTAAGTATTTGCGCGACAAATGAACGAATAACGCAATTAGATTAATGCAGGGTATCTACCATAACTAAAAAGTTAAAAATAAAAACTTTTTTCAAAAAAATAATATAACAACCGACTTCCTAAAAAAACACTACAAAGTGAAAAATAACTTTAATTTCGGAAGTCGGTGGCAAAAAAACCTTAATTGCAGATCCTAAGACACCTACTTCCGAAATTAAAGTTATTTTTCACTTTGTAGTGTTTTTTTTAGGAAGTTGGTTGTTATTTTTTGTAAAAAGTTTTTATAAAATGTAATCATGTCTGTGTGTGACCACGTTGTTCTCCTAGATGGATTATGATGCAGTTTTCACCAGATTTAGATAATTTATCTCAGAAATTTAAGTATATAACAAATTAATATTTTATTTAAAGTTACATGTAATGAAGAAAGTAAAAACCGTTCGAAGCAAGCAAAGGGAGGGTCGTATATTATAAGGAGATGCGAATGTGATACGATTGCGAGTCTCAGTGTCGGAAAGCGAAGCGGATGTTCGTTTGCTTTCCTCGTAAATCTTGGAGCTGTCTCGTGAACATACATATATACGAGAATAGGGCAGTTGGGTATTGTATCGACACTATAACCGTAAAAGGCTGTCTGTAGAAGGAAATGGTTTGAAGATCTGAACTAAGAATATGAGGTTTCTTGACATAAGGAAAATATGATAAATAACTTGACGAAATATTACTAGGCTAACGCTGGGTGCGTTAGCATCAGCCGCATGGGTCGACCTACACGGTTAAGCTACGCTTGCCACAGTGAGTCTTAGGCTAGTGGATGGGATGTGGATGGTTAGGTTAGTGGTTAGGTTGGTGATTAGGTTGGTGGTTAGGTTAGTGGTTAGGTTTGGCGGTTAGGTTGGTGGTTGGGTTGGTGGTTGGGTTGGTGGAAAATCTTTAGATACGATTAAACCATTGGTCCCGGCTGTCATTCGTGGATCTTTGACAGTTGTTACGGGTCGACAAAAGTCCGAAACAGTCTAACCTTACTAAATGGTATCGCACTACCCAGTAACTGAGTTATGGAGATCAAATAGGCAGTCGCTCCATGGCTGTCATCCTGGTGTTCAGTTGCATCCGGTAAGACTGAAAGGCGATCCCAAGCCCCAACATAGTTAATAAAAGGCTAGGCAGATGATGTGACACGAGTTGGCACTCTGCTGATCCTATTTTGTGTAATTAGCATTTACAAAAGTAACCATCAAATCATTAGTTTATTGTTGAAGAAGTTTTCTCTCTTAGTCACATTATTATCAGTTCACGATAAAACAAAATGTACTCTATGAACATAAGTTTCATTTTTATTATCTGTTGGTGAATAAAACAACAAACAAAAGTCAAGGCAGAAACTAGTCTTTCAATCTAGCTGACCGACAATAGAAAGTTGGACTATGTACCGTATAAGAGTAATAAATAACCGCTATGGCTGAGCAAACAAAACATCACTCTGGGGCAGTAAACTTGAGACATATTTCTTTACGTAGCTTCCTTGTGGCAACATAAGTGACACAAAATAGAAATGCCACTAAACGGTCCAAGAATGCAAAAGAAAACTGCCCTTAAAATAAACAAGATAGAAATACTAATCGCTTAAAAGCAGTGCAGAGTAGTTCAAGGCTGTTCTTAATTACGTAAATTGCAGTTACGTAGAAACATATCCATTTCTCAGTTCCTTATCAAGTAAGCCTTCTGTAAAGCAATGTTTTTGCTACGAAGGCTACACCGTAGCGCTGTAGCTGTCTACGACGCCGGCTTATTTGTTGCCCGCTACGGCTACGAGATACGTATCGCCTACGCCGAGCTACGAAACCACTCGTAAAACGCAATGTTTGTTTGTAATTTTGTTAGGTAAGATAAGGATTTGTTTC
The DNA here is from genome assembly GCA_932294355.1 of Aporophyla lueneburgensis. Lineage (NCBI taxonomy): Eukaryota > Metazoa > Arthropoda > Insecta > Lepidoptera > Noctuidae > Aporophyla > Aporophyla lueneburgensis. Next base: position 19,051,795 of record OW028745.1, on the reverse strand, counting down.
GGTTTCTAGATATTCTAGCTTACGTGACTCAGATGTAGGATATTATTTAACATAAAAAAATAGTAGTTACTGATACAAAAGATATTATTAGTATTAATAAATTCAGATACGTAACAAATATTACTTAAAAAGGTTTCAAAGTAGTCGTGTTAACTCCTGTTACAAAATCTAACGACTACTTGATGGTTATTAGGATTAAAAATTACCACATTTTTCCGGAAAATTTCGAAATTATGGCTATCCCGTTACGGTTCGGATCCGCGAAAAGTGGTATATTTTATTCCATTAGCTAATAACAGTAATCGATATTATCGTTACCAGGCAATTACTGAGAGTAATAGGCACGTATTATTAATGTTGTAATAGCTTTAATAATAAGTGACTTTATAGAAACATTTTCTTTTCCAAAATGTAATTTTTTTACGGAATCTTACTGTTAGAGTAGCTACAGTATAGGCTTAAGACTAGGTACCTACAGACTTTACTATACATGACGAAGTAAATAAATTGGACCGATTTAAGCAAACATTTTCCAACCCATAACCCCCACAAAGTCCACAATTTCGAGTTTTTATGACCTACGTACTCCGAATAAGGTATCATCATTCATTTCAGCCGTAAGACGTCCACTGCTGGACTTAGGCCTCCCCCAATTTGGGGGGCTTTGCCATAATCGCCACGCTTGGCAGGTGGGTTGGCGATCGCAGTATGGTGGTAAAATGCATAGAGAACGCTGCTGCCCATTCTCTAGTAAGTCCCTTAGTCGCCTTTTACGACACCCACGGGAAGAAATGGGGTGGTGTTATTCTTTACGTCCGGCACCACACGGTACAAAATAAGGTATGTTTCAACATAACAAAGACTCATATGGTTTTTGTGGTATGGAACATTTTTGCTTGAATTTATCCAATTGACTTTACCCAAATCCAGAATAGATTTTCCGACTATTCTGATGAGAAACTAATTATAATATTTTTATAAATTAAAAAAAAAATTGGTTGCCTGTAAAGTCGGTATACGGGCGAAAGTTTTACGTGACAACGACTTTGAGTGGTAAAATAATTTTAATGTGAATATTCATTCGTATAGTAGGAAGAAGGATGAAATAATAGTAACAATTTAAAACATTTATTTGCATTTATTTGCATGCCTTTCACTTTTTATGTCTGTCTCTCTCGCTCTTAGGCGGGCTAACCATGCCCGAGTGGAAGGGACGCGTGCCTCTCACTCGCTCTCATTGTGAGCGCATAACGTGAGCGAAGCGTAACGCAGTTTCTTGAAGTGTCACCCGGCAAACCAATTTATAAGACGTTGTCACGTCAAAATGGTTGAATAAATAAAACTTTTAAACTATGTAATTAATATTTGTAACAAATATTCAAAAGATAATGCTTTACAATTTTTACACGCTTTATATTAGGTCTTTACCTATGAAATTGCCGTTCTGCAGTACTGGCCATTTCAAATCAAAATATTTTTGTTTGTCTAAGAATTCTAATTTCAAATTAATTTTATTTTAAAAACATGGAATTCTTTTTCCAAAAGTAGTCATTTGTTTTTTGATTAGTGTTACATTTTCATCGCTTTTCAATCTTTTTCGTCATCATGGATACGTTAAAAATTCGAGTAATTATGGAATATGAGTACCGTCGTGGCAGCAACGCGGCACAAGCGGCACGCAACATCAACGACGTTTTATGAGCTAACACTACAAACCAACACACCACCTGTTATTGGTTTGCTCGCTTCCGTTCTGGAAATGTCGACCTGAAAAAGGAACCTCGCGGTCGTCCGAAGACTTTGGTCGACAATGACGAATTAAAGGCGATTGTGGAAGCTGATGATACACAATCTACGGCTGAATTAGCAGCAGCTTTCGACGTTAGCGTCAAAACAATATTGGTCCATTTGCGTCAAAATGGCAAGGTAAAAAAGCTTGACAAATGGGTGCCCCACGAACTCAATGATCGCCAGCGCGAAGTACGCGTCGAGACGTGCCTTGCACTGCTCAACAGACACACAAATGAAGGAATTTTGAGCCGCATTGTTACCTGCGATGAAAAATGGATTCTGTTTGATAACCGCAAGCGCTCAGCAAGTTGGTTGGATCCTGGTTCAGCACCTAAACAATGCCCTAAACGAAAACTTACCCCTAGAAAAGTGATGGTCACTGTTTGGTGGTCTAGCGCCGGTGTGATTCATCACAGCTTCTTACCAAACGGGGTGAGCATTACTGCAGATGTGTACTGTGAAGAACTGAACTCAATGATGGAGAAGCTGGCACATCTCCAACCAGCATTGGTTAATCGCTCGTCTCCGCTGCTGCTGTACGACAACGCGCGACCTCATACTGCACAGCAGACGGTCTCCAAGTTGCAAGAACTGGGGTTGGAAGCTCTCCGTCATCCCTACTCACCAGACCTTGCGCCTACAGACTACTACTTTTTACAGAATTTGGGTAACTTCTTGGCGGGAAAAAAATGCAATACCCGAGAGGCAGTAAAAATGCCTTTGAAGAATTTGTTGCCTCCCGTCCAGCTGATTTTTTTTTAAGAAGGGCATCAATAAACTGCCACTGCGTTGGCAAAGATGCATTGATTGCATGGGTGATTATTTCGATTAATACAAATAAAAAATACATGAAAAAAATTCGTTTAATTTTTTTCATACAAAACGGCATTTTCATAGGTCTTTACCTATGAAAATGCCGTTTTGTATGAAAAAAATACCTATTATTAGCTTCACTGTATGTTTGTAACCGACTCCTTATAGCGCGATTTTGACCCAGTTTAAACGACCAGATTTCATTTAAACTCTGTAGACTTATCAAGGACCGATGACAATACTATAATTTCATAAATTTTTGCCATTATCCTTGCCAGGATTACCAGGACAGCAAAAAACTGTCTTCGAAAACTACGCTGACATACGTCACAAACTACGCTGACATACGTCTCAAAATTCGAAACACCTTAAAAATAGAAAATAAATAATACTTTAAAAAAACACGCTTCCATAGAAAACCAAACTAAAAAGTAGAAAATAATGGAAAAATAGCGTGGGGTGCCTGATATCAATAAAAAAATACCTTAAAAAGCACCCCACGCTTTTTTTTAATTTTTTTTAACTAATTAATAATTTTAAAGTTTCACTCGGCGTGAGTAGGCACTCACGCCGAGTGTTAACCTTAACAATTACCTATTACATACTAATTAGGTACGGTACGTGATTCTTAGTAGATGGTTATTATGGCAACCTCATAGTACGGGACACGTCTCAGTTTAAAAGCCTAATGATAGAGGCGAGGTTATCTTGAAATAACGTCTAATCTTAGGGCTGTCTACGTTGACATTTTGGCTGCCTTCGTATTTGTCGAGACCTTACTCAAACTTGTGATTATATTAGCTACTAGCTTTTGCCCGCGGCTTCGCCCGCGTGGATGTCGGAAATGAAAGCAGGTATTTTTCTAAAATAAAAGTAGCCTAAGTTACTACTTATTACATCAGCTACCTGCCAATAAAAATCGATCCAGCCATTTCAGATATTAGCCGGAACAAACATACAGACAGACAGACAGACAAAAGTTAAGAAAAAAAATGTTTTTTGGTATAAGTACCGTATTTACTTTCATATGCATTTAGTAAAAGTTGTTAATTTGAAATTACAAACAGACACTTCAGATTTATTTATTTGTATAGATGTGCACAGGTACCGCAAAATCAGCCTTTAATGTGCTCACTGCTGGGAAACAGCCCTCCTCTCTATGAGAAGTGGGGGATGACCTACCTCGTGGGCCTAGTGCAGGTTGGACATGCCGGTTTCCTTGCGATGTTTTCCTTCACTGTTTTCAGAGCTATAGTGATTAAATAATTTACACAAATTAAAGCGCACCTGTCTGGGTTGGAGCCTTCGACCTAGAGCTCCCAAGTTGCGGCCGTTCCTACTGGGCCACCACCGCTTTTACTGCTCCACAAGTGCATAGATATACCTGCCCTGTATTCCTAGAATTCGCGTTTAGGGGATTGAAACAATTCCCTTACCATAGTTTTCAAGTACAGCTTTGTTGCTCGTCGCTTAAAATATACTGGGTGTAAGGGACAGCCCTCCACAAACTGACAGAGTGCATTCAGCTCCTTATTTTGAATCATATTCCACCGGAATTTTTCTCCGGATTTTTTTATTTTTTTTTACTTTTTTCAGCTTTTTCATTTTTATTTCAATGTAAAATTACATTCTCTGAAAGTAGCACTCCATTTTTGTAAACAATACGGCTAAAATAAAAAAGCAGCAATGGAAGTTGAAATAATCTAACGAAGGACGCGTACAATCAGCTGTTCACTTCCCGTCTAACTACAGAGTTCATCGAACTCTTCGTCGGCGATTGCACAAAGGCGGCTTTCCGAATTGATCCGAGATACATTGCGTGTGAGAAAATAAAACAAATCAGGTTTATTGGATTCCCATAACGGTCCTGAAATAATTTCTTTTACTGGTCATCTTAGTATGATATACTGAATCCACCCCATCAGTTTGTGGAGGGCTGTCCCTTACACCCGTTATTGTTGTCAGTTTTAAAAACTTTGAAGGACTAAGGACACACTTAAGAGCTAGGTTCAAATCCGGACAAGTACCGTTGTGATTTTTTTCGTACATACGTACTTTCTCAGTTAATAATGGACATTACTTATATCGGTGAAGGAAACACATCGTGAGGCAGGCGCGGTCCGAGAGGGGGGGTCCTAGGGGTCATGACCCCCCCCAAAGTCAGCCATGCTGTCGAGACTCTGAACGATTTGCCTGAAAAACCCAATAATACTCCCGAACTGAGAATCGAACCCAGGACCTCATGCTCATCAATAGTGCATTCGACTACTAGACCAACGAGTAGATGTACCTTCTTAAAAATATTCTTCAGTACTCATGGTGACCCCCCCAAAATCATAGGCTGTGACCGCGCCTGTCGTGAGGAAACCTGGACTTATAGCTGATATAAGTCTGAAATCTCCAGCCGGTCTTAAGCAAGCGTGGTAATTAATGCTCGTGTCTTCTCTGTGTAAGAAGAGGCCTTTGCCCTGCAATGGCATGACAGACTGGTATAACAGCTGGTATTATTAACATGGACAATTGGACAGAGTAGAAAGACAATATCATCCATCTGTCAACTAATCAAAAATCAAAAGTCATTTATTCAAACTATGCTTGAAGTCAACAGTTTTTGAACTTCAAAGTTACATAAGAGAGTACCCCAAAACGCCTACTCTTCACCTCTTCCTAGTGCTTTAGCTGGGAAGAAGAAGTGGCGCATCATACTCCCCAGCAGCACAGCTGTCTGTTAAGTTAAAAGAACTTGATTCCATACAATAATATGTAAGTATATAATATTATGAAAATAAAACATACATTAAATTATATGCCATATGTCAGCTAGCACACGCCAATAAACCAACAAAACATTGATAATAACAATATTAGCTAGGTAATAAAATTAATGTGGTGATTATGACAACATCGTCTTATGATCGTTCATTCTAGTAGTGGACATTTGTCATTGTCAGTGAACATTTATAAGCCGTGTGTGTTTTTTATTAGAGTTCAGCCCGTCGGTATAAGCAGACATATTATTTAGCTCTTCTCGAAGGTACGATAGATTTATTATTGCTCATTGGATTTACAATGCACTGCTTAGTGCCGAGAGTTCAAAATCATCCGTGTATTTTTAACACGCCGCCGGGATGCACTCGGTTGGATTCTCAATGGCTCAACACCGAAAGTTTAAATTCGGTGTGCGATACGAAATCTTCGCGTTAAAAAAACGCTTGGTCACGCTGTCGTGATTCTTGAACCTAGAACCTAAGGAAATTTTAGACTCACAAAAACATACTAGGTAAAAACTGCATAAAAGAAGTCTTTTTACATTCATTTAGATAAACTTGATAGCCCTAGCAATGAATGCAAAAAAAAATCAATTTAACCAAGGTCGTTATTACAAAAGTCAATCTGAATTGATACCTAACCCTCCCAGGAAAATGAGTCAAGGCTCACTTATTTTTCAATAGGTAGTAGGCAATGATATTATAAGCAAGTGGAACGACAAAACTTAGCTAATTAGCTTAGTTACGTATCGTCTTGTCTCTTTTTCGCTCCCGATAATTACGACATTCCGTCCTACTTTCACGCGTTATATAGGTAATAGTATGACATTGTGCCATTTTCAAAGGTCGAATGATGGCTAGGCAACCAGCTAGGTACTTCTTTTTGTTTAAAATAAAATTGGTTGTATATAGATTGGGTATTTATATTGGGAGTTTGTTCCGCCACTTCTTCCCAGCTAAAGCACTAGGAAGTGTCGAAGGGCGTGCGTTTTGGGGGGAGTGTCTTATGTAACTTTGACGTTCAATAAGTGCTGACTCTCAGCCTAGTTTGAATAAATGACTTTTGATTTTGATAAATTGAATAATTTGCTTAAGTGTGCATACTACATACATACTCATGTATGAGCAACACGTGTCAATTGTAGTGGTAGCTAACTGTAGCCGTCGACGTCAGCCGCCGACGTGCGTCGACGGCAGTTGTACGGCCTACGGGTACCAACGTGTTATAAAATCCCACAACTACCGAAGCGGGATGTATTTTTTGGTTTGCATATTTTCTGGAAATCCTAAATGTATGTAAAAGAATGGTCGAAGATAAACCAAATCAGATGGAAAATAAACAACTTCACGCCTGCTTTTCTCGAAGCGTTGACAAATTATTCGCCCTTAAAAGTTAGCGTGCGACACCTGTGGATAAAAATAAATCAGAGCAAATGTAGGGCAGAATTTATTGTACGCAAACATTTCATTTAAAATAAAATATTTCTAATATCAAACATAACCGCTTCGAAAGTCATTAAAAAACCCTAGAAACTTCCATTCCCTAGGCAGAACTAAACCAATAAGCGTAACAATGCGAATAGCGAAACGACCAAATAACTCATAAAGGAATTTGTAACGAAGCCTTAAATCAAATGATAATATCTTTTTGAAAAGAGTTGTTAAATAATGCCGATTGTTCCGTCCACGCTTAGCAATAAAACGAATAAGTTTTAATATTTAGGTACCTAAGTTCAACTAAAATAGGCTTTATAATGAACGCGTCGTATTGCCTATGTGGTAATTGCGTAACTTACTATCAGTAAGAATCACTTTCATTTTGACTGTTCAAAAGTAGTAAACAAATTTTTCGAACATTTTACGCAATAGATTAGAAATAATCTTCAAAATGATTAAGATTCCGAAGAGACTATTCCTAGTGTTTTTAGTTTTACCAGGCCACTCAGAAAGTATTGCGAAAAGTTTTTTTGTATGAGAGACTGGCCAGTTATAATCTATTATAAAAATTATTATTATTTATAAATAAAAATGGGTACATTCCAATTTCAAAATTTCCCTCCACAGTTTTTGCGAGCTAATTAAATTATCATCAGTGTCTCATTGGAAAATGGAATTGCGCCGGGAACATTTTCGCGCTATGATTTTTTACGATTTCAAGTGTCGCCTGAAACCGGACGAATCATACGATAGACTTCAAATTGCATTCATGGATGAAGGCCCTTCCAAGGCAACTGTGTATCGTTGGTAAAACGAATTCAAACGTGGTCGACTAACTTTGGGGGACGAAGAAAGAAGTGGTCGCCCTTTGACGGTTGTTACGGAGGAAAACGTGCTAGCAGTGAAAAATTGAATCTAAGACAATAGGCGAATTACGTATCAGGAGATTCAACACATACTGTAGATTGGATCGGGAAGCCTTCACGAGATTCTACACGTGCATCTTCCCGTGAGGAGGACAGTTTCAAGCTGGGTGCCGCACAACCTCACCGATGCTCAGAAGCAGGCCCGGGTGGAATGGTGCCGTGATATGATAAACTTTGAACCAGGCTCGTCTCGGCGTGTTTACGACATTATTACAGGTGATGAGTCCTGGATTTATCGATACGATCCAGAAACGAAGCGCCAGTCGACGGTTTGGGTGTTTCAAAACGAATCAACGCCTACCAAAGTGAAGCGATCTAGAAGCGGGGGGAAGATTTTGATCGCGAGCTTTTTCAATTTGACTGGATACTTGGTGTCAATCCCTTAACGGAACCAAAGAAGCATCAACGCCGAATGGTATACTACCAAATGCTTGGCAGAAGTTTTCTCTATTGTGAGCAACAAGCGACCAAACACAGGGCTCCGCAGGCTACTGCTCCACCACGACAACGCGCCCACGCACACCGCGCTTAAAACGAGGGACTTCTTGGACAGCACGCCGGTCAAACTTCTGGGTCACCCTCCTTACAGCCCTGACCTAGCACCGTGTGACTCCTTTTTATTCCCAAAAATTAAAAATCAGCTCAAAGGGATACAATTTTCGTCGCCGGATGATGCGCTGTCAGCGTTCGAGCAGGCTGTAAACGATGTTTCTGCGACGTGTCTGTCTGGAAAAAGTGTTTCGAAAACTGGTTCAGACGCATGAAACTTTGCAAAGAAGCTAGTGGAGAGTATTTTGAAAAGATTTAGTAAAAAAAAATATTTACCTATAGAACACTTCTTTTTATTTTCGCAAAACTTTCTGAGTGTCCCACGTATTTGTTATTGTCTTGCTTTTAAACATAATTCGTCGTGGAAATGAACTCCAGAAAGCCTCCTGATCCGGAGCTCCATGCTGAGACTTTTGATCTTTCTCCTGTCTTGTCCGTCGCCCACCCCATGATACCCTAATACTTAGGAAAGTATCAAAAAGGAAACGGAGACTTCAAATCGGAAGTGTCGCTGTATCTACCTACCCCTACTACTCCAAATATTTCAACCATGATACCAAAACACGTAATCGACCGTTTGTTGTCCACGTTTCCCTGAAGGATGGTCAGGCTTAAGGCACTGTGGTACAACCGGTCAAGTTTGGTGTTTTTGACGATAAATAACATCAATAACATACCTACGGTACGACTCGATGGGGTAACACGCATTGGTAGAAATGAAAATGTCGGCTAAATTCAAGTCGCATCAGGACGCAAACAGGTTTTTAATAAATAACTTGTAAATTCAGCATATTTAATTATACTGCCTCTTACCTCCTAGCTCCGTGTGGTGCCGGACGTAAAGAATAGCACCATCTCATTTCTTCCCGTGGGTAGCGTAAGAGGCGACTAAGGAACTTGCCAGAGAATGGGCAGCGGCGATCTCTATTGATTTTACCACCATACTGCGATCGCCAACCCGCCTGCCAAGCGTGGCGATTATGGCTAACTCCCTAAATTGGGGAAGGCCTATGTCCAACAGTGGAAGTATTTCGGCTGAAATGATGATGATACTGCCTCCATCCATCAATGCAATATTACACGAATCGTTCTTGTTAGGGACATCCCTATTTAGTGGTCGGAAGACGAAATAATATAAAATATTAAGGTTCCTGAAGAATGCGGTGCTGTTGTGTGGGCCAGGAGGATGAGCCGTAATTACTCTTCTGGTGTAGCTGAGTGGAAGCCCAGGCTGACGATTGTTCTTAATTACTTTTAACAGACAAGTTTTGCCTAAATGGCTGTATTGTTTTTCTCAGCTTTTCTAGTCGAGAGATACACATAGGTACTCGTACACAACAATACAATGTTACCATCGGTGTCAGGCGTACGGGTATAGCCAAACGGCCATAAAATCAGAATCACGTTATTTCGATTGTGGTGAACGTCATCCAGGCGATGGATGTGAAACAACCCGGGTTAGAATTTTGTTGTCATATTTTGGGAACCGTTTCGCAAATGACAGTGCTTGTCCTGAAAATGGTCGGCAGAAAAGCATGAAAGCTCTGATGGCGGAAAAATCAATTTCAAATATAGAAGCAAGGCGGGTTTTCCCTTGTTTCCAAATCATATGCCGCGTGTGCCAATGTTTTACAATACTCCGCTCGTAACAACGTTACAATAAATAAATCCCAGTGTTTAGATCAGCCCAATCCATGCTACCCAAAGGTTACACCGTAAAACGGTCTTCCTGAACCCCCTAAGCCCCATGCCCTCCTTTCTCCAGCCTATAGATAATCACGCTTATCAAACACTTACCTATAATTACTCATTTTCCCACTCCAAAAACAGCTGCGCTATCCTAGCGGAAGCCGGTCCTACGATCTACAGACTCCAGAGGACAGCTCTAAGAATATATTAGGATTAATTACATACATGTTAATGACTGTTCTTACAAATCCTACCCAATCGTTACCTATCCACGTTGCCTTAATATTAAATTATATTCACATACGTCGCGGCTGCACAGCGAAGACGCCGCGGGCGCGTGGCGATTACGCAACGTTGTCGACGCCTGTTCATGGCGAGTTTATGACGTACACTACACTCAAGTAACGGTTCTATCCGCGGCGATCTCGTTGCGCGTCTGCGAAGTATTCGCAGCGCATGCGTGGCGTATTCGATGCGCGTCCGCACCGTATTCGCTGCTCACTCGCTTCGCTTTGAAGACGCTCGTGAACCGTTAGTGTGATAAGGCACTTAAGGCGCGGCGCGCGGGGCCTGTTCACTCGCTCGGTCTCGATTGCCTTTCATAATGCTATGACAACGCTGCTGAGATGGCTTGGCACCGAACTGGAGAGTTCACCAAATAGTACCTAAGCGAAAAAAATATCTGGATATATTTGTGAATTGCTATAAATCATTCAGTCGGAACGTGTGGTGCCGGACGTAAAGAATAGCATCATCTCATTTGTTCCCGAGAGTGTCGTAAGAGGCAACTAAGGGACTTACCCACGGCGGCGAACTCTCGCGTCCGGCCCTGGTGCGAGCCATGGTACGGAGCGAGAGGGAATGGGAAGCCGTCACCTCCTTCTGCGAAGCAGTAATGCTCGCGAAGGAGGAGGCGGGGCGCGTGAGGGAGTGGCAGTCTCTGCGCCCTCACGTCCCTAGCCGCCGCAGGAGGAGACGCCCCGGGCGTCGGGAGTCCATAGCGGACTCCCGGCCACCGTAGGCGCGAGCTTGCGGGTGGCGAGCAATGGGTAGCTCGCCGCCCGGTAAGGACCAAGCTCGGGTAGACGGCGCACAGTGTTCCACGCGCGCCTCAAAGAAATGTCAGCAGCAGCGTAGGGGTCTACTAGAACCGATGCCAGCCGGGGTCGCGTGATTGTTCGAAAGAGATACCGTGACCCTGGCACATGGGCAACTGATGGAACACGGGTGGGTTTTAGTCAGTAAAAGTCTGACACGCCCTCCCGCTCCGCCCAGAGCGGGAGAAGTCATTTGATGATTTCCCATCCTGAAAAAAAAAACAGGGACTTACCCAGAGAATGGGCATTAGCGCTCTCTATACCTTTTACCACCATACTGCGAGCGCCAAACCGCCTGCCACGCGTGGGAATTATGGCAAAGCCCAAACTGGGAGAGACATATGTCCAGCAGCGGACGTCTTACGGCTGAAATGATGATAATCGTTCAGTCAATTTGATCTGTGTACATCCAAGCAGGACACTGTAATTTCTCTCCTGTTCCTTGAACATCAATACCTTCCACCTTTATAGCCACATTTCCAGATGTAACGTTCATTACCCAACTAATCCAACTAATCCCATTCCCTATTTTCCCACTTCTCTCCCAGTATTATGTAACCTGGAAATTTGTTAATTTCAACTGTGTAAGCACTATGTACATAAGATAAATAGAGCTCACTCAATTGCTATACAGTTACACAATACTAAGAGATTGAATAGATACAAAGCAAAAATCTAGTTTTTACAATGTAATACAATATTATCAAATGTTAATCAAATTAGTCAATGTGCCCTTGTAGAGTAGGACCAACCAAGCATTTTTTCAGCGATATAATCCCCCAACTTTTAATATGCTTGGTTGTGTAGTGTGGGTTTCATACAAGTTCTTTTTTTATTCTTTAATATCTGGATGACCGAGCTTTGCTCGGTATTTTTTGGTAAATTGTGTTTAAAATAAAAAGTTTATGATCAAGTTGATTATCGATAAAGTTAATCATTGAAAACACGAATAAAACAACATTTTATAAAAATGAATCCTAGCTAGATCGATTTATCGCCCCCGAAAACTCCTGTATACTAAATTTCATGAAAATCGTTGGAGCCGTTTCCGAGATTCAGATTATATATATACATATATACAAGAATTGCTCGTTTAAAGGTATAAGATTATTATAAGGGGTTTTTATCCACACGGATACGCCAACATACAAGAGTTAAATTACGGTTTCATTCACTTAGAGAATGGGGGGCGGGGGTATTTTGTTGTAACATATTGTAGATCACATCCTAATTTAATTGTGGGAGTGATCTAATCCATTTAATATCATATAATCTAAAAATGAAAATACAATGCAAATTATAAAATTTTGGTCTATTCAGCTATATCACCAATCCACCAAAACACTAAACTATTTTCAGTTCTGTCAGAATATTTCACTGAAGTTGATTGTTCCTTTTCTTTATCAGATTCATCTGATTCAGTTTCTTCGTCTATCATCTTAATCACACTATCATTGCTTTTGTCAGAATCCACTTCTCTTGTATTCATTGGAGTTACACAAACAGTAACATTCGTATTGTCACCGTTAGTCTTCTTTTGTGGTGAAGGCGATAGGTCTAAGAAGTGGAATTGTCCTGAGCCTGACGCTAACATAGGACGTATTGGATGTATCGAGATGCTGTTGCAACAATCTCTGTGCAGAGGGAACTGTTGAAGAAAACGTTAGTCATTATTAAAACACTGGTGTTAATTATTTATTCTGTGTACCCAAATGATGATTTATGCCCATTTTTAAAAGCTCAATTGTCTATATCGAAAGACTGTAAATAAGATTAATTAAATATAAAGCACAAAAGGTTGATTTCATAACAAACTAGCTTTCTGCCCGCGACTTCGTCCGCGTCAAATATTTGCTCCCCTGACCCTTCCCGTCGCATCGCAGCCTGCCAGTTTTCGTCCATTTTTTGTTGCTGCTCCGCTCCTTTTGATCGTAGCGTGATGTTATATAACCTAAAGCCTTCCTTAATAAATAGGCTACCCGACTCAAAGAGAATTTTTCAATTCGAACCAGTAGTTCCTGAGATTAGCGCGTTCCACCCCCCATTTTAGGGAAGTGGGGGGTTAGAAAGAGACAAAAAGTAGCCTATGTCACTCTCCATCCCTTCAACTATCTCCACTTAAAAAATCACGTCAATTCGTCGCTCCGTTTTGCCGTGAAAGACGGACAAACAGACATACACACTTTCCCATTTATAATATTAGTATGGATTAGCTTTTGCCAGCGGCTTCGCCCGCGTGGAGTTCGGAAATTATCCCGCGGGAACATACTACCGGGATAAAAAGTAGCTTAGGTCCTTTCTCAGGCTCTAAACTACCTGTGTACCAAATTTCATTTAAATCGTTTCAGTAGTTTTAGCAGACAAGCGAGACAGACAGACAGAGTTACTTTTGTAATTATAATATTAAGTGCGGATAGCATCAGATAGCATCAATTAACAAAAGGAAATTACAAACCTTATAAGTAGCATTATCGCCATGATCCAGACTAGTATCTAAACTTAAGTTCCAATGCACTTGTTCTTCATCCCATACTCTTAGCACTCCATCTGTACCACCAGTCACCAAGTGTCTGCCTGACGGCGAGATATCGAAGTAAACTCTTTGGTTGGTATCTACTACACGAGATAATATGTTGAGCGGTTTACGGAAGTATCTGATGTCCCATACTAGTAGCCTGTGGTCCTTGCGTCCGCCTGACACGAGACGTAAACCGTCTGGAGTGAATTTCACTTGTGTTACTCCACCTGAAAACGAGATAGAAGAAAACTGTTATTAAATGTTTAATACCACAACTATCACTCCGAAAACAGGCTTAAATAAATTATAATATCGATAACAGTTTAGCTGGAAAAGCTAATGCACTAAACTAGACAATTGCTGCCCTAGATGCACCTAGGGGAGCCATTCTCCTTTGTAGTAAGTAACCTTGCTTTCTTTTTTACCCTATAAATTGGCTGAAGCCTTTATTGCAGTGGTGTTTATTATCATTATGGACATTTTAATTTTTTTAGCATAATACTTCTGACAGTGGTGCTCCTAAAAGGATTCTTGCCACAGTGCACAATATGCGTTTGGGTAACCCGTGTGTTCGAATTTTTGACTGTTTTTCTGTGGTGTTTATTGCGATTTGTTATTGTATCTATTTGTCTGTTGTCTCGTTGTTAACTGCTGTCAGGTTGTTTAGTGTTTATATTTATCCATATTGATGATATCCCTACTACCCTCTATCTGGCTTTTCTCTGTTTTACCTTAAGTCCCACACCCAACACATTAAGCCAGATTGCAGATATGGTCTGTAAACTCAAATCCCAAATCCTGCCTTCCCAAACGAACATACATACCTAAACATCCCAGTAATGAAGAGGGTGTTTCCAATCGTTCTACTAAACAAAAGGAACTTACATAGTTCATTTTAGGTACTCTGTAACAGATAAAGGACCTTAATTGTTCATGTTTCCCGTCAGGAAGCTACACCTAATTTTGGAACTACCCTACACTTAGTTATATTTGGGTGCTTTTTGGCAAATCAGAACTTTCAAAAATTGTTGCAGTCAAGCGAGTTGGTAGAAACTGTGATTCGGCTAATTTTGCATCCCCCTCAAGGTAAATGCTTTTATTTCAATTAATCTTTTAGGAACGAATTTTGTATAAAACTGTAATGCCCTCTTTTAATATACCTGTATAGGTGTTGTAGGAGACTTTTCATAAGAGGAAGTCTTGACATATTTTAAGTTGCAGTGGGTGAAAATAAAATATATTAAATTAGGCGTGTTAACAGGAAGGTTAACAAAAATGCCTTGAATGAATGCAGGCCCACTTGTGTCATCAAATTCCATGGCCAAGTTTCACCAAAACGAATTTTCTGTTTTTATACATCATTGTCTGTAGAACAATATATATATCTACTCTACCATATTTGTGATCATTTAAATTTTATTTCAGTGTACTGACAACAAGTTTTACATTAAATTCAACTTATAGCAACTAGTATAGGCACCACTGCCATGACGAAAAATAGAATATTATTAGATCAAAAAATCATCATCATCATCATCATCATTTCAGCCGAAAGACGTCCACTGCTGGACATAGGCCTCCCCCAAGCTTCGCCACTTCGGCCTCACACAAGGTGGACCAATTGACCTTGTGAAGGCCGTAGGAATCCGCTGGATGCGGGAAGCACAAAACTCGTCGAAGTGGCGGAGCTTGGGGGAGGCCTATGTCCAGCAGTGGACGTCTTTGGGCTGAAATGATGATGATGGGAGGATCACAAAATACACATTAATAATTTCTTACCTCCATGACCATGCATTTTCCCAATCGCCTTGTAAGCACCCATTTCATTTATACTGTACAAACTAATACTAGTGTTCCAGGAGCCAACTGCCAGCAGATTGTTACTTGTATCAAAACATGTAGCAGGGGTTTGAATTTTATGTTCTGCATAATCTCTTCCTGGCCTGTGGATTCATGAAACAGTTCTAAATGTTTAAATATACTAAATGTTACTATTTATTTATTTCGAAAATTTTGTGAGTGACCCCATTGGTCTAGTGGTTGCAAGTACAACTGGTGAGCATGAGGTCTTGGGTTCAATGCTCTTGATTGGGAAAAATGTTATCTGGAATATTTCCTTCAACCCTTCGGGAAAATCTTGTCATTTAATGTATGTAATGAGTAATGAATGACAGTTTCAACTTCTCTGTACCAAGAATTCGTAAAGTGTAAAGTAAAATGCACTTTTATTCTCTGCATGTTCTTTTGAATGATGCAATGAATGAATGAATTTTGTTGGCAATCTTTGGTGACTTTTAATAGGTTAATTTTTCAGCAAATCGATATTTAATTTGAGTTTGCACAGTACTCATCATCAGTCTAACCATTTCCCAATTATAGTGGGGATGACTTCTAGTCTAACGAGATAACTATACATAAATATTTTTATATCACCTTTCCACATCAAAAGTTCTAATAAACTTTTTGTATCCAGCTATAATTCTGGAGCCATCTTCTGTGAAGGTGACGGAGAGGGCTGGTTCCATTTGGTCAACGGCATCAAATCCTCGGTAGGAGCATCTCAGTGAACCATCAAAGGCATCCCACATCTGAACAGGTCCATTCTGTCTGGTTGTTAGCCAGCTGAAATTATTAACATGTTAATTAATATTTGTATGTTGTAAGTAGGTACTTTGCATGGAATTTTTATATAAAATATTTATAATGTATTAGCAAGCTATGTAAAGTGAATGTGTGAAGCAATAGAAGTTCCTTTGCCTGTAAGGCCAATGTTTATGTGATAAGAGTTTTAATGAAGTAGTCATAGCAAATTAAGAATATTAAAATCACACTAACCAACAACTTTCAGGTACTGAACTGGTCATATGAGGGTACCAGCAGAAGTCATAAATCAACCCAGCTTCTTTAACATGGATTACAGAGTCCATAATATCTATAATCCGGTCTGCAGCTACATTACCAATATAGAGGTCCCTTGATAATTCTGTCACATGAACCCCATCATTATTTACTACACTGAGGCAACATGTACCATCCGGCGACCATTTACAACCCCGCAAGTAAGGCTGCACAGATTGATTAGCCATTTCATGACGCGACCAGGAAGAATTTGAAAGTTCTATCAGAGTTTTACTCGTAAATAAACTTGGATATGCAAACCCCTTCCCAATCTCTCGAACCACTGAGGTTTCTTCATTTTCTGCGCTGTATGTAGTGAATTCGCTTGGGTAACCGTGCTCGTCGGGATCGACTGAATTGATTTCCATCGATATTTCCCCCATTATAACAGATAAAAGTCGGTTTAATTCATATTTAGTTTAGGATTAATTCGATTTATACGAATGTGTTTTATTCCCCCGCAGTTTGACACTATGACAACATAATGTATTGACAGACAACACTGACAGTTGACACTGTCAACTATCAAATCATAGACAAAATGCTGTCACCATTATAGTGATACAATCATCAGTTGCGCCTCTTTCACACCGACACACGTTTTAAAGGCCTGCGCAGAAGACGGACTTTTCTCCGCGGCGGAGAAAAAGCATAGAGCAACACGGACCACCGGCGGACCGGAGTGGAGACGCCATAGCGATTTTTCCCGATACAAAACTGTCTGTCATTTTTTGCGGGGGGAAATCTGCTCTACCCACACTTTCTCAAATTCTCACACAAAAATAATCGTCTGTTACTACGAAACTCACACATAAAAATTAAAGCATACACTAACAATTTCACGCACACGTAGATACATTATGTGTAGTAACAGTGCAATGAGATGACGCAACTACACTGACAAGTTGCTTACAGCCGTGGTTGCAACTACTGTCGATACGCATTATCGATAAATTCAAGAACTCGGTTCGGAATATTAAGTTTAAAAAGTGATACAAAGATAGATATTATAATAAAGATTGACTTTATTTATTAGGTACTACAATAATTATCATTTAACAAATAAAATTAAGGTTTACGTCATTTTAAAAACTAGATAGAATTGTATCTATCACTGGTTTTTAAAGTGGATTAGTTTTGTATAAATATGAATACATTTTTGTGGGTCTGCTTGATTGACGACTTGATTGACGAAGTACACGGAGATGTCAACGAATCTGTCTGTCATTTGGTAGAGTGAATGATTTTTGATGACTCTGGAAAATTAGGTTTAAAACTGTTATTTTTTAAGTTGAGAAATCTAAGCTTCATTTCGCCACTATGACTAATGTGTAGTACATCAGGTAGACTGTACGCTCTTTTACCTTTTCCGTGATATAAAAAACTTCCGGGACAAATACAGTGTAGCGTTAGAGTTGGTTTGGTGCCCTGGATTAATCTCCTCCTATTGTTCGTAAAACACATGAAAGTCAGAGGTCTTGAAATGATTTGAGTAAATGACACTATTTCTTGTGGGAATCCAGGTTAGTCTATTATTACAAAATATCTTCCATGTATCCCTTAAAGGACAATGCCCATATACTAGAACAACCGTGGCCCACAGTAAACACTTACAAATAGTTTATGGAATGATAGTATAAGGTGTTATGAGCACCTTTTAGTACTTATCAGTTCAGAAAATAAGTCGCCATCTGAAAATAAAACAGTTTTTAATTTTTTATAATTTTTAGTTTTTTCACAAGCACTGACTTATTCTATACACTTACAGTCACTTTTGAATGGTATTAACACAGTCATTGTTCATTTCAAAGTTATTTACTCATTTTATCCTTTTGAATAATAGTCACCTTCTAAGTTTAAACAGCTATGGGCTCCATTTTATACAGTAAAAAAATGGTACAGTTATATGTTATGGGTAGCTAAAAAGATTTTGTTAATCAATATTTATCATTTGTCCCAATCAACACAAAACAATACAATGAAATAATGCTGATGTCACGTCAGTCAAGGCAAGCTGAAGGATGTCTAATTTCTTCCCATGGTGCAGTCCAACATGAATGACAAACAGAATCATTGCTCGAGATATGCACCTGAAAATGCAATTAATTATTTATTTATTGCACAGGAAACGATGAGAAAGAATGAAATGGAGAGCTTAGAATGCTGTTTATAGGAAGGGCTTGCGGCTCAGTAAAAACAGCCGCACGGGTTGATCGTTCCGGTTAAGCTATGCTTGCAGTGAATGGGTAACCATCTTTACATATCAAGGCCCTTCTATGCCTCAGAACGCATGTTAAGCCGTTGGTCCCGGCTGTCCTACCAAGGGGTATTGTATTACCCAGTAACTGGGTTGTCAAGGGTAAGATAGGCAGTCACTCCATGTAAAGTACTGGTATTCAGCTGCATCCGGTTAGACTGGAAGCCAACCCCAACATAATTGGGAAAAGGCCAGGCAGATGATGATGAGCTGTAAGATTTGGTTACTTTCTCTTTGAAATAAAAGTATTTAGGTATTTAAAAATATTTTTCACTTATTTAATACTAGCTTTTGTCAGCAGCTTCGCCCGCCTATTATACGTATAAACCTTTCTCTTCTATCTATTAAAAAAACTGCATCAAAATCCGGTGTGTAGTTTTAAAGATCTAAGCATACATAGGGACAGAGGGAAGCGACTTTGTTTTATACTGCGGGGGTCCCTTTAGTATCGTTTGGCAGGCGGAGGGGGTGGTGATGGGGAGGGGGGAGGGGGGGGAGGTGTCCACTCTCCTCTGGTACCACTCCCGTGAAAAGGTATCGCACCGTTTTTGAGAAAAACTGATATTTGTAATCTAACCTCAAAACACTAAAATCATCTACTGCGGTCAAGGAAAATCACGTGCGGTTCTAAATTTGCTTCAAATCAATACTAATAAAGGCGTCGTCGACGGAGCCCCGCTTCGCGGGGCTCCTACTTCTGGGTGGTTTAAAAAAAAATAACCACGAAGGTGATGGCGGGGTCTTTCAGACCCCGCCATCCCCTTCTAACCTAACCTGTCCGAGTCGGGGTGCCCTAAGTCCCGAGCTCGCTTCGCTCGCTCTTGCATACTAAGAGGAGTGACATTGTAGTAGACTCTATAACTTTCTAGGTTGTTATAAAAATGAAACCACAATAAATATCAAGGAGAAACGGAATAAAAACAAACGTCACAAATGACACATGAGTCACGACGCAAAAACCAGAGACTTTTTTTTTGCGTTCCTTTTCAATTATTTGTACACCACAGACGATATATTAGAACACATTCGGTTGTCGATCGCCCATTTTATCGTTCCGTTTCACCTAATAACGTTTACATTACGCTTTTTATCTGATTTAAGGTTAGAAACAATTTTTGTGAATTTCTGGAAAAATATCCATTACCTTGTAATAAGAGTGGTAGCGTTATAATCGGGGCCCCACCCTCTACCAGATTTAACCACTTTTAGCTCCCTCCGCCTGCCAAACCAAACTAAAGCCAACCCGTATTGTTTAATGTAGGTGAGTAATATAAGACTTACCTGTTGTGGAAGAACTCATTGCTGTACAATATTTATTGAGTTGATGAGAGCGTAAGCGCCTTATATCCACTATTCAATTCGCACAGCGAACATTGCTTGCGCCGGTTAATCCATGTGACGTGTTCGGGACAGCAGAGTTGATCAGGTCCAAATTCGCGCCGGATTAATCATTAGTAAAAGCGGGACTCACGCAGTCCAAATACATGCGGGGGTCGTCATCAATATGCAGCCAGCAGTTTTCACATTCACACCAGGGTCGTCATTCAAAGTGAAGCCACGATCCAAGTTCGTGCAAGGATTGTCATTCTGGTGAGATTGATCGGAGTCTATTGTCGTAAAAAAGCTCACAAAAGAACACAAACTATATTTTATATCTTTATCTATTTGTTTACTGGGTGTCAAATGTCAAATTCATCATCTGTCAAAGAATAATGCTGCCATATTTTGAAATATAATCGATTACTTGCATCGATTATTGGTCTTGAACAATTTAATTTTATCTAATTACGGCAAAGCCATAAACAATACAATGATATTACCATTCCATGTTTATGTATGTTTGGACTATAAGATATCTGGTTTGAGATATTTATGCACATAATTGTTTTGTCTTAAGCTGGAGTTGGTTGGTTACGTTCACAGAAACTAAAATGGCCGTCATGATTATGACAGCATGCAGTGTGATTACACTGCACGCCTCTGAGCACATGGATTGATTTTTATAATTATTAATTAATCCGTAATCGATTAGACTTGTTCAATATACGATTCGAAATTAAATTGTCAATATACTAGCAACCCTAAAATTTGCTTGACAGTCAAACTCTCAGTGATAATAATAAGTTTAACTACTTATTTATTTGTTATTATGACGGCGTCTTAGTTAGAGACAGAAGTTAAACGGATAATTTCTGTTTTAAAACAAAGTATTTTTTAATTATCCTTTGAAATGTGTTCGGGTTGGGCCATCGATGGGCATTGACCTTTGGATCTTTAGGAAACCTGCAATAAATAAATTAAAAAAGGATTGTGTGGTTTTTATGAAACCACGATAAAAGTGAAAGCGCCTTTCACTTTATCCCTAATTCGCGGCTGACCGTCACGCGACATGCAACACACAGACGAAAAGTGTGAGACGAAGTAAAAGTTTCACTTTAAAAAAATATGGTTTAAGTTCACACGTAAGTAGTAAGTAATTTTAATAAAACGTGCTAACTCGTAAGATTTGTAATATTTTTAATTTATACAACTATGTACATTAATATACAGCTTACATTATAATATTTTAAATAAATCAGAAAACTTATTCTCAAAAATGTCTCTGTATGAATATAGACTCCTTTGCCAAATTTATCGATAACTATCCACTAACAAACCAGTAACAACACTATCGCTCGGTGACAGCGTCTACTCGGAAACAAACTCGGATCATTCGCTCGACCGATCCGCATATTGTATGAGCCCTCATACAATATGCGGATCGGTCGAGCGACTGATGAACGGCCTGTGTTGGTAAACAAATCCAAAACAACACGACTGATAATATTGTAATTTTTAAGTTTTATGGAAGTAAATGGGAAAAATGTGATTAAATATTAGTTACATAAGAAAGGTAACGCCATCTTATTGTAAATTTGACGTGGCAGATCTCTTTTTGCAGCAAAATACAGAACAATTCGTCATTTTTGTAGGACATCAATTTAGTCGCGCAACTAGATTTAGTCTACTGAGCAGTGCGGCTGCAACTAGTTTTGTTATACGCATAGGACCGCGTGGACTTGTACTTTGACAGAGGGGAACGCCTGCGTATGGCTACTCCCCTCTGGTCCGTGTTGCTCTATGAGAAAAAGTATGCTCCGCGAATAAAAGTGCACCGCGGATTTACCGCGAACTCAACGCACACGGTATACGATCATTTGTTGCCCGGAAATGTAGAGAAGTGCACGCTATGGAAGCAAATATTCAGAGGTTACGTTGAGTTGCAATTTACAGAAAAAGAGAAGACATTTTAAAAGAAAATACTGGGTCCATCCAGCCTTAAGGCTTGCGCAGACGAGGGATTTTGGTCCGCGGACTTTTTATCTGCTAAAAATAGATCACTTATAGGTTGGCAAAAAAGAGTCTGTCGTGGTAACCATTGGAACTAAAATATTTTTTTGGTGGCAGCACTGCTTTGTTTATCATCAACAAGTTGCTAATCTGTCATTGTGTTGTTCCCAGTTGTATTTTACTTATTTCTAATTAACTATCAATTATTAATGCTTTTGAACATATAAAAAATGAATAAAACAATAAGGAGTAGTGGTGTGAGCTGTGATATACTAAGTTTTCGTAAGAAATTTGGCGGAATCTGAAGCGGAACAAATTTTGTCTCCGATTGACGATGTTTACGAAAGAACTGCCGACACGACAGGTATTTATCCAAGAAATTTATCTTTTATTCAATGCCAGTCATTGTTTTTCTTTTCTAATACTAAGTTTTATCGGTATTATAAGTTTCAAGCCATTTTATTGTTTTATTTACTAATAGATTATTGAGGTTATGTTTTCTAGTTTGACAAATCGCGTGTACGTTAACTCTTGATGTTTGATACTTGAAATTGAAAAATGTACCTACATGGAATTAATATCTTTATGTTTTTTTCAAGGTAAATCTCACAGTACAATTAGAGAAATTGTTAATGAAGGTGAAAAAAATTAAGGATTTTTTCTACACCTGGAGGAACACCAAAACAGTTGGCGGAAGAAAGAATTAGACGATTTTGATCTGTGTGCAATCAGACAAAAAGTTCAACACTATAACGAAACCGGCAAGATTTTTTTTTTTTTGTTAATCGCATACCACAGTAATAAAAGTATAATTTATATTTATTATTTTTCAGGTGCCTATTCTACGTAATATATTACCTATAGTTTGAGGAGACAGGTTGTAATGGGAGCTGTAAACGTGTAAGAAAGATTTTTACAATATTTAGATTTTATAAATAAGAAATGTAAAACTGACACATCAGTGTTAATGGAAAAAATCTGTCATAGCACCGAAAAGGAATACAAGAATGATGTTACGTCACGTTTTTCTTTTTAAATAAAATCTAAACTTTAGCGTGTTATTTCATTTTCATTGTCATGTGAATAGTGATAATGTTATGTACCCCACATAGACATACCTGACACCTTCATTAGTCAACTGTTCAAGTTTATTCGATATTGCCCGTACCTTTCGAATGCGACATGTTATAGGTACTCTCTGACTTCCGATTAGTTTCCGACAGTAAGCAGCTGTAAGTCGCCTTCTTGTCGACTATAAACTGTCAACATTAAAAGGACTCGTTCAGTTTCATTCATGTCAAATTTGATACAGGCATACCAACCATCGAATGGTTGTGAATACCCTAGATGGTGGCCGCAAATGCGATTGCTGAACATTATGTCTTGTGTATCGGGTTCAATCGGCAATCCCTGAGTGTAATTTAATTAATTACAAAGTCTACAAACAACCTATACATAGGACAAAATTTGCCCAGCGTTTTCTTTTCTTTCTAGCCCCATATATTTATAATAAATTTAATGTAACTCTAGGTTTTCGGAAATATAATTCTCACATATTTAAAAAGATTTTACGAAACCACTTACTCCGCTTAGATTATAATAGCACTGAAGACACATTAATAATTCTGAAATAGCAAACTCCATACATACATACATTCATACATACACACACTATCTTATTTTACAAAATTACAAAATACACTATCTTATTTACAAAATAGGCACCAATATGTAGATGTCAATGGTGTAAAATCTTCCGGGCTACTAGTTCAGTTAGGTGTACCTCAAGGCTCAATACTGGGTCCATTCTTATTCTTAGTGTACATTAATGACTTACCATTCTATTTGAAGAATATCTGTGACATTGTACTATTTGCTGATGACACCTCACTTATCTTTAAAGTAGACAGGAATAGAAAAGATTTTGACGACGTAAACAGTGCGCTCTCAATGGCTACGGATTGGTTTACCACAAATAACCTAGTTCTTAATCCTAAGAAAACGAAATGTATAAAGTTCGCCTTACCGAATGTTAGGAATCTGGGACCCAATGTCGTTTTAAATAATCAGGTGCTTGATACTGTACACTCGGCAGTTTTTCTGGGCATAACAGTAGACGCCAAACTTCAGTGGGGATCACATATATCAAGCCTAGCGGGAAGGCTCAGTTCGGCCGCCTACGCCGTAAGGAAAGTTAGACAGTACACGGACGTTGATACAGCTCGATTAGTCTATTTTAGTTATTTTCATAGCATAATGTCCTACGGCATTTTGCTGTGGGGCAAAGCCGCGGACATTCAAAATATTTATGTTCTTCAAAAACGAGCTGTTCGAGCGATTTACCAACTAGGTGCTAGAGTTTCTCTGAGAGATTTATTTAAAGATATTGGTATTCTTACGGTGGCATCACAATTCATCTTCGCCAACATCTTATATATTAGGCAAAACATACACTTGTACACTAAAAACAGTGATATTCATAACATTAATACTAGAAATAAGGACAAACTACGTGCTCCTTTTCACCGGCTTCATAAGGTTCATAATTCTTTTGTTGGTCTTGGTATTACCTTTTATAACAAGCTGCCCTCTGCTTTGCTAGATTTGCAGTTTAATGAGTTTAAAGCTAAAGTAAAATCCAACCTTTGTTCAAAGGCATACTATTCTATCAACGACTACTTAAACGATAAGAATAGTTGGTCGCTGTGATTAACTCAAGACAATGTTTATGTTCTTTCAATCCAGAATTAGCTTTCCTACTGACAGTTTATATGGGTAGTTCATATAATTGTTTTTTTTTATTTTATTTTTATTTAACTGATTTTGTTAATTATTTTTTATTTTCTTTTAATTTCACTTGTTGTGGACATAATCTACTCATTACAATGATTTTAAATGAGTTGTATTGCAACATGTAGTTAGCTAGCGACCTCGTCAGCTGTTCATAATATTCTAGCCTGACCAACCGGCAGCAAGTTCGTCATGCTCCCTTAGATGTCACTGCTTGCGGTAGCGTCGGGGGTCGGGTTACCACCTTCCCTCAAATATGGCGAGGGGGGTAATGGCTGACCTTTGCGTTATGCTCGTGAACGGGTGCTGCTTGTGGTGACTGGTCGACTTCCTGACCATGGTTTTTGTTATTGTTATTTGTATTAACTGTTATTTTATTTTTACTCCGGAGGTCCTAGTTTAACTATTGTAACTTCAACTTAGCTATATGCATCAATGTATGTATATGTATCATTTTGCGTCGTTGAATATGTAGGCGGGCACGCCCTTTATGCCTGGAGGCTTTATTTAAGTTTTACGTTCTGTTTACGATTTTGTTTTATTATTTACTAGCTTTTGCCAGCGGCTTCGCCCGCGTGGAGGTCGGAAATTATCCCGCGGGAACATACTACCGGGATAAAAAGTAGCCTATGTCCTTTCTCAGGCTCTAAACAATATGTGTACCAAATTTCATTTAAATCGGTTCAGTAGTTTTAGCAGGAAAGCGAGACAGACAGACAGACAGACAGAACGACAGACAGACAGACAGACAGAGTTACTTTCGCATTTATAATATTAGTGTGGATTAGTGTGGATGTGGATAGTGTGGAAGTGTGGATTTCAGCTTGAGTTTACTTTTCAATGTTTTGTTCGTATATTGGCGTGTGCTAGCTGACATATGGCGAATAATGTATGTTTTGTTTTGTTTTATAATATTAATTACTTACACGATATTGTATAGAATCAAGTTCTTCTAACTTAACAGACAGCTGTGCTGCTGGGGAGTTTGTTCCGCCACTTCTTCTTCCCAGCTAAAGCACTAGGAAGTGTCGAAGGGCGGGCGTTTTGGGGGGACTGTCTTTTGTAACTTTGACGTTCAAAAAGTGCTGACTCTCAGCCTAGTTTGAATAAATGACTTTTGATTTTGATTTTGATTTTGATATCAAACATCACAATCACAGACAAGCCAAAATAGTAATAAGTGTATTCATTTCATTGCTAAATTATTGTAAGTTTTTTCATTTGTTTCTTTTTTCTTTCTTATGGAGCCTATTATCTTAAGTTCTCACTCGTTTGTTACTATACGGGTCACAGCAATGAGGAATAAGACCCCACTGTAATACAGTATCAACTAGTACGGGGGTATTGTGACTGTTACTGACGGCTTTATATGTATATTGTAATGTGAACAGTATCTTAAGCTAATAAATTGTGCACAAATAAATAAATAAATAAATTTTTAAACTGAATAAGTTTGCATTATGTTATTATGATGGCACTCTTAGATAAAAGGTTATTCTAACGAAATAATGCGAAATCTACTAAATACAATGAAAGTAAAAGACTGTGTGCCTATCAAGTCTTGAAATCTTGACTGATGAGAATTTCCGGGATCTCGTGTTTGTGGATTAAAACAACCAGTATCTTATCACTTTTAGTCCTAGTATACAGGGTGGCCATACCTGCTAAGCAGGCGCCCTCATTTTTTCCAGACTCTTTTTTGCCAAGCTGTACAACTGTATCGAGTAACGCAAACGAGGGATTAAAAGTACCGCGTACAAAAAGTCCCCCGAATAACCGAGGACATGCAGCGGACGGGATAAAAGTACGAGAGAGTCCTCGAAAAAAATAGAACTCGTATGACAAGGAGAAGCAACGCACATGAGGAAAATAATACATCGAGGTCCGCGTTGTACGCTCGACAGTGATATAAAGGGATGGACCCAGTATTTTCTTTTAAAATGTCTTCTCTTTTTCTTAAACTTGCACCGCCATTCTAGTCTCGCGTCTCTATGAACAACATCGTTTATTGCCAAATGTTTGTGTTTATGTGTGCAATGATAAGTGCCGCTTCACGCGCTGCTGCACCATAAATAGAAAAAACGTCTGACACGCCGCCAGATACCACGCCACACGCGACGCATGCCACCCCGCATCTCCATAAATGAAGCCTAAGTGCTTGTCCTTGTCCATATAGGAACGCGTGGGCGTGGCGGTGGGTGAGGGCGCGCCAAACGTGGTGAGCCCATGTTCAAATTGGCCGCTAGGCATATGCGCGAGTTTTTTCTTCTGTCGGTTCTAGCGACAAGTTCAAACTGGTTGAGCTTACCTGACGTAGCGAGTAAATCGCGCGCTCTGCCGCTAGTTCGACGTGAACACACAAACATTTCAGGCGTTTGATATTGCCGCGTGCGCCAGCCGCTAGCTTACCCGCTACTTTGTTTTACCTTATGACCGACTTTTTCCCAGTTTCTTTGTACAAAAGTCGTCTTATTTATAAAATTAAAGCATTATTTCAATTTTCAAAATTTATTATTTTATTTACATTCAAAAGCAAAATGTGGACACAATCTTTTCGTAATAATATTGATGATAGCACGCGGCGGGTGACTCACGCGGCGGTGTGAAATCCCGAGGCTGGCAGGGCAGCGATGCTGTGGTCGGCCGCGACAGTCTGCGCATTGCAATTTGCATGCGCTGTCGAGACGTCGAGTCTAATCGTTTTCGCGCACAAATGCCGCAACGAACGTGTCGTACGTCACGATGTCAGCAGACTACCCGAACCTCGAGTTTTATTAGATGGTGCGAGTGTACAGTCCGTTCACAGTTATTTACCTCTGACAGCAG
Organism: Aporophyla lueneburgensis; assembly: GCA_932294355.1. Classification (NCBI taxonomy): domain Eukaryota; kingdom Metazoa; phylum Arthropoda; class Insecta; order Lepidoptera; family Noctuidae; genus Aporophyla; species Aporophyla lueneburgensis. Next base: position 19,024,106 of record OW028745.1, on the reverse strand, counting down.
CAACCTAATATGAACCTTAGTAAACGGATTTAAAGATCATTGTGATATTGACAGACTTGTCAATGGCAGCAACTCAAAAGCAACCTTATGGTACACATCCTCACCGATGTGTCAAATGTGTCAATCAGTGATAATATTTGAAAAGAAACTAATAAATTTTTATTAAAACCTAGCTTTACCTAGCTTGGTTTAATACGCCAGAGTTTATCGAAAATACGTTGTACTAAAATAGAAATAATATAAAAACGCTTTTTAAGATATCCCAAATTTTTAGGCACAGCACCATACCGACCGAACATTAAAAAACTACGACATAAGTCGCTTTTTACACAATGATGCCATGATAATAAATCTTCCAAATAAATGGACAATCTCTTTTTGTAAAGAGACTTTTGGTCACCGGAGTGCGACAATTCGAGACCTTTCGTGATATTGGTTAAATAAGAAGATCAATGACGCGACGCCAGCTCACATGTCTCCCGGCAACGGTTGCCAGCGTTGCGCCAAAATGCATAGATGGCGCAGCGCCCTAGGCCGCCAGCGCGACTGCGTCGCGTCGCTCCCGTCACCGGCGACGTTGTCATCGGTGACACACAGACATTTAGTGTTTTTATTAATTTAGTTTGTTTTATATACATTATTTTTATTTAGTTTTAAGTAAAATAAGTATTAAATGATTAGTGGAAGCAGCGATGTGGTGGTAACTAGTGCTAGTCAACCTTCAGCATCGCTGAACATCCTGGAGAGATGTCCGCTATGTACCCAGGCACGGTTTTTTAAAGGTAAGCGGGGTCTGAATGTGCATATTGGAGAAGTACACAGACCACTCAATGCACTCACTTCGGACCCTGTCTTCACATCAAGACCTACAACACCAACTACATCCGATGACCCGTTTTGGAAAACCCTCTCTAAATTCAAAAACTCTGTACCAGTTTTAAAGCGAGTTCCCCGCGGGGCTAGACCTCTTGTGGCGCAACATCTAGCAGGTTGCGTTCGTCTTGCCACCCGGGAGAACTCACAAAGTGCTTGGGAACAGCTGCTCACCTTCCCATACAGAATTCTACATGTACAAAAGAATTTGGCAAACAAAAAAACATTAACTGCACAAATTAAAGAAAACTGTAATATTTCGGCTCATAATTTGGATTCAAAATTACCGACACAGAGATATACCTCTTCAAGAGGTATATCTCATTTGGTGGAATCTAAGTTAGCGGAAGGTGACATTAGCGGAGCAGCCAGGATTCTGTTCAGTAGTGATGTGGTGGCACCGTGTTCTCCTGAAACGCTCGCAGCTCTGGAGAGCAAACACCCTGCCCCAGCGGTTGGCCTTTCTTTTCCTGACCCCCCTGATCCAGACAACCATTCCCTCACCATTACAGGTCGAGAGTTAATCGCAGCCGTCTGTTCCTTCCGGAGCGGCTCCGCTGGCGGCCTCGACGGTCTGAGTCCTCAGCACCTAAAGGACCTTGTCTGTTCAGGCGCCGGGGAAGCTGGTGAGTTGCTCGTGAAGGAGCTCACGGCTCTGATTAACCTTATGCTCTCCGGCAAGGTGAACGAGGCCGTCATCGACGTCCTGTACGGGGCCAATTTATGCGCCCTGCGTAAGAAGGATGGCGGCATTCGTCCCATTGCCGTGGGAACTACTTATCGTCGTATGGCAGCCAAGATTTGCTGTAAATTTTATGGTGAGGTAGTTTCGAAAAAATTTCAGCCCCTGCAGCTAGGTTATGGCTCTAAAGGGGGCTGCGAGGCTGCCGTACACGCTTTGTCGACCTATCTAAATTCTGGCAAAGGAGAGGTCATCCTGAAGGTTGACATAAAGAACGCCTTCAATTCGGTTAATAGGGACACCTTGCTGGCAGAAACGAAAAAAGAAATACCACAAATCTATAGTTTCCTTTGGCAGTGTTACAGACACCCATCTAAATTACTATATCGGGACAACCTTTTAGAATCTGCAGTTGGCTGCCAACAAGGTGACCCCCTCGGGCCAGTGATTTTTAGTTTAGCCATTCACCCAATCATTTGACACCTAAATTCCAAATTTAATGTTTGGTATCTCGATGATGGAACTTTGGGAGGCGATGTAGAAACAGTTATAAATGACCTAACATTCTTAAAACATGAGCTTCATTCCATCGGCCTTGATCTAAACCTATCAAAATGTGAACTTTATTTAACGGACTGTACTGACAGACAACTGACACTTACAAAATTTAACGCAATAGCTCCAGAAATAAAAATTATTGAAAAAAGCTCTCTTCGTCTCCTTGGGTCTCCAATCTTTGAGAACTCCTTTCCCTCTTTTATAGAGGAAAAAATACAAAATTTTAATGATGTTTCAGAAAGACTGCTCCAAATTAACATGCATTCGGCTATCACCTTAATTCGATCAAGGGCGGATCCAGGGGGTGGGTCATGGGGGTCATGACCCCCCCCTGGGCTGGGTCCACCGTGGACCACTATTTAAAATTGTTAAACATAGGTAATGGTTTTATGTAAGGATATATTTTTTTGTCACAATATAGATTTTATGTGAATACCTTCAATATTTAATCAATCCACACTTCCATCCACACTTCCACACTAATATTATAAATGCAAAAGTAACTCTGTCTGTCTGTCTCGCTTTCCTGCTAAAATTACTGAACCGATTTCAATTAAATTTGGTACACAGATAGTTTAGAGCCTGAGAAAGGACATTGGCTACTTTTTATCCCGGTAGTATGTTCCCGCGGGATAATTTCCGACCTCCACGCGGGCGTAGCCAATGGCAAAAGCTAGTTTATTATAAAATAGAATCTGCCCGCGACTTCGTCTGCGTCAAATATTTGCTCCCCTGATCCTTCCCGTCGCATCGCAGCCTGCCAGTTTTTTTTTGCCGCTCCGCTCCTTTTGATCGTAGCCGCGGTAGTCGTTCCCGCGGGATATTTTTTCGACCTCCACGCGGGCGAAGCCACTGGCAAAAGCTAGTTTATTATAAACTAGAATCTGATTAATATCGTATTTTGTATGATGACAAACGCATTATTCGGGAACGAACGCATCGAAAAGAACAGTGGCGAACTCCCAAACAAAGGTAATTGTCCAGACTTGGTCATTTTTAAACACGCTGCTATACAAAAATGTAATTTACCAATAATTTTAATTCTCTTTTAGTAAATATCTGATGCTAATAACTTTGTATGAATAAGCACTGTAAAAAATCTTTTTTTTTAATATTTTTATGATGTGACCAAGTCTTTGGCTTTGAATTTGACTTCAGTGTTGCCAAAAAAAACTGCATAAACAATAAATTCAAATCGATTTAATGTGTAGGGTAATCTCTCCGCTGTATTTAACGCAGTTTTCATTTAATCATATTATTAAAATTTACTAATATACGATATAAAAGATTACAGACTTAAAATGATACATTGAAGAGTGCATTATACCTGAAGAACTTATAAAACAATAATCGATTCCGTATATAAGGTGTACCTATCTATTCATACACGAAATATTTTAAGAGGTACACCTGTAGGTGGTAAAGAAGCTACAGAAACGAAAAATTTTTTTTTTCTAAATATATTTTTTTCAAAATTTAATATTTATAAATTATTTGACGCACATAAGAAATACTGGCTCCTTCTTATTTTTTATGGCCCGAGACACCGTGGCCATGCTCATGCCGTCCGGTCATCGCCCTCGCAGTGTCAGGCTGGCCATTCATAGAATTTGGAGTAAAGGTTTTATGCAAAACGTCTTAAGCAGTTTTAAAATTATAATGATTACGAAAATTCTAAAACACTTAGTTTTTTTTTTCTTTTTGCTTCTAAAGCTTCTTTACCACCTACAGGTGTACCTCTTAAAATATTTCGTGTATGAATAGATACACCTTATATATCGATACAATTATCTTTTTTTTATTTGGTAACACAGTGTTTTAAAAATGTTGTGTTAATTGTCAAAATAACGGGTGCAAAAAAAACCAAGTGAATGATAACTTCATTCACTTTGTTTATTTTTGCATCGTGAGTGTAGTTTTTGTAAGTTTTATTGCGATTACTTTGGCTGTTTCTAAATGGATTCCGATTCTCCCCTTCTTGACGACCCCGGCACTTCCATGGACCAAGGTTCAGCCTTGTATTTATGATGAACCTGGCACATCTAAAGCAAGTTTTATTATAAGCATAGACAATTTCAATATAATGTTAAAAATGATCTAATCTAAATATAGTTATAAAAGGCAAACCTGACTGACTCATCTATCAACGCACAGCCGAAACTATTGAATGGATTTCGCTGAAATTTAGCATACAGATAGTTATAATAACCTAGGCATCCGCTAAGAAAGGATTTTTGAAAAGTCGCCCCCTAAGGGGGTGAAAAAGGGGGTTAACATTGTGTATGGAAGTCCGTCATTTTTAGAAATAAACAATTACGAGTCTTAAGGTTTTTGAAAATTCAACCCTTAAAGGGGTGAAAAAGGGCTTGAAAGTTTGTATGGGAAAACAAGATTAGTTAAACTATTTTATCGAAACTTCACAGGAGTACTCCTATCAATAAATGAGTAAACAAGTGTTTCAGGCTTTTTCAGAATTCAACCCCTAAAAGGTGCAAAAGGGGTGACAAATTCTGAAAATCAACATGGGTCTCGTTTTTATGGTTTATCGGGTCGCTGATTACGAAAACAACAACTATTTCACAAAAATTGCTCAAAAATATGAAATAAAATAGTAATACAAGAAGATTTATACAAAAAATTTGCACAAAATTACACCTGAACAAATAAATACTCATTTAAAAATTAATAACCATGGAAATAAACAACCAAACCAATTTATTTTTTTCAAATGGATAAAATGGCAAAACCAAAAGAAATACTTAGGTACCTACCTACTTTGTATTGATCTTTAAGTTCCAATCACTACCAATAGATGGTGTTGTCACCATGAGATCCCTGTGTGATAATTTCCGAACACCACACGGGCGAAGCTGCGGGCATAGCTAGTCTAAGTATAAATTTTGATACATAACTAGGTTTATAATGTCATTCTTACTGATAAGAACTATTAGATCAATCATATTATATTATTAGCTGAACTGTTTGTTTATAAGTGGCAAAAGTCCCATAGAAGTTGGTCAATGCCCTTTTAGTTGCCGTTTCTACCCGTTTTTGCCAGACTATACATACATAAAATACCAACTTTTTACTTTTATGTATGATAATAAAAATTAAATGATAACTTCTTGTGACTTGACCTCGACTATGTGACCCCCCCCTGGCACTAAAGCTGGATCCGCCCTTGAATTCGATACTGTTATTTCGCCCCAAAATTAACATATTTCCTACGCGCTTCCCATTTATGGAAGCACACTCACCTTTTAGACAGAATGGACCAAATTATCCGGCACACACTAACCTCAATATTAAATGTAGCCTTGGATGACCGAGCTTGGGCACAAGCAACTCTTCCCATTCGTATGGGAGGCATCGGCGTCCGCAAAATTTCCAGTCTTAGTTTACCGGCTTTCATATCCTCGGTCTACGGCACTGAGAAATTAATCAGGAAAATCTTAGCTTCCACACTGATTAATTTTGATGTGCCGTGCTTCACCGAGGCTATAGATGCCTGGAAACTCGCTTGCCCGAATTCAAATCTACCCGATAACCCACTTTCCCAGAGACGGTGGGATGAGCCGCTCTGCAGAGTTGTACAAGACAATTTACTTAACTCATCCGCTACTACTGCGGAGCGTGCGCGCCTGCTGGCTGTGGTTAAATGGGAGTCGGGTCTGTGGCTTCATGCGCTACCGTCGTCGAACATAGGCACTTTGCTCGACGACACTACTTTCCGCCTTGCTGCTTCTCTAAGACTAGGAGCTCCTTGTTGTTCTCCTCATCGCTGCCACTGTGGCGAAGTTGTCAACAGTCTAGGACACCACGGCTTGTCTTGTAGCCGAAGTGCGGGTCGCTTAGCGCGGCACGCAAACATTAACGACATCATCCGACGAGCTCTTGTCACCGTCGGCGTTCCAGCTGTATTAGAACCCAATGGCTTGGCACGCGACGATGGCAAGAGACCGGACGGTATGTCTTTGTTTCCTTGGAAGGTGGGTAGGCCTTTAGTGTGGGACGCAACGTGTGTCGATACTCTGGCGCCATCCCATCTTCCTAGCTCGGCTTGCTGCGCTGGCGCTGCCGCTGCGGCTGCGGAAAACCTCAAGCGGCGAAAGTATAGCAACCTTATTGGCAATTATATTTTCGAGCCGTTTGGGGTTGAAACCCTCGGGCCGTGGGGTCAGAGTGCTCATGGCCTTTTTAATGAAATCTCAAAGCGGCTAGTTGACACTTCTCGTGACCCAAGGGCTGGTTTTTATTTTGGCCAGCGGCTAAGCATTGCTATACAGCGTGGAAATGCCGCCAGTCTCTTGGGTACATTGCCGGTCGACAGCGGTGAGGATGAATTTTTCGATGCTTTATTTTAGTTTGTGTATAGTTTTGGTTAAGTTAATATATAATTTTGTTATTTACCTTATGGTACTGAAAACAAGGATCACTTTGATTTTGACTGTGACGCAAAATCAGAGGTAAAATAAGTGTGAATGGACTGTACTTTACCAGGGTTGGCTACTGATGATGCCAACTTTGTTGCCAACATACATAATACGAAGAAAGGGAACGAAACCAAAAACAAAACACTGAACAGCTGTCAAACTGTCATTCAGTAAAATTGACACAACTACATTCGCATTTTCAAATGTCAATTGTCAAACTGTATCAAATTGTATTCGATACTTGATTGTAACGGAGCGATTTTACAACCATAAAATTCAGTGCTGTGTGATTAAATCGGCCGCTGTCTGAAATAGTAAAATAGTTATGATACAATGATAACAAAATTTTCCCGCGAAATAATTTGTAATTATATTTTCGATTGGTATGATTTTTTTTCTCTATGAATAACAAATGTGTGCGTCAGATGTTTATAATAAAATCGTTGCAGATGAGGATTAAGTTCTTTAAACGTGGTTTGCGTTTCGTGAAAGGGAATTTGCCGAAAATGGCCTTTGCGGAGCCGCCGGCTAAAGCTGCGCTGTGCTGCGAAGGGTCGCAGGATGGTGCTCCTCCAACGTATGCAATGTACGAGGCATTGAAAGATTCCTGTCAAAACAACGCGACCTATTTTCAGCCTGACGATACTGAAAATGGCCAGAGATTGTACCAGGGGTTCATGACTCTCATGGACCATGTAGACACTGTATGGCCTTTGGTAGATCATGTGAGGAAGGTATAGTACACATTATTAATTCATAATCTTTAAATGTAAATGCAGTTTACAGCTGCTTTAACAGTGAAGTTGTTGTGTGAAACTAGAATCACCCATGCTTTTAATACTAGTTATTAAAAAGTCAAAAGAAATGAGGTCAGTTACTGTAGTCACAACATTAACATTTCTTGAAACTTTCTAATGCATTATTTTGTCCCAAAGTAACTGCTAGAAATCTATCTGTATCAAAATTAAAATGTTATATTTATTTAAACTATATTAAGAAAACACGTGAAGTGTTTTCTTACTTAAATAATCAATTAACACACTTCCCTGTGTTTATCACAAAAACGATTATAAATTAGAATATTCCAAAGAATCAAGCTCTTATCTGTATTAAATATCAATCATCAATCATTATATGTTGGCATAGTTATTTTTATTAGTATTTTTATGCCCATTCAAGTAGATTATAAACATTGGTGACATTATAACGTTCATAGTGTCTGTACCTTCATTATATATTACTTTTTAATAATTAGGAAAAGCAGATAGCTGGTTTTAATCAATGTACTTGCTAATTAAAAGATTAAAGCCTAAAAGTAATATTAATAAGTTGAAGATAGATGTGCATAACTCGGTTGTAAAGTTAATCGTCATAGAAAACACGTGTTCTATTCTAAACAGATGCTCTTAACATACTATAATCACATGATGTGATAAGAAAACATATGGTTTTACTTTAATTGTATAATGATAAGTTGGTATCTTAACAAAAAACTTATCATAAACACTCAGTCAGACAATGTGTAAATGAACTTTGCACTTTATCTTACTCATACATGATTCACTGGGAAAATGCATAATTCACCATATACAATATACCAATTAATTTAATTTGCAGCTGATATTAACACCAATTTGCTTAAATGTAATTAACGTTTTATAAAATGTTATAGTTGTTATCAATTTTATATATGTTGTTGAACACATGCAAATTACATACTGTACTTACATTGTTTTAAGTACCTATGTTGTTAATCATTAGAGGTAATAATTAATATTATCATGTATAACTGAACCTGGGGCCATACCTAACTATTAAGATACATAGTGAAAAAAGCTGCCTGTTTTAATGTATTTTTTAAATATTTTGTGACCATAGATTTCTGACTGGCCTGTTAGTCTAGTGGTTAGTGACCCTGACTGCTAAGACTGAGCTCGTGGGTTCGATTCCCACCCAGGACAAATCTTTGTGTGAGGAGCACAATCATTTGTTCTGTGTCTGGGTGTAATTTATCTATAATAAGTATGTATTTAGAAATATATAAGTATATTTATCAGTTGTCTAGTTACCTTAGTACAGGCTCTGCCTAGTTTGGGATCAGATAACGTTGTGTTGGTTGTCCTCAGATATATATTTATTTATTGTTCAGTTTATTTGAAAATACTGATGAAACTTGAATGGCCATAGCTCTTTCAAATTAAATTTTCAACACTCTTTTAACTGTATTATTTAGATGAGCAGAGTAATAAATTATCTAAATCATTATCATTATCTCAGTCCGGAATCACCCACTGCTGGGCACAGGCCACCCCCTTATCTGCCATATTTCTAGGTTTCGTGCGTCTCTCATCCATGTGTATGAGTTGGACGTTATCATCAACTGAATGGGTTTTTCGATGACCTTGGTTTCTTTGGCCTAACCTTGGCCACCATTCACTGAGTGTATGACTCCATCGTTCATCTCCTAATCTAACTGGAGGCCCTCATCAACTTCACTCGATCTGAAAGTCTGTGGCATCTAAATGTTTGCCGTAAGAGAAGTTTAAATCTTTATCATCATAAGCTAACACCTTATACCCAGTACCGTCTTTACCATAAGGGCACACGGGGCCTGTGCCCAGGGCCCCCATTCTCAGGGGGCCCCGAAGGACTGACAATTTCTGTCACACTTATTCTCAAAACATTTTTGTCGGGCACATTACACTTTTTTCGCAAATCAGTAATCTTATCAGAAGGTATTTACTACGCCATTATAGCGATGACTGCGCCTATTTCTACTCTACTAATTAATAATATTTCCGAACGCATCCTACCTAATTAATGCCTGGAGGCTCTTATTTAGGTTTAAGTTCTATTTACGATTTTATTATTTCATCTTGAGTTTAGTTTTCAATGTTTTGTTGGTATATTGGCGTGTGCTAGCTGACATATGGCGAATAATTTCATGTATGTTTTGTTTTATAATATTAATTACTTACATAATACTGTATAGAATCAAGTTCTTCTAACTTAACAGACAGCTGTGCTGCTGGGGAGTTTGTTGCGCCACTTCTTCTTCCCAGCTAAAGCACTAGGAAGTGTCAAAGGGAGGGCGTTTTGGGGGGACTGTCTTATGTAACTTTGACGTTCAACAAAAGGTGCTGACTCTCAGCCTAGTTTGAATAAATAACTTTTGATTTGATTTGATTTAATTTACTAAGCACACCATCTAGATTATTGGATATAAAGATTGGAAGCATATAAGTAACTTATTGATAGAGCATGAGAACAGTTTACAGCACGGGGAATTTATGATGAATTATGTTGCAGGAATGAAAACTACTGGACAAATTAATACTGAGTTGCTGTCCCAATATAATACAGAAATTAACTATTGGAAGAATGTGCTTAGGAGGATTGTTGCAGTAGTGAAATTTTTGGCTTCAAGAGGTCTTGCTTTTTGTGGTGATAATGAGACATTAGTATCGCAAAATAATGGGAATTATTTGGGATGCTTAGAACTGATTTGTGAATTTGATCCTTTTCTTGCTGATTGTGATCAGCAAGAAAAGGATCAAATTCACTAATCAGTGTATGTGTACAAAACTGCGGAAATCGTGAAAAAGGAAGTACCTACATCATATTTATCGACAAATATTTGTAATGAATTTATTAATTTAATGGGAAAACAATTGTCAAGGAACTTATATCAGTAAAGTACTACTCTATTAGCGTAGATTCTACGCCAGATCTGTCAGATCTGTCCCACGTTGACCAACTGACTTTCATAGTTAGATACGTAAAGACTTTCGAAGGAAGTCGGTTGTAAATTTTTTGGAAAAGTTTTTATTTTTAACTTTTTTGTTATGGTAGATACCCCGCTCTAATCTAATCGCGTTATTCGTTCATTTGTCGTGTAAATTCTTAATGCAAATTTAAGACTTATATTGTTATCACATGGACCCCATTGTCCGAATGGAACCAAATTAAAATGGGACCATTCGGAAAGCACCAGCTTTCAAATAAAAAAAGAGTTGTTAAAATCGGTTCACCCAGTCAAAAGTAATGAGGTAACAACATAAAAAATACTGTCGAATTGATAACCTCCTCCTTTTTTTGAATTCGGTTAAAAAGACGGATAGCCTATTGAGAGATTTTTGCATTTTTTGCCTATGGATGAATATAATGCGCAATATATATAGCAGAAACCATTTTAAACTTTTTTGAAAGCCTTGATATTCCTCTAAAAGATTGTCGCGGGCAGAGCTACGACAATGTATCAAATATTTCTGGAAAGTAATCTGGTGTTCAGTCAAGAATAAAAGAGTTTGCGAATTTGCGATTTACGTTCCATGTGCGGCACCGTTATCCTAATCGTAACCAAAAAACCAGTAGCATTCTAATATCATTAATGACATATTATATCATACTGTATTTGATTACCTATAATAAATGGTCATACTTAGTAAAAAATGTTATTATAATTCGCTTTTTTTTACTTTTCAATAGGGCCCCAAATTCTTGTGTGCCCAAGGGCCCCAGCCTAGTTTAAGACGGCCCTGCTTATACCCCAAGGTGACAGATTAAGTTTAGTCTCAAATCTCAAGGGAAGACGATGAAGTAGGTGTGATGTCTGTTCAATACATTGGTAGTAATTTTATATATCAAAGTACCTCATAAAAATATTCTCCATTAAGGCAGAAGCGCCAGGAAACCTCACAAAATTGATAGTTTCTTACTTTTTTTTTATCAATGCAATGCATTTTTAGGTTGTATGGTGATGAAAATATGATTTGCAACCATAACACATAATTATTTCTTAAAAAATTATAATCATGAAAACCATCAATACAACTCTCTAAGTTCAAATTGCTCCATTGATTAACTATTTCATGGTTTTATTTTCTTTTCGTTGGCAGTCAATTCTAACTAAGGCAGTAGTTTCTGCCAGGGTCGCGAGATTTGTTCTAAAGAGATACCGTGGCCCTGGCACATGGGCAACTGAAGGAACACGGGTGGGTTTTAGTCAGTAAAAATCTGACACACCCTCCCGCTCCGCCCAAGAGCGCGAGACGTTATTTGATGATTTCCCACGCAAAAAAGGCAGTAGTTTTGATGATTGTAATATTTGATAATTTGAATCTCCATTGTTGTAGGCTGAGATAACAATTAATCACACATTCAGAACGGGTGATTAACTTGCATACAAAGTATTTATTTTTGGTAGTTAGTAGAGGGGTACGTAAAATACGCACTCACAGGAGCAGTTGCCCCACTAGCCCGTTCCACCTATTATTGGTAGTTACTATACTAGACTACTAAAAAGATAAATCACAGCATCCAAATGACTTATTTTAACTTGTTTGTTTTAGGTGGCTCCTCTTTACGACTTTGATGAAAAATCCCCGGGAAATGGATATCGCAGTTTTGTTTCAGTGGTCGATTCCTGTGTATTACACGGTTTGAAACTCAGCAGACAAGTGAATACAAGTAGAGATGCGCTGCTGTTTCGGAAAGGACATTTCGTTAAGTAAGTACATTTTGGGTCCATTTCCTTTCACGTAATGGCGCTCGTCAAATATATTAATCAACCAATCATCATTTACCTCTGTTCTTGACTGTACGCAGTACTTGTTAACCGCAAGCACATATAGTCATGTCTTGTTTACTCTTTGCCACTTGTGGGAACAAGGAGATCAAGGCTACTAGTTTATGGACACTGATGACTAATTCTTGATAGCTATTTCAAAGTTACGTGCAATAATAGCAAACGTGTGATGATGTAGAATATTGTACCTAAGTTAGAACTACGCTACGTGATTATTTGCGTAGATAATGTTTTAAAAAATTCAATTGTTAAACAGTGTATCAGAAAATCGCGAAAAAATTATCAACTATCCCCAATCACGTGTTTTATATAGACACATCAGACACGAACATTAGTACCTACTGCAGTTGGTGAGGTAGTTGGGTATTCTGCAAATTCCAGGTTGCAAATGCTGCATCATCAGCTCAAGGATATTATGTTCTTCTGATATCATTGAAGTAGTACCTAGAATACAAAATTTCGACGTGATCAGGCTTGTGGAAGTTGCTCACATTCCTTCACTAACTAGAAAAGAAAAGAGCTGATAATGTTCAAACGGCTGAGATATTCTTCTTTCATAGCAAATTCCACTCGAATAAAGGATTCTTCAGACAGGCGCGACGCAACACTTGAAGAACAATTTCCATGAAGTTTTTACATATATTGTTCTATGAGAGTCACGTCGCGCGTCGCGCCTATTTGTGGAAGCCTTAAGTCACCTTTCAAACAAAAAAATATAAACAAAATCGGTTCAGCCGTTTGTGAGCTACGATGGCGTAGACAGACACACAGATAGACAAGTTATACTTATAGCACCCCTCTGTTTACGTCAGGGCTTATAAAAAACCCAATCCGTATCCTAATAAGCATCAAATATAAATAGGTATGATGAAAAGATACCGTTTCTGAGAACTGTTTACCTATGTGTAATCATGCCAGAAATAGCAAGAACACATTATATGCTTTTACCAAGTTATCTAGATAGATCTATCTTATCAAAATCAGCTAGATCAGATAGCCTCTAGCGCAGCTATACTGACTATACTATAGTTAAAACATAGGTACTGTAATTTACAACGATTGTTTGCACTGTTAAATGTTTAGGCTTGTGTTTTTCCTTAATGCATTTTCCCTTGATTTATCCTACTCATGTTATAAATGGAAAAGTTTGTATGTTTAAATATTGGATGTTTGTTACTCAATCACGGCTGAACGGATTTGGATGAAATTGGGTACATAGGTAGTTTATACCAGCGCACTATGGGCCAGTTTCGTGCGTACCGTCTCAAAAATCTGTAACTTTTATGTTAATTGAAATAAATAGCTCAAATTTGGCACGTAGTATTTCTAATGTATATACAATCCAATTATGAAACATGTTTTGTCAAATGTTGAATTTAAAATATTTAAAAAATAAAACAAAAATAGAAATGTATTTTTTTTATATTAAACCATAGTTTGTTTAGGTTATTCAATTACAATTTTACAGTTTTATCATATTACTACTGTATAATATATTTTTTTATTATATATAAATCTAAAATTTAATTAAATAACTAATATAATATAATAATTAATTCCAAGAATATATTTTTTAATTAATGTAATACCTACTTCTACTTAAATATCTAAGAGGTTCATGGCTTCGTTTAACAATTCCTTGGAAATAGTCACTGATGGTTTTCTGAAACTTGATAGATAAGGATCTGATGTAAATAGGAGACTATGAAATACGTCTTGATTCGTTGCTGATCTAGAGCATTTTCTTGCGTGATGCAATCTGATTTTTTTGTAATCTTTGTTTTGAGATTCTTGGGCATCTTTAAATAAATTACCAATAGGCAGAACAGCAAAATGTCTAATTATACTTTCCCCATGTATTAAGATTTTATGTACTGAAGAAGGCATATTATACCACATATATTTTGTTACGTACAGTTGTGCGGTTGTGCGAGTATATTCACCAATTTTTTCTGGATTTACAGCAATACCGGATGCCAAAATCTGGAGAATAACATAGAACCTTTTAATAAGTTCCTCGTCAACTCCTGTAATTTCTGATGCGCAAGAGTAGTTCACAAAAAATGCCGAGCTGTATTGCCTTCATTGCTGTTTCCACTTCCTTGTCGGGGTTTATCAACGTGCAATCCCATTCAGCTTCTAAATAAACTTTATACAAGCTTTTTCTTGTCTTCTTTGCTTTTTTTTATCTTCCGGAGTTCCCGCAGCACATTTTTTTAATGAAAGGTTGTATGAAATATGTAAAATCCTGATCCACGCATGCAACGTAGAGAAACCGTATTCGTATGCATTTGTATTATCTGGCTTTGATTTAATCTTCTCCAAATTATTAATTTCGCTTGGTTTAGCCCCACACACTGTACACAGCTCCAGAACTTGTGTCAGTTAAAACTTGTGTAACTTTTCCATCCGCCATAGTTAGGTGCTCGTGCCTTATTACAATGACCTGTTCTTCCTTGTGTATCTTTGAAGTTCGCAAATTTTCAATTTAACCCCTAATATCACCATCCACTGATCGGGCTTTCTCGGGGGTTTCTTTAGCAAATTCCATCAGGATTGGTCGGCAATAACGAATAGAAGAACAAGCCGGGTTTTTGTAAATAGATAATATTATTGAAGAATTAGAGATCAAAAATAATCTAATTTTCCAAAAATCTTATCAATCACAACTTAAAATATTTTTTGAAATATTTTGTATTTTCCCCCCATCTGGGATTTTTCGATTCATTTCAAGGGGGGCTGATTCGGGCAGAATTTTTATTTTGCCCTGTCTTCTGTATAAGTTGCTTTATGTAACACTACCAAAATTACGTCATGGGTAGACACGGCTAACTGTCAAAAGTCTATTTGAAGTTTTTAATAAGGTTAAAATTTTAGGCCCCGAAATAAAAATTCTATACCTTCCAGTTTTCACAAAAAGCTTCACTAAAATTATTTTTAATTAGCGTACTTCCTAACGATTCTAACCATATATCACAATTACACATTTGCTGTGAAATTAATGAAAATATGACCATGCGAACTGGAGGAATTGTGTTCTACATAATTCTCATAATTTTAAACGTCGGATTCTCGCCACAGTGTTCTTGGTTAGCACGTGTGTTTTGAATTTGTAGTTGTTTTATTAAGTGATTGTTGATATTTTTGTGACTTGTTAGCATTTAAGTGTGTTGTCTTTGTGTTCGTAAACAGGTTTGTAGTGTGATTGTCGTATTTTAAACTCGTTTTTATTAAAGATGGATAAAAACAAACCCCCTGATCCTGACCCGCCTGACATCCCAGATCCTTTAATACCTCTGTCCCCGAATCCTTTATCGCAATTTGCGGATGTTGTATGCAGTATAACAGAGATGGATGTATCCCCATCCCAACCAAACGGATCTTCCCGTAAACGTCCTGGTAACGAAGATATCTTGACACCATCTCCACCGAACAAACAAAAGAAGAGTCAAATCGGTCGTTCCAAATACTCAGCAATGGACAAAGGTCCTTACGTCGTCCACGTCTCCCGAATAGAAACCCAACCTAACTCAGGCACCACCTTACATCCAGTTAATTTCGGAAAATTTTTAATTAACAACAGCATTGCGAACATAGTTCGTGGTGGTGTTAATAGAGTTGGTAGAAACCGCGTATCCGTAGAGTTTGCTTCTCCTCAAGATGCAAATTCTTTCCTGGTTAACGGTCTGTTAGCCAAGTACTGTTATGTCGCCTCCATACCTACATTTAACATCACAAGGATGGGAGTAGTGACTGGAATTCCATCTGATATCTCAGAAGAAGAGGCTATCACCTATTTGTCTGTGCCCTCAGGTTGTGGGCAAATCCTAAAAGTTCGTCGAATTAATAGGAAAGTTCAGAGAGACGGAGAAAATGAATGGAAAGCAACTGAAACCTGTGTCATTACATTCGATGGACAAGTCCTTCCTAAGAGAATCTTTTGTTGTTACACTTCCCTTCCTGTTGAGCAATATATATATCCCACCATACAATGTCGCAAATGTTGTAGATTTGGACATGTGGCTAATATATGTAGGTCTAAACCACGCTGCAGTAAATGTGGCCACGATCACCCAGGTGATGGTTGCACCATTTCTGAGGGCGAGGCCTTCTGTATTCTATGTTCGGGCAATCACTTTGCTAACAGCAAGTCATGCCCCGAGCATGGTAGACAGAAAGCCATTAAGACCATTATGGCTGAAAAATCCATACCTTATGCCGAAGCCAACAAATTAATTCCAACAGCTTCTCGCAACTATGCAAATGTTGCTAAAACTCCGATATCGCAGTCTTATCGAAAGACAGTACACCTGAAGCCTAAATCTCATGCCCCTCTCTCCCCGTCTTATGACAAAGTTGCTCATCAACAGATTATTAGTTCCCCCCAACTTTCACAGCCTAACGGCTGCGCTCTCAACAAAAATGACACTTCCAATAATAGTACCTCTTCTATTGTTGAACTACTCATGAAACTTTTACCTATCGTTATTTCTTCTTCTACTACTAACACTCAATCACCGTCCAACGTTGCCGACCAACTTATAACACTTCTTTTAGATATTAGAAATGGCGTCTCGCCAAATTTTCCTACAGTGGAATGTGAGGAGCGTGTGGCATAAAAAGCACGACCTCACATTCCTATTAAATAAATACAAGCCTTTGGCTTGTTCCATAGCTGAGACTTGGCTTACTCCAAGTCTTAGCTTCCGTGTTCCCCATTTCAACATATTCAGATGTGACAGATCGGATGGCTATGGAGGGTCAGCTCTCTTGGTCAACAACCGAGTCCCATTTTCGCCTCATACTTTACCTTCACTTACAGGAGATATGAGCATTGCCGCAGGGACGGTTGAAGGTATCACAGTGTTCTCCATTTATATTGCACATCCTCATCATGCTCATTTAATAATTTTAAAAGATATTTTTTCCAATGTTCATGGTCCGATACTGGTTATGGGCGATTTCAACTGCCACCATTACAGATGGGGATCTGAACGCTGTGATACCTTTGGCTCAGCTCTGGTTGAGATCCTGGACGATTTGGATCTCTGCATTTTAAATAATGGATGCCCAACACGCAGACCTGTTCCTGGTCAACAAAAGAGTTGCGTTGATTTAACCTTTTGTTCAGTTGAGCTAGCAGCGTCAACCTCCTGGGAATGTACAAGCTTGTCGCATGGTAGTGATCATTACCCTATCGTTATATCCTTGCTTAATAAAACTTTTTTCGAGAAAACTTCCCCTCCACTTTTGAAATATAACCTGTCCAAACCAGACTGGGCAAAATTTACTTCATTATTAGAGGACAAAATAGACATACTTCCAAATTTAAATTCAAATTTATCAAATCCTTCTGGTCACTGCCATGCCAAGAGATGTTATGAGGGTTTTGTTACGGCCATCACCTCCAGTGCAGACTCCTGCTTTCCATTGAAAAACTGTGCCCGTGACAAAGTTCCTTCACCTCCGTGGTGGGATCCAGAGTGCACTTCGGCAATCAGGGATAGAAATGAGGCTGAAATATGTTATAATGGGAATATGAATACCGAGAATCTATTGGCATATTTACAGATCAATGCCAGATCGAAACGTTTTCTTCGTAAGAAGAAACGTACGGGTTGGATTAAGTTTTGCACTTCCCTATCTCCCTCTACTCCAATTTCAATTGTCTGGAAAAATATTAATAGATTTAGACGTGGATGTTCCCCATCAATCTCTTCACCCATCACTAGGGAAACTGCTGAACTTTTTTTTGACAAAATAGCATCATCTTATGTTCCATTTTCATCCGAATGTGAAAATGCACCCTTAGATATTGTAACAGAGGATCCCTTTGATAGACCATTTAGTTTGGAGGAATTGAATGTGGTGCTCAAACATGTCCGGGACTCAGCTCCTGGTATTGATGGCATACCGTATTCATTCATAACCCATTCTGGCGAAAAAGCTAAAATCTTCTTTTTAAATATCTTAAATTATTGTTATATTCACGGTTGGGTTCCAGATCAGTGGAAGTTACAGATTATTATTCCTCTACTGAAACCAGGAAAACATGCAGATGACCCGAATGGCCTTAGGCCAATTGCTTTGTCTTCAGTCCTAGCCAAGTTACTGGAGCACCTAATTAAAAATCGTCTAGAGTGGTTAGTCGAATCGAGAGACTTACTGCCGAATCATCAATTTGGTTTCAGGAAAGGGCTTAGTACAATGGATAGCATTGGTATATTAGTTACGGATATCCGCTTAGCCTTTTCTAGAAACGAATCCGTTGTTGCCGCATTCCTCGACATCTCCTCTGCGTATGACAATGTACTTCTTCCCGTACTCAGGCAAAAACTGCAACAGCTGAGTCTACCGGCCAAGATGATACGATGCATATGCGAGCTCCTGTTGTCCCGTTCATTGGTTCTGAGAGTCCAGGGTGAGGAGTTTGATGAGAGGGTCGTATGGAAGGGTCTTCCTCAAGGTTATGTTCTCAGTCCCATACTCTACAATCTCTATACGGCTGATATTGGGTCCTGCCTAAATAACAATTGCCAGATTTTACAATATGCCGATGACATTGTTCTGTATGTGACAGATCCTTCTATAGATGACAGTGCGTCATCTTTGTGCCTCTCTCTGGATTCTTTGAATCAATGGCTTTTAAGCCATGGGCTATCGCTGTCGGCACCGAAAAGTTCGGCAGTAATTTTCTCTCGAAAAAGACTCATCCCTCATATTGCTATAAATATTTCAGGCCACGACATTCCTATAGCTAGTAAAGTAAAATTTTTGGGCGTTATTCTCGATTCAAAATTAACTGGTAAAAATCACATAAATCATCTTATCCAGAAATGCGAAAGGGTTATCTCAATTTTAAAAGTGCTTGCGGGTGTTTGGTGGGGCGCCCACCCCTTCACTATGAAATTAGTGTACAATGCCTTAATTCGCAGTATTTTGGATTATGGGACATATCTCCTGGGTCCTTGTAACAAAGGTGCTTTGGCTGGGCTGGACAGAGTCCAGTCCAAATGCCTTCGGATCATCTCAGGTTGTATGAAGTCCTCTCCCGTTAACGCGTTGCAAGTCGAATGCGCTGAACCCCCTCTTGCCCTCAGACGGCAATATCTGGCCTCCCGTTTTGTGTCTAGACTAATAGCTAGATCCTGTCATCCTCTTATAGGAAGACTGAACGAGTTAGATGCCTTATGCAGAAGCTCAAATTACTGGAAAAACAAAGAAATCCCCTTAATCCTAAAATCCTATCGGCTACTCCTAAATTTAGCATGCCCGATCATCCAACTCCCCAGATTACCCCTTTTTAATTTCTCTTATGAAGTTTTAAATTATATCCCAAAAATTTTCTTTGATATTGGTATATCAAAAAAATCCCCATCAGCGAATTCGGCTTTCAATGCGGTGGTGGGCGAGCGATGGAATGGTTTTCAATTATTTTTTACGGATGCTTCGAAACTTTCCGATCTTAATAACATTGGTGCTGCGGTCTATTTCCAAAGCTCCAAAATTATCTTACAATTTAAATGCCCCAAGGAATCTTCTGTATTCACTGGTGAGTGTGTGGCTATATTGGAAGCTAGTCTCTTTATTGAGTCCCACCATAATATTCAGAAAGCCGTCATATTTACAGATTCCCTTAGCAGTTTGCAAGCTTTGACTCAAAGTCCCTTTAAAAGTAAACTACACAGCTCCCTTATTTTAAAAATTAAAAAATCTTTAATGTCCTGTGCTAGTAATCAAAAAGATGTTCAGCTGGTTTGGATACCTAGTCACTGTGGCATTAAGGGTAACGAATGTGTTGACGCCTTGGCTAAAGATGCTTGCTCATCTTTAACGGCAGACCTCACATACAACACTCATCAGGGTTATGATCTATTGTCCCTTCCAAAATTAAATCTACAGTGTTCCTGGCAGGAGCAGTGGAATATTTCAAGCAAGAAGAGAGGCAGGTTTTTCTATGCAGTACAACCGACCATTAAACCAAAACCATGGTTCTCCGGTTACAAAAAAGTATCCAAAACTGTCATATCTGTTATATGTAGAATCCGCTTAGGTTTTTGTTGCACTCCCGTCTTTTTACACAAAATCCGTGTCCGCGACTCCTCTCTCTGCGAGTGCGGACTGGCGGAGGGCACCCTTGAGCACATATTCTTTGAATGCTCTAACAACGTCCCACCTCTAGATTTGTATAACCGTCTCACTAAACTTAAGATCCCTCTTCCGATTAATTTCCCCTCCCTTCTAACTTATTCCTCTCCTGAACTGCTTTTGGCGCTGATGATTTTCATCCGCCACAATAATATAAAATTATGATTCTTTTCCCAATCTGTGTGGATATGGTATATTTATATTTAATGTTCTAACAATTATAATATTTATGTACTTTACCTATATTTCTTTGTTTGTTTCAGTCCAATACTAACCCCACAAGATCAACATTAAGCCCAACTGTATCATGGAAGATTATAAACTTTTTTTATTTTTTTTTTTAAACACGCACACTTGCTATTTCAATTCACTTTAGACATTGGCAGAATAGTCGACATCGGCTTTGCTTGCCATTATAAAAAATAGAATAGAATAGAATTTTAAACGTCAACTTGCAAGCCTTAGTCTAATAGTAAAAAATTAGAAATAATGGATTTAAACTACTACATAATATGCATGTATATTTAGTTAGACGTGTTCATAAACGAAATATTCAATATCGAACATTATGAAAACCTATTTTTGAGACGGTACGCAAGGTTCTGGCCCATAGTGCAGCGGGGCGAACACCACCTGTGATTCGCATTTTATCTATATTTATTTTATTATTTCTATAAAATCTGTATTTTGATCCGAAAATGTGATAAAAATGTGTTCTTTTTATACCGGTAGTACGTTCCCGTGGGATCATTTTCGACCTCCACGCGGGAGAAGCCGCTGAACAAAGCTAGAATTAAAATATATTGCAATAATATAAAATTGTGTGACTGAATTAGTAGGCACAGACCGCCTAATGTGTCACACCTTGTAATAAAATAACATTTTTTTTTTATTGTGTACATATTAAAGAGTATTCTATCTACCTACATTAGGTATAGCAATATGATCTCCAAGGCAAATGACACATAAATCGATTTGGCGAACATAGTCAGATATTTCTGGTTCATTTTATTATTGTTCTTGAAAACAGATGCCAACTTTCAGTCGCTTAATTGCATTTGAAGAATAAAAATTTTGCATTGGAACCATAAATCTCATTTAAATACTTTTCTCTAAAACAGCTTTTTAATTGTAAAAAGTTAAAAATAATCGCCGAACAATATACGAACTAGTTGGAAAACGAAACAAGAATTCAATATACTTTTTCTTATTGCTATTGTGCCCCCAATTTCAGTCAACTAGGTAGGTACTAATCTCAACGAAAATATTTTGTTTCTTCGGAATTTTCACAAGCATTGACATACAGATATTTATTAGGGGAATTTAAACTCGTGAGATGTTACTGTTGGCACGGAAACAAAGTGTTTAATTTAAAATAATTATACCAACCTATTAGTGGCCCACTGTGGGGCAAAGGTCTGTTCTCAAACAAAGAAGTTACGAGAATTGGTCACCAAGTCACCAGGTTTGCTCAAAAAGGATTGCGATTTTGAGGCCTATATTATTAATTAAAGTCCAAGTTTCCTAGCCTACCTAGCCTAACGCATAATGTCGAATATACCTACAGTAAATCTTCACCGCATCGGAATATGCCCAGAGATCTTATTAGCCAACATATTGTTATTTCCAGTTTCTCTATGTTGATGTGATTTGTGTGCGTAAGCGCATAAATGATAGCTTATTCTGATGATTATACATATTTTGATAGACATTGTTGACGTAGCTATTTATGATTTACAAGCAGATTAGTGTTTGTGGTGTGTTATTAACTTGCAAATTTGTTCCGCTACACGTTCTCTGGTGTAGGTAATCCATCAGACGCTCTTACGTCACACTGTATTTTCGCGGCAAAGAGAAATAAACAATTGAGCTGTTCTGTGGAAACAACGTGCACGTGAAGTTTCTCAGAAGTATTGTTTATGTCGCTGAAGATATTGATAATCCGGGTGTTTCCATTGCGAGGATCGTCTAGAAGACACGGTGGAGCATACGGTGGAGGTGTGCCCTGCCTGGGCGGAGCACCGCCGTGTCCTCGTGGAGGCGATCGGCGGCAGCGACCTCTCGCGTCCGGCCCTGGTGCGAGCCATGGTACGGAGCGAGAGGGAATGGGAAGCCGTCACCTCCTTCTGCGAAGCAGTAATGCTCGCGAAGGAGGAGGCGGAGCGGGTGAGGGAGTGGCAGTCTCTGCGCCCTCACGTCCCTAGCCGCCGCAGGAGGAGACGCCCCGGGCGTCGGGAGTCCATAGCGGACTCCCGGCCACCGTAGGCGCGAGCTTGCGGGTGGCGAGCAATGGGTAACTCGCCGCCCGGTAAGGACCAAGCTCGGGTCGACGGCGCGCAGTGTTCCACGCGCGCCTCAAAGAGATGTCAGCAGCAGTGAAGGGGTCTACTAGGACCGATGCCTGCCGGGGTCGCGTGATTGTTCGAAAGAGATACCGTGACCCTGGCACATGGGCAACTGATGGAACACGGGTGGGTTTTAGTCAGTAAAAGTCTGACACGCCCTCCCGCTCCGCCCAGAGCGGGAGAAGTCATTTGATGATTTCCCATCCTGACAAAAAAAAAAAAAAGATATTGATAATTGGGATATAATGAAGTACCATAAGCCTATACATATTTTACCTAAAGCAGAAGGGGCTTGTGACTAAGTAATAACAGCCCCAGGGATCGATCGATCAGGTTACACTACGCTTAACCGCGGTTGGTTCGGGAAAAGCACGTTAAGCTGTTGGTCCAGACTATCATTAGTAGATATTTGCGCGAAAGTCTGACAACCAGTCTTACCAAGGGGTATCGTATTACCTAGTAACCGGGTTGTGGAGGTCAAATGGCAGTCGCTCCAGGTAAAATAATGGTATTCAGCTGCATCCGGTTAGTTTGAAAGCAGGCCCCAACACAGTTGGGAAAGGCTAAGCAGATGATGACACATTACCATCATTATTACTACTTAAATCAATGAAGATAGTCTTAAGAAAACATTGTGTTTTATACAGTGTGGCAAATTGCAACGCAGGGGTTTCAGTAACAGTAACACGTAGGTAATGAATTTTGGAACATTCCAACTCTAACCAACTTTTAATTTTGTAGGGAGATTGAATCCTGTGGACAGCTACTAGCATCCCTGGGCACCTGTCTGCACCATCTACACACGCTGCTATCATGGGCACCGCCAGGAGAACTGTTCCCAACGGAACCTCATACTCCTGAGGAGTTGTTCGCACAGGCAGACACCATAAATCAGTATTGTTTCTATGGAAGGTGTCTCGGATTTCAAGTAAGTTAACTGGCAAATTTACAGACGGAAACAAATTGTTTAGTTAGGTCTATCAACTTTCTTTATCAGTCGCATGAAATGTCTATAATCAGCGTATAATTTTTCCACTGCTGCAACACTGTCTCTTAAGATACAGGGTACTCTAGTTTGAGAGACAGAGTTTAACCTCTAAGTCCCTGAGATACCACATTTGGTTTAGACACAATGGTTTTTAATTGTGTCTGTAATTACGGCATTCACATACAGATTTCTGCAGCCTCCAAATGTTTTATTGTAAACTTAAGGTACAATTATCTGTATTTTTCGAAAATAAAGATATAAAGATATTTATTATATATGTATTATATTATATTAAATGCACTACACAGGCCACCTCTCCGTGAGAGGTATAACACGGTAAATTTACGAAATTTTACGGTCTGCTATACAATACTTACATTTAATGACTGTCATTTTTATCTCGTATGATATAAACTGTCATAAATGTATTAAGCATGTTAGGTATATAAACGAAGGTAAGTATATTGTTAGGGAGAAGTATTCGAAGATCGGAAATTGTGGCCTTTTATGCGACAACTTTGGTCGAGTGCCAATAATGAATTAGCTAAAGTCTGAAGTCCAATTAGTAACTCAATGAATTGCAAACAAGTTGGATTAGAATTGTTAATTGTGTAGAAGCAAAGTTCGCAATGATCACTTCTGTTGAAGATGTTTACTTGAATGCGATATAAATTTTTGTTGATAGTGTTTTTGTTATTGCATCCAAGGCGCCTGAGATCAGAATAATGAAACTATAGCTGTCAAAATGTGATCGATCTCAGAATCTAATAAAACATTTCAAAATAATAAAATTGTATGTTTTACCTGCTCCTTGAAAACATCCATAGAACAAGTAGATATAAGGTCACCTTTCGACCTAGAGCTACTAATTATATGTCTTATATCTTCTACGTACTTCTGCCCTTTAAGTTCATTTTCCTATCTACAGCCCTAGACCTATTCACACTACCTTCAAACATTTACCCTAATCTTATTATTCTATTCTAGTTCTTACCATCGATGCGAGGCATACTGAAAGGCATATCAATATGTATGGCGGGTTTCTCTGAGGCGTACTATTGTCATGGCAACCTGATCAGCTCAGTATGGACCGGCGGACAGTACCTCATCGACCCTGAGATGAGGGCAAGGAGAATCGTTAACATATCGCAGTCTGCAAGCATCGAATTCTGCAAGGCATTCTGGTTTTTAGCTGAAAGTGGTATGTTGATTTAGACTTTGTCGATTTAGATTTAGATTCTAATTTATACGCTTGAAATCCCCGAAAGGTTTGGCAGAGGTTTACCCAAAAAACACCCACATTTCGCCAGATATGTTTAAAGTCCCATGTAATAGGGGGCGATCCTATTGCAGCTATTGCCATCAACCGGGTACAATACAGTTTTAAGACATTTAGATATAGTAAGCAGTTGCCGTGCAAAAGATTATAGCTACACTGACTATAGGCTTAGTAGGACGAAGGACCGACCTAGCCGAGAGCCACACACTCGAATTTTGAGGTACCCCAAAAGTTTTCCATATACGTTCCAGAATTTGAGTGCACCTACCATACATTCGATAGTAAGGAAATCTACCCAAGTATAAAATTGTTACTTTCGGCTTTGACATTATCTCTGAGGAAGACTCAGGTATTTGCCGAGACATAAAGCCTCTACTTCAGAACTAGACTAGTGGTTATTCCGAACCAATAGAAACGACTTTATGCACTTTGCCAAGCAATAATACAAACCATTGAACCTCGGTGACAATACGCAAGTGTCACCTACTCGCACTTTACAAACCGATTTCCTCAATTGATTTTAATGACATTCGCAAACTGTTTGTCACTCGTCAGTAACGCAACAAATTGAATATTTGATAGTCATATATTCTTCTTATTCATCATCATGATCATAATAATAAGCAGCTTAATCATAATCCTAGTAAACATTTACACTGCCAGGGTCGAGAGATTTGTTCGAAAGAGTTTCCGTGGCCCTAGCATATAGGCAAGTGAAGGTGGGTTTTAGTCAGTAAAAGTCTGACACGCCCTTCCGCTCCACCCAGAGCGGGAGACGTCATTTGATGATTTCCCACACACAAAAAAAAGGAATTTACAGCCAGGGAAACAGATTAGGTAACACTATAAACTTAAATTGTCTGTTTATTCAAATCACAACTGACATTCTTTATCAGTCCTATGAAATGGCTATAATGTTCAAATCACAACTGACATTCTTTATCAGTCCTATGAAATGGCTATAATGTTCAAATCACAACTGACATTCTTTATCAGTCCTATGAAATGGCTATAATGTTCAAATCACAACTGACATTCTTTATCAGTCCTATGAAATGGCTATAATGTTCAAATCACAACTGACATTCTTTACCAGTCCTATGAAATGGCTATAATGTTCAAATCACAAATGACATTCTTTATCAGTCCTATATAGGCTATAATGTTCCCACTGCTGGGACACAGGCCTCTCTATGAGAGGAAGTGGGCAGTAACCCACCAAGCGGGTTCAGTGCGGTTTGGTAAATGTCACACGTCTTCGTAATTTTATTTCTAGGACACTCCCGGTTTCCTCACAATGTTTTCCTTCACCGTTTTGAGAGCACTGGTGATGAAGTAATTTACACAAAGTATAGCGCCTGGGTTCGAACCCACAACTCGTAAATAGTGGCCGATTAGACTGGGCCACCACAGCTCTCTATATTGTTATTGATACGACAGAAATGTTATCTATTTTCGGAAGACGGTAAACTAGATTGTTTACAATCAAATGATGACCTCGCCATTGCACGGAGTTACGTTTTGCACAACAATTGACGCACGTTCGATGCGTTGCTTATACCTATAGTATTATGCGTTATATATTATCGATTCTGTAACAACATACGTAAACTCAAACCATCTTCGGATGGGGGCAGACAGAACTACAGAAGGTCACCTGTTACTTCGGTTAAGTTCATACATCTGGTCATACATGCACGCCGGTTGCGAGTACTAAGCACCTAACCTTTCTGAAGAACATCATCTGATAATATATTTCAGATACTTATTCATTCTTGAAAACAAAAGATAGTAGGGAATCGCGTGATTTATTTATCTAGACTTGTTTAAGAATTAGGTAACTGTTTTAATGATTAGTTAAGGTTACTGAGACAGAGTTCAAGGCTATTGATTAAAAAAATCATATCGTTCCATGTCACAGTTGCTTGTGAAATTCTGAGTTATCAATCTGACTATAATAAATATGGAGCACGTGTATACAATGTTAAAGATTATTTATCTAAATTGCTCTATAAGGTTACATTATAGGCTAAGGCTCTATAGTGCTACATTTGCCGCGGTCGGCTCGTGAATGGGTGATTATCCATTACCTCTCTGTAATGGATGATTATCATTACAGAGGGGCCTTGCCTCGAATATCACGTTAAGCCGTTGGTCTCTGTCGTCATGCGTAAATCTTTGGCAGTCGCCGGATAGTCAGAAGCCCAAAAGTCGTGACTGACAACCTTACTTACCAAAGGGTATCGTGTTTCACAGTAACTGGGTTGTGGAGGTCATATAGGCAGTCGCTTCATGTAAAAATACTGGTAGGTATTCAGCTGCTCCCGATTTTACTAGAAACCGACCCTAACATAATTGGGAAAAGGCTAAGGAGATGATGATCAGTGTAGGGGTCTTACTAGGACCGATGCCTGCCGGGGTCGCGTGATTGTTCGAAAGAGATACCGTGACCCTGGCACATGGGCAACTGATGGAACACAGGTGGGTTTTAGTCAGTAAAAGTCTGACACGCTCTCCCGCTCCGCCCAGAGCGGGAGAAGTCATTTGATGATTTCCCATCCTGAAAAAAAAAAGGAGATGATGATTGATTTGCTTAATACGATACCCCTTGATAAGACTGGTTCTCAGAGTTTTGGGCTTCTGACGACCCGCAAAGAAAATTATCATCATCATTATATGAACCGAAATTCGTTAGCTGCTGGACACAAGCCTTCCTCAATTTGGAGGGATTTGCCATAATCGCCACGCTTGGCAGGTCGGTTGGCGATCGCAGTAAGGTGGTAAAATGCATAGACAACGCTGCTGTCCATTCTCTAGTAAGTACCTTAGTCGCCCGCGAAAAGAAATGGGTGGTTCTATTCTTTACGACCTGCACCACACGCGAAGAAAATAAGCTAAGCAAACACTTACATAAGTGTTGAAAATATGTAGGTAGTTATTTTCTACTTATTAGATACAAAACTAAAATAGAGTAGTAAATATGCTAATTAGGCTACACTTGTACAACTTAATCATATCGACCTGACACGGATGTCTGTACAAAGTAGATTATAATGTCAATCAACCAAGGCAAATTGGCCAATCTTAAGATAATACAGTAATCGGTCATTGCATATTAATCTTTATGAAAGTAGGTTCCTTATATTGTTGTCTTCTTTATGACAAAGAGTTTCTGGGAAATATAGACAAGGACCCGCACCCTAATCGTTTGCAGGGTAGGTCAAGGTCACATTAATAATTGCACCGCACAAGGTACTTAATTGCTTGGCAGTTTTTGTCAAATATTGGCCCGTGAAGCCCGACACGCCCCTAGGGGCATTTTTACCGCATTCGATTTTCAACACATTGCTTAGTGCTGAGAGTTTAAAATTCGACAGTCGACTTTTTGACGTGCTGGAATGCACTCCATTGGATTCTCAATGCTCAACTCAACACAGACAGTTGAAAATACAGTACGCTATCAACAAATAATTAAAAAAAACATGAATATCAACAAATAATTAAAAAAAAACATGAATATCTAGGCAAGAGTCAAGAGTGCTTTATTTTTATTTAGCAACCTTATTCCTTGAATCTTAAGTTATAGTCACAATAAACTATAGCTATCAAATGGTAGGTTATCATACAAATCAAGTATTCATACTGTCCGTGCCATTTCACGCATATCAAAATATATTAAATGGCGTTTATACATAATAAGCGTATTTTACGCGGAAAACGTGATTTTCCGAGTAAAATCGCCTTGGTTTGCTTTTACGTACGTGTTCGAAATTTAATCTTAGCGCAATGCAGCATAGGGAAAACATTGCCTAGGTGTTATGTGTTAAAACAAAAACATGCTATGTTTGTATACATAAGCATTCAAATAACAGTTGTTTATTCAGTAAGATATTATAAAAGAAAGGGTAATATTTTTTTAACAAAGGCTGTGTTTTATTCCTAGGTAGAATATTTTTGTTTTCTCAAAAATCGTGCCAATCAGCTCCATTTGGGTTTTCTTGTAGATAGGACGTGAGCGAGAACACTTCTATTCTCGCCCTCCCCCCCCCTCCTATCTCATTTCATGAGAAATTAATAATAACGAATTAATTGAATCAATAGTCTGAAGTGACTTTCCGAATTGCAAGTCTCGTTAGGGTTTCTCGTATTCACTCAAGTAAATACTTTTTCGTGAAGGTCACAGTAAGTATCAAAATAATCTTTTGAGCCGTCGACATATTATGACAAGGTTAAAATTAGTCAATTCGCATTACGCTTGGACGCTCTAGTGTTCGCAAAACGTGGTCCAGCAATATCTTGACGGGTTGGTCGTACATAATAGACAGTGACCTCTCACAATTTATAAGCACTAAACAAAACTTGGTAGCTTGAGCTCCTGTATGACCAGATAGGAGTATGAACGTGAACAAGGCAACAGGAGTATATAAGGATCGTAGCAGGAGTTCTTAAGTTTCTGTCTACACCAATGGGGAAAAGGCGCGAGTTTATGTATTTATGTTTTCTAATCTAAATACTTGGGATGTGGCGTTTTGTGCTATAAGCAGTGAGCAATAAAGGATGGTTAACTATGTCTTCTTAACCGTCCCTTATTGATTTTGTATTTTCAATTATTATTTCCATGCTGAGACAAAATGTAAACAAAGAAAGAGTTTAAGCAACGCACCCCCTATCACGGTTTTCTGGACATAAGCGTCATCCAAACTGGTACTAAACCGTCTAGAAGTCTAGATACAGTCTTAGTTCAAGAGGCAAAGTACTAATTCTTAACCATAACATCACACTTTGTTTCCCGAAAGGGTTAGGCAGAAATGTAGTTATAGTGCACCTACAATTCGCCATATGTTTAAGTCCCATGTAATAGGAAGCCTATTGCCATCAACCGGGCACAAATCGGGCTGCTAATTAGAAATATAATATAGAAAAAGCCTATAACACTTTGTCCAACCTTACCCTGGAATTGAACCCAGCGTAACGATTGCGACCACTATACCCACGAGGCATTAAGATATTGCAAACTTTTGCTAATTAAACAATTTATTTATCGTTTCAGAAATAATGAAGAGAGTGCCCAGCCTCATGTCGTCACCAGTCGCTGTAAACAAGCTCATAACGATCCCTCCGGAACCCATCGTTGTGACCACAACTGAGGGCAAGGAAATCACAGTTCTACCCCCGAGTGTACATATAGGATTACAAGGGTTGAATGTTAGGCTTATAAGTGCGAATAAAAGGACTGGCATGGTGAGTTTAACTTTCGTTATTTTTCTAATTATTTTCACTGTAACTGTAGATCAAGCTAGGAAAGTCAGATGAAATCAAAAATAAATGGTTTTTTGGGATTATGTTACCAGAATTTAGCCAAAGCAATTTTTGAAAATTTAAGTACAACATGGCTGCCGGAAATTCACTAAATAACAAAACATCTTCACTTAACTCTAGGCTACTTTTGATTATACTCTAAAAAGTTTTTCATAACCACTGCAGCTTCCCCCAGAGATGAAGGTAAATAAAAACTGCTTTGTATAATAAGGTTTTAGTTAGAACTTAGAGGAAGTACCAATCATTGTCCAAGTAGTTTTCATTGTGGGTATAAAAAGTTTCAATAGTCGATTCAATAACTCCCTGTTACAAATTAGTGTTTTCTTAGCCGTACGAGCGAAACAAGATAGAGCCAAGTTTATTAAAGAAATAGTCTGTTCCAACGTCCTTAGTAGTGTGATGAGAAGACCTAGTTTTGACTATGTACTTCTTATAGATAGTTCAATCCATGAAGACGCGCCCCACTCTTTGACAATTGTACTGAGAGCGGTTAAAAACAAATGAAAGAGGCGCAGAGGGGCGCGTCATCGATTGAACTATCTGTAATTCCCTATTATCTAATGTCTACTTCAATTTGGGTGACAGGTTGCAATCTACCCTCATTTAGTCTTTTTGTACACAGATAGGACGTAATTACCAAAGTAGATAAACAACCTGTAAAATATTAAAACCTTAGCTACATCACCCTACATTTCTTTCCACATATTCAGGCAGGTGAAGGTTCCTCATCCCTTCCACCGGCTGATGGAGTTCTATTCCACTGCCACGGAGGAGGTTTTGTGGCTCAAAGCTCAAAATCCCATGAGACATACCTTCGAGACTGGGCCGCTAAGCTGAACGTGCCCATACTATCCGTAGACTACAGTTTAGCGCCACAGGCCCCCTTCCCGAGGGCGTTGGAAGAAGTGTACTACGCGTATTGCTGGATGCTGACGCATTTTAAGGAGATTGGTACTACTGGTAAGTGGTTTTGAACAGTTTAATTTTATTTTGGGTGCTAATGTCAATTCAAACCCCGGTTGGGCACGTCGCTTTGTAATAGATACATGTCATTATTAATGAGAATATTGAAGAGCTTTTGAACGTTTTAACTTTTTTGTAAGTTTCTCTTAGCCGACCTTTTTAAATAGTTCCCACGATAACTTATCATTATCAATATTAAATTTAGATAATACTCTTGTATAAGAATAATCCATCCATGCCTATATTATAAATGCGAATTACTTTTTCGCGCCGTAACTATTGTACCGTGTGGTGTCGGACTGTACCGTGTGGTGTCCGACTGTACCGTGTGGTGTCGGACTAAAAGAATAGCACCACCCCGTTTCTTCCCGTGGGTGTCGTAAGAGGCGACTAAGGGATATACTAGAGAATGGGCAGCAGCGTTCTCTATGCATTGCAGACCATCATACTGCGATCGCCAACCCGCCTGCCAAGCGTGGCGATTATGGCAAATCCCTCAAAAATAAATGGCCCCTAGTGCCCGGCGGCCCACCTAACCTTGGCTACGGTAGCGGTCAAGGCCACGGTGAGGCAAGGGGTGTAAAGAATCCCCGGAAGAGATCCGGCTACCACAATAAACGACAATTGGACCTGGCAACATATAACACGCGTACACTTCGGACCGACGAAAAGATTGCCGAACTGGAGGAAAAATTGAGCAGGTTACGAAACTGTGCAAGCGAGGCGATGATGAGTTGAGAGTGGGGCAATTTGGAGTTGGACGTCGCAACCACCGGGGTCACCGACTGGCTAGTTTTATAGAGAAGGAAGGCCTCTTTATGATGAATTCCTTCTTCAGAAAACGTGAGCATAGGAAGTGGACCTGGCAGAGCCCTGATGGTGCAACAAAAAACGTCGACGAAGAGGCAAATATTCAATGATGTCTCAGTGATCAACGCGGTGAAAACCGGGAGTAATCACCGCATGGTAAGAGGCACATTGAATATCAATATTAAGCTGGAAAGATCTCGGCTGATGAAGTCAACGCTCCGTGCAGCACCGATCCAGCTTCAAAAACCCCGAGAGCTTTCAGCTCGAACTTCAGATTCGTTATGAGTGCTAGGGAGCTCCGTGGGCGATTTTAACGATGGGTTCGTGGAAACTGTCCACACGGTCGGGTCTAAGTTCTTCCAAACCCGCCGCACTAACGGGAAAAAGAAACTCTCAGATCCAACATTACAGCTCATGGAACAGAGGCGCGAAATGATTCTGTAGTCTTCAGAAGCTGCGCTCGAGTACCGGCAGCTCAATAGACGGATCTCTAAGTCCTTGAAAAGCGACCTTCGCCGCTATAACACAGAGCGGATCAAGGACGCGGAAGCGGAATAAAGGCTCCAAGGTCTTTAGTAAGGATCTGTCTATTGGGCAGAGCCAGCTTACGAAACTGAAGACCGATGATGGCAGGGTCGTATCCGCAAAACTTGAGCTGTTTAAGGAGATTGAGAAGTTCTATGGACAGTTATACACGTCAACAAGTAACCCCGTTAAAAATCTGGCAAATGACCCAAGAGCTAGGTTGACCCGACATTATACCGAAGACATCCCGGACGTCAGCTTGTACGAGATTCGGATGGCTCTGAAGCAGCTCAAAAACAACAAGGCGCCGGGTGATGACGGAATTACGACTGAGCTCCTGAAGGCCGGTGGGAAACCCGTTCTCAAGGCCCTTCAGAAGTTGTTCGATTCCGTCATACTCGAGGGCAAAACGCCACAGGCATGGAGCACAGGTGTGGTGGTACTTTTCTTTAAGAAGGGTGATAATGCCCTACTTAAGAATTATAGGCCCATCTCACTTCTGAGCCATGTCTACAAGCTGTTTTCAAGAGTCATCACGAACCGTCTAGCGCGCAGGTTTAACGGCTTCCAGCCTCCCGAACAAGCCGGATTCCGTAAAGGCTTTAGCACCGTAGACCACATACATACGCTGCGGCAGGTTATACAGAAGACCGAAGAGTATAACCTGCCTCTACTTAGCGTTTGTGGACTACGAAAAAGCCTTCGATTCGATCGAGACCTGGGCCTGCAGTCTCGACATAGAAGGCGACACTATCGCAAACTACCGATCGTTAAATAAAACCGAAAAAATTCGCTTGCCGTAACGATGTCAGCGACAAAATGGAAGTCTCGACATCTGAGATACGGACCAAAGTCATACATTAAGTTGAAAAAAACGATGACAGTTAGCGCAAAACGCATTCATAGTTCGGTTTAGTAGCAATGGTACGATATTTGGTAGTCTCGACACTCAAAGTTATTGATTGACATCGACATTTCGATGAACTTTACCGTATTTTGTTAATGTTTACGAGTATGTGTTGCGTCCATTTTTGAAAGCCCGCAAAGTGATTCGTTAGCAACGCAAACTATATGTTTTGGTGTTTGCAAGTGTTTATTAACAAAAATGGCGTACTCGAAGGTGTGACTGTACTAATGAGGCTGTAAGGCCATCTATTTATGGGTTCCGGCAAAACTAGTTACGAACGAGCGTCGCCAACAACCATCGTATTAGAGGGAGCCAAATACATTTAGTATCTTTTTGAAGGGAGCCGATCGTCGTTTTTATATTTAATAAATAACACAACCGCAAATCATGTTTCCAACTTTATTATATCTCCATTAAGTATCATCACAGACAATCATCTCCTAATTAGACACGTTCGTTTAAGCTAGAATTTCTACGAGACGTTGCATTCTTATCCACAGGACATTTCCATCGCATTCTGCAGTTTAATAAAATAGCTCGACGTTATTAATCTACACATATAATATTTAATGATTGATGATGATAATGATGATGATATAAATAATACACAACGGAAAATAATGTTTTCAACTTTATTAAATCTCTATTAAGTTTCAACAGTTCATCACACACAATCATCTAACTACACACATTATTTTAATCTAAACACTTTACATGGCACATATTGCATTCCTATCAGTATAACATTACCATACTTTAATAAAGTAGCTTGACAAAAATAATTTAAATATACATACATATCCAAAAAACTGATATCATGCACTATTACTAAAGGATAGCCGTGAGAGACATGACATAAATTACAGTAGTCAAACCGCAGGAAAACTGAATTAATAAACAGTATTTATCACTTTGTATACAAAAAACATACAACAGCAAATCATGTTTCCAATTTTATTAAATCTCCACTAATTATCAACAGTTATGCTCTCTCTATTCAATTAAGTTTCAACAATTCGTCACACACATTAAGTTTCCTGTTGAAACTTAATAGAGTTGTTCGACTTCATCAAACACAATAATATAATAACACACATTCTTTTATACACTTTACATGGCACATGTTGCATTCATAACTGCATAACATTTCCACACTTTAATAAAGTAGCTTGACAATAATAATTTAACTAAAAACATCCAAAAAACTGAAATTATTTTATTAATACACTGTTATTTTATAATTTAAGCATTGCAATCTTAAGTCTAAGCTCCTTACTACTTACAAAAGAGCAACATATGCACTACATTATGCGCAGACTATAGTAGTTAATACATAAAAATAAAAATCTGGCGACAATATGGGTGGCTTTTCATGTTTTGGTACTTCTTTGTCTCCCTAGAAGTAGCCATACTTGTAGCTAACCAACAATATTTTCTACCTCAAATGTAACCCATGTAGTTAACGTTGGATCTCAAACTAATTGTGAATAAACATCGGTGCCCAAGAAACATTTTCTTTGTTTGTTTTGCACCTGATGTTCTAAACTTCTAAATAAAATACCTAAGAAAATTTACCATTAAAAACAACAGCTAAAATAATTAAACAGAACTTGTTAGTATTTTGCACAAGATTTCTTAACCAACAAGAATTATTAAAATTTTGTTTTTGTAATTTAAATGTACTAAATTTGCTTACTTAAATAGGTAGAAAGTACATAGATTCCTCACAACTGTTACAACTGATTGCAAGTTGTACATTCTTTGCAATAAAATATATCTATTCTATTGAAAGATACATAAATAACACATAACCGCATATCATGTTTTCAACTTTATTAAATGTCCATTAGCAGAATCATCTAAGTTTACACTTTCTTATAATTTAGATACTGTGTACATGAGGCATGGTGCACACCTACTGAAAAATCTTTATCAATTGTTTACAGACTTTACAGCAGACAATGACTTAGGTACTACAAATGATGCATCTCCAAGCATAATTCAAGCTGTGGACCCGTAGTTTCACGCTGCCTTAGCCCTCCGACAGCCTTGATATGGCTATGAGACGGCAAATCTCACGCAAATGAAAATCCTTTGGATTTGTTCATATCTGTACATTTACAGAATTACAGTAGAGGTGTTAACCGAGCTCTTAAGTAAACATTAACCATTTCTTCGAATACAACAATCTCTGCAGTGTCCCAAGTGTCTGTACGCAGCTATAATATGATTTAATAAGAAACTACATGAAGTGGAGTCGGCGCATGACTCAAAATGAGTTAGCTGAGTAATAATATGCTGTAACCTTGGCTATTAATGAAAAATTATCATGTTAAATACCACATAATTTGCTATATCAACAAAAAAGACATTTTCCATAATGATCTGACACTTGACAACTTTGGCATTATTTATGTTGTTTAACTGTCATTTTTTTTATTGACATAAATACGGGGCTTTTGGCTACGTTGCATTTTGTTACATTTTTATCTTGTAATGTGCGTTTTGTTTGTGCAGAATAAACAATTTTTCTTTCTTTCTTTTTTTACAATGTTGTAAGGAGGCAGATTATATTTTTAATAAATTGCTAGCTGACCCGGTAGTAATAATAGATTCTACAAATTTTTCACTCATTCTTTTGATACAGTCAAATTCATTGACTTAAATCATTTCATGGAAAACAAAAACCGCAAAAATTCAAAGTGATAAGTAGGTAAAGTATCGGAATGTTGAAATTAAGCACACACAGACATACTCTTTTTGAATTAACATTTTATTTATCTCATCTTAGTTTATAATCAAATCAAAATATTTTTAATTTACATAAACCTACATGGGCACTTATGAAACGTCAGAAGCTAGGTGCATGTTTCCAAATTGTTGATTTCTATGAAGAAGAACCGGCAAGAAACTCCACGGTTACTCTTTTAAAAATAATTGGTGTTTACAATGGTTTCAAATTACAGTTCTAGGGCAGCACTGCGCCCCACAGTGCGTCGCTTGACTCCTGATATTGGCGCTAAGTTTGGTCGCCCGAAACGGTGGCGCCAACACAGTGTTAATATCGAAGGATATCATTACCTTGATTAAGTCTAATCATGTTTTTAAACTATTCACCATCATCATTTCTGCCGAAAGTCGTCCAGTGCTAGGTTCTGTGCATGTACAGGAGGTGTTGTCATTATCACCATGCTTGGCAGGCGGGTTGGCTATCGCAGTATGGTGGTAAGATTCATAGAGAACGCTGTGGTCACTTTCTAGCAAGTCCCATAGTCGCCTTTTACGACACCCACGGAAAGAAATAGGATGATGTTATTCTTTACGTCCGGCCGGTTTAGTTCATCTAGCTACAAAAGTTCTTTTTACCTATCCTGTTGATCCTGGCACAAATTTATGAAATTAATAAAAAAAAAACACGAATTATTGAAATAGTACGGTTATGTCGTGAAAATTACTTACACCACCATCTTTTAGGAATTCCTAGAACTAAACAATAAATACAAACTATTTTCGTATAATAAAGATGTTTTTTCCAAATATAAAGAACAGTAATAATTGAGATAAAAACTATCCTATCTTTTAAGTTGGACCAAATTATAAATAATTAGAAGTTTGTTATGAATCTGTTCAGTAGTTTCGGATTTTACCCGTAACAAACATGATGGCCCGAGATTTTTTAAATGTTTATCAGTCCTTCTAAATTTCTTTAATAAACAGTTTCCAAGATAGGGTTTAAAAAGTCACTATACAATTTGTAGTAAAAAAAAATATTTTTTTACCAATCAGTGGTCTCCATTTTTTTTCCAGAATTCAAGGATTTGTACTTAACGGCTAATAATTGAAGTCGAACTATAAATAGTAGTCTTCGGTAGTGTCTCGGCATCGTTTTGTACGATGTTGTGCGGTATCTCCGATGTAGAGACTTGCTTTTGTCGTATGCATCGGTACGGCAAGCGAGTGTTTTCGGTATTATCTAGTGATCCGAATTTTCGATGACATAGTGGCGGCCGTAAGAATTTCTCCTTGATTTCAGGGAAAATTTAAGAACATTTATTAATAAAGAATAATATTTTTCTAGAAAATTGTGCAGTGAAATTGGAAATTATATCTTGCAAATACTCGTTTTTTTATGGAATCTACTAAGTAGCAATAACTGTTTTACAGGATTAAAATAACTTGTTATCAATCTAAGGTCATTACAATCTGCATCCTTGCAACACTATAAAACTAATGCCAAACTTGTGAAGTCATGTCTATTTGTTTTCATTGATTTTTTTCTCAAGTGTAGTTTACACATATTTTCATAGATAGCCAAGGTTACAGCATATTATCACATATTTGAGTCAAGCGGCGACTTCACTTCATATAGTTTCTTATTTAATCATATTATAGCTGTGTATAGACACTTGGGACACTGCAGAGATTCGTGTGGTTGTTGTATTCGAAGAAATGGTTAATGTTTACTTAAGAGCTCGGTTAACACCTCTACTGTTAATTTGTAAATGTACAGATATGAACAAGTCCAAAGGATTTTCATTTGCGTGAGATTTGCCGTCTCATAGCCATATCAAGGCTGTCGGAGGGCTAAGGCAGCGTGAAACTACGGGTCCACAGCTTGAATTATGTTTGGAGATGCATCATTTGTGGTACCTGAGTCATTGTCTGCTGTAAGGAGGGCACAACATGGAAGAAAACAGTTTGAACTAAGTGAATAGTGAAAGTGTAAACAATTGATAAAGATTTTTCAATAGGTGTGCACCATGCCTCATGTAAACAGTATCTAAATAGAGTGTGTAAACTTAGATGATTCTGCTAATGGACATTTAATAAAGTTGAAAACATGATTTGCGGTTATGTGTTATTTATGTATCTTTCAATAGAATAGATATATTTTAT
The DNA here is from genome assembly GCA_932294355.1 of Aporophyla lueneburgensis. NCBI lineage: Eukaryota > Metazoa > Arthropoda > Insecta > Lepidoptera > Noctuidae > Aporophyla > Aporophyla lueneburgensis. The sequence continues at coordinate 18,985,793 of OW028745.1, read as the reverse complement.
TGCAAAGAATGTACAAATTGCAATCAGTTGTTACAGTTGTGAGGAATCTATGTACTTTCTACCTATTTAAGTAAGCAAATTTAGAACATTTAAATTACAAAAACAAAATTTTAATAATTCTTGTCGGTTAAGAAATCTTGTACAAAATACTAACAAGTTCTGTCTAATTATTTTAGCTGTTGTTTTTAATAGTATGTCTTTCAATTTTCTTAGGTATTTTATTTAGAAGTTTAGAACAACAGGTGCAAAACAAACAAAATGTTTCTTGGGCACCGATGTTTATTCACAATTAGTTTGAGATCCAACGTTAACTACATGGGTTACATTTGAGGTAGAAAATATTGTTGGTTAGCTACAAGTATGGCTACTTCTAGGGAGACAAAGAAGTACCAAAACATGAAAAGCCACCCATATTGTCGCCAGATTTTTATTGTTATGTATTAACTACTTTATAGTCTGCGCATAATGTAGTGCATATGTTGCTCTTTTGTAAGTAGTAAGGAGCTTAGACTTAAGATTGCAATGCTTAAATTATAAAATAACAGTGTATTAATAAAATAATTTCAGTTTTTTGGATATTTTTAGTTAAATTATTATTGTCAAGCTACTTTATTAAAGTGTGGAAATGTTATGTGGTTATGAATGCAACATGTGCCATGTAAAGTGTTTAGATTAAAATAATGTGTGTAATCAGATGATTGTGTGATGAACTGTTGATAATTAATGAAGATTTAATAAAGTTGAAAACATGATTTGTTATTGTATGTTATTTATATACGAAGTGATGGATACTTTTTATTTATTCAGTTTTCGTACAGTTTGACTGTTGTAATGAACTACAGAATGCATTAGTAATGTCAAATGAATAGGAATGTAACATATGTAAGCAGCATCTAGATTATAAGAATGTGTGTAATTAGGAGATCATTGTGTGAGATGATGATGATACATGGAGATTTAATAAATTTGATTTGAAACATGATTCGTGGTTGTTTTTTATTTATTTATAAACAGCGATCGTACGATTCGATCCCTTCAAAAGATATAAGGCTCCTTCTAATGCGGTGTTTGTTGGCAAAGCTCGTTTGCACGTAGATTGTCCGGAACCCATAAATAGGTAGACTTAAAAGCCTCATCAGTACAGACACTCAGACACACTTTTGAGAACCCCCATTCCTCATAATTTTTGTTTATAATTACTTTCAAACACCTAAAAAACTAGTTTATGAAAACAAAAATGGCTGCAAAAACTACTCGTAAACATCAACAGAGCTCAGTTGCGACAGACCAACGACAGTTGATAACTTTGAGTGTCGAGACTACCAAATATCGTTCCATTCCGATCTTCGGAACTTTGTAACGTTTTCGTTTGTTAAAATGGTCGCTATCTATGTCGAGACTGCAGGCCCTGGGCTGTACTGCAGTCTCTTCTACGGTGCCAGATCGACTATCGGTACATCGAGGTGCTGAAGTGTCTGTACGAAAATGCCACTATGTCAGTCCGACTTCAGGACCAGACCTCGAAACCTATCCTCCTGAGACAGGGAGATGTTATTTCTCCGAAACTGTTCACCGCTGCACTGGAGGAGGTCTTCAAGGTTCTGGACTGGAAAAGGGCTGGCATCAACATCAATGGCGAGTACATTACTCACCGGTTTGCCGATGATATAGTGGTCATGTCTGAGACTATGGAGGGCCTCAGTACAATGCTCGATGACCTCAGTAGAGCTTCCGGAAGAGTGGGTCTCAAGATGAACATGGACAAGACAAAGGTCATGTCCAATGCTCATGTGATACCCACTCCAGTGAAGATCGGAGGCGCTACACTCGAAGTTGTGGACGAATATGTGTACAAATATTCGTCCACAACTTCGAGTGTCCTAGGACAGACTGTCCAGTTAGGTAGGTCCAACTTCGAGAAAGAGGTCAATCGTCGAATCCGACTCGGCTGGGCAGCGTTCGGGAAGCTACGCAATATCTTCTCGTCCCACATACCGCAGTGTCTCAAGACGAAAGTCTTTGACCAGTGTGTGTTGCCAGTGATGACTTATGGAACCGAAACGTGGTCGCTCACAATGGGCCTTATTAGAAGGCTGAAAGTCACCCAAAGGGCGATGGAGAGGGCTATGCTTGGAGTTTCCCTACGCGATCGAATCAGAAATGAAGAGATCCGTAGGAAAACCAAGGTAACCGACATAGCCCGAAGAATTGCTAAACTGAAGTGGCAGTGGGCAGGGCACATTGCTCGCAGAACAGATGGCCGATGGGGCCGAAAGGTTCTGGAGTGGTGACCGCGTCCCGGAAGACGTAGAGTTGGAAGGCCTCCAACAAGGTGGACCGATGACCTTGTGAAGGCCGCTGGAATCCGCTGGATGCGGGAAACACAAAACCGGTCGAAGTGGCGGAGCTTGGGGGAGGCCTATGGCCAGCAGTGGACGTCTTTCGGCTGAAATGATGACTATTGAACGGATTTTGAAAAAATTTGGAACCCAAGTAGACCATGACTTGGGGCAGGACATTCTTTTGTATCCTAGTAGTACATTTCCGACGGATGGTTTCCGACCTCAATGCAGGCGAAGGATCGGGCAGAAACTAGTAACCTATACTGTCTTGTTAAAATTAATCCATGTTTTTCACCAGGTAAACGAATAGTATTCGCGGGTGATTCCGCGGGTGCCAACCTAGTAGCCGCTTGCACACTCAAGGTATTAACGTCAGGGTTACGACGACCAGAAGGCATGTTCTTGGCATACGCACCGCTGATGATCAGCTTTGTGCCCAGTCCAGCAAGGCTGCTGTGTTTGATGGATCCCGTACTGCCGTTTGGGTTTATGATGAGATGTCTTAAAGGTACGTTCAACTATAGTCTTTATTACCATGGTATAAAATAACTTTCATTTAAACAGTTCCAATACATTCATTAGGTTATTTACGTTGTTAAACAGACTTTTTCGAACATATGGAGCAATAGATTAGAATTTCTCTTTCATATATTCAGATTCTAATAGTGTGTTACGCTAGTTACTAGGGTTCTGGTACTTCTTGACAGGCCTACATTGTCCTCCCACTCCCTCCTTAACACTGTAATTTGAAAACATTGTAAAAGGCAACTATTTTGAGTAATCGTGGAGTTTCTTGCCGGGTCTTTTGACGTTTCAGTGTCCATGTAGGTTTATGTGAAATAAAATATTTTAATTCTTATACACGTAAATTTAATTTAATAAATTGAATAAGAAAGACATTATTGGACGATATTTTAATTTAATAGTTACTCAACAGTCCAAATTGTGTTTAATTGAAATACTTATTAACGAATAAGCTAGATTATAATGTGAGTCACCAACTGTGCTGATACTTCTTAAAACGAAAATGTTATTATCATTAACCAAAGTCGCTCTCCAACCCACTTCAAATTGTACGATCACTAACCAAAGTTCGTACGTTTTTCAGCATACGCGAGTCCCAACACGAAATCTGAAGGCGGCGGCGGCGGCAAAGGTAAAGACGACAAACAAAATGGAGGGAACAATCAGATTGTATCGAGCGCCACGACGCCATTAGATAGCAATGGGTTCCTTAGAATCAGTCCTTCACAAGGTAAGACCATTTAGAATGAATTGGAAATTTATTAGATTTTTTGGCATAGAGTACAGAAAAATATAACTACAAACATAAATAGACGTTTTTCAGTACGCTCCACATTCAAAGAAAGTCACTGAAAATATTTACGTATGAAAGGCCGCAGGAATCCGCTGGGCGCGGGAAGCACAAAACCAGTCAAAGTGGCGGGGCTTGGGAGACGCCTATGTCCAGCAGTGGACGTCTTTCGGCTAAATGATGATAATTATTATGTTCAGACACTTACATGAATATTTTCAGTCACTTTTCTTTGACACGATCTCAAATGTATGTTTACAGTATTAAATAATAGTTATTATTGTTTATTCACAGAAGGCATAAGCGAAGGCCCTTCATCATTCGAGGAGGTGTCACCATCTGACCTGGCAGAGCTTCAAGCTCACAAGTCGGGCAGTGAACGTAGGAAGTCTTCGGACACTACCATTAGTGCTGCCTCGCTGCAGAGCGAGCATACCACCACAGGTTAGTGACGAGCATATTACCCTTTATTATATAGGGTCATTTTAAAAGCGAATTTTTGGGCCAACAAATTTAATTAACTGTCGTACCATCGATTCGGACGAGAAGAAGAGGAACCATGCATAAATTACGTCACACGTTAATTAAGAGGGAGCGAGGGCGTGAACAAGGGGGGACGTAACGTATGGTATAAGTTTGATTACGTTTACATGTAAAAATCTAAAGTATTACTAACGTATAAATATTAAATCGTGTATTTATTCAAGGATAAACTTAAAAATAATACCAATTCTATTTTAAACATTTGGTTTAAAATAACATAATATTATTATGTGACGTCATACCAAGGGAACACAAATATGACTACCTGTAGCAAGGACGAAGAGGGAGGGTAGGTCTAAGAGTCAAGAAATTCGTGTGACACAATTTATGTATGGCCCCCTATTATAAGCCTAGTATGCCTATTAGGCCTTTGCTTCGCATCCATTACTCCTCATTCCCGGGCCTTCTGCAGGTATAAAAGATGCTGATGAGTCCTGCCTATCCTCTTAACCCATAATTCCTTAATCCTTACATCCTCTTTAACCTCACATACAGGAAAACTAGTGTATTCTTCAAGTAGTTGCGAAAGACCGTACTGCTGCAAGGATTGCTGTGTGGGCTCTTGTGAGTATTATTTGCATATCACAGAAATAGGAAAAAATAAGTAGATGAAGGTAATTGCCAAAAACTTACTATTTTTTGCTTTTCAGTTTTTTCGGTGGTTAAATTTTTTGTTAAAAAGTTTTTATTTTATAATTTTTTGTGGCTTTAATGTACTTCTAATACTTGGCAAGGTATAACCTATCCAATAAAAAAAGAATAATCAAAATCGGACTACTCTGGATAAAGTTATGCGTGGTTATACATTACAATCAGTGAGTGAACAATCAATCATCCCCTGTTTTCCGACCCTTAGGGTTCGATTTTGTTTTCCAAATTTATATGGAACCACCTTGGGAGTATACCCTTTCCAATAAAAAAAGAAAGAGTTTTTTCGTTGGTTGAAAATTATACAACAGCAGATATTTTCGTGTTGCTAAAAAGAAATCAGTGGTTGCCCAGTGGCAATAGCCACAACTTGTATGTCGTAGATACAAACCCTGACAAGCGCTTTATTTACTTTGTGTAACTTATGTCATCACCACTGGTCTCAATATGGTGTAGCAATGGCATGACCTAGAACCAAATAGAGATTTTTTCGCGCTCTGGAACTTCAACATAATCATTTCGGCCATAAGGCGTCCACTTCTGAACATAGGCCTTCTCAAACGGGGTTCGGGGAATGCTTCTACGTATAATCGCCACGCTTGGCAGGCGGGTTGGTGATCGCAAAATGTTGGTAATAGAGAACGCTGCTACCCATTCTCTAATAAGTCCCTTAGTCGCTCTCTACTACACCCACGGGAAGAAATGGCATGGTTTTTTTTTTATGGGAAATCATCAAATGACTCCCGCTCTGGGCGGAGCGGGAGGGCATGTCAGACTTTTACTGACTAAAACCCACCCGTGTTCCTTCAGTTGCCCATGTGCCAGGGTCACGGTATCTCTTTCGAACAATCACGCGACCCTGGCAGGATGGCATGGTGCTATTCTTTACGTTCGGCAATACATGTAACACAAGTCGCCAATACCATCGAATAATTTGACAAAGTTCTAAGTATTGCTAAATGTTTTCGGTTCGGGTTGTGTTGATGTCTATTTTATTGTTACCCGCAGGTGCCACGCCACCGGAGGATAAATCTCAGAAATACGTATCAGACTTCCTCGAGAGGTACGTGTTGGACAGCGACACGGACTCGGAAGGTCGCAGGATACCCGTCATCAAACCCACGGCCAAGGCATTCGACGAATCTCACAGGTACCTACTGCTATACTCAACTATAGTACTAAATATGACTCCTCTAGCGTTAGAAAAAAACTTTTCACAGGTCAAAAGTTATTTTTCAGTCTGTAGTGTTTTTTTTCTTTTTCACTTTTTAGTTAATGAACTTACCCCACATTAATTCCTATACCACCACTACTTGCTATGTAAAAAATCAGCGAGTGACAGGAAGTATTTGAATATCATCGAAATATACATAGTGGATCGTACAATATTATCGAAGCTTTTCTAATGTAACTTACACTGTTTGCCTGAAACATGTCGTATTTACAATGTGTTTTTTTTCAACTAACAGCCTTGTACCACTAAATAAGTATATCTAATCGTCCTATGTAACTGCCATACATTTACAGCTACACCAGCTTTTACGACAAGGCCGGCTTTTTCGACAAGTACACCTTTTTCGAAGTCCATCCGAAGATTGTATTTCCGGTTCCAGCCATATTTCTAACCTTCATACAATGTGTGTTGATGTGCTAACTCCCTTGTGTGTTCATAGGGAGCCCGAATCTGAAAACTCTAGTACATTAGTAGGGGAGCCGCCGTTAATCGACGACAATGACAGTAAAGACAACAAGAAGAGGATAAAGACGAGGTAGTTGTTGATATTATAATGACGTAACATTAAGCCTGTATTCAGTGAAGGGTTCGGCAGAGTTATTGTACCACTACACAGTACACGTACCGTTCGCCACTTTATTTTTATTACTTATAAATATGTACCCATATAACGGGGTCGGTTGGAGGGAACACTTGAAATCCTCAAATGTTAATTTCAGCTATTATTGTAGTTTCATCCCTAAAGCAAAGTAAAATACTGTTTTTACCAATTTCAAACGTGTGATATGATTAAGTAATTAAATTTTCATTTAAATAGTTGTCGAATTACTTTAATAATAAAATGGTTACTGAATATATGGTATCTTTTTGACAGGATTAGCGAAGCAGCGACAGGCTTCATGGGTGCAATGTCGTCTCGGCTAGCGTACATCACAGGATCGAATGCGATCTCTAGGCCCACACAAGACGAGTAAGTATCGCCTACTGCACATAGACCTATCTTAAAACAAACAGTTTTGACGACATCATTATATCCTTTCAATTACTACATACAGTTCTGTCACCTTATATACTACTAGCTTTTGCCAGCGGCTTCGCCCGCGTGGAGGTCGGAAATTATCCCGCGGGAACATACTACCGGGATAAAAAGTAGCCTAAGTCCTTTCTCAGGCTCTAAACTATCTGTGTACCAAATTTCATTTAAATCGGTTCAGTAGTTTTAGCAGGAAAGCGAGGCAGACAGACAGACAGACAGAGTTACTTTTGCATTTATAATATTAGTATGGATATACACTGCACATAAATCACCTGTCCCGGAAAAGGTGGGTGTTGTAACGGCTCTTGTAAATTCTTTGATGGTGTTATTAGTAGATTACCTTCAGACAAACACTTTATGATCCCACAGTCTAGCAGCCCGTACGAATCTGGACGCGTTGATAGCGCGCAGTCCGTCCGACGAGTTCATATTCTCTGTGCCGCGCGACCCGCTGCTGTCGCCCTACTGGGCAGACGACAATCTGCTCACGAAGTTCCCGCCTGTCAGAATACTGGTAAGTAGGACACAAGGATCCATCTACAAGGTTATTTTAACAGGGAACAACTTACTTTGACAGGGGGTGCTGTTTTACGCGCATTCGAAAATGGAACTGAAAATAAACAAGATGGCGCCGTTAGTTTCTATTTTGGCCATGCAAAATAACCTAAGTAGCGCAACACTACCCTCCAAACCTACTGGACACGTCAAAATATTTGGTGCTTATAAATTGCAAAATTTGTGTAGTGTGTGAAAACATAACAATTATATTATGTCACGTGGTTTACTTTTTATTTCGTCTATTGACGTTCAAACACAGTTATGGCGTCATGCTATCATCTTCTGCCATTCATTCAATTAATTGGAGTGTACAAGACGATGATTCCACTTCTCTCAAAATCAAACAAAAAAGGACTATAAGATCATCCATTTTAATAGTCCTTTTTTGTTTAAAACCCTGGTAAAAACATGATACAGTCAGCTATATGGCGTTGACGACTAACTTTGTTGAGGCAAATCTTCTTACAGAAAACTGCATTTATTATTACAGACGGTGCACTTGGACCCGTGTTTGGATGACTGCGTGATGTTCGCTAAGAAGCTAAAGAAACTCGGTAACAAAGTCGGCATCGAAGTGTTGGAGGGATTGCCACACGGATTCCTTAACTTTTCACTTGTAAGTGTCTTTTACCTACTCCTGAATTCTGAATTCACTTTGAATTCCAAACAATAACGTAACATCACGCCCTGTTTTCCCGAAGGGTTGGGCAGAAGTGTACCTATGGTATACCTACATTGCGGCTGTTATTTTTAAGTCCCATGTAATAGGGGCGACCCTTTTGCCATCAACTGGGCAGTACTCTAAACTCCGGGCTGCTACTGAGAAATTCCAGATGGAAAAACCCAAGAACAGTGCCGACCTGGGAATCAAACCTAGGACCTCATGCTCAGCAGTAGCGCTTGCTACCTCTAGAGCAACGAGGCAATCCAATTTCAAACAATCAACATGAAAATTGACCTTTGAGCGTACATTTTCTGTCCATTCCGAAAACGGTAGTTTACTTTTCAGTGTTGCACTATATCCGAGGCTCGGTTTGCCTTAAAAACTCTAACTGAAAGTAGCAATTTATTTATTTCGTTTTTTGAATTCTTATTCCACAGATGGCCAAAGAAGCGAACGAAGGTTCAAAGCTGTGCATCGAACGCATCAAACAGCTGTTCGACCTCGAGAACAGTGCAGGCGGGAGGGAGAACGAGCAGTTATGAATGTGCGGCCTCTGCTGTCGTTCGTAGAGTAGGCCTTAGTACGTGCCTGAACCTCACAGACGGAAGCACAGCGGGAAAAGTTAGTAGGCCCACTAACAAGAACGGACTCACAAACGATTATCGATTCTTACTAAACTCTTTAGTCGAGTCAATGTGAAGTGAATATTGCGGTACCAAAAGGCTAACGCCTCTTGCATTAAGTCGATTAATATTTAATTGGGAATTTGCTCTGTAAGCGGAATTGACTACTTAACTGTTTACTCGTCAAGTTCAATACTAAAATGTCGGCTAATGTTCGAATATAAGCTTGTTTAGATAAAATTGAGATTACCTATCACACGTTTGGTAGATGTATTTATAAATTCTTAACATAAATCGTGGAACTATTCCGTTTCATACTTAACCCCTCGCGTGTTTATGATGCACACGTGTGCATCATGTTATTTCAATGCCCAACTGTTTATGATACACCATGTCCATCATGTAAAATACATTTCAATTCCCGCTGTTTTTTTATTGAAAACATGCGAGAGGTTAAATATTACTATTCGCGTAAAGTTTCGCACTGACCAATTTATAACGAATTTCGTTGAAGTTTGCAGTAGAAACTTGCACTTGAGAATAGAAGATAAACCATTTGTCCGTTATCGACGTTTAAGTAAGCTAATATTCGCTATATAATGTGAAAAAGGAGGTACCAATTTGAAATTTTAACGTTAAAAAAATGGGACTGCGAATAAGCAGTCTTTAGCTGTATTAAAAATTTGAAATCTTAATGTATTAACAATGCCAAATTCCAGAATGGTACTGTCAATTTAAATAAGATAGTAAATATTGTAAGAATATGATAATGTTTTAAACACGCGTTAAAACTCTTCGTCCTACTAACTGTACTAATGTTTCGCCGAGCTGTGTTGATGTTTGTACCAACGGTGCAGTATTGTATGTGCAATCAATAGTTCAGTATTTTAGTTTACAAGCTACTGTAGATACGTATTATTAACTACGTAAATCACAATTAGATTGGGATAAAATATACTATTTAACCCATATTTAATGTAACCTAACCTTATAAAGGGAATCTGAATTGCAAACTTTACGTAGGTACAAACGCCAGCACATATAGCTACTACAATCTTTCAAATTTATTTCATGGGTTTTCAACTTTATCGCTAATGGATAAGGTTCAATATTGATTGGGAAAATTTGACAGTTTCGGGAAGCTAGTTGTGCTGGCGTCTATACAATTGTGATTTAATAATATTTATGGTCGTTTAATTTATTTGATTTTCATCACAATTTTGTATTAATGTTATGGCAACACTGTCATAGTTACGTCATCTGTCAGAATGTTGCCCTAATTATGTGATAACACCAAACATTACGGGAAATGCATTTAGTTAAAATTAAAATGTATATAATGTTAGCTTATATTATATATCTACATTTCCCATCTTCCGTCGCTAGTGTTGTGAATTTAATTTAATTGGTCAATCATTGTGTTGTAAAAGCTTTATCTATTTATTGTATAGGAGTGTCAGTGATTGTGTTTTATTAAGGTGTTTAACTTAATTGTTATTGAGGTAAAAATCTTTTTATTTATTTAAGAGGTTTATTGTTTCACTGCGGATTATTACGTGTGGTAATATAGAGCAACATCTATGCGAAGGTCGCAAGCAAAGAGCTGTTCATATGCATCGCGTGTAGCCCCTTTGGGCTTGCATGCAGACATCTCATAACTTGCATTATACAAGGTCAAATTAAAATAGTTCTCAATACTTTACCCACAAAAAAAAACTGTAATGCTATACTTTTTTTTGTTATACCGTCTTTCTATGGGCTAAGGGTAAGGCCCGTAATCGATCCTGCAATTTTGTATTTTTTTTCGTGGAACATAGATATTTTAACGAATTTCCAAAATACCAAAACTTAAAACTCGTTTGATTGCCTTAGTGTAAATGTCAGTGTCAGTATTGAACAAAGTTGGAATGATGAATAAAAAGGCTGTTTTTTTTTTCTTCGTAATTATTTTCAAAATTGTTATCCAACATGTGAGTCTTTAATGCCAACTAATTCAATTTGGCCCTGTATAGTAAACAATGATATTATCATCCGCAGCTATTTATTAAGTAGTTGATTTATTATTTAACCCAGTTTTATTTATTTTGAAATATTAAAAAATCCTAAAACTGCATTAATACTTTCGGAGGCATATGATAATTTGTTAAAATCGTTCCAATATGTAAAATAATATTATGAAGCATCAGGAAAAAAATAAGTTTAACACTTAACCATATTATTATTGAATTGCGAATAGGATTGTTTAATTCTGTCAAATACAATTTACCTGCAGAATTCACTTTAAATAAAATATATTCTAAACACCAAAGTTATTTTGCGTTAGAAAAATGTATTCTATTCTTCAAGGCTTGAGAGATAATTTTAGTTTGTATATTCTGATGGTTAATCAACCGTTCCTTCTTCTAAAAACTATTTGACCCTTTTTTTGTAGGTGGGAAATCATCAAATAACGTCTCTCTCTGGGTGGAGCGGACGGCGTGTCAGACTTTTACTGACTTAAACCCACCCGGGTTCCTTCAGTTGCCTATGCCAGGGCCACGGTAACTCTTTCAAACAAATCCGCGACTCTGGTAGGCGTCGGTCCTAGCGGACCCCTTCAATAAACTATTGTATTTGACCCTTACTTTGTAATAAACAGTATGGACCATAATTGAATATCATGTCCGTATCACCATATAAAAATTGTTAAAACATTGAATGCTCAATTTTTCGTTGTATATTTTTGATAAATTTATTTTGTGAAATGAATACGTATTTTATACATATAATATATGTAATATTTAAATTTCAAGAGAATACACTTGTTTGTTGAAATCAAGTACAGTCTTTGTCAGAATTTATCATTACGGGGGATTCGGTGCGGTAAACTGCGAAATTCAGATTAACTTACGTTTTTGCACTATACAAAGAGAAATAGAGCAGTGGTGGCCCATTGAGATCGGTTCCGACTTACGAGTTGTAGTGAGTTCGAACCCAGGCAGGCACTTTATTTTGTGTACTTCACCACTGCTTTCCTAACCTAAAATTCGAAAACATGTGACATCCACCAACCCGCACTGGGCCCGCGTCAAAGAACTCAGACGTACATAGAAGCACAGTTCTTATGGCCGGTTTGAAGACAAACTTAAGGCGACCCAAACAGCCGCTTGGGCAGCGCTGCAGTCGCGCTGCGGTGCGGGGTGCGGGCACGGAATTCTCGCGGATCTGAATTCGTTGCTAGAGCCTACGAGGGTGAGTGAGCGCGAGAATACGAGAGTGAGTGAGCGCGAGAATGATTCTGCCGTCAGCGCCACTAAGCGAGAACTAACCGTGGGGACATGTCCCCAGTAGAATCGGCACAAATAATCCTGAAGAACTGTGCTTCTATGTACGTCTGAGTTCTTTGCCCGCGTGGTTGATTATAGCCTGCACCCTCTCATAGAGAGGAGGCTTGCATCCCAGCAGTAAGAACTTTGTAGACTGATTATGCTTATGCTACACACATGCAACCTAACACTGACCTGCAAATTACAAAAAATGTAAGACAATTTTTATTTCACAGACTACTCTGACACTTCCCTCTTGAGTATGTCAAAACCTCATTTTAGTCTGTATTTCAAAAGTATCGAAGTGAGGCTAAGGAATTTAATACATGGAATTCACTGTGAGCTCTATTCAATATTAAAAGGTATTGCATTTTTCCACAGCTGTGTTCAACTATATAATTTTCTTACTTTGGTTAGTATGTTAATATGTAGATATTGCAACAATCTTAAATCTCGAGATTCTATAGCAACTACATATAGCAAGTAGTATTTAGAGAACGCATAGCTTTAGAATATGCCTAATATGTTGTTATGGTATAAGATACTAAATGTTTTCTTTAAAATATCTTTTGGAATCTGATTAATCAGTGAAAGTGTACCTACAAACTCATTTGCTTTGAATATTTACGTGTTAAATTTCGAAGTTAGAAAATATCCATTATTGTCTAGATGTGTAGTTGATTAACGTTTTCTTTGCATTTCATGCACCTATCCAGGGTACAACTTTCGTTTAAAAATGCCTTCTATCGTATCGATGTTCGTAATCAAAATTCGCTCTCTGGCTTCGGCTTAGTTGTCAATGTATCAAGAACCGAGCTACAAAGTTAGATGCAATAAGAATGCAAAGTTAAACTGTGTCTGTGATAGCGAATTGAGGCTTTTCGAAAGCATAACTAACAGTATTCTAAAACGCGAATAATAAGTACTTACATCATGTATAGTTTTTTTTGTCTCACAAAGCGACGCGTGCTTTACTTGCGATTACCAAGTGTAGGTACAAACACACTGGCAATGTGATGTGTGTGTAACCGCAGTAGCTCTCAGAGACTCGGGGGAAGTAAGATGTGTGTGTTAAGTGCTCATTGACCTATCTTCACGCACACATTTGTCTATTACGCGATGCGTCGTAAAGACTTGTTTACCACGAGTAAAGTGCGCGTCATTTTGTGAGATAAAAATACTGTAATATAATGTCTTTTTGTGTATTTATGAAAATGTAATATAAAAATGTATTTAACAATATTTTTTATAGAAATGAAAGTATCCATAAAGATATTAACTTATTGAAAACTTGCAATGTTTTATTGTTAATAATATGTCTGTATAAATTTATTGGTGATTTTAATAGATGAACACTTGAAATTAGGCCTTATGGAAATGAATATATAGATGTTAAATAAATTATAATCACAAACCAAATAGTTATGGTCTATTGTCCATAGTGAAAATATACCAATGGTCAATAATGACAATATTGTACAATCTTATGTTATTTCAATAAATGAATGCAAACAATGTAATTTGTTTTAATAACTATACCAGAATATTAATTCAATATGCGTGATTTTGTAAGGAATACATATAATAATTCTCTAGACGAGAATGAAGACGTAGTGACTGCATTTGAAAGGGCTTTGATAGCGCAGGCCCAGGTAGCGCTTACCACCAGGCCAGATCGGAAGATTCTTCCCTTTCAATGGAGGAGTGGTAAGGTAACTTCACCTTTTCTAATCTGGCACAGGCGGGCACAGCCATGTGCATGCCACATGTAATATGTTCCTTAGATTAGGTTTGACACTGAATTAATAAATCGACTCACCGTCAATGCCGACTATAACATTTTCAGGTCAAACTGCAATCAAAAGAAATGTAAGGTCAATGTGGGCAAATCCGTCTACGGGGCTATTCCATACACAAGCGTTTACCATTCATTCCAGAATAGTTACGCTGTTACTGGTTCGGTCGATAAAACAGGATTAGTTTTTAGTTCTAACTATGATTCATAAATGGAGCAAGGTTGTCTACAATTGTCAAAAAATGCATTTGAAGTTTAGTTGTGCTACGAACTCGAAACTCAAGTGTTGCGTGCCGCCGCACACTGGTCCCAAATGATAAAAAAGGGGACATTAAGAAATTTTTGACAAAAGGTCAACCGATTCAGCTTATTTTTTTTTTGTAGACAGCTGATGCAATTACAAATCCCTTTTGTACATTGAGTTTTTGCCAAAAAAGCCGTATTTTCAGAGAAAAAAAATATTCAAATATTTTTTGTAGAAAGAAATCCTAATTTTGTCTTTATCTTCCAAGATTCAAACGTATTCAAAATAAAACTTAGCGCAGCTTATAGAGGGGCTAATTTCTCACTACTTTGTCATAGACACTCAACTGCGATTTTGTGCTCCTTTTGAGTTACATGCACTTTAAATATTTTTTGTATGAAAAAATCCTAATTTTGTCTTTATCTTCCAAGATTCAAACGTATTCAAAATAAAACTTAGCGCAGCTTGTAGAGGGGTTAATTGTTCATCACTTTGCTATAGACACTCAATTGCGATTTTGTGCTCCTTTTCAGTTACAGGCACTTTAAATTTTTCGTTGTCGGATGAGCTTTACTAGTTTTTTGTAGACAGCTGATACAATTACAAGTAACTTTTAAAGATGTATTTTTTGTTAAATAAGCCGTATTTTCTGGGAGTATTTGTGGTAGCTTCTGATGTAGATGCACCCGCTTCCTCTTCGTACGATAAATTATGCTCTTCTACGTCTACTGAAATGTCCTCTATGGTATATTCTGGATCAAACAACATAGGAAAATTCACAGAAGTTAAAGTTGGCCACAAAATTTTAGACTCCAACCACTCCTTGTTTTTAACACCAAATCTTTCGTTTCTACCTGAATTGTCCCATCTTCTAGCTAGGTTTGACGTATAATTTTGGCAAAACTTTTTGATAATACTGAGCTCTTCGTTTGGAATTTCACTTGAAATACGATTTATAATGGTTTGACACAGTAAATCACTATTTTTAAGGCACCCACTATTACTCAAAAAAGAAAAAATGTCTAAATTAGTCACAAATGTAGTCATTTTGATACAAAAATGCTACAGGCAAATAAATAAAAGTTACAATGTGGTGATAGTTGATAAAAAAATGTGTTGTTTTTACGAGCACAAGACGCGTAATGAACAAAAACGGGTTCCGCTTGCCTTTATACTATTGATATATGACTCATTACCTAACTATCCCGTTACTTAATGGGGTAGTTAGATAATGGCTCATTACCTAACTACCTCATTACTTAATGGGGTAGTTAGATAATGAGCCAAATATTCTTGCAATTTGGATGAGTCACGAGAAAATAAAACATACTAAGATGTGCTCCTACATAAATACCGCAAAACTACAAAGGGAATTTTTAATTGCAATTTATATACCTATTCATCATTCAGCGTTTTCGACGCGTTCGACTAGATGACCAAATAGAGCCGAAATCGTCACTTATAGGGTAATTAAGCAATGACTCTATACAAAAAAAAATTTACATACGAGTCACACAATAACTTACCTGTACATAAACATGTCTGAACACGTTTTGAGATTTCCTTGTTTGTTTATTTGATACTGATAATTTCATATATTTGTAAGAGTTACTCTACAAGCTGCGCTAAGTTTTATTTTGAATACGTTTGAATCTTGGAAGATAAAGACAAAATTAGAATTTTTTTATACAAAAAATATTTAAAGTGCCTGTAACTCAAAAGGAGCACAAAATCGCAGAAGAGTGTCTATGACAAAGTAGTGAGCAATTAGCATCTCTACAAGCTGCTTTAAGTTTTATTTTGAATACGTTTGAATCTTGGAAGATAAAGAGAAAATTAGGATTTTTTCATACAAAAAATATTTAAAGTGCCTGTAACTCAAAAGGAGCACAAAATCGCAGAAGAGTGTCTATGACAAAGTGGTGAGCAATTAGCACCTCTACAAGCTGCGCTAAGTTTTATTTTGAATACGTTTGAATCTTGGAAGATAAAGACAAAATTAGGATTTCTTTCATACAAAAAATATTTGAATATTTTTTTTCTCTGAAAATACGGCTTATTTGGCAAAAACTCAATCTATAAAAGTGATTTGTAATTGCATCAGCTGTCTACAAAAAAAAAATCAGCCGAATCCGTTGACCTTCTGTCAAAAATTTCTTAATGTCCACTTTTTTATCATTCGGGACCAGTGTGCGCCGTTTCTTATAAGGTAAATATTCAATTTCAGAAGTTACGATTTTCTGAGTATGCATAACATGTTGTTTAATAAGTGTTTCAACGGATTTTTCTATTTGTTTTGAATATTAACCAGTAGATACAGAAAGAATTGTTAAAAAAAATACGTAACCCCAAAATGTTCAAGTTGGAAAATCCGTTTAATTTCGAAGGGGCTAAATCGTCATATACCGGAATTACCTCATTGCAGATGTCTTCAACCTTTTTCATCCTTCCTATTTTTAGTTTTATACTTTAAAAGTCCACTGGTAACTAACAATTGGGTCTTTGAATTATTAATTGAAAGATTAGGTATTTATTTCATAACAAACTGTTCTTAGTTTTTTTCGGTCTAATTAAGAATTTATGTTAAATTCAAAATCATTATTTGTACCTCGAACCAAGAACACGCCGACAGTTCCCGAACAAAATCCGATCGGGTGTGACGTCACTTTGGCAATTTTGTCGTCGCGGTCTCCGGCGCGAACTGGCACCTTAACAGTCGCAATTTCCTGTCGCGGTCTCCGGTCGTGGTCTCCTGTCTCTGTCGCGGCACGAACCGCCACCTTTAAGGTGCAATCACCTTAGTTCAATTTTTTGTACAACATGTCAAGTGCAACGTTCTTACAATTATAATGTTCTTATACCTAACCGAATTCATTAAAAATAACTCTGTTTATTTAAGTTAATACCATAAATACCATTGTCATAATAAGGTAGGATTGTTTCAATGTACCTGAAAAATTTAACTGATACTGTAAAAATATTTAGTTTTCAAACTTTTTAGAAATGTTTAAAGTCCCTGGTTATAAAAATAGGCCGGATTAGCCCCCAAAAAAGATTTTAGGGAGTAAAACGTAAAATAAACATTATTTTTATGATGTTACAAAACATTTTTCTTCCTCATCTGCATTTACTTGTTTACAAATTACATACCTTGATAAAACGGCGTAACTCGAGGCAAATTTGCTACTAGACGGATTTGCCCCAATCCTCGGGAAAATCCGTCTTACGATCGACTTTTAAAAAAACCTTGTTAGTTACATGTGGAGGGCTGATTTGTTGTTTAAAATGGATGTGCATACAAGACAAAATTTAGTAAGTGTACCAGTTTTTTTTTTTTTTTTTTTTCAGGATGGGAAATCATCAAATGACTTCTCCCGCTCTGGGCGGAGCGGGAGGGCGTGTCAGACTTTTACTTACTAAAACCCACCCGTGTTCCATCAGTTGCCCATGTGCCAGGGTCACGGTATCTCTTTCGAACAATCACGCGACCCCGGCAGGAAGTGTACCAGTTTTAGTTAACCAAATTCGACTTTCAAAATAATATGACGGATTTGCCCACATTGACCTTAATTGAATTTTATCTTGTTTTGAGACTCATAAAATCTTACGACTGCTTGTCATTCGATGACCCAGTTATTTCTAAGGTTTGTGAATGCATGACATGACAGCGGTTATCCTTTACCCGGAATTGGGGCACTCTCTGACAAATTGCAATTTTAATGGACCATAGACATGGCTTTCAAATCTATACACATAAATAAAATTGAAGTGTCTGTGTATAATAAATACAAAATAAAAATATTTTCTACAGTTAAAATATTAACTTATGCTACTTTTTGTTCCGGTAGTATGTACGTCGGCATGAGATAATTTCCGACAACGCGGGCACAGCTTGTTTAATTATTCACGTGACCTATTTACCTTTTCCTTCACTTTACTAACAATGCAATACGTTACGAGTAACGTATTGCAGTAATAGTATGTACTTTAAATAGCACTTACTATTACTTTAAATAGCACTTCGCCTGCGACTTCATCAACGTAGATTTTGTATTTTCTCCTACAAACTTTAAAACGCCCTAATCTAAATTAACGGGGTAATTAACAAAAAAATCACTTATGATTTATTAACATAAGTATCCGTGCAAAATTTCAATTTAATGAACTCATAAAATAAGATTTTTCATACAAACTAAATCCCCCTTTTTTCACAACCTAATTTCCAAAACCCTTTCTTAGTGCTCCCCTACATTATACAAGAAACAGTATGCAACATTTCACGTTCCTAGTCCCAGTAGTTCTCGCTATGATATATGCTATGATTATAAGCAGGGATATTAGGGAGCTCCGTAACAGTAACCGAAACTATCAGATATCCGATATAAAAATTTATCCATAACCGTAACCGAAATAAAAGTTTCGGATAATATCGGATTTGTTATTACATTTTAATTTTAGGTAGATTAGATAACGCTCAATATATATTTATAATATTTTTTATTATAAATCACTGTAATAATTACTCACACACTGATTGTAATTCCTACCAAATGGTGACATATAAATAAAACCATTTTATTAACTACTAGCTTCTGCCCGCGACTTCGTCCGCGTCAAATTTTTGCTCCCCTGACCCTTCCCGTCGCATCGATTTGCCTGCTAGTTTTCGTCCATTTTTCGTTGCTGCTCGGTCCTTTTGAGTTATAGTGAGTCAACCTTAAAAGATAGACATATGCTCTCGCGGACTTTTTTTTAGAACTTTTTAAAAGGAACAATTCCGTCATACATGATTTTTGCGTTACTTTAACCGTTTACGCAGCGCACGCAACGGAAACTCTCAAAAGGAATAAGTTTTCCCCGTTTTTGCAACATTTTTCATTACTGCTCTGCTCCTCTTAGTTGTAGCGTGGTTTTATATAGCCTATAGCCTCCCTCGATAAATAGGCTACCCAACAAAAAAAGAATTTTTCAATTCGGACCAGTAGTTCCTGAGATTAGCGCGTTCAATCAAACAAACAAACTCTTCAGCTTTATAATATTATAGTATAGATTTGTATTTTACTTTGAAAATTCCTTAAAAGTTTAATATCCGTAACCGAAATTATCCGAAACTATCGGATAATCCGAAATAATTTCATATCCGCATCCGTATCCGGTATAATAAACATTCCTACATCCGGAACCAATCCGTATCCGACATATCCATAACATCCCTAATTATAAGGACTGAATTGATTGGTATCCCATCGATTAAATTAACTGTGGGTAGTGTGCTAGTATGTAGGTGGTTGATGATTTGGTATGTTCCCTATGATTTTTTTTGACATTTAATAATATGGTTAAAAGTCAAAAGCAAATTATAATGAAATGAAACATCATAAAATGTTAATCATGTTTATTATACTAATAATGCTAGGGTTGCAGTGAACATGATGTTTAACAAACATTACTGTTTACAGAGAAGACTTGACAGGGGTCGACAATTGACTTTTTGGTAACAATATTATGATAAATGACTACTTACAGATGCCGTTTAGAAATAAAAACTTTATTTAGCTATTATTAAATCATGTAAAAATCTTAACAAAACAAAAATTTAATTATAACTCAACATTAATTAAATAAAATTTATTTTCGTCGTGCAAAAAATAAGCGTCGATAAAAAAATGTTTAGTTCAATAGTAGTTTATCAAAACCCTCACTTTCCTCATTGCTTGAAAAACAAATGCATTGATATGAAATACCAATTAATTCCGAGCTGATTATTAACACTTCCGTTCGGAATTCGAGAACATTCAATTTAAAAACAAGGACTTCATGACTACATTATTAAATACCACAATATACAAGTATAGTAAAAAACTGACAGAAATTTTTATGTAGATATAGTTAAAAGAATGTCTAGAGCTAAGCATTATCCATTACTTTACATATAGGTACTTATTCAATTCATGAAAAGAGTTAATTTACAAGTTGAATGCTAATTTATAAGTCATAGAGTCACTTGTAAAAAGTACTAGACTGTAATGCATATTGTAATGTAGTCAATACATTTATTAAATATGCATGCATTATTATGAACATATTCTGTACAACATTATAATGATACTGAGTGGAATATCAGTCATTTCTAGTACTATATTTATGGCCTCATGCGTCCACAACCACAACTTATTGATTAACCCATCCGTTACACATATATCTTAATGTAAATCAATCCTGTATGCACACAATGTTTTTATTATGATCCTTACACATTATGTTATCACTTGTTTCACATTAACAACCAAGTTGAGGCTTTTACAAGTACAAGTTTTGGGTAAGGTTGTGTATTCAATCATGTCCATTGGTTTTTGCGTGTGGTACAGAGCCATTGAGTAAAGGTACGGAAGGTTGTGGTTGTCTGATCGTTTTCTGTAGCACATGTGCATCAGCTGGTTCTATCCTCTTGTAGTAGTGCTCTTTAGTCTCCACAATCTCGAATCCGAACTTCTTATAAAAATCTATTGCACCCTCATTGTTTACTTGAACATGCCTGAAAAAGAAAAAGTTAATTTTTATTATATGTTATCTTTTATCATCCAAGTCTGCAATGTTGAGAACTATCATCCGAGCAACTTCTTACATCCTGATTAAATAAAGAATAGCCACCAGACCATATGACAGTACATACCACATTCTTAAGAAATCAACTGAGAAACGTCACTATTGTATGTGTTGCATACAGACTGCGCTAACATGCAGATCTAAACTGTGATTGGTTGTGTTGATTAATTGATTGGCTAGTGGTTATGCATCAATTTAAGTCAAGTGCCTTAGGAGACAACTCGAGCATGAATACAGTTGTTATAAAGAAGCAAACTCGCACTCAATTTAGTATGTTGTGTGTTTATAGGGACTTTAGATTTCGACAGAGAGATAAGAATGTCCACATAAATATGTAATGTTTCAATTGTTGTTTATATTAAATGCCTTAATTCAAGTAGTAGACACTGCCTGAGAAGTGTAAGGTTTAGGTTTATATTGGTACTATTTTCGTAAATGGTCATCGTCATCTACCCAGGTGAAGGGGTTTCCAGTCTAACTGGATGCAAATGAATACTACTATTTTATATAGAGTGATTGCCTATCAATGTGCCATATTGACCTCTTAGTATTTTAGCAATGTTGTGGTACAAACCCCTTGAACCATACATATGGGTCATTGCACTGGGAAATTCCTTATCAATTGCATGCAAAAACTATTATTTTGACATTGAGCAAATCAAAATTTAAGAAATAATCTTTACTAATTATTAATTAATTCGTAAACACATAAGCTCTATGGTATTTATACTAATTGCATTTTAATGAGCAGTTATCTTGTAACACTATAACAATTTAAATATAGCATGTTTGATAACCGGCTCTTCTGTTTACTTTTAGTTTTAACTCAGTCAAACATCGCATTTGTAATGCCGGAAGAGTAACGCAGAGTTGTACCTATAGGTAATATGGCTGAGCTGCTGTCCGAAACAAAGCGCGTATTTTGCGTAATAAGCTCTACCTATATTACACCCATATTTTGCCAGTTATAGTCAATTCCTAGGTAATAGGGGAGTAATAAGCCCGCCTCTTGCCATGAACCAGGCACAAATCCAGACCCCAATAACACTTTGCCCATCCAAAGAATCTACATATATCTAATCTCTATCTTACCCAGGCCTCAGAGCTTGAGTCCAAAAAAATTATTTGACAACAAAGTAAAGAAAGAACTGATTGTTTTCTGATATTTGATCTTTAATTTAACAAAACTGGATAAGCTTTAGTAAAAGCTATAAATAGAGAAAAGTGGAAAGAGAGCATGGAGGCCTTTGTAAGGCAGTGGAATTGTACAGGTCTTCTATATAATAATAATATCATCCATGCGAAATAGTTTATTTCTGTAGAATTAAGAGGCAAAATTTACAAGAAAAAGAAGAATTTAATCTAAGGTTGGACTTTTAATCCTATTCACTAACTTGACAATTGGAGGGATACCAGGTTTTGACAAAAAAAAGATAGTGAGGTGGTGCAAGAATGAATGAAATTGAATGAACTTGAGATAATGTACTTACATGCAAATTTTGTAATTTCAATTTAATAACTTGTTTTAAAACAAGATGTGTACTATATCGATATATATGTAGTTTATGGCTGTCAGAGGAAATAAAATGACTATAGTAAAAAAATAAGCAAAATGACATGATTTTTATATTTAGTTTTATTTCTATCAGAAGAAAATAAAAAAGGAAATAACTATTATTAAAAATTATTAATTATTCATAGAATCCACACCTAAAAACGATTTTTTAAAGTTTTATTTAATTTAAAACATTTTTATCATTCATTCTTTATGCAAAATCATTCACTACCCCGACACTATTAGTTTTAGAATGGTATCATTATTTTGCATTGAACTGTCAAGTTAGTGAATAGGATTAAAAGTTCAACCTTAGTCAGGACCACAGAGTAAACTAGGACTTCTAAACTGTTTTCAAGATTCTCGTTCTGAGAGGATTCTTATTCTCAATATGAGAGAACTATGAATATAAGAGTAATAAGTAATATTTAGGCGGAGGATATGGTGTTGTGGCGCAATATGGGAGAGGCCTATGTCCAGCAGTGGACTGCGGTAGGCTGAGTTAATTGAAGTAATATTTTAAACACACCCATTATATCCTCTGTTATCAATTAACAACCAGGAGTCATACACATGATTTGGGAAAAGAAATGGTTTATCAGTACTATTGATATATTTGACTGCACTGTTGGTCTAGTGGCTAGTGACCCTGACTGCTAAGACTGAGGTTGTGGGTTCGATACCCACCCAGGACAAATCTTTGTGTGATGAGCACAATCATTTGTTCTGTGTTTGGGTGTAATTTATCTATAATATGTATGTATTTTTTTATGTATGTAAGCCATGTTCAAATAATTTGTGTATTTATCATAATAAATAATCAATTTATTTAAACACGGCTAGAGATATTATTGTTAGTAAAATTGTAATCAAGCTCAGTAAACAAATCAAGCTTTTTAATTAAGATAAATTCAATCAATTGTATCATGTGTGTGTATTGTCACTTTGTATCAGATATGAAAATTGTAATTTAAATAGAATGCTTTGATGGGGTTCAGCTTTTTTATAGAATCTGTGTGCATGTCCTTGACATTATTTGGTTTGATGGATGGCCTAATGAAATATTGTTAAACAATATGCTCCATTACTTTCAAGTTAGATTGTTATGTACTATGAGAATCAATTTACTGATAAGTAATATCCTATTTAACTACACTGGCTTTGTCTATATACTGATAAATATAATATAAACTGAGACAATGACTTGGTTTGCAGTACCTACTTGTAAAGATTCATAACCTTCAACCTATAAATATACATAACAAAATCATATAAAATGCACGAAAAATACAGCTTTGTGTATCAGAAAAGGTACTTTTAAGGTGTACTTACAAGAAAATGCTGTCGAAGTTGCCATCCTGTTCAACATACTTGAGCACATGTTCCACCATAAGAGTACCAATGCCCAGTCTTCTGTATGGGTACAAGCAACCCAAGGTCATAATGTAAAGTCTCCGTGAATTCTCCGACGTGTCTATTCTACAGCATACTGCTCCCACCACGATATCATTATAATATGCTAACTTCGCCAGTTCACCCGCTTCTAACACATCTTTGTAGAATTTATCATTGTAAGACACTGGAAACACAACTGTGTTTAACTTCTTCAGTTGCTTTATATTATGTGGGGTCACGTCGCCGAGTTCTATTTTAGCTCTGAAAAGGCAAACGTATTTTTTTATAGGTAAAATCGCATGATATTACGGACGGACATTGCGCTGCATTTTAGTACCATAAATCACGACGCAGGTTATTTTTAGGAACGCGAGGGAGACTAAAATTGGCGACAAAAAGCTTACCTAGTCATTTTAATAACTATTCTAAAAATTAAACACTACAATTTAAAAACTAATCTAACACAGTTATATCACACGAGATCACTCCCGCCATCTACCAGTTCAGCTCGCTCGCTCACTCGCTAGTCGCTTCGCTAATCTTCGCTCCAGCGACAAATCGAGTTTTGACAGATTAGAGTTTATATACAAGGTTAATAAAATATACCATTTGGGTAAAAGAATTTTACTCCAACAAAATTATCTATCTTAATAATATGATATAGATTCATTAGCAAATGACTACACTTTTTGTACCCGTATTTTCTATAACAAGGGTTTATATGTGAAGGTAAACTTTAAGTTGAAAGTCCTTTCAAATGAATTGAATCTACCAAATTAAAAAAATCTTTTACGAACGGCAACATTAAATTATTCGTGCAGAAACATAATGCCTGTGCCATATTTTTCAATCGTTCAGAATAGTGCCTTATCATACAACAGTAAAAAATAAAAACCAAGGATCTTGAAGCTCTCGGATAAAAACATTTTGTATGCTTATTCTAGGAAACCATAATTTGATTTAAAGTACCAAAGCATTTTACACTATTATTAAATACTTATTCTGCCCATAGTTTCAAATCATAGACAATCAAATACCTCGGCGCCAAATTCAAATAAATTCAACTTTCCATTGTTTTTACTTGTCAATAAATCGACACTCCGTAGAGGTAAATATTTTAAAGAAAAGAGTAATAGGAATAGTAAAAAATGTATCTAAACCAATTCCGAAATATTCACCCATATATAAGATTAGGATTGGTTAACACCCAGAGAAGATGTTACGAAAAAGCTGCATTGCTTCGTCCGAAATTATCTCGAGAAATGAACATCCATAAGACAAACCCAGATTCAGTTGGTGTTTCTCATAAAGAACCTGTAATCACCGAAATGTTCCCAACAGCGCGGGTGACACCAATTTTACTAAATAAAGAACCCATCGTGTTGTCATTCGACGACGTACCTGGACCAAGAGCTTCCAAATATATTTCAAATTTTCGTCAGTACATTTCAGAAATCGGTACTCAACTTACAGTGGGTATGCTTACGGTGGCACTTAATGTAGGTACGTACTCTTAACTATTTAATATTTTTGGCTGTTCTTAAAGTTACAGAAATAGGTACCTCTTTTTAATACTTACCAGAATAAAAATACTAGGTTTTTACAGGTACATATTTGAACACTAAAAAGCCACTGAAGAATCTTTCAGCCCTCTTTGATGAGTATGGGCCTGTGGTTCGATTTGTTAGTCCTGTGGGTGGGGACATAGTCTTTATAAACCACCCGGAACATATACAAAAAGTCTACACCATGGAGGGTGATTTCCCCATGAGGTCAACCTTGGACTCATTGGAGAAATATAGATCGCAACGCAGAAACATAAGTTGTGGTGGATTGTATTCAGTGTGAGTTAATTTAACTTGTTAATTATTTAGGGGACATTACAGAAGAGCTACAGTAAAGTTATTTCAACTATTCCTGGTCTGTTTGTTGTATATTAAGTCAGGGAGGTTAGTCGATTTACAATTTTACGGTGCTGGCTTCTGGGCGAGAAAGCAAAAATAATAGCTAAGTGTTTGCTTTCAAAGTCAAGATACTCAAATGTTGAACTCGCTCCGCTCGCTCAATAAAATCACAACGACTGCTGAATGTAGTTCGTAAGTACCTATCCCAGTCAGGATGCTCTAATATCGAGCTCGCTTCGCTATTTACGTAACCAAAATTGAGACAAGATGCTCCAATTTGTCAACTTGCTTCGCTTGGTCTTGCATTATCTTAGAAAGATGACAGCTTTACCTTTCAAGTCAAAATAATCCATTTTATTTAACTTGTAAAATTAATACCCTCCTTTAGAGCTTCGCCGCTGTCTGGTAAAAAATGCCCCCAATAAATTTTGAGAGGGGTGGAGTTCCTCTAGGACTAGCTAAGGCACTGAATAGCGCACTCTTTAGAGGCGTTCAGCTATGGCGCCAATAAGGCAGGCGTCTGTTATTGAAAGCTCATATTTCTCTGCCGGATACGCGGCGTAGACTACCCAGCAACTTTTGGAAGTCTGATAAGAGCCAGAGGGGTTTCTTCAGTAGATAATCACTTAGAATTAAAATTACAGTCATGGTGAACAATGGAGCCGTCAACGATCGGTCGTATTAACTCCTCTAAACCAGTCGGTAACACAGCAAATGGTTGGAATCAACGAGGTCTGTGAGAACTTTACGAAGAAGATATATAACTTGCGAAACCATCAAGACGAGGTACCAAAGGACCTCTATAAGGAGCTTCACAAATGGGCCTTTGACTGTATGGGTAGGTGATTCTCATTTTTGAACCGCTTTATTTTTAGGGTACCAAAATGGTGCCAGGGTCACCACCCTATCACGAGGCATTCCCCTTATTTTACAGTATCGGTAGCCGCAATAGTAGACTTAAGTTGCTTTTTTTTTTGGGTGAAAGAACCCAGTACCTAGTGGTCTCTATTACGGGTTCTACTAACCTACATATCCACACATTGCAGGATTGGTACTATTCTCAAAAAGATTCACTATGCTGGACACAGAGCTCGTCTATAGTCAATGCGACATGTCATGGCTATACCACAGCTTGCAAAAGGCCACTGATGCTATTATAAAGTGCGAATCGGGACTGCACTTCTGGAAACTGTTCTCAACGCCAGCTTGGAATTCTCTGGTCAAATACTGCGACAGCTTAGATAAGTGTGTACAAATCAAATTAGCTTAACGACCTAAGTAGGGTAAGTGCGGGGTAGTTGACTAGGTTTTCATAAATTATTTCCCTCCCCTATAGCCATCAACCCGGACTTACCCTATAACAATTATATAGATTACTAGCTTCTGCCCGCGACTTCGGCCGCGTTAAATTTCTTGTTCCCCCGGACCTTCCCGTCGCATCGAATCGCCTACCCGTGCGATTTTCCCCGTTTTTGGAACATTCTTCATTACTGCTCCGCTCCTTTTAGTTATAGCGTGATGTTATATAGCCTATAGCGTTCTTCGATAAATAAGCTACCCAACACAAAAAGAATTGTTCAATTCGGACCAGTAGTTCCTGAGATTAGCGCGTTCAATCAAACAAACAAACTCTTCAGCTTTATAATATTAGTATAGATTGCAAAGTATAAACGGGGTGGTTGTTGGTCGTGTATGGCTATTCTTTTTCTACTTTAGATGATTCATGGTCCATGCGGACACCACCATTTGAATATTCGCATAATTATTATGTTGCTGTATATTTTTTTTCCAAAATTTACTAACTATATGACCTATGAGCAGTTAACAGCTGGTGATGGGCCGCTCACTATTCAGTAAAGTTCGTCAACCGTTCTCTTATGACAGTAGAATACAAAATAGTTAACATAAAAATGCTTTTCTTTACCTTCCAATAATTGTTTTTTAGTTTGATCGGAAAACATGTTATGGAAGCGGAACAATCCATTTCTTTGGGCCCCAAGGATCTACCAAATGAACACGGTAAAAGTTATTCGATTTTTTGGTATATAAATTGTGTAGACGAGACTTCATAACTGGCGAAATGTAGTTATGTACACCGCAGCCTACTCCCATTGTCTCGGATTTGTTCGAGAGAGTTACCGTGGCTCTGGCATAGGCAACTGAAGGAACACGCGGGTGGGTTTTAGTCAGTTAAAGTCTGTCACGCCCTCTCGCTCCGTCCAGAGCGGGAGACGTCATTTGATGATTCCCACTAAAAATAAAAACCTACCCTAGTTAGTTTATGTTAGTCTAGCTTTTACCAGCGGCTTCTCCCGCGTGGAGGTCGGAAAATATCCCGCGGATATCGTCACTGCTCAGCTCCTATATGTCTTAGCGTTATGTTATATAGCTTATAACCTGCCCAGGAGTATGGACTACAATCGTACCAAGTAGTTTTTGACCCATGCGTGCATATACAGACAGACAGACAAAAAATTTACTGATTGCATCTTTGACATCAGTATCGATCGCAATATTAATTTTGAATGTATATGCAATGTACAGAATTGACCTGTCTACAATTTTATTATAAGTATAGATATTATGTGAATGTTTATGTGTAAGATTATTATCATAATGTACTGCGATTCCCAAAGGGCTATATTTCCTACAGATACGAACATCTCTTTAATCAACGCCATGCTTACTGGAGAAGACAAACTAAATGCTGAAGATATTGTCACAGTTATTATGGACATGCTTCTAATTGGAGTAAACACTGTAAGATTTCGCTACTACTATGTTCTTAAAGTTCAATTTTATTTTTGACCTCCATGTCCACGGCCAAGAGAAAAATATTTAATGTCGTAATTGCATGTCGAAGATGCCTCACTGCAATACGATCGCAGTTTCGCTCGCTACCTCGATGCCACTTCCATGTAAAACAAAAAGTAACAAATAAGGAACTCATACAAGTTACTCCTACACTACACATTATTCGTCCAAGAATATCTTGCTCCTGAACGAAGTCAATGCAATATAATACAATGCATGCCAATATAAAAGACATGCATATGCTGAATTGATATTTAATAGGTACTTCTGCATTGTGGGATAAGCTGGAGAAAAACAAGCATGGTGGATGCGATGGATGGTCCTTCAATTGTAGAAAAAGATGATGATATTCACCCAGCTTTTGCCTCATCATTTGACGCACTAGGTGTGCACTATGCTGCGATTATAGACGCACTAGCAACCACCGTTTTCCGCTAGCTTACATGAATTTATCGTCACCGTCACTATTGAGAGACAACTTGTTCTTCAGCCGGCGTAGCATGACCAATTCTATATCTATTCTACCAAGAACAAAAAAAGTTCCTTATGTATTTTAATTCTGTAAAAATGTTTCTATCTCATCAGAAAAATAGTCATCATACTTGACATCGTACTCGTGTCGACTGAAGAATAGAAACATCTCTTCTTTTCAGTTTTATACAATTTTTCTACTATACAATCTATCATTTTGTCTTATCTTCCGTCGACAAATTCCGTTTCTAGGCGGTCATGCTACGCGTGCAGGAGTAGGTAGAGCTCAAATATAAAACGAAGCATCTAAGCCTCCAGGTGCTACTGAACCGACGTGTTCGCACCACCATCGCATGTAGAAATCGACATCGAGGTATCGAGGTCGCAGATCATGGTTACTATATAACCGGGATTACTTCTTCTTCGGCATGTAAATTACCCTTACCTCTAAACTGGAAACTCAGAACAATACATTCTAGATGGGCGAATAAATGTATAAATAAATATTTTATTTGCAGATTACATCTTCAATGTCTTTCCTTTTGTATTACTTAGCCAAGTATCAAAGAGCACAAAAGATACTATCCAAAGAAATAGATAACATCGGTGCCGATTTCGACGTTAACGACATGACGAATATTGCCGAAAAAACGCCGTATCTTCGAGCTTGTATAAAGGAGACTTTACGGTAAGCAATAGAATAACGTAAGACTATGATAAGCTTATATTACAGTGTACACACAAGCAAAATAGTTAAAAATTCGTTTACTCAATTACAGATTAGCTCCCCCAATCCCAGTGCTCACAAGGATTCTCCCGAAAAATATAACTATTGACAGATATAAGTGAGTACCACTCCACATTATTTTTGAAGGGATGAACCATCGAAGCTGTTCGTTATTGGTTTAGCGTACTGTCTCTTACTTATTATATATAAACCTGGAACTCTGTGATATTTTTTATTTACAGTATACCTCGTGGCACTCTTATTATAATGTCTACTCAAGACGCATCACTCAAAGAAGGAAACTATGACGATGCAGCAGTATTCTACCCAGAGAGATGGTTGAAGGGAGATCCGCCGGAACACCATGCGTTTGCCTCAATACCATTCGGTTTTGGTGCCCGTAAGTGCTTGGGCCAAAACATGTCAGAAATTATGCTGTCCTTGCTGACTATAAGGGTAACTTGAGATAAATCCTTTTTTTTAAACTATAGCAGCATGTGAAGTGTTACAACTGTAACATATTCACTGTCTGTCATATATCTATGACGTGGCTCGTTGAAAAGCCAGCGCATATCAACGGACGGTGGTGCAGGGCATTTTAAATTCATTCGTATTTTATGGTATGTACCAAGATACTAGATTTAAGAGTTCAGTGCACTAAAAACCTTAGCCTATCAATGGGTACCAGCAAATGTACGACAGTATTGGACTGTCCTATTTAGTTCGACGTTCGTCAGTGTCTAGACCGACCACGGAGAATCGAAGGAATTTCTATCTGCGGTACTGAAAAACGAATTGCGCCTGCATGTCACGGGGTACTCTCCTATCCTAAAGGACTGTTCACATTTCACAGTTCACAAAAACGTATTTATGTAACAGAAACAACAGCAAATCAAAATCCAAACACCATCACTAACATAGACCTAGCAATCGTTGTTATTCTTAGATGTAATGCATAGCAGGACGAAAAGTAGTAGTACTGCCGTCTCTAATCCTACCGGCGCGCGGCACTCAGCAAACACAGGCTAGAGACAGAATAACAACACTAGCCATAGGAATTTCTGGACTAAACAAGATTGGCCCATTGTTTTTCTGATAATGGAAATGGAAGGTGAACAAATGATAAAAAAAATGTCTTGTTATAATTAAGTTAACCCAATTAGCTTTTGTCCTGATAACAGTTGTGACAAGTATATCTAATAAAACAGTAAGTTACAACCACCACAACAGGATAGCTCAGTACTAGGGATGTTATGGATATGAAATTTCGGATACGGATTGGTTACGGATGTAGGAATGATTATTATACCGGATACGGATACGGATATGAAATTACTTCGGATTATCCGTTAGTTTCGGATAATTTCGGTTACGGATATTAAACTTTAAAGAAATTTCAAAAGTAATATAAAAATAGCTAATAAAATGGTTTTATTTATATGTCACCATTTGGTAGGAATTACAATCAGTCTGTGAGTAATTATTACAGCTATTTAAAATAAAAATGATTAATCTACCTAAAATAAAAATGTAATAACAAATCCGATATTATCCAAAACTTTTATTTCGTATTCGGTTACGGTTACAGATAGTTTTTTATATCGGATATCCGAGAGTTTCGGTTTCGGTTACGGAGCTCTGTAACATCCCTGCTCAGTACTACATCACTTACATTACATTAGAATGTCACATCAGGGTATTTGCTAGGTCTGTGTCTGTGAATTTGTTTTGCTGTTTTTCTGTATCATACATTTTTGTGAGTTCAGAGTTGTTATGAAAACAAATATATTTTTTCTCAGTTCTGCATTTTAGATAAAAATTTTGCCATTTTAAATTTAATGTTGTGGCTGATTGGTGAGCGCGTGTTAAGTATTCTCAAAGACTAGTATTGTTATGGTTTTAATTAGGTACAATTCTTTGAGGTGTAATGTGCATCTCTAACTTCAACCAAAATAAATGGGCCGTCGTCTATAGTGTATGTGTAAGCTAGAAGATCTTCTTTGTTTTTTATTTTGTAGCGAAATACAAGATGTACAATAGTTTTTAATGGAGGTAATAGAACAATTTGGTTACTAGCACCTGGGGAAATTTCAACATCATTGGAGATTTTCGCCACCTGTGGCATGACCACATGTGCCCGACGTTCATTGGTGTTTTTTTACTTGTCTCTCAATTTGAAAAGTCTCAAAGTATTTTAAATGAAATAAGTTTTAAATGAACTACTAGTATCCCACTGAAGTAACTCACTTTTTTATTACTTCCAGATTATCCAGAGATATAAACTTGAATATCATTATGGAGATATTGGATCA